>JAOVFP010000015.1:1244805-2489611 GCA_025738555.1 Cyathus striatus | reverse complement strand
GGGAGACGCGTGCCTCATTCCGTCATAAAGTCGCATGCATGCGGAGTCGTGCCCAAGTTCTATTTTGTATGCTTGCAGTAGCCTGAACATAAGACGGGGGATTGGATATTGGATTAATGACTTGGGGGAGTGAGATGTGTAGAATAGACTCCATTTGGGCATCGGGGATCCATAAAAGGACACGACGGGGATCCGAAAAGAGATAAATCATGGTTGAATATTCCTGAAAAGGCAAGAAGTTGGAGTTGCGAGGCGCAATCCCAGCTTGGATTCGGGGAGAATCCCACAATCGGTCGCACTCTTTACTTTACTTTTCTCTCTTTTATTCTGATTTCATGCAATGACGCTCCTACCACGACTCACTCCAGATTATCACGTCCTCGATGAATGGTGGGCCACAGACGGTGCATCCACCTCTGCCCAGCCACCGCCCCCTCCCTCCACTCCGATGCCCCCTGCTTCCACAGATACTCCCAGCGATACTCCCAGCGATACCTTCCTTCCTCCTGCCTCCACCTTCCAGTCCCTACCACCTCCCTCGACACCTGAACCTTCTTCTGCCATCCAAGGCGACAATCACGATGCAACAGACACTTTCACCTCTACATTTCCAATCACCACCATAACCGACCCAACCACGACTTTCACGTCTTTTACGGAATCTGTTGTACTATCATCATTTCCCATATCATCATCATTTCCCTCCATTTCTTCAACATCTACTATACTCTCGTCTGCCTCCAGCACCATCTCTGCTTCCGCCGCCCTCAGTTCAACCACCCCCAAACAGAGTCGCGGTCCGAATCCGTCTGTCTGGGCCAGGGGTTGGACCCTTCTGCGGACGGCATTCTTGCCGCCCTCGTAGTCCCCAGTGTCGTAGGGCTCATCATTTGGGTACGTCAAATGTCATTTTTTGCTCCTCATCGCCACATTCTCACTCTTAATCATCATCAGCTCCTGTTCGCTATTCTTAGACCCCGCTTTCGACAAATATACGCGTTGAGAGAATGGTTTGTTCAGCAGGAGTGAGTTGCAATACCTTTCGTTTTTCAGAGTGCCGGCTTATGTTACCCAAGTCTTCGTCCGAAACCTCTCGGTTCCTCGTTCTTCGCGTTCCTCTTTCCTCATGTTCCCCTAGTACCTGACGTACCGTCAGACGTGTCTGACGCCGGTCGATCAGCTTCGCAAGATGCCAAGCTCTTTCCCTCCGATGAGCAGCTCAATCAACGCGCTCTATGGGTAGGCTTCCTTATCGTCCTTGGATGGTCTATACTGGGTCTCGCAGGTGCTCTTCCATTATACCTTGTCAATACCCCCTGTAATGCCGATCTGCCCTCACCTGCTGTATTTGGAGGAGGATATTCTACCCTTCAGGATCTAAGTTTGCTACGTCTCCTGCGCTTGTTTGACGCTCAGGACATAGACACTCGGAATCTGGCTACGGCGATCCGGCGTAGAGCTTCAGATGATGACCCACAAAATGCCCGGGTGCGCATCATCGTTCTTACTGTCTTGGTTCTTGTTCTTGGTCTCCTTCCTGCCCTATGGAAACTCTTGCGCGAGTTCAACGCGCTTGTCGCGTACAGAAAACGCTGGCTCCAAGTAAAATGCGAAGGTATGGATCTGGCGTGGCTCAGCGCACGCAAGGCGCCTGGATTTCAAGGGTGGGGTGAAAGGCGGCTCAAGGACTATATTATCAAAATCGGGTTGAGCTCTACAACATTAGGCGAACGGCAAGATAGAAACGGAAACAGAAGAAGAGACCGAGGCACGAGAAGGCCGGAAGAACAACCTTTGTACGCCGCTGATGAACATGCTTCTGAGGTAGACATTCAGAGTCTCTTTACTGTCGGGTAAGTCCTTTCTGCTACGCATGCTCGTGTCTGTCTCTAACCCACCTCCTTCAGCGATACCCACCACCTTGCATTGCTTATTGATGAACGCGACGAAATTCTTGAAAATCTTGAAATTGCCGAAACCCGATATATTGCTTCATTTCGTATTACAACCCCTGATCCTTCTATTGCTGACTTTGAACCTCCTCCACCTCCCGATCCAAGTCGGCCCTACATCAGTCGCCCCCTCCCCCTTGGTCCCCAACCTCGCCGTAGACGCCGCCGTGCTGTGAACAGAGCATTTGGAACTTCTTCACTGGCACCAACTTCCTTTGTCGCGCCGTCATCCTACTATAAGCTTCGTGGTCTTCATGGTATTAATGGAGGAAGACTATCAGACTCTGGATTCCACCCTTCCTTCTCCGACTCCATCAACTCTCGTGTAATTGGAAGTCGTTTTCTTGAAGTGAACAGGGATTCAGTGGCCTACGGTAGGCTACCCCTCGGAAGCCAAGTCGTCGTTGAGAAAGATGGTCAGCTTGGGCCCGTCGCGGAATCAGAACGTGGAAGCTGGCTTCCACATATTCCAGACCCTAGGCTTTTTGGACCTAACTATGCTGCAGGGACATACACCGATGAATATGGTGTAATCCATGAGACGCCGGAGGATCAGTTGGAACAGGAAGGCTGGGTGGATCTCGAGAGAGAGACTCCCGACCAGGACTTCCATAGCGCCTATAACGGCGTACCACCTCAACCTGGACCTTCTTTTATGCGCCGCCCACCAAAGCCTGAAGTGCCTGCTGGACGACGGGAGACGTTTCCGCTTCGAAAAGAACGTGATAGTCATGCTGATCCTGATTCGCGACCTCCCCCTCATTTACGTCTTCAGCCTTCTCAGCCGTTCGTACGACCCCTCGACGGCGTGCATTTTGATGACCTCACTGATGTCTACGACCATATCACCAGATGGCGATCTAGACTGAAGGTCATCAATGCTGAGATAAATGAAGCACAGAACGATGGATACGGCGAAATTGCGGATGGTCAGAGAATTAAGGGATGGCTGCTAGTTGGTAGAGGGCTTGCGACACGTCCCTGGCGTTGAATTGATTGAGGGAAGAGCTAAGGAGGACATTCGATGGGACATTTTGCAGAACGAAAGGACGTGGCTAGATACCGCAGTCCTGTGCGCCATGGTGGTGATCATTATTGTTCTTCTTGCTACTGGCTGTGAGTGCCCTGATTTCTACATGTTTTACTCTTGTTCATTCTCCGTTACAGTGACTGCTGCTTCCGGACTTGGACTCTCTTTCGCTCCTGACTTCTCGCATTACATTTCATTCCTGAATGGTCTTATGAACGCTCACCCTCTTGCTGCGGGAATTGCTACTGTTCTTGCACCGGCTGTAGCTGTCACTGTCTTCCTTTTTGCTGCGCTTTACATCGTTAATTGTACGTGCTTCGTTAATAAAGTTCACTATATTACTGACCTCTCTTTTGCCTAGGGGCTGTGAATATCTATGGCTCGGTGTCAATCTCTGGGAGCCAGGTACTGGTATTCAGGATAGCATTCTTTATTCTTGCTGCTGTTGGCACTATTTGGTTGGTTGCAGTGGGCGGTCTCTTGTTTGCAATGCAAGCGTTCAATGAGAACTCAGGTGTGACGCGCTCCATCACAAACGGAACAGTCTACATGAGTATGCTGCTATTAGCCATCATTTTCAACGTTGCCATCATATTCCCGGGCATCCTTTTGTTACAGCCGTTGCAATTGTGGCGTGTAAGAAAAGCAGAGAAGGCGGCTGTTACTCCTAGACAGCGATTCAGAGGTGCGTTAAATACTAATACTAATGCATTAGGTCAATACTGACATCATTATAGCGGTCTATCCAAGAAGCTATGATCCTTCCTTTGCCATTAGTGCTTGCGTACTTGCGATAGTCTTTGCCTCCACGTTTTCTCTTATCTTCCCACTTATTGCTCCTGCCGTCGTGGTCTTGATATTCTTGACATTAATAGGTGTGTGAATAACTGAATTGGAAATGAGTCATGTCTGACGTGTCTCTTAGCCCATCGTTTCCTCATTGGATACGTGTATGGAAGGACCCATTCGCAGACTGGAGGTCTCTTGCAGTTATGGCTTGTTAAACGTTTTGGGACGCTCCTATCGTTCCAGCCCATCTTGTTGGGCTTAATCTTCCTCAGCAGACACTTCTGGATCGAGGGAGGTGTGCTTATAGGAACTGGGGTGTTTGTTATCCTCTTTGTTGAGTGCTATGCAGCTAATAAGTTGCGACATCCCGGTCGTAACTCCCTGAGTCCTATTACAATCAACTCGCTCGACCAATTCGCTGGTACCGCCAAACGATACCTTGAAGATGACGCAGGTACCTCTAATGGCAGCAGTGCACGGGGGACTCGTAATCGTCGCGGGTCAATGGCTTCGGTATTGGAAATGATGAGTTTAACATTAGCTGTTATGCCTTCTTCGTCTCAATATCGAGGTGCTGTACCGCTCCGTAAGTGACTGTATTATTCTGCAAAAATATATCTGATGCCAACCGTGTTTGTTTGTAGAAACGGAGAATCTTGATGATTTGACAGCCACCGAACGAGCAGCGCGGACCCATCCCGATGCTCCTCCGCACTTGCCGGCATTATCTTTCGCAGATCACGCAGAGGAAATGGCTGGAATTCTCTATGCACCAGAGCTTATTGCGCCTCCACCCATAATCTGGCTACCGAATGACAATGCAGGAGTAGCTAAACAGGAGGCGTTGGATTTGCAAAAGTACCATGATCTTCAGGTTACCCTAGATGTACATGCAACTGAAGATGTTTTACCTCGGCCAATATCACCTCGGCATCGATCGCATCGTTGAATCTTTATTTCATACATAGACCATTTCTTTTTGATTTTTGGAGATCTTGAGAACAATTAATTAGAATCAATCACATTAACTTGTTCTGTTTATACGATACCTGCGGACTCCGACGAGGCGGTACATGACTGGAAGCAAAGACAAGCGCCTGCTTCGAATAAGTCTGGAGCATGAAGTTCATATACTTACAGAGGAAGTGCTTGGAAAATTAAGTGTAGTGGTAAGATTGACAGTGAAATGAAATTGTGTACGAATGCGTCGAAAAGGTACAGAAGCACGGACAAGTCATGACGTCACGATCGAAATACAAACTTGTCGCTAAGCGACCTTCCATTTCTGGAGAGCAAGCGGCTTGGCTGCCTGATCAAATAACAGGCAACAAAGTGCAGATTGTGAATATCGCCATGGAAAGAGCGCAAAGTGCAGCGAAACACAACTCGGACTGGTAGAACACATCTCTTTCCATTTCAGCTATTTCCCTGCCTACAATTTATAGCTTGTCCAATTTTCTACTGACGGTACAGCACACGGATGGTTAAATCAAGGTTAAATTCTCTCCCACTGACGCCAGTTCGGCTGGTGCCGCCGAGATGGTCATCCGAGAACTACTGTAGTGTTTTCCCACTTTCTAGTGGGCCTCAACTTCTTATCAGCCAGCATCCCATTGGCGCACAGTTGGCAGAAATCACCCACAATTTTTCCGCTATTTTATTTTGTAGGCCGTCGGATTTTGGTTTTGACCTGCAGTCGTCTGAATGTGGGGGCTGAATGAACACCATCCGGCCTGACAATGTTACATGGACGGCACTCTGATCCGGACACCAAATACAAGCCCCGCATCGCTATATAAACCCGCTCTCAACTTCCCTTCACACCCTTGAAAGCCTTTTATACACGTTTTTAGATTGTTTCGCCGCTCTCTTCAATTATACCACCTTTCCTCGTTAACTTCATTCCTATGGAACCTTCCGATACCCCTGGCCCCCAGTCAAACACCCAGGACAGTGACCCGTTCATAGAATATTCCCGCTCTCTTCACCAATATACTCTCCAGTTATGGACAGAATCAAGACGGGTAGCGGAGGAGAAAGCTCGGGCGGAAGCCGCAGAGAAGGCTAAAGCTGATCAAACAAAGACCGATGGGGAGAAGGCCTTTGTCGAGTCTCCGAAGGAAAATTCATGAAATGTGCAGACGAGCAGAGTCTCGGCTCATTCTACCTCACAATTACCTATCGCCGGTCTGTAAATAATCCAGCAAGCTTTCGGCGCTTCATAACATGCATGAGACTCATTATTTAGTCTCGCTATAGGTAACCCCCCCGATTTCGGGCGCCTTATCATTTTCCTTGCCGCCACTCGCTAT
Organism: Cyathus striatus; assembly: GCA_025738555.1. Lineage (NCBI taxonomy): Eukaryota > Fungi > Basidiomycota > Agaricomycetes > Agaricales > Nidulariaceae > Cyathus > Cyathus striatus. Next base: position 2,483,528 of record JAOVFP010000015.1, on the reverse strand, counting down.
TATTTATGCTGGTATCAAGGCTCCCATACATGTACTATACTAATATCCTATGCATTCCCTCCACGCCTCCTTCATGTTTGGAGCTAACGGTCTCCATTTTATCTTCGCCTGCTGAAAATTCAAGATCAACGCGCTAACAATGTCCTGAATTTTTCCCATCTGCAACTCCGAGTGCTTCACAAACTGAAAAACATTCCGTTCATGACCTTTACCCAGTACATGGCCACAGCCTACGCTCTCCGCACGGAAAAGGCATGGATATAAGTAGACCCCGTGGCGTAGACCTCAAATATCAATCAATGCCTGTAACAGCGGAACAAAGAGGGTGGCCTGTGGCTCATGGTACCAGCTTCAGAGTGAGGTATTGAATATTTTATGTTGCACATTTTGTAGACTTTCTGATAGTAATATATATATTATAATTCCGTATGGTAACGCGTTATAGTCCGTCGCGAAAGCCAAGCTCCATGTGCGAACTGTCATTTAATGGTACTTAATTGGAGGTGGACGCACTGGCCCCACGTCTGCGATGGCAATTGCAATGAAATCGTGCACTTACTCGATTACCGTTTAGCTAGGTGAATGTGGTCAATCCAGATAAAACCGAGAAGCAACTCATCCACAAACTACTTAACAGTAATAAAATTGTTGGCAAACAAGCATTATTATAGCGTTACTAGGGAAATATAAGTATGATAGGTCTTATAGTACCATGTACTTAGTTGTTTCAGCCAGCATGATGCAAACATTTCCATCATATAAGTAGTATGGGCACTAGTAGAAAGTTCACAGACGGCTTGCAGCTGGACAGCGACGCTTAACTGCGCAAAGATGTTGCATAAGATGTCTGTATCATTTTATGATCGAGCTGAGAGTGGTTTATAATTATTTAAAAGGAATGTCGTCATATGACCTGCAGGTCTTAGGATAGCCGCCAGAAAATCTCAACTTTACATAACTTAGTTCGAAGGAGTTTCATCTTCAATGGTACATATACAGTAAGTACCAGCTTATGCTGCATATGTCATGCATATCCTGTCGGTTCAAGGAGTTCCTATAGCTTTTGTTGCTATTTCGATTCGCCTCCTCTCTCAAGTTGCAAATTCAAGGCTTGGGAAAGTTTGCTCAACGAACGAACAATACCTCATGGTCTCTAAGTACTTACGCTGATTGTTACGCGTGAGCCTTCGGTTTATCTCAATGTCGTGTCTATTTTAAATACTGGCAACCGTTTATCCGCGGTCAGCGGCTAAGGGGAAGCCTTCGTCTATAAAACACACACGTTTGACCCCACTCAGGGATTTAAGTTAGCTTTCAACCTGCAATGAAGGAAAGAATGACTCTTACTCTCCGACTTTGCGTTTTGCTTTCTATATCTTCTGCATCCGCTACCTTAATCCAACCCTCAAACTTCACCGCTCCCGGTGCTTTTCCAACGTCGGTGTTTAAGAAGTACTACAACCAGCCAACAGCCACGTCTGCACAGGTTCAGCCAGTAGTTTCGGATCCAGTTACCGTTGGGTATCATCAGATTTTGCGGGTTTTATATGCTGATTGTATTCCAATAGCATGAAATATATCCACTTGCCTTGACGAACCCTAATCACATTCCTCAAAACGATACCGTTGACCCCCATGTTCTTCCTCCCGTAGCATCCACGCAGAAACTGTTCGATAGTGCAATTATGCAGATGAACTCCATCATTGCAAATCCTATCTTTTCCAATAATTCGTGCGCCCGCTGCCAGGCTATTTTAGAGGTTGGAAAGTTCTTGTCAATGGTTGCGCCTGAAAAAGGTCCAGATTTCTTCATCGCTACCTGCAAGTCTTTGAACTTGGCTAGTAATTGTGATGTGATGTTTTCGCGGACAACTATAGGAGCTGTTGTCACCCAGATTATCTCTAGCGCTGACGTTGGGGGTTACGATGGCCAGGCCAGTTTATATATGCGCCTTTGAATTTGCTGTCTAACAAATCTACAGGCGTTCTGCCAAAACTTTTGGAGCATGTGCCCAGCTCCGCCTACATCTCCTCTCAATTTAACAGGATGGTTCATGAAACCAAAGCCCAATCCTTTGCCACCTCCGAAGCAAAGAAGTGGTAAAAGATTGAAGGTGCTTCATATATCGGATATCCATCTTGATCCACGTTGGTGAACCGTTAAACCGTTGAACCGTGAAAGCTTATTGCGTATCTTTGCAGGTTACTCCACTGGTTCCGAAGCTAATTGTACAAGTGGAACCTGCTGCAGGTCAAATAATCCGAATACGATGAGTCCAAATGAAACACTGTTCCCTGCACCTCGATTTGGAACGTATCGATGGTAAGTTCTATGTCAGAGGAGTCAGCAATACATGTTTAACAAAAGTACTTCAGCGATACGCCGCTCGCCTTAGGGTTGGCTGCATTAGAAGTGATTCCGACTTTGACTGAAACTACAGACACTGGTTTCTCTTGGACATTATTTACTGGTGACCTGGTATCCCATGACCCAGAGAACCAACTATCGAGGTGCATACCCTTTCATTTGGTTATGATGCTTGCTTAGTCGTTGATGACTTTCCTCCAGGAGTTATGTTGAATATACCGAAGTATGTTTAGCTCCGCTTCAACCTCGTCCCAGTGCTAACGTCAGTATAAGACGATCATTTACGACTTATTTAAGCGAATGCTTGGACCGGGTCCTGTTTATGCTACTCTCGGAAACCACGATAGTTATAACCAGTAGCTACACATATTTATTATTTGGCACGATTTATTACTTACGTTGGATTTTAGAGCGCAAGACTCCCCGCAGACACTCGGAGGACAGCTCGCGCAGCAGTTTAGTTGGTAGGTGGACTTTCCCGCTACTAGGCTATTCAAGTCAGCTAAGCTACTTAGGAATTATGATCACGTTGCTGCCTTGTGGCAACATGAAAATTGGTTACCAGATGCTGCCGTGAAATTAGCAAAGGCGCATTACTCTGCATATGCAGTCAGACGCATGGATGGCCTTCGCGTTATATCTCTCAATACCAACCTATGTAATGTCCTGGTTTTTATTCACCACCCTCTACTATTAACATGATATGACATCAGGGTATCGGTAAGGAATGATATGATATTATCTTATTTAACCTATATCTGCATTCTAGTGCAAATTACTTCAACTATATCAATATGACCAACCCTGATGTTTCTGGGATGTTACGATTCTTGACAGACGAACTGCAGGATGCGGAAGATTCCGGCGATCGAGGTGAGTAATTGAACTAAAGTTACTGAAGACAAGAAACTAAACTTTCTACTTCCAAGTTTGGATAATCGGACATGTCCTCAGCGGCTGGGACGGTACCAATCCGCTTAAAAACCCCACCAACTTGTGTAAGTATGGATTCTCGCTCTATAATTCATGAAATTAATGACGGCTGTTACTCAGTTTATCAGATGTGATACATTTTCTAGTATAGTATTGTTGATTTTGACTGATAAGCATCCTAGCGTCGACCGCTTCTCTCCCCATGTCATTGCCAGTGAGTGAAGCCTCCCTCTGCTTTCATAAAATTTACTTATATGTATGATGTTAGACATATTTTTTGGACAGTAAGTTATAATAGGATTTTCAAAGATGATTTTCTGGTAATAGTTGACCTACCTTAGTACACATGAAGATCAAATGTCCGTTAGTAAATTTCGCACCAAGTCAAAATGATCGCTAGAAACTAAGTGTATCGTCAGATTTTCTACGCGAATAACGGAACTGTTATGAGTGCAGAGACTGCGCAATCGCTTGCATGGGTATGTTTTATACTAGTGTAATCTTGGGAGACTTAAAAACGCTCGATACAGATCGGACCATCCCTTACGCCTCTAACAAATCTTAATTCGGGATTCAGGGTTTACGAAATAGATTCTGCCGTGAGTCGTATTTACGAGGAAGTGCCTTCCCTAATCATCAAAAATATTCAGACATTTGAGATCCTAGATGCTCATACGTATGTTTAAGCTCTCTCTCTCCCGACGAGCGCTAACACATTTGTAGTTGGAAGAGCGATGTAAACTCATTTCCTGCTCTCGACTCGCAGATAAAACAAGGGCCAGCATATACCTATGAGTATAATACACGTATGACATACGGGAGTAGTATTAATACCTGGGGACCTAATGACCCACTGAATGCAACATGGTGGCATCTCGTTACAGAAGGTGAGCTCCGGAAGCAACAACTTTCTGTTATTGATTACAGACCGTACATGAAGCAATGTCAAACGATAATTCACTGGTCGCAGTAAGTTGTGAAATACAAATGGAATTGTTATTGTTTTACATATTTTCTTTTAGACCTTCAATACATTTCAAGGTAAAAGCTCTGTCAGAACTAAGCCTTGCACAGGTGATTGCATAGACGCCAAAATATGTTACATCAGAAGCGGCTCAGCAAGTATTGGTATGCAAAATTGCAAGCAAGGATTCGGATCAGTGCAATCATAATGCTGGTACAAATCGGCGGAAATATTACAGCCGTTGTTTGTTACAAAGTACACAATCTACTCTTCTGTTCCTGCAATGAATTTCAAAGATTTAGGAAAGGGATGGGTTATTCTCCGAGAAATATTCGTGGTTATCGGCGTTCAAGATAGCACGAGCGGGATTGCTGACAGCGAGGGCCTTGGCTGCCGTTTGACCGTATGCGAAGTCATCGGTTCCTCCGTTAGCAGTGAAATGAGAAGACTCATGAATGATAGTTCCCGCCTAATAACAAATACTGTAAGGAATTGTGGAAAATATAGAAGTTTCGGCCCTCCACTTACCTTGGAGTCGGTACCAGCGGTGGAGGCACTCCAGAAAGCACCTAAGAATAGTTAAGTACAATATTACCCAAAACGTAATGGACATCTATCTACGCACTGCATAAGTAGGCGCGACCGAAGCTAAAAACAGATAGTAAGCATTGACGAGCCGTGGAAGTATAGTAGGCAATACACGTACGTGCCAGGGTACACATAAGCATAAGCAGAGTCTACAGCTACAATCATATGTGTAAGAAGAGAACGTGTTGCTAGAAATCTTAGTATATTGGGAGACCACAGTGCTGCGACGCGCAGTGGTCAAGGCGCCAAACCAGGTGGTAAAACGGGTAGTCGCTCCGGTATTGGCGTTTAAGTAGCTTTTCATTTCAAGGTCAAAATACAACAAGGATTCCCAAAGATGATGAAAGGGACTCAGAGGCATAACTCTACAGCGGCGGTAATTTGTGTTTGACGAGTAGAGCTGCAGCTAACAAAGGTGGCGCGCTTGGTGAGAGCAGAATCATCTCTGCGTGCGACAGCGAGATTCCCTGCTACACTTGCAGTGTGGACCTGTGCTTCATTGGCATACAAAGAAGCCACCTTTCCATCTTCCTTTACAATATAGAAGATGTTATCAGGCTCGAAGTCATAAGCCCCAGAACTCGAGGAAGTAAAATTATAGGCCTCAGACACTGTAAATAGTTCAAGCCACAGAAAAAGAGAGCTTCGACTGCTGAAACTTACAGTCGTGTGTAACGTCGATAGATGCACCTGGGGCCAAAACAGTATATGCTCCTAGACTCGCGGCGGCCTGAGGAGAATATTTGGCTTTGACACCGTTAAACTTAGGCCGAGCACCCTTGACATCAGTAATAGAGAATTTGTTTGCGGGAAGCTTCGACAAGACGCTGCGAGGATCGTTGAGAACCTTCAACGTCTCGTCGCCAGTGTTTACGAGAGTAGTGATGACCTTGAGATTTTCTACGCCGGTGACAGCATCGGGCCCTATGATGAATAATCCAGTGACCGTTCGTTATTCTATGAAAGGGTTAAACATACCGCTGACTTTCAGTGAAAGACTTTGCGTAGCAGATGCACCCAGTGCAGAAACAATGAGAGCAACCAAGACCGAGCGAGCAGAAGCAGAGAACATCCTGGATGAGTGGGATATCGTGCAGAGCTCCAAACTCGTCCCTCTCGACACTTATACCCTCGCAACTCATCATATATACCTTGGCATTCGAGCCTTCATGAGGATTCAGCCTGGTCAAAGATATCGCAATTGCTCCCCGTATCATATTAAACCACGATGAAACCAATAACCTTGAAGATAGCTGAAGGCGACATCTACGGCCCCACATGTTTGTTCTCCAGATACGAGAAAATGTAACAGCGCCATGAGGGGGTTAGCAGTACTGAAAGTGTTCAAGCAGAGCCAAGAGCGACCACGAAAGCCATAGAGAGGGGAGATTTTCTGGGCGAGGAGAAATGCGACCACAACCAAGATTTCTTTGACCACGACGCCATGTACGTCGTAATTTAAGACGCGAAAGAAGCATTGCTAATTCCGAAAGTTGTCGTAGATAATACGTTTAGATGATGTTGTACATACGCCATAAGAAAGACATCAATTCGAGCCCCGGTTGAATATAAGAGTGATAGGCAATCTAAATGATAGTCTTTGGATAGTCTCGTACCAAGATTATCCACAAAGTGGACGGATCCGAATCGACGTCGGTTTCCATATGTCTTCATATGGTAAGAACCACGTGATTCCGTAAGGCGAGTTTTGCTGAGCCTAATCTAAATGATTAGGGGAGGGCAGAGCAACGGAAATTGCCATATCCGGATGTTGCCAACTTGTCATGCAGTGTTAGCGTTGAACGTTGACTAGGACTCTTGAAGAGCGCGTTGAAAAGGTTTCATGTCTAAGAATTTAGAACAATGCCTATATGTACGCCGTGTGCAAATTCAGGAGATGAGACCACGCCCTCGCATGCGTAGCGAGATGAGATTTCAAGTTTTTCAAGCTCTTTCTTCTTTCAACTTCTTCGGCGTTCAGCGACGACGCGTTTGAACTTTGGACTTCGGAGAGACGAGACAGGACGAGATCACGCTCCACGGATACACGTGTAGATATATTTGGGGTGCACATTGCTTACCCGACATCTTCGCACAGGGTCCAAGCTGGGTCCAAGCCGCTGCTCGGAGCCTGCTCTAGCCATTTGTAACCTCGGTGCTACGACAGGCTACGACTCGCTCTCATTTTACGTTTCACGACAACAAAGGTAGAATCGACGGCCAGACCTGAAAGGTCCAGCTAGACTCGTCAGTTTATTTTCATTGCGAATATATATAAACCGCCAGCGTTCACTAACCATGATACACTTACAACTTACTCCCGATATGACTTGTCAACAATTACCTACGGAAATCTGGCTGGAAATATTTGAATGGATTTTTGCTTCCAATTCTTCTCTGACATCGAGATATGCGCCCTTCCAGACCATGCATGCTTGCTATCGGAAATCCTTGCTTCCTAATACGGAAGCAGGTCGTACCTTGGCTCTAGTCTGCCGGAGGTGGAGGCATTGGTCGACTGCCCTCTTTTATCGTGATATTCAAGTCGAGCGTGGAGCATACGCTCTTAAACAACTTTTGCAGAAAACTGCAACGCAGCAACATGGTTATAGTACTTGGGTTTGTCTATTATTCCACCTATTGCGCACATTTGCACATGTAACTTATCATCACGCGTAGGTTCGCCGTGTGGTACTTCCCTATCCAAGTACTGTGACGGGTGCTGGGCCAGCTGGTACGCCTACTGCATCAATCGAGATCTTGAAGTTATGCACCCAGTTGGAAACACTCGTTCGACCACCTCCACAAGTCACTGATTCTCTCCGATTTGACTTTGACGCTGAGCATGTGTCACTGCCAACGTTACGCCGCCTGGAGTGGTGGCATAATGACTCTGCTGAGCGTACCGGAGGAATCAACTCCTTGAGCGGCGTGCTACGAGGTTGCCCTAAACTGGAATACCTCTTCTTATGCGGCAACTCAGACTACAGTCGATTGAGGATGGAATGCAGGCAGCTTGTACTCCCCACGCTACACACGTTACGTCTCCATACCATCGGTGGTCTTCTTCTGCATCAAATCACTGGCACCTGGCTTATGCCAGCTTTGAGCCAGGTTATTGTGGACTCACCTATACCCGAGCATGGCTTGGATACACTCTGGGAAACATTTGGCCGACAGCTACGTACTGTAGAATTCGGAAAGCACCTTCGCTTTTTATTGAGCGACAATATACCCTCCTGCTTGGAGCAGTGCCCCCATCTCTCGGAGTTTAACTATTACTTATTTTTTACGTGTGTTCCTCATATCAGAGAACCACACAAGTCGGTTACGAATATTGGATTGCACGCTGCAGTGAACGCATTTTTGGACGAGAAAATGGCATGGGAGCATATTGAGCGTCATTTCGGTATTTTGACAGGTACTGCTTTCCCTGCGTTACGCAGTGTCACTTTGTATGGAAACTGGCAGGGTATTGTATCCCATCCTTGCTTCCCAGCCCTGCGAGAACGAGTATACAATGGCGGCCGTGTTCTGATTGAGCAGGTTAGTTCAAACATTTCACATCGTAGCAACTTTATTGATTCACCATTTCGACTATCCAGCACTGAGACAAAGTATCTCCAAGCCCTAGAGCGTATTTTGCATAGTATCTCTCTTAGATAGAATTTCCGTAGAATTACATAGATTTCCCAGCCTGTAGACATCTATAATCTTTTCTTTTCCTAATAATCCGATTCTTTTACGTCCACGTGAAGAAATTAGGGAGCAGTGAATTTCTCTTCTTCGAAGAAACTCTTCAGCCATATCGCTTCCTTTTCCATCTCTTCTATTGTACGTGGAAGCCGCTTGTCATCAGCGTCAACCTTCAGTGGCTCCGAGCTATGCGAATGGTTGAAATCTGATTTCAGTGAGCGCTCGCCTTGTTCTAGGGTAGGGTACACCTCATCATTGTTGCCAGCAAAGCGATCACCCTTAAACTTCCGAGGAAGGAGGTGGAAGTGAACGTGTGGCACGATTTGCCCCGCTGCATTTCCATCCTGAGAAAAGTCAATTACGCTGGCAAGGTCAAAAGGGAACAAGAAAGCCGAGAACCTGACAGGCAATAGTGAGACCGTCTGCGCCGTACGCCTTTTCAATGGCACTCCCGACGCGTCGTATCGAGCTCATAAGAGACGAGAGCTCGGAATCTAGATTCGCCGGTTGAGAACCGACACCATTCCACAGAAGTGATATGAAATTTAACCATCCAAATCCGAAAGACGTGGAACAGATCTAGTAGGTGCAACAAGCACGTCTGTAAGAATATTGAGTTGTGCAGCTGTGCCGAATTCTAGGAGAGTCCGTCTTACGGCCAGGAACAATGGGCTTGAGATTTACAATCGCATACGAAAGAGAGGAGCGATAAAACACTTGACGAGAAACCTCTATCGTAGAGAAAAGAAGGGACGAAGCCATACTTAGAACCAGTGGACCCAAGCAAACCCAAGTCGAAATTTACCGGTTGGACGCGTACCCCAGTGGTTTTTCCCACACTATCAAACAATACATAACTTGAGTCCCGAGTCCCCGAGTCCCAGTCTTCCACGCTTGGTTTTACGTCGGTACCGGATGCTTCTATGCAGGTTTTGACTGTGACTAGGAATCTGCTATACCAACAAATCAACTCCTTGTCTCTGTTCAATGTCTATCAACTTGGGAAGGCTTGAACCAAGAAAGAATCTCTGCCGACATTCCGACGAAACCTAACTTCGAACAATACAATCCGAACACCGTATTGGACATATATGTACTGTACCGCATGGTTTTCGTCCAGGAACCCAGGATAAAAATACTGTGGTAGTGGCAGTCCAAATTTTGGCAAACTTTGATGCATACCTTGGAGACTTTTAGTTATCTTAGAAATACTCCAATGACTTGGATCAGCTGTCTTTGATCCCTTACTTCATATTAGTTGCAAATGCCTACTCAAGATTTTAAAGTCGCAATTGTTGGAGGCGGAATGTGTGGTCTAGCCTGGTGACTCGCTCAGGTCTTCGCGTGACATTATCAGTACTATGTTAATTCTTTGTACTTCAGCGCAATTGGCCTCCATAAATTGGGGATAAAGTTTGATTTATTTGAAGCCACGGTTTTTATACTCTCCTCTGGACTACATCTTGGGCTGATTTATATATTTCAGGGAAAGTTTGACGAGGTTGGTGCAGGTGTTGGCTTAGGTTTGTATGGAATCCATACTTGTACGTTAATTTATACCCACTCTTAACAGGACCTAATGCAATACGTGCACTGGACGGTCTTGGAATATGGGAGCATGTTTTGTCAAAAGCTGCAGAATCGAAAGCAACGACTCGATCTTTCCGTTTCATATCTGGATTTAACGAGCACGAATTCATATACGACGTATGTTAAGTTTGTATTTGCATATGCGAGTGGTTTGATCATACACCTCACATACCCCTCACAGTATCCCACATTATCCGAAGATATAGGCCTAGGTATCTATAGGTACTCTGAGCTTATCCATTGTATATACCAAGTTAAGCTCCTCTGAAATGCTGACAGGCCAGCATTTCTAGATGCCCTGCTTCCGCTAGTAGAAAATTCAAGTATTCATTTCAACAAACGATGCGTATCAGTGAAGCAGACACTAACTAATAGTCATATTCTACAATTTGCTGATGGATCAATGTATGAAGCTGACTTGGTAATTGGTGCTGATGGTGTTAAAAGTGCCACCCGTATCGCGGTAGTCGGCGATGAAAATCATCTGGCTTTTACAAATACAGTTGCTTATCGCGCACTCGTCTCTATCGAACTCTTGAAGCAGAATGGTTTGAAGACTGATGTATCCGCAAAGCCTTTATGCTGGGTAGGGTATGGTAAGGTAAGTCTTATATCATTCAATTAAAGAGAGTCTGGTGTGGAATGCAAAGTGACAGCATATTATCACATTTCCAATCCAACAATCCCAAACTGTGAGTTTGCATTGACTGTTGGGTTTGTTATCTGTACAATGACATCATTATTCTCAAAGCTCAATGTCGTCGCATTCTCTACCAATGATAGCAAATCTGCAAACTCACTTGATAGAAAGCACCCTTGGGTAGAGGAAGTTTCTTCAGAGGATATGCTTGTCGACTTCGTTGGATGGGGTAACGATGCAATGCTCATTTTGAAGCAAATAAAGAAACCTAGTAAATGGTATATTCATGCGGTTCATCCACCGCTGGATTCTTACATCAAGGATAATATTGCTCTAGTGGGGGATGCTGTAGGTGTTGTTACTTCGTGAAACTTGGCCTTCTTTCTGAACTTATTCAAGGCCCATGCCATGCCTCCGCATTTGGGTGCAGGTGTAGGGCAAGGACTAGAAGACGTTTTTACTATTTGCAAACTCTTGGGTCAGCCAAGCACTAACCGTGATAATTTGAAGGTGTGCATACGTTATTCGGAATGTAATTCAAATGTGACCCTTAGGTGCAGGATATTCTTAAAACTTATAACTCGTTGAGAGTACCTCGTGCCAATGACGTCCTAAACAGAAGCCACAATGCAGGGTATGTGTATGAAAACTGTGGAGACCATGATTTCGATGCAAAGAAAATCCGGGAGGAATTATCGGGAATATGGGATAAGGTGTGGCATCATGATATTATAGCAGACATTGAAGCCGCGATCCAGCAGTCGGAGTGTCTGGAAGGAACGGCGTACCAGAACTCATTGATTGATATAAAGATGTAGCATTTACATGATTTACCCTCTACAGATATGAAAAGATCTGTTACAAGTTTAACTGAATATCTCCTTTTGCGAATGTAACCGCTTGGCCCCGTAGCCTTACCTTACCTTCTGCTTTTTCCCATACTAGTTTTATCTGCCCACCTCTGCTGCTAACTTGAGTTGCAGTGATTTCTTTCCCAGCGGGAATGCCCTGCTTATCGGACCAATATGGTCCCAAAATGCAATGAGCAGACCCACAAACAGGATCTTCGCCATTCGCTAACACCTCAGGAGCAAACATCCGTGATACGAAAGATTCTTGTGCACCGGATGAAAGTGTTGTAATGATGTTGATTTTATAGCCACTTCCTTTCTGTGATAACGAATAATCAGCAATGTAGCTATGTAATAGGATATGGGACACCACTAACAAATGCTGCTGTGTTGACGGTGCTACTAGCGAGGTTCTCTTTTTCATCCAATTCAACCAGCAGATCTTCGTGAGTCCATTTTAACGTGTATGTTGAACGAGAGATAATTGAATACTTACAATGTTCGAATCCAGGACCACCGGCAAAAATTCCGTTGATCGACACTTGCCGTCCGAACGCTTCGTATATTTTGGTTTTTAAAAGACCCTGTTCGCTATGTCGAATCTCTGTCACAGAACCGGCAGGAAATTGAATTTCTTGCCACCCGTCTCCAATTTTCTTGGCTTCTACAATTTGATTTGATTTGATTTGAAACTGAAGTGTGTTTACTGCGGGAGGCAGTTTATTCTCCGTGAAAATGGTGTGAGCCGTCGCAAGAGTCGCATGTCCACAAAGTAGAACCTCTTCTCCAGATGGCGCAAACCAACGAATGGAGTAACGAACAGTAGTTTCGTCCGGGAAAGCAATTGGTTCAGGAGAGACGATAGCAATCATAGGCTGGTTCAAGTTCTTAGCCAGGTTCCCAAGGACATTGGATGTTTCAGAGGTATCAAGAAAGATAACAGCTGCAGGGTTCCCTGCGAATGGATTTGTGGAAAAGGCAGATACCAAGAAGAATGGGATGTTAGTAGTCATGCTGATCTCCAATGGTGAGCGGCTAATGTCGAGTCATTGTTATATATCTTCGGTGAGAGCGTGACTCCGATCAGAGTCCAACTTCGAGGTTTGTAAGTAGAAGTAGTAAGCATGCCGAAAAAGATGTGAAATTATCATTCTCTGATATACACGTACCTAGATACAATGAACTCGGACAGCGAAATATATGAAGAAAAGATATAACTAGAGTGCACCAAACAAACTGTTACTCGTTTTCATTCCAGTCCGCATCGACCAAGCGAACGCGTCGTCTTGCCAGACGCCTTTGCCATTCTTTCATCTCACCCTGAACACCAGCACCTTGTGCCATGGATGTCATTCCCTTTCTGAGCCAGCGGACATCTCTAATCCGGACCACAGCCAGTTGAGGCAGCTTCGGGAATAATCGCTCGAGGATTCTCCAAAAATCAGAATTTGGACGTGGAATGGACAGAATCTGAAGAGAATGTGCTTCAGAAAGAACAAGTGTCGGTAGAGGCATTTCGAGGGATAGATGACGAAGGAATTTCGAAGTCTCTAGAAGCATATCTGGTGATGGATGAAGCCTCGTGGGCCACGATTTTGGAGAAAAGAGAATGAGGGAGCGTAACGTCCCAGCATGCGTAGATATAAGTTTTGATACAAGGGAGGCTGGGAAAGGAATATCATCATAAGGTGTTACAGTCAATTTCTGTAGTGAAGGCAATTGTGAATAGATCAGCGCTAGCATGAGCGGAGATGCATGCATAGAAAGCAAGGTGAGAGTATGCAACTTTGGAAGATGGAGTGGTTTGATTGTTTCCATTGAGGGAACATCCAGATTTGTAAAGTTGAACTCCATTTCCGCTGGATCAAGTCCTTGACCTACAATCTCTATATATTCTAGTTTTGGACATTGTCGCATAAGATTCACAAATGGGTCTTCATCTGGAAAGAACTGGGTGGTCGGACGTAACTCAAGCCTCGAAGAAAACGAAGGTTCACTGCTTCCCGTCGATCCCCGAGAGACGACAACGCCCTTTTGCTTAATATAAACGAAGGATTGACACCGAAGTGCGCTAGGAACGGCAGCAATGGGAATAAGTTGACAAGTATCGAGTCAAGCTGTAAGGCCTGGAATTGGCCAGTGAAGGCCAGTCCAGAAAGGTCGAGATATTGAACCCAGCGGCCGGGGGCAGAGTAGGATATTCTTCGGATGGAATCCCACTTCTGGTCAGCAGCATGTAGATGTTGATCAAACTTCTCCAACATCGACATCTGCGAGATACGAATACTCATATAGAGGAGCGGAAGAACAGTCTCCTGGCATAGGAGTTAGCAATCACACCCGTCGCATTAAGTGAAGGATGAAGTACTGACTTTGAACGCTTTGCATATAGTGGTCAAGGACCATCTCCAGGCATCATTGCAGTTACCATCCAGCAATGCAAATGTAAATATGACCGACCATACTTCGCAAGGTAGATCTTTCACAGGAGGGTTGTGAGGAAGAAGAGGCAAGAGAAGCAACCTTCCAGCTGGTTCAGCATATGGTCTGGCGCGAAGAATTATAGTCGCTGCTTGAAAGCTCATGGGGTCTTGAAGCGGGTCAAGCTCAGCTAGGAAGCTATTGGGGGAGAAGGGGGTGAAGACATATCGCTCGTCCATTTATAACTAGTTCATGACCGAAACGTAAAAGGAAAGGAAAGACAAGTCACGCAACGCGATCTCAAACTTGAGCTTGAGCGCAGCTGGCAGGGCAATGGTGAATCACAAACATGTGACATTATCAAATACTGCGTCGCTCGTAATGTATATGCACCCAGTGTCCATATTCCAAAATCTGTGCTGAACATAAAATACATCTTCAGAAATAAAAGTATGTACAAAATATCCACTATCGAGACTGTGTAGTTTGTCATAGAATATCACTCATCTCCTCCATAAATTTTGCATAATCATCCTTTTTGGTGTCCTTAGCACTTTTGGTTGAAGTGGGTGCGTTATTAAGAGCTTGAGGTAGAGGTGCGGATCCAAACTGCTGTTTAAGCAAGCCAACAAGGTCTGGTCTAGCAGCTGCTACATGGGGTTCTTCCTCACCATCCACTGGGCCGACGGAAGGCGCAGCATCCACACGAGATGATCCCGCACCAGGAACCTTTTTACGCTTGATCGCCGTCGGAACAAATGCCGTCGCCTCTTTCTTAAAGTCACGTAGCTCCGGAGCAGCGCTGACGGTAGCATTTGCAAGTTGGGCAGCTGCGACCGGCTTAGGCGGTAATGAGGAATTGTGAGGTAGTGTGGATCGTATCTTGTCGGCACGATGGGCTTGATATGTTTGGTGTGGAACAGAAGATAGAGGATCTTGCATAGAACCAGCCGCTTGATTCCTTTGTCTCGGGAAGAAGCCTGGAGGAGGAGGAGGCATTCCTCCTGATGCAAACCCTACAGGAGGAAAGTTTGGAAAACCGACAGGAGGCAGCGGGAGATGCCCAGTCCATCCAGGTGGTGGGGGAGGGGGGAGACACCATTGAAGCCTGGTGGAGGTGGAAGGGGGTACGAGGGCGGCCCCGCGAGGGGGTGAAGATTCGGAGGGAAGGGAGGAGGACCTGGCGGTGGAGGCGGAGCACCACTAAATCCTGCTGCTCCTGCTTCTGGTAGAGGCCCTGGCGGCAAAGGAGGTACACCAGGAAAACCGGGCGGAGGAAAGCCAGGCGGGAGAGGTGGGTTACTGCCAAAACCTGCTATCGTTAATCCTACAGGAGGTGGTCCTGGAGGAAGAGGAGGGATACCTGGTGTAGCTGGCGGAGGTAAGGGAGTATCGTCTAGAGAGCAATGAGAACAGGATACATGGATTACAAGGGCAGCCTACCTTCGTCGTCATCATCATCGGGAGGAGGCCCGTCGGGCATTGCTATGTCATCATCATTACCGACAAGCTCGCTGCCAGGAGGAAGACCGGGCGGAAGTGGAATATCTTCGTCGGAATCTAACACATATACTAAGATATGCCTGCATTGATTTTTGATTATAAACATACCTTCCATTTCCTCGTCACTGTCAACTTCCCCTGGAAGAAGAGCTAGAAGGGTGTTAGTATAATGTTGCACCTCCGAAGATTGACTAACGCACGTCGCTCCATGTACGGCAATCCAGGAGGAGGTACACCATAGGGATTCATAACAGGATCGTAATAGATACTTCGTTCAGGGTGACGAGGTATACCATTCTTGTCGAACTTGCGCCTGTCTTTCTTGAGTGGCCTGTTCTCATCATCCTTCTCGCCATCTCGCAGCCGAGCTTTGTACACTAGTCTTCGTTGCTCAGGATGTTCCTTAACATATTCTTCTTTCTTTTCGTTTATTTTCTGCAACTCCGACTTGAGCTCGGAAAGTCTGCCCTTTTCTACCGGGCTTGGAGTAGGAAGTGCTTCTAACTTTTCGATCTCATCTTCGATCTCTACAACTCGAGGTTAGTTGTTATAAAAGAAAGATAGTAAGGAGGCGCAGACCTCGAGTATCCTTCTTTACAAAAGCAAAATCGCGCGCTTTGGAGCGTTCTGCCTTGTTCTACTACAAAAGCCATGTTATGTGGAGAATGTTGGAAAGTGCGGGGTGCTTGCCTTTTTGAGTTCCTTTTTACGCTGAGACTTTCCTGTAGAAGGGGTGAGTGCAGAATGGAAAGAGAAAGGAAATGCATACGGTAGGCATCTGCTGGATTGAGGCTCTTTCCCTTTGCCATAAGGAGAGGTTGAATTGAAGACGAACGGTTGCAGCTGGAGAAGGAGAGGGCGAAGCACGTGCGTTTGCTTGAGTCATGACATATGCCCCGAGCTCAGCTCATCCTCGCACTGTCCCTCTCCTGTCGTGGTTTACTTCCCACTGGCAGGGAGGTCTTCTATCTCTTCTATCTCTTCGCACTCATATCTTGCTTCAACTCATACCATATCACTTTCTTCGTCGTCGCCTCAAATGACGAGCAACCCAGCTACCGCTCCCCAGTCAAACACTCAACAGCGTGTAGCCAAGATGACGTCTAACCAGACTCTCAACTTGAATCACCTTCTCAACTTCACGCTTCCTCCAAGACAGACTCGCCCCCTGTCTAGTCTACCAAGGAGAAGCAGGAAGACAGGGACCAGCCATGGTGTGTGGAACAAGGAACGTAAGTCCTCTTCTTGACGTCTTGTTATCTCCTCGTGAAGATCACTCGATCGTAAACTCGTTTCATTTACAGGCTTCGTCAATGCGCAGTATCGATTTGTTATGGATCCTACGGGTGATTACACCGTTCACTTTGCCGATCCAGACATGCACGTATCTGCCTTGCTCCCGTTGAACACATTATATTCATCCCTGTCTAATCTAGTTTCTTTCAATGGCATGATATCTTACAGGTTATCATCCCCCGCTCTTCAGCGCTGGCATCTGCGACTAGCGGAGAACATTCCTCTCAAGAAGAAGGAGTTACTACATGTCCCATTTGCTTATCTCCCCCAACCGCTCCCCGGATGACCAAGTGCGGTCATGTTAGTATACCCCTTCCATTTTGCCAGTAACGTTAGCGGACTAATGTGGTTTACTTACAGGTATTCTGTTTCCCTTGCATACTTCACTATCTCAGCATGTCGGACAATAAATGGGCCCGTTGCCCGATATGCTTCGACTCGGTCAACGAACGACAGCTCAAGTGCGTGAAATGGTTTGAAGGTCCTGCTCATGTCGACGAAGGTTTCGAGGGTACTTCCACAGAAGCATCTTCGTCATCTTCCATGATCGAGGATGCAGCTCCTCGCGCTGGTTCTCAACTTCGAATGCGTCTAATCCAACGGCCGCAAATCACGACACTGGCCTTACCGCGGTCCCATACCTGGCCGTCAGATCTGCTTCCCCCACACCAGGCGCCTTTCCATTTCCTTCCTGATGTGT
The DNA here is from genome assembly GCA_025738555.1 of Cyathus striatus. Classification (NCBI taxonomy): domain Eukaryota; kingdom Fungi; phylum Basidiomycota; class Agaricomycetes; order Agaricales; family Nidulariaceae; genus Cyathus; species Cyathus striatus. Next base: position 2,465,978 of record JAOVFP010000015.1, on the reverse strand, counting down.
TTTCATACGCGAAATTCATGCTGGCAACACCGAATTACCTTATCACCGACTTGACGAAAGACCTTGATGATCTTGCCGCAGAGCGGCGGATACTCTCCGGGATGAACGATGAGCTTGGAGTATCCTTCATTCATGGAGCCGAGAACAAAGTGAGGCAACAGATTGCCAAGGCGGTTGCTCTTGAAACTCCTGTATTGAAAGAGCAGGTTGAGAAAGCTCATCGTGACCAGCGTGAAATCGAGGACAGGTTTATCAGGATGGAGCAAAAACGCGCGGCAGCAGCGGAGAACAACGCTCCTGCAATACCCTCAGAGGAAGTTCCTACAGAGTTCGTAGCGTTCAAATCAAGAAGTGGGATTAACACTCCCGTGCAAGCACCTTCATCCCCAATGCAGGCAAAGGAGTCCAGCGACACAAACCTGAAACTTGCGCAACAAAACCGTAACGGTCCGCGTCAGAGGCGAAACCTTAACCCTCCGCCACCCACCACATCGACCTACTACTACTACCAAGCCGCCTCGGGTCTTCCTCTGTTCCTCCACCCTCTTGATATCAAGATCTTGCTTTCACATTTCAGCAGCTACGCATTGTTTCCCGATAACATCACGGTTCGCGTCGAAGCGTTATCAGAGGGAACAGTCAACGATGATCTCCGCAAACGGTGCAAGTATCTGGCGCATATGCCCGAAGGTACAGATGTCGTGTTTATTGAGGCGGATCTCGAGGGCGTCGTTGGGAAAGATGGACTTAAGAACTTTGAGGGTGCTTTGAAGATGCGTACGTCACGACGAAAGGAGAAGGGGCGGAAAGATGACAGAGCGCGGGCAAGAGCAGAAGAGAAGGAGCGTGAGAGGGAGAAAGGTGGTGTGGAATGGCGATCGTCTGCTACCATGTCTACTGCACACTATGATTTCCCAAGTGAGGGATTCGCTTCCACTTCGGATGACCATGAATCAGCCGCTCAAGCTCAGCCTCAACCGGAGATGTCAGGTGCTTGGGGAGCGCGTAGTTTTGCTTCTGCACTTCATTCGCCTCCATCTCATCGATCTCATCCCTCGCGAGGTGGGCGACAACAGGATGCGGAAGATGAATGGGACATTGACGTTGCTTGGCATGAGATGGAGCAACAGAGAAGTGGGGGAGGAGGGCGGAAGAAACGCGGCGCTAAACTTGTCGTATTGGGAAGTGGGGGCGGAGGTGCCCGACGACGCTGAACATAGGTCTGCAACTAACTTAGGACTATTTTTCATTTTTCCGGTCTTGCTTCTACTTATTATTTCCAACTCAAGAGATACATATTTACATATACATATAGGTATAGGTTTACAAAACATGAAATGTAACATCGGTCTGTAGCGTCTCATTTGTTTCATTCCTTCGTTCTTCTATTCCCAAATCTTCTATACAATTCCCATGTAGCAACAGTACAACAAACAGCATCATACAGTATATAATATATCAGCTTTTGGTACCCCGGACTATAAAAGAAAACGTCCCGGCGGATGAACATTGGGCTCTGCTGTAGACTAGCTGCGTACAAAGCATAAGAAAATGGGCGAAGAAAAAGAGTATAAGGTACGCTACGCTAAACGAAAAAAGCAAGAGAACAGATGTGCTACCGACACTCAAACCCAAAGGAATGGGAGTCACCGGGAAAGTGGAAGGAAGTAGTAAAGGTTACTGGAAACTCCGAGAAGAAGGATATACAGGTGTTTCGCAGTTGCTACTGTCCTAATCATCCTTCGTATACGGGAGTATGAGAGAAGTAACAGACAAAGGCATATCGTCATAAGGGTGTGCTTGTAACTGGTGGTCATAACATTAAGAATGAGACTTTAAATTGGTTGCAGGTAATTTGACGGTGCAACTGGAGGAAGAAAGATGCACATTGAAAATGAATAGGTATGAATAAGAAAGAAACAAAACGCACTTCCAACTGTTCCATCTGATTTTCTCGCCTGCCACCACTTTCCTGTCTTGTCTACGATGTCGAGGATTTCTCCTTTGTTAAACGAAATTTCATTTGGATCTTCCGCATTTGCGGTGTCTTATGACATCACGTCAATATACGGTCAAACTGAAGGCTGGAATGGAAGACTTACAAGTGTACAGTGCTTTCGCTTTAATGGTAAAGATATCTACTGCCGGTTGTGGTTGCTGTCCCTCCGTTGGTCCAGATGTGCCGCTTGATCCGCCAGCTCCGACGCCGGCCATTAGGGGAGAAGAAGGACCATTGTCACCACCTCCCATTGACCCAGGGTCACCTGCGGCATTACGAATACTGCCAGTACCTCCAGTTGGTGCGTTGATGCTCCTATTAGGGCCATCAAGGCTACCGACAAAGCTATTCTGGCTTCTAACGGCGGTCCCGCCACTTGCATATCCTCCAACACCCATGCCCACGCCGCCAATTTTGCTGTCGTAGTTGTCGGGACCGATTCCTCCACCATAGTTGGAAGTGTACCCATTTGCGGATTGCATGCCGTGCATGGAGTTTTGGGTGCGTGTTCTTCGGCGTGAGGGAGGTGTAAGTCCACCTGTGCCCAGGAAGTTGAAGATGTGGAGTGTGAGGGAGTCCTGCTCAGAGGTGAAATAGAGGACCCATAAAATGTTGATCATGGCGAGGATGAGCCAGCCTGCGGCCATCGCGTTGAGAGAGCCTGCACTGGAGAAGATGCCCATATTGACGCCCATAACAGAGAATACTATGGCAACAGCGCCGAAGACGGAGATCTGGAAACGGTTCATAGCTATGGAGTCTGAGGCAAGGGTGTAGAGAACACCGATAATGAGGAATAGCTGTAGGAATATGGCGAACCATAGGACACCGACGGACTCCCTACCAACTGAATGTGAATGGGTTGAGCACGAGAATGGAGGAGTGAGAGAAGTCGGTACGCACTCTTCGCTGTTGCGAATGCTTGTGAAACAAAAGCAACAATCCATGATGCCTGTGGGGTGTATTAGAGGAGAGGTGGGTTGAGCAAGTTGAGTGACATACGATGGCGAGAACAGAGGTGAAGAGGAAGAGATAGTGAGTGAGAATGGGGGTAAAGTCGAGGCCTTCGCTTCCACGGGGTGGCATGGTGGTGGGAGAAAGGAGGGCGGGTGGATGGGACGGAGAAGGGGAAGGGGAAAGGGAAAGGGAGAGGAGGACGTACGAGAGAGCGAGCTGGAATGGAGAATGGAGAATGTGACCCAATTCAACTTCGCACGCTTTATATTATAAATTACAATTTACAACAAGTCCAGTTCACCTCTTCTCTTCATTCAACACTATCCCTTCTTGATCCCTTCTGCTTCCTGGCCTTCTCGGCAGTAACTCTTCATCATCATTGCTCTGGCAACCTTCCCGTATCTACCTCCATCTTCAATTCTCTCTTTCCTGTATTTTATCAACACTATCACCTACGCCCTGCCCCCTTCAGCGCGTCACCGGTTACCCCCAAACATCTGAAGCGTCCCGCACGTGCTCTTATTATCCTGGTGAATAGTTCGAGCAGCAGAACGCCCCGCAGTATATATGGCTGTGTTCACTATAATCCGCAGTTGCTTTAGACATTAGATGAGCCCTTAACCCATCGGATTTCGTTTACAACACGCGACGTCACCATACCACGTGCCACCTGTTTCCTTAGTGTTGCCCAAGTTGCTGTACATTATTTCTTTCAATCTATCATACACCTATTACTACATCAAATACACCATATTCTGCATCAACTACATAAATAAGCATCATCATATCAACCTTGGGGTAGACCGTAGGGTATGACCAGTATGGGTATTACATCATGATTGTCCGACTTCGATAGCAAATGGCATTTTATGATTTACCAGTTCGAAAGCAACGTTTGCGCACATTCCTATTCTCCAAGTCAACAATCTGCTTCTTTGCTCCGACAAAGAGTAACTCTCACCTTCAGACGCAAAAGATTAAACGTAGTAGCGACGTTCACTATTGTCTTCAACTTTCTCCTCACCTCCGCCTTTCCAATCGTCAATTGATACGGTCCAGAGCACTGGCAGTATTTCGACACGTTGTCAGACTGAAGTTGCTGGCACTTCCCACACCGTAAATCCTGTTGTGAAAATGTCCTCTCTAGACTATACACCACCTGTATCAGATTAAACTCAATCGCAGTGCGGTCATATTCCCCTCCGCAGTGCATGCAGTGCCATTTCGGCGACACTTCGTTGCTCCCCGGTAGCAGTTCGGGATCCCGGCAGAAGTCAAAGTCCCGTAGTGAATCACAGTGCTGGCAAGGCACATTCGAGAGCTTCAGCGGCTCGCAAGGGTTCTGGAAGATAGCTTCGCTTGCAAACTCGCGTACGTTGATCAACTCCAAAAGGTTCCTCTTCACTAATCCGACTTCGACCTGGTACTCCTTGGCCAGTCCAAATACCGCACATATAAACTTGACAAATTCAAGCAGTGGGTTTGTCATATGGAGGTGAGAACCAGGCAAAATTGGAAACTCGAACTCCTCAAGCTCGTCATTCATCTGTGCTTCGCGGTAACGTTGTTGAACATTCCCCACTACTTTAAGTAACTTGCGGGTTAGGCGGCGCGAAAGGAACTCTAATGTGGCTTCCGTCTCGTTAACTTTAGCCGAGTCTCGTTGTGTGGCATCCGGGGCCCCATCATTCAGCGGACGAAGAGGTACTCGCGCAACTGAGTTAGTCTTCTTTCGGATCTTGAACAGTTCAATAAGGAAATACTGCACTACTGAACTGAAGTCTGCTTGTATCGCTGGAGGAAGGAATTCTTGGATGTTCCATCGCATTTCGATTGCCAATTCTTCAGGGGCTTCAAGAGCAAGAGGATCTTCGCAGACGACGCCACACATATTGGCGGAATCCATGAATATGAGGTAATCATAGAACCTCTCGGTGTTGAGAAAGACATGCTGGAAAAGCTCATGAGACGACACAGCAGTCGTGATATATGTCGCGTACGCATGCGCCGTGCCAGGTGGTTTCGACGTTGCCAGTAGAATTCGACTGAAATCCGCATAAATCACCTGCGATCCCAAACGCTTAAATTCGGCCAGCATTTGGATGAATGTCTTTCGCATTAAGCCAAAGACAAACTTATGGATGCTTGGGTCATACATTTGTGAAGCACTCGAGCTTATCCATCGCCAAAAGTGCTCGATGGCTACTGAAGCTGGACTTTGAAAATCGGCTTGGATTTTATCAATCAACCACATCTTTATCATGTTCCTGAGAACAGAGAATGTCTGAGAAGAGACGCGTGATTCGCCTAGTGTTAGGTCTCGTTGGGTTTCACCTCTGGCGTATTCGTCAATGGTGTGTGATACAGAATCGAAAGCAGTAGCCCCTCCGCTGCCTTCCAACTCATTAACCATGACTGATTGTAAGACAGAATCAACTGCCAAGTTTCTAACACTGATTTCCAAACACACGTTGGAATATACACCAGGTGAAATGAAGTCAGACTTGGGCCATTCTTCGGTTGGCCGTCGGTCATTTTCCATACCACCAAGGTCAGGGCGCTCTCCTGGAGACCACCACAAGACAAAGTCCTGTTGAACAAGACGTCGTGCAAAGCTGATGTCTGCAACACAGAGCGCGAGATCTCCTTCAATGTGACCAACTGGTATGTCATAGTAATCAGCAATGGCTGCTTGACGACTAAGCCAGGTTCCGCAGTTCAGGTATCGAGACAACATCTTCTGTGCCACATGAGTATGCCAAGGGAAGACGTCTAATGTATGCGGGCCCTTTGTTTTTGTCATTGATAGCACAGGGAACTTTGTGAGCTTTGGAATGTTCCTATCGAAATATGATTGGTCCTTAGAGGACGAAATTATAACAGTGAAAGATTTATCTTCCACAAGACCAAGTTCCCTCGAGATTGCCTTCATAGCGGTTACGTCATTGGAGTGGTATGTTGTGGTGAAGTCTCTGGAGGAAGGGTAGTCGATGGATGAAGAGTCTGGGTGATTTTGCTGATGCTTCTTCTGGAACAAAGCTACATAAGTTTCCTCTAGTCGAGGAATGGGCTGTCTTCTGGTAGCTGGATCTACGACATGTAACTTGACGGTTCCAGTAGGATGAAACATTGCGAATACATGAAGCGGGGCACTAGCTGAGCACGCATGATACAGGAAGATGTATTTTCCACCTTTCCCTCCATCTAGGTATTTCTGCCTAGCGGACGTCATGGTACATCGGTCCAGTTGGTCCAAATCAAAGCCAATTTGTTGGGCACGATTCAGGGTCATGGTAGCACCATCCACTGCGCATCGCTTCCCGAGCTTCAGAAGCGCTCGAGTGACGAGAGGAACCTTATATTATACATGAGCTAATTGACACTTTACAGAAGGAATAACATCACCTGTTGTTCAAATACGCCATCAACATTAGGATCATTGGTAATATCGATAAAGTGCTCCTGGATATTGTGGAATACATCCTCCTTTACCACTATCTTGTACAAGTTGACGCAGGGAAGATCGTGCGGCAGATTTCGTGTCACTTTTTCGCAACTATAATATTCCTTCCTGAATATACTTTCGTTCGGTGTCTTCAGGTGAATATAAAACTGGCGCGGGACTCTGAGTGGCACAGGCATGAGGTCAGAGTCAACTGAAAGCCAGAGTATAAAGCGACCAGGAATTTGGCTTGGTCGAATCTGCACGATATCCCAACGTCGATGGGTTGGGCGTACCTTCGCACTTCTGAATATAGATGGAACCACAGTTGAAGACTCGTCTCCCCAGCGAGCTTCTTGCCTCCTTTTCCACCTTGGGCGCATTGCGCGAATCCATGCAGAGTAGTTCAAATGGATATCAGGAAGTGGCTGCTCAGCGTTGTCTTCCTCTCCCGGAGACTCTTCCCGAATAGCCTTACGCACAACAGCAATCCGTGGTTTGAAGCCTTTCGCCGTCTGCGAGCCAAAATCTTCCATATCCGCTGGCAGAGTTTCTTCCTGAGTGTCGCTGTCCGGTTTCTGACGGAAGAAGTCTGTCATTTTATTTTGTTTGAACTTATCTATGGTGCCAGCCACACGTCTGTGAAGCCAGTCTGGATGGCGAATTCGAGGGACAGGATTAGGGACCTTTTGCATGGCCGCTGGAATTGTGATCAGCTTCTGAATGACAGAACCAAGCCGTTCAATGTAGTAATCCCAATCCAAAATCGACCGCAAGTCAAAATTGACTAAACTGTTATCTTTCAGCCACCTGCGAAGATACATACGCTTCACACTCTCTTCTGCAGAGAAAATGGCAACAGGGACAGCGCGTTCCGTGACAGGTGCACCAATAGGTTTGGCCGATATAATGAACTTGCAGGCCAAGCCCTTGTCCTTCACCATCTGGTCTCCTAGAAATTCTGCGAGACGGCGAGCAGTACTTATAGACGTTGACTTTTGACCACCGTACTCTGCGAGTGTTTTGGACATACTCCGATTTTCGGCAATCAGTTCGACGAGCTCTTCGTCTTCCAAGTTCTCTGCTCGACTGAAAAGAATGTCAAGCCACTGATCTGCCACCTTTGCAACAGCCTCGTAGCATTCTTGAGTCGTTGTTCCCAAGAGAAACTTTTCGAAAAGTTGAGATTGGAAGATCTTGATAAGCTGAAGTTCTCCTCGTCGCTTGACCTCGAATCCCTTCAGCTCCGCAAGCGAACCATCGTCATTAAAAACAGCATATCGTTTCTTTAGCAACTTGTCTTCTTCTTTCGATGATGGAAGGATCATCGCCTTATACGGCCCGTCGAGTTCAAAAAAGATGGAGTTCTCACTATGAATTTTGTATTCTCCTGTATCTGGATCGAGGTCGTGGTATTGGTGATTGGTAAACTGTGCATGCACTAAGTGGTTTAACATTGTGCATGGGTACGAAAATGGTAGAGCCTTCCCATTGTCAAGTTTAAACTTGAAATTTTCAGGGAAGACGCCCGGAAGCATACACCAGATACCATCTGTGTCCAGTTCCAGCGGACGACCAATCTGTTCAACCAATGCCCGTGCCATTTGAATAATAGTCGCCCCTGTTAGGCAGGTGATGCCTGCCATCTCCATTGAATGCCAACGAGCACCTTTCCGCATGACGTATCCGTAAAACGAATTGAGAATACATTTGTGCGCAAGCTGGAGAGAGTCGTAGAGCACTATCATTTTTTTCGCTTCATCAACTTCTGCAATTGACTTGCCTTCAGCGATAACATTGTCGAGATTTTTCTTCCACGTCTTGTGAAGGCCTTTGTACTCGTATCGGCGGTCACGGAATCGTCGTACAGTGTCAACATAGAACGGATTTTCCCTCTGGCATACGATAGCCTCTCGATTCTCGACCTTCGTATCTTTTGTCTTCTTGTACACTTTACGAGAGTAATCCCCTAGCCTTTTATGAAGTAACGCAGTTTGCTCTGCTTCTGACAAATCGGCGAACTTGCGCTGCTGGCCACCTGGACGCCTTGAAGGGAAGGCTTCTTGATTTAGAGCATGTTTAATCATGTTAAATTCATCTCGGTGAGCCGGAAAAAACTCTCCTCTCCAAGCCCATTGCAGCCGTCTGTCACAGCTTTTCCCGGGACGATTAAAGTCACATACCGCACAGATAGCTTCGTCAACCATAGAATCGGGCTGAAGGCGATTGGATAACATTATGTTGGGATACATGGCAGCGACGTCCAAATGATAAATGAGGGGTGTGTCAAAACGTTTGGGGTTGTCGCGCATCAATTCCAACGCAGACTGGATCTGAGCTTTAACTTCTTCATAATTTAAGACTTTATCCATGGAACACTTGAATTCTTCAACGATGCAGAACGTTAATGCGGCATCCAAATCATCAATCAGCTGTATATAAATGTCTCAATAAAACCTATTCGCCGAACCACACGATGTTTTACCTGTTGTACTGCTGAGGGAACAATCTTGAAATCAGTAGGGATATCGCTTCTGAACACCCCAGCTTCTAATGCTTCGACGTGTCCTCCGACATATGTTTCTGAGGCTAGTAAATGTCCTTCGTGCATATTCCCGTGGGACTCTTCGTGCCGGTTAGGCATTATGATGTGTCCAGCGTATGCTTCGACCTGTTATCATACTCGGGTAAACTTGCTAGGCACCACAAGCAAATACGAATACAACCTACCATGAGAAGAGTTTCACAAAGTGTACCGCTACCCTTCCGTAAAACTTCATCTGGGCAGAGAGGAATGATATTGCACAAAGAGAAAATGAACGGATGTACGTATTTCATGTACAAATAATATGTCGCGACGGCATCTGATACTGAATACTGTGCGAGTACTTGCGGTTGCTCCAATGCGTACCTGTGGAACATAAATAATGATAGCTGTAAAAAAAAAATGCGACCACACGCACGGAGTCATTAATTCTGGGTCGAGTTCAATTGGGCTATATCCCAGCTTGGCTGCAGTCACTGCTTTTAAGCCTTGGCTTCCTTGAGGTAGGTACGAATCTCTCTTTACCCAGCGAAAACAATCCATGTGTACGCAAGTTCTGCTTTTGTACTCATCTTCAGAATCTTTTGCAAAGCCCGTTTCTAGAAACATGTCAATACCATTGACCTTCGCCCTTGCGTCTAAGAAGGGGAAATCAAAGAAATCCCCGTTAAATGTGGCCATTACAGTTGGCTTAACTTCTTGTATATGGGAGAAAAAACGTCTAATTGTTGCAGCCTATAATCAAGTCAGAGGATGTCGAGCATCAACTGAGTTAGGTTCACCTCATCAGGCTCGTTAAATATAATGAACGGGCCTTCATATCCTTCCTTTGGTGTATATTCGAAGTCATCAATATCTTCACTGACTATTTCGCGATTAGTAATGAGGTATCCTTGGCCATCGACCATGTATGAAATCATCATGACTTGGTCAATCGACTGGTCAGGAAACTTCAGAGGTGCTTTCGTAGTTTCAATGTCATAAGCCATAACCACAGGATCGGCACGCTTGACACGCTCGACAATTCGGCTACAAGTGGGCTGCCCAGCTGTAAATGTGACAGAGTACCACAAACCAACGCGTACGTCATTGTCAATTGCTACGCGAAGATAGTAGGGAACGTCATATTCCCGGACATCTATAATAGACTCTCGCGGGTCCCTGTCGCGTACTCCACTCCCGTTCATAGAGCTGTTAAAATCGCCTTCCATTTCCACATCCATGCTTGCCTCAGCTGTAGCGCTAATGACTTCGGCGTATGCATCCACTGCGTTCCTTTTAGCCCCGTTCGAGAGAGCCAGGGGAACAATGTCTCTTCTAACAGTTAACAGATCTGAGACATTCCGGAAGCAAAGTCGGAGATAGAGTCTTCGGTGCCCCATAAGATGGTTGGGTAGTTTGAGGTCCTCCTTCCTTTCACGCACTATCCGACAAATGAGGCCTTCATAATGTTTGTTAAGCCATTCTTCTACCGACGATTCAGTACCAGGCTAAAAGAGAAAATAAGTATATGAGCAAACAAGAAGACAGAAGTATACAAACCTTGCAAGCAATGCAGAAGTAAGGTTCATATTGATAAGTACACTTGAACATTCCACCGTCGTCTTGAATGAAATAAAAATCCACAGCCGCTTTCCCGGAAGGCCAATCTGCATCTTTCAGCAATGTCTTTTGGAGTTCAAGCTGCGTCACGTTAAGATAGGAAAGAACATACTGGATGCATGTTTACCAACCATCCTTCTTTTCTACCGCCTTCCTGTACCCTTACAAATCCTAGCTTTTCGTCAATCGAATCATTCAATGCAATCCTCTCGAATCTCTCTGCTAATTGTGTGCCATCATCTTCGCGAACCGGAGCTACGTCTTCCCCAGCTTTTGAGCCTCCTCGACCGCGACCACGCCCTCTTCCTCCACGCCATGAGCTCCCTCGAAACCCGGATGCTCGATAAGACCCCCGCCCTAATCCCCGAGATGATGTTAACCCGAAAGTTCCGCGACCGCGTCCCATGTTGACGCGTAGTGTGAGTGGAAGAGAAGAATGAACTTAGAATGAACTTTGAAATCCTTGGTTGGTGACAGTGGGTCATGATGTTCGCGGTTGTGATTTGGGTGTGACATGTCGCGTCAAAAATACCACGTGACTGTAACGCCTGAAATTGTCAATGTAAAACTTTATTCAAACTTTATTCAAATGTTTCATCTTAAAAGTTAAGTTTCCCCTACAAATTCAGCATGATTCTTTACATTGTACCATGCACTAAACTGAACAATACAAGGCACTAGATCTACCAAGATCCGACGTCAAGCTGTGTTGGTTAGGAACATGGGATGAGTAGAGTGCCACACTGGCATGTACTTAAGCCTTACTTATTCTCTTTCTGCGCGTTTTTTACACCTGAATTTTAGATACATGAATTCTAGGTGCATCTCATTTCAGTTAAGAACGCCTGCACATATATCCTGGCTTATAATTTCGCAGCGAAACCTAGTAAAACAATGATACTAATTCATAATAACAACGAAAGGAGCGTCATGTTGCTTCCCATTCTAACACGTACGATCCAGTCATCCTTCCCTTCATCACTTTATGTTCCGGTATTGTTCGCGTAAGCTTAAACCCATTTTTGAGAAATACTTTTACACTTCCGTGGTTGTTAATCATAGCAGTAGCGAGGATGCGTCGCACCCCCATTCTTGGAATGGCCCACGAATTTATCAATGTTCCCAACGCATCGGTCATAATGCCTTTACCATGATGACTAGGTGCGAGGAAGTCTGACCGGGACCCCACGTTATGCCACACTTCGACTGATAAGCAATTTGAGACCCACCTCCGACACTCCACGTAATATCTGGATCGCCGAGTGGACGATCGCTGTTTTCTGTTTCACGTCTTTCCTTTTCGTCCCAATTTACAGTGTACGTTCCCATGAGCTCCCCCGAGTCACACCGGGAGATATCTACGTCTCCAATGAAGATGTCCGTACCATCCTCTTGTACTTCCCGAAGATATCTCACAGGGCAGTGCTCGACCAACAGCAAGCTACTTTCAGGCTTTGCATCCTTCAACGTTTGTAAAGCAGCATCGCATCGGGGTATGATAATCTTTAACCACTCTTCTCCATGTTCTAAGATATTAATTGGAATTATTTTCACAATGGAAGAACGAAATACCTTGATGATAAGGGTACGGAGGCGACTCCAACCACGGATGAACGCGGCCATCGTTCATGATGGTGGACAAGTAGGGCGCGTCTGACCATCTTGGTGGTGTGAAGATGATGTTGGGGTGGTCCTTGAGTGGCAGGAAGTATTCCCCAGATGTCGGATTGACTTGCAGCGGATGGAGTTGAGGATACTCCATCTCGCTGTACATGAGTTGGAATGTGTGCTGTTTTAATCAAGCTCGATACTAAATGACTGCGAAATGAGTCAAAATGGATTCCCATGACTCATTGCAAATTCAGCCGCCATTCTCTTTCCTGGATTCCTTGCTGCCTTATCAGACGTTTGCGGTTAAAAATATCTTGGTGGCTTGAAACTTATAATATCTACATGAGATGACTGCAAGTATTCAATATTGGATACTTTAGACCAGCCATTTGATCATGAGCCCGCCGTCTGGTCGCGGCTCGCCAGGTAGGTACCAGTGATCGAAGGAACGGAACATAAGGACGATCGGATGTTCGCGACCATTAAGTATTACGTCACGTGATATATCATGTTGCCTGCCCTAATGTATAAAAATCGATAAGACAAGGATTTGTCATTTGAAACCTTATCTTCTAACGTCAACAGTAAAGTGCTCTCCTCGCACCAGCTGTTAAAAGCAATCTCTTGTTGAGGTTGTCCCAAAACTTTTTTTTTCTGTACTAGAATAGGACGTAGACAACATGGTGTACGTTCTTTCCATCTATCGCCCTCAATATCGAGCTCACCGATGTATTTGATCTCTACAGTAACTTCACCGTAGGTATGTGATTGTTCAGCTTTTTGCTGCTCCCAATGCACCCATACCTGTCTTTCATATTCTCATTTTCTTATCACAGACCAGATCCGTGGTCTCATGGACAAGCCCACAAACATTAGAAATATGAGTGTTATCGCTCACGGTAAATTGAAGAAATTCTCGTCGGTGTAATGATTGCTAATGGCGGTTTTTGATAGTCGACCACGGAAAGTCAACCCTTACCGATTCGTTGGTCTCAAAAGCCGGTATTATCGCCTCTGCAAAGGCTGGTGATATGCGGTTTACAGATACACGAGAGGACGAGAAGGAGCGTGGTATCACCATCAAATCAACCGCTATTTCCATGTACTTCGAGGTTGATAAGGATGATCTTCCTTCGATCAAGCAAAAAACTGAGGGTTTGTGTTGCTGTATAACGAGACAGAAAGCATTCGCTAACTCTAATTCCACAGGAAATGAGTTCTTGATCAACTTGATCGACTCCCCAGGTCACGTCGATTTCTCTTCAGAAGTAACAGCCGCGCTTCGTGTGACCGACGGTGCTCTTGTCGTCGTCGACTGTGTTGAGGGTGTCTGTGTCCAGACAGAAACTGTGCTTCGTCAAGCGTTGACTGAGCGTATCAAGCCTGTCGTTATCATTAACAAGGTCGATCGTGCTCTTCTCGAACTTCAAGTCGACAAGGAGTCCCTCTATCAGTCCTTCCAACGTACGATTGAAAACGTCAATGTTATCATTTCTACATACCACGACGTTGCTCTCGGTGATGTACAGGTCTACCCCGACCGAGGTACTGTTGCCTTCGGTTCCGGTCTTCATGGATGGGGTTTCACCCTCCGCCAATTCGCCACCCGCTATGCTAAGAAATTCGGTGTCGACAAGGAAAAGATGATGGTGAAGCTCTGGGGCGACAACTTCTTCAACCCTGCCACCCGCAAGTGGACTACGAACGCTACTGATGCCAATGGCAAGCAACTCGAGCGTGCGTTCAACATGTTCGTCCTCGACCCTATTTTCAAGATTTTCGACGCCGTTATGAACTTCAAAAAGGACTCTATCGCTCCCATGCTTGAGAAACTCGATGTTAAGCTCGGTTCTGATGAGCGCGACCTCGAGGGCAAGGCTCTCCTCAAAGTTATCATGCGTAAATTCCTCCCCGCCGGTGATTCGCTCTTGGAGATGATAGTTATTAACCTCCCATCTCCCGCCACCGCTCAACGCTACCGTGTTGAGACCCTTTACGAGGGTCCCATGGATGATGAGTCCGCTATTGGCATCCGCGACTGCGACCCCAACGGTCCTCTCGTCCTCTACGTCTCCAAGATGGTGCCTACCTCCGATAAGGGACGTTTCTACGCCTTCGGTCGTGTCTTCTCAGGTACCGTGAAGTCTGGACCTAAGATTCGTATTCAAGGACCCAACTACCTCCCCGGAAAGAAGGACGATCTTTTCGTCAAATCTATTCAGCGTACCGTGCTCATGATGGGCCGTTACATTGAGCCTATTGAGGATTGTCCCGCCGGTAATATTGTTGGTCTCGTCGGTATTGATCAGTTCTTGCTCAAGAGCGGTACCCTTACGACTTCGGAAACTGCCCACAACATGAGGGTCATGAGGTTCTCAGTCTCCCCTGTCGTGCAAGTCGCTGTCGAGGTTAAGAACGCTGCCGATCTCCCTAAGCTCGTTGAAGGCCTCAAGCGTCTTTCCAAGTCCGATCCTTGCGTCCAGGCTTGGATCTCAGAAACTGGTGAGCACATTGTCGCTGGTGCCGGTGAGCTCCACTTGGAGATTTGCTTGAAAGTGAGCTATAACGTTCATGCAGTGATTGGAACGTGCTAATGAATTAATAGGATCTCCAAGAAGACCACGCTGGTGTTCCTCTGAAGATCTCCGACCCCGTTGTTCCTTACCGTGAAACTGTTAAGGCCGAGTCCAGCATTGTTGCGTTGTCCAAGTCCCAGAACAAGCACAATCGTCTCTACGTCAAGGCTTTGCCGCTCGATGAGGAGCTCACCAAGGCTATCGAAGCTGGATCCGTCAATTCCCGTGACGATTTCAAGGTCCGGGCCCGCCTTCTTGCTGATGAATATGGATGGGACGTCACGGACGCTCGCAAGATTTGGTGCTTTGGTCCGGATACCACTGGCCCCAACTTGCTCGTCGATGTTACCAAGGGTGTGCAATATTTGAACGAAATTAAGGATTCTTGCATTGCTGCCTTCCAGTGGGCAACAAAGGAAGGTGTCACTTGTGAGGAGAACATGCGCGGTGTTCGCTTCAACGTTCTTGATGTTACTGTATGTGATGCCAGTTGTCCAACTTTTTCATTTACTGAATAAATAAAATAGCTTCATACTGATGCCATCCATCGTGGCGGAGGACAAATCATTCCTACCATGCGTCGTGCTTGCTACGCTGCCTGCCTGCTTGCCACACCTGGTCTCCAGGAACCAGTATATCTCGGTGCGTATTTTTAGCGGTAGAACGACGGAGATGAGATGCTTACGATGTCAACTTTACAGTCGAGATCCAGTGCCCCGAAAACGCCATTGGCGGTATTTACTCGTGTCTGAATAAACGTCGTGGACAGGTCTTCTCCGAGGAGCAGCGTCCCGGAACACCCATGTTCACAGTGAAGGCTTACCTCCCTGTGTCGGAGTCATTCGGCTTCAACGGAGAGCTACGCTCGCACACTGCCGGACAGGCGTTCCCTCAATCAGTGTTCGACCATTGGGAGATCATGGGCGGCTCTCCTCTGGACAAGGGCAGCAAGATCGAGGAGCTGGTGACGAAGATCCGTACTCGCAAGGGTCTCAAGCCCGAGATTCCTCCCCTGGACACATACTACGACAAGCTGTAGGAGGGTGATGTTACGTTTATTACATTATACTTACGACCACTACGACTACATCGAAGTTATGTTAGAAATGTGAAATTAGTTGAATAGAAATTGTACATGGAGCAGAGATGGAAATGAATGAGCGTGTGAGGAATGTGACAAGTGTGACTATAAGTGTACGGTGTTTTCTCGCGTCTGGCTGATATTGTCTCTGCTGTAATAACACTCTCCAAAACATTTCACTCCCTTTTCTCATCTTCTCACCTCTCCGTCTATATCTACCTATATCTCAATTTTTAAAGCTCCTTCGGTCTGCGCATTCCAGCCACCGACTTCACTTCCCATTGCCCGTCTCAGCATCTCAGCGCCTTCATTCTCTCCCACTTGCCACTTCTGCTCTTCAGTTCCTATTCTTCGTCTTCAGTCCTTCATTCCCTATTTTTATCAACCATGGCTGCTGCTCTTTCCGGTCTTTCCGCCTCCGTCACTCGCATTCTCTACCTCACTGGCTTTCCCAAGGAGCTCAAGACCAAAGACATCCAGTCTGCCTTCTCAGAGTACGACGGCCAGAACGGCGGTTTCAAAATTAAATGGCGCGACGACACCAGTCTTTTGATTGTCTTCCAAGATCCTGCTGTCGGTTAGTTTTTTTATCATCCTTTTTCCAAGTCGCTTCGCGAGCTGGGTCACTTACTAACCTCCTTTCTTCACAGCTAAGCGTGCATATCTCAATACGCTCGCCTTCCCACCGCCCATCCTCACATCCAGTACGACCGGTCTCTCTGCTAGCATTCGTCCCTACGACGGCTCCGATGCCCAGGAGGTTATCCAGAACGTCAATTCCAGGGGGCAGCATCACTCTAATGCCTCACGCTCCCATACTGCCCGTTCTGCCTCGATTTCGGTCTTTCCCAGCGCCCGAAGCAATTCCTCCAACTCCCCTTCTCACAATTTTCGCAACAACAACAGCCATGCCAGCAATGTGGTTCAGCACGTTTCCATCCCTGAACACACCTCCACTAACGGCCGCGAGTCGTCACCCACCCTGCCTTCTCTTCCATCGCATCCCACTCTTAACGCCTTAATAAGCTCCTCTCTCGGAGAGGCAGTTGCAGGCAATGGCACTGTACCCGCAGATCCAGCTATCCTTGCGACAAGCTTGCACGGCTCAGAACCAATCAGTGGCCCTAGAATTGGTGATCCTGGAAAGAGGATGCTCGGTGCTGCACTGGGGGTACGGCATCCGAGCCTTGGGCCGAGGATGGTGAATGGCAATAATGGTAGTGCAGGCTCAAGCCCCGTGCAAGGGAATGGTGGTGTTGACCAAGCGATGAGAGAGGTGCAAAGGGCTATGGGTGGTCTGGTAGTCGCCGAGTGATCCGCCATACTCCCATGATCCTATTTACTCTCTCTGGTCTCACTCACAACGTGCCGTTATATACGGCTATCCTTTTTATTTACATATTTTCGCTTTTTTCCCTCTTTTCCTTTCATGCGCTGCTTTGACGAGGAGCGAGGAGCGGGATTTCCTGTAGCCGTTTTTCGCGCTTATATCGAAGTAATACTTACATCACTACCCGTCGTATACTTAATGTATATTGTTTTTTTTTTCCTTCTCGTCAATCGTTACGTGGGTTTGTACTTTTCGTCTGGTGGGTGGAAATCGGGTAGTAGTTGTACATACTGTAAACATTCTTATTCTAACTGTTTGTCAAAAGTATTACTGTTCTTTAGTGAATGGAACGTTGGCGAAACAAAATTATGAACCACAACAAGCTTAGTGCTCAAATGAGCATTCGGAATGCTCCTTTTAACTATCCTATGTAGTAATGATTGGCACTGCCGCAGGTCGTACAGCACCTTAAGTAACTACTGCGCATTGAACGCCGCCCATATTGCACTTGAATCCCGCCCACGATGCAAGACCAAAATGACCCAGAGAGCACAGGCTTCCCAGTGGGGTATTTTGTAATACGGTCTGTGGCTGCCAATCGCCTTCTAGATGTGGCGTTGGACGAGATTGAAGATGGCACAGAGATCTGTCTGTGGCCGGAGAAAGAGAGCTCTCTGGTGGAAAGCAAGTCGATTTTTCATGCCTTTCAACATCTAACCCGTGTTTACTCAGGTTTCAGGGATCCAAGTACCAACAACCAGGTACACTATTTTCATCTGCAAGTTCCGATAGTTGATATTCATTTCTGTTCAATCATGTAGGTATTCTTCATCGATACGTCAGGAGCATTATGCTCGCGCTCATCTGGACATGCTGTTGACATCGAAGGTTGGCCCCTTAAAGTCATCTTACATTCTATTAGCATGACGTTTCTTACCTTGCTACTTAGGAGATCAACTGGTATTACGGCATCGTCGTCCATACTCGCGGCCGTTTCCAAATGCCTATGCCCATCCTCTGCCTAAATTCACATACTCTGACCAAACGGGCGAGATAACTGTCCAATTTTCATGCGATCCTTCATATCCTCCGCCAAGTGCATTGCCTTCTAGCTCATGGAAATCCAAGACGTACCTTTTAGCTTCCATGCCAATGAGGAAACCACGCTCAATCATTGATGATGCATCAGAATTCTTCGCAACATCTGTCTTGACACCGACCATTTCATTTTTCTCTGGTAAGACTGGGCCTCCCCTTGCCACTCCAGAGCAAGTGTTTGGAGGAGAAATTGATCTAAAAGAAGATGAAGTCGTGGACGAGGAAAGGGGCGAGGAGGCCGAGGTAGACGATTCCCCTGACCTGAAGAGGAACGTCAGGATGGTGAGTGTCGATGGCGCTGGGAAGGAGAAGGAAAGAATGGACAGAATGTTGAGTGATAAAGCGAGGAATAGACGCCGATGGCAAGTTCTACCTCTGCGCCGAATTAACGCTAGAACAGTCGGTTCTCCTGGGCGTTCTTGAATATTGAAAAAATCGGATACACGATTCGTGATATGTATAATAATAATAAAAATTTACCGTTTATTACACGGACTGGAACTTACCAGCTCTAGACTGTGACATGGTAGCTGAGCGCTGAGCGCTCTATCACAGCACGTGAAGTATGTACTAATTAGCTTACGCGTCGTCACGCATTTTACTATGTAATTAACTAAGACTTAAAACTCGAGCTCTCTTCACCGAATTCCCCAGAAACGGGGAGAAAGCGGCGTGTAAGCTGATGATGAATCCCTCTCTAAGCTATAACTATAACTATCTTTTTTGCCGTCTGTTCTTGCCATCTTTCTTACTCTCCCCACTCCACTAATACTTATGCCCGGGTCGGACATCTTCATCCAGTCTTTTACGCATCTCAATGATCGACCTCACGCAGAACGAGCTTTGCATATTCTGAAGCGTATCGCCTCTCTTGTAAAGCCAATAATGAGGAAACGTGGCTGGGTTCTTCCTGTACTTTCTGAGTTCTTCCCCGACAGTCCAAATCTTCTCGGTAAGAATCAATGACCTTAGAGCTGTAATTGCCTCGTAACAAAATTATGGCTAACTTTTCCTTGAAGGATTGAGTACGTGCCCTTTTCCTATGTGTTCAATTACATTAACCGAGTCTTCTAGATGTGAATTCCGGTCAGAAAATACTAGTGCGCCTACGGCCGCCTCACGCTCCCGATACTTTCCTTTCAGAGGAAGATGTCCTTCAGACCATGTTACACGAGGTGCTGCGCTTGTTAATGCCACTTCAAATCTCTTTCCATTAAAACATCGTCATCTCAGCTAACGCATAATGTTCATGGCCCTCACGATGAGAAATTCTACAAATACCTTGCTGGACTCCAGGAAGAGTATGATGCCTTACGTCGATCTGGTTATGCTGGCGAAGGTTTCTACTCAGAAGGAAAGCGGCTTGGAACAAACGTATCACATAATCTTCCGCTGCATATGGCGAAGTTAAAGATGTTGGAGGCAGCTGAGAAACGAAAACAAACATCGCGCGTGTCAGGAAGTGGCGGGAGACGAGGTGGTGCTTGGACCAACGGAAAAAATCTGACACCGAGAGAAGCCGCTGCACAAGTTAGTCTTTCATTAATTTTGCAGGCATTGACCCCCAGCTCATCTTTAGGCTGCGGAACGACGTGCTCGAGATGAGAAGATGTGCGGTTCCGGCCAGATTGTACAGCAAGAAGCCGCCAAAGCTGCAAAAGAGAGCGTCGAGAGCAAAGTTGACATAGATCTTACTCTGGAGGATTCCGATGACGATGTTATCATCGTAGATAACTCCCCTTCGAATATTGGGTCATCGAAAGTTTCCATCCCGCACAGCAGTAAAACTGCAGTTGACACTCCGGTGCCCACAACCCGATACAATAACCCAAGCTCTTCTACTGCAGGCAGAAACTTACCTCGAAATAGATCTACTAATAATGTAGTAAAATCTGTTTCACATCGCTCTTCTGCAACTTTACTTCCTAGAGGGGAGTGGTCTTGTCCCCAGTGTACCCTTATTAACATACCTACGGCCCTCCAATGCGATGCATGTATGATGACTCGTCCTACGGATCGAAGCGCAGGATGGGACTGTCTGGCTTGCGGGAAGATGGGAATGCCGAATGACTTTTGGGCATGCAATCTATGTGGTACTGTGAAGACTAACAGCTGATTGCATGTTATATCGTGTTTTGGATTATAGGTCTTCTAGTTGTAGCGTAATTGCAATTAAATCGTAATCTGGAATAGTTTGACATTTTTATGGCTTGCAGATCCTTCAACTCTTTCCGTAAACTGTGTTCGATCGAACCCCAGTGGAATATCGACGATGTTGAGTGAGGCACCTAGTTGATTAGACAATAAGGACACATTCATTGGAAGTAGCTAACAACCTTACTACTTAATTGCTGGAGAAAGGTCCCGAATGTATTTTCGTTCCGGACTGTTAGTGCAATAAGTGCAGTTCTTGACTTTCCTGTGGGCTGTAGGGCGATTTTAATTATTGCCACTAGCGCTGGTATCAATGAAGGATCAAAAACCTATCGACATATAGGTATATGTCAAAATTGTACTAGATCCACGTCAAAATTCGGTAGCTTACAATGTCAGCACCAACAACGAGATCGACATCAATATCTTCATTGAGAAGCGATGTTACTCTTGATATTTGATTTTCGTCCAATGCAGACAACCAATCTAAATTTCGATAGTTGGGACTTGCAAGAGCCGATAGTTCATCTGAGATGAGGTATCGTCACGACTGTACGCTAATCAAAATGTTTTAGAAACTCACTGCACGGCAAACTGAGATTTTTCTTGCATCTAGCAAGAACTTCTTCGTTTACGTCTGTTAACCACAACGGGTTTTCTGGTAGTTCGCCTCCCGATAGCCGCTGAAGGCTGGCAATGATAATGCCCAAAAATCCTATGCCAGAGCCCAACTCAAGGATTCTCTTTGAGGAAACAAGGTCTTTATATTTCAGAAAAAAAAAAAGAAAGATAATATAGAAAACCATACCTGGATGTAATATAAGATACTGTGCAAGAACAAAACTTGCCATCCATGTTCTTAACCCGGTAGTTCCACTCTCTACGGTGGCACAGGATTCCAAGAGAGTCACTGTATGATAATCTTCAAGGTTTACCTCGATAGAGTCCGGGATCTCGACACCTGCAGAAACATATGGTTTCCAATAGTGCGTGATATATGAGTGCGCCAGAGGAAAATGTTGCATTGATAGACCCCCTACGTATGTTTGAGAGTTAGCAGAGTGTAGCGATAATCCGGAAAGTCTGAGTTTCCGTAAGCACTCTGAAATATATAAACATGAATATGCGACGTACAATCCAGAGGGCTGCAAAAGACTGAGATAATGTTCATATATTCGTGAATCAATTTCCATAACATCCTGAGCGTAAATATGGTCCAGCAGCCGCAAGAGGTGCGGAGACAGTACATGCCTCGTCAGACTGCGGTAAGCCCTCTAGCTGGCTAATAGCCCATTTCCAAAACAGTTTTTGATACTGAGATGATGGTGAGTACGCTTGAACATGTGAATTGAGGAGAATATTGTTAAGGAGAAAATCATGAATTGTCTTAAAGGGAAGTGCAGAAGGAAATGAAAGGTTATTAGGAGGGAGATGGCCTAAAAACCCGCGAAGGAGGATGAACAAATCTTTACGCAGGGAAACCATTCCGCATATCTCTTCAGATCTGAGATTTGCAAAGAATGCAGAGCAGAAGCCACGCAACTTGACATCAACCGGCCGTAAAGTAGCACCCACGGTCACGAGATTACATTCTGAAAACGCCTCAAATTTTCTTCGCCATCACCGAAGTGACAAGACTCTTCCTCCTCCGACATGTTCCTTCTTCCTCTGTTGCAGCTGCTTCCCAACGTCCTGCCCCCTTGTGCGTGAGCTTCGCAAGACACTTTTATTTTCAATGTTTCAAATTCATTATTGAATGAATTTTCGGAAACAAATGAATGCTGAGACCAGCGTCGCGTGGGAGCGCGATGCTGCGAGTAAAGGACCTCGATAAAGGTGGGTACATCGATTCTGTTTTATTTCGTGCAGTGCCCGACATGTCAACTACGGGCTTCATGATGAATTTTAAAAATCGATTAGTCTTGAAGACAATTACATGGTTAACCAATTTGCACATTTTGTGCCTGATTCTTTCTTGTTATACCTATTTATGCTTTCTTCAGATTGCTAACCATTCGTATATATCTAGGTATTGTTGTGTTTCTCAAGGTTCCATCAGTAGCGCTGATTAAAGTTATCTTGCTGAAGAGGTGGGTACGCGTTCTTTCTCGCATATACTTCGGTATGATGAGACAAAATATCATTCGCGAATTGAAAGACTGTCCTGTGGTGCCTTACATCACCCAGGATATGGTTAAAACGATTTCAACCCCATCTGAGCTTCTGTCCTACATACTCGTCATTCGTTTGAAATGTATGTTAACACCCGATGTTCTCACAGGTAAAGGACCTTTGAACGGTTCTCGTATAGTATTTAATACACGCCCGGTGCTTCCGAACAGACGTTGATGTCTGAATTCCTCGACAAATTATAATGCGAAAGAATTGCAGGCCGATAACCGTAAGTGTGCATAGACGTTGGGATGAGTCCAGACTCCATTATACCCTACTGTACCAGGCTTATGATCAAATATTTTATGTATCTTGCTCCCATCATCTTATCCACTTGCTGTCCTCCTGTTAATTAACATTATCGAACATCTGTTTTCACTCCTTCATTTGTGTAGTATCGTTCCTTCCAATTTTAAGTCATAGACTGTTATCCGACCAAAGAAATCTGAGCTTTCCTCAAACATGATTCTGAGAGTGTCAATTCCGTTTTGTACGAGTTCTGCTTGAATGGGGTTTAGATCGAAGACTTGTGCACGGTTGACGTCGTCCGGGTATATGTTGGCGAAGGGCAGCCATTCCTTCTTTGAGCCAGTATTAACGTTTGACAGTGTAACAAGGAGAGAGCATCTGGTGCCGACGAATCCTCCTTGAAAGGTGAGGGATATGCGCTTTGGGACCACTCGATTAGAGAATCCTAGTTGAATGAATTGAGGAAGACCCTACAAAAGCATCTGAATTTAGACGATGTAAAATAAGACGGAATATGACGACAAACCTGCTGGGAAGTCCAACATGTTTCTGGACTTCCGTCGATGAGGTTCTTCTTTCCTACTGACTTGTCTAAGGTGGAGCTGACCCTGGGCTTCGTTTAGATGGGAAGGAGAAAGAACAGATGGAAGACAAACTTGATGGGAGTGTCTTCGGAGAGGAGGTTGGTTAGATCTGCATCCATCGGGGAGAGCAAGGGCCAAAGCAAAGGGCCAAGAGGGGCCAAAGCGAATCAAAGATAATAAGTATAATAATAGTTGATCCTTCAAATTTACGGTAATCTCTTTCTCACTCTTCCACACTCAATCGACGCGATGGCCCTTCTCTCCCCCACAAAAATACCTGACTGGCTTCGAAGTGCCCATTCCCAATCCCATCTATCCCTCGTCCTAACTACCCTTCGCGACCGCGAGTCGAAGCGTGACAATGCCCGCTCCTCGTCCCGGAAACAATCTAAATCTTCATCGTCCTCCGCCGCAAAGAAACTGTCATCCATCGTACCCAAAAGACTGGCTCGTTCAGATTACAGTAACCACTATTCCATTTCTGCAGGTCTCGTACATAACGATAAAAACCGATACCTGGATGTCGAGCCTTACGACCGCACGCGCGTCGTCATCGGCCAGAGAGAATACGATATTACTACTGGTCCCGACCAAGAAAGACATATACAGATGGGATTTGACGGGGAAGGAAGATATTTGAACGCAAATTGGGTCCTCGAGAAGTTTGGTGGGAAATGGTGGATAGCCACTCAGGCCCCTCTGCCACATACCGCTCATGCGTTCCTAAGCGTTATTCTCCAGCATATCTCTCGTCCTCCTAGATCACTTCTCGCACCACATACACCCCAATCGGCCCACAAAACATGCCGGGTACGTACGGTGGTGCAGCTAACCCAAAATGTTGAGTCGGGCAGGCGTAAAGCACACGCTTATTTCCCATCGGATGTTGGCCGTTCCCTTATTATCCCTCCTGAATTGGGGTACTCCACAGAGGCACTCAAAGTCACACTCATAGACATGCAAACCTTCGATGATGCTCAGTGTATCTTGAGTACCGTGTCGGTCGTACCGATCAAGAATCCGAACGAACTCAAAGCCGCCACAGCATTTGACGATGATCTCGAAATCAACGATGCAGAGGAGGACGAAGGCGTATATGGCAAGGAGATTACTGAGGAACGGGTGGTCTTTCGCCATATGTTATATACCGCTTGGCCAGACCACGGTGTCCCTGAACCAGAGGATCGTGCTTCTCTGCTCAATTTCATAAAGCTCGTGGACGACACGAACAGAGATACGTCGCTATATCCTCATTCTGTTGCGGAGCAACTTCATCCTGACCCACCTATCATGGTCGGGTGTTCTGCGGGCATAGGACGTACAGGCTCTTTTATCGCTCTGTCGTCTTTGCTTCGTAGTCTTCAGTTCCTCCCTCCACCTGAGGACCCTACCCCGACCAGTGTTCTTGCCCCTTCACCACTCGGTCCAATGCCGAAGGAGGTGCAGGACGATCATATCGCTGCGGAAGTCGACGAGCTGCGGGAGCAGAGACCTGGGATGGTACAGAGGGAGGAGCAGATATTATTAATATACGAAGTGTTGCTGTCGGCATTTACGAATGATTGAATAATTACTCATGGACAACGCATTTGAGATCTAACCATGTATTTTTACTTGATTATCACTCGTCGCGATGTCTGTATAATAACAATGTATTGTTAACGAATGAAAGTCCGTATTGAGGCTACAGAAACGAAAGCCTAAGAAAGAAATAATAATATAAAGACTATCCATCAATTAGGGGTCGTAAGAGTTACATAAAGTACAGTACAACAAATGATTGAAGCTCTGTGGTTGAGAGAATCGATGATTATACATTGCAAGTTTGAGAGAAAAAAAGTAATCGTGATCATTGATGAAATTCGTGAGTTCGTAGCGGTCATTATCGATTTATCGTCGAGTAGGACTCTGAGATTTTGCGAGCTTGCTCTTCAATCGTGGAGCTGCAAGGGATAGACTATGCTGAGTTCCAGGTCGAGGAGGTCGGAGACCACAGTCCAAGGGAGCGTTTTCACCACATTTAACATGTGCCCTGCAATGAATCAATAAACTTGGATTATTTCGCACGAATAAACTGAAGAGGCATACCTCAAACCACAATCATCACATTCCAAAACAGGCTTCCATCCAATCCTCTTCGTGCACAGATCACATTTCGTAACCAACAATCCGGAAGAGAAAAACAAATCTAACGGATTCCAGCTTCCCTCTGCAAACTGAGGTGACGCGTTCCCAGAGGCCTTCTTAGGCTTCGCGCCAGGTTTCAGCAATGTGAACCTATGGACCAGTAGTTGGGCATCATGCAGTGAGCGGATTGTCGATCCTCCTTCTGTTGCGAGTGCTGATGAGATGAAGGATGACCCCGAGTCAGGAACGGTGTGGTATGTATCCATGGAACCGATGGAGAGGGCCGAGGAGGTGTTATACGACAGCTCGTGAGTATGCTGAGGAGGATGAAGGACAGAAGATGTGTCTGGAGAATTAGATGGGCTAGGTCCCTCTGGCGTTAAGGGCGAGGTGGCTGGAAGTACGGGGTCTGGAACGGCGTTTCCATCGAGAGAGGGGCGGATGGTGAGAATAGAAGAGAGTGAAGGAGGAACAGTTGCCGTGCCTTGCTGACTGTGCCCCCGGATAACGGTGGTGCTGTATTCTGAAACCGTACCGTTTAAAAGGGGTTCATGACCTGCAAAATTTAATGAGAGACATGTGGGGAAGGGAAATATGAGCACCGACTGTTGTCTGAAATTGTGCTCCAATGGCTGTCCTCTTTATCCTTCACCCCAACCTTAGATAACGCCATCACCGCTTCAACGAGCTCTTCATCGCTATCATTAGATCCCGAAGACCAAGAGGGAGAGACTGGAACTGATGCTTGACCAGCCCCTGTAGAAGAGCGAATATCCTTCCCCACACCCATTCCGAAGCTGGGAATGCGCGGTCCTGTACCAGGCCTTTTAACTCCTGTAAGGAACTTGACACTCCCAACGTGCGTGTCGTCACCCTCGTTGGGTCGGAGCAGCACCTCAGCTTCGATGACCCTCAAACGAGCCAGAATATCACGAGTCGCGGGGCGTTTGGACGGGTCCGTGTGCAGGCAGTCTATGCAGAGTTGTATAAAGTCCTTTGGGCACCCTGGACTTGCCATCTCATGTACCTCGTCTAGATTTATACCAAAATCTGGGGGGTACCTCTTAAACACCGTTTCATCTGCCAGCTTTCTCGCAGCAATTTCACAAAATATGATGCCGAGAGAAAAGACGTCGGTGGGGAGATCAAACTCATCGCCGAGGAGAATTTCAGGAGACATGTAAGCATCGGTGCCGCAGAAGGTTAGACGTTTGCTTTCTTCCTCGTTGCGGGCCGCTATTCTTGCGAAACCGAAATCGGTGATCTTGATGCGGCCGTTGGCGGTGACGAGGAGGTTTTCGCCTTTGAGGTCGCGGTGGATGCATTTGCGTGCATGGAGGTAGGCGAGGGCGCGTGCGATGTCTGTGGCAAAGGAGAGGCGGAGGCGCCACGGAAAAGGTCTTGACTTGTCGTGTATGTAGAGACGAACATTTCCGTTGTCGATGAATTCTGAGATGATGAAGATGCGGTTGTCGGGAGGCGGGGCACGCGAGAGACCGATAAAGAGACAGATGTTGGGGTGCCTGCACTCTTTCATCAGGCGCCATTCACGCTCAAAGTACTTTGCGACGTCATAGTCTGTGGACGGGAGAACTTCCTTGATTGCTACGTCGATGCCTAGGTATGTGCCTGGTGAAGAGAGTTACGGATTTGGGATGGAAATGAAGAGAGAAGAGGGGGCACCCTTGTAGACGTTTCCAAATGAACCAGAGCCCAGTTTCTTCCAGTCCCCTTTGATGTCCTGCGGTGATGATCAGTGTCTTTGAAGAGTAAGGAATTCGAGAAGAATAGAAGAGCGACAAGGAGAGTTTTTATAGGGTGAGGAGGTTACGGCGTGAAAGTATTGGAAAGGATAGTCGATAGAGACTTAGGGGTGAGTTGGATGGTTTGTGTTCGTACCTCGAAAGGAATGACATCGAATGGCTCTGACATTTTCGAAGTGGTATAACGACGGTATATGAAAGAGGGTATAGGGGAAGGAGACACACTGGGGTGGTAGAGAAACGAGTGGAATAGAATGGACCGAGTGCAAGAGATAGCACTACAAAGTCTACAGCAATGCTGACTAGACGTCACAGGACGGGGACCATCCCGATTAGGGACACCGAGTGCCATCGATGAAATCACCCGCCGTGACGTCATCTGACCTCCCGCCATCCCGCCACCGCCCGACCCCGATCTCGTTCCCATGCAGTGCGATCCAATCGCCTGCCATCGTGCCCGCTCTCCCTATCAGTCCCCTCGGGGTGCTGCCGGGGACCGAGTAGAGTGCCGGGGCGCCTGGGAAAGTATATGAATTGTCTTCTTCCCAGCACCCTAGCAGCCTGTCAAAGTTAAAGGCGTCATTTAGGCAACATCACTTATCTTTTTATATGTAAGCATCTCCATCCCCCAACTCCGTCTCTCATATAAGTACGGCCCATGTTTCTATCTTCAACTCAGAACTTCCTCAGAACTTCTTCCAGGACCGCCCAACTCCTTCGTCACCTCTCGTCCTCCTCCCTGCGAAACATGTCCTTCCCAGATACCGTCCAAGCCATCACCATAGCCAAGAATGGTGGTCCAGAGGTCATCGAGAAGACTTCCATTCCCTTTCCGAAACAAAAGCCTGGTGAGATCCTTATCAAGGTTTGTACCTATGTTTATGTACATTCACATACACTCATCTTATCTCTCTCCAGGTCGACTACTTTGGTGTAAACTTCATCGACACATACTACCGGTACCCATCTCTCTTTTCATGCCTCGCGCACCTCTAACGTATACACAGAGCCGGTCTATACAAGTACCCGATCTTTCCTTCAGTCCTGGGCAAAGAAACCTCAGGAACAATAGTCGCCCTTCCCACAGACGAAGAGTCCCTCACCAATGAAACCTTCAAAAAAGCAGGCTACACCATCGGCAAGAAGGTGGCAGCCGACTTTCTCGGCACACACGCTTCCTACATCTCTGTACCATGGAAGTGGGTGTACCCCGTCCCGGATGCCATCTCCACGCAGACCGCTGCTGCCGCCCTCCTGCAAGGCTTAACAGCAGTCACGTTCTTCGAGGATGCATACAAGGTGAAGAAGGGCGACACCATTCTCGTGCACACCGTTGCCGGTGGCCTTGGCTTGCTTTTTGCCCAGCTGGGAAGACACGTCGGCGCGACCGTAATTGGAACCACATCAACAAAGGAGAAGGCTGAACTCGCAAAACAGAATGGCGCCAACCATGTTATCCTGTACAGGGATGAGGACACCGTACAACGCGTCTTGGAACTCACCAACGGACAAGGCGTGGATGCCATTTTTGATGGTGTCGGTCGTGATACGTGAGTTTCTTGCTATTCTTCTTCCTCATAGTACTTATGCGCGTTATTTCACAGTTTCGACAACAACTTCAAAATGATCAAACGCAAAGGGACCATTGTGTCGGTCGGAAACGCCTCGGGTGCCGTCGAACCCGTCTCCCTCCTCCGCCTTGTAGAGAGGAATGTGAAGCTCCTTCGTCCTACGATGACCAACTACGTCTTGGCTCCTGAAGAAGCGCAGCACTATGGAAAAGTGCTCTTCAACTTGGTCTCAAGCGGTATCCTGAACATCAAGATCTGGAGGGAGTACGATTTTACGGCTGAGGGCGTACAGGAGGCACAGAAGGACTTGACAGGCGGCAAGACAGTAGGCAAGTTGATCATCAAGGTTAAGGAAGATTAGACGAGCGCCTTTTTTTATTCTTCTTCGGAATTCGTAATGTATTTTTGTACGGTTATTGTTGACAGGAATGTACTGTATTGTATTTTCGAAATGAGAAGAAAGTAAAAGGGCAAGGTGGGTTGAATTTGACGATGGAAGTGGCGAGGACGCGCGTCATAATCTAAGTGCTTAGTAATGCGAGGGCTATGAGGAACTGTCGTCTTTATATCGTTTTTACCGCTGGGTCGTCTTAAATTCCATCCTTGTACGCTTCATCTTTGCCACCTTGTCCGTCAAAGTACTTTCAAGACGCGTCGTAATTGTTCAGGGCGTCTTTTCTCTCTCCAATTTTCATTCATAGATCATTAGAGATCTGCCACTGGCCCTCTATCGATCTCCGTCATTTCATACCTGTCAGTTATATGTACGCTTCCCATAATTCGCTTCTGTTCTTTTCGTAACCCTCGTCCATTAGACCCACATGGATAATACGAAGGGCTCTCCCAAGGCAAGACGTCCTTTACCAACCCCGGGCTCAGCTGCGTTACCGCAGAGGCCCGATACCCCAGTCAATGTTTCTCCTATCCCTGCCAGCAGCTTCTACTCTCAGAGACCTTCCCTTCCCGCCCGTCCAAAAGGCCCTGGCTCAAAACACACTGAATATATACCTCCCATCGAGTCCCCGCCACGATACAATTCTCCTTCATTTAATACTTCGACCACTTTCCGAGAGCCAGAGCTTGTGAGCGATGACAAGGAGAACCAGACCATAGCAGCACCCGTTCCTACTTCCGATGCTATCACAAACTGGACACAAAAGTTGGAGCCTACCGCATGGGATGACATACCAGCTTTAACAGAACCCGATTCCTGGACTTCGTCAGGTATCGGTCCGAACTGGGCTGGATACGAACCTATGGAATATATGAGCACAAGCAAATACATCAACGAAGTGGCTATTGATGGGAGGGACAGACACGAGGAACTTAATTGGTGGAATCCTGAGGAAAGGTTCAGAGGTCATCGTCCTGGTGCTGGGTTTCTACCGTCTGTTTTGGCAGATTGTCTTCATAATCCGGAGCATACACTGTTTTCTGTGAGTGTTACGCCGCCTGATATCCAACCCAGGGCTCCTGCTCCTGCCACACCTCTCGCCCCCGGCGCAAGTCGACCTCTACCAAGTGACACTGCATCTACGAGTTCCCCTGCATCGTCATCATCTACGCCTCCTCCAGTGACCCCACCAACTGCTGAGGAAATATGCACCGCCGTCCCCCATCCGAACGCATACTACTGTCCTAAAGAACATGGATGGGTCATCCTCTCCTGGAAATCGTCCAGCGTTACGCCACCTCTTGCCCGTTCCTTTATTGATTCAGACCACCCACCTCTTCCCAATCAAGACGCTCGCAAGCGCACTACTTCGTGTATTGGACTCGGGGAACAGCCGTTTGGACAGAGTAACTTGACGCATCACTTTCACAAGTACGCCAAGGCTGTCGATTCGCACAAGTTGACACCCCCATATAAACATGAGGAATGGGAGGTGGCAGATAATGTTAAACAAAGGAGGAGGGAAGGTACAATTGTGTTGGATGACTTTGATATCACAAAGTTGAAGGAGCAAGGGGAGGCAGGTAGGCTAGAAGACGAGGAGGAACAGGAAGAAGACGAGGGCAGGTTGCTAGATCTCTATGTGTGCTGTCAGTGCTCTTTCTATTGTGTCGGAAGCGGTGTTATACCTGCAGTAATACCGCGCAAGCACTGGGATGACTTTATTCTTGATAAACGACAAAACCCTGCTCTTGGGAAGACGCCAGATCAAACTGTCAACATTGCACTTGAAACAATTCTGCTGTGAGTTATGCTGTTTAGGAATTCGTATTCTAATACTGACGTAAATTTATAGTGCTATGGAGAACAAGTTGTGGAAAGGTGAGAATCGAATGATTAAGACATCAAACGTAGGGTTCCGTTTAAAAGTTGGCTGGAATGCGAATGTGTACGCCAAGTTTTCTAATTCGCAAGTTCGCAAGAGTTGACTTTGCCCATAGGAAACGTGTATTTGATATACTTGGCTTCAAGGAAGAAGCTGGAGACACAGAACCAGCAATTCGGCCACCTGTCACTGAACCCGCAACACCCCAAGGTAAAATGAACCGGCGCAAACTGCTTCGTGCCTGGGTTGAAATTGGCTCTTACCTTGCCGACCTCCGTAAATCCAAGGGTGGGTGGTATTAGATGGTGCGACCATTAGATAAACTCATGACGTCGTTAGCTACTGAGTTTAAGGACATGAAGGCGCACCAGTTACATGTCATGTTGGATCCTGCCAGGGAGATGTATCAGTCTGCAATTGGTGCTCATCCAGATCAAAGTAAGTTCAAGCTGCTTTTCATCGTGGTTTTTACGAATGTATTTTCGTTAGTTCGTCGTGTCGATGCGACCGAGCCGATCGTGACTGCTCTGCAACTGCTGCATACGGAATGGGATAGCCTTGGATTAACTTACATGTGCTATTCTCCTGGTGCGTATCATATTTTTCACTTACGTTTCCGTCCCCGACTGTATCGATATGTAGATCTGCTTACTTTTGCGTACCTTGCCCAATGTCGCTGCGACCCCGTCAATACCGTAACCTATTTCACACATCTTACTACCATTATCAGGACGTTGGGGACATACGCAGAGTGCCCCCAGTCCCTTCAAGAGTTCTACGCATTGGAACAGTCGCGAGATCGATTCACTCATGAAGACTTAGTTCAAGCTGCCAAAATACTTGGCTTCGGGATGGAAAATGTCTCGGAGTAGATTATGACGATGAAATTCCTGACAATTTCCTTGAAAATGCGTGGAAGGACTGCGTGAAGCGCTCATGGCGGGATGTTACTCAAGGCTCAAACCTGCAGAGAGAGGCAAATAATGCCTTCAGGATACTTGCAGAAGCACGAGGTAGTCCGGCTTTGAAGAAGAAATGGGAAGTAGGGAAGAATCTGTTTATGGGTCCCGATCAGGCATACAATACTCTGGAGATACCGAAGGATGTCGATGATACAATGCTGATAACAGTATTTAATATGCGGGTATGCTGACCATTTCTCTCGTGACTGACGTGATGAGCGTAATTGACATTTCGTGGTTTAGCTTGAGGAAACGCCTTTGCAAGCAGATAGAATGCGTGAAGCACTGACCGTAATTGCGGAAGTGCGCAACAGCGATAGGCTTCGTCAGTTTTTGGAAACTGGACAAGATCGTAAGTGCTTCCCACTTTTTAAGATGGAGATTCAGTGCTAATGAATGGCTTAGCTGGGGATATTGTAGCTATAGTACGACCTGACTTTCCGCGGGGTCTTAATCAGCTTGGAAATACATGTTATCTTAATTCTCTGCTTCAGGCAAGTTGCTTTGCTTGAATCTTTTTCGGTGTTGTTAACTATGCTCTCAGTATTTCTATACTATCAAGGACCTGAGGGATGCTGTTCTTCCTATGTCAAAACTGGATTTGACTTCTCTTGAAGAAGACAAGTTATCCGACGAGAAACTGGCACGGCATCGCGTCGGTGGGCGACAGCTCTCACGACGTGAGATTGTACGCTCCAAAAAGTGTAAAGATGTCTCCTTATTTAGAGTTCCTTTCTAATTCTTGCTTCTTCAGTTATAAGCCAGTTGGCAGAATTGTTCTTCAACCTTGAATATGCTGAAGCTTCCCCGCTGTTACACCGAGCATTGAGCTTGCTAAGCTCGCGTTGGTGACTCCGAGAGATGAAGATGAGGACGAAGCAAGTAGTCGAGCCACTGATTCATCCAACGATACCGACGCCACTCTCGTTGAGGATGTACCGCGCCATTTATCCTCTCCAACTCGGTCATCCTCCAGCTCTGTTCTCGGAAAACGTCCTCGTGAAATCGAACGACGTCCCAGCGCCATGGACGTTGATAATTCCCCGCCTATCGGTGCCGAACATGCTGGATCATCTCTACGTGACTCCAGTTCTCCGCCTCCTCTTGAAGAGATTCCTGAGGCATCTTCGTCGCGCCTTCCTAGTAAAAGCATGGAACAAAAGTCCGTCCCCCCGCCTTTGCCAGCAAGGAAGCGCCCTACGGTCTCTGATTCAACTATGATGTTCGGTATGTGTTGATCGCAGTCAAAATAATACACTGTTGTTAAACTTGCACAGGTAAACAGCACGACGTTGCGGAATGTATGGACAACTGTATCTTTCAACTTGAGGCAGCGTTGCTGCAGTTTGGAGACGACCCTGATGCAGGACCTAATATCATTAAACGGTATGTTCCAGTACGTGTGGCCGGTAAGTAGGTTTTGCTCATCTCTCGTTTTCAGTCTCTTCTACGGGAAGACACGCCAACGGATCACCCCTATATCTGAACCACAACAACCAAGAACTTCAATATCAGATAGGGAGGATTTGTTCTCACATCTTCATGTCAACGTTACGGACGAAGGGATCGACATATATGATGGTTTGGGTCGATATTTCGACGACGAGGTAGATCATAAGGGCGGAAAAGCAAGGATGGAAGTATCACTAGTCGAACTACCACCTATACTGCAGATTCAACTTCAGGTATGCATGCTGATCGTTTATTAGAAGAACTACATCTGAAGTTGTTCCAGAGAGTGCAGTTCAATCGGGAAACACTTCAGCCATTCAAATCTCAAGCATACATCAAATTTGGAGAGACCATTTACATGGATCGATTCATGGATAATGCTGATCTGCAAAAGAAGGCTCGTTCAAAGGAAATCCAGCTCGAGCTTACCAAGGCCCGGGAACGCGTTCGACTCCTTGTTGAGGGAAAGGTGCAATTTCTTAGTTTATGGAAATTCGTATTCTTTAGATTAACAACATTACAGGAAACTCCGGTTCTATCTGCACTTGAACAGACAGAGAAGTTCCTTGTTATAATGCGCGAGGAAGGGATGCCTGACGTTGACGAAGAATTGATGCTACAGTTGAGCTCTGAGAAGGCATATGTCCGGGATGAGATAGATAATCTGCGGGCGCGTATAGATCATTTAAAGGATGAGCTTGAGCAACTTTGGCGGGACGATACCAATGTTCCGTATGAGCTTACATCCGTCTTCATTCATCGCGGTTCTTCACCCACTTGGGGCCATTACTTCTTTTATTCACGACATCTACCTGATGCACCTGATTCCTGGTTCAAATATAACGACTCGGATGTATCAGTAGTTTCAAAGGACGAGGTACTTGCCGACACTACCGGTTCCACAGCAAATCCATACTTGGTACGCGAATTAGCCATACTTATCATGTCAATTACATTACTCTGACGAGTCGTTTGACAGCTCGTATTCGCCAGAAAAGGTTCCAACGTAGTCGACACTGTCAAACGATTTGATGCATCTAAGTTAGAAGAAACATAATGATCCTTACTACAGTGCAGTTATGGTTTTTGGATTGTGCATGCACTTTGATTTCATTAAGCATCTTGTAATATATATCGCTCCTCACTACTACTTTTGTATCGATTACTAGCTACAGATTTTGTTTATTTCTTTGAGTGTTCTGAGATCATAGTTAGTGTACACCATGATGCAATACCTAAGTAATCCTGTTTGCCAAAGCTGCTTCGTGCCTTGTCCGTGCAAACCGCTCATGGCACCGGGGTGAAAGAAGGTTCAAGTCCGCAGGATGACCAAGATGTATAATCAACCCCGCGAGCTAAACAAAATGCAAAACCAACTCATCGCCACAACAACAAACACCTTACAATTGTAAGCGGCAGTGGTAGCATCAAAAAGACAATCCCCTCGCCTTTTACTAGGGGATTCCGTGTTGCTACTACACTGCAATGTCGCAATACAATCTTTGGAATATACAGTCTCTTGAAGACGCGTCAGTTTAATTTGCCTTACTTTTTTTAGATCGTAGTAACACTGATGTTTCACTAGTGTATTCCAACAGCTATGGCTTTGGCTACATTTCTACCCCAAAATCCAGAACATGCGATGATATAAATTCCGCGGGGAAAGACTTTCTTCTTTCAGACCTATCAAGACCCACCTAATTCTTCTCATCTGTGTATTACCTGCCTTCTAAGGATACGGATCAGGATGCATCTCGGTGCCACGATAAATTGATGCCACAGGACATGCGGTTCGGGATTCAAGCAATCAAGGGCTCCGACATACAATCCTTCCAAAGCTTCTTTATGACATAGGAGATAGTCACGTTGAGTAAGTCTATTATGAAGAACATGAATGAAAACGGTATAGAGGAGCCTTGCTGTAGCTGCGTGCAAGGACTCCTTCGCCGAGGGGTCGTTCTATCAAGTGGATACATACAGTAAGAACTTCGTGACCAGAGAAGATTGATCATGCCACTGCACGTTAGGCTTGATTCCTCCGCATAGCGCTGCGTAGCAGAAGATCCGAATTATAACTACTCTGATGGCTGCGGTGGAATTTTTTTAAAACGTTATTAACGTACAAGTGCGCGCTGATACGGACGGAACTCGCTGGAATGAACCTTCAAATTGAAAATCACCGACTCGGAGACTATCGCCACCGTAAGAGTCGGGTGTGTGAACACGACTTCCAAGTTAACTCGATATAAGTAGTGGCGGATGTAAAACCCGTTAGACAATGAACTTCACAGCGAAATGAGTAAGAGGACGAGACGGGCGGATACACTTCGCGGATACATATGTAACATAGATTTCATTTGATGTGTACGTGGGTTTGATGCGAGTGGTATGCATCTGCAGACGCGTTCCAGATTTCTCAAATGAAGGATAATCTTTCAAGGCCTGTCAGCAAAAGAGCTAGCGCGAGGCTGTAAATCCTAATGCAAAGTGCCCGAACTGCCAAAGAAGCATTATCTATAGCGGAGAAATATAAGCAGTTGCTGTAGCGAGACTTAATGCGTTCGAGGCCACAGAACAATGCTGAGAAGCACAGCTGCGCTCATGTGAGTGACTCTTCAGTATCCTACAAAAAGGAGAAAGAATAAGACTTTGTAATACTTGAAAGTTGGAATGAGAAGCAAAACAAAGAAACACCTATATGAAGACGATTGCCCTTCACGGGCGTCACTATGCAGAATGACTCAATGAGGATGCAGGGTGACAAGCGTAAGTTCCTGAACACCTAGGGTTGCGAGCTGGCGGGGAAGACTAACAAGAGCTTTCGTCACTGGGTAACGTTGCGCAAAGCTTGATATTGATTAGAGACAATAACCTACAATAACATGGGCAACGGGGAGATCGCAAAAACGTACTGCAATTCTAGACAACTTCCACGCAGAAATTCGTCAAAGAAGCTGATGGAGATGATCCCAGGATCACAAGAAGTAGAATATGTATATGTATCTGGCAGCCAAAAGTCGATGGGTATGGTTGAGAACTGTAACATTTTCCGACATGACTTGGAAGATACAGCTGTCAGAAGTATCTAGTTCACTGGAATGCACAGAACAGCGGGGGAGAGCATAGCATCTGTCTGATGAGTAGCATAGCAAAGTGGGGGGTGGACTGATTTGCCTCGCAAATCATTGGCTGGAACTAAAAAAAGAAAGAGACATGTGGTGGAAGGCGATAAAGCGGTCTGAACTGTATAGAGACAATTCCTATCCAGGGTGGTTCTGTGGCACGAGCGTGCGGTATATTTGTCCATAGATGGCGAGCACAGGATCTATACCTGGGATAAGTAGAGTGATCGAAGCAAGAACTCGGGCATGGAGTAGAAGAAGAAGCCGCAGAGGTGTTAAGATTTGAATTAGAGAAGGCTCGTGAAGCTGTGGTATATGATAGGCACAGCGGCTTAGGGGGAATATGGGACCGGCAGAGGGGTAGTCGATAATGAGATGTGGGTATCGGGTAGGTAAGTGTCGTCAGCAGGAGTGAGAAACAGAGAGCGCAAGAACTGTGTGGGGGGATGAGCTGGGCGCACTTACTGCAGTTAAGGGGCTGTGGGGCGGAATAAAGTAGAGACTATCGTCCAATAAATTTGCACATGAAATGCCACCGCGATCACTCGATCCAAGCGCAAGGGCGGGGCCGCGCCATTCGAGCCGGGGCTCAGCCGCGTCGGGACTTGGATCACATGCGCATTTTAGGTCGATCCCGCTTTGATTCGACCGAGAACAGACGATTCGGACGAAGCATCGATATCTTGAATTAACATTTGGACAGTACATATCATGTGCTATATTGTATGTAGCTACGTGCATAATGCGTTTTGGATTGACGGGGGGGGATCGTGAATGAAAATCCATCACATCCAAGGACACTGCCTCCCGCCTTGGAAAAGTAACGACGATGGATGGGTCAAAGTAAGAGCCTGCAAAGGATATTATTGTGCAACGAACAGAACAAGAGACCAAGTCACAGAGAAATGGAAGCACAGCGGAAGACGAGACAATAGGCACGTGGATGGAGCCAGGGTGCAAAACAAGGCACAACAGCTGCAACGCCCCTGAATCTCAGCGTAATCTGGAGAACAAATCAGAATAAATCCCGACGTGTGATCGAGGAATCCCAATTCAGTTCAATTGGATCCTAGATCTCCCGTCTCCGATGAGCGACCCACGTCTGTCCTTATAAGCCACCCCAAAACCTGCCCACCGCTTATCCCCCTCGCCTCGCCTCGTCTTCGTCTTACTCAACGCTCTCATCCTCCTCGTCTCCATCCTCCCTTTCTCCGCCTCTTTTATTTTACATACCCTTACTTTCTACTAAAATGTCCGCTTCAACACACTACATCCGCACTATCCACACTTCCTTCACCGTCGCCCACCCCACTCGTCCTCAGCTTGGGCTGCATCCGCTCACCGCTCTGGTCACTCTAATGTCCTTCTCAACATCGGCGTCAATGCCAACTACTATAATCACCCCACTCCACAGTATCAGCAGGTTCCAAAGTACCAGTCTGGCATGCAGGGGAGGCGCCGTTCGCAGGCCATCTCTCGTCCACCCCGTGTGCAATCTGCCAGTGCTGCTCAGATCAAATTCGATCCCTTTGCTGACGAGCCTATTACCTCTGCTCCGCTGTCTTCCAGTTCTCGACTTTCACCTGTTCTTCAGAACTCCACTCCAAGGCAGCATCAGCCGCAGTCCCGGGTGACGCACAGTGGTCCGATTGCGCCTGCTCGCAGGGTTCCTGCTCCGTACACCATTCAGATTCCAGAGGCCAAGCAAGCTTCTGCTTCGCAGCCGGTAGTCAAGGATAAGGACGCTCGAGCGAAAATTGTGGCCGGTATCTTGCTGAACCGGGTGCATGCAGTCGGCAAGCCTATGCGCAGGCGTCCTTGCTTGACTGGAGAGAAGAGGGAATACGTGAAGAGCGGGCTCTCGCGGGTTGTCAGTGTTGAAGCTTAGTGTTTTGAGAGCTTCGAGACTGAGGTGGATGAACACGCCTTCTTTCGGACGAAAAATCAAGCCCCGCTCGCTTTCTTGCTTTTCCTGGATGAAGATCATGATGACGCACAAAACGACACTCCAATACGCTTTAATTTCTTTTTTTGCATCAACACCCGCTCGCTCGATTCTACAACACTTGCTCACCTTGCAATAATCGAACTCAATTGTACATTCAAATCCTATCCCGCATTATTCCTACTGTAACATGCTAAACGCTCAATATTTTGTGTACTCTCATGGTACTGCTCACTCGTTACGTTGCATTTTTTTATTCCTCTCGTGGCTTTTTTATTATCATCCGGTGTACTTGTTTTTGGATAGATAGAGTCGCTCTGTACGAAATCATTTATTGTTACCTATACATACTCATACGCCCTTATCATACGCTTTGTACATCATACATCGAATCATGCTGTTAAATTTCCATTTTGCGAATGCAAGTACGATTTCAGTTGTGAAGTGTGCTTGCGCAGTCGGAATTCGAGTGGGATTCCGAAATCCTATTGACGTCATGGTTGTGGTAAGTTGCCGAGATGGAAATCTTTAGCCCCAAGTGATCGATCATGAATGCGCCGCCTCGAGTCTTAGTCACAGATGTCACTGCGCCCGTCACTTGAAAACAATGGTCAAAGCTCCTGGAAGTTGGAACACCTTAACATCCGAGGTCCCTGTCGTGTCACTTTCAACCTTCATCGCCTCTGCGAAGTTTGCATTTTCAGAAGCTCGTTTTGCACAGGAGTACAGCTGTCCCTCTATAGCTATCTATATCACTGCTCCGACATATCAGGAACCCTATTCCGGCTCACATAATTCATGGCTTTCCCTTGTCCTTACTCATAGGCAGAATCTTCATTGTAACGTACGTATACTGTCATTTGTAGATAAACCTTTCGACAGAACTTAGGCGGATCTTGTTCTGTAATCCGAAAAGTTGCAGGTCTGGAAGTTCATCTGACTTGATACCTCCGTCAAGTCTAATTGGAACTTCGAAAGCCGGTATCAGAAACCGGACCCTGAAGCGTTTATACGATGATGTCCTAAGATGACTCCTTTTGATGGTTTTCTAAATCCTGATGTCGATAAAATAATGGATCCTTATAACCGAGACTTGCGGTATCAAGGTAGGCGTACGTAAATGCGATGTGTATCAAGTTTTGCACGAGGAGAGAAGAAGGAGAGTAAAGCGTCGTTGTAAGATTACAGTATGTGTGACAAAAGTTATGAAACGTCCGTAAAACTTCATCAAGTTGCTAGCATAAACGAGCTTCAAATATTGCCGCTAAAGTGTCGGCAGAGTATGAGTGGCATGCGAATTTCACTCTAAACTTGTTACAATAGGACCCTCAGCCGATGAACGAAACCATCAATACTACTTTCCACTTACGACGATGTCATCGCTGTTCAGCGACAGGTGGAAAGCATGTGAACCTACGTGAACTTAGTCGAAAATTCTAACTGGCTACAGCGTTAACTTTCCCGAGATGGGCGTGTGCGCACGATCCTTGTGAGATTTCGACGCTGGTATGTTCTGTGCGGTGTTCGGTCACACTGGATCTGAAAACGATACCATTGTTACGCTGTCTCCCCATAACAATTTCGTCGCGCAAAGTCGGCGTTTTACTTTCCAGCAAGAAATATGCGAGGTGAGATCTTTCAGGAATCCTAGTGCAGGGATGATGACTTGAAAGAGCGCTTTGGAAACAAGGTTGCAGAATGAACACAGCATGTATCGTAGTCTGCGGCATGCTACCGATATCGCTAAAACCAATACTTGCATAATGTCATTACCTAGACACCAGTTGTATTTCATCACTGATATTTACAACAAAGGACTCACCTATTATACACTTCATTTTAATCGGCTCTCAGAATCAGCATTTACTGTCTTCGCCTTTGTTCTGCGTGACAGCTACTTCTTGCGATTGAGATTTGCCTTCAAGAGAGGCGAGAAGAGCATCGAGGTTTCCCAAAATATCATCTAGCTTGTTCTCCATATCCTTTGCCACCCCATCCGCCTTCGATAGTTGTTCCATCACATCTTGGAGGTTCGAATCGGCACTTTCTTCCCCAACCTGTGTTTCCCGAGAAAGACGAACGGAAATTTCAGTAATTTCAGCTTCCAGGTCGTTAAAGGATGAGATATGGTCGTTTAATCCATTTGTTTTCGACGATTTAGACATGGTGGTGAGAAGTACACAATAAGTAGTGGCCCGCGGAATGAGAAAGCAAACGCGTGAACGTCAATTGTAACAATTTCCATTTTAGTACTTGACCATGGTCTCTCTGGAACCTCATTTCAAGACTCTCCTTAAATCGCTACCTCCCCATGCTATCGAGCAAGGAAAGCTCGATGAAATCATTAGCAAGACATTAGAGGAGACTCGCGCTAAAACCTCCGTAGACAACCGTAAGAGTCAGTGGGAGTATTTGCTGAAGAACGAGATATTCAAGCTTGCGGTTTGTTAGACTTGTATTCGCTGCCATTCTTGTCCTAACTCTTTCACTTGCAGGTCTTAGAAGGAACAGCTTTGAAAGAAACAGACTCAACATACTACGATGATTTAACGAAACTACTGGACCTTGTATTAACATTCACAGAACATGGTGCGCATCCTGTATGATTCAACTGTCGTTATAGCCAACGTTTGGAAGCGCAGATGCCTGTGAACAAACTTTTCCATTCATTGTACTTCAGGACCTCTTGGAAACTCAAACTATAGTGTCGTGTTCACATATATTCTCTTGGATAGAAGCACAGAGTGCTAGATTGACGGAAGGGATGGTACCACAAAAGGGGAAAGCTCTAATCCTTTTGCGCACATT
The DNA here is from genome assembly GCA_025738555.1 of Cyathus striatus. NCBI lineage: Eukaryota > Fungi > Basidiomycota > Agaricomycetes > Agaricales > Nidulariaceae > Cyathus > Cyathus striatus. The sequence goes on along the minus strand of JAOVFP010000015.1, from coordinate 2,424,549 downwards.
GAACGATCTCTTACGGCGGTTATCGAAGATGGGGTCAACTACAATCTTCTGTGGTCGAATATTAACATTCCTCAGTGGCGTTTTCCCATTAGGCGAGAGGAGTGGTGTTAACCTACGTGGAGAGTATGGGCCGACTTGGGAAGGTGTCAAGTTTACAGATAAGAATACCACAAATGAAGATGTCGAGATGGAGGCTGAAGAGACGTCCAAGAGTTCTACGGAGGATGAGAACAAGATGCAGGTGGACAATGAGGTGAAGAAGTCACCGGCAGTGCATGTAGATATTGAGAAGAAAGAAGGTGCGTTGAAAACTTGCGCATTCTGCTTCCATTTATCACAATATTGAAATTTTCAGACTTCTACAATACCTTCTGGTCGCTACAATTGCCTTTTTCCAAGCCCCCTTTATTTACCGCGCCAGAAACCCTTACAGAATTCAAGCAAGCCGTGAACAAAGTGCTTCCTTCCATTAAGGAAGCCACAGCCAAGGAGCGTGCAATGATGGGAAGTCGTGTAGGTGGTGGAGGCCCTGCATCTCTTAAGAGGAAGCGTGAAGTCGAGGTGGAAGAGACGAACACAAATGAATATTTCTTCGCCAAATTCCTGACTAGCCCAGATTTATTGGATCTCGAGGTACAGATCTCATCGACATTGGAAATTATAGCTCTGACTTTATTGATAGATTGCTGATACCCACTTCCGCCGACAATTTCTGTTCCAACTTCTCATTCTTCTCAATCATCTCCTCACCTTCACAGAGGCTGCTAAGGCAACATGGGTCACACCACGTAATCGCTCTCTCCAAATGGATTTCACGCTCGAACCCACGGATGCTCAATGGGTTCAAGAAACCATTAACAAAGCCTTTGACGAACTCAGACAAACAACGCCAAATGGCAGGTCATTTGCAGACACTGTTAGCACTGTCCTTGACCGAGAGAAAAATTGGGTCAAGTGGAAGAATGAACTATGCGCTCCATTCGATAAGGAGTCCTGGTCCACGGAGATTGATGGTAAAAAGGTTGGGTTGATTGAAGCAACAAAGGCTGCGAGAATGAAAATGAGAGAGCCTCCAGAAGACTGGCCTTGGAGATTAGGTACAGAGCCACTAACTGAGATCTGGGACATGGGATATCGGGATTTGTGGGATTTACAACAACCATTCCAGTGAGTAAAACATGCCCTGTCATCGGTTGCTTTGCTAACTACGTTGCTATAGGCCTGGAGATGTCAAAGATTTTGTTAAGAAGATCAAGCTAGAGGACATGCGTATCGACATGCGCAAGAAAGTTCTTGAAAGAACAGCAGAACGACTTTCAACCGCACAAGCGAAGGCTGCCGCTATTTCAAAACCACCTACTCCGCCACCGGAAACGAAGGAGTCGGAATCTTCATTTGTCAATGAAGCAGCCGACCAGCCCATGGCACCTCCTCCAGACGAGGCCGCTGCAATGCAAATCACATCGTCTGCTATGTCCGCCTTGCCCCTTCATCCTTCACTACCTCCCAGACCTGGGTCTCCTGTTAAGCTAGCAACTAACCAAGATTCGGCTACGCCCCCCGTTGCCGCCGTCACTGCATCTACGGCTGCACAAGTACCACCTGCTGCAGCAACCACTCAATCCACACCCGCACCGGTACAACCGAGACCCACAGACCCACATATTCTGAAGCATGAAGATGTATGATATCTCACTTTTTATCCGTGGTTGATGCGTTCTAACCACATTAATATTTATAGAACAAGCATCGGTGGGCCTGGCTCGCGCTCCGGACGGCCCGCGATCAGTATCTACAACATTTTGGAAAGATTGGTACTGGCGATATCGTAGCTCTTCTAAAGGAGATTGAGAAGGAAAAGGCAGAACCTGAGAAAGCAGGACAGAAAGGGGAGGAAGCACCGGCTGTTGACAGTGTTACAGGAAGTGCGGAGGAACAAGGATCGGAAAACGCGACTACAGAGGAGAGCAGCGCACCAGCCTCGGCAGTAGAGCCCAAGACAGAGGGAGACGATGTGCAGATGGAGTAGGAAGGTAACAGAGGAGGTGATAAGCGTATTTTTGCTGTAGAATAGACTCGATGGAATTATCGATCTCATCTATACATATATACAATACCCGAAAGAATATGAAGAGGGGCGAGTCAAGTCGTTCGGGGAGTCCGCCATGTTCCGTCAGAACATGCACATGGACCAGACTCGCGTGATCGAACATAAGAGTATTATTACAAGCTAAAGAACTCGCTAGCTGATCCGATTACCCTGCTAGTCTCTGTACCTTCCTCTCTTATACCACCCCGTTCTATCACTCCTTCAAATCAACCGCTGCCTTATCATGGCAACCCAAACTTCCCCTCTCAAAGTATGTGCACGCCTGCCCAGGTCTGCATCATAACCTGACATAGATCGATCAGAATGTACTGGTGACAGGGGGTGCAGGATACATTGGTATTTTATCGCTGCTCGTTTTCATTGCATCTCGTTGATCCACGCGCTTCTTCCATTCAATAGGATCACACGTTGTCTATGTCCTGCAAAAAACGCGAAAATATAAAGTCATCTCTTTGGACAACTACCACAACGCAAAATCTGCGGCCCTAGATCGCGTCTCTGAGCTTTCAAAAAGCGAGCTGCCGGAGGATGCTTCCGAGAGAGACATCCAAAGCACTAAAATCGATTCCTTCAAATGCAATTTAACACAGCCAGAACAGATTAGAGCTATCTTTGAGAAATATGGCGACGGTGGTATTTGGGGAGTGATTCATATTGCTGTGAGTGTTTACGTCAATCGAAAACAAGGAGTCGTTGACACGACACGACGTCAGGCGTACAAGGCCGTCGGTGAATCAACGGAAATTCCTCTCACCTACTATGCCAATAATGTCGGCGCTACCATATCCCTGCTGCAGATTATGGCTGAATTCAACTGCAAGCGCATCGTCTACTCATCATCGGCCACCGTATACGGAACACCTCCTGTCATCCCAATACCCGAAACGACCAGGTTACAAGCAGATAGCCCCTATGGAAAGACGAAAGTAATGGCAGAAACAATCATTGATGACTTATGTCATGGCATGTGTTTTTATCATCTCTGTAAGGCAGCAAGCTTATTTTGGGATAGCTGACAAGGATTGGCGCGGAATTTCTCTGCGCTACTTCAAGTCAGTAAATGTTGTGTGCTTTTTGTAAATCATGCTAACTGTATTCTAGCCCTGCTGGTGCTCACCCTTCTGGGATGATTGGGGAAGATCCTCGCGGTCGACCTGGGAACTTACTTCCACTACTCGCACATATGGCAATCGGACGTGTTAAGGATGCCACGTTAAAGGTCTTCGGGAATGATTATCCTACACCGTAGGTTTCTATAACGAAACTTTACAATCAACCGGACTTAACGCAGGCTACTGCAGGGACGGCACATGTGTTCGTGATTATTTGCATATCCTTGATTTGGCCTCTGGTCATGTTCTGGCTCTGGATGCATTGGGCCCCGATTCTGAGATTTTCTCATCTTCACCCGATGCTTTTTTCAAAGCGTATAATCTTGGTAAAGGCAAGGGAATGAGCGTTCTACAAATCGTAGAAGCCATGAGGAAAGCCACAGGGTTTGACTACAAGTACGAAATTGTCGGCCGTCGGTGAGTGTCCTATCAATCTCTACGAATATATGACGCCTAACAGTTTTCTAGGAAAGGAGATGTTCCCGACCTCACTGCAGATCCTGCCCTCGCAGAAAAAGAGCTCGGATTCAGGGCTCCTCAAGACCTTGAGACTATGTGCAAGGACCTGTGGAATTGGCAGTCGAAGAATCCTCTTGGATACGGCGAGCAGTAATATACTGTAGGCTATTAAATTGTATTATTGGCGCTGCTATTCTTCTGGGACTGTTATTTCGTGACTACCTTTTAGATCTTATGTTTATTTGTGCGGACAGGATTTCTCCTACTTAATAACTATTTTTATATATATCCCTGACACTATCATGAAAGCTCACTATCTCCTATTACACATGCGCCTGTGTGCTTGCAGTACGTGTAACACTTTTAAACACCATCTATGTAGATATTTTTAGATTGCTGATCACTTTCGTGGTTCTTTAGTGCTATGACTCGAACGGAAGCAGTTTCGTCGATGGATACCAAAGCAGCTGCATTGTCCACCCGCGCTCGGTTTTCCCGGACAAAGTTCTCTCTGTTCAAAGCAAAAGTCATGAGAACGTTCCGTCTAACCCCCCTGTGTCAGTGTCATACAGAGTTTGCTTCCTCTTCAATGGATTTTACGTGTCTCCACCAGGTTCACCCCTTCCAGTGTTCTGAAGTGGTGCTTATCTCTCAGATGACATACCCGTTTACTAATGTTTCCCGCGTGCTCATTGCAACGTGTTGGACCCTAACGCATTAGGTGTATACGATAATTGACCATGGGATAATTGCTAGAGATCTCCATGAGAATACTTGCTCAAATGGACTGGCCGCAATGACTCCGAATATTGGATTAAGTGGCGTATAAAGGAATGACATTGCCACCAACATATAGACTAGGAATCTCTCCCATTCATTATGGCCTTCGGAATCCTTAGTACGCATTCTTCCACTGCCATCATAGTTTGAAGGCCTAAGTGGTCTATAGGGGATAAACACCTCTGTGACGTTCCTGGTACGGCGCTATTGTCAGATTTAGGCGTCGTACATGGACGGCAGGTATGAAAATGCTAATGTGCTAGTAAAATATTCAACAGTTTTTGCGGTTAGGTTACAATTGACGAAGCCAGTAATCTCAAGCGGGGAACAGGAAGGCATGCGCATGTAGTTCTCGTCCCTCAGCCCTCTGACGATCCTAATGATCCGTGGGTGTCCCGCTCCTCGGTCTAATCACTATTTTCTTGACTACTAATAGGTTAAATTGGCCGAAGTGGAAAAAGGAGGCTTGCTTCTGGACACTGTAAGCAGGCTCCTTCAACGCCTCTTAGTTTATTCCTAATTTCCGAAGTGCTTTCGCTGCTACACTGGATGGTGCACTGTCGCCGATGGTCGGGCCTGGATATGTGTTATTGGCTAACCAGTTTCATGTAACCGTAGATGATGTTGCCTCAGGATTTGGGGGAATTCTCCTTGGGCTTGGTTGCTTCATGTATGCTGCACAAATTTGCCTACAAAATTTGCCTCTAACAAAATGATAGGTTATTCCAGAATATGTTTGCCGTGAAATTCGGACATCGCATTGTATATCTTGGTTCTGTCACCATAGTAAGTGTAATGGATCTATGGTATGAAAAATGACTTATTTACGTGTCTTGTAAGATGTTTATTTCATGTATTTGGTGCGCAGTAAGTCCAAACATGACCTCAATTAGGGCTTCTCGAGTATTCCAAGGGATTGGAATGTCTGCATTACAAAGGTGAAGAATGTATTTCTGGGCTCGGGATCAGTTGTATGCTGAATTGGATGGTTAAGTTTGGTCGCATCTACTCTGGAGCAAATATATTTGTGAGATAACTTTACCGTTACTAGTTCATAATACTAAACCTTTTATTAGCGTTCATGAGCGTGGAAGTCGAACGGTTATCTGGAGCTTTGCCATCATGGCGGGGATTACATTGTATGGGTTCCCAACTTCCATGAGTACCCTTCCTGAAAATCTATTTTCTTAGAGGACCTTTATTATACAGTTATGTCGTTCAGAACCTGTCTTGGCAAATGGGTTTCTGGTTTGTCACTATCCCATTGGGAATCTCAGTATTCTTGGTATTCTTTTTCGTACCGGAGGTATGTCATGTGGATTTTAAAGTATCTGCACTCTCATGGAACTGTTCCAGACAACCTACTATCGTAGAGAGGCACCCAAGAGGATAGGAGTTGACGATAGTTCCGTAAATGGCGAAAAGCAGAATAGCGAGAAAGATTCTGGCATCTTTGAATCGGGGGTTCCAACCTTTCAACAGCCTGCGAGTTATATGTCGCAGTTGCGAATATGGCATGGAACCTTTACCAACGTTAGTTTGTGGAGGATTTTTCTTCGACCATTTCCCCTTCTTCTGTCGCCTGTTGTAAGTTTAACATTTTCAAACACTTTACTAATCGCTGACGAAATGAAGACGTACTTCATATTCCTAAGCCACGGGATGCAGACTGTATGGCTCAGTACGCTACACATTGACTGGAACATCCTGAACTTTCACTGAGTTAGGAACCGTATAGGTCTTATGCCGATTTGTTCATCGACTATATTCACCATCGAGTACAACCTCAATGCAGCGCAAATCGTAGGGTAATGTACTGTTTTCACATTAATACATATTCAAAATCCGATAGGGCTTAACAAATCTTGGAGGAATTGTCGGCATTGTCCTTGCTATGTGTGTGACCGGGCCCCTGACTGACTGGGGGACGGTTTGGATGGCAAAACGCAACAAAGGAATTTATGAACCTGAAATGCGCATTGTCTTCATGATTTCTATGTTATTCGCGGTATTTGGATATGCTGGTTGGGCAGGTATGTTTAGATTGTATATATTGCAGTTACATTATAACATTCGCCGAAGTGGGGACGACACATAATATGCCGTGGATAGGAGCGGTTGCTTGTATCACGTATGTTGCATCAAAACAATGTCAACATATAAGATCTGAACCAGCCTTGTCATAGCATGACGAACTTTAGTATGGTTGTTTCAGGCGCGGCTGCCGTTACTTATTTACTGGATACTCATGGCGAAAACGCGTTGCATGTCCTTGCTCTCAGCAACTTCGGAAAGAATATGGTTCTTTATGGATTCACATTCTTTGCAAATGGAATGATAGCGAAACGGGGTGTAAAGACTTCTCTTCTCATTCTTGCAGGATGCCAGGCTGTCTGTTGGCTCGCATCCATCCCAATGTATGTGTTTGGGAAGCGGGTCCGATCGTTCGTAAGTCCTTTTGGCTTTGAAATGTAACCATCTCTAAATCTTCTTTAAGATCGCAAGACATCACACTATGTTTGAAATTGGAGGAAAGGAATAATTTACCGGTTCGAAGATCCAGTGCTGTACGGCCCATCTTAGAAAAGATAAATGTATTTTTTTTTAGTTCAATGTGCAATTCCAGGTCCATTCCAAATATCGAAGGGTATACAAAAATGATAGTTATTATTCGCTTGACGAAAACCAGCGCGAATATTCAGCAGTTCATTGCGATAAGTTCTAGCTTCATTTCTATCCATGAGTCCTTCAGTCTCTCCCAGTATCTTTTCTATGAGTTCCATGGGAAGTCGTGATTGAAGAGTGGCGGACAGAATATCTTTGATCCAAGACTTTTGCTGAGGTGCAATAGAGGAAGTAGAAGGGATCGGGTCGACTTCGGGATCAACAATGAAAAATGCTAGCAAAGTCAAATGCCCCACTTCCGACGGATTTAATAGCGCAATTTTTGTTTGACGATGCTGGTAGATATTCGGAAAAGCAATATTTAATCCTGCTTTAATTGGAACATGGCCTATATATTGGTGGCACGAGTCTCCATCCCGAAAACCCCAAGTACGAACTGTTGCCCCCGCATCGCCAGCCTGAAATCCGCGGGGAGATGTGACCGCCATGCGAAATTCTATTGAGGGTGACATATTATCCTAGTGGAGGACGAAATGCGAACGATTATGATTATGCGCGAAAATGCAACGATCTCCTCACCACAGATGCGAAGTAGAAACCACATGCAACAATTCTTTCATTTCGCATACCCTCAACTTGCCACAAAGTATCAGGCAACACAGGATTTTCGGGTGTCTGTAAATTGAAGGTCAAAAACTTCCTACAGTCCGACTCGGAATCGGTAGTTATTCTCACAAGTCGTACTTCCGATAACTCCACTATAACTTGAATTTTCTTTCCGCGAAGGCTGACCAAATGTTTCCGGCGTTCGAGCCCGCCGTGATAACCGGTTCGAGGGATATCGGGAATTTCTATAGGACGATTCATCACCCAATGTCGCATTTCTCTCTCATATGTCGTCCAACCTTCCTCGTCATCTGAGTGCTCAGGGGGATCGGGTTCATCCCACTCGGTATATCGGCATCGACCGGGTATCCGTTGAGAAAGGGGGTTATTGCGATGAAGATCTGTAAGGACGTGCTCAAAAAGTGGGATAAAGCCTGAAAGGCAGGTTTCTAGTATGTTATACATGTCCCTGTGTGTGGCGGGATCTAAGTTGTTAATATAGGACAGGAGCTTTGCTCGCTTCGCAGGGGAGCCATTAGGTGCAATATAGACATCGGTAGGAATGAGCGTGAATTGAGGACAAACAGTGTATATATCTGTCGCTGTCGGAGAGGATAGTGTCCGAGGGGGGCGATTTGCGATTGTCGTCGAAACGAGAGTGCGTCCGTAAACCAGGCAGTAAAGCAACGGATCTATCAGTGAGATGGAATTTCTGTCCTCAGAATCCTCGGACATAGAAAGTTCTTCACGAAGAGCAGCAAGCTGCTCATTCAGTTGATTTGTGGTAGTTGAATCAAAGAGGGAGTCGGATTCCCATATACGTTCAAAGCAAGAAACCTGGCTATTGACAATGAGTACATGCAAATGTGAATTAACATAGCTAATTACCAATGGTTCGCTTCGTCTAGAAGGGCTGCATAACCAGCGAGCTCGTCCAAAACATAATGAATCTACCACCTTCGCTCAGGATCGGATAAAAACGTGTATATTCGCTGCATTGACGTACTTGTTCTTGCGAAAGTTGTACCTCTGTAACAGACGATGGTGTACGAACCTTCCACAGACGTTCGAAGGCAGTATTATCCCACTCAAGTCGTATACGCTGATCTTGGAAGCTCGTCCACCATTCCGGTTTGCGTCGTATCTCGGCAGAGAACATACTCATTGCTTGTTCTACGAGCTGAAATAAGTATGAGTACCTTAGAGAAATTCTACGATGAATAGAGTGTGAGCGCACCGTTCTCGGATTATCTGAATAAACGAAGTCACGTCACTTGGGTTCGCGAGTCCGCGAAGACAGCAACATACCTCCTACCCCGCCTAAGAAATTCAGCCCAAATACAAATGGATGTCTGTAGCCTCTATTATAATCTGGAATATTTCCAAACGGCATGATAATGTTGTGGACGATGAATGTCCCATATCTTGGGTAGAACGGAGGAAGGCTCTCGCCGGAAGCATAGCATGATAATCAGCGGAGAACGGAGAAAAGCGGAGATTAGATAATAAAACCAGATAAGAGCGTCAACAAAACTAGAAGTGATTAGATAATCAGAACACCTGTGGAAATGGAACATGCAAACCTGAACAGCTTACCATCTCCATCAATTCACCCTTTCCTAAGTACTAAGGCCAAGACTATCATACTCACGCACTTTGAACTTCTCTAACAAAAAATCAACATGGTAAGTCCTCTCCATCCCTTTCACTTTTGAGACATGTTGACTATTAGCTTTGCGTAGAGTCAAGAAGGATGGGAAGTTCGTATGTCGAACTCTCGACAGGTTCCATACTTCTTTAATCGAGGAACGCAAAAGTCGTCTTGGGATCCACCGTCTGAACTGACTTCAGAACAAGTCAAAGCTCTGCCTGGTGCAGAATTCCTCGAGAACAAACGCGTGCGCGCGAGCCATTTGTTGGTGAAACACAGTGGCAGCAGGCGCCCCTCTAGCTGGAAGGAGGTATGTCGCACAGTTCACTGTTTTTGCTCATAACTATGACATTAATTCTAAACCGTTAGGCTAATATCACACGCTCGAAAGATGAGGCACTTGATATTCTCCGTGGTTACCAACAGGAAATCAATGGATCTCCTGATAAGTTTGGCGAACTAGCTTCAAAGCACTCTGACTGCTCTTCACATCAAAATAATGGGGATTTAGGATGGTTTGGGCGAGGACAGATGCAGAAACCGTTCGAGGATGCAGCTTTTGGTTTGGAAATTGGACAGATGAGTGACATCATTAGCACTGATAGCGGCGTGCACATTGTATTGAGGACCGGTTGAAAGACTGGGGGAAGTGGTTTCAAGTTACAAGGAAGGATAAAGGAAAAAATGTATTTCTAAGTATGATATGGACTGTAAATATATCGAGAATGACTTGTGAACGTTTGAACACTCTGATTAGACTGCGGCCATCTGAATTGCTATTAGTATTTGTCAAAGCAGTACTTAGGGCACTTTGTCCCAACTTGGTCCTTCCGAATCCTTTGGTTAGCTGCAACATATGACGGGTATTACGCTCAGCATACTGACGTTGTATATGATAACAATTACTGGAGCAGTTGAAAGACAGTTATGGAGACGGAACTTGATGCCAGCCTATTTACGGTACAGTCATGACGCGCTGTTTTCAAGTGTTCTGAGCTTCCCCATTTGAACCCGCTGTTTCTTCACCTAAAGCTCGCTCTTCACATATCACTTATATCCTAGGGTTCTCTTTATTAATCCTCGATACCGCCCTACAGAATCCTCAGTCAAAGTCGTTTTGAATGCAGACCCAACTCTGGACAGAGCTTTAATTATTCCCTGACATTCAGAACTCGGGGTTTGCTTGGAGGTAGGTGGGCTATATCGAGTTCGAACAACCTAGAAATTCTGACGCCTCTAATTAAGGACTATCCGCACCTTTGGACACTTATCTAGGATAACTGGAAATGTCATCGAGACTCCCTCGATCGCTTTCTGGTCCCAACCCACGGTCACTGTTATCCTCGCCACAGGTGGACCGTTCTCAAAGCGAGCGTATGTCAGAGGTTCAGGACCGAGACCAGCAAACGCAAACTACTCACGGCCAACTCAAACTCTACAGAGCAGACACTAAACCGTTGCCTCCCGTGCCTGGATATGCCGCCGCGTCGATGGCATTGACGATTGAGTCAAGGGCCCACCGTGCAGAGTTGATAAGGCATTGGCTAAATGATGTGAAGGACCCAGAAATTAATGCACGTCGAGAAGGATGGGCTGTTTCTCTTGAGGAAGTTCTGGATGAGATGAGCACATGGATGGAGAAGGAAAACTGGGTTCCGGCTGTGAGGAGGCAGTGGGAAGTTAGAGAACGAAGAAGTAGAGAGGCGAAACGCAAGAGCGAGGGCGATGTAGTGGACAAGGGGAAGCAAAAAGAGAAAGATAATCCTGCAGATATGGGTAAGAAGCAATCAAGTTTCACTCAAGCCCACCCCTCGCATGAGCGACCGCAACTTTCACCTCGTCACCCATCAACTTCCTCTCTTCCCTTTCCGTCTACACCTGCAAATCTACAACCAAATGCTCGTTTACTTGCTTCCCTTGCCTATTTGCGCTCCTTGGTTTTCTCTCGTCCTCAAGAGCCGCTAGATACGGTTCCAGGTCACTTTCTTCTCTGCCTTGCTGTGCCACGACAGATACATGTATCAACCATGCAAAGCCCAAGTCTTGACTTATTACATCAACAGCATACGCAACCGGTCAATATTGGATGCACCTTCGCGCATGGTTCATTTATTCTTCCTACTCTTGAAGAATTTGGGAAAGGAGAAGGTGCGGAGGTGCTTTTTGGATTGAAGGAACTTGATGGTAAGTTATCTTAGTTCCATACACGAAGGTGCATCTTACTTGCGACGAACTCATTCCTACAAGATGGTGCTAATTCCCTGCGTCTCGTTGGCGGCACGTTTGAATACCAAGGCCTTGCCTCTCCAACACAACGCAAAATCTTGACACGGATTCTTAGAGCCTCAATATTCACTCATCTCTCGCTTATACTCGAGCAATGTTTTCTACAGGACTTTGGTGTTCAACTCAGATTTCCAAGACCTAAATTATCACTACCTTCATCTTCTGATCCACATCGTCGCTGGAACGAACGTGAGGGACATGGCGACCAAGAGAGTAATGATGAGGGGAAGGGGAGCCCGAAGAAGTCGTTTCCTTCTGGCATTCTTGGATTCTTTGCAAGACGAGGTTTTGGTGGGAGTGCAAACGGATTCAACAGGTCAAAGACTATAGCAGTTGCTGAAGCTGCTTTGGCCCGGCCACCCCAGGACGACGAAAATTCGCCCAGATCTTCTGCCGACAGTACTTCTGGCGCAGGCAGTGCTGTCGCGAGGTTAAGGAAGTTGTCCTTCATTTCACCCGAAAGACGTCATTCGTTCCGTTTACAGTCATCTTCGCCTGCTCCTGCACCCTCCCCTGAATCTTCGCAGAACCCTAACCAACCTTTCACAACTCTTCTTGCGTCTTTAAATCCTGTACTATCATTGCTATCTTCGAGCCCTAGCGTGATATTTCCACTTCCTAATATTGTCATTGAATTGTCAAAGAAGGAGCAAGAAAAGCCTGGTCGGCGACTGGGTGGAGATGAGCGTGCTGGCCTAGGAGGATTGGCTGGGTGGGGTACCGGGAAAGTGGAGGGAGAAAGTGGAAAGGAAGGAAAAGAAGGAAGATGGGGGCGTAGTGTGAGGGGTCTTGAAGGTTTTATCAGAATGCAAGAGATGGAGGTGGTACTATGGAAAGTTGTTCCATGTGGTGATACCAAGGAAGATAAACTGTCAACGAGTTCATTAGAGAGTGCAATCAGCGATACATCAACAACAACGCTTACTGCACGTCCTACTGCCACCTCGCATCCATCTAGTCCTCCCTCATTGAAGACCTGCGCTCGGCCAACATATCATACGTTCCGGTTCTACAATTTTACCTCGCCATTTTCGGGGGACGGCGATATTCCTATGGGTGTCTTAATCAGCCACCTGGCAAAATCTCAACATGAACAGTGCGATATGCCTGGATGTACGTGGGACAGGGGTCAACATGAAATACGCCTGGGACATGCAGGCATGTGGGTCGGTGTGAGGGTAGCTGAAGGTGACGGATATTGGGAGGGGGAGGAGGGAGATGTGATGGCCTATTCTAGCTGTGCACTTTGTGGTAAGGAGAGCGGAAAGAGGAAAATAAAAGACGGGAGTTTGTACGTTGTTCCTTCTCTTTTATCACTGATTGATGCGACCTTTTGGCTAGCTTACTGTCGTATGCGAAATTTCTGGAACTTATCATTTATTCCCCTCAGTTTTGCTTCGCTTCCCCTGCAATATGTGAACATACTACACCACCTCCAAAACCTTGGCCTGCAGGTGAGCTTCCAAAGGAGCGATATTGCATGCGGAGGAATTTCGTTGTTCTCGAGGGCTTTGTCGAAGTTCCAAACTCTCAAGAAGGGGATCGAGTAGATAAAGAAAAACGCCGGAAACAGACCACTATAACTTTTACTCTGTCTCCTATGGAGGATATATTCGAGCTTCGTGTTCCTAGGCTGCAAATCCTCCGCGGCGGAGACCGAGTGTCGCGGTCATCATCGTTGACAAGGGTCAACAAGTGCAAAGAAGAGCCGGATGGTGAAGACGAGAAAGATGTTCTTCGGAGAGAGATCAGACTGTGGTGGAAGGGCATGACAGGACATATTGACAAACTAGTAAGCTCGTCCCTAGAGTTCTCAACAACTACCATACTAACGTGCCACACAGGAGCACATTTTAACAGGAGACGACCTCAATGCATTCAGAAAGGCTTTGCCGCGGCTGCCTTCCGAACTACCTTATGAAGAAGAGATAGAACAAATGCCACCACAGACGCCACCAAAGCCGCCGTCAACATCGTTTTCCACTCCTTCGCGGCGAGAGGCGACAGAAACACCGAAAGGATATTTTTACAAAACTATGCGTGCTCCTCCCTCTACACCTCTCAAGACTCTCACAGGTCCTCCTTTATCGCATACGCTGGATTTAAGTTCCAACTTCCTGACGGTGCCGGTAAGGGACCCTGATACTCCTGAACATCTTCTAGCACAACTTCGACGTACCTTCCAGAAAACCGAGCAATCTCTATATTCTCAACTTGTGAGAATATCGCCTTCTGTACTTAATGATGTCCGAAGGTCTTTTTTCAATGCTGCACAGGGTGCACAAAGACGCCTTGGAGCATGGCAGAAGAAACATCTCGCAGAACGCACAGCATTGGTAAGAGAGCTGGAGGCGCAGGAACCAGAGTGGTGGGCCAAAGGATGTCATGCGGTTCCTGGAGGGAACGTCATTGTGAGAGAGGATGATTGGGGGAGCATTATAGCTTATACACTGAGGCATGTATTTATCTCTGACCTGGCGTATAGGTCTACGTTGACACGCACACATTTAGCACAACTGATTATCAGCGAGAGTTAGCTAATTTATCAATTACAAGGACCACAATGTCCAGCACTGGCGACAAGCCTCTCACACCACCCACCATCGGAGCTTCGTCTTCAAACGCAAACTCTTCATTTTTCTCAGTTGCAGCCGGGTACCGCCTATTCTCATCTTCCAGCCAGAAACCCCCTGATCCCGACCAAGAAGGCATCATATGGCATGAGCCGGAAGCCTACTCAGCTGTAATCAGCAGAAAAGAACATCCTAAGGATCCAGCATCTCTTCTATCTTTTCGAGAAGTTCTAAGACAAAAGGCTCCAACTTCAGATTCTCTTGCATCGAGGTTCGTGAACTCAGCGAGCGGGTCTGCAGCTAATACACTTCCGTCAGCCTGGGCTAAACCGGATGTGAGGGTCAGTAAGCAAGCTGCACCAGGAGAAGTTAGTGGATTGCCTGAGACTGGTGCCGTGGAAAGCGTGGAGAAAATTATACATGGGATTGAGGCTACCTCTCCTGAGCCCTCCAGACCAGGGTCGGCTTTGTCCGACGTGTCTACAATTGCGTCGGGATCCGTTGTCGACGCACACATTCGAAGAGGAAAAGCATCATCAGTAATATCAATAAACGAAACAGAAGAAAGCGAAGTAACCATAGGGAGAGATGCTGCAGGGCTATCTGCTTTTCAGGTTCAACTTCAACCACCAACTGTGCCGCCAAAAGACAGCGACCAATCTTCAAAGAATGATTTTTCTGAAAGTTCTGTGGCAACAGTAACATCTGAAGAACACCAATCTTCCTTTACAAGTTCGTTGGCAAGTAGTCTCGGGTATGCTATGCGATTTGTAGTCGGGGGTCATCATATACCAAGACCGGTACCTGCACATGTAAAAAATCACCATGGGCTACTCTTAGCGGAGGCCGGCAGCATCGACGAAAGACCACATATCAAGTACGATTGGACCACTGGCAAGCGGTTGAAGTTCAGCTGTACGGTATATTATGCAAAACAGTTTGACGCTCTTCGCAAGAGGTGTGGAGTCGACGAAATCTATGTGAAGAGCCTAGCTCGTAGTACGAATTGGATAGCAGACGGCGGGAAGAGCAAGTCAAACTTTTGGAAAACAGCAGACGATCGGTTCATAATCAAGACCCTTGTCAATGCTTGGAATGTTGCTGATCTGTTAGTATTTTGGTTCTCTTGTTTGTAGTTGGGAATATTAAGGTGATCTATAGACAAGTTTTGATTGAACTCGGACCTTCTTATTTTCGTTACATGGAGTCTACAGCAAGTAAGGCAACTGTTCTAGCCAAGCTTTTAGGCTTCTACACTGTGGAAATCAGGAATCTGGAAACTGGCGCAGTGCAGACTAAGGCAGACTTGCTCGTCATGGAGAACCTGTTCTTTAATCGTAATATCATTAAGACATTCGACCTGAAGGGGATCCACGGGCGCAAGGTGAAGGCCAATGCAACGCAGGCTTCTAAGACATTGTTTGATGGAGAGTGGATAGAAGGTAAGTAAAAGTGATACGACTTCTTTAGAAGATCTCACGTTCCGTCAGGGCAGCAACGTACGCTCACATTGGTTCAACCGTACTCGAAGAATATACTGCGCGAGGCAATTAAAAGTGATGCCGAATTCCTTTCGAAAAGTAATATCATGGACTATTCGTAGGTGGCTATTCTATAATTACTTCATGTGCTGAAACAATACTAGCCTGCTGCTCGGAGTAGACGAGAAAAACAGACAGATTGCATGCGGCCTTGTCGATACCATTGGTAGGATGAGGCATTTCATTCACATTCGGAAAAGCTTACGCCAGCGCAGGTAGCTACACGTTTGCCAAAACCCTCGAATACAAGGCAAAACATGGCCTTAATTCCGGAAAGGACGTAACTGTTATTCCTCCAGCTGAATACCAGGAACGCTTCTTGAAAGCACTAGAAGGATATTTCCTGGCTTGCCCTGGTGAGCTGTCCAATCACTCGCGAGACGTTCCCCTGCTGAAACTCTGGTACAAGATAAATGGTCGAAGCATTTTGATGATTCGAAATTAATCAGTGATCCTGAACTCCTTTCCAGCGTTCTGTAGCATTTAGTTATGATTTTTATTTGAGTTATCGCCTTATGTTTTGATTCATGGATTCATGCAATTGCGAAGTCTTAATTTGTACCTAATGTAGTTAATTCACTAGTGGTATGCTTCATTCATTTGTACAGCACTCATTATTATGTAATTTTAACTGACCTGCAATAACACGATATTATCACTGCCATAGTTTGGCCATAGTTCACAATTTAAATTAATTCTTGTGCCACCCAAATCCCTTTACGCTACAAGCTTCAAGCCTCCGAGCTACAGGCATCCTGAGTGCTTAGTGGGTACTGTTATTTACCAGCCGGTTGTACGCTGAATCTTAAATTCATCATAAAATTACTGAAAATACATCATGAGTTTAAATAAGTTGACAGACACAAGGTATAAAGCGTACATCATTTATTTCCTGACTCTTATGGCATTCAGACATACTTATTCTGAAAGAGTAACCTATGTTTTACTGATTTTAATGTATAATCCGGCATCGCCACCCGGTTGTACAGCGTTACAATTTTACCGGAGAGATGTGCTACTGTACAAGTGGCTAATGGTATAAGTTACTTACCGGCCGGCTGTATACCAATGTCATTGGTATACAACCGGCCGGTAAGTAACAGTACTTCAATAGCATGCCTGGTATGCCTTGCGGAACTGCTTTTAATACTTAGATTCTTAGTAAGTACAGTAACTGTAGCGGTTCGATTTGCTCCGCGTTCCTGATGAGCTAACGCTCAACTCAGCCCAGCCTATATTTGCATTTTAATTTTTATCTTCTCAGTGTAAGACCGCAACAAGATTGTGTCCAAGTCAGTAGTACTAAATTCTAATGTCAGTGATACATAATCACGTGAAACTCGTAACACCGTGCAAATCAATGAAACGTGACCGTTCCAACTTCCAACGTTTTACACTTAAACTTTACTTTAACTTGAAGCTCGAAGCTGTGAAGACAACAACTCTGTTCCGTATACTTAATACTTAGTTCACATATCGTGGTTGGGACTTTCCCGGTCTTTCTGAACCACAATCACATCAATACTTAGTTATCTCTCCCCTTCTCAATCCTTTCCAAGCAATCATGTTATGTCGGATGACCTCGCAGTCACATTCAAGCGAGGACCTCAGCAAGAACACGGGCATAGAATATACCTTCTTCCGGGATTCTGCTTTAGTATCAGCTGGGAACTCGGATGGTACGCATATACTTGTGCTTCTCCGTTTTCCTACCTAAGGTTCCCGAAAGACGCTTTGAAACCACTTATTAGGAGTACCAGCGATACAGGCTATCATCCATCTCCACCCAAGAACTTGAGATATTTCAAGACAGATGCTCCAAGCTTTCAGTCTTCCTCGCCTCTTCTTTCCTATCTGGGTCGTCTGTTTGACCACATAGATTGCCAAATATCGGATGCTTACACTGATTTTTACTCATCAAGTCCTTCTCTTCAACCTCGTTTCCATGAGGAATACACAGATTTCCCTGCACTTGACGCTAATTCTGATCCCGAAACCGACGTACTTCAACGTCATTTTTCAGACGGTCCTGACACGGCAACACCATGTTACTTTCAAAAGCTTTGGGATAGCACACCATGTTTTCTTCCTATTCCCGACTGGGTTTCCGAAGTAGCTAATGCGACGTCTCCCACCCAACCGGTTCCTTTATCCAGTAGCCCTTTGGGACTTTGTAGTCCATCCACTCGGTATGCTTCTCCTGACCTGTCTCAATCTTCATGGTCCTCTACCGATGACTTGGATGGCTACTTCCCTTCACCGCTCTCCAGTCCTTTATCAGAGAAAATTCCTTCCTCAAAGGACACTTTGCTTGACATCGCTTTAAATACAGTTCAATCACCTCAGAATGGCTTGTTCAACCCTTACCTTCAATTGCAGCAAATTTCGGAATTTGGAAATTCTGCATCTCCATCATCTCATGATGAAGATACTTTTCATGGCTCTATGAATACTAATACTTATAAGAAGTCTACTTCTGCAAATTTGCGGTGTAATGGAGGCATTGCTTCACTACTTTCAACACCTGATCGCTTGTCGGTGGAATCTCTGCTCACAGACACTATTACGCCCACGTCCCTTGGGCGGAATGGTTCCGCCAGTAGAAAGAGAGAGAAACGATACAAGGTGAACAGCGCGTTGTGCAAACGCAAACGAAATCGAACAAATTCATCATCGCCGGAGTACGTATTCCTCGTCCGTCCTGTTGTATTCTAATGGTGATGCAGTCTTTTCAGAGCTTCTAAGCCACGACTTGGATATAGAGTTATTAGAGGTCCAAAAGCTCCATGTCGGTTAACATCAGGCGATTCTAAAGCATGTGTAAATGAGTATTCAAGCATACGAAGTTCACAGTATGCTAAACGTACTGCAAGTCTACGAAGAGCAGAATCGTTGACTTCGGAAATCCATGAAGATGAGGTACGTCTACATTCTAACTGAACAAGAGCCGGTCTGTGTACCTTAATCAGACATACAGCACTGGAATTCCCAGTTGTGTAACAACAGCTCCTGCTACCCCTCACATTGAGTCCCCTGTTCCCATTATAGCGCCTCCTAAAGACTACACCCCCAAAGCAGTTTTAAGCCTAGAGGTAGAGGCTAAAATACGACTTCGTAACTACATTGAACGTGAAAAACGAGGCAGAGTCAGAGACGGCTTTCTAGATGCACCTGATGAAGTCGAGGGGAATAATAACACAAGCCATAAGTTCTTGAATGACATCAACGGAGCTAGGGGGTGGGAGGAGGTGCTGGATATTGGTCAGAGTTTGAGGAAAGAAATTATTATCTGGTTTCTTGAAGTGACTATCTCTCCGAATCTAACCTTTTGCCTTGCTTCAGTTCTTAATTCTGTCTTTTCCCAAGGTTCTTCCGAAGCCGCTAGCAAGCGATAGTGAAATATCCAGATCTATGGAGTCGATACAGAGCAGAGACAATCTATGCGATCAATTAACTACTTCACCTGAAACTAGATTTCATGCTGCATGGATGTTTCTTCGCTATTTTTTCATCATAAACTCAATGGATCGCTTCCATGGTAATAATGAGCAGGTATCTGTGACTAGTTGTGAATCCAAGTCAGACGAGGCAAGAGGCTTGCCGTATGGGATGTTGCACTAGCCTGTTTAGCACTGAGTATAAAGGTGCCTTCATCATTTACTTGAATTCAGTCTCAATTCTGACTAGATTTTCAACCAGTACTACCGAGATTTTCTTTTCCCATTATTTCCTGTTCTTGTGAATGAATACTTGACACTCCCTCCTTACGAAGTGTCCTATGAAACATTCGAGGTAAGTAATTTAACTTTCCCTTTCCTATCGGAAATTTCGCATTGATTCCATTCGTGGCAGGAAGTACAGCGGGACCTGTTGTCCTCTTTTTCTTATTATATAGGGGACGGTCCTCAGCTGATTCTAGATGAGCTTTGGATTGCTCTTCCTTCACTTAGACTCTTGTTATCATGCAAGGGTGGGTGGGAGAATGTCCAGCGTGAAACTTACCGTGGATTATATCTCGTTATATGCCGTGAGATTTTCCCGTACAAGACGTGCATATACTAAACAACTTTTAGAACCCGATGTCCTACGATTTCCAATATCTTTACTGACTGCTGCGATTCTTATGAAAGCAATTTTAACCTCTCTCTCAGTTGAGAACAAACACGCTCAGGTAAATGGAATTTTCCTTTGAATTTCCTGTCGAAGATGTAGCTACTCATAGGATTTTGGCAACTTTCCTGGTTGTCATATATAACATACAGGAAGAAGAAATAGACAGTGAAATAGAAGGTATTTTTCAAGACATTCAGGCCGTTATGGGAATATCCGTTGTACGTTCATCTGAATCTTCACGGTAATCCTCTACTCACTGAGGTCATTCATTATTGAGCTCGATTTCCAAGAATGCAGGATGTGGTTTGCCACTATTTACTAGTTCATTCGTGAGTGAATAATGGCTAGTAGTCAGTAAGTAGTGGAGTGCAAAACCGACAGGGTCCTGGTCCTGGTTGTCCACTTTGTGTGGGCTTGAAGTTGCAGTACTTATTATATGCGTTAAATTAGTAGATATGTCATATGCACATGAACTGTCCTCATGGATGACACGTAGTATATACCTGTATCCGGTACGACGTGGGGGTGTTTAGAAGCCTGGTTCTGGCAACAGAATGGTTATTGAATAAGTCAAGAGTAAGTACTTCAGTTCTTACTGCAAGCGCTGAGTCTTAGTCAGCAGTCTGGCCTAGAATCTGGCCGATTCCCACGCCTTCTTAGCGACTGACGACAGTGGACACTTCAGCTCAAACTTCCAAAACTCTTTCACTCAGACTCGAACTGCCATATTATTGAACTACGCAATATAGCCAATAGAAATGGCTACAGTGCATCCATCTCGACTGGCTCTTATTTCTGGGGATACCAGACCAACAAATACTGATTCTCAGAGTGGTCGTACAAGGGATGGACGGAGGGAGTCTGACAGAAAGGACGACAGAGAACGGCGGGGAAGAGACGTCGTGGGGGGATGGGGAGAGAGAAGTAAGGAAAGTCAAGGTGATAGAAGCAGGAACAGACGGGATGATCGAAGCAGAGGAGGCGATAGGGATCGAGAGTATGGCCGGGAAATCAGACGGGAAGACAGATACAGAAAGGATGACAGGAGCAAGGGTGATGATAGAGTTAAGCGGGACGATAGGGACAGGCGTGATGATAGAGACAGGCGAGACGACGGAGTCGGCGAACGAGGGCGCAAGAGAGACCCATCCGTAGACAGCGACCGTGCGGGAGTAAGGCGTCCCAGCCCTTCGTATGACGATTATAAACGAGCTCTACATCCTCCTGCGGCGCAACAGCAGAACATGTACGGAGGTCGTCATGGGGGTGGAGGGCACTATGGTAATGCTGGTGGTGACTTTCTTGAAAGGTGAGTTAATGCAAATTTAATTGAATAGGTTGGGTTCTAATAATGGCTACTATAGTCGAAGAATACAAAGAGAGAATGCTACTGCCAACCCCTGGCCCTCTTCACCAAAAGCACCTTACCGTGAATTGTACGTTCTATCTTCATGTGGCTCTTCTGTGCGTTACATATATGTAACAATCATATTAGTTCACCCAAACGGTCCTCCAAGTCAAAGCGACGCCATGCTTCCGTCACCGATTCGGACGATGAAGATCATCGCAGAAGCGAGCGGAAGGAGAAGAAACGTGCAAAGAGAAAGGAAAAAGACCACCGGGATCATGACAGAGAGCGAGACAGCGAGAAGAAAGACCATCATCGCAGTCGGCACGCAGTCGGCACCGCAGTTACACTCATTCTGACAGCGAGGAAGAAGAACGAAAGAAACACAGGAAAAGCCGCAGTAAGAGTTTACGAACCAGCCGCCCGCCTAGCCCCATGCGGGAGGATAGGAAGGAGGATGAAGGCGACTGGATTGAAAAGCCTGTAGATTTGCATGCCACGATATCTACTGGAGGCAAACCTACCGAAAGTCGACACACATCTGGAGCACCTCCTCCCGAGTCGGATGGAGATTCTGATGTTGAGGTAGGCCCTGTACCTCCTCCCAAACCACCAGGAGGAAAGAAGTTCGACGAGCGCGCTTATGGTGGCGCTCTACTTCGTGGCGAAGGAAGTGCCATGGCCGCTTTCCTTCAAGATGGGACGGACTCCCGTATTCCGCGCCGTGGTGAGATTGGTCT
This sequence comes from Cyathus striatus, assembly GCA_025738555.1. Classification (NCBI taxonomy): domain Eukaryota; kingdom Fungi; phylum Basidiomycota; class Agaricomycetes; order Agaricales; family Nidulariaceae; genus Cyathus; species Cyathus striatus. The sequence continues at coordinate 2,402,605 of JAOVFP010000015.1, read as the reverse complement.
TACCTCAGACCAGATTGCTAGGTACGAGGAGGTCGGATATGTCATGAGTGGGTCGCGGCATCGCAGGATGAATGCTGTCCGCATGAGGAAGGAGAACCAAGTCATTAGTGCGGAAGAGAAGAGGAGTATCTTGAAGCTGCAGAAGGAGGAGAAGGAGAGGCGTGAGGCGATTTTAAGAGAAGAGTTTAGCGAACTTGTTACGGAGAGGTTGAAAGCGGGTCAGGTGCAACATGTGCAGCTGAAGACTCAGATGAGCGAATCTGGTTCCCGGTCTCAGTCTGAAGAGAGGTGAATGGTCCGAGACGGACGCAGAGGATGCTAAACATACATGCATCTTGAGTACAGGGTTTTAACTGCACTTGTATACTCGAATTCAGTACTTGGCTGGTAGTGGTAATGCATTCAGATTACCAGCGTTGAAATAATTCGATACATATGTACTAAATGAACTCCGGATCCCGCACCTGCCCGTACTTGCGTCGGCCCGCTATGAACGAAGTTGTTTGGCAACGGGCTATGATACAAATACAGACTTCCGGCCGTGAATCAGTGACAAGGATCTGTAGACTAGTCTCGTTCCCATCCGTTTTAGGAAAGAGCTTCGGGAGAATTTTGATAACTCTGTGCTGTGCACTCATCTCGTAGCTAGCTGTGATGTTACTATCATCAATCAGTAGTTCGTGTTGGACAAATTTTGTCCACATTCTCGTGCTCTTCTGACCTCAAAATTTTACCTCTGTTATATAGTAGTAGTATTACACTTGAATATCACTTTTTATTATGAAAAATGTATCCACCAATGGTCATAAATGCAACAACCCGAACTACTGATTGCCGATAGTAACGGCCCAGCTCAGGACCGTCGAGCCGCTGGACCGAGCTGCAATATGGCTAACGGCTATTAGCCGCGGCCGGCTGCTCGTTAACGGCTCAAGTAGACCCTCCAATTCCCTCCAATCTTAGACTTCCCATCTTGCCACGTGAGCATAACAGAGTTGCAAGAGCCGATGAGGGCTGAGCCGAGCTTAGCCGGACTGCGCCGTTAACAACACTACTCGTAGCGACGCAAGAGCAGAATTGTTAAATTCTCACGAAGCTCTTTCCTAAAACGGATGGGAACGAGACTACTGTAGACACGCCCGAATGCGCTAGCTGTAGGTCCGTTCTTCTGTCGCTACAACGAGAACATTTGACGCCATCCTGTAATAAACAGGCCATTTGAATTCGGAATTCCCCTCATCCAAGTTCAATTACTGAAACGCGTACTTACCGGAAATTACTCCCTCCAAAGTTAATTTAAATCTGAAGAGTCCAAGATTAACCTAAGCTGTCATTCCACTTTTCCACTCCTAGATCTTCCGACCACGTTATAAGCGTATCGAGGGAATCAGACCTCATTTCTTCAAAAGAACTCTTTCCCTGGGTACTGGCATCCAATCGTTGTTCTATCGATATACATCGATTTCTACCGGTCTCCCAAGTCTCAACCTCATGGTTTTCACATCTTTCCTATTTGATGGGATTAGTCCATTAACATGGATGTGCTTTGCATTGGCCATCTCTGCTTTTCCTTTCCTATACCGATCTTCCATTGTGCAAGGCAGAGGCGATATCAAGCAATCCCCAGCAGCTAAGACGATGTCTGACTCAGTCGATTCTCCAAATATTGCGAAAGAGCCCCCTCTGGACATGTGAGCGTGTCTAAAATACTTATCCACCCAATCAAAGTGAGTATATGATTAGATCTTTGGGGTAGAGTGGAGGATATGCCCCCCTACGTCTTTTCCTGATGCTGCATGGTCGAAATGTCGAGGCAACGCATCTTCCCTGAGCACTCTGGGTATTGGAATCTGATATGAAACCCTCTCTTTTAGAGTTGCCGAGGAACTTCGGTGGAGTCTGTCTTGTATACGCCAAAGGGACTGGAGGTGCGTTCCCCTGAGCGATACTAGAATGGATCTTATCTTTTCGATGATTAGAACGACAGAAAATGGAGCATTATCGACGTCAACAAGTTACAGATTATCACCGCGCGTGAATTCCCAAAGGTATGTAGTCTTCAACATGTCTGTGCCCACGCTCATTTACATTCCAGATGGTTTTAATTACGCCTCATATCACCAAAGACGAATCTTCAGCACACAGTGGCATCCTACGCGTTACGTTCCCGGAATCATCAGGGTGTGAATCCTTTGAAGTACCCCTTGATCCCAACGAGGAATATCTCAAGAAATGGACCATGTACGTGTGAAAAGAACATGTTTTGTCTGCCTCGAGTTCGCGGTTTAAACAAGTATTTTTCACAGCCTGCCGAAAATAACCCTTTGGCCCACGCATGACCCGATAGATGGCTACATCTGTGAATCTGTTTCCAGTTCTGGTCCCTCTCCATCTGAAGTACTGTCCAAATACTTTGAGAAACCGGTGCATTTGGTGTACAAGGGACCTAGGCCGCGCCTTTCTGACCCGACGACCGCGTTTCCCAAATTGGAAGCTACGGCAGTGTTCCAGGATATGTATCCGCTGCTTGTGTTGTCTGAGGAAAGCACAACTGCTATTGAAGAACAATTGGTTAGCCATGTGGGTACGCAGGGCATCGAAGAAAGGTGGAAGACGGAGAAAGTATTGATTGAGAGGTATGTGTTCTTTGTACTGTTTAAAGTGTTGTTGGACCTACATTGGGCGGAATGCATCCGCGTGCATTACTCCATGATGGGAGTATTAATAACGATTTGCAATTTTGTTGACGTCTGGTCATATGATGGCTGATGCCGTGCTTTCTGTGATTTATATAGGTTCAGACCGAATATTGTGTTGAAAGGTGGAGGGCCGTTTGCGGAGGACGACTGGGAAGAGATCTCCATCGGGCCCGAGGGATCGCCGTCAATTGTACTTGTGTCGAAGTGTACACGGTGTCTGGTGGGTGCTGTGTTCAGTATTAGGTTTAGGAGTATCGTCTGAGAAGGATTGTTATAGTTGCCCAACGTCAGCCCGGAGACGGGAGAGAGGGACAGGGCTGTTCCGTACAAGGTAATTATGAAGTTTAGAACGGGGATAGATGAAGTGCAAAAGCTGAAGCCGTGTGTGGGGTGCAATGGTGTGCCGATGGGGTCTGGAGTGGTGAGGGTTGGTGACGCAGTGAGGGTGAAGAAGATGATAGGATCATGAAGAGAAGAGAAGGTTGAGGGATACTCGGGTAAGATACGAGTTCATTGTCAGTACATAGAACGGCCTGTGGCTGGTTTTGGTATATATTATAGGTGATTAAATGAAAGCATATAGCACTTTGGTGAAGGATTCGATTGGGGTTAAGTTTGGAGAGAAGTAATCCGGACCGGCGTGGGCAGGAGGATTGTGCCGCTGTTTACGGGGAGGATGGTAGAGGACGACATGTACACGACATGGGATGGAAATCAGTGACATGAGGGGGGAAGTGCGAGAGGAGACAGTCGGTGAGATAGCGGGCCGTGGATGACGAGTTGAAGAGGGAGGGGAGCAGATGGCCAGGCACAGGCCGAGAAGGAGGAGTAGATCTGGATCTTGCTTTTTGATGTGTTGATCCCCAGTTTGATCTCAGCCAGATCGGGATGGACTCATCTCCCTCAGCAGAGTCCATTCTCCAGCCTTGCACCAGCGACTGTGCCCCGCAAAATATAAAATAACGATAATATAACGATAATATAAGACATATCTCTACTTGTGTGAGGGATGGTTATTTCCGCTGGATCGCTGGCCCTGACTCTGGTGAACATGTCACGTTTTTCGGGGTCCTCACGTGAATGAAGTGCAGCTCTTTGGACGGAAGGAGGAGGGGAGAGAGGGGAAGGGAGGGGAGAGGGGAGAGGGCGGTGGTGGTGGTGGTGGTGGTAGGATAGTGCAAAGAGATATGAAATATGAGATTAATATTGGTTATCACTGTCATTATGTATCCGTGATTTGATCAAGTTGTATGCGCTTCAACTCGACCATCATCTCCATCATCCATCCGCCTCCGTCCTCTCTTCTCCTCTCCCCGCTTTCTTCTCCACCACAAGGCCTGCCCAAGGCCCGAACCATGGCAAGGTCAAAATGGATGCCATTCGTCCCCCAGCCCTCCTCTTCCCAGAACACCACATCTACCCAGCCCCCAACCGACTCTCCCCCAACCTCTGCAGATTCAAAGAAATTTGGTTTGGAGAATGTTCGTCTTTCTTCTTCCTCTTCCAACAATGTTCTTACCTTCTCTCTCTCTCTAGTTTGGGAATACATGGTGAGCACCTCTGCTCCAATCACTTACCAAATGCTAATCCCCTCGCAGCTACGCCAACTCCGTCATACAAGCCCTCTACTTCTGTGTTCCCTTCAGAGAGCTCGTTCTCCAGCAGCCCGACAACTCTATACCACCCCCACCCCCTCCATCCGCAGACCCCGCACCCCCAGCCCCAGCAGAACCGCCCACCACTCTCACGCCTGTGCGCCGCAAGCCAGAGCGCAAGCCTTCAACCGCAACCGGCGCTGCCGCAGCACCCAATGCCCTCGCCACTCAGCCCTCTATACCCCCCATCCCTTCCTCCCCGCCCACCCTCTTCTCCGCTCTCCGCTCCCTCTTCCTCTACATCTCCACCAACCCTTCCGAAAAAGGCTCCGTCGCCCCCCGCGCCTTCATCGAAAAACTCAAGGATCTCAACGAGTCTTTTCGCTCCACAATGCATCAGGATGCCCATGAATTTCTTAATTATTTACTTAATAGGATCGTCGAGGAGGTCGAGGACGAAAGGCGGCAGAGACAGCCCGCTCAAACAGGGAGTGGGAATGGAGAGGACTGTGAGTATCCCCGTCCAAGTTATCCTAATTAGATATTGCCTCAATGAAATGCTAATGCCTCTGACGGCTTTAGTGGCCAGCTCGGTCGGCACCCTTCCCAATGCGCCACCTACCATTTTGACCGCAAGCTCCAACTCGGGAACCCCGCCTCAAGATGCGACGCTTGTTCATAAACTGTTTGAAGGCGTTCTCACCAGCGAGACGCGATGTCTATCCTGTGAGACAGTACGTAATCCATAGCTTATCTCTCTCTTCCTGGCTGGTGATCTTAACAACTGGTCCGCTCTAGGTCTCGTCGAGGGACGAGTCCTTTCTCGACCTCTCGATCGATATTGAGCAGAATTCGAGCGTCACTGCTTGTCTAAGGCAGTTTAGCGCTAGTGAGATGCTATGCCGAGGCAACAAGTTCTCATGCGACGCGTGCGGGGGACTGCAAGAGGCAGAAAAGAGGTGTGTAATTCATTTATTCTGGTCTCATGTGTCCGTGTTCATCCGATTTCGTGAAGGATGAAAATCAAAAAGTTACCTAATGTTCTTGCCCTCCACTTGAAGCGCTTCAAGTACCAGGAAGATGTCCAAAAGTATATCAAGCTATCTTATCGTGTTGCATTTCCTTTTGAGCTCAGGCTCTTTAATACCGTCGACGATATGGAAGACGCGGATAGGCTCTATAATCTTTTTGCCATTGTCATTCACATCGGAGCGTACGTAATTTTTTTTTGGTTATAAATTTGTATCCATGCTAATTATATCGTATAGTGGTCCCCATCAAGGGCACTACATTTCTATCATAAAGACGCTTGGAAATTGGTTCGTCTTTGATGATGAAAATGTCTCACCCATCTCAGAAGCAGATATCCCGAAATACTTTGGCGAGTCTAATGCAGGCTCAGCGTATGTGCTGTACTACCAAGCTGTAGACATCGATCTTGTTGAACTTGGTCTCCGTTCCCCATCACCCCCACAGCCAGAGCCGACCAGCGTTTCGGTCCCAGTGACAGAGCCCATTGTTATCCCCCTCGTTTGGTAGCAGAGGAGAATGTGCCCGAAGCCACTGAAGAGTCGGCGGGGACACCATCGTCGGCGTCACCAATTCTATCACCGATTCTGGGAAAGCCTTCTGCATCATCCTCATCAGCATTGCAGATCACTGTTCCGGAGAGTGCATCAAGTCACACAAGCTCGACATCACGATCGATAGTTGCTGCCGCACCGCCCACGCCTACTGGAAAGACCAAGGGCATTTTGGGGGCGTTGCGTAGGACACCATCGTCAACAGCTAGCAAGGTTGTGGTAAATTCTTCTGCGTTGCCACCGCCGCCGATGCCGAAGTTGCCGAATGGAACTGCACGCGAGAAGGGGCCGCGCATGAGAGCGTCCAGTCCCGCGTTGAGCCAGCAAATGAGCAGGGAGTCTCCACCTCCGCTTCCGTCATCACCAGCATTGGCTCAACCTTCAAGAAGTACCGGCTCTCCTTACCTTCCCCCAGTAAATGGCAAGGACAAATCTAAGAAAGAGAAGGACCACGAGCGCAAATATGGCGTTGGTGGGTGGTTTGGCAGACGGAAGAGCACTCACAAGGAAAAAGACAAAGATCGGAATATTTCTGAAACGCCGTCGTCTCCTGCTCCACAGTCCACTTCAGTGGGTCCCTCAGCTGAAGATCATTCGGCTATGCATTGGTTAAGAAACTCGGGGCATCAATTGCGAGAGAAGCACAACAGGCATCAACCTCGACGCCCGAGTGAGACAGGGATATTCGTTGACAAGGTAGTGAACGGTGCATCGACGGTTCCAAGGCCGAAATCGACCGCCACGCCTATTAGAGATTTCCATTTTACACCTCATTCTGATCATCATCAAGCCAATGGATACGGTGAAACGTTCGCCTCGGACTCGGCGTCTTATGCTTCTTCACCTTTCTCCAGTCTGGGTCCAGATGGTGATTGGTCGCCTGCGTCTTCTCCGAATGGACCGCTGCTCGAGTTCCCGCCTGCGAGAAAATCGTCGCTTAATCCAGAGGGAGATAATATTCGCAGTGATAGTTATAGACCTTCTACCGGCCATTCGAGGACGAGACCCAAACTACCTCCTACACCGACACATGTGCAGAGACCATCAACAGCAGGTGCGGCATTATCGCCGAATAGGAGATCGGATCGACATCTTCCTCCAATCCCCTCTGCTCCTTCTTCGCCGACGCAAGAGTTGCCTCAATATGCTGAGCCTCTGAGCAATGGGAATGTATTCTCCACTGAGCCGAGTAATATATATGACGAGAAATTAGCGGAAGCAGAGTCAAGGTATGCTGGTACTGCGTCGGCGACAAGTCTGCTGAGACATAGTACTCCTCCTCCTGGATCTGTTCCGTCTTCTGCAGCCGGACACAGCACGGCTACAACCTCTAGTGCGGGCACGAGTGGGATGAAGCGTGCGACGAGGAAGCTTAGCCTCACTGCGCCCATTCTAGGGTTTGGGAGGAAGGATAAAGACAAGGGCCAGCATAAGGAACGAGAGAAAGCGCCGAGCGCGTTCATGCGATTTTAAGTGCCTCTTTTTGGAGGCATATGTTGTATTTGATTGTATTTTCCTGGACGGATGAAGTGCTCATCCTCATCCAATGTCTCTGTCTTTCTTTTCTTCTTTCTCCCTCTTTTCCTTTGCTGTCTTTTTATTATTTTCATCTTCCCAGCATTCATTGTCTTTTTTCCATTGACCCACAAGAGCACTGTCAGATACACACGATACCGTGAGTATTGTTTTTGTTCTGTCAATTATTTACATCACTATACAGCAACATACCTCACTAATAACTACATATCGCGATGTAGATCTGTATTATGTACACATTATCAATGGAACTCTACGTATTATCAAGCGGTGATTAAATTATCTGCAACTAAGGAGTGCTAAAAGATTTCGTTCAGTCAGTTCATTTAAGGGCTGCATGGGTCTGGCTCAAGTTCTTCTATCGATTGCATTGGTGTCGGCGGTCGATATATCACATGTGTTTCTTCGGTCTCCTTGTCGTAGAAGAGCCGAATTATGATTTCTGAATACGTTTTTTCTCTATCCAGACGATCAGCACGAAATGGAAAGTTTTCTAGTAACCATTCTCTATCTCGTTTCCATCTTCTATGTCTTTCATCTGAATCTAGAGGAAGATGGGTAAAATCAAAAACGTAGATCATGCTATCAAGCTTGGGTACGACACATAGTCTTCCGATAGTTTCGTCAAATGCGATAGCCCTCAGCCCGCCACTTGCATTGATTGCCGCAATTTCGTCGGCACACCAAAGAGGAAGAAAGGAATTGTCAGCAGAAGGTCTTATGCGCGTGACCACGTCCTGTTAAGTGGCTCTTCAGGGCGAGAAGGTACATCGTCTGGATGGACGTATCGTCCAATGTCCAGTAAAGTGTGGTCCAACTTCTCTGTCAAGAAGCCGTCGTCGTCATTCTGAAGCTTCTCCGGCATAACATGCGGCATGCAGTACCTCCAGAGTTTGAAGACTGCAGCCCTATGGGCACCTGGAAGCACAAATGGAGACGATACCGATTGATTCATATCATACACTGTGTGCTTCGTGACATTGTCAAGACCATATCTGAATCGCAGGGTTCCTTTTCTGATAAATCTCTCCGGAAAGATCCTCAGTTGTACTATTCCATTTGGTTCGATAGTGCGAAAGAATATAGATATCGGCGGTGGTGGGGTAGAGGGGATTCGAGGACGAGGTGAGCAAAAGTTTTTCAAGGTCCATTCGTTGACCGGTGTGGATAGTTGATGGTCGGAGATCTGGCAGTTCACGTACTGTAAGTTTCCCTTGAGTACGTATTGACTGATGGGGTTTTCTTTACAATCACCCTCACCGGGCAGGGCATACAGACACAAAACGTGGGCTACCGTCATATCTTCGAGGAGAAAAGATCGGACGACAAGAACTTCTCTTTGATCAGGAAGCACTCTGAGTGCGTCGATATGATCGAGCTGGACAAACTGGAATGTGAAAAGATGTTAGAACGGGACTCCGTCATGGAAGAGAAGGCCACAAACCATGCCCGTATATTCAGGCTCGTGTTTGCATATTAACCTCACTAAATTCTTCGTCAGCAAGTCGACAAACGTTATTTGGTTGGGATTCTGAGTAGCGGAGATATAAGGCTTTCCGTGAAAGCTGAATAATGTGACTTCATCGATAGGTTTTTCGAATGTAAGCTCTGACACCTCGGTAAACGGCTCGGGTTGTTCCATTGCCAACTTGCGGACCTCCGAGGCGACTGGATTAGCCAACACGTCAAGGGCATGTAATGAGATGTGCAATGCGACCACTTCATATGAAGGTGGATTGAATGGATCAAGCTTCTCGTTAGCACTATAATATGTTAGCGATGCTACTGATAAAGAAAGCGCTGTTAACATACTCATATGGTGCCCCGTTCCGTAGAACAGCACGGGTATAAACAATCACAATTCCATCCTGGCCATCGAACTGTATGTACTTGGCTTGAATTCCGTACGCCTTTGCAAATGTCTGAGATCGAACCAAGGCTTTGGGTCCATTCGGATTATCCATCGCATATACGACAACGTAGAAGCGCATATTAGTAGGGTCCTTAACGGATGCGACAAGGTATTTTCCTCCGGGAACCAGCTTCATCTCAAGGACGTCACCAAAGGAGCTCCCTAAACGATGATGAAATGCATGTCCGGAATATTGCCTCCAATTCCTGTCTAAACATAGATTCCTTCGCACTAGATCTTCAGCTTCGTACTCGTCCAATTCAAAATGGCAACGAAAGACTTGTCGAGGAGGAGGGGTGGAAATCCGCATACGTTCCAGGAAACGCTGCCAAATAATTGGTGTTAGCGTAAGGAGATAGAATGGTCTGTTAACCTAATGTCAAACGCGTCAGTTGTAACGCTGGAACGCGAATTCGCGATAAGCAATGAATACTTCACCTGTCGTAACGCTAGGACATCCTCGACACATAGATGGATAAAAATGCGGTCAATAAAGAGATCGACATGTAATTTATAAATCGAAGAGAAATGAGGGACAAATGCATGTGCGTAGAAATAGCTTCTGAAGTAAGCGTCAAGCTGAAGAGTCTTCATCGTTCACGACCAGCGTTGGAGAAGGGCAAGTAATGGAGAAGAAGCTATCATTTGAGAAACTCGTGTATATGTCTTTCACTCGGTTAGGTTTGCGGTGGATACCTTGTACTTATTCGTTCCTTGTTCTTTTCGCCTTCATGGTGTCGTTCGAAGACGCGTTTATTCCGAATATAGATCACTGTAATTGTTTACCTTTGTTGTGCAACAGCCTCGATATTACCATTAGGGATTCCGGATCGGCTGAAGCCTGAAGCGGCCAGGTAACTTCAGCTTTCGGTTACTACATCGCATACTTGAAAATCTGTTATTTGGATTCAAGCATGAACATTCGAACTGCAAGGGTTCGTAGAAAATCCGCAGCAATAAACTCACGCTCACGCTACGTTCAGTATAGGTGGACGACCTTCTGGGTATGCAGGCTGCTAATCTGCAGAATTTGCCTGAAAACTACGTGATGAAGTTTTGTGAGATTGGCAGAGTGTATAACGCATAAGTATTTGGCCTTTAACGTATTTCAGGGATATATCATGCCATGACATGGCCTCAGATATCCTTCGTCGCTGAGGATCACAAAGGTCGGATTGTTGGATACGTTTTGGCCAAAATGTATGTATCTCATTGAAGCATTGCGGCGAAACACTCTTTGACACCACGTTTAGAGAAGAAGAACCGAATGACAAAGGAGAAATACATGGTCATGTGAACTCAATCTCTGTTTTACGATCACATCGACGTCTCGGGCTCGCAAAGAAGCTGATGCTACTTTCTCGTAAGACACTGATTCTACTGTGTGGTCGAAGCTTGGCTAACTCCTTTACAGAAGAGGCGATGGCTTCTATCTACAAGGCTACATATGTATCACTTCATGTGCGTAAATCAAACAAGGCGGCTATAGCTTTATACCGCGATACACTAGGGTTCGAAGTGGCGGAGGTGGAAAAGAAATACTGTGAGTCGCTTTCACTTCATCCGGTCACATTAAGCTCTAAGCTGAACTCTACAGATGGTGACGGAGAAGATGCACTGTCTATGAGATTGCTATTGACAGCATCGTAGTTTTGATGTACCAGTTAGAACTTTTCATAGAGTTATACATATTCTACGCTATATGACCTGTATAGTACTAGTGGAATATGTGATTGCAAATGTTCAGTGAAGAAATGACGCAGTAAGGTGAAGTATAAATCACATATTTTATATCTTCGCTTTCCAGCTTTATAGCTATCCGCATGTATTACTTATAATGTTGGAATACCTGAGACAACCATATTCAAATGTCTCAATGATTCCCGCTCGCGCCACTATGTTTCACTTGTATGTTTTCCATTTTATTTTATACCACATAACTATGCCTTTTATGTACTACATGCTTTGTATTCAAATCTATACACTACGTTGTTTACCGTGTGCGTTTACCCCCACAATATACACCGTCATACGATTTTATCAGAGCCTTCAACATATAACTCGATAACTGTGATACTCGAACCCAAAGTATGCAGAAAGTAAGAGTAGCAGTGATGAACGCAGCTGCATGTACTATTTATATAAGACCAGGTGACATCACTGTAAAACGCTGAGCAAGGCTGAGAACAGTTTGAAGATGCAGGCATCATAAGTTTATAGTTAATAGCTCAAGGGGATATTTATTGTCCATCGTACAGCAGTTTGATAGTTAAATGGCCACCGAATTCCACCAAGAATACAAATTATACAACAAAAGCAAGGGGGTAGACAAAAGGGGTAAACATAAGTACTGCAAGAAAGTCGAATATAATACAACAAGATAGAAAAAAACAATCCAGATTACACGAGAGCTTCCCCAATAGTGAAATGGACGTGATCGCCTTCTCCGAGTGTCAATCTGACGGGAAGGCGAGGATCAATTCGCACAGGCGCACTTGAACCGACGAAAAAGTCTCCACGGCTGAAGTTACGAGTGATGGCAGCGGTTTCTTCCTCTGTGAGGTTGCGAGGCCTTTTGTTGGGACGAAATGTAGAGGTAGAGGCGCCGGTGAAGGCGCCGTTGTAGTCATAGTATTGTTGATGAGAGAGGTTTGGGGCACCCTGAATAGTTCCATACATAGGGGGAGGCGCAAACTGGCTCACTGTTGGTGCTGGTATGAATAAGTAAAGGAAGACGCGTCGACAGGTAAGGTATGTGGTACCTGGGGTGTGGTGGTTGTGATGGTCTTGTGCTTCTGGATCTGGATAGGCACAGGTAGCTCCTAAACCTCGTTTGAGGCAACTCTAGGAGGAAACATTGGGGATTAGAATCGGCGATAGAGAACAAGTGTGGAAGCCAACCTGGCAAGGCAAGACTTCGCTGCACCTGGTCTTTCCAGTGTGACAGGCTACACAAGCTCTGCGAACGGATGGAGCTTTAGCTTGGATGAAGGTTAGGGAGATAAACTATGTGAGGAGGAGGAAGAAGAGCACGTTTGCGGGTAGGTTCAGCGGAGGATGCAGAACCATTCTGGATAGACTGTGAGTTGACAGCATTTGAGAGGTCCTGCTGCTGTTGGTGTTGCTGCTGAAGTTGCTGGAGTTGTTGGGTATCGATCGACGGCGGGGCGTCTTGGGCCGGCTCGTCAGTGGGGATGGCCGACATATCAGGAGAGGACGGAGGCGCAGTTGCGGGGAAACGGGCAGGTAACGGGCAAGCACCGCAACACGACCAATCCACGGGACCAACGCCGTAGCCTGTCGCCAATTCAATTTTCGGCATTCCCCGACATACACCGGTATCTTCATTTGCCGGTACTACTTTAATATTTAGTACTTATCTATCCCAACTAATTACTTGTTTACTACCCTCAATGTCAAACTCACCCTTGCAACCACCAGCCCCATTCGCAGACTTTGAATTCACCTTTGACCCCTCCCTGTCCAATCTCTTCCCCAACCCACCCCCGCTTCCCTCATCTGCAGACCTCTTTTCTCCCTCAGAGACAACAGACCTCTTGGGCTTCCTTGACAACTTTGGCGACATACACTGGGATCTCAATAATGACGACCTCATCTCATACGATCACACCCCAAATGCACACACTCCGTACTCCAATCCTCATCTCAACACCGCCCCAGAGCCATCTACATCAACACGCCCAAAATCTGGCACTCGCTCCGCCTCTTCACGAGGAAGCCTGCAGTACTCTGCAATACAGGATGTAAAAAAAGTCGAATTTGACGCGACGACTGCTTCTCAGTCTGCTACGACGTCGTCCGTGCCGCAGACAAACACTGCATCTACCTACGTAGCTAACAGTGCCCCAGAATCAGCCGCAGGAGCAAATCCCCGCGCGAAACCCCTTTTAACGACTCCTCAGAAACGCCTAAACCACATCATGTCCGAACAGAAACGGCGTAATGCCATCCGTGACGGCTATGCACAGCTCATTTCTCTTTTGGCACCCGCCGGATCGGCGCCTGGAATCGGTATGCCGACCAGAGGTAGACCGAAGGGAAGCGGCAGTAGGGGCAAGGGCCAAACAAAAGGCAAAAGCGGAGTTTTATTCCGTGCTGTCGAATATTGCAGGTGGCTCGAAGAGGGCAAGGATGCCTTGCTAGACGAAGTATTACGAGTCGAAGCTGCTGCCAGTATACGACATCAAGGACCTTAGTCATTCTCCATTGTTGTTTAGGTGCTTTCATATTATTACCAGTGCTCTTTCTGCCTACTGAAGGTTATCCGATACCCCTCTCTGTAATCTTGTACGATGACCGCCTATCGTGGACACGCGTTTATGATTGTACTTAATCGTTACATCTAGGACTCGAAATTAATCATGAAATAGGATATCATATACCCGATGCATTGTATTTGTACTTATAAAATAGGATTTCTCGTTTATAGCTCATGCATCATTGCAAATCAAAACCAAAAATGCATAAATCTCTTTCTGTATTTTTATTATACTATTCTTGTTCGTCGAAAAGATTCTGGGGAATAGCGACCTTCCGGTCCGTCGAATCCATCAAGTAAATCCAGAAGCTGTAGCCAAACACGGCCAACGTGTCCCCAGTCGATCGCGACGTACTGAGCGACGTGTTCGCCTGGGTTTGAAGCGCTCAAATCATCTTCATCCTCCGTTTGCCTTCCTTGTTGACTTTCTTTCTCCCTTTATATCACCCTAACACCACCGAAATATAAACGAAAAGAAATATCTAGACTCAATCTCAAAAACTGAAGCCATGCACAGTATAATATCTCGCCTCAACAACGGCTCTGCGCTGCTCTCATCTTGCATGATGACGCTCCTTGCATTGATTGCGCTGTCTTCGTTTGTGTTTACTGCGGATCCGAAGGGAGACTTGTCGATTAGTTCGGTGAAAGTGTGAGCTTGGCGCTTTCCGTTTCGTCCTCGGGTCGATGTGGACAACGTGTTTTGGATATATCATAATAGGCTGACCACTATAATGCATCTAGATACCCAGCCAATGCAAGACGATACCCGCATAAGAAGCAGGATATGGCATTTGTAAATTTCAATATTAGTGCCGGTGCGTTATTATGTTTTTGCTGGTGCACTTAGGAGAAGTATTGATGGAACTCATGGGGTAGATCTAACACCGCTCTTCAACTGGAACACGAAGCAGCTGTTCTTGTATCTTCAGGCCGAGTATCCTAATCCTAAAGGAGTGCGTGTTGAACCCCTTTACTCTTTTTCCTTGTATGCTAAAAGTCCGACTACCTGACGTAGGGATCAAACGAAGTCGTTATCTGGGATCGTATTGTCCGTCGAAAGGAAGACGCCAATATCCAGGTGGTCGCGAAGAATAAATACATGTTCCGTGAAATATCCCACAAGTTCAAGTACATTCATTTCTTTCTTTTCCCGGATTTATGCTAATAAAGAGTGTAGGAATATCTCACCTGCGTACTACTCCCTCAAGTACAATATCATGCCTTACGTTGGCGTACTCACATACGGGGAAGCGGCGAGGACGAACGACTCTGTTGAGTTCCCACCCGTACAACCTCGCGTGTCGTAGTGTGTATACTACATTGCTCAATTTTATTGGGTTCCTTCCTTGTTTATTTATTAGGGGAGGGTATACCAGAGCGTAAATTGGTGACTTTTACACCTTCGGTCCCTCTCTGAGTTCCGTCTGCTTAGGTGTAAGCTGAGATACTGTTGCAGAGCTTTATTATCACATGACGACTAGCCCGGTGTACACTGTAAAGTATAAATAATACACAAACATATTTATACATTCAATGGTTCATGTATATGATGAACAGTTAGTTATCTTGCTGCTTAGTACTAATAAGTGCGAGCATCCATGCCCCCTTTGCGACCCGTTCCCCCTGGGAAATCATTACCGATACCCAGGTTTGACCTTCAAGTTGAAGACCTCGAACACGAAGGTGCCATCATATTCTTTCAGGCTGTAAATCCACTGGGCGCTTTGAAGCAGGCGGTGATCTCTGTCCTCGAGTGGCTCTACACCCCAGACACAATCCCCACTAAGTCAGTCATCATAGTATCTTGCATCGTAATACTTACTGGTTATTTGAACTCTGCAGTGTGGAATCGATCGTCTTGATTCTTCGCCCGATGGATGGCGTGGCATATACTCGTGGCAGCGACCATGACCCCGTCAGGCATAAAGAGATTCATTTCTCACTGAATTACATTAGGAACAACTCCAAGCGTGCGCGTGATGAAATTATGGGCGTGTTGACACACGAAGTTGTTCACTGCTATCAATATAATGCAAAGAATACGTGCCCAGGAGGGCTGATTGAGGGCATTGCTGGCGAGTAGAACTCAGTTGAACCGTAAACTGTGGTTGACGATTAACTTAGACTTCATCCGGCTACGTGCCAATTTGGCTCCTCCTCACTGGAAGCGAAAGGGCGGAAGCAAATGGGACGCAGGGTACGATACTACAGGATTTTTCCTCGATTGGATAGAAACCCGGTATGGAAACGGGGCTGTTGTCGAACTCAATGCACATATGAAGGATAGGAAATATCGGAAGCGTGTTTTCAAGGAACTTACAGGACGATCAGTGAAAAAACTCTGGAACTTATACTGCATCGAATTAGAGCAACAAGGAATTATTACTGAAAAGCGAGTTTTCTCCGTTTCCTCCGAAATAATACATAAATACCTTCCAACGTATCTATGCCCTTTATCATGACGGTAATACTTCATGATTATTGAATAATTATGTACGACCCTATAAGTATTATAATTATGCAGCACTCGTACAACAGTTTCGTGATATCATGAAGGTGACCAACCCAGACGAAAGCAAAGAATGATACGGAGATAATAGCGACATAAATACTGGGGCGGCAAAAGAAAAAGCTGACGAGTTAAAAGTCAATTGAACAGCGTAAAATCCTTATGAAAGGGAATGGAAAAGAACGAAAATGCGGCGTTTGTAAACACCCGGTCTACTATCCCCACTCTTCTTCCAACTCCCGCGCAAGGAAGTCATCTTCGTCTTCATTCCCATCCTCGTCCTCATCCTCGCCGTCCTCCCCTTCATCAATATATTCCATGTCGTCTCGGGGAGTATTTATGTTTGAAGCGGTCCCTCGAGGGGAACCAACAAGATCAGCGGCTGTAAGCGTCTCTTTCAATCGTGAATCCCCACTAAATCGCTCTGCGGCCAGCTTCTTCCTCTTGGCTAATGGTGAACGAAGGAGATCTTCCTCAGATCTGGCAGCCCCATTCATGCTTTCGGACGGTGTAACGCTTCGCAATCGTTTTCGCTTCAACTGCGGAATGTTGTTTGTACTACTGCACCAAGAAATTCAGCTTGCATAAAACGTCAAGAAAGGACTGTACATGGTGCAAAACACGCCAGCACGCTTACCTGATCATACTATTTGTCTCATCTGTCCAATCATCTTCGCTCCGCACACTCTGACCGCCATCAGTTTCATCATCGCTTTCATTCATTGCAGCTTCCACTTCATCGTTGATATCGTCCCAATTAATGTCGTCCAGCTGAAGCCCACTGGGTGCTTGCGCTTGTTGAGGTTCTGCTTCGTATGTTACCTCATCCCAGTCATCAGCGTCGGGCTCGGGATCAGACGATATTTGATGTGCGTCGTTGGGACTTGTCGCACTGGAGCTAGCAGCAGTGGGCTCGTCGAGAAGATAAGGAGTTTCATCTTGCCGTCGCCAGAGAGCTACGGAATCTGTGAACCAAGATAACCAAACAATCTTGGTTCCTCCACGTTTACGGGCCATATCGACCTTTACGGTACCTTTCTATATTTAACGAGTAAATATCGAAGCACAATAGTGCGCGGAATAGACGAACCTTGGCTGCGACCACATGCGTTACGTCGCCATTCAACTCCGTTGAGCACCGAGCACCAAACATATGCGCCATCTTCCATATTTCCGTCGTTTCTGGTCGTGTATCTAGAGGGATAACACTCGAAAACAAGATATGAACACCATCTAACACGTCTGACCGTAATCGAGGAATGATACGCTAAAAAGTTATAATAAGTACAAGGACAAATTATATTGAAGGTCCACACGTACAGTAACATCATAAGCTCGACTTCCAGGTCCCGTTTTTCGCCGGCTATTCTCCGGTGCACGAGCATCATATGCACCAAAGAAACGTGTATGTACCTCATTCAGGAGCTAGATTTAATATCTGATCAGCAATTTATTCTGAAGATCGAATTGACCAACACCAACCTTGCCTACACGATCTAGCTCATGATCATCGTTCTTCAAAAGCGCCTTCCTATGTGGCTTCTCAGGCCTCGGTGAAGGAGATGGAGTCTCCTCCTTACCTCCGGAACCCTGATCCATGGGATCTGCTGCCGGAGTAGGCTGACGCTCACTCGACTCTCCTTCAGAAGCTTCTAGCAGCTCTTCTTGCTTCTTGGCCAGAGGACGCTGCTCAACCTGAGCATCAAGGGCGGCATTATTACGAGTTAACATTGCATTGGCTTCCTGTTGTGCAAGTTCAGCTTCTGTAGATAGATTTAAAGAAGATGCATCTGGAACTGGGACGTCATTTATTTCAGTTACCGGCTGGTCTGGATTACCATTGGCTGGCGCTGTACTAGGAGGCTTAGGAGGAGAGGATAATGTAAGAGGTTCAATCTTTGGAAGAAAAGAAGAGTTGATGTCGCCGATTCCAACGAAGAAATCATCTATAGAGACGTCAAGATTGGGTCTGGAGGTGCATTAATAACTTACAAGGTATCACTTTGATGAGATTGGGACTCCATTCCCAAACATCTGCACGGTCATCTATGATGACGACCATTGATGTATCACATGGAAATAACCGTTGTAAGCTCTTCTGTGTAAGACCTTTAAATAGAGTATAGTTGGTGGAGATCGTACAAGTTATGTAGGGAACTGGATAACTCACTGCCGCTTTCATCTCGGCTTAATATGCGTCCTCCGAAGATACTACCATCCGGATCTATGGCAGCACAAACTTCTTCAGCGTATGCACGAGTTCCCATGGTATATACATGCATCTCGTACTTCCCCGCCGTCTGTTTCAGAAACTCTTTCCAACCAGGCCTGCGCATACATGCGGAGAATCAGAACTAGTAGATGGATATGATGATCAAGGAAGCGAAGTCGTACCTTGGTTTGATATAATACATGCATCCTTCATTCTCCACTAGCTTGTTCTTCCCCTTTGCTCTCTGACCACCGCGCATGGAGGGTGGACCAAACGTCTCTGGACCCAGGCGGAACTTCTTGACATCCTTGAGAGCTTCCCAGTTTGGGTTGCACTCGTCATCAGAGTCAGAGAGGCTGTCATCGGAGTCGTTGTCCGAGTCGTGGGGCGTGGTAGAGGCCTTCTCGGATTGTTTTGCTTCCCAAGCTTCACCGTCTGATATCCATTCACCTACAGTTGGGTCAACTGTTGCATGAACGATGGTTTGGTCGAGATCAACAATAAGAGAAAGCTTTCGGGACTTGAGGAGATGTTCCGCGGTTTCCTTCTCGATGCGTTGAGCTTCCTCAAAAGAAACAGTTGGGCCAAACGCCGAATGTGTCATTTGTATGGATGCGCGAGAGGCGTCAGAAAGACCAGTATAGTCAGCGCTAATCATGGAACATAATGTATGAGTCTCTATAGTTGGTAGACTCAGAGATACGCCACATACTTGGTCATGTCCTTGCCGCAGAGGGCGCACAAACCACCGATCTGAATGCCATGCTTGCAAGGCTCAACGATGAGCACGGCAGGCCTGTCTCGCGCCTTGTTCTTGGATATGACATCGCCAACTTTAAAGTTCCAACTGTCTACGGTTCCCTCGATATTTGAGTCCCAGGTGCCAAACCTTGTCTCGGGTTGAGAGCCAGGAGCGGTTGATAGATAAACAAAAGAATAGGAGAGCAAGCGTGTGCCGCGTTCAACGGAAGAGGAGGGTGTTGCGTCGATTGATACAACCTTGACAGGATATGAGAAGGAGGAGGGGAGATATAGTTGGGTAGGAGCGGATTCCATGCTTAGCAGGTACTTAGCAGTGAATGGTGCCCTCTTTCCCCGACTTGACCGTGACTGCTATGAACCAGTTATGGACTTGTATCAACAACAGAGAGAGCATCAACATCAACAAACTCTGTTCAGTGTTTACATACTACATTCTTAACACATTTCCTCTTCATGACCTATTTAATTAAAAGCTTAACTGGAGACGACCTCAGCCAACTGGCATCCTCGCTATAAGCCTTTATTATCAGCCTCATGCCTTCCTTTACTACAGTCCGTGTTAATTCAGTCTCCCGCGATACGAGCTGGTGAGGTATAATGGTTATCATATGTGTTCCTATTTCGACGATCACCTTCCTTGCAAATTCTGGGCGCGGATGCGCAATCTTTCTATACGCCTCTAGAAATGTTTCCAGCAAGATTTGAGCTGATCTCTGGCACCGCTCGTTTGTCGTTTGTACTGTGTGCATGTCTGCGCAAAAATGTCCAACGTCAATAGCAGTTTCCCAAGGTCCCACGCTCTCCCAGTCGAAGACATAGATCTGCTCTAGTTTGCCATCTGGTGTAACCTTTATCATCATGTTTCCTGGAGCAAAATCCCCCATTATGAACTAAAATGCAGTCAGTGATATAGTTAGTAAATTTGCATTCATAACTTACTGAATTCTGAACAGTCAGCCTAGACTCCGAGACCTCACGTTCAGCTTGTCCAATAAGTCGTAGTTCATCCTCTTTTATGCCAAAGGCAGGTCCAGGAAACTTCGCAACGGAGTCAATTCCCATCAGGATTGATCTCATATTTCCATAAAATTTCTTCGTGAAAATTTCTTTATTTTTCCCGTTGTCTTTGAAGGCATTCATCAACTCGCTGTTTCCTTGGCCCCATGTATGCAGCCTTGCAAGAAATTGCCCAAGTGCATTGCCTATATCTTTTGCTAGGGTTGTGGTCAGATCACGCTCGTCTATGAACCGCTTCAATGTCCAGTCTCCTGCATCCTCGAGAATGAGCACACGGCTGTTTGGATCGAAGAAATAGACTGTCGGAACTGTGACAACAGAATCACCGAGAAGCCATGACTTCATGCGTTGTAGCGCCTCATATTCATATAGCTAAAAGTGCGTCAAGAATATTATCCCAGCTGTGTGTTGAGTTGGACTAACCTGTCGACCCGTATCTAGAAGTATTGAGCTGCAGTATTTCATGTGTATCTTTGCATGCTTTAAGATCAACGTTGGATTCCCTCGATAAGGAGTAACAAGGTAGAGGCGGAATGTATAATTGACGTGACCTCCTGATAGCTCTGTAGCCTTTTTGCACGCGAATGGAGTACCAGAGAAAAAAATGCGGATGTGCTCTTCTGTTGTCAAATCGATTTGGGTCTCGGGGAGAAACATGGTGCACGGTAATTGACGATGAATGCTTTCCTAGATATCTGTCTTTCTAGCTGACGATTTTCTGCGCTACATTTATATTCGTAGGTTCCTTGACGCGCACACAACGGAGTGGTTAGATTTCAATTTCGGAATGCCATAACGGCTTTGCAGCTTCGACTTTGCAGGTACGTAGCCATCCACCATTGGTTGGTGCTGCATCGGTCCTTTCGCATCAAAGCATATCACATTTCCTACGCTGAAAAGTCAATACGTATCTCATAGCAAGTAACAGTCAATTCATAATCTATTCGTATCCGTGGCTAATGGATTAAGCCACCTACTAATGAATGCTTCATCCACTCCAAATCTCCCTTCCACCCATGTACTATCAGGGAAACCCCTTCTTGGACCACTTCCCTGGTTAGTTCCTTCTCTCCCCATGGCATTCGCGGAGCAATTGCAATCATATGGACACCCAAATGGATCATTGCAGTCCTGCATAATTCTTCATCTGTGTTCACAAGTTTTCTATAGGCCTTCAAGAAGTGCGTGAGAAGGGCCGGTGCACTTTCTTTGCATTGCACATTAAATCTGCGTAGCATGTGTGCTTCCGCACAAAACTGTCCTACTTCGACACCAAGCAGTCCTAGTCTTGAGAACTCCCAGTCAATGACGAAAATGCGATTCAGATTTCCACTCTTGTCCAACGACACTATCATGTTTCCGGTCCAGAAATCTCCCATTACGAACTGGACGGAAGGGTTGGTACATGTTCAGATAAGTGCGACTCGACTTACCGAATCACGGACCGTCACCATTGATTGTGTGGTGTCTTCTACTACATCCTCAATCACATTCAGATCTTCCGCCTTTATTTCCAGGGGCGGATCAGACAACTTGCTTAAAGAATATTCCCCTTTGAGGGTGGACACTAGTCCTCCATAATACGACCTAGTTATACTCTTTCCCTCCGTATTGCCATCGAAGAATTTGCATCTCTCTACATTATTTTGGCCCCATACATGTAATTGTCCGAGGAAATCTCCCATCAACTCTCCGATTCTGGATGCCAGTTCGGTAGAAGGATTGTGTTCCTGCATGAAAATCTTCAGCGTCATGACATCGTGTCCCAAGTCTTCCATGATAATGAGGTTATGCTCCATATCAAATAGGTGCACTTCCGGTACGGTGACCACCGAATTTGAGGGAAGCCATGACCTGACTGCCTTCAGGGCCTCGACTTCATACAACTAAAGGTTACATTCCAGCTTGAACTTGTAATAACACAGATGGCTTTCCTACCTGACGATCCACGCTCAAGGGAATATCAACCATGGTTCTGATATACGGTTTTGCATGCTTGCATACGAGAGTCGTGTTCCCGCAATATGGAACAATCAGGTTCAGCCGATAAACATAATTAGCATTGCCGCCAGATACAGTTATAACTTCAGTGCAAGCGAATGGAGTATCAGCCAGGAAAAGGCGTACACCCTCCTCGGTAGTCAAATCCACGGAGTCTAACATAGTTGGCAGTTACTCTGCAATAAAGTTCTTCTTGTACATAACTGGGCTTCTTATGAGCTACAGCAGCACGCGGACGACTCGCGGGACCGACATGCGTCTATAGCAGATTGACAGGGAGTATGAGCAAATTGACAGGGAGCATGGCACCGTGGTCCGTAGTAGACTTATTCATATCACGTGAAGCACGCCATGAGTCTTCGCAATTGGAGTTGTAGCTCAGTCCTAGCCAGCTTCACATAGCGGTGGCGACGGGATGCAAAATATGGAAATCAATGAAAACTTCATATTGAGGATATTTGTGGACTGTTACTCCTATAATTTTTCGATGGTGGGCCGGAAATCGTAGAATGGAGGACGGATTGTTCTTTATAAGTTACTTACAGACATGAATCGAGTTTGTTTTGTTGTCTGTCCGAGGACGTTACTGTAATAAAGGGGACCAGAGACAGTTCTACATTGAGGTACCCATGTTAGCACCATCGTCATCATTTGATCCGTTGACAGTGGAGTTTTAGGCGTCCGAGGTGGATAGTACGGCTTCCATTTGGCAAGCTGCCTTTTTCTTGTCATAAGCTCGGAGTCTTAGCGACTTGACAATTGGAGAATTTATAGGGGCGCAAAAGATGATAATAAACCAGAGACTGTATATCTGTGACACGGAAATACGACCCACTTTACAATGCTATCGGGAACTGGAGCGGGGCCGTAACGCTCTTCCAACCGCAAAGCTAGGCTTGACCGAGCCACGGCAGAATTTTGGCGACGCGTCATTGCAGGCCAAAATATTAATAAATTTCTAGTCCTGTGAGGGCTGCGGCCACTGTAATGTCAATGTCTTCATATCTGCTACAACGTGTTTAGAGCTGATACTGTACCTAACACAGTTTTTAACACGTTTTATTAACCCACATATTCGACGGTGAAACACGACGCGTCCAAGGAAGAGATACGCGTGTATATTTACATCCTTCCACCTTCATCCCGAGGACAATCAACACCACATGCACCTCAGCAACTTGCAGCTCGGCGGCGATATCGACAACAGTTGCAGATAACCATCAAAAAGTACCCACAATCTATTCCAGAACACCTGAATGAATATTCTCCGCAAATGATATTAATTAAACGAGGACGGGAATGCGGGGATTAAAACATTAATGACACACGGTTGGGAAGGTCGAAATCTCTTGTCTTCGATGTCTATCCAGAAATTCGTCGTCAGACAAGAGGGACGTTGATCGGGAACTTTTAGGGCACATGAGATTGAAAAGGGGGGTATTCTCGAGATTATCAGGAGTTATCAGGAGTCGTGTGAGGTTGACCGTCGAGGAACTGAGTGACAGATAGCACAAACAGGGTTCATTTTCTCCTTTTCCATGTTCTATTTTCCCAGAATCAACTTGACGGCATGCATGCCTTGCAATTGCGCTCTGTTATCGACAGACATCGTGATTGCAGAATAAGACCTTTTCAAATTCGAACGCGAACGTGAGTACGAAATGATGACAATGACAGGGTCTTCGACAGCGAGCGACTCGACGAGCGACCTTTTCGAATGAAAGAAGCTCTTGCCAAACATAAATAAATTTTATGATGATGGAACTTCTAAGTTCTACAGGCTTCTTTACTGGCGCCGAAGTTGTGCTCGGCGACCCCAGAGTTGCCCCAGAGATTGAAGAACACGTTCTAAATCTTCATCTTCATACAATCGGAAGGATCAAAGGTTTCTGTGGCTTGGACTAGACGCGATAAGGGAAAACGTGTTTCTTGGGAATCAATACGAACAGCAAATGATTACTGACGAACATTCTCTGGAGTCTGAACCGTCTCCTAGAGTCCGTCAATGATGCGAGAGTTGCACTACTCACTGGGGCAATCATCATCGATTCATCAATCAGTGAGTAGCTAGGAAGACTTCGCACAAGACTCGTGAGTTTCACCAGTGCGAGCGGAGACTAGCGCATGACCTAAATTCCGGACTCGGCGACATTTGCATATACCGTCGTAACCTGTAAGAGGATGGGGAACAAACGCGCACCTGGGTCTCGGGCAGCAGTTGACTGCCGCAGCATGTCAGATTAGAGAGCTATCGAGAAGGCAACATTGCTCACTACGGTATTATTCTATTTTTAAACTGACGTTCAGACTTTCAGACTTTCAGACGTTCTTGGCCCACCGAGACGTGGCGATGTAACTGCAACATATGGCCTCGAGCGTTGGAGCAATATACAGATAGATGTGTATCAACTTTCGATGAACGTATCCACTGTGAATCCGTAGAGTAGCATCACACGAGCGGCGGAGAAGCAGAGGAAAGCAGTTTATTGATGATGAGGAAGGCGAGAGATGTAAGTAAGTACGTATAACAACATGATGAGGACGAAAGCTCTATAGTGTATGCATAAATATTTGTACAGAAGTAAAACACGATGGGGAATGCAAGAAACCATAACCAGTGGAAGAGGTGGATAGGGGTAAGTGAGTTACGGAAGGAAAGGGTTATACGTAAAAATGAGAGAGTGCGGTATATAATACAGTCCATAGTGTAGGAGAAACCTAGAAGAGGAAATGTAGTCAGTGAGAATGGACAATCGAACGTCGACTGGGAGAAAGCTTACCAGTAAGAAATACAGTTAATGTAGGCACCATCGCTCTATAGCACGAACGGAAAAGAGAAATCACGCCATTATCACCCCACATCGCGTCTAACAGGAGTCAGCGTGCAAAACGACGACCACGTCTAAGCAGCACCCAACCAACTCTTCCCAACCCCTTCAAATGCAACACCCACCATCCTCTCCTTTCCACTTCCCAAACCAAAGTCTTTGCCCACGCCGTCTGCGGGCTCTCCACGACCACAAGTACAATTCTGGGCGGCTTTAAGCCTCAAATACATTGGGTTCGCGATGCTCCTTACGCGCCAGGTAATCTGTTCGCCTGCATTCCCTCCATGGTGCTTATGCGCAGAGGGTGCAGGGTTATGAGAGTGGCAGCGAGAATACATATTGCCAGTGTATGCGCTGAGAGGTAAGACGTTGAACCTGAAGGGGGAGCGTGCAGGTGGTGGAATAGGCTTAAAGACGAGCTTATAAGGCAAAGGATAGGGCAAGACCGTGCGGGGAGGCTGGACCGGTGGATAAGGCGAAGTAAGTGGGATGTACTTGATTTCTTGCCCCTTCTTGAGACTGCATGTAGATCCAGAAGTGTCTCTGTGATCTAGCTCGGGCATAGTGTGGGTACATTCAGAATCGGAATCGGGGTCGGTGTACACGGAAGTTGAAGTTGAAGCAGAATTGGAGCTGCAAGAGGAAACGCAGGAGGCCGTGGCGGTACATATTACCTCGGGTCGCAAAAATTGGGTCACGTCGCAGACAGACGCGCGATATCCAGCTGGTCTGAGCCTCATGGGCTGCTTGACATGTCCACCTGTAGCATTGTTGCCATCGAATGCTGATGAACCCATAGTGCCTTGAACCCGCACATCAACAATACTCCCAATGACATGATAGTTGATCTCTCTATCCTCGTAATTGTCATAAGAGGCGGAAACACTGAAGAGGGCCGTGTTTATGTAGGCACTCTGGAACCCCTTGGCCAGCTCGATGAAGCGCGACATGCGGCGCACGAGCAAGCCCGCGCTTTCCTTTGCTGAAGAGGCGTTGGTGCTTCTGCGCTGGTGGGTAGGACGAGCAGCGCCGCTGTGAGCGAAGGGATAGGCGGGCTTGGTGCGCTCCTTGGGTAATAAATCATCCAAGGGAAGCGGAGATTCAGAGGCAAGAACAGGCGATAAGCGCGAGCGAGATCGACAAGAATGACGTAGGGGCTTATCAGTGGGAATGGAGACTGATATCCAAGATTTGGGACGAGAGGATGTCACGGGGTTGGGCTTGAACCAGCTAGACAAAGAACCCGGGGAGCGCGGAGAGGTTGATGGGGTGGTGACGTGTGTGGACGCTGAAGAGACAGACAGAAGCGAGGAGGTTGTGCTCGCCGGCGACTGGGACACGGAGCTGCGAAAAGAAAGCCACGAGCTGGGACGAGGCGAGAAGGATGAGCTTGAGGTCGATAAGGCAGGCGAGACAGGCGTCGAAGGCGATCGAAGGGAATCCGCAGTGCACGCGGCGCAGGTCTCGGACTTGCGGGGCTGGGCCTTCTGCTTCCCTTTGAGCTTGCGACGCTCCTCGTTGCTGCGCTCGACGTGCTCGAACAAGGCACGAAGGAGCTCAGCCTCTCTGCGCCTCTTTGCAAGGGTGCGGGACTCGGATTTGCTCCTTGGCAGGGGAGTGGTGCTCCTGGGCAGACGGTCCTCATCGGCTTGAAGGGGAAAGAGAGGGCCTTCCATGCTCTTGAGTACGTCGGTGAAGGGGACTTCGTGGGAGTCGTCAAAGGGAGGGGAAAGGGGAAAGAGGGGACGGGAGTGAGATATAGTATTGGAGACAAAGTCTTGGGGCAAAGGAGGCTTGTGGATACGGGTAGAGGAGCACGTGGACAGCATGATATCGTAAGTGAACGGGACTTGGTGCAATGCGGATGACGGGTGGTGCATCGTGGATGATGTCTCTGTCTCTGGGGGCATCGTGTGCTGCAGGGTGTGTTTCAAGGGAGAGTGGTTGCCGCCTCGTGGCGGGTCCAGATACGAGTAATTGACGACGCGTTTCGCGTAAAGGGCGCGATAGCGAAGGCGTTCAGCCTCCAAAGCGGCGCGCTGCTCCTCCTCGATGGCCCTCCGTCGCAGGATTCTCCTCTCCTCCTCGACGCGTTCGAGCTCACGCCTGCGCAAGACGAGCATCCTCTCTTCCCTCAGCCTTCTCTTCTGTTCCTCCCACATCCGCCCGCAAGCTCTAAGCTTCTCGACCCTTCTCTTCTCCTCCTCGCGCTCCCGCTCTTCCCTCTGCCGTTCCAAGATGATCTTCTCTTCTCGCTCGTCCATGAGCTTGCCGTGTGGGATAAAGCAAAAGTCAAAGTCTTCGTCCTGGACCTCGTCTATGCGTGGGTCGTCGTCCGAGGTGACCTCGATGCCCTTGAGTCGCAAGAGGAGGATCTTGGCCAAGTGTATGTCTTCGAGGGCGTAGGCGATGTGGACCTGGTCCTCGAGTGAGCGGGGTGGGGAGGGCGGGGACTCGTAGTAGTCCGGGGAGAGGGACGCAGAGGCGGGTGGGGAGGATCGGAGAAATAACGGAGAATGGATTGGGTAGGTGGGAAGGGGTGCGGCTATGGGAAGAAACTCGGCGCCGGGGACGGAATGAGGAGTGGCAGGAGTTACGAGAGGACTGCGGTTGCGGGGGGTGGGCTGGGCGTCGTCATTGAGGGGGGAGGGAATGGCAGTGGACGGCGAGGACGGCGAAGAGGAGGATATGGAAAGGGACGGTGGTGGTGCGTGACTGGAATCTCCGGTCGAGAGGGGGTATCTCCGGCGGAAGAATGGAGGGGGGACACGGCGCTCCTCAGAGGCCTGGCGGGCGATGGCGGCGCGGGAGACTTGGCGTGACCGGCCACGGCATTGCATGTCTGGCGGGATGCGGGGGGGAGGAGGGGGGCGGAGGGCGAGCATTTGGAGGGAAGAAAAGGAAAGCAGGAGCAGGGAACGGGATCATATAACGTCGTCGGACAGCCTCGAGGCGACAACTAATAATATATAAATGGAAATATCCAATTAGAAATATATTATTATTTGTCACGGGGGATGCCGCGGTGGGTCCCCTTCACAGCGCTTGCCGTCGCCACTCATTTTCCAGCTTCTTCCCTTTTCTTCTGTCTTATCTACCAATCACCCACAGATCTATCTCTGTACCCATCCCATCTACCTATCTATAGCACCATTCACTCCCAACACCCTCTCTTGATCCATCCCTCTGCACTGCACCCCACCCACCCAGCTCTTCCCCATCCCCCTCCATCTTCAACCCACAATCTTGCTGCGACCATTTCATCTCCATCACAACCTTGATTCTGATGATTCAATCCATGCGTCATCCCAAATATCGCTAATCCCATACGTGAGATCATCCGTCCCAACCTAAACTCACAACCCGCGCCTTTTCCCCAACTCGCAACCCCCTTTCCTCCAGCTTTCATCTCGGCTTTTTGTCGGCTGGAGTCTTTTCCATATACTCTTCCGGCATTCTACTTGTTCTCGTCTCTCAACCAAGCGCGTGTTGAGATCACATCTCTTATCGCCTCTGTCCACAGACACGTTTCGCTGCACTCTGACCAAGACATATGATAATCTTAACCTCGCTTTCAATATCTATTTCCGTCTTCTTCTCCCTGACAGCACAAACGTCAGTAGTTCATTGCAGCGGTCTAGATTTTTTACGAACCATTTCCCATCAACCGTGATATCTACTGCGAGCTGCCACTCATCGCCTCACAGCAAAAACAGTTACAGTCGCAGGTTGCCATCATATCATATCCTCAACCTGTACATCGCTTACAGCATATTTCTCAGTGGCGCTACATGGGTGAGACCGCCCCTGTTTGTTTTTCTAAACATATCACCAATTCCGCAAACCTCCATGCGCAACCGCGGCGCCACAACATCAAGTCTCCACGCTCCCCCACATATGCTCTTCCTCTCCACCTGTCTGGAGCTTGGGTCATATTTCCCAGCGCCATGATTTCATAAAACTCTATATACCTCGTTCAGTCGTCTTCAGGTCTTGCTGTACCAACTCCAACCGCATAAACCCAGCTCCCGACTCGCTCAGACTCTTGGTACGTTCATTCTGAAGCCCCGCCACACGTACCCCGCCTACACGCCACGCGGCTCCGCAAACACGATCTAGCTCAGGGAAACA
Source organism: Cyathus striatus (assembly GCA_025738555.1). Taxonomy (NCBI): domain Eukaryota; kingdom Fungi; phylum Basidiomycota; class Agaricomycetes; order Agaricales; family Nidulariaceae; genus Cyathus; species Cyathus striatus. The sequence goes on along the minus strand of JAOVFP010000015.1, from coordinate 2,373,538 downwards.
GACTCATCCCCCTGGGCCAAGGTGCAGCGCACATATATGCCTGAGATCGCTATACTTAGATCATATATCGAATCCTTAACTCCCCTCTGATCGTGCTCTTCTCTGTCCCCAACCGGTCCTCTGAGCTCTCACCCTATGTTTACTGGCGCATCAAATAGACTTGCTGGCGACGGTATGCATCTAGGTATCACCGACCGGAAAGTTCCTACTGCTGTCGAGTAGCAGTTTACCTTGTTATCAAAATAGGAAAAAACACTGTGCCGTCGGCCACATCTTGGTTGCTATACGACTAACCCCCTTTGCGGCTTCCTTTTTGGGGTTACGAGCCTCAGTTATCTGTCAAATCTGCTGTTCAAAGTTCAAACTTGTCAACTTCAACCTCTTTGGTATACCAGTCTCTCGTGGACATATCAATCAGCTGGAGTCTTCCCCTTTCCATCTGGTTTCGAACAGCGGCGATCAGCAGTCTCAAGTAGTCGTAGTTGTATGCAAATAAACCTTAACCTCGTCCTAGGTTTACGTTGGCGCTATTCTCGTTCCTCCGAGGCTTACCGCCAGTGGTTCGCCATCCCGACCCTCCAACTGACCCTACTAGGTCTAATTCACCTTCTATATTGAAGGCGTGCCCTCTTATCTATAGTGCCCAGTGCCCTTGCGTCCTTTCGGTCAAACACCGCACTTTGCTTGCGTCTGAGTGATTTCTTGCTGCAAGTCACTATCTATGCCCCAAGGGTATCTAGCTCAGCAATGACGCCCACAACTGCGTCTTTCATAAATCATACCCCTGCCTTATCTCTGTTTCATTAGAGATCATATCAATAATAGTACAAAGGCGCGGGAAGTTTCGCGTCTACATTTGATACGGGTTATCCCTCGGACGCACCAATGGCAACTTGCGCATGACAAAAGAAGAGAAAAGTTTTCACCTGTCTGAGCTGGGAGCTAGAACCGCGCGGCCCAGGAACAGTGGGCGTTATGCCATTGTGGCGATAAAGATGGCTTTGTCCTTTCATTTGCTAGTCGAGCTTGACGGAACGGGTGGCTTCTGGCTTTCTGAGACGTAAACCGTAGGCTGTTGGGGATAACATCTCGTCCTAGGGTTTATGGAATGGAAGAACAAAGGCAATAACTCTATCTAAAAAGGTAGAGCGTGGTTGACAGATGATTATTACTGCTTACAGATACCGAGCGTCGTGGGGAAACGCGCCTCTTGTTTCCCCTTTTACTTCCGCTCTGCCTGATGTCTGTGGAGTCGGATAATTAAAGATTTCTTTTGAGTCTTCTGTTGGTGGCAGTCTTTTCGAGGCTTGAGCGCCTAGATTGACCTTGTATGTTTAAATTCTGATATAATTATAACGGTCTCTTCAATTTTGAAGGGGAACTTCTGGTTCCGTGAATCAATGTCTTCTTCCCGCTCAGAAGACAGTAGTGATGGACACCGACGAGCGTCCATGGCTCGCTGCCGCGGCGTGTGCACGAAATGAGCCATTCTTAGAAGCCCTTACTAGCGTATTTGACGATGTACGTTATTCAAAGATAGTTCGTGTATATTAAGCATATTGCCCTCATAGGCTACAATGCCGTATTTTGAAGTCTTCTCTTGCTGTCACCAATTAATGCGAATATGGGCAAGGACGGGTGTTATGTATCCCGCGATTTTAGTATTTTAGTATCAAAACTGCGACGCCCACGGTACTTTCTACGAGCGGCGTGTGTGCTGAAGAATACATAGATAGTGTAGCAGTAGAATATTCAGAATGTACCATACTGCCCATCAGAACTGCGACACCCACGGTACTTTCGACGAGCGGCGTGTTCACTGAAAGGTACATAGATAGTGTGGCGATGGATGATTCAGAATCCAAGTACGATCATCATAGTCCGAGGATACGTAGCGCCCGATAGCCCTTGCGCCGTGGCAGCGCAATGACGTAGACCAGGCAAGCAAGACTATGGGTAAATTTACTGAATTTACCCCTTATGCAAGGGCTCTGAGCGACTGCTTTGCCTCGAGGCAGATAAAACTGAGTAGGATTACATGAAGGTTTGAAGTTTGGAAGAGCGGCTCCAGAGAGCATGCTGGTAAAAGATTGTTTATCAACGCCTCGTGTTTGCTACAAATGACATGCTACAGCCTACAGCTCTTTGCTCTCGTACTCTACCCATGCGCTCTCGTGCGCGCTCGGATGGCGCCAACCACCCTTTCCGATCCATCTCTACTCCGGTTATATTCTTGCTCTTTGCACATTGCAGGTCTGTTGTACAGATATAGATACCTCTCGAGGCGTACTGTGCGGTTGATAGGAGATCCTACGGAACGATGAACACGTTTTTCGAAGCTTCGCCCCTTCGCCCATTCCCATCTCGAATTCAGGTCCCCTGAACAGCGTTAACCCCGTCGGAAGGAACCTGCTGCTAGGGAAGTGGGGACGAAGTTGATGGTAAATTGCGGGGGCTTTTCTTAGTGATCAATCATGTCGCCATCGACGCTTCCGGTCGGTCCATGCAGGAAGCCGGGGCTGGGATGGATGCAATGTCGGAGCCATTAACGTTGAGATTGCGTTCTACTATGCTGTGGGTGTAAGAGGCTCCTATTTCTCCTATTACTTATTCGCTCGTTGCACGACACGTCTGAGAATATCACAGGCCTTGCTGTATCACCTGTTTCCTGGCAATGCTGTCAGGGCCTTTCGAACAAGCTCTGCATCCGAGAAATACCGGCGTCTGTGAACGAGCCTTAAGACGTGTAATCACGCGGGTCACCTGCACAACAGCTCGCGGAACGCCTTGCTCTTACAATGTCTCAACAGCCATAGGTTCATGTTGGCGGAACTCCTTCGATCATGGATTTGCTTACACTGCTTGAAAGCTAAGTATTCCTTGTATGCTCAGCTGATCACCAATTCATGACGAGTGGCACGGATATACGATTGCATGCTGGTGACTCGACTGGTATCTCTTCATCAGTGGCGGGTGTGGCCTCACATGGTCTTTCTGTTGAACTTTGAATGGCGACCTGCACGGATATATACTTACTCTGGATAACTTGAAACAGCATCTCTGGGATATCACTGCCCAGTGGCGGCTGTGACTCGCGATCTTACTTCAAATGAGCGTTTGATTGATAAGATTCTGCGACATCTCTAGATGTATTGACATTCATCGTTTAGCTGATAGTTGAACTCCGTAGATCACCGATGTTTAATCCAGATAAGTATGATTTCTAGGAACTCTGAACTGGTCTATTTTTTGTGGGCATCATTGGACTATACTTTGTTTATACAGCAGTTATCCCACCAGCATATGCTCTGCGGAATCCATCGTTATGTTTAACGGGATGTAGATGAACGCGACACCTAGCCCAAATATGATGTCTAGGTACTTGCACTGATCTATCTTTCGCAAGCGATCTATACCTTGTTTATCGAACTCTTATCCCACCAACATATGCTCTGCGGTGTTCATCTTATTGACGTACTGGGCTATGCTTTGTATGTCTGAACTATCTCACCAGCTATGCTATACGGAACGTAGCAAGTTCAATAATAAATATGCGATGGCGATTGATGTAATAGATAAGTCCTATATTTATCTGTACAAGAAAGTTTAACAATAATCCGATATTACAAATTGTGCTATTCATGAAGAGTAAAAACAACAAGAAGTATATGCAATACACAAGTATTCAAGAGACATCCACATGAGGGTATATTCAAGACGTCCAGGAATGGAGCTACCAGCGATATCGCCATTTGCTTTTCTTCTCTTCCTTCATTTCTGGTTGCTCTTGCACCACTTCAGGTTCAGGTTCAGGTCCATGTTTTATCTCAGCTCCCTTGGGAGGGAGGGATGGACCGTAAATATCACCCGCATCCCACGCCATGGGTAGAAGCCAAGTTGCCGTCAACACCACCCCGTTCCCTAAGTAAAGCGCAAGCACAACGTGTGAAAGAATCAGCCTTCAACCTCCTCGGAGAAGGAGGTATCTAGTACAATTACCTTTATCGCATGCGCGAATACGGTTCCAGCTCCAAGAGATAAATACGCCAATGTAACCTACGACAGGCCCCAGTCGTTTGAGCAAAGCTACTGCGCCCCTGAATTGGGGCGGCACAAGTGTAAGTGGAAGCTTGTCGAGAACCCATTTGAGTGCGCTAGTGATCATTGCTGCACGTGCGGTGGCTTTGAGAGATGTGGCGTCGAGGATGTTCATTACAGGCGGGGGGAGGTAAAGACGGTACCCCCACCATGTTGTCAGTACGGAGAGCTGTGCTGTAGATGGAACCCAGACTTGCTTTTCAACAAGCGTTTCGTTTTCGACACGATGACTACTGTTATCCTGTGGCACATTAGGCTCATCGATGTATTCGAGCACACTTTGCGTTTCTGCGAGTTCCAGCTGCGAATCATTATCGGGCTGGAGTGGAGCATACATCATAACTGCCTCTTCCTTCTCCTCAACCTTTGTTGGAACAACACGATCTTTGACGTCCCTTCCCAAACCAGCAAGAGCACTCCAAATACTTTGCTGGTCCTTGGACTTCGATGGAGTAGCGGAGCCACTGGGACTGCGGCCGTTCATGATATCCTCTGAAGAGAGCATGCGGAGGATGTTTTCATCGAGTTCTGGAGGGACAGGAGATCCTTGGGTGCCTTCTTCTGTTTGGAATTGGGGCTCATCTTGTGGTATTTTGGGGCTGGTGGGATGGAAAGAATTGGAGGATGGGATGGGTAGAGCTTCGATTAGGCTGCGAAGTCGTTTGGCAAAAGAGACGGGCTCAGGAGGATCGATGGGTGGTTGGGGTGTAGCTGGGGCCACTTCATTGGTGCTTCCAGCTGAGCTGGTTGCATTTCCTGGAGAATCGTTGAGTTCCCAGGATGGAGGAGGAAATACGAGCTTTTCCTTGTCTCTCTGGATTAGTGAACCTGTGAATGTTTTGAGACGACCGATAGCTGCATGCTGGTGAGTGGTGGTCGATACGAGGTTGGATGAGTCTCACTTGACATAGACAACCCCTGTTTTTTGTTAGATTCTGACATTGTTAGTGAGGAGGGGAAGACAAGCGTTGGACAAGCGCGTGCGGGGCAGCGATGACATCGACATATGTTTGTATAACAAGTCAAGATAAGATTATGTCTATATATCTAATCTAATCTAATCTAATCTAACTCTAAGTCATCCTTCCAGATGTCCCATCCGATCGAATGCCCGCATCCAATAGCATGTTCGGCAGTCCTCGCGCCCCCGACAAAACATAGGACAGGCGGGGGAATGCCACCCACTGCATCCTCACCCACCGGCACATCGAACGCGCCCTCGTCCTCGATGTCGATGTCCTCGAGTCCATCCAGTCCTTGGTCTGTAATCTCATGGTTGTCGTCAACAAACCTCACCACCCGAACACCATTCGATGCGCTCGTTCTCAAGCGCGCTCGGCTGACTCTTAGCAGTCCGATTCCCTCCGCCCAGCCTGTCTCAAACTCTGCTCGCAGAGTAGTGTACTTATCCGGCTGGACTATCGCTGACGGGGTCATACACAGCGTCATCAGCGATGGCAACGGAGGCAGAATGCGAATCTTGGGTACAGCACTCCGCGGCAGGTTCACCACACTTGGCCTAGGTGCAGGCTCCTCAGGCCGATCCCGCAGCGAAATCGTAGCGGTGGCCAAGCCCCGCCGACCACGCCGCGTGCGGGCAGGTCGTGCTTGTTGTTCTGCCCCTTCAGCCACTTGAACATGCATTTGGAGAGAAGCGGCCTGAGATTCCAAGAAAGCTTTCAGTTTCTTCTCCCTCTCTCGTGCACGTGTAGCACCGATCATAGCACACCTCTTCCCCAATGCGCTCCATTCGCCTTCGCGCATCTCGCCTCGTAGCACTGTACATTTATCCAACACCAGATGTTTTAAGCCTTTAAACCGAATCATGATCGTGTCCAACTCGGTTTCAATCACACCACATGTAGACAGGTCAAGGTACTTCAAAGGCGCGATGTATCGTACTTCCGACACGTTTTCGACGGCGTGCGGGGGAGGCGGGAAGCAGAGGGATCGTGCCACCGGCCGCGAGGGTATCCGGAGACGCAGAGACGAGGCTGTATGAGTCAGCGCTGGAGAATGAAGCATCACAGAGAGATAAGGATCCAGTTGGAAGAAGACAATGGGTTGTGCAAAGGTTTTCTTCGTCGTGAACTTTGGGTCGGGAGCGTCTTGCGTTAGGGATAGGACGGGTATGGATCCTGCCGGCCAGCGAGCTAGCGCTCGTAGTGTGGAATCAAAGTAGGCTCCCTGTGGAAGTTAAGTAACGAGCCCAGACTAGAAGAAAGCAAGACACACTTTGAGGAACTGATAATAATTGGCCTGCTGCACACTGTCCAATATATCAAGTCACCTTCATGTCAAGTACGAAACAACTCACTAAGGTTTAAATCTAAGTGACAGGTAACCCAACCCATCTATCGGCTCCATAAACAGCTCCTCCAAATGTTCGGGTGTAAAGTTATTCGCTCCAATCCATATCGACAACGACTCCAGTTGAGGGATGAGGCTCAAAATGTTAATCACCACTTCGGCATCGGCGGTCCAGCATTCTAATGAGAACTCTCGTATCCAGTGGACAATTGACTTGGTGTTTGAGTGGGATGTTGCGGCCTTTGCTGAGGAACGCAGACGGTGGTAGAGCTGGATGACTTGAAGTGGGCGTTTGAGCCGGATGCTGCGGTAAAGGAGCTCTATCGGGATCGGGGAGTAGGGGAGTACGCGTGATAGAGAAAGGACAGTATGCTGGAGGTCCGAAGAGGGAACGAAAGAGAGGATGGCTGAGTAGATTTCGGAGGGGAGGTCATGGAGACGGGCGGGCGTCATGGATGAAATGTGAGCTTTTTGCAAGCGATCGATTACTTTTATGCTACCTCCGGTCCCCCGGAGCCGACGTCACGAAATATCCCATCAATGATAACACAAATAATAAACCATATATGATATTCAATATATATCCAACAAAAACAATCACAGTAACCTAGCGAATAAATAGAAAAAAGAGCAGAGCAAACAAATCAGCAACGCCTACCGGGTAAAATCCATCCCCCCTGACGAAAAATATTGCGGCGGTGTCTGCTGCATCGGTCGGTTATCCCATTGTATGGGAGGTCCACTCACAAGTGCAGAGACACCTCGCCCCATCCCGCCAACACCCACCATCGGTGCGCCTCCGCGTATCTGACCACCGCCAAACATGCCCGGTCGGCGTCCCTGCGGGCCCATACGCATCCCAGGTTGGAGTTCCATAGCCCTTTGCAGAGGTGCGCCGGATGTCTGACCTCCTCCCATTCCGCCATCCATATGCCCCGGGTTTGCCCTAGCAGTTGTAAATATCCCCCCACCCATTCCACCTCCGTCCATTGTAGATCTTCGCAGTGTGCTCGAGAGATACGTCGAGTTCCTTCCGCTTTCTATCCGCTCCACGTCGAGTGTTATTCCCTTCTCCTCCACACTCGCTCCGTCAATTCCCAGCATCTTCCTCAGCTCCTCGTTCTCTTTCTCCAGTCGAGATATCTCGCATTCACGCTCTAGAGACCAGTCTTGTCGACCTTCAAAGCCGGGACTCGAAGCCTTCTCATCCAACGCCTCGATGAGCGAGCGCAGCTCTTGCAGATCGTCAGGCCCGAACTCCGTGTCAAAGTCTGGTTCTGAATTTCCATGAAAGTGGGGATCGTCGGGTTCTCCGGCCATGGTCCAGAGGAGTGCGCGCAGATTGTGAGAGAGTCTGTGGAGGAATTGGGAGAGGTTGGCGGTGGAGGTTAGATCAGTTGAGAGGGTGTGGGTGTCGCGAGTCAGGAGGAGAGTCTCATAGTGCCGTGTTAGGGTGAGTTCGTGTTGTTGGGCTGCGAGCTGCGTTGTAACATAAGTAATCGTTCTGAACACGGTACAAGACCGACTTACAGCATGGTTCCTAAACTTTGTCATGATCGTTTCCATTGTCGTTTCATATTCCTTCAGTAATGCGCTGAGTTGCTTATTCTCGTGTAGAAGCGTCTGGTTTTCGATAACTATCTGGGCGTTTAGACGTTCCAGTTCCGAGTCAAACGTCTCTGTATATTCCGACTTTTATTAAAAACATTTAAAAACAGACGAGAATCGTACCTTTGGATATATCAGTACTAAAGCGACGTAGTGCAAATCCAGATCCCGAATGAGATGCTTCGTCCTACATTTCCACCATTTAGCACAAGTTTCGGTATAAACAAGATCCTAATAACCTTCAACGCGCCAGCTTGAGAGTGCAGCGTATTGGCGAGTTTATGATTTACGGAAAGCTGGTCACTGAGTTCATTGACAATCTGCCACACTCGCACGAGGTCTGCGTCCATTTTGGCGTCCTATGGACTCGTCTGTTGTCAGGATATGGAGTAAATGAGGTTCAGGGAGAGTTATATGAACATTCGTGAAATTGGAAGGACGGGAGGTACCCAGTGGGGATGGACTGGGATGGGGCAACAAAGTGCTTAACACGGCGAACGGGACTAAGGGAGGAGCATTTGTGTTTGGCTCCGACGTTATTGGTAAATATGAACTTGGACAGAGTCAAGACTCAAAACGAAGTTTCTACTGGTACTTACGTTCAACCAACCTTTTCGTTTGGAGTTTAAGACGCACTCTACTGTAAATATAACGAGTATTGACATGGAATACCGATTCAAGACTCATAGCTACTTACATGTCCACGACTCCGAGGCCGCTGCACTAAATCTAAAGTACATATTATTGTATACTTACCATAAACCAAGAAATCCACAAGAAATCCGTCTTCCAAACTTGCGTCAAGTTCGCGCACAATATGAAAATCCTCCTTAGCTGATAATTACACACCAGGAGATCATAACTGTTATGAGTCAAGTTCTTTTGCCAAGTCTTCATCACTCAATACACCATCCGCGTAATCCTAACCGTGGACGTCAGCCGAGTCCGAAATGTGCCCTAAGATATATTCTGGTGTGACTAACCTCGAAATTAATCGCACTTGTAGAAACTGTCGTGGTGGTATACGGCCTGTTAGAACTTGGTAAAGACTTTGTCGTTGGGCCTAATGTTAGCGCTGCAGCAGACATTCCTGTGACGGTCTGAGTTGTTCTATCGGTTATCGTGGGGCTGCGAGGGGATTTGGCAGGAAGAGATGGACTGGAAGGATAATATAAGGAAGTGGCAGTTGGGTATCGAGAAGATGGAGTTGAAGGAGAAGAAGCAAGCTTAGCAACCGTCGCTGTCGGTGACTGGTCACCATCGGCCATTTTAGCTCGCCGCGATTTAGCAGTTCTAGCAGGTGAAGTAGGATCTGGCGAGCAAAGTTTTCGTTTCCTGGAATTATCAGCAGAATTATCACTGTGAGGAGGAACAACCGCTACTGCAACTGTAGGTGAGATATCCTCGACTTTCGGTGGTAACGCAACCAATTTCTGAACTGGCCCTACAACCTCATCGATGTTATCTTCTCCAAGCTTGTTGTCTGTGTCCTTTTCCAAGTCTCGCAGTAATTTGGCCCAGTCGCGATCCTTCTCTTCAGGGAGTACGGTACCCTGATTTGCCAACATGTCTGCCCCGTCATTTCCTTCGTCCCCACTGTGGCCTTTTACATATTGAAGGTGCAACTTTTGGCCACTGCGTCCACGAAGCCTCAGAAGCGCTGATAGGTAAAGAATAATACTTTGATTTTTCACATCTAGTCCAGTAGAAGTGCGAAAGTTATTTTTCTCCCAGTTTTTAAGCCATACACCGAAACCTAAACCTATTGAGTATATGATAATCCAGAGAAAATACACATACAGTTAATGGAATATTTAGAATCAGACTTGATTAAAAGTGGCCTCTTGGAGATGGGAGTTGTTTCCAAAGCGCGAACTATGGCCTTCACCGGATTTAATAGATACACATGACTTCAGTATTTAAAACTCACGATGAGTTCTGCCCTATTGTTTGTCTGATCTCCTGGGCATCGTTCGGCTATGTTCCTGGAGGCACAGATGTCACAAGAATGACCAACAAATTAACGGTGTACATACCGAGGGTCGTTCGATCCCCACCATACGCCTATACCAGCGACACATCCCACTTTCCCATTTCCTTTACATGCGCCATCCGTGTAGACCACATCCCAGCTAGATTCGTCTTCAATGTTAGATATGTTTACTTGCTTCTTGTCTATTTCCTTCGGTGCATTAGCACTGGTATACGATCTTTGTGTAGCCGCCCCCGCACTTGTGATATCCTTCGAGGAGCCTTTACCGGAAATAAAATCTTCTGCTTCTGCAGCGGAAGAAAACTTTGCGTGGATTGAACCACTGACACCATGTGTTTGCTCCTGGCACTCTTCCCTAGCGTGAACTGTCTCAAAATGCGATTAAATCCCTAAAACATTGGAGATATCTACCAGGTAGTGTAAATTCCTGGTATCCTGCCTTTCCTCACAGCATAAAATGTCGCCTTTTTGGTGCCTTTAGATGACGGCATCGCAAACAGTACTTTAAGAGAATTTGTTGGAAGGCGGGATCGTTTTGTCAAACTCTGGAGGAAGTCTCGCCGATAATGGCTTAATCGCAAGAAAGATGGAATCAGAGCCAGGATGATAGGATGATTATCGGGAAAGGACTTCAAGTTTAAGTATAGCTTGCAAAGTTCAAGATCAACTTAACTGGGTTAGGTAAATTTCGCGCCTTTTACCACGTGACCCTAATAGGACGCGTTCTCTTAGTCTAGCGCGACGCGTTGTGCTTACCTAACAATGTACTTGATACGGTACTTACTGGTCCTATGCAACTGTCTTTGTAGATATACAGTATAGGTTTAATAATATGACATGTAATATATGTATAAAAATCCAGTATTATTAGATGTCCTCTCCGAACATAATTTTTAGATTTTGAATGCTTTCTGGGTCCGATTTACCATTCTTGCCACTTTGAGTACCACGGAACGCTTCCTTAACAATAGCAGTTTTACGTTTTTGAATCCGGACAATCCTCTCTTCTATCGTATTGGCGACCTAAGAAATGCGAAGCGTTGGATTTTACTCTTCCAAGAAAGATCAAATGATGGTGCTCACAATGAAGTGCTTAACATAGACCGTTTTCTCCTGGCCAATCCGATGAACACGATCAATGGCTTCCAAGGGGACAACAAATCAGAAACAATATTAGCTTAGAAACGTTGTATTCACCCTGATGTTCAGTTGCAGCATTCCACCAACAATCCATCTGAAATATATACTTAGTATCTTAGCAAATGAAGACAATCTGAAATTACCATGAAAACATAATTGGCAGTTGTCAGCTGAAAATTCATAAATAAATATTCCAGACAGAAGAGAGCCCGAAAGCGTACATTCAAACCGACACCACCAGCCTTCAAGCTGATTATAAGGATTTTAGGCTGCCTTGAAGGAGTTTTGAATGCTGTTACAGCAGCGTTTTTCTTCTTGATGTCCATTGTCCCGTCCAGGCGATAAAAATCAAACCGTTCCCGCTGAAGCACTACTTGTATAAGATCCAAGAAGCTGGTGAACTGGGAGAACACCACTGCCCGGAAGCATGGGTCTTGATCTCGAAGGCGTCCTAAAAAGAATTAGATCTCGCATACTAGTGCCACTTAGTATCAGACTTACTGAGATCTTTCAAGAGGTATTCAAGCTTTGTCGAAGAATTGAAATCGTTACGCCTCAAGAAAATACCCGGAATCTCGGTTTGTGTGTCTAAACTGTTCGAATCTTTTTTCTTTCGTACAACTTCGATAAGATCTCGAGCCTTAGAAAGAAAGTGTATCAGATGGAAGTTACTTGACAGTGCCGGGAAATAAACCTCTATCGGTCCGTGGCCACATGTGGGACACTTGGGCTCGTATCGTTTTTCTTCGCAAGTGGCCAAATGAGCGAGAATGCAATCCTTACAACTATATCTTTTTCAGCTTCAAGCAAAATAGGTAGCAATGAAATCTTACCACTGATGCATACAACCGGGTATAACTGTAGGGTATTCCATGACATCCAAGCAAATTGGGCATTCAGTGGTATCGTCTTCGGCGAGATTCGCAAGGACAGATTCTGCAAAGGCAGCGCTATTACCATTGGAATTTTCGTTCTGAGTAAAATTCTTGATCAAATCATTAACATCAACAACACCATCTTCAGTGGATATAGTAGGTCTTTCCCCAGTCTGGTCCAACACAAGGCCGGGATGAAGTACTGCACGACGTAGCCTGAGCAAGTAATCAGTGTTAGGCTTTTGGACTGAATAACTACGACGCCATACTTCATAAGCATAGCAAGAATATGAGTGTAGTTTTTGCTAACCAAGCCTTTCTCATCTAGCTGGTCGAAATTTCGTTTAACAGACGAATATATCGAATCATAGATCTTGCGTTCCAAAGGAGAAAATTCAAGTCTCTCAACGGTAACCTGTAATAAGAATTAACATGACTGGTTGCTCGTCAATGGAACGAAGACACACTTCTTTTGGAGGAAGTTCCACTATCCTATTTCCATCAGTATCAAGCATATTTTTTTCTCGCCGCAAAAGGATGCTCTCCAGAATGACTTGGACTATCTCTATGGCCTTTGGATCACGGGCGAGGAAAGGTAATGTTATGAACCTAGTGGATTGGCTGTTAGACAACAATGTTATACATGATAATTTGAGTATGCTTACGAGCGGAAGAACGCAAAGCCAGACCAAGGCTTGAAGTCTAAGAATTTGCTGAGATAAGAATGAGTGATTGAGATAGCCAAGGAGTAACCCGAAACATACAGTAACGAATACAGATCCTCGAGCTTGTTTACAATTGGCGTCCCTAAGAAAAGCGTGAAAGAGAGCAAAGTGAAACATAAATAAAGATTACCAGTAGCTGCCCATCGCTTCTTAGCCTTTAAGGCATATACAGCCTTTGCAGTTTTGCTTGTTCGTGACTTGCAGGCATGTGCTTCATCCAACACGACGCGGAACCATTCAACTGTGTAACGTATTAGTTTATTTGATTGCTAGACATCAACACGACATACTAACCCTCGAATATGGGCGACCGTGACTTGTCTAGCTTGGCATGTTCAGAAGCCAAAATGCCATATGAAGTTATTACAACTTTTATTTTTTCATCGTCATCATCGTCCGCAAGAATTGCGTTAATATCCAATCGATTTTGTCCATGCCAAAGGAATATCGATAGGCGGCCTAGCTTACAAGATCGCTCGAGTTCTTCGGACCACTGATTCAGCAATGAAGCAGGGGCAACAATGAGTGTTGCCGATGAAGGCTTCGTCTTCTTACTCGGTCGGAAGTTGTTGTTAAGCTTTAACTGTTTGGAACGCCCTTGTTCTGTTTCAGGCTGCAAATCGCACTCTGAAGGTAAGCTTGTCTGTATCAATGCTGAGAGCATTATGGTCTTCCCCATTCCCACTACAAATAATCAGCAGTTGCTCCCAGGAGTTGACTAATACCCACTTTCTGCAATGGCACGCCTGGTGGATCAGCAATTTGTTATAGTTAACTATATCACACGCACCATCCCTAGAATAAATGAGTTTAGTCTGTAGTCAGTCAATCATTAACGTGCTCACGCCAATATTCCTCCTTTGCAGCTTCTCTCAGACTTAGGGAACTGTAAGCTTAATTCACCTGAATATGGATTGAAATAAAAAGGCTTTTCATCTTCAGTAAGATCGATGACGCCGCCATTGCCCGGGTCTGCAGGGAAAACATATCTACGGAAAGTTATATTCTGGGAATGATTGAGGGGCTCGGTACGCACTGTGACCAGAGAGGATGCATCGATGTGGACTCTCGAGCGTCAAGGTCCCCGGTTTCAAGAGAGTACATCCATCTAAAAATGTAGTAAGCGCGTGACATTGTCAAAAGTATCTTAGCAAACGTACAGTAGAGCTTGCTTTTGGTAACCGCGAAGAGACAAAGCAAATGAATCGGCTGGCTCCATTGTACTCATTTCACGGTCATTCCGTTGGGCCCTAGCATGTAGATATTAGCAGATGATATAATGAAGAAACGAAGGAATCACTTCTTGTAAATCATGTCAATATCGTTTGTTGACAATGCTTCAGCATCATCCACTTCAATTTCTTCTCCATCTCCTACAACTTCTTTGACCTTTTTGGCTTTCTTTTCTGCTAGCCTTTTAATGGCGTCTTCGTGAAGCTGTTCCTCTGCCTGGCGACCATTATATTTGGCACCGGCTTCGGGTTTTAATCCTACAGCCTTGAAAAGCTTCAAGATCGAGCTTTTCCGTTCCCGAAGTACGCTTACATGAAAATGAGTATATCCAAAAATAATGTACCCAAAGTTCAGTCTTACCTTTCCTCCTCAGTTTCTATTCCTTCATTGAAGTTCATTGTAGTGGGATTCTCTAAGCCTGATGTTTTTATGGGCTTAAATGCAGAAGCAGGAATATATATGCGAAGTGTGACTATCAAACCGCATCCAGTTGTTAGTTTAGGGGGACAGTCAGTCAAAATTCCACGAATTTCAACGATTTCTTGGATACATGAGCATAATCAATAAAACAGCAATATACTTAGAAAGACTTACCGTAGTCAAGCAACTTCGCTATCCAAGCTGAAGCTTCTTTGGGCAGTCGACCGAATTCTATATTAATAATGAGTACCACATTGCAGGACCAAGCGTATAACAGTGTAGTACCGTATCCCCGACTGTTTAACAAACGAACGATATTATCTCCTTTCCTCTTCTGGGACCTCTTTGTGGTCTGAGGTTTCAGCATAGACGTTAGCGACATTTGTTTTTTGCCGTCGGAACTTTTCTTCTTTGAACTGCTCGATAATTTGCTGGATGATCCTTTTGGAGGGTCCTGTTCCTCCCTTCGTACCTGAACACTATCATTCGCCTTAACGTATCCCTTTCCTGATATAGTACTCCATGCATTAGGGATGATTATTTCTCCGATGTAAGTTGGGGGGAAAGTAGTTGAAGATGTCAATTGTTCTGGTGCCGGAGGTAACGACAATCGACGTTTCTTGGAGGGAGGTGCTCTATTATCCGAAACTTCGACCTCTATAAGTGAAGGACTTGGAGAAGAACGCATGCATCCGTCAGAGAAGCTGCTGACACTCGACCCGCGCGGAATATCTTCGAAGAGAGGAATATCAGCGTCCGTATCTGGTCCGTCGTGAATGACCAGAGGAACAGACGATCTGAAGTCTTTTGTAAAATCCTCGACATCTTCATCGTCGCTACTCTCCATAAAAAGAGGAGTTTCCCGGGGAAGTTCTGGAGGCGCGTCATGCTCCATGGAGTTTAAAGCAGAAGACTCCTCGGGATGGTCAGTTGAAGGCATGTCAATGTCTTTCTCTTCTTCACCGTCCGAACCGGCAAAGAAAAGGCCATCGGGTGGCTGGCTTGGAAGTGCATCAGACATGGCGAGGGTGGTATACGTTGGGTATAAGTGTAAATTACACAAACGAGCGGCGCGCCTTTTAATTTGACCAATAAAATCAGGTGGACGCGTCAAAACGCGCTAGGTACAAACAATGATAAACATTACAGAAATTATTGGAGGAGATTAAGTCGACCATCAACGTCCATCTCCTCCGCAATCTTTTAATCAAAATGCAGCGAGGTTTACCAATGGTATTTGCACATAATACGTCTTTGAATACTGATGCTAATATGCTTGTTAGCAACCAACAGTCGTGCTCCTGCGCGAGGGTACAGACTCATCC
Organism: Cyathus striatus; assembly: GCA_025738555.1. Classification (NCBI taxonomy): domain Eukaryota; kingdom Fungi; phylum Basidiomycota; class Agaricomycetes; order Agaricales; family Nidulariaceae; genus Cyathus; species Cyathus striatus. The sequence goes on along the minus strand of JAOVFP010000015.1, from coordinate 2,357,811 downwards.
CAAGGAAATCCCCAGCTACTCTCAAACATCTCGGCATGCCTTGCAATTGCAGAAACCCTAGCGAGCACCCTGGGGCCAAGGGGAATGGACAAGCTGATTGTGTCTGATCGTGGCAACGCTCAGATCACTAATGATGGCGCGACAATTCTCAAGCTTTTGGATATCGTGCACCCTGCCGCGCGTACTTTGGTCGACATTGCTCGTGCTCAGGATGCGGAAGTCGGCGATGGAACAACTAGCGTTGTGCTTCTCGCTGCTCAACTACTGAAGGAGGTCCGTGGGTTTATCGAGGAAGGTGTAAGCCCACACATCATCATGAAAGGCTTCCGTCAGGCTACCCAACTGGTACGTGTTCCATATCATCTTCTCGGTTCTTTTGGTTATCAATGCTTTCCAGGCGCTTGATAGAATTAAAGATCTTCAGGTCACTGTGGACAAGTCTGATCCTGAGTGCGTTATAACTATTCTTTTCTATGCCTTCGTGCTGAATGTCTCCTAGGCGTTTCCGTTCTCTTTTACTTAAATGTGCATCCACATCCATGTCGTCAAAACTCATACATTCTGAAAAACCATTCTTCTCGAAAATGGTTGTGGACGCTATTGAGTGCCTTGATCAGGAAGATTTAGACGAATCGTTGGTCGGTGTGAAGAAGATTCCTGGTGGTGGAATGCAAGATTCTCTTCTCATAAGGGGTGTTGCGTTCAAAAAAACGTTCACATACGCTGGTGCAGAACAACAGCCCAAGCATTTCAAAAATCCTCTCATTCTTTGTCTAAACGTCGAGTTAGAACTCAAAGCAGAGAAGGACAACGCAGAAGTTCGCGTTGATGCGGTTTCTGAATACCAGGCTATCGTCGATGCCGAATGGGAGATTATCTATCGTAAACTGCAGGCTATCGAAAATACCGGCGCGAAGGTGGTCCTCAGTAAACTGCCTATCGGCGATTTGGCTACTCAGTGGTTCGCCGATCGCGATATCTTCTGTGCCGGTCGTGTTGCTGCAGGTGATCTCAGGCGCGTTGTTCAGGCTGCTGGTGGTTCTATTCAGTCTACAACGACTGATATTACTCGGGAACATCTGGGCATCTGCGGTACATTTGAGGAGAAACAAATCGGCGGTGAACGATATAACTTATTCCAGGAATGTCCTAAGGCGAAGACCTGTACACTTATTCTCAGGGGAGGTGCAGAGCAATTCATTGAAGAAGTGGAGAGAAGTTTACATGATGCCCTTATGGTCGTGAAGCGTGCAGTCAGGAACGGCGAAGTAGTTGCGGGAGGTGGCGCCATCGAGGTACGCAGACACATTTTTCTATAAAGTCTATAACTGATTGTCTTATTCAAATTACTTTTAGATGGAGCTGTCAGCGTATATCCGAAAACACGCTTTGACCATTCCTGGAAAGCTTCAGCTTATCATCGCAGCATTTGCAAAGGCCCTTGAGGTTATTCCCCGTCAGATTTCCGATAATGCTGGGCTGGATTCCACCGATGTTTTGAATAAATTACGAATGAAGCATGCCGCAGGCGAAAAATGGTATGGTGTTGACGTTGACGGTACTTCAGGGATCAGGGACAACATGGAAGCATTTGTTTGGGAACCCAGCTTGGTTAAGACCAACGCCATCAGCAGTGCATCGGAAGCGGCATGCCTTATCCTTAGTGTCGATGAAACGGTGCGCAACCCGCAAAGCGAAGCTGTCAGTAATTTTTCATAAAGATGTGCCTTTTCCGTTATTCATATTTATTCTTCGACAGCAAAATGCCGGACCAAAAGCACCCCCTGGTGCCGCCGGCCGTGCGCTGAGAGGAAGGGGACGTGGTATGCCTCGTCGGTGATTCATTCACAAGAGCTCTCGGGTACACTAGTACCTAGAACTACTACAGAGTACGTGGTGTAATGAATTACATTAGTAGAATGATGTCTTCGTAGACTTGGCTTCCAGCGATGTGGCTTCTTGTCCTGATGAAATAGTTTACCAATACATAGGCGATATTTCAGCCCCGCGAACAGAGGCTGATTTAATACGAGGACAAGGTATTTGAGGGTGTAAGATACCATTCTGATAAATCTGGTCCAAATATAGCAACTGATCCACTGAATATGGTAAGTGCTCTCACCCTGCTTAAATCGCGCAATCGTGGCTTCTCCTAACACCATGACACTACCCCGCTTCGCAATCATTATCTCTCTGTCTGTCATACTTCTGTCAATAAATAGCTCTCTGTACTTCCCAATGTTTTACCAGTTTCCATCTGCCAGTCATGTCAACTCGACTCGTAGGCGACCACTCTGCTCCCCCGAATGACCCTTACGACTCTGACTCCGACGAGAAGGGGAAAATATCTCCAATTACTCTCTCTATCATTGACGAAAAGGAATCCAAGAGTATTCCTCCCCTTGGTGCTCCACTGACTGGAAATGCTGGCGGGTTTGCTTCTCTGTTGAGCATCTTCAGTAGAAAGAAACTGCACCTGGACGCTATTGCCACTCAACCTTCCGTATTCGACGACCCTGTAACATTAGAAGCGTACCGGCCTCCCCCTCAGTATGAGAATGCCCATCGATTTGATCCATCGGCACGCTGGACATGGCGAGAGGAAAAGGCAAGGTTCCCTGAGCGTTTTCGTAGTCGGCCAGGATTACTAACGCGAACATTTCAGAAAATTGTTCGTAAAATTGATATTCGAATCATGATATGGGCGTGCATTATGTTTTTCGCTCTCGATCTTGACCGAAGCAATATCTCTCAAGCCAATTCGGATAATTTCCTCGATGATCTCAATCTTACAACAAACGACTTCAACTTGGGTAACACTCTCTTCCGTCTGTCGTTTTTGATTGCGGGTATGTTGGCTCTCTTGTATTCACATAGATGGTCTTTAAGATTCGTGCTAGAACTGCCTTCCCAGCTAATCTCAAAACGTGTTGGCCCTGATATGTGGGTACCTATGCAGGTACATATTCTGCGACCTATGGTAGTGGTAATCACGCTAATAATATATTCGCCATGCAGATGGTTCTGTGGAGTACAGTGTCCTTCTCGCAATTCTGGCTGAGCGGCCGAACAAGTTTCCTTGTGACCCGGTGGGTTCGGTCCGCGTCTATCTTTCCATATTACAGTTTTGACGATCCCTTCAGCTTCTTGCTCGGATTCTTGCAAGGTGGATTTATTCCAGACGTCGTGTTATATTTATCGTACTTTTATACGAAAACAGAATGCTCGTACTCCTGCTACTTTCTATCTAAACGGACACCTAACGAAACTGTACACAGTACCCTTAAGACTTGCTTTCTTCTGGGTCTCCAATTATATATCGGATATCGTTAGCGCTTTCCTTGCCACAGGTATCCTCCAAATGGGCGGAGTTGCGGGGAAGGAAGGATGGCGCTATCTTTTCCTCCTTGAGGGTCTCCTGACACTTCTTACCGGTTTTATATCGTTCTTCCTCATGCCTCCAGGTCCTACGCAGACAAAAGCATGGTTCAGGCCAAACGGATGGTTCTCTGAGAAGGAAGAGGTCATAATGGTTAACCGAGTACTTCGCGACGATCCCTCAAAATCGGACATGCACAACAGAGAGGGATTGAACATTAAGATGATATTTACTGCTGTCGCCGATTGGAAACTCTGGCCTATATATGTCCTAGGGATTGTTCACATGAGTAAGTCTGCGTCACTTTTACTCTAGTCGCAGTGTTTGACTCCTAAAATAGTACCCGTCGGCCCTCCACAGACATACCTGACGCTTTCTCTTCGGAACCTTGGATTTGGTACAACCGAGACTAATCTTCTCACCATTCCCTCTGTGGTTATCGGTATGATTATGCTCATGTTTACTGCGTGGTTCAGCGAAGCCGTTAATAGTCGGGTTGCCGCCACATTAATTCTACAAATCTGGGCTCTACCCTTACTTATTGCTCTCTATACCTTCAATAACAGCACTTCGCAATGGGTGTATTTCACCGTTGTTACGTTGATCACCGGTTTTCCATATGTTCACCCTATACAAGTAGCATGGGCATCCCGTAACTCATATAGCGTTCGAACAAGGACAGTATCCGCCAGGTAAGCGCCATAGTGTACGACTGTTGAGCAGCTTCTCATCGCCTATTTAGTGTCTATAACATGTTCGTGCAAGCGGGTGCAATTACTTACGCTAACATCTACCGAAAAGACGATAAGCCACTTTGTATGTATCTTTATGTCGGTCCACTTCAAAGTCGCTGATATACCACATATTAATAGACAAGCGCGGGAACCGCCAACTTATTGTTATTACTTGTATGAATATTGTCATTTACATTTTCACTTATTTCTTCTATAAATTCCTTAATGCACGGAGAGAGCGTACCTGGAATTCATGGACAGAAGAGGTAGGGTTTAACACATTAATCATCTGTTGCCTACCAACTAATCTGCATTTCTTCAGCAAAAGAAAGAATACGTCGAGAACACAAAAGATGAAGGCAACAACCGGATGGATTTCCGATTCGCCTATTAAATATTTTTGTAGATAATTTATATCATGTACTATATACGGGAGGCATACCACATACCCAAGGATGGATCTCACATGATACACTTGTAATTTGAATCAAGGAAAAACAATTAAACCTTGCATCCTGCTCTATACATGCATAGTTAACCGGTTTACAATGAAGCTTGACCCTCGGTGTTCTGCCACCATCCCCGTACCAACAATTGTTGTCGATGTAAACAAGAAGCTCGGATCTGGGATAATAGTTTTTCTATCAGAGTTGAGTGCACGCGCTTTTTACCCTGTGGCGGTATTCTGGCATCATCCGCATGGACTTTCGCAGTATTGTTCAGGAGATACAACTGCTGCGATCATGACCTTAGTACTTTCCGAGGAAAAAACAACTGTATCGGACAGATAATTGACAGAGTACCTTGGCAAGCAAGGTGATTCCACGCGATTAAGACTTCGGTGAGAAGGTCTATTATCCTCCGTTCGCAGTCTGTCAAAAATAAGTATCAGCATCACAAGTGGTTCTCGAACAGAAGTTAAGAAAGCTTGTACGGATCTGTCCTTTGTGTGCAACGGGAAGATGATTCGGGAGAAAAGCATCCGCGAAAGTATGTAAAGGTATTGCCTGAACGGTAAAGTTTCCTGCTGACTGGCACTGCCCTCACTGACAACAATCAAGACAAAGTTTTTCCACCGAAAGCCGGCATCGTTATCAGATTATCAGAACGATTAAAATAACTCGAACGCCTGCCACACAGGTACTATACGGCCTGCCTCGTCGATTTCTACCCATTTCTTGTGTTCTGTGTCAATAGTCCCCATTTGATCCACATCTCCGAAAGCGCGGGTCCACCCCAGGCCAACCGCAGCAATTCTACACACATTGGAGCTGAATACCTGTCATTAGTATTCTCCTCTATCAGTACGTAGCATCTTCAAGACGTACCTTAGCGTACATATTGTAGCACTTGGGACTGGGTCTTCATTCCAGGTCCATAATCCACTGATCAATGCCAGGTCTACCACCATACCTTGCGTAGCTCTGAAGCGTATTTTCGAACTTAGATGTCCGAATTCCTTTTGATAATAGTCCGAATTGCTAGCAAGGGTATTCAACCTCCCGTCCTCACTTTCAAACAGGGAGTAAATAGGGCCATTGTATTGGTTTTTGAATCTACCATATGCCTCTGGTGAGTCTGAAGCAACGTAAATAATGGCGGTATCGGAATTCATCTGTAATCGTGTTGTCGTTGCTGTGGTGGCTTCAACGAATTCATCCACAGGGACGTAGGCCCCGTGATATCTGAAAGAAGCGGCTTTACGATCCCCTCTGCGGATATGAACGGCAACGTATTCTTTATCTTTGCCCTTCAGTTTTGTTAATTCTTCTCTAGCAAGTCGGATCAAATGGGCTGTATTCGCATTTGGCCGTATTGTTGTCGAGAGTGACTCCAGCGCAGCTGTAAACACGGGCTTCAAACGATTGAGTTGGTGGGCATATCTTACGGGGATACGGATAAACAACGACCAGATCTTGCGAAGAGAAATGAGACCTACGGATCTTCATAGTTTTCAGAGAACGCGTGGCCGAAGTGAAACTTTGCAGTTCGTGAATTAATCACCTGAAGCGGTGTATGATGATTAGATATCCCGGAAAAAAACCAGATCATGTAAACCCACCCAATGTCTAGATTAAGGTCAGTACAGCGAGTTAACAGCATTTCTTTGGGAATGGCTTACCTGGCTGTGCGAGGGCACGACACAAGCTCTTGAACCAGGGTTAGATTCCTTTTGTTCTTAATAAAAACATCGAAGAAGCAAATGACATGCCTTCAGGGGGTGGAGCACGACAGCCAGGCTCAGGCCCTGGCTGGCGAGCGCGAACATCTTGGAAATAATCTGTCCACCTGGCAAAGTTGAATCGTCATTGTTTTACAGAAAACTTCAGGTTACTTACTTTCCCCGGTTCCAGAATGTATCGTCGATGAGGAATGTCCTGTTTCTCTGTGAAGACAAGTCCATGTATTTACACAGATTCTTTAATCATGGAGCAATATTCCGTACCTCACGGGCCATCGTTGCTGCCTGTGCCATCAGAGCAATATCTGCGACAAGCCCTACTGTTCCATCGAGCATGTACGTGATAGTACTTGTACATACTGCAGTTCTTTCACCTTCCGGTAGTTTGTAATTCTGAATATCATCGTGGTGGACGACGTCAATGGGCCCCATAGGATGAAGATCCCAGTAGTTGCCATGTGACATGAATCCTTTGTTTAGCTTGTGGCACTCCCGAAGATAATCGGACGCGTGCAGGGGGAAAGCCGTGTAGTTCTCGTAAGAGATGACATGTGCATCAGATACTTCATGCAAGTGAGAAGGTGAGGCTGGGGTAGCACCTGTTGGTGTAGCTTGCTGGGAAATAGTTAATGGGGGTATCGAGCTTTCGACAACCTCGGGAATCGAATTAGAAGTTCCCAGATATTCATGGAGAGCTTCAGGTCGTTTGAGGGATAGCACAATAAGGAACAGAAGAAAGCCCGCCACAGAAATTCCGAGTGCCAGCGGAAGACGAGATAGAATGACAGACAGGGAAAAGGACGGTGGGTTAGTAGAAAATTTCTTCCTCCCTGCACGGTAACCAGAGCTGGTGGACGCAAGTAAAGGTGCAGCCTGCTGTTGCCTTTCTGACTGATGTTCGTCGTCGTCATATTCTTGCAATAACTCGATTTCCGTGAAACCTTCCTCCGCTCTCCCGGCGCGCGAATGTGGCGTCCTAGGCGTGAGGTTCTGTAAATGGTCGCCCAATGGGTAAGCATGCGCAGAGGATAGATTAGTCAATGGTTGAGGTCGAGGCATGGCTTATAATGTAAGGTAGGCTTGACCAGCAAGCAATAATCCAAGAGTTACTGGTGGACGATGGTCAACGTGCGGAATGGTCAGTATGGAAACGAAGGTGATAGCAGCGTCAACGCAGCGCCCGATGTCCGCGAAAGTTTTACGTTGTCGTAACTAAACTTAGATTCTGGCGTACTATAGTTGATAATCAACAAATCTGTATGACATTGGTAAGAAAATAGTTCAACCACGTACGTACGGTACTGCTGCGAACGTCAAAAGAACGTGAAATATGCGAGAAGTGTCAAGTTTCAAGTTGTGAGTGAAGCGTCGGGCATAAAGACCGCTGTCATCGAGTTGCACTTCAAAGTTAGCCGTCCGCGCGGAATCTGTAACGTTAACCAGTGCCCGACAAAGTCCACGATATTGCGCGCTTGCATCGTATGTATAGGCGCTTGTAAATGTAAGGTGACAAAATTGTACATCACGTGAAAAGTCCATGTGAGATGGTCTCCAAGTCCGACTGTTTCGGTCCGATTTTGGGGAAGGAAACAACTTCCGAACAACCTATCGGAGTCTCGGAGATCAACTGACCCGCCGCAGACGGTGGTTGATCCGGACCGCGAGGCGGATCCCTCATCCTCCGCTCACGCACCTCCGTCCTGCCTCAAAGTGATCATGCAAGCCACAACCATAACCACGTCCGCCGAATTTTTGTTGACCGAGTCGGAAGAATAATGTAATTATTTACAGCATGTTTTACCGCTGTTTTCGTGAGACCCTGATTCAGTGGTACTTACTACGCTGACCACAATTTCGCCGATGCTCGACTTCCGTTTGCACAATCTTAATGGAATTTTCATCAAATTATTTATCAGAGGTTTGAATCAGACCCGAGAAGATAGGGGGCGATGAATTAAGGAGAGAATTGTAGTCGATTCGCCAAAATACGTTCAGTCCAATTGCGTCGGGGCAAGTTGTTACTTCAAATTCTGCCCCTTCGGAATTCGAGAGACGATACACCACTAAGAATGGATTGTAAATTTCAATTGAACACCCAGCACCGCACGCAAGTTCCCGGCTTGTATTTGAATATGATCATGCTGCTAAGTCGTATTGTGCGGAAATGAACGACTCTATAGTCGAAGAGGATGCAATCGTAATGATGGCAAGTTAAAAACATCCATATGCACAGCACAAAAGATTGAACACAAGCAGCGGCTAGATGGAAGCCACAGACGTTTCAAGATATATATATTGCTATCTGGCTTCTTGCACACACTGAAGTGCCACTGAGTAAGTGAAAAAATTGACTTCAATAGTCACTGGGGCAAGGGTCGCAATTTTCGAACGTAACTTCATCTTTTAACTTAATCGTATTCATCCAGCGGCTTATTCTTTCGCGTCGTGACTCAGTCGTGGCTTGCCCAAAACCACGAAGCAAGAAACGAAGAGAACGGCTTCCTTGTATCTAAACAACATGCCAAAAAATAAGTTGATCATATATTCAGGTGTTGCAATCAGAACCAATGTGATGAGAAGCAAGGACTTGAGGCAAAATGCTTGCATCTTGTCAGTGGCTCAAAGTAAAAATAGTGAGAGAGAGAAGTAATACGAGCGTGGGTGCGAATAGAAAGTGTCGACGAATGCCGCGGAGAAATCCTTTCCGAACTTTCCCTAATTAGAGGGATTGTAAATTTTCGTATTCCTGTGTTCTGTGGTCGATCAAACGCGTTAGTACATTGCTTCGAAGCCTGACCAAATTTGAGCAGGAAGAAGGCAAGTGATATGGGCATGTCACTGCGGTCACTGCATCGAGGATCCCGCGGCCCTTGAGGTTCGGGCTCGACTTTCACAAAAGCACCAGCCCGAGATACATATAGCAACGGGATAGAAGTCAAAGCATTCGTGACCTTGTGAGAGCAAGCTCTAAAACATATAGCCCATGTAACCTCGAGGATGTTTTGCTAGCCTTTGAACGAATTTGGGGGAGGCGTTGCAAAACGGTGTGGTGGTGAGGCTTGAGCGGAAGTTTAACCTGGGTAGCTTCGCTTGTGCAGGGGGACAACAAGAAACCATCAATGCAAATACTAAGACGAAGTGTTTACTAGCATAGGGAAGCAGCTAACTCTGCAAGATACTGTGGTCGCAACCATGGAGAGCGCTCAAGTAGAAACATATTAGAAGATCCGCGGGTATTCGAATACAGTATGGCTTCGACCTAAAAAATCGTTGAAAGGGATGATAAGATAGGCATGAAAAGAGAAAGAGAAAAAAAAGTAAGTACTCGCGCAAGATAGACCGTGTAGTGAAATTACAGCAGACACTTATCTCGGGTCTCGGGAGCTAACTAAATAGTTCTTCCTCGGTACTCCATTTCCCATATCTCCTGACCTTCTTCCCTAAACACTCGTCTCCGCCTGGTGCCCGGGTTCGTCCCTGCCCTCGCACTGAGAACGACGTACTCCCATAGATTAGATATAGATTGCAGGATTGGAGTTCCTAGGCAAGAAGATATTAAGCACCAAAATAGTGCAGCAGCACTAGGATACGCGTCAGTAGAAGTGGAGGGAGATATGAAAATAGAGAGCGTACATTACAAAACCAAATATGAGGAAGATGGGGATGAGGGCTGCAACGTCTGTGCGATGAGGATTGTCCATGACGATTGCTGTGAGTTGGAATGAGTGTTGCAAAAAGATTATGAGAGTCGCGTTTGAAGTGGAATGACGTTGATGATGAAATTTGCAGGCACGTGTGGGGAGTACCCGAATCCACGTACTCGTTTCTCAGGATGAGTGGACCGGGGGGATGGATCCATCTCACTGTTATGGTTTACATCCAGATCTGACTCTGAGGACTACGCATATTGTCGACATATTGTAGCGTCTGTTTGCAACTCGTGGCCGCATTAATGACTCCGGAGGAGATAATAATGTGCAGGCATCGCCCCCTTGTGAAATGAAATGGCACGTTGCGGTCAGAGGGTCCGGTGGAAATGGGGATTGGACGCGAGTTATCTGATCTCGATTTCTCAAGTCATTTCAAACGGAGAATGAAATTCGCTGCAAAAGAGAAAAAGGCATCATCGCGTCGCAGGGCCCCTCCTCCCAGCTTCCTTCCAGTTCTCCCCCAGTACTCAATTCGCCATTTCTTACACAAAACCCCGCTTAAGCTTCTCTCACCCGCTGACAGTGATATAGTTCCGAGAACAAGTACCAGTTGTCTGGAAACCGAGTCTACGGTACACTCCTCTAGATTGACTCGATCAGATTTGGGGGGTGCTAATCCGCTCTTCTGGTTCTTCCCACCCTCAGTCCACTTTTCTCAAACAAATACATTTTCTCTCTTCCCTATTCTTCAGTACGACAATGAGCAACGACCAGCCATCTCCTGTGGTGGTTTCCAAGTCCACCGACCCTCACAAGGTTAGTACTTCGTGCCACACCCCTTGTTGATCCCGCACACCGATGCTGACACATCTCTGGGTCAGCCCACCGAACCAGCGGTACCCGGTTCACAATCCTTAAAGTTCGATGCCGATGTCGAGGCCTCTGGGTCCTCTACCAGCGTCCTTCCAGTCGACCCATTTCAGATGCGCGATGGCATCGTCACTGACGAAGAACTCGCCGGCATTCGCATTCGCAAGAACGGAAAGCGCGTTGCCAAGTATCAAGCTAAACAGAATGAGGTCACTAATCTTATTCTTTCCAAGCGTTTATGTTTCTCATATCTTTTTCTGTATAGCTTATCACCGACCTTCTGAAGCCTATGGAGGATCACACGGAGGAGGCACAGAAGGAAGAGGAGGCCAATCGTCTACCCGTATGTCGACAACATATATGTATCGCTATTAGTTCACTAACTTTCACAAAGGTGAAAATCGCAATCTACGCCAGTCTCTTCTGCAATCTCGTTCTTTGCGTCCTCCAGAGTGCGTGCTTTCCATTACATGCATGACGCGTAATTTGACTTCTGTTTTCTAGTGTATGCCGCTATCTCCGCATTGTCTCTGTCACTATTGGCGACAGGCATTGATTCCGTATTCGACATCGGAAGCAATGTTTTACTCTTCTGGCTTCATAGGAAGGCCGCAAAGCTTGATATCAACAAATGGCCCGTCGGTGGTGCTCGTTTGGAGACGATTGGGAATATCGTCTACGGTGTGTTTCTCGCATCTCGCTCCTTTGCGGAAGCTCACCGCTAGTCATCACAGGCTCTCTGTAAGTACTCGATAGGATGAAAGTTGGCCCCAACTTACCACTACTACTCTTGCAGTATGGGCTCTGTCAATTTGATTGTTATTGTCGAATCGGTTCGCGGCTTGGTAACAAAGCAAGATGATAAAGACTTTCACCTTACATCAATCCTGGTTGTCGCTGCCGCACTTGGTATATCGCCCGTTACAGTGCCAGTGTCTCTTCGCTAATATAGCACATAGGTGTCAAGTTCCTCCTCTTTCTCTATTGCTTCTCCCTTAGGAACAAGTCCAGCCAAGTTCGTGTATTATGGGAGGACCACCGAAATGATTTATGGATTAACAGCTTTGGTATGAACATCCCGTTAATCAGGAACGTCAGCGATGACTCATACTCCATTAGGTATTCTCATGTCCACAGGTGGAAGCAAACTTCGTTGGTGTAGGTATCCAAGTGTTTGGAGAACGCCAGATTTTGTGACTGACGCGTATCTCCTGTAGGGCTGGATCCCGTTGGCGCCATCATTGTAAGTTGACATTTCCGTTTTCTTGACTCTCAATTGTCTTATTGGGCCACGAACAGATTGGCCTTGGTGTTGTCATCTCGTGGACTCGTACCGTTCACTCTGAATTTGAGTTGTTGGCTGGAAAGTCTGCTCCACACAACTTCCTCCAACTCCTTATCTACAAGGCCGCGACATTCTCTGATGAGATCGATAAAGTTGATACTGTTCGCGCTTATCACGTGTGTCCCGTTCCCGGCTTATTTTGTGTCTTGTAAACTGACTTTGCTTGTCGGTAACAGAGCGGACCTGTACGTTCTTATTTCCGAACGTGTGCTAAAAATATGCAATCTGACCTATGCGTGTGTCATTCAGGACTATTTTGTGGAAATTGATATCGTTATGGACGCAAATACCCCACTTTGGAAGGCACATGATGTCAGTCAGAAACTCCAGGACAAAATTGAAGTCCTCCCGAATGTTGAGAGGGCTTTTGTTCACGTAGATCACGAAGCTACTCATATACCCGTGCGTTATTCAAACCCCTGTCTCCGTATGTTTATTTACTCGTAATATATAGGAGCATCGAAAGCTCCAAAAGCTTGCCAGTGCATGACACTTTAACGACCAATGTCTTAGTGTAATTTCTAGCGCTAGAATGTGAGTAGCCATCGTGCACTTTCGTAGCACTCAACTCACAAGGCTCCAAAGGTGTATCAGAAGTCTACACACTAATAATATTGATTCGGAAAAATTTCACGACCTTTCAAGACTCCTTATTCATTTCAAACACTTTTCTGTATACCTATATCACTTACGAATGGGGCCTAATTTGATTCCTGTATCATGATTTTAACGTATTCTTCATGAAACTTCAAAACTTGTACTTACAACTATTCATACATAGGAGTAGTTACTTACAGTTACTTAGCTTCTTACTTTTAACGCGGAATAAATGAAAGTTAATAAAACCAGCTACCGAACTCATGGCCTAGCGACCACTGGAACGGTACCACCAAATGAAGTATCTCCTCGGCACTTAATTGCCGGATTAACCGGAGATCGGCACTGCATAGATCCAACCTCGTGTATGGCTGCTTTGATTCCAATTCTTCTCACTTGCTCACACCCATGTTACTCGACACTCACCAATGCTCCAAATCTCCTACTCATCTCGGTCCCTTTTTCTCACTAAATCTCCTAAAAATAGACCTTCGGACTAACAGACATTGCGGTTTACTAATTAACATTTCCAGAATCTGTCGCCACAAAAACCAAACAAAAACTGTTTTCAATGGCGTGCTTGGAGTGATGGTCGGATCGGATTTGTATTAGACACGGCGTAAGGTTGGCATAAGGTACGTTGGGAAGTTTCATACATCCATTAAACGCGCTTAACACGACTTTACATATTTCATAGTTGTATAAATAGCTCTCAGCATTTGGGGCATACGACCACCGTATACGTCAAAGTCTATGATACATGTCGCCTAACAGGGCTCAGCAGCGACCGCGATAGACCATGGACCGGTACGTATAGTGCCTGCACATGAATCCTTACTCAGGACAATACAATGTGGTCTCTGCGCTCTAAGGAGGCTGCAGATGACGTCTGGTCAGTTCTGCATCCTTTCAATCTTTCTAACATCTTTCACTGTATGTAAGGCGTTGGAACGCTGCATGTAGGGCTTGTTGGACATGTTCACCTTTCCCGTTCCCTTTCTGTACCTGTGTTGAACAGGAATGCGCCACCAACTTTCGCATTTTCTTAGTGCGCAAAAGTACATTGAAGAGTTAAGTGCTACGCGTCTGATGAACAGTAACGACGATTCTTGCGACTATGTTATACTCATCCTTAGAGAAGAAATACTGAATGGCATCTGACATATCCATCCCACCAATCTCGATGAAGGGACGACTAGCTTAACGCAACCTTAATATGTTCAACGTCATCCCAAGACGTCCTCCCATGCCCATATGTACGGAAGGCAGTAACTCGGGAAAGACCAGAGAAGTATGCCAGCTCCAATGCGATAAGAAGGAGCTCAGCTTCGATCTATAGAATATGTCGCTTTCAGCTCCTGCCTATCTCAGCTCTTTTCTTATGCTTGCCCAACACCGAAGATGCCAAGCCCACCGATTTCGCAAAATACTGAGATCTCGGTATCTCCATGGTCCGGATTTACATGTTATCCTCTTCTACGGTCTATGGAATAAAGGAAGCCTCGTTATGATAAGATGTGGTTCTCATTGAAGCATTTGGCATGCACTTACGTTCACTCTGGTTATAATTTATCCAGTGGCTATCTCGTGATGAATTCAACACACGACTTGCAAAAGCGTGAATAATATTTATCGGTACAGCGATAATTTAAATTCTGTGACGTCCCAAACCATTGGACAGACCCGAAGCATTGGAACAACCAACAGAAGCTCCCGACGCACTGACACATTTTATTGGAACCTTCTTGCCGACTTGTACGCCGAACTACTTGCGCGAGTAACGGCTTGGAGGGCGAAGGATATCCTACCAGCTGGAAGGTCGCTTTTCTGCTACCGGAGACTGGAAATCGGGCATACTTCTGGTGACAGTACATTAGTATTCTGAAGTACTTGGTTCATACGCCTTCTACCGTCTGGTCTTTATGGAGCTGTGAATCCACATGTCCCAACTAATCTCTACCTTGGCACCCGCGATCTTCAGCCATCTATTGTCCGCACAATCATGAAATGTATCGTCTAAAGTCTTTGATCGGGCATGGGGCTTCGTGTATCTCAGCGATTCAAATTTCATCGTGAAATGACCAGGCATTATGAGTAAAGTGAAAATGTTATATTTTAATCATCGATCTAGAGAAATCGTATACTTAGTGCGAACCATTCATGCTTTCTTTGAGAACCTCCTTTATGTTCCAGAATTAGTAACAAATAGCTAATTTGCATTACCCTTCTTCTATCTGTGTCTGCATAAAATACAGGATATGCTGGTACGCTATCGAAACGCCGAGCTGCACAATAGAGCGTATAGTATCGGTCATTTTAACTATTAAGTTATAGCAAATTAACAGTACTGTACATAGACTCCGTCAGACTTGTCCCTGTTGTACAAACACTCGTACAGCAGGCTACTTCATCTTCACGCTCTCTTATTTAGAGACAAAAGCTCTTTGAAGGTCTGCAAGTAGATTTTGAGAATGCTTGCTTGCTTGTAATAATTACTGATAGTAATAAAATGTCGGCTGTAGTAAAACTGTGTATTTACAAATGATGTAACCACATCACTATCGGGCTGTCTAAATATGGTAGGTCGCTAGTTGATGTGGGTTCGCTCAAACGAACCTCTAAGGACCACTTACCTGTAAGACGCCTTGCTCACACTCGCAGAGCAAGTATTGCTGCAGGGCAACTTACACACAATACCATTCTTAACTGCTTGCCTCATTGTCCAAAAACTATTAATTTTTTCAAGTTGTTCGTTCAGCTACGAAAGAGGACCCAATACAGGTTTAGGGGTGGATATTTCAAGGAGGAAACTACACAGCTGAAAGCACTCGTTCATTTTATCTGGAACTCTTATGGTGTGTCCTTTTTAATCCGCTTTAAAGATCTATCATGATCTTCCCTATTTAAAACAGGAATCGCGTAACCAAGATCCCGAGGATTTCTACGTCAAACAGGACAGGATTGGTTGGTTCGCTGCTTGTGCGTTTATATACAGCAGCTTAATTCGTCATATTGCCTAGGAAAGGGATCTTTTGGAGAAGTTTACAAGGGGTGCGTTTTACAGGCTATTGTGATGTTAACTCACCGACCTTGTCCTACAGATACGACAAGCGAACACAGAAAACGGTGGCAATCAAGATCATTGACCTTGAGAGTGCAGAAGATGAAATAGAAGATATTCAACAGGAAATCCAGATTCTTTCACAACTAGATTCACCTCATGTTACGAAGTCAGTACCGTTTCGCCTTTTAACTGCGCTTTGGTATTGAAGATCCCAGATATCATGGATCGTATCTGAAGGGATCTCATTTGTGGATTGTCATGGAGTAAGCTCAAACGTCGATCCATCAGTTTCGCTGTCTTATTCTTCGACAGGTATTGCTCCGGCGGCTCATGTTCAGATCTTGTGAGCGCATACTAACTACGCTATACCGTGATCTCTGACAGTCGATTCGTGTTAAGATGAAACCTGGTGTTTTCAGAGAAGAATATATCGCCATTATTGTCAGGGAGCTGTTGCGAGGTCTTGACTATCTCCATACTGAAGGCAAACTTCATCGAGATATTAAAGGTCGGCATCATGCTCGTCTTCTGAACTGAAGATCATTTGACCATTCTGTCTCCATAGCTGCTAATATTCTTCTATCGGCTGGTGGGGATGTTAAACTGGCTGATTTTGGGGTTTCTGGACAGCTGTCCGGTACGTTATCCGCGAAGAAGAACACTTTTGTTGGCACTCCCTATTGGATGTCGCCTGAGGTAATCAAACAGAGTGGTTATGATCATAAAGCAGATATATGGAGTTTGGGAATTACCGCCATTGAACTTGCGAAGGGGGAGCCACCATATGCTGAATTACATCCCATGAAGGTCGGTTGATGTGGATTCCACCTGCCCACACCTAGCATGTCAACCTGACCATCTAACGTTTTCACGAAATAGGTCCTATTTCTTATTCCCAAGAACCCACCTCCAGTTTTAGATGGTAACTTCTCTAAACCATTCCGAGAATTTGTTTCCTGTTGTCTTCAGAGGGACCCTCGAGACGTGTGTCAAATTCTATTGGAACGATTATCAACAACTGACAGAATTTCCCATATAGCGTCCGACTGCTCGAGAGCTTTTAAAGCACAAGTTTGTTAGGATGGCAAAGAAGACAAATTATCTAACGGAACTTATTGAGCGTCATGAACGATGGAAAGCGGAAGGCGGAGAAAGAATGGAGGAAGAGGAACGAGCTGCAGCTAATGATACGTATGGCTCATTTCCTAAACTCTGATTATCTTCTAACTTAACGACGTTCCTTGAAGGCCCGCGCAGATGGATCCTGAAGATCTGTGGGACTTCGGCACTGTTCGACACGCCGGAAGACCATCGACAATCGGAAGGGCAAACAATTCTATACGCGTATCTGGGCCTCCATTAACTTGGGAGAATGACGGAAGCAGGCGGTCCGATGGTTCAGGTTCTTCGACACGCATAGCATCCGTCAGTTCAGTTAAATATAATTCGTCATCGAATATGAAAGGGGAACTACCTCCAATTCCTCCTTCAACTACTCAACCATCCAAGCCATTTGATCAGGACACTGTCCGCCACATGCCAGAACATCCCCCTAATGCCACTCGCCACACAGTGCACCGAGAGCCATCCGACGAATTCGATGATTACGATAGTGAATACGTTGACACATACCCAAGAAATACCGCTATTCGGCAGAAGGTGGCAGATGTGCAATTAGAGGACGATGATGTTCCAGATACAACGATGCTTGACACTGTCATCTTACCTGCCATTGCATCGGTCAGTGGTTTGCATGGAACGTTTGCGTGGCTGCTAACAATTTATTTAGCTCTTTCCAAGAGTTTCTACTCAGGAAGCCAGAGTGGCGCTGAGTGCTCTGCAGCGCGCCTTCACAGAGGCAGAAAGGATCATTCCTGGGGTCACTATGGAGTTGGTAAACGAGATTGTCGACTCAGTGGAACATGTTGACGATGATCACTGATACCATACCGGACCTTGAGCAATACCTATCATTTCATAGTTTCTTGAACCGCAATGCTTTCGTGCCTGCAATCACTGTCTATTTCTTATGTCCATTCGTTTGTATATCAAACTCTTCATAGTACAATATCCAGCTAAATGTATGTAACAATTCAAAAGATATATACCGCTCGAGATATCATGGTGAAGTTGTATTATTGAGCAGAGACTTTCGTACGCTTCTTCTTTCCAGTCTTTTTTGTCCGAGTTACCTTTATAGGTTCCGGAGTGTTCGTTCGCTCCTCCTCTGACACTTCATATGCAGGAAACGATGACAGTGTTGACGTTCGCACGGGACTACCAAGTACTGTCGGTGTTTGCTGTCGTGAAACCGGTGTCGATGCAAGCTTAGCGGGAACAGGAGAACCTTCCGGCATCTCACCGTCTCTATCGACAACAAATTGCTGTGCGGAAAACACCTGTGAAGCCGCCCGCAAAGAAGGAAACTCGTTCTTCGGCGGTTCTGATATTTTATTAACCAAGGATCCGAAAGTGAGCAGACAACTGGATACATACCTTGCCCTGGAGATGGCAACCCTTCTAATCGAACCACTGGAATTGAATCCACGTCAATAGTCTTGTTCGACGGTCGGTCGTCAATGATGTAATAAGGATCATCGCGTTGCTGCATTAGACGCTCCGCTTTCCGCTGAAGATGATGTTAGAGAAGTAACAGCAAGACATTCGTTCTATCCCACCTTTTCACGTGCTTCAATTTCCTCAAGTGTCTCAACATATTCCTGCGAGGGTGTAAGAATTTCACCACTTTCCACTTCAATCAACTTCTTTTTCTTTGGTTTTATTTTGGAGCCGTTGACTTCTTTCCCTTTGCCTTTTTTGCTCTTCTTGACTTTCTTTTCGCCAGCGTTTGTCTCAGGTTCAGGTACTGGATCTGGAGGTGGGGGAACGATCCAAGCATCTAGATCCAATCCTTCTGGCACGGGGACGCGTTCCTGCGCACTCGGAGCAACGGGATTAAGTTCATAGAGGGAGAAGAGGGGTTGAATCAAGTATAGACTTTTGGGAAAATGAGGTTCTGATATCATAGCAAGGTCATCAAGAGACGAGGAAGGCCCTGGGATGGGTATACTAGGCCTACTATGAGGTCGGTATGAATTAAGATCGGCCTTTATAAACGTGAAGAGTTGCTTCGCATTTGCAGCCTATTCCGTGTCAGAAACAGTGTCCAGTCATAATAAAAGGCTACGTACTCGTTCTTGAACCTCAACATGTGGGCTATGTACAAGCTCGGAGGCTCTCTCCATGATCGATTCCACTGCAGATTTTACATGGGAAAGGTCATCATCATCCCAGCGTTGAGCCAGCTCTGCTGCCCAGCAGCCAAAGATCTTAACAGAGGCCTGGACGTAAACGGCAATAGTGTCAGGATCCAATGACGAAACTTCAGGCTGAAGAATGTACGGCAACAGTTTCTGAGGATCGGCAAGTTCCCTACTTCGTTATTCAGCGTATTGTGAAATCGGAAATCGGCTATGACGCACTCGCAGTATTCCCCACAGATCCAAGCCGCAGCCCAGAGCACTTCTGCGCAGCTCCCTTCCTCATGAGCGTTGCGCAGTAATGTATCGTCGCATATTAATGATGACATCAACTTTACAGCATATTGTCTAGCACCGCGCACACGTCCAACAACGTCGACAAGTTGATCACGGATCTCAGCTCCTACGTCAACGTTGGCTATGTGCGCGAGATCCACTAGAACAGAAATATACCACTCGAAGTTAGTCACGTTCTCATATGTATTCCTCCCGCATATATTTAATATCCTCTGACATAATGTTAGACGGTATGCGGGGGACCGACTGGGTGGAATATAGGTCGCAGGAGCAGTATGAGTGGTGTGTTGTGCAAGAGATTCAGCGGCAGATGGAAGAGCGGGGGCTGACGCTTCAGGAACGAGGTGCGACAATAATTGTTGAACTATTGAAGGAAGGTTGTCGCGGTCGACCTGCAGATATCGTAAATTAAAAACAAAGTAAATGATTCTGCTGCATTCTTACCATTGTAGAAACTAAGTCGAGCGCGCGCATACGGATGCTTATATCTTGGTCGTTGACACTCGCAAGAATTGTATCCTGATATTCGGCAACCAAGTATGCATGGGTAGGAACAATCTTTGTCATCGCCATAAGTGCAATGTACTTCACTGCGTATGTGATGAGCTTCATATGGTAGCACAACTGTAAATTCTCGTACAATTCTGATCAGGATCTTCAATAAACGCTGCCAACTTCGAGATACAAAGCTTGGCAAGGGAATTTCCTGAGGAGCCTTGTAGCATTCCTCCGATAATACATGTATGGACACATTCGTACAACAGTGATATTGCAGTAGTTGTTGAAATCAACTCGGTAATTGGAGGTTGTAACTTCTTGACCAGACGCGGTTCATAGGGAGACAACGAGCCAAACTTGAGGATGACGATAAGTACTGACTGCCATGGTGACCGGTATCAATATAAAGACATACCAGTTTGATGATCTTAATCAACATCCAGTTATTTGATGACGTCGTCATAAGATGGAAGAGTTGGGGAGCCAAGTCCAAGTAATCAGTGGGATTTCGGCGGGAAAGTTCGCATAGCACATTCACGGTAGCGGCAACAACACCTTGACCAATGGTTGGCGGTATACATAGTAAGAAAAGGTTCCTCACGTACTAGGGTCAGTGTCCCCCAATTTCTCTACGAGACGTGGACGAGCGTAGCGTATCGCATCGGGATTCTTCACCAGTAGCTTGTACAACGTCAGAATTGCTCGCTTTCGTATGTGCGGACGGGAGTGGTTGAGCATGCCAATCAATTCTGTAGATAAATCTCGGGAAAGCTCTGGTGTCACGATATGTGAAAGCCCATTCAATGTAACAGCGACGTCTGCCGGATTTGAGGTTAAATCCTAGATATGCATTAAATGAAGGGTAGTATGGCACTATAAGAGGAGGGATTACCTTCTTCAAAAGGTTTGTCGTGAGCATCAGGACATCGGTATCCTGGTCAAAAGACTGCGCAGCTGCAAGATACCCAACCGTCTTTAAGTGGACCTTTGTCGAAGACATAACCTCGACGACATGGAAAGAAGCCCAGCTCATATCATATCCTAGCATATCTAGCTGAACGCAAATATGGATTAGATGGTGTTCGTTAAATCAACCCTCCGAGGACGCGCACGTATGTAAGTTTGAGCACTGCAGCGGCCTTCAGTTCCATGTCGTCCGACTTGATTTCCTGCCTAATCTCATCCACAGCCTTCGCTATGAATTTGGATTCATCTTTCTTGTTGGCACGAAGACCACGAATGAGATCTTGAAGAGTCCGTTCCCACATCCCACTTAGGGGGACAGTAAAGCTGCAGCGAGACTTGAGCTTGAAATCTCTCTGAAGCGTACCCCTGATCTAGTAGGAGGCAAATTATTCTGTTCCGTGCTGTATGGGAATGGGAATAAAGGAGAGTTTGAGAATTGCTCGACAGCAATGAGCTTGTCGTAACCTCGGGAGCGTACAGTGTACAGTGTACAGTGACTTCACTGAGTGTTTGCGAGGGGTAAAAGCACGTGCATCAAACGCGTGCGAGTAACTGGGCGCGACTTTGCTGATTGCTCTCGAGAATCGACTCTATCCAAACTCCATCCATGTACAGACCATACTTGTTCTGATTCTCCGCATTATCCTTCTTTGGTATCAAAATTATTTTATCATAAGATCACACAACATATTTAAGCATTAGAATGCAAACATACTCACGGGGATACTACTTTGATAAAACTGGAGGCATTCGTTCCCACTCCTACTCAACCGCGAAACCTTGCGCGAAACCGATTCAATTTCTACTTGCCTAACGTGGCTGATTTGCATTTTCAAATGTCTCTGTAGTACTCAACGCCAACTCGCAAACGTCCTGGGACCAAGTATTAATTCTATGTGTTCATTTGGCCAATTTATATCGGATACTTAGGCATGTACCTTCTTTATAAATAGACGCCGCCCCATAACTTTCCCCGTTTCTGTGTGTTCACACAGGAGTAGACTTAGCGGGTTCGATGGGTGAGAATGAGCATTTAGTCAATCATATTCTCGCAGCCGATAACCTGTATAAGTATATAATATCCTCTGTTGCACCATGCTTATCAACCGGCTTGTTCCCTCTACCTATGGGTAACAGCATAGCACGACTCTTATCCGCGTCCGAGTCTCAATCACTACTTGGTGATTCTGGTAGCCATGATCCTACCTTTAAATTGGGGAAATTTTGCATAGATGAGCCTCGTCGCATGAGGATTGTTGCTATAGGTGCTGGATACAGCGGTGGGTTTAGATTCAAGCGTTGTAACACAAGCTCTGATACTTTCATTCAAAAGGTATAATTGCAGGGATTAGGTTGGTTATATCCTGCATACCATGTATTGATTTCTCATCCTTGGTTAGGTTTCAACAGAGGATGGAAAATATTGACTTCACTATATACGACGGAAACGCAGGAGTTGGCGGGACATGGTGCACAAATAAGTATCCTGTATGTGCTATACACACGATCATCGCGCTATCTCTAATGGCCGTATGTTGTCTATAGGGACTTTCTTGTGATATTCCATCACATTGCGTGAGCTATTTTTCGCCCTTGAAGTGCGTCAAGACGGGCTAATAGTAACCATGTCATGTTCCATCAGTATCAGCTGACATTTGAAGAAAACGTTAGTCAGAATTCTTTTAACAATACCAGTTGATACTTATCAGCCCATAGAAGGATTGGTCAGCGTTCTATGCTCCTGGTGCAGAGATCCGAGCGTACCTTGAACGCGTCGTAGACAAATATAAGCTATGGAAATACATCAAACTACAGCATAGGATCACTCGGGCACGCTACTCTGAATCCACTGGGAAGTGGCACTTGACTATAAAGCGTCGAAAGAGCGACCAAGACGACTGGGAAGAATTTGAAGACACAGCTGACTTTATTTTCTCCGGTGTGGGTGGCCTCAGTCGTTGGGTATGGCCGGATATCCCAGGCCTAGAGACCTTCAAAGGAAAGGTCATACATAGTGCTCAATGGCCATCTGGAGAGGATGGTAATGGGCTGGCAGGTCTAGATGACAGTTGGGCTGATAAGAAGGTAGCAGTGATAGGTGTGGTAAGTTATGCATCACGATGTCTACAGTTGCACATGTGGCTGAGACAGTTTAGGGTTCATCTGCAATTCAAATAGTACCAGCGCTTCAGCCCAAGGTCAAGTATCTGGCTAATTATGTTAGAGGGAAAACATGGGTTTCCGCCACATTCTCCCGGGAACTACTCGTAAGATTAGCAGGAAGAGATGATGTTGACAATTGCAAGTGTCTATCAGATTTAATATTCTCGTAGTTTTGAATCTTTCTCCAGATCAATTTACTGAGAAGGATAAGGGTGCATTTAAAGATCCAGAATATTACAAACGATTCAGACAGGAACTCGAATCAAGCTTGAATGTAAGAGTGGTGTTCCACGACGAACAGGTCTAGCTCTAACGATCCTTCATTAGTCTGCTCATTGCGCTACATTGATGGGAAACCCGATGCAGATTGCAGCACCAACTGAGTTCAGAAAAATCATGTTACAGAAGCTCGCAAAGAAACCATGGATTACGGAACACAGTATGCCAATGTACTCATCTCCTAAGTTAAATTATTCAAGGCTTCCCATTAGTTATACCCGATTTTCCTGTTTGTTGTCGACGTTTGACACCGGGTCCTGGATACCTGGAAGCGTTGTGCGAAGATAATGTAGGTCTTAACTGGGTGAAATATCACGAAGATTTTAACCATCCTGTAAAGGTGGACTTTATTCCGTCGAGGATAAGGAAAGTTACTCCAGAAGGCATAGAAACTAACGATGGAAAATTTCAAGAATTCGATGTAATCGTTTGTGCAACAGGTGAGTGGAAGATGTTAGTGCGAATATTAGATACCGATTATATTAAGGTTATGATACGTCGTATCATCTTGACTTCGATGTTATTGGAAAGGACGGTATAAACCTAAGAGATCACTACACTCCCCACCCAAGGACGTATCTTGGGATAACGGTTGATAAATTTCCCAATTGGTTCCAGTCATTAGGCCCGAACTCGGGTGTAGGTGCTGGATCACTCTTGCTTCTTCTGGAACGACAAATCGATTATGCGGTTGCAGTAGCGCAGAAGATGCAGCGTGAAAGGCTGAAAAGCATAGAAGTCAAGAAAGACGCTGTTGATGACTTTGATCAATATCTTGAGGCACGTGGGCTATCTTATCTAAGACAAACGTGTATTAACCTCATTTTATCAGAGTTACTTCCCCACAGTAAGTTTTAAAATTCTCAAGTGTTTCAACCTTCTCTTACTTTAGATCCGACAGACTGTATTTGGGCAGAAGTGTCGTTCATGGTATAAGGTTGGAAAGGAAGAAGGACGAGTTGTTGCACTCTGGCCTGGTAATGCACTGAAAACAGCTTGAAAGCATACGTAAAAAGCTTAACACAGATTGACTATTACTGTAGGCTCCCCCCTGCATGCAGCCCGCGCGTTGCAGCACCCGCGCTGGGAAGACTTCAACTATGAGCTCTTGGACGGTGTTCAGAATAGGTTTCATTGGCTGGGCGATGGGAATACCGTAGCTGATACAATTCCTCAGGCAGATAGTAAGTCGTCAGGGGTCTCCTTTTGCACCATAGAGTCTAAGGAATGTCCCCTTACAGAGGCTTGGTACCTTCACGAGATTGATTACCCTCCTGGTGCGTTGTTTAATCACAACCCTCGGAAGTGATGTGACAATTAATCGATATATACAGTCCCCAATTAGATCTCTACAAGTCGAGATCTATCACAGAATGTCACTTGACAAGTGTCCATATATAAAGCATGTAATATCACAATGCACAAATGTGCCAATTACAGTTAATGAAGTTGAAAGTAGAAATCGAAAGTAACAGGAATGCTTGTGGTAAGCTTAAATCATTCCTTCACGAGGGGGAACGCCAGGTCTATTCGCAGACCGAGGAGGTGGTGCTGGACTCCGTGGAGCAGGGCTACCTCTATGTGACCTAGGTGGCCTCTCTTTAGCCCGCGGAAATTCGCCATCGCTTTCTCTATCCCTTGCCCCAGGAGCCATTGGAGGGCGGTAAGGGTTGGCACTTAATGGGGGAGAATTGGCTCGCCTTGGAAGAGGTGACGGCAATGGAGCACCAGGGATGGGTGCAGAAAGTGGCGTTGTATTATTTCCCACTGCGGCAGAAACAGGTGTCCGACTGCGATTTATTGCAGACGCGGGGTATCCAGACGTGTACGGACCAGAGGTATATGGTGGGCGAGCAGAATTTGCCACTGGTGTTGTTTCATTGGTATACACCGATGCGGGTGAATGAGGCGAAAGCGGCGTCCGGCCACCGGCTGATGATGGAGGCTGTAATCCGGCAGATGGAGGTGGTTGTAAGGAGCCCCAAGCGCCTTGTCGAGGCGGGGACGTAGAATCTGATGAGGGCCCAGGACCTCGTCTACGGCTGAGTGGCGGAGCAGATATAGTGGGTGGTGGCGGGGCTGGGGGGAGCTGTGGCGAGACTATTTCAACGTGTTTGATAAGTTTCTGTGCAGAGGGTTGGATTTGCTTCGACATCCGATGATCTTGTAAGGAAAACTTCACGACCGGATCATCAGGCACTTTGGGATGCTGAACCAGAATTGCATTAAGTAAGAAACGGAAATCAAGTCCATATTCCTCCAGAAGCTGAAGGTTGAAGTTAAAATGAATATTATATGCACAATTAGAGTTGCGAACCTTCTTGCTTTGCAAGCGGGTTATTTGATTGGCCTCTTCTACCATTTTGGAATCGACATCTTTTGAGAAGACTTGCTTGCGATAAGTTTCCGCATATTTCTCGATTTGACTTTGTGCCCAAGTGGTGAATGCTGTAAAAATAGGTTACTCCGCCAACCAATATGAGCAATAAAGATGGTCTTACTGCTTGCAACTTCATTCTCTTTGAAGCTCGCTAAATACCAGTCCGCCGTATGCCTAATCCCAGTGAAGAAAACAACCGCAAGTTCACCAATATAGGCACAAACGTCTCCAGTGAATTGGATCTTGCGCATAAGTCCATGTATGACTTGCTTCCGCATATCAAGGAATGCGCTACGGGCCGCCGCGCCAGCGCCTAGTCGATTAAGAAGCATAATAAGCGTGACAACTGTGGATTTGCGGTTGGAATGTAGTGACAGGTTGGTGAGGAGAGCGGATGTTAACTCATTCTTGAGCGTAATAAGTTTCGTGCTGAGCGGAGGGGTGGTAGACAATTTGGCCTCTCCTATCGAGAGAGAGTTATCAGAACATAAGCTGAGAGCATATATAAGGAGAAATTACCTTTCTCGATGAGCTCGACTGCCCGCGTCCACTCCCGTAAGGCAATCGCGACCGTAAGATCATCAGACCACTCAGATACCCACCGCGCATCTTTATCTGCCTTGTCTTTTTCATCACTGCCCATCCCAGGAAGATCAGCACCCTTCTTAACAAGCTCCGCCATCCAGTCTGGAACAGGCGGTATCGAGCCGCGCTGCAAAAAAAGGATGTTAGTTCCTCAAACAGATATGCGCATCAAACAGCTCCCATACCTCGCCTGCCCCAGCTTGCCACATACTCTTTCTCCGCTCATGTTCACCTTCTCGCTCTCTCCGCCTCTTAGTAGATAACTCTTCAGCCACCACACGGAACTGGGCCAAAAGTACCTTCTTATCGGTAGACGACTGTGTACGATAGACATGCGTCTCCTTTCCGTGCCGAATCTTGAATACGTTAGTCATGTCTGAGGAAAGATAAACTATCTCCGCTCAAAATACGATGCAGAGGGCTTACTGGACGAATCCTTGGTATCAAGGACAAGCATCTCGTTCAAAGGCCAGCATTTCTCCGCGACGAGTTTGCCTTCGTTCACAGTTGACCCACCACCGTCACCCCCTGCATTTCGTCTCCTCCGTCTCGCCACTAACACTGAATCATCGAGGATGACGAATTTGACCTTTCCGACAACCTTGTATGTCGCGGCATTGAGACCCAAAATGCCTTCCATCTCACTGACAATATGTCTTCCTGGTGTAGTTGGAATAAACTTGGCGGCACCTTCTATAGACGCGTGTAGCTCTTGCATCTGATTGAAATAGAGGATTCTCAAGTCTGCTATAGATGATCGCTTGTATGTGGAGAGTGTTGAGGAAGATATTGCTGTAGGATCAGGTATGTAGAGGGTTGAAGGCATGGATTTGTAGTCGGATAAAAGATCTTTGAGTTCGAGCATTTCATTCTCCAGCACCGAGATTTCTTTGGATATCAGCACAAACTCGGCGTAGCTGTTAGATGATATGTGAACGCCAATGTTTCAAGATTAACATCTAGTACTAACTTCTTGAATACACTTCTTTGCAACTCTGATGCTGTGTCATTCTTCGCATTGCTCAACGAGGACTGCAGAGACTTGAGCTCTGCCTCGGTCGAATTCGCCAATTTCTGCTTCACAACTTAACCCACAAAAGGATCCCTTCACTCATCCGTGCGCGGAACGAATGCAAGTAGATACTCACAAGCATCAGGATCAAAGTCCTCCGCACTCATAGCCTTCTTATCCTCCGGACCAATAACGCGAACGCCATCCTTCTCCCTCTCCTTCACATCGTCCTCGCCTTCCTGCATCATGACGCCCCCTCCCTGGGCAGGCATGAAGGGTGCCATATCGGGCATGGCAGGAAGCCCGTTGCCGTTAAGCTCGGTAGGGCTCGATATTTCGGCATAGCGCATCGACATGCGTTTCTTGATTTTGTCGTCCACGCGAGATTTGCGAGCATCGCGAGGGATGGGTTTGCCTCCGCCTCCTCCGCCGCCTGACTTGGTCAGTTTGGAGGCTGAGCGGGGGTTCTTGCGTGGGCCTTGGGAGGGCCTGGAGCGTAGAGATTCCATGGGTTATGCAGGGGCGGGAACAGGGGATGGTGAGTGGAAGTAGGGGGCAGGCGAGCAGATTGCGAGCAAGATGTACTATACGTTAGGACGTAAAGGTCGTAATGACTGTGCTAATTTGAGGTGGGGAGGCGAATAAATGGGTGGTATCGTATGATGGTTGTAGTGAGATTCGTGGAACCTTAGGGGGGCGGGGGACTTAAGTTTAGAGCGCCGTTGCTGCCGCTGGCAATGCAGGCCGTAGACAAGTTACAACTGCTGTGATTGAAACTCGGCGCTCAATCGCTCAGCATCAGACGCGGAATGCATCACGTGATGTTACAACTCGCGAATATAACAATGATAATTGAAACGAAAGACGGAAAGTAAAGGCAGGTCTAAGAAACGGTCAGAACCTATATTTCATTGCATAGATATATAGTATAAAATACGCGTATTTAACATTCAAGATTGAAGCCGATGAAATACATGTGGAAGGTGCAGATATCTTTGGAAGAGTCGCGACAGGAGACGAGTACTTCACCATTAGCAAAACGTTGTTTCCGTCGCAAGGTACTTAAGATAGAGATATGGGCTCCATGGAGCACAGCAGAATGCGAGGAGATTGGTGTGCATGCATTTGGCAGAAGCGCTTGATCCTTAAGAAGGATTTTAAAAGAGGATGTTCGTTCCTCACAAAAGGACAAAAGGTCCTGAATGAGCGCAACAGCAGTCTGTAGTACAGCATCCAAGTGCAGGTGACGCGGTGATAGACGGGCTGAGAGTCTAGACTAGGGATCAGAGTTTCTGTCAGATGGTGTCCCGTGTCCAGGTTGATAATATAATAGCGGGCTGTAGGATCTGAATCTCGTCAGCAATAGGAAAGAAACATGCGCTTTGGTCCCTTTTCCATATGGCCAGGGCAGCAGTCTACGTCGAGCAAAGTTGCAGTATCGATAACGTCGAATGCAAAAATCCCACAAAACAGCGATACGGTGGATGATATCATTGTATTGCTTCCACAAACTGTGGGCGGCATGATATTGTCATTGATATTAGATATACGGGGCCGCAAAGTAACGGCAGCGCGATGTCGAAACGGAGTAAAGCTATCTTTAGCGAGTGGGGAGAAGTCCTAAGAAGGAAGATTGTCCGGAATGAACGTTGGTTTCTATTGATAGCATGCACAGGATTTGGGATGTTTGGCTAGGGCATTGGAAACAAAGAAGAGAGGGAGAATAAACGTCAGGCGGAGACTCAGGAGGTGCTGAGAAACGAAGAGACGGCAAGCGAGGGCAAGCGTCATGCAGAGATGGGTTAAAGAGATGACGATTTTTGAAATCGAGTAAGCGTGGGAAATGATGCATAATAACAAAATTGGGAAGTAGAGCGAGTTGCAACTTACCCGTTACAACTTAGTTGGCACTGTCTGTCTCAGACTCTCACCTGCTCCCTCTTCCCCTTCTCCCATGGCGAACGTGCAGCAGTATCCTCCCGGCTCCTTCGACCACGCCTCCCTCCCCCAGCCCCGTCATTCTGTCTCCAGAGAGTTTCCTCACCAGCCATACCAACAGGGGAATCCTGGGGATTCGCAGTACCCAGGTACCCCCCGTTCTCGCCCAAGTAGGGACCAACACCAACAGAGGCCCATCAGCAGCTACGAGCCTGATCAGGACGACTACGACGATCCATCCCCCCACGAGCCTGATGACGACAACGACGACTTCTTCAGTGGGCCTCACACCTCAAGTCCCTCCCTCCACCCACAACCCCGCCTACAGCGCTTAGAGTCGGACGCCTTTCGCTCTTACAAGAATGCCAGCTCCATTGCTACCCAGTCCATCCGTGCCCCCTCTCCTCCCCTTTCCGGCCCGATCCTCGATCACTCCCACCTAAGACCAGGAAAGCAGGCTGCCCTCCTATCTTACGAACAGACCCTCGAATTATACCGCAATAATGCCAAAAAAACACAGGACCCTCAGCTCCAGTTCGAATTCGCCGTATTCCTCATGGATGCCTCAAAATCATTCACCATCCCCCAGCTCACCCCCGGCAATGTCATCGAGGTCGAGAAGGCAATTGAGAAGCGGGATGAAATTATCCGAGAGGGCGTCTCGCTTCTAAAACGTCTGGCTGATCGAGGCCACCCTGAGAGCCAATATTTCCTTGCCGACTGCTACGCAAATGGTATTGGTACCGCAAAGAGCAAGCAAGACTTTGACCGCGCATACCCTTTGTTCGTTCTCGCCGCCAAACATGGCCATCCAGACGCCGCCTACCGCGCAGGAACTTGCTGCGAAAATGGCTGGGGTTGCAGACGCGAATCCGCCAAAGCCCTACAGTTTTTTCGTAAGGCTGCTGCCGCATTGCATCCTGGCGCCATGTACCGGCTAGGCATAGCCGAGCTAAATGGAGAGTTGGGTTTGTCCAAGAGTCCCAAGGAGGGCGTCAAGTGGTTGAAACGGAGCGCGGAGCATGCAACCGCTGAATTCCCACACGCCCTCCATGAACTTGCTCTTCTGCACGAGCGCGGTATCGACAACGTGCTGTTTGTCGACTACGAGTATTCGACAGAATTATTGGCTCAGGCGGCCGAGTTAGGCTATGCACCTAGTGCATACCGGTTGGGGGAGTGTTATGAATATGGGAAAATGGGCTGCCCCCAGGATGCTGCCTTGTCGATCCATTACTATGTCAGCGTTTTGCACCCCAGTTTCTGCATATGCTGACCCACTTTTCCAGAACATCGCTGCACAACAGAACCACCGAGACGCGTGTTTCGCGTTGACGGCGTGGTACCTCGTTGGCTCACCCGGCGTTTTACCCCAGTCAGATACCGAAGCATTCCTGTGGGCACAGCGGGCAGCAGAAGCCGGTCTGGTGAAGGCCATGTACGCTGTGGGCTATTTCTACGAGGTTGGGATTGGCACAGTTGCCAACATGCAAGAGTGAGTCTAATCATTATATTGTGGATACCTGCCACGTAAAGTGCAATAACCTTCGATCTACTCCTATACTTTCCGCTCATCCTCGCTATATGTAGACTAACCAATTCGTTTTATCTTTCATTAGGGCCATATCATACTACAAACGTGCCGCGGAAGCGGGCGATAAGCGTGCTGCTCAACGGTTGAAGGGCCCACAAAGCCAGCCTATGCACCAGCCTGGCGGACCCGGAGCGGTGCTACATCGGGATAGCGACGATGGGAATGGTAAAGGAGGAAAGGATAAGGACTGTGTAATCATGTAAACCAGTCCCATGCCCAACCTTCGTAAGACGATGCGACTTTGTTTTAGATGGTCTGGTGATTTACGCTGGGTTCCTTCCCGGCAGTAATTATCTGACTGTGGTAGGATCTTTCTTTTTGGAAATGGGCTGGCCATCATACTCTATTTTACCCGATCCTCGGTTTACTCACACCATCATGGACAGACACTCTTTTGTTGCATTTCTACTTGATTCTTTCATTATACCTTACCCCACACCCTTATTATTTCATCCCACCTCGCTATTAGTTACTCTCACTATCGTTTTATGCTCCTGATCGCGATTCATCTTGTAAAATATCATACAGTACGATATTGCCTACCTTGGACTCATATAGATAATTATGATTGCTCGATTCTTTGCCCTCGGTCCATGGTGTACACAAAACAAGGTGCGTTTGCAATGATAAACTTTTAATGCTATCTGCTTGACTTGGTAGGGGGTTATAATTACTTCTTTGCTTGCTTCCCTCCGCTCATTTATTTTATTTCAGGTTTTTTCGATTAAGAGCACAGCTCCTCAGGCTTCGCGTTGATCCTATATCATTTCGATCTCTTTCGTTGACACTGATGATAAAGACACGTGTTCTACTAGACTGGAAGCATAGTCAGCAGCAGCTCTCGGAACAGTTTCGGCGACATAAAGCATATGCAACCGGAGATGTATGAGAAGGTCTAGGAGTGGTAATAATCTAGTCTGAATCAAAGTGATGGTAAGAAGGGTAAAGAAACTCAGGAGGACTGCGAAGAGTCAACGACCCGACCAACTGCAACACAGTGCTGGTCGTTGAATTTCAATTCGGGAATGTCGCATTTTGGACTGGTTTTATGTGTTGATCAACAACTTGACATCGATATGCAGCGACGCGTACGCGGTGGTGGCTGGTAGTCTCTGGGTAGTGAAAGCGCTTAAAGTCTTCATCATTGGTAAACTCTTTGATTCTTACTGTCGGGGCTCTCACCCTGACTGCGGCATTCCAGATTAAATTGGAATTACTTTAGTAGTTACCGAATCTCACTTGTCATGAGTAAGCTATCCTCTAGCATACGTTTAGCATACGATAACTAATTGTGATCGTTGTAGCTAACATATACGAGATATAAGACTTGAATTGTGAATAACGAGTTACTGTACACATCCTTTATAAATTACAAGATCCACCTTGCCCACAATGCCTTACCACACAGCTATCGCTACCACTGCTGTTGGACAATTCGATGTCATTCAAGTTCCAACCGAGACGCCTGGCGAAGGCGAGGTATTGATCAAGGTTGAATATGCCGCCATGATGGCTGTCGATATCTATCAGACTGACCGAGGAGCTTTCGTCGAGAGATACCCACTTACTCTCGGATGCGATGTTGCTGGCACAATCGCGCAAGTTGGTCCCAGCGTTCCCAATTTGAAAGTTGGTGAAAGGGTGCGTTTTTTTAATATCATAGCTCTGACGGGTCGTTGATACATATTCTGTGTTCTGCATTAGGTCACTGCGTTCGCATCCGGGGCGTCACGCAGTAAAGCCATGCAGCAGTATAGCATCCAGCACTATTCAGTGGTAGGAAAGGTTAGTTACGCTCTCACTATCAACCTGGATCAGGCGCTTGACGCTGTCTCTGATGATAGGTCCCAGACAATATGTCCTTGGCGGCGGCAGCGACTGTCCCCGATAACTTTGTGACAGCATTTTATACCCTCTTTAACCAACTGGGCCTTCCTATTCCATCTTCTTTTCCTGTAACTGAAGCTCCTCGTTGGCTTCAGTACCTATCCTTGTGTATGGTGGTGGATCTTCATCAGGCCAATACGCCACTCAACTCTTGCGCATTGCAGGATACAAGAACATTGTTGTCATGGCCTCTCCTAAGCATCACGAGTATCTCTGTTCTCTCGGAGCAACACATACACTTAACTATATAATAGTCCGGTATTGACAGAGGATGCTGCTGCAGCCATTGGAGGTGACAGAAAGATTCCGTTGGGCGTTGACTGTATCGGGGCGGCAGGGACCCTCAAAACTATTTCGAAGATCTTCAGTGCTACTGGAAAGCTTGCGATTCTCCTACCGATAAAGGAGGGAAATAACATTAGTGGTGGACTGGATGAAAATTTACATGTTGAAATTTCGGACAACCTCAACCCGTTCCCAAAAACTATCAACTTTGCGTTGGTTAGGACTTTCCTTTATCAGGATGTGAATCTAGTTCAATGTTATATCTGACTACCAAGCGACTTACTGATCAGTCGTATGTATGGTAGGACCTTGTGTTGAAGGAGAAACTCATGCCCAAGATTCTTCTTGAATTGCTTGCATCTGGCGCCATTCAACCTAACAGAGTGCGACTTCTGGATCAGGGATCGTTCAAAGATCGTGTCGGGCTCGGACTTGAACTTCTCAGGAATAACAAGACCAGCGGCGAAAAGATCATTGTCAAATTAGAGACTTGATTCAATAACAATATTGTACAGTAAGTAGCTCTTGCGAGTCGGGCGTTGCACCTATACAAACTGCATCGCCGTTCGGATTTTCAATGTTCTTATCTCCAAATAATTCATAACGACTAGCCGGTAGCCGTGCATCCGCAAGCCTTGGAAATGTTGCTTAGATAGTACATTATTTTGAAGCTTTCATCTGTCGTTGATAATTATAATGACTTTCATGACATCATTTATCTACATCAAGCCCAGGATATATTCTGAATATTTCGCTAATTCTAGTCGACAGAGCGGCGTTCTTCGGTGACGACCAAAATTTGCACTGGTTGGCAACCACTTAAACGTTGCATATGACTTCAACTTTGATAACCAGCATAGAATCCATCTTTGCGATGCGGAGCGTTTGCAATGAACAGTGGTTGCGGCTCATATGTGAAGGGGAACCGAATCTGAAATCAAGACGAGATGGACAAAAACGAAGACCCTAAAATCACTCAAGAAATTCTGTTTTCAATAATAAAATCCCCTGCCGCGAAAACACTCTCGATAAGATGGAGTTTCCACTTCGTTATTGAATTATCTATCGATTGCTGCGATGGTGAAAATGGAAATACTGTAGCTAAGAATAGAACAAGCGGAGAAACGCAATTGAAGGATGTTCCCTTGTAAGTACTGTGCTTACTCACATACTCACAGCTTCTCATAGCTTGGCATTCCAGATCCAACAATTGAACCAATATGTAATACAGGGTGGGATGAGTAAGCCATCCCCGACATGTGTGGACGGAACAGCTTTGAAGGCGTCATAGCTAGTTAACATAGTTGCCGGAATAGATAAATAGCCTCTGGGAACGACAAAGAGCTTCACACAATCCAACTCAAAGCCCACTTCGTTCATACTCACATTATTATGGCCACCCACACCGCTATTGCTACAACTTCACTTGGACAATTTGACCTCGTCCAAGTTCCTACTGAGACTCCTGGTGAGGGAGAGGTATTGATCAAAGTCGAATATGCAGCCATGATTGCTTTCGATACCTACCAAAACGACCGGGGCTTGTTCGTTGAGAAATACCCTCATATCTTTGGGTTTGATGCTGCGGGGACCATTGCTAAGGTTGGGTCCGGTGTTCCGGACTTGAAAGTCGGTGACAGGGTAATGTTCTCTCTATTATATCCCACTCCTGATATTGACGCGTCCCGTACTAAAGGTCACTTCATTCGCATTCGGAGCTTCACGCAACAAAGCTATGCAGCAATATGTTGTACAGCCCTATACAGTAGTGGGCAAGGTTAGTACGCACCATACCTTGATACGGTTAGAATGTTGACGATGTCGTTCAACGCAGGTTCCAGACAATATGTCCTTGGCAGCAGCAGCTAGCGTTCCCGACAACTTTGTGACCGCATTTTATACGCTCTTTAATCAGTTGGAACTGCCGCTGCCTTCCTCCTGGCCGGCAACCGAGGCACCTCCCTTAGCTGCAACACCCATCCTGGTTTATGGTGGCGGATCTTCAGCTGGCCAATATGTGACACAGCTCTTGCACCTGGCGGGATACAAAAACATCGTTGTTATTGCATCCTCGAGACACTTCGAGTACCTTCGCTCCCTCGGTGCAACGCACATATTTGACTATAATAGTCCCACATTAGCAGAGGATGTGTCTGCCGCCATTGGAGGAGAAGGAAAGATAACGTTGGGAGTAGATGCCATAACAGCTGTAGGGACCGTCAAGATAATTTCTAAGATCTTCAGTCCCACAGGCAAGCTCGCAATTCTCCTACCAGTTAAGGAGGGTAGCACGGTCACAGGCTCGCTAGAGGAGAAGATGCACTTTGAAATTCCAGAAGATAGCAACCCATTCCCAAAAACCACCAGTATTGTGCCGGTCAGGACTTTCCTTTACCAAGACGTGAGTTGTTCTGTCGAAATCAGTTATTTATTACGATTTCCTGATCCATTGTGTGGTTTAGGACTCTGTTTTGAAGGAGAAGCTCATGCCAAAGATTCTTCCTGAACTGCTTGCATCCGGTGCGATTGAACCTAACCGAGTCCGGCTTTTGGACCAGGGGTCGTTCAAAGATCGTGTGGAGCTTGGATTGGATCTGCTTAGAAACAACAAGATTCGTGGCGAAAAGGTAGTTGTCAAAGTAGAGGCATGAGCACATTGTAAGATGTAGTGTATCGATTATTACGCACGCATTTGTTGAATGACACGGTCACCTGAGGCTGTAAGCTGCTGTAGCATTACCCCACAGCACGTGATACGGGTCTACCCCGCGGTCATGCAACTTCAAGATCCGAACAAATACTTAAGTCTTTAAGTTAAGTAGCATCCATCGTCTTCTTCCTTCAATCTCTGTTAGTCGTTTATTATATTGTCTCTCTTCACAACCAGCAATGAGACGTTCTGTCACCTCCACTAGGCTCTCTGCCAACCTCGCACGAGCGGGCTATCGTAGTCGAACAGTTACTGCTAGTAACCTTCCGTCCATATCCTCCACTAAGCGAGAGCCATCATCCACTGCTTCTTCACGTAGCACCATTAGTCAAGCTACGTTGAAACCATGGACGATCCAACAGAGAGCATATGCTACGGAGAGTAGTGCATGTAAGTAAAGGGATAGTTCAGCAGCGCCGTATCCTCAATCCTTTTCAGCAGTGTTGGGACATACGCGCAAGCCTCACTTCGATAAGATACTAATTGCCAACCGGTATTTCATCTCTGTGTATTTATATACTCTCCCTAACGCGACATAATAGGGGAGAGATTGCATGTCGTGTAATCCGAACCGCAAAGAAACTTGGGATTAAGACTGTTGCAGTATTCAGTGAAGTGGATAAGGATTCCCTCCATGTCAAGATGGTATGTGACACTACCTTCTTGCTGGGAATGTCCCTCACCGAATGCAAAAGGCCGACGAAGCTTATTGTATAGGTCCAGCTCCATCCGCAGAAAGCTACGTGAGCATTTACGTCTCGCCGTTATAATACCAATATTTACAGCTATCTCTACAGTTACGGATGGACAAGATAATAGAGGTATGCCATCGTAGTGGAGCCCAGGTACGTCATGAATTACTTTCACGTAAAAGTCCTCATCTTATTGGCGATAGGCCGTTCATCCAGGGTAATACTACCACTGAGACAGGAAAGCAGGTGCTAATCAAAGGCTCAGATATGGATTCCTTAGCGAAAATGCTACATTCTCTGAGCGGCTGGCAGCGGAAGGGATCATCTTCATAGGTCCCCCAGCAAGCGCAATTGTAAGCATGGGCTCGAAGAGGTATGTTTTCTGAGATATTTGTTCACTTACGGATACTGACAAATTCACAGCGAATCCAAAAACATTATGTCAGGTGCGATGAAGTTTTAACCACTGGTGTCATGTATAACCTTAACTGCGCAGGTGCTGGTGTTCCCTGCGTTCCTGGGTATCACGGAGACAACCAAGATCCTGCATTCCTCTTTAACGAGGCCAAACACATCGGTAAGACAACTGAGCTGTCAGCAGAGTTTTCTGTCTCAATGCAGTAACAGGATTTCCCGTACTAATTAAGGCGATTCATGGAGGAGGGGGGAAAGGCATGCGCACTGTTTCTACACCAACGGCAGAGGCCTTCAACGAGGCACTACTCTCCGCTAAACGAGAGTCCCTGAAGGCCTTTGGGAATGACACAGTCCTCGTGGAGAAGTATATAGAACGTCCTAGACATGTGGAGGTGCAGGTATTTGCTGATACGCATGGCGAAGTGGTTAGTTTATGGGAAAGGGATTGTTCTGTTCAGCGGCGAAATCAAAAGATAATCGAGGAGGTAAGCACTTCAGCTAGTAGAGAGACAAACAGTTTACTGCAACTGTTTACAGGCACCCGCTCCGGGACTTACACCCGAACTACGTGTAGATTTGAGCGCGAAGGCAGTCGCCGCTGCTAAAGCTGTCAACTATGTCGGTGCTGGAACTGTGGAGTTTATCTTCGATAATGATACGCAGGACTTCCATTTCATGGAAATGTAAGAATCCTTCAATCAGGTAAAGCATTTTTAGTAACTCTTACGCCAGGAACACACGTCTTCAAGTGGAACATCCCGTTACTGAAATGGTCACAGGGTTAGATTTAGTAGAGTGGCAGTTAGAGGTAAATTCGCGTTGTTCTATGACCACTACAAGCTGTAATGCTATTTTAGGTGGCCGCCGGAAATGCACTTCCCTTAGCCCAGGCAGCGATACCTCTCGTGGGTCATGCGTTTGAGGCGCGTATATATGCAGAAAATCCCAGAAATAATTTCCTTCCAGATTCTGGATCTCTTCTTTATCTATCAACGCCAACTCCCACTCACGTTTTTGCACCACCCTTTCCACCAGCGGCTGTTTCGCCGTCTGCACCTATCATGTCTTCTCTCACACCATCACAGCCTTCCACTTCAGTCAGCCCATCCCTTCGCATAGAGCAAGGATTCGAGCAGGGTGCTCAGATTGGTGTTTTCTACGATCCTATGATTGCGAAGGTAGTTGTTCATGGAAGAGATAGAACGGAAGCTCTACGAATGTTAAGAAAAGCCTTGGACGAATACCACGTTGTCGGCGTATCTACCAATGTTGAATTCTTGAGAATGTTGGCAGGGAATCAGTCATTTATTGATCAAGAAGTGGAGACTGGGTTCATTCCTGTATTTGCAGTTCTTACATTATTGCGGCCATAACTAACACTAGTCTCCAGAAACATTTCGACGAACTCTTCCCTCCCATAGAGGAACCTACTCACGAACTACTCGCTCAGGCCGGTCTTTTCGTGGCGCTTCGTGAGCATCCCAAAGCATCGATCCAAGCATCTCCTTGGTCAACGCTCACTTCTCGTCGATTCGGCGGGGACAAATATGAGCGGATTATCGCACTGCAAAGCGAATCTTCTTTAGACAATCCTGTTACAGTTCGCGTTGCATCAACGACTGCCGAACATTTCGACATATCCGTCCAAACCGCGGAGGGAGAATCTCATTTCCACTCGGTCCAGGCGAAGCTCCTCTCGCCCACTGTCCTATCGTCAACCTTAACGACGAACTATTCTCACACCACAATCGTATCCCAACCACCTCCTGCTGCAATTCCAGCATCCCTTTCTTCCAACACAATGGAGAAGTTGCATATCTTCAGTGGAGGGCACAAGACTACCTTGGTGCTACCTTCTCCGAAATGGCTGCTTTCACTTGGCAGCGACGTGATCAATGCCCATAAAGGCGCACTTAAAGCGCCAATGCCTAGCGTTGTGGTCGAGCTACGCGTGAAACTTGGAGACAAGGTGGAGAAAGGTCAGGCTGTGGTGATTCTCGAAAGCATGAAGACAGAAACTGTGCTGAGAGCTGAGACCGCTGGCGTGGTGAAGGCCATTGGATGCAAAAACGGTGAGATGGTTGAAGAAGGAAGGGAGTTGATTGACATAGAAGAAGAAACCTCTTCAAGTACTTGATCGATGAACATTTCAAGTTCGAGGAATCGAATAGTGCGCAGCCTGTGTATTTAAATGGATTGTACTTTTAATGAACACTTCAGAATTGGACATGGCGAATTGGATTCTAAGTTCCAACCCCCAAATAAAATATGAGTGACTATGATCCTGTGTAGATGTGAGTACAAATGAACATGTTATTACATGGAGATGATGCCACTGTGTGTCGGCGTTGGCGTTGGCGTCAATTCCTCCGCAGGGGGAAAGACGAATTTGTCATGGAAATTAAGGGGCAGGTGAGGGGCTCCGGAACCAGGAGGCTCGGGATTCTGAGTGCCTTCTGGAGTCACAGTCATTGCCTCGCTTTTTGATTCCAATTCTTTCTGTGTCTCTGTGGCAGACTCAGGCGTAGTGGACAATATCATCCTATGAGATCTTGGATCACGTTCCTGAATTGCCTTCATAATTTCCTGCATCTCCTGTTCGCCAGTCCACTCGTCCACAACAGAGGTAAGATCTTCGTAGCGCTTCGCTCTACTAATAACACTGCGCAGAACAGTCGACTCGTCCTTCGTCACATTCATCCGGGGCGCTTTGAATTGCATGACACAGAACTTTGTTAGACTATGGTGGTTGTCGAGGTATTTGCACTTCAAAAACGTTGGGTAAGCAAAGAAATGAAGCAAAAAATATATACATACAAGTCTGAGATAAGAGGGCATCAACGTCTTCTCGACATCAGTTAGCGGCGTAGAAGAGAAACAAGAAAGATTCGACTCGGCCCCACGAGCAATCATAACTGAACTGGCTCCAGTGACATTCCTCACTCTCTTCGCATCTTCCCAGTTTAAGCAATCTCCATTCTCAACCACAGCAATTCCCTTTCCCATCTTATCCACAAACTCAACAATCTCCCTCAGTCGTTCGATCACTGCCTTATCCTTTTCTCTCATGGTCCTTGTCCGGCAATGAACAGTAAGACAGCTAACACCAGTGTTCACGATACGTTCCACAAGTTTCAGAGTGTCTTCTTGTGAAGGGAGCAAACGAATTTTTGCAGAAACCGTAATTTCAGATGGAAGGGCAGCCCGAAGAGCAGTAAGAATCGAGCAAAGTAGGTCAGGGTTCGTGAGAAGGGCTGCGCCCATTCCTGAGTGTGTAGAGAACGGTTTGGGACAACCACAATTAAGGTCAATACCAGAAACATCGTTCATAACCATTTTTGCTGCTTGTACTGCAATTTCTGGATCCGAAGAGCCGATCTGGTAGATGAGGTAGGGTTTTTCGACGGGATGGGTAGCGAAGATCGCGCGCGAGACACCGTTGAAAGAAACGACACCAGTGACAGCTGGAAATGTACTTTATAAGTGCGTTGCAACAAAACGTAAGATTACTTACGATCCACCTCTCTTTTTGCGTGTAGGATAGCTTTGTCGACTATTTCAGGTCCCCACACAAGGGTGGCTCCATACTTCAATGCCATGAGACGGCTGGGCACTGCAATACATATATTTAGCCATCCGCAATGCCTAAAAGCCTAAAGAGTAACCAACGAGCTCCGGAGCGAACCATGGGTGCAAGGAAAACACCATTCTTAAAGTCCTCCTTGGTAAGGTGGTCGATCCTCTGCCGTTTCGCTTCTCTCAGAGAAGGAGAGGCCGAAAGTGAGCGACGAGTCATTTTGAAGGGAGATTTTAACGAATGTGACGGCCTTAGTGAATAGTATCTGATTCGCCCTAACCAACGCATGAATGGGCGATCGCTGGGATACCAGAGATGATGAAGATGCCTGCGTCCCAGGAGTCACTAGTCATAGTAAGTTAGACCGGTGGCCGGTCGGTATCGTGAGACTACGTTCACGTGATATGAACGATTGTATCGTGTCGATATACCGACCGGTCCAACTCGTCGAATTTAGGAGGGGTAAAAGTTATCGGCGTTAAGACCTTTTGGGCTTCAAAAATTGCCTTTTTGGGATTTTCAAGTATGCATGATCCCCTCATCGTCTCTCATTTTTATTGTGTTTCCCTTCAGCTTTGCACTTTGTATCCTCTATTTTGAATAGTATTATAAATTTTACAATTATCTGAACCATTACCATGTCTAAGAACCAAGGTATAGCCCACGTAGCATCCCTCGCCCCCACCAGCCAACCAAGCAGCACCTCCAACAATCCAATTCCACCATCTTCCCTCTATCCCGTGCACATTCTAACCTTTTGAAGCACCCAACCCCTCAAATCTACCATATTTAGAGGCCATAGAAAGGAGTTATCGCACTTTCAGCTGTTCATAAGACCGTGTGATGCTGTTCAGTGTTGACTTTTGAGGGCATGCCTGAATCTTGAGTGCTATCCGTTGGCCATGGGGACTAATGCACTGTATTCTGCGCAGCGAGTGGTGTTGACATGTACATGTAGTCAATAAATGGTAGAGTTGAGGAGCCTTCGGGAGGGAGTAATGGAAGGGAGGACAACAGGTAAGATGAAAGACGCGTTGCGCACGAGCACGGAGATGGGAAAGTACGGCTCTATCCGAAAACCCAAAAAAGGAGATTTTTTGAACCCTTAACACCGATAACTTTTACCCTCCTAAATTCGACGAGTTGGACCGGTCGGTATATCGACACGATACAATCGTTCATATCACGTGAACATAGTCTCACGATACCGACCGGCTACCGGTCTAATAGTAAGTTGTCATTACCCTACATATGCAGTCAGTGTCACGTGCAAACAAACAATCTTATCAAGTCAAAATGTCGTAAATTAAAAGAGCAAAAGCGATAATCGATAAATATAACAATAGACAGAAAAGTAGTACGTAGTACTCAGTACTTATACACAGAGTTGCTAGTTGCTCCAGATACACGAAATACTTGCTGCAAGAAACGTCCTTAGTAGAATCCACCTGTTAAATCCATATCCTCAAAAACATCCCATCCTTCGAGTCCCTCCGTAAACATCCACCTCCTCCCGCCCAGCCAAGTCCCAACCCTTGCGGCATCCCGCTCTCCAAGGGGATCATCAAGGACGTTATGTACAACACTGCTAGCAGTGGCTTGTGCTACCGAGCCGGCATTTACTTCCGCACTCTGTACACTCTCAGCAGATACTGACGAAGCAGAAACAGCAAGAGCCAAAACCGCCCACCCAATCACCATCATACCGGGCGGCCTCTGTTCCCCTGCTGCCTGTACAGCCTGAACCACATCTCCCAGCGTGCTCAGTATAGCTCTCTGATCAGGCATTGAAGCACGCTCAATAATCGCAATCGGCGTCTCAGGTGGGTATCGTTCTCCATCTCTTCCCTCTACTTCACCCCGTGAAGTAAGGGTGTTAATAACGGATGCTAACCGCGCGACACCCATAAGAATGACGAGAGTACGTTCGCGCCGGTATCCGGGCAATTGTACACTCTTGCCTCCACGTCCGACCCCAGTGCATACCACGAACGAATCGGCGACGCCGCGCTGGGTAAGGGGGATGTTCACTAGTGTTGGTCCAGCAAGCGCAGAGGATATGCCAGGGACAATCAGAGGAGTGAAGCCATATGACGAGAGGAGGAGATATTCTTCGCCTGAGCGTCCATAGATCGATGGATCACCTTGTTTTAGCTACAGGTGTAGCAGTGTCAAATTGCGATAGAACAGAATATTAAGACAAATAAAAACTTACTCGAACAACACATTTTCCCTCCCTTGCACCCTCCAGAGCCCAGCGCATCATTTCTTCCTGTGCGATTTCTGCATTTCCAGGAAACTTGCGCGCAATACGTATAGGAGTGTGCTCGGGTATTATGTCAAGCACTGCCGAAGGGACCAGTTTATCTGCCAATACAAGGTCCGCAAGATGCGTTAGTGCATGGTAAGTTGCTAGCGTAAGTAAGGAAGGGTGACCAGGTCCTGAGCCGACTAGGAGTATGCGGCCTTTCTTTTGCGTTAAGTTGCTAGATGGAAATATCGATAGAGAGTGGTGTGAAACAGGAGACGTTGAAGACGAACGTAATGGGGGGAAATGTGTTCCAGAGAGGATCTCGTGCATTTCTGTACTAGAAAGAGAAGCGAGGCGAGGGAGAGGCCAGTACTCGCTGACCTGAGCTACATAACGCATCCGTCGGCGGGCTCTATCTATCAGCGACTCCTCATCCTCCAAGCTTCCGACTGTTCGTTGAGTAACGGGTAAATTCGGCGTCGGAACCTCGTCTTCCCCTTCTACACCTTCCCCTCCTGCTTCACTTTCCTGCTTTGCTAGAGCACGCATTTCCCCGACTTTTATTACGGTCTCACCAACTTCTTTGGGGAGGCGGGAAACGATTTCCCGCCGTATACGACCACCCAGGCGACAGCCCTGTCCATTAGTTGTGACAGCCACTTGTAGAGGAGTGCCTTCCCAGCGATGCGTAGACGCAAATGTAAAGTCGCAAAGGTGGGGGACATCGGTGACACTGGTTGGCACGCGATGAACGCGGAGCACATTATATATCCCCTCTGCGGAAGCCCGTGTCCGCTTGCCAGGATTGAGTAGAGTATCGGTAACACAAGCTAGAGCAATTCTTCGCTCCTGTAGCCAATTATCCAGTCGTTCTATTTCGTCGTTTCCTGATAGAGATGCCCAATCCACCCACTCGATCTCTCGTCTCCCCACGCGGACCTGGAGCTCTTCGCATGCAGAGGTGAGGGGTGTTGGCGACAGCACGACCACAGAAGCGCCGGATTCGAGGGCGTTATAAGCTCGAGTAGCTGATAGTGGCGTGTTCCCTATAATAAGAAACTGTGAAGGACTTTGGGACTGATGGCGCCGGAAGGAGAACGAGAGAAGAAGGGATGCGCCAATTTTTGGTTCTGGGTATGTCGACATTGACGATGCTGTTGTCATCGCGCCTTACAGCGAGAAAGACGAGAAAGAAAAGAGAGGGCAAGTATAGAGAGGCGACATTAGTGCTCGAGAACAGAAGACCAGAAA
The DNA here is from genome assembly GCA_025738555.1 of Cyathus striatus. NCBI lineage: Eukaryota > Fungi > Basidiomycota > Agaricomycetes > Agaricales > Nidulariaceae > Cyathus > Cyathus striatus. The sequence continues at coordinate 2,313,948 of JAOVFP010000015.1, read as the reverse complement.
TATTCAAGTTGTCGTGCTGATGAGCAATACTCTAGAATTTCCATATGTGGTTCCCCTTCTCTCCTGCCTCAATCTTGTCTCTCTGTTTGCTCCGGTGTTCCAGAACCGCATGCTTCTTGCTTTTACATCGGCGGTTCTGTAATAAGCGACATCCGCGGGCAATCAGGTGTTTGGTTGATCGCACAATATGCCATCACCGCAGGAAATTGCTTCTAAAAGCGCGAAGATACAAAGAAGATACGAAGAAAATATTTTAAAATCGATCATATTGAGAAGATACGCTGAAAAGACTTTTGATTTCATCATATCTTCTCAATATCATCAAAGGAAATAGAAGCAAGTTCCCGCGGTGCATGTGACTTCGTGTCCAGTGGCAGTGTCGCCTCAACTTGGATTCATTTCAACGCACATCATCGCTCTAGCTTTTCCCCTACCTCCTTTACTCTCTGGGCCTGAAGTTCTTGTTCTAAACAACTACAAGGTCCTTCAAGACTGGTACTTCGACTAGCGCTACCTTACTCAAAGATGCACCACTATAAATTCACAATCTCATTTCATGAACTACATAGGCGTGAACTACAGAACCCTGCAACATTAATATAACAGCGGCTCGCTCAAGTTGCTCAGCTCATACTTCACCAGTCCCTCCAAACATGCAAAATCATCTCCAACCATCCAAGCTTCATTCCGTCCTCTGGAATCATGGTTTGTTCTTGTACATTGTTGATACATTGTAACAACTATACTTCAAATTAATGTCTCCGAAGTCTCTACAAAAGGCTATCTAGGTATGCCTTATCTTTTTCAGATACTTCTCCTTCAAGATCAAGAACATCTCTTCGAGAGGCTTGATATTTGGAGGTAAGCAATTCTGCATGCTTTGCAGACCTTGTCTTGATATCGCATTTGAAGTGTTTAGGTTCAATCGTAACTCCCTTCATGCGAATTAAAAGTTGGGGTTGAACATCGTTCCTGTTTGCTTACCTCCACGAACGCATCCAAATCAACTTCTACTTGCTTGCCTGCTTCATCCTTAGTCTTGCCTACATTGAATCCCCATAAGAGGGTCATAATGGTAAGATACTGTTTCGTCTTGGTTCAGCACGAAGCACTACCGCTTAGGTAAATAGAACACATACCACAGCATTTTTCGCGAGATTACTCCCAGGACAAACACGCTACAGTGAAATCAAAAGCTCAGGTAAAAAATTAATGAGAGGCAGTGAACTTACCCTCCCCGCCCCGAACACGTAGTCAACTACTTTTGCCGCGTCGGGATTGTTTATGAAGCGCTCGGGATTATATACTTCGGGATCTTCAAAGATCCTTTCGTCATGGAAAATCCCCCCTGGAACTTGTTAGAACGAAATATCTGGATGCTACAGAGTCGAACTTGAATCTTACATGCGTTTACAACTAGCATCGATCCTTCGGGAATGATGTAATTGTTACACTTGAGTGCTTGTAAGGAACTTGTTCACGTATTTTTCAAGTCAATAAACCTACATCCAGTGGCCCACTTGTAGCATGTGGCACGCCAATAGGTGCGAGGGGTCGCAATCTGAAGGCCTAACATATCAATTAATTGACATTTGGTTAGGTACTCCACAACTGAAACTTGCCTCTTGAATTGTAGCAAGAACGTAAGGAAGCTTCTCAATATCTTGCAGATTAGGAGCCCTATCTGATCCAACGAGAGCATCAATTTCCTGCTGTGCCTTGAGCTGTACATCGGGATGGGCGGTGATAAAAAGAATAAAAGTCTGGATGCTTGCGTTGGTTGTGTCCGATCCACCTTCTATGAGAGCGCGGCATATGTAGCTGTTCAAGATCATCATCTATACATCAAAAGTTGGGCTTGGATCACTTACTTCGCAGCCTCTCTGTCGACTCCCCATGCTTTCCCTTTCTCAAGCAAAATCTCCGCAAAACACCCATTTCCTTCTCCCCTTGCTAGTCTTTCCTCCACCCTTTCCAGAAGTCCATAGAATAAAGTCTTCTCCTCGCGATTCAACTCTTTTGTTATTCTTTTCCAGGGCGCAAACGTTTCCGGGACATATTTTAAAAATGGGAATGCATCGACTGGCATGTGCGCTCCTGGAGCCATTAGTCCACTCCAACTTTCATAAAACTTGTAGAATTTGATCCAATCGTTGGACGAGGAGCTTGGAACGCGGATACCATAGACAATACTCATCATAGTCGAAAACATAAGTCGACGAGTATGTTTAGCAAAGCCCTACTCAAGTTGAGTCAGCATGGAAAGTAGAGCCTATGGCAAGAACACTTGCCTCCGGATCCTTCAGTAGTTCTACTGCGAGCTGGTAGGTTTCGGCCTTATGAATAGGTACGTAGTTCAAGCAAGCCTGGGCACGTAGCATTTCATGCATTGCTCTACGCTGATTTTTCCACATGTTAGCTGTGAACAATATTGATTCAGCTTCTGTTCGCAAGAATCAACAACGATACTTTAATGTAATACGCACAGTAACGAGTGCTTTAAACGTACAAAGTATTATGTTAGCTTCTAAAACGGCCGAACATCGAAAGACGCACAAAATTACAAATGGTTGATGTTCTCCGTTTCCGGAGACTGTTAAATTCGCGAAATGATTTGGCGGTCGATCGGCGGTGAGTGTTGTATCTCTTTCGATGACTTGTCGAATAGCTTCTATCGAGCTAAGGATGACCATTGTCATAGAGCCGATCTTTACACTGTAAATATCACCATATTGCTTTGCCCATTGCGTGAACCTGGTCTCACGTAGTCAGCGACATTTCACCCACCCCAACGTAAATGCGTTTGAAATGCTCAACTGGTGATGAAGCGGCAAAGACGGTATATTTCCAATAATAGGATATGTTGGAGGTCCTGGTGGAAGATGCTTTTTTCTATTGTCAAACCTAAGGGCTTTGAGCAGCAGAAATAGAAATACGCAGCCCGTGAAGAGTGACACGAGCGAAGTCATTTGTCCGATCCAGTTGACGACAGAAAGTTTTTATTTTCAAAGTGACATATATAAGGCTGGTCTAAGTAGATGATTGTATACAAACCGTTGCGCAATTGTAAACGGCCGCTTGAATATGTCACGTCAATCCCGTTGAACCAAGCCCTTTTGATGATCAAGTTTCAACGGATCTGTGGCGGAGCTATCTAGGCGCTATCAATACTTATTATAAACGCTTTAACTTGAAGTAAGTATCACAGCTGGCAGGCAACTATTTTGCCGTCGCCATTGGCCGGCAAAATTGACAGCAATAACGTTACATATTGCAATTGGCAAAACAATTGTAAAACATAGGCAAAACATTTGCAAAATGTTTTCCTATATATGGAAATTATTTCCGTTTATAGTAATGGATTTTGCTTACATTTTGTCTACATCTTGCGATGGCATATATGTACCCAATATGTAACGTTATTGATGTCAAATTTACATGGATTTTGCCAACTGCAGAAAAGTTGCCCGCCAGCAGTGTATGCATCTTTGTTGCTATCGTTCAACCCATGTAGCGTTGCTTTGTTCGTTCTTAATCTGCATGATCTTTACGTATAATTTTCAAGTACGTCCAGCGTCAAACGAGATTTAGAGAGTGGAGAAGATTACCTATGCATTGTTGACTGTCGTTCGTCTCCCCCACCTGGGACATCACGTGATATTCCATATGTAGGCATATATTCCCGCACCGTTTCGCGCAGATAAACATAAAGGGGTTTTACTCAATATCTTGCACGGCACCGTAGTGTAGTGGAATACGATACGTAATTGTTGTTACCATGTTACTTAAGGCTGTGAGTTCGATCCTAGCCCTGTGAGTTTTTGTTTTGGATAAGGGTATAAGCGCCAAGAGATCCAAAGTGCACTGGCCGGAGCCATCACACTTCCACGCCTCACGTAAGATTACTATACACATATGACGGGAAGAGGCGGCATAGGAGACGACATTAGCGAGTGTTGGAATAGGAGGTCACATTTGAATGAGTGGAATGGGAGAGAATACAACTTATCTTTATCATATAAACAACCAGCCAATCTGGTTTTCAAGTATTGTGATGCTTGCCGTGAACACGCGAGGGCCAAAAAAGAAGTCAGTGCGCAGAGATAAAGGATAAAAATGTTACACAGGATCCTCCTGTTATTACTGGCGAAAAACGGCGCAGAAATTCTGACGTGTTAGCGCCAGAAAAGCGTACACGCATGAAAGAATTAAATGATAAGACTTCTTATGGTATTTAATTCGATTTCAAGACCAACGAGCACTGCAAACTGTACAGAATAAAGGGGCATCTCTCTTTGCACTAGCAGAGGCATGTTTGAATAAGGAAAAAAGGATGAATGGGAGGGTAGGAACTAGAACCCTGGCGACATAGGATTGGCATTGGAGAGGTCGAATAAAACTATTTTAATGTACTGAGCTAGTGTATCGTTATATTACCTCAGAGCGTATATTTAGTACCTACTTGTCCCTAATACATGAATGCCTCATTACTACTGTAGTCTATGATATTGTTCCTATCATAGAGGTTTGTACTTTGCCGTTACTTGCCACTGCAAAGCCAAGCACATACTCGAGACGAGAGGTCGCCCGGGTAGTGATATTGCCTGTGCCGGATGTCACGTGATGTCCCAGGTGGGGGAGAGCAAGGGGACTTATGCATTGTTGCTCAGTAGGGCCGACACTGTAGTCATAATCAACAACGCACTTTCAGCGGACTTTAAATGGACTAAATGGATTACTTATAGACCAACTGTAGGTAAGTACTTAAACCCTTCTGAAGCAACAATTTCTTATTCGCTACTAGTACTGATATTCTTTAGGTATAGATCTCAAGTACTCTATATCTTCCTTACCCATATCCACTTCAAATGCTCGAACATCTCGCTGCGCGGTATGAAACTCCGAAAAGAGCATTTCTGCATGCCTTGAAGAACGCGGCTTGATATTACACTTGAAAGGCTTTGGCTCTACAGCAACGCGCTGCCCGAAAATTAATATGAATAAAGATTGAAAATCAAAATTACGAGATGTCTCACCTCTTCAAACGCATCGAGATCAACCTCGATTTCAATACCTGCCGCATCCCGAGCCTTACTTAGATTGAATCCCCAGAGGAATGTCATGACAGTTAGATACTGTTTCCAATGGTTATGCCATTTAATGTCTTCCCCGAGATATAAAATCAAATCTTACTACTGTGTTCTTCGCATAATGAATTCCGGGACAAATACGCTGCAAGGAGATTTAAACTGTGCTTCGAATCAGAATAAGCAACCCACACACCCTTCCTGCACCGAAAGCATAGTCGATGATCTTTGCAGCTTCAGGGTTGTTTAACAATCGCTCTGGGTCATACTCCTCGGCATTGGGGAATGTATTCTCATCGTGAAATATCGCCCCTAAATATATCAGCTACATGTTATCGTCAATTAAAATATAAGCATACACATATTGAGGATGAGCGTTGAGTTTTCAGGTATGACATAGTTGTTATACTACGACAGATGCTCAGCATAAACATAGCATATCTGACATCCGAGAAAACTTACCTTTATCGGGCCAGTGGTATAATGAGGTACGCCTACCGGATTTAACGGTCTAAACCTACTGGCCTGCGATAAACAGTTAAAACATAAGAGCACGTGGAAGGAGCAGTTGCCTACCTCGAGGATCGCGGCAACAACGTATGGGAGTTTATTAATATCCTCCAAAGCTGGCAGCCGATCCGGACCAATGGCAGTATCAATCTCCTGTTGAGCCTTCTTAAAGACTTCGGGGTAAGCAGTCATAAGAAGGATAAAAGTCTCGATAGTCCCGCTACTGGTATCTGAACTCCCATCGAGAAGAGTCTGGCCTAAATAACTATCAAACCATTAGTTGTGGACATTCTCAAGCTGACTGCCATGAGAAGTTACTTTATAAGTTCTCTGTCAAGCCCCCAATTGCCTCCCTTTTCCAGTAGCACCTCCATAAAACATTCATTCCCTTCACCTCTTGCCACCCTCTTCTCGACCATCTCCAAAAGTCTATATGAGAAATTCTTTTGCCTCTTGTTCACATCCTTCGCAATCTTCTTCCACGACGCAAACGGAACATGCTTCAGAACAGGAAATATATCAACAGGCAATTGCGATCCCGGCCTAAGAAGGGAAAGAAAGGAATCGACATTGTGATGGAATTCTTTACAGAGAGGGGAGTCAGATTTCGGGACGCGAAGACCGTATACAATAGTTATGATGCTTGAAAATGTCATTCGGCGAACATGTTGCATAAAATTCTGTGTTCAACAAGAAGTCACTCAAGCCGCGAAGACCAATGTAATGCAGAAAGCGGCACCTCTGGGTTTGTTAATAATTCCACAGAGAACTGGTAAACTTCGGCTTTCTGCATGGGTATATAATTCAGACAGGCCTGCATCCGAAGTAGCTCATGCATTGCCCTCCTCTGGTTTCTCCACGTGTCGGCTAATCAAGTTCAATTAACGGTTCCTGCGCTTGAGATATGAGTACTAACAATAGCGCGTACTTGAAAATAGTATAAGAATCAACTCCAAGTCAGTCCATAGAATATAGCACACGTACAGGAGTGCGTAAGGCTGGTGCTCTCCTGTTACAGCATTTGCAATATGATTTGGGGGCCGGTCGGACGTAAGTGCAGTATTCTTCTCAATAACATACCGTATAGCGTCAATAGAGCTCAGAACGATCATCGTTGTAGACCCGAGCTTTAAGCTATAGACATCCCCATAGTAATTTGCCCATTCCGTGAATCTGAGTAAATACGATTGTCAGATAGATTTAGAAAGAAAGCTTATCACAGACACGCAACTTGAACTGGAGGTCTTTGAGCGGAAGAGACGGAAGATTGCCAAGCACTGGATAGGTCGGAGGACCAGGTGGTAGATTTTTTTCTCTCCTCCCAGACTTGAACACCTTGAATAGCAGAAAGGGAGGAAATAAGGCAATAATGAGTGATATGAGGAAAGGCATGAAGAACTGGCGGGTAGCCTATCACAGAGTTTTTAAGAACTGCTATCCGCTAGCATCCGTATGGTAAGATGAGCGATCAGGAGACCTTCCAAATTCTGGCGGAGCCATCATTTTGTACCTGGCATTTAAGCGGCTTACGCGGGGATTGTAGTTGTGATCACTACTTTGCAGATACCATTTGGATACCATCATATGTTGCTTATCTTTTGAGCTTGTATCCGGGAGTAGACAAACTACATGCTCCATGATGTGGCGCTTATGGTAAAGCCAGGGCCCAGGATAAATATTCAGTATACACGCTCTAACACTGTCAGGCTGCTTAACAGAACGTCTTGCAAAAAATTTGAAGATGATAGCATAGCCAGGGATAACCATCTCTGCTTATAAGATCAGAGGATCAGAGTGCAATAATCTGCCTTAATAATAATAACTTTAAGAAATCTGAAAAATGCTGGGCAGCGAAACACAATCGACAATCCCAGTTACGGGGAAACGCAGAGGATAAATTAATTATGTTTCCTGAAAGCGATACGAGATAGGTATGACTTGGGTATGTTTTGATTCTGACATGTCAAGTATGTATGTATTTGGCATATGCTTTAGATCCAAATAGCGCGGCGTTCTCTGTGTCATGCGCCGTTTCAGCGGAAATCCGCAAGTTGAAGCAAGTGTTTGTTGCTCAATTACAGGTGCGCAGCAGGCGGGTTCTAGATGTGCTTCATTTAAGCACAAGGTGAGCACTGGCGTGACAGAGGCATGAATCTAAAATGGTGGCAGAAGTTGAAATACAGTGCCGGATCGATGCCGATGAGATTGTTCGTCTACGCCTGGGTGTTGTCGCATGCAAGAGAAATCCGGGTACTACTCGTGAACATGAATAAGTGTTAAAATAACAGAGAATGGGATATTTCGGGGAGAGATGGAAATTATGGGGCGGAACGAGGTTTGTTTGTGACGGATTTAGACCGGGACGATGTCCGAAAATGGCAAGACATTGTGCTTGGGGACCTGGTTGCACAGCTGCACCTCACTCTGAGTCTCAACTCTTCATCTTGTCTTCGCTATTCTTGTCCCCTGTCTTGTCTGTCATTCTTATGCCCTGCTGATTCACAATATGTCCCGACCTCCCTCTCCCGGTCCTTCTTCCCCATTCCTCACCACGTCTGCTGCTCGACGACGGCCCCTCTCCCTCCTCATGCCAGACGGCAATAGTCGCCCGCGCCAGAACAACAGCGACAGTGACGATGGCTCCCTCGATTCTCCTATCGAATCTGCCCTTGATTCATCCGCTGCTTTGATTCTCGTGCATGATGACAGTGACAACAACCTATCATTCGACTTCTCAGACGACGAGGACGACGTCGACGATGATGTCCTTAGTCCCCAATTCGAGATCAGGAAGGCCTCAATACCTCCTCTACCTCCTTCGCTTGTTTTCCTTTATCTTCTCACACCGTATCTCAAGCTAGGCGCCATGTTCATGCCGTATACTGAGCTACCTTTGCAGTACGGTCTGCCTGCACTCCTGGGCTTCGCCGCTATGTCGGCATTTGCAAGACAGCTCTGGTATCTCTTGGCACGGTATCTACGGAAAGCAGACATGGAAGAGGTCATTTGCGATACCTTTGCCAAAGGAAGAGGCAAGGAAAAGCGGAGAGAGCTCCTGCGGTCTCTCGTTAGAGGAGGCACTGGATCCATCAGTGTTTTGCTGGCAACGACATATCTGAGACGTAAGCATTCTATCTGTTCTAGTGCGATTTCTTTCTTATTCTTTACAAATAGAATCCGTCCGGAACCTCCTCCCTCTTGTACCACAAGACCTCCAATTTCCATTTTCTAGTACAATACTTACTCTGCTTCTCTCCTTGTTCGTTCTTATTCTGTACTCCTGCAAATCACTGGCCTCCAAGCGCATCGTGTACGCAACTTGGCTTTCGATACTCACCTACCTCGCATGGCTGGGCTGCGTATCGGCAGCTCATGCCAAAGGAAGCCTTGAGGTACATGGCAGTGGATTGTTGAGGCTGGGTACCTTCTGGCAAGGACTTAGTGCGTTCTTATCTATTTTGTTATTCACTAATGTGATACTGACCTCGTGTTATTATCTAACCGAACAGCAACCACCGCGTTCGCGTTCACATCTTCATCCACGCTCCCTTTATACGCATCACTGAAGGGCACAACTCAACCTATAATAACAACTACCAAAACACCCCGCTCTCGCTCCTTCACGCTTCTCTCACTGGGATCCGTTGTAACCGGTACTATTCTCATGCTCCCATCCGTCCTTTTCGCCGCGCTACCTAACAATGCACAAACAGTAAGTTTTTCCTTCCTTTCCTCCGCAGCTTGTTTACATTCAATCCAGTCATCACCTTCCACTGTTATTCTCCAGGACATCCCGGATGCGCAACTAAACACCGCAATTGTAATCCTCAACTGTATCACCCTCGTGCTCGGTATACCAGCAATCATGGTCACAACACCTGCGATACCTATCCCTGACCGTATAAGGCGAAGTATTAATTTCTCCCTCTCCAAAACACTCATCTTTATGCTCGTTGTGGTGCTTGCGTTTATGCCCGTACAAACGACAGGCATATTGAATGATGTACTTCTTGTGCTCGTGCTTGCGAGCACGTATTTCGTTCCTGGTAGGCACTAATTTTAACACCGCCATGTCACAGTAACTCAAATGAATCTCCGTAGCTGTAACGCATATAGCAGTTCACTGGTTCCGACGACCTATATCCATCGTCATTCCCAATGTCCCCGGAACACCCTCAGTTTCACAAGGAACTCCAAACTCGGCTACCCCGTCACCTCGCGCCGTGCATGACGAACTCTTACAGAGAAAAGAGCGTGCTCTTCAGAAACGTCAATTCCGAAGGCGCATTGTCTGGGACATTGGCGCTTGGTTTTTGGCCGGAATTAGTGCCACTGGTATTGTGGGTGCCGCGGGGAGAGTCACTGGTCATTGGTGAGGTGAAGGTGGTATTAGGTATATAGTAGGTAGATACACATGGACTACAGATTGTAAGCTATTTATGGCGAGGCCTTAATTGATTTAGGGCAATGGCGCTCTGGAATGCCACTTCCATGTTGTGGACATTTGTTAACATTATTGTGCACTCTGGTATAATAATCATAAGGTAAAAGAATCTGTATTGCCATCCTACTATTTTCAAGACTCGATGTGCACCCTTCAATGTAAGGTACATACCAGTCGAGTGCCCAATATCGCATGTAATTAAATGCCTACGCTACGTTCTTGCAATGCAAGGAAAACAAAAACAAAACTATGTAGCAAGTAGTCCATCCTTTTTTCTCCATCTCCCTATGCAGTAGCTACCGATACAATAATAAGCGACTAGCCCCACTCCCCCAATACTTGCTTTCACAAGAATAAATTACTTCACGTTACGCTTCTTAAGGTTCCCGTCGTCCTTCTTTGTCTCGCCCGCGGGGGCAACCGGTGTGGCCTCACTCTTCTTCTTGTCATCAGGGGTAGGTGCATCAGTCTTCTTGGAGGACTGCACAATAAAAAGTAAGCTCAAGTTAAATGAAATATATATGAAGTACATACCTTCGTAACAACTGGTTTCTGTGCGGAGCCAATGAGACCAAAGAGCGCGCCAAGCATACCAAAGAGAGTGAAAAGAGCACCAGCGATGGCAGCTCCAGTCTCAGGCTGGGTCTTGAAGGCGGTAAGAGGATCAAGCTTGGCGAGCTCGATGAAATCGATGAGCTTAGCACGGATGAAGGCAATAGGATCTTCCTTGAAAGAAGGAATGTCATCCTCATCCTCATCGGCTGCGGCGGGCTTGTCGGCAGCAGCTTCGAGAGGCTTCTTAACCTCGAAGGTCTCAGCAGCAAATTTCTTGGCATCTTCAACAGAGTGACCGATGTACAAGTTGTCGAACAAAATATCCTCAGTCATAGTCCAAAGCTCGATACCAACACCGCCAATCTTGTTGAGGGATTTAACAGGGGTAAGATCCTCGAAGTAGTCGGGGTTGGGGATCTTGCGAGGAGCCCAAGGTCCCTTGTACGCGGGGTTATCGATCATGGGAGGGAACCACTTGCCCTTATAGTCGGGGTTAGCCTTAAAGGGACTGAAGGATGTTTTTCAGTGAAAACTCCAGACGTAATTGAAGTTAAACTTACCGCTTCCATTCGCCACAGCCGGGAGCCTCAGCGCACTTGGAGTTAGGAACAATGGGGGCAATCCATTCGCCATCTTCTTCGTCATCCCATTCCTCGGGCTTGGCAGCGTCAGGATCAGGAATTGTCTGAGGTTCATCGTCGAGCCAACCCTCGGGCTTGACAGCGTCCTCGTCGGGAATTTCATAGGGAGCGTCCTCATTCCAATCCTCAGGCTATAAATAGAACATTTAGTTCACATGGAAGTGAAGAAAGAATGCGGCACAAGACTAACCTTAACGGCCTTGGGATCTTCAATCTTGGGCTCATCGACCCAGTCTTCGGGCTTCTTATCCTCAGGATCATCGATTTCCTTGGGAGGGTTAACAGGGGGATCAAAGTCTTCGAGGAGGCTGCCAGTCTTCTCGCTCTCGCCATTAACTAAGACGTTGTAAGTGTTGTTGGGACTGAAACGGCTGTAAGACAAGGTCATGAATAAAAATTATAGAAAAAAACCTACTGTACGACGAGAGTGTAGAGATTGGTAAGTTTCTCAATTGTGGGACGAGGAGGAAGGCGAAGGTGCTTTTCCTCGGTAACGCCAGTCTTAGGAGACGTGTGGCGGAAGATAAAGTGAACCTATGAAAAGTTGGTCAGCTCGCTGAACTACAACCAGAATCACCAGTTAAATCTCACCTTGGTTCCTGGGCAGGTTAAATCAGGACCGAACATGACGACCCAGGGGGTGGTGTCAGAGAACTCCTTGCCGCTGGTCTGGAAGCCATCCTCCAGCAGCTTGACGTATCCACCACCGCAGTTACCACCCTTCTGGTACTTAACTTCATATTGGACAACAAGAGGCTTGTCCTTGAAGTCAATAGGCTTTGCGAAAGGAGCAGAAATGGCGTGATGAGCCGCCTTGCTCTTAGCAACAAGACCCTTGTCACCCTCAACAACAGAGATGGAAGGGTCTTCGACCTCCCACTTGCCGACATAGCTGAAAGTCTCACCGCCAACAGGAGTCTTCTTTGTCGCCTCTGACGGTGTCCAGCGTTCTGACCAGTCGTCCGTGAACTGTTCCACGAACGGTGCCTTAATAGAGGTGGGTGTGAAGGAGGGCTTGGGAGCATCCTCGGACTGAGCTACAACACCTGCAGCGGCGAGAGCAAGTACGGAGAGTGCAACGCTTCGCATGATGAGTACGAAGGAAGTTGGCGAGGAAGAGGAGAGAGGATGAAGAAGAGAAAGATGAAGGAGTGAGTGCTGTTTCTCGTGTGTGGTCACCTGCGCGATCCTAAATACGCTTTCATTCATTCCGATGTGCCTACGTGGCATTCTGGTAAACTCTATATTCTCACGCTCACGTGTCGCCATCCCATTCGCTCATCCCGAGAGTCTTACACCCGCAGCCACCGCCAGACGTTATATCTTATGGCCACAGTATCTATTCTCCTATCTGTCACTATACACTCCAATATATATACATCTAATACACTAGTCTTCATCCAAGTAAATCGGCGTGGCCAGACGCAGACAGCGCAAGCTATTATGCAAGGGTCAGCATACACATCAGACACGTAGGCTCCACATCATTGCTTACCACGAACTCGTCGTCCAAATATTTGGACACAGCAATCTGGTCTCCCAGTCCTTTTCGCCGGCGCGTCTTCAAAACTAGGTCTCGCGCCAATGCCTGACCCGATGCTGGCTCCAGAGGCCGAAGCTTGATGCTTGTGTCCGTGGGATCGCCTGTAGTATTCCCGGAAACATTTAGCTCACGCGGTCCTCTCACGTGTGAATTAAATTCAAGAACCCACCTGGCACAATCGACCAGTGGTCGAACACCTGCAGACAGAACGCTTGTCCTTGCGTCGCCGTTCTCAGGTCAGTTTCGAATCCGTTCGCGTCGATAACTGGTATGAGAGCCTTTACGGTGTACAGTGGTGATCCCGCTTTTGGGATGTCCTGTGTCACGTGCCCGCGGCGACGGGCTAGCACTGTGTACACCGCTGATATGCAGTCCGCCGGTGCCTGCACTTCAACGTAATAGATAGGTTCCATTAGTCTTGGTGTCGCCTGCATTATCATGAATATGAAACAATATTTAACATTGTTAGGCATAGAGCAGAAAATATCTTCTCACCATCAAGAACGATGAATAGCACACGCGCCGGGCCGTGGGTACAATCTGTCCTCCTCCGCGGAAAATTGGTTCTGGCGCCAGGCTTGCGTCCAAAAGGCGGAATTTAACGTTTCGCATTGCTGAGTGAAATCCGTATACTTGATAAGCCCACAGACATATTTTTACATAGGAAAAGCACATACGTTCATCACATAGCGGCCCTTCACGAGCACCCCATTGGAATCCTTGCTTTATATGTTCCTTCACAGTCCCAAGCAACTTCTTGTCAACTTGAGAAGGAAGCGTATCATCCAATAGAATATTTGGACCGCTCTCATCAGGCCCAAACGCCCATATTGACCGTGAAGCAAGCAAATCCCATTGGTATTTTTCTTGGAAGAAAGTACCACGTTCCTTAGCAGTCATTCGCATGTTGACCCGCCCCCGTTCAACATCTTCAGCGATGCCACGCTCCAGTGGCTCAGCGATCATTGTAATCCGGTTCCTACGCAAAAATAATAAAACATAACCCGTAAGTACGCTGCCACAGCTATAATTTCAAACTTACTTCTTATTCGGAGTATCAGCATAGCACTTCAATGCACTAGTCTCCAACACTGTCTCGCAAAACTTGGTGACTGGATCGGAGACTTTGATCTCTATTTCCGAGAATAGGCGTCGCAGATCATGCATCACACAGTCCAGGTACAGCTCTCCAGTTCCTATCAAGACATGTTCGCCGCTCTCCTCCACCTTGGTCGATACCAATGGATACGACTTGTTGATGCTGCGTAGTCCAGACAGCATTTTGGGCAATTCTGATGGGGCGATAGGCTCAATAGCGATCTTCAGTACGGATTCGGTCATATGCTTAATAGGCTTAAAAATGTGAAGATCTTCCTCAATGTCGACGCCTGCGAGTGTGGCAGTCTTGGTGATCGAGGTATCGACACCGCCGATGAGAACCAAGTTTCCCGCGGGAACCTCCTCTGCGGGGATGAAATAGCTGTAGATGTATTAACAACAAGAATATTGCGATTAATTATATGCGTACCGAGCTTCGCTGATCCACAGATCTTCTACTGTAGTTTTCAACATATCTTCCTCATCTTCGGGTGAATAGCCTTCTCCCAGCACTTTAATATCCTGCCCCTTCCTCAACGTACCACTCATTACACGACCAAACGCACGAAATGATTGTGCATCGGTTGTGTGGTACAACTTTGCAATCTGCACCATCACGGGTCCTTCCGCATCGCATGCTTTCATTGAAGCCGCGACATCGGAGGTTTGTGGCCCAGTGTACGTACTTTCAATCTGTATACCATTTCTAAGGGAGTAGAACAATAGAATATATGAAACAACACACCTTCTTCACGGTACCTTCTAGAGGGGAAGGTATGTGCTCGACAATGACATCTACAAGGCCAGTTGAGGGACCAAAGAACTGATCCAAAACCACTTTCAGCAATGGCCTCACGTCCATCTTATACATGACTGGCTTCAATTGAATGCCCAAAGTTTTCAAAGTTGTCTTCAGTTCCTCCGTTTCCTCGCTCAAAACATGACTGTAGAGCTTGTAAAGCGGATTCAAAATGAAGTACACAAATGTACGACCTTGTTCCGGATCTGCTTGTTTGCGCGTGAATTTGCGAGTTTCTGTGTTGAAGTATATATCGCCCCAGAGTCGGTCGGCGAAGGCATTGATATCCAGTTTGCCATATGTGTCAGCATACATCTTAGCGAAGGAGCGGAGGGTGAAGCACCAGTTCATGTCAGTGCTGGCGAAGGCGACGTTGCCATTTTCCGGGCTCAGTCGCAGCTCCGGGTCAGGATTAATATTACTATTGAGACATATATATAAGTCACCTGAAGTTTCATAAGAAAGTAACAGCTCTACCTTATGAAGGTATTAATCTCCTCAATTGTGTGCTTGATCTTATAGTACGCGTCATTAGGTTTAATACGGAGCTCGAGAATTAGTCTGTCAATTTTGTTCACGACAAGTGTGATTTTGATGTTTTGTTCAAGTGCGTGTCGAATGATGGCTTCTGTACCCACCATGAGCTATAGAAAACCGCTTGTCAAAATAAAATTATTGTATACGCCTTAGTTTACTCACCCCTTCAACGACGTCAACAACCAGCAAAATACCATCTGTTAACCGCATAGAAGAAGCCACTTCATCCATGAAGTTGACATGTCCTGGTGTATCGATAAAATGTATAAGGTGCGACTTCCCAGATGTCGTGGAAAGAACAAGGGACATCGGAGAAGATTTTATGGATATTTCACGCTCTCGGGATAGAATATGTGTGTCGGTGTATCTTAACTGTCGGATGAACCAATTTGAATATTGAATAATTAGTATGTACAAGCCTTGCTCACCGGTTTATCCGCATCCCAAGTCATCTTATGCGTCTCATATACCAACATATCCATTAATGCCGTTTTTCCGTGATGTAAATGACCGGCAACTGCGACATTGCGAATCATCTCTGGGAAAGCGGTCATGTTCAATAAAAACCTGTAGTGACATTTCAGTAACTTCTCTAAACTGGTGTTACTCTCATCTTACCCCTTGTCAAATCTTGTTTCTGGCATATCCTTTTCTTCCACTGTCCATTTTCGCACTTTTACCGGAGCAATGATAGGCTCTGAAAGTGGTTGTGCGTCCTCCTCCTGAACCAGCGTCTCTACATCAGCCCCATAAACATCTGATGCTGAAGGATAGTATTGCTTGTCTTCATGAAGTATAACTGCCTTATGCTGAGGTTCTATAAAGCAAGTCAAATTGGGAAGAATAGCTATGTTTAGAGCGTAAGGGCGCACCGGAGTCAACCTCCATAAGAGCCATATCCCCAGCTTCTTCCATGGGGACGTCGTCGTAGCCTTCTAGTGGTGGAGCTTCATGTTGTGGCACAAACTGCTGCGCCTGCTGGAGCTCTTCTTCATCGTCTGAGTCAAGGTCTGCACCAATGTAGTTTCCAAACTCATCGTAGTCCTCGAAGGAAGCCATGTGTCAGAACAATGAGAGAAGATTGAGAAGGAGGGAAATGGATAATCCCTTGAGAATGAAGGGTATAGATTTCTGGCTGTGAGCAGAGAAACGAAGCTGAAGCGAGAATTGGTTTGGAGTGGAGTTCAGGGAGACGCGAACGGAATATTTTGCAGCTGTTTGGCGACGGCCTCTATAATAGCACACCTCTCCGACACTCAACAATCGACCGCGCCCCCCAAGCACACCTTCCTCATTCCTCTCCCACATAGCCGATACGCCACCATGAGTTCATTGCCAGATGATACCCTCCGCAAGGTTCTTGCTATCGCATTCTTCCCTTGAAGCATCAGCTCAACCGAGCTGCCGCGTCCAGATCTTGGTACAAATTCAACAAACTGCTCTCCAATCCCAACGAGCCCTGCAACTCTCGGCTCAGCAGACTGCTGCAAAGGAGCGCGAGCGTCGTATTCTGCAACTTACAATCGGTGAGATTAGCCAGATAAAAGGCGATGTTAATATGTACAAGGGTGTTGGGAAGATGTATGTTGCCTTCCGTCTACCCCTAACCTTTCTAACTTTCTTTGGACTGATATTAGGTTTATGATGGTCCCCCGAAAAGAGATGGAACAGGACCTAAAATTCCAAGAGAAAGAACTGACAGATGATATCGCCAGTCTGAACAAAAAGGTTCGTTCTTAGATTTGCCGTTTCATGACTTTTACATGTTTCTTCTTAGTCTAAGTACTTGGAGAAACAATTCAACGATGCACAGTCCCAACTACGAGATATCGTATGTTATCGTTTTTCCTGAGCAAGAATTCTGATTTAAAAGGCTCGGTCACAGTTCCATCATGCACCCAACAAACAATAAATAAACCGTATTCACTGCATCTCCGCAATGGTTGTACTACCACTATTTCATTGAACCTTTTTTTGTTTTTGTTTTTATTCACAATAACTTCAAATTGTAAATACCAGGCTTGGAATCAGATAGTTTCCTTGTCACATTGAGGTGCAAGCTCAAGCGTGCAGCATTCGACATACTTCGTAGGCTAAGGATACCTGGCTTCTCGATCAAGTGATCATTTAACTCTACGTCTATGAAATTTGCAAGAATGGTGAGGAGGATCCACAGTCATGAAGCCTGTCCCATTTCGTGTCGGTGAAACCAGCGAGGCCGATACAAAGCCATCTGATGGTATGGAATTGGGTGCCGAATTATTTGCGTCTTTTTGGGTGTAGCCGAAGGTCGAAGCCTATTCGTGAGCACGGTTAGATGTGTTCCATTTCTAGCGTCTACTAACAGGACATTTGGATTGGGTTACATGACATGAGGACTTCTTGCTAACAGCGAAGAGGTCAGAAAATTCAATTATTTAACAAGCATTCGATCATTACACAGAGGCAGCAAGTTGCATTCCTAAGGACGATGAATACTGTGCTATTTATCCAACAAAAGCGAAGCACTCCGACAAAAGCGAGTAACAGTTGTTGAAACATTGCTATTGTGCAAGGAAATCTGCACTGAATTTCAAGGATGAAGTCGATCTGGTAAAAAGACCCCCTGGATGGCAAAGCCGTGAACCAATCTACTGCAAGTTCTCACTATGAGCAGAACATATCACGATGTATCCTCTAGCTCAAAGTAATAAATGCAACTAAGTACAATCTAATTAAAAGTATTGTAATATTACACCCAATCCCACTAGAGCGAGAGCTGCACTTGTTCATGCATACTGTATATCATCAGTCTCATCACAGTGGGATTGGGTGTAATATTACTGATACTTACATCATCGGAGTACTAATGCCATGTGTGTTATGTACCGATTCCCTTCCTACTGGGAAACGAATGCGATGACACCCAGAGGGTGTGGGAGAACTATAACGGAAACCTGAAGTGAGTACGGGTATAGGAATGAGAGTGGAAGTGTGGAAGTGAACTGTGGCTTCAGCGTATGTGCTGCACTGCCTGGATATCCCCAGGAAATGGTTCGTATTTCACAACAGACGATATCCAATGTAAGGAAACGTTCCAGAGTATAAGAGAGGGCTTCGCCACTACACTAGGCAGTGGGAGAGAAACCCGAAGGAAAACCCAGAGCGGGTTTCGGAACTTAGTGTAGGAAGAAAGTGTACAGAGTTGATATGAATACTGAAGACTACCTATTACATCTGGAAGACTACTTATACTAAGTAGGAACCTGTAGATACAAATGTAGAAGTATTATACAAAGGACAAGTCAAAGGAGTAAGTAGGAAATGAAGTCTGGGCAAAGCGGAGTAGGGGCGCAAATGACACGCTCAGAATAAAGAATAAGGAACTAATCTACAAAGGCCATAATGAAATGTATAAGTAGGAATGGAAGAGAGGAGTAATAGAATGATGATGCGGTGAGGCTGTCATAAGAGAAAGTACATATCTGAAGTATCCGATAGAAAACCCAACGGGTTCCGGGTACGTTCCCGGGCAGGAACGTCAGGAAGTGTAAACCTGAAGCGGGTACGTTCCGGGAACGGACCGGGTATGTTAGAAGGTCATGTGGGAATGTCGGCACGATGTATCCAGACATGGATATAACAACGTGATGATTTATTTATTCAGCACTTTGATTCTAGAATGAATTCTGAATCTCATCAAATTCTCATTCAAATCGCTGGTCACAACAGCCATGATCAAGTCATGATACACCGATAAGTAACTTCCTGGTTCCAAGATCTAAGTTCCTTATTTTCTCTCATGACATGTCTGTGCCCTGGAACAAATCAAAAGCCGAGCAACTCAGACGGGAAGGTAATGAGCTCTACCAGAAGAAGGACTTCGAACCCACATACAAATATTACAGCAATGCCATTGAACTGGATCCTGAAAATGCCGTATTTTATGTTAACCATTCCACTGCCTCTTGGGTCATGAAAGAGTGTGTAACACAGTGTATCCATTCAACAGGTGATAGCGATACACAAGTATTAAGGAATTGTATCTTACAGTTACCTTGATGCGGGGCTAGATGCTGAAAAGGTGTGTGGTTGTGTACTTTTAAGTAGTAAATCTACCAACTTAACTTGGTTGCCCTCAAACGGGATAGGCCATAGAAATTGACTCAAAGTACGTTAAGGCCTGGGCATGTCTAGCTTCTGTCGCAGAGGTTTGTCTATGTCCACCTTACTGTGGGCTTTTATCTCAGTGCAAAACAGGTTCTTAGTTCTTGGGGGCATGCTGAAAAATCATGTCAATCTGGGTTAGAATGCCTACCCTCTGAGAAAAGCATGTCTGCTAAAGAAAAACTACTAAAGATTCAAATGGAAAAAATATTGGCGAAGCATTACATCTCAAGAATGGTCAAGAAATTCCACAGCCGCAATTCACGATAACAAAACCTAATTCTAAGGAAATGGATGAACTGCCTTGGCTTCGGGCGTTGGCCAAAAAAGATGAATTAATGGCACAGGCCAATGGTACGAATTTCTCAAGCATAAGTACATCTCTCCAGGTTTACACCAAACAGATCGAAATGTTGACCTTGAAGCAGGGAATTGTAATTATGCAAGCATATCTGGTATAATCTCATCTGTTGATGTTTGCTTGACCTAAACAGAAGAATACAGGATTACAAGGAAGGTATGCAAAAAGTGATGAATATAATGATCACTAAAGAAAATGGTAACACCAAAGTTGTTGGAAAACTTGGGGTGCACTCTTCTTCGTATAACTAGGCACCACTGCCGACTATTACAGTACAGACAATTACCGAGATCAATAATGCACTTCTCACTAATCCCCGAATTTTTTATGAAGATCCTTCTGTATGGACGGACAAGTACAATTATCAAAGTCTGTCAAACAGAATATTAATATGATTATGCATCTGGCAATGCCATAGTTGTGTTCAAGTGTCAGCACTATAATGCATGGGGCATCGGTGGTGTCGAACTCATCCTTGATGAAGCTTTGAAAAGGTTAAAAAGTAAAGGCTGGGATAGTGCTCGACCCTCAATTGAACTCACAGTACGGTGTGTTGCTGTTGCTCTACTTTTTATCACATGTTCCTCAAAATCTGCTATAACAGTGGGTGGATTATGTCGGCATTTAATGAGTGTGCATATGGAGTCTTGCTTGAATCAGGAGCTGCTCCCTCTGGAATGGAGCTTTATGAATGTGCTATCGAGCTACTTGAATGGGGTTGCCGGCACTGGAACAATGTTTCGAAGCAAGATCGTGGTGAAAGCTTTGAAAAAGGTTTTACTAGAAAAGTTAAACATCTGTATTCTCATCTATGATGTGTGTAAGATATCTTTGTGGCTTGTTTGTACCTGAGCTGATTAGTGCGTATGAAAGTGCATTGCTTTCAATAAAGGAGACGGCCACTACATACTACAAGACCTCATGGATCAATTACAAGAACTCATTTGTGACATCAACACAGATCCACCTGATCCTCATGAGGAATTAGATGCTTACATATATGGGTCATTTTGGATGTATCCAAAGGGCAAAGCCCATTCGTAAGTATATATGGCAGTTCAGAAACCTGTTGTGTAGCTAATGTTTAAGTGCTAACAGAATGTTAGGATGGGGCTATATCAGGTTGGGATTTGCTGCCAATAACGAAGAGGACAAGGTATTTAACTTTGAACAAGCAATCGACCATTTTTTAAAGGCAGTAGCTTCCGTTTGTGAGGACGAAGAACACTGTACTACATATTTAAGAGGTGCACTCGAAGCGCTCTGGTATGTAAAAGCCCTGATCACTGTAATGCTGAAAATGTGCAAGGAGATTCATGCAGCCATTGTCAGGATGAAGCCAATCTGGGAGAAATCTCCTGGATGGCAAGCTCGCGACAGAAATCTACAGCCAGCTCTAGACTACGAACTGGAGGTATCAAGATGCATCCTGGAAGGCTCGCTAATGTTATACAATATCTATGTACCCGAATTTGAGGTAGGTGGATCCAGCAGCCAGCTTGAATTAAGTATGTGCTTGCCTTTCACATTCAATTTGTATATTTGATTCTTAGGCTACTACTAGGCCGAATTCTTCTTGGGCCCGAATGATAGTATAACAAGAGTCACTGGCAAGTAGACTGTAGCTATGCTTACCATAGTATTCCCAAACTGTTCCTGTACTACTTACTACTAATCAAATCAATCTGCCTCCTCGTAACATGCATCCAACTGTCAAGCCTTCGCCACTTAAGACTTCAAAAGTAAGTAATAAGTAGCCTAGGTTTTGCTAGGTTTCTCGCATGATATACTTTGGACATACTGTACCATTACGACCAAGTGTTCACGTGTTTTTAGCATGACGGCCACAATCAGTTGGACCAGGACCCTGGATAATCCCACTAAATGTTAAATACGTATCCCCCTATAAACAGCCAGGAATTTCAGCAAGGTTGGATATGCTTTGGCAGGTATCCCCCCATTGACACCTTTTTTGTTCCCACGATGTTGAGTTAAGCGCCCCGCAAACATCCCCCTACAATTCACACTATTCCGAAAGGTTAGATACCATCCCCTAGTTACAGCACTGCTACACTTGAAGTTCAACGCATCATAATTGTACCGCGCTTGCTGTAGGCTGTAGCCACTATCTTGCTGCTTGCTTGGAACCCCTCCCTGCCCCTCCCAACGCCTCTAAGGGCTATACCTCATGTATCTGTGTTCACTATCTAAATCTCTTAGAATTTAAGTCACATCAACTGACACTCGCACTGCAGATCATTGTACACACTTGCTTACTCACAGCCTCATTTATACCTGATACATACTACCACAGAGAAATGCCTCTCTGTAGAAAGGAATATCCTATACCCGCTGTAAGTGTTCTAATCTCAGTGTTATTGTATGGTATAACGACTGTACCTATACCCGCTGTAAGTGTTCTAATCTACGTGTGATATCAGTACCTGGATATAAGTAGAAAGTATACTAAGAGTCTTACCTCAGTGTTATTGTATGGTATAACGACTGAGGTATATGTGTATCTACTGGTAGGTATTTATATGTATCTACAAGTGGCCATAGTATAAAGATATAAAGAGAACGTGTAAGTAAGTAGAAAGGTATGAAAGGTTAGGTAAAAGGGAGAAAGGGGACACACACATATGTGCACTTACGGTGATACGAACATTAAGTCCATTTCATATCAACACTCCTCCTCACCGTAAGTGCTCCTCCTCACATGGAGTCTTGGGAGACAGAAATTCAAGGCCTAGAAATGCACGTAATCGATTGAACTGTGGTCCAGGTAATGGTTTTGTAAAGATATCGGCGATGTTGTCTTTTGTAGAAATATAAGACAACTTAATGTTTCTATCTTGTGATTGTTCACGAAGGAAATGATACTTGATATCCACGTGCTTCATGCATGCGTGGAGTAATGGATCATCGGATAATGTGATAGCGGCTCGGTTATCGCATAGGATAGGGATGGGTTGGGTGGTAGGCATATTTATGCCATCAAATAAATGTCTGAGCCATATTCCTTCTTTGCACACTTTGAATGCGGCCATATATTCAGCTTCACATGAAGATCCTGCGACTGTTTTTTGTTTTTTAGAGCTCCAAGATACCATACCTGAACCTAGTGAGAATCCATAACCGCCAATGCTACGACGAGTATTGAGGCAGTTAGCCCAGTCCGAATCTGTGAAACCTGTAGGAGCTATAGGATTTGTGCCGCCAAGGACAAGGCAGAGATCTCGTGTGCCTTTTAAATATCGAACCACTCGGATTGCGGCATTCCAATGGGCAAATGAGTAATTATCGAGAAATTGGGAGAGATGTTGTACCGCATATGAAATGTCGGGGCGAGTACCAATAGCTAGGTAGATGAGACCCCCTACTAGTGATCGATATGGGAGTTTATCAAGTTCTTCGAGTTGGTGTTGTGGAATTTCAGTGCGATTAGGTCGTCGTAGTTTTAAACCGGGTTCCATGGGTAATGTGACTGGATAAGCTTGTTTCTGACCGAATTGTGAAGTAATTTTGTTGATTAAATGGCTTTGAGATAATTTGACAGTTCTGTTTTCACGGTCCCATGTAACACCTATTCTGACAATGTGACGAACGTCGCCAAGTTCAGATATTACCCATGCTTCTTTAAGTTGAGTCTTGAAACGTTCATTTTCTTCGCAAGTGTTAGCTATAGATGTAAAATCATCTATGTGAACAGCAGTAATAACAGTATTACCTCCTTCTGAGCGATAATATATGCACAATTCGCAACCTAATCGAGTAAAGCCCCATCCAAGCATCTTGTCATTCATAGTTTTGTTCCATACACGGCCAGCTTGTCGCATACCATAGAGACCTCATACTATAAGCCATACCCAATCTTCCTTCCTGGGTTCCTCGAATCCGGCTGGTTGGTGCATGAATACCTGCTCCTCCTCAGGTAAAAGACCATATAGAAAAGCAGTCTTGATATCCATTTGTTGAGCGTCCCATCCTAAGGTAGCGGCAATATGCAAGAGAATTCTAATAGACTCCATGCGTACAGTGGGTGAGGAGGTTTTAGTATAATCTTTACCGTAAATTTGTGCAAAGCCTTTGAATACTAGATATACTTTTCGACGAATTAAATTCCCTTTTTCGTCGGTTTTTGTTTTGAAAACTGGTTTCCCTCGATAGATTTTGGAGTCCGTGGGGACGTCACTGCGGGGGACTAGACGATAAACACCCATTTCTTTGAGACCGTCTAGTTCTTCTCGGTAAGCACGTTCCCAGTCTGAACTGTGATCCGATGCCAGTGCTTCTTTCCATGTGTTGGGGTTGTCGACATCTGGGAATGCTTCAACATCAAGGTCGAGTGCTTCAGCCAACACCGTAAAGACAGTGCCTAGTTGATCTGAGAAGCCACGATTATCAGTAACAGACTGCCCCAAGAGTTGACTTAACATTGCGATCGCCTCCTCCTCTCGTGCAGAAGGGTCGTTACGCGAGTGATCTTCTTGGATATCAGCCAATGTTTTGCGTACCTCACGGCATTCTTGTCTAGATTGTTGAACTCGTGCTCCACTTTCCCTGGACTCTGCTACTGCTCGTTCGGTATGTGTAGTGGTGGTGGGTGGTGTGTTTGCTTTGAGTTCTAGTCGGGTGGAACGTCGGGGTGGATTGTCAGGCATTGCATTAGGTGGTATGGCAAGATCTGGTGTTGTTGGATGATTAGCATTATCTTCGACAGGAACTGTCACCAGTTGATCGCCATTGAGGGCGATCGGCAATATCGGAGATAAGGGTCGAGGTAATGGATCAGATATATTTGAAGGGAGGACATCTCCATGTTCATGATCATAAGTCGATTCCGGAGTAGGTGAAGCCCTAGAAATGATATTTTGTATAGTGTCTGGCTGTGGTCCAGTATCAACGGGTTCTTCAGAGGTTGGTGGTAAGTGTCCTTCATGGGACTCCAGGAAACGAACGTGGTATGATGTAATAACACGGTGTGTCAATCTGTGGTAACATCTGTATGCCTTAGCGTTAGGTTCATAGCCGAGGAGAATGCATTCAATAGATCAATCATAAACTTTTGAATTATGTTCATTTTGAATAAACACAAATACTTTACATCCAATTTCCCGCATGTATGAATAGTCTGGGGTACGACCATGCCAAGCTTCCCAAGGAGTAACACCATTTAAAGAACGAGTAATTGTCCTATTGCTCAGATGCGTAGCCGTTAGATAAAATTCATCCCATAGGTATGTTGGGCATTGTGCATAAATACGCATTGTGTGTGCCTTGCCCATAAGTGTGCGATGCATGCATTCGACACGACCAATATGAGATGATGTATATGGAGCGGTGAGTTCATGTTGTGTCCCCCTTGTAGCAAGCCAATCTCGCATCTTGTGTGAATCTAATTCACCGCCATCCGTTCTATATTTTGCAACCTTCAAACCTGTTTCCACTTCTCGAGCTATCTGCCAAGCGACTAGTTGATCATAAGCTTGTCCTTTATCTGCCAAGGGAACAGTCCACGCCATTGATGAAAAATCATCAACAATATTCATAACGTAGTAATTGCCTGTACGAGATTTTATATTTATTGGACCACTAAGATCGACCCAAACTTTCTCTAGCCTCCTGGTAGCTCTATGCCCCTCTCCCTCAACCCTCTTCTTAGGTACTGGTGAGCGAGTCTGTTTTCCAAGAATACAGGCATCACATTTTGGTACGGAAGAGGGAAGTTTAGGGGGCATACCTTTGATCATGCCAGTCCGTGCCATTTCCTGAACGGCTTGGTAGTTAGCATGTCCAAGGCGACGATGCCAGGTTGCAAGATCTGGTAAGTAGTTGGCAGGATAAGCATGTTGGGTGGTAATGTTGACATGATTCATGAGCGCATAGAGTCGTGTTTGGAGGTTGATGGATCCTCAGGCAATGATGGTACCAGATGGTTCATGCATAATCAAGCAGCCAGTACTATTGAATGTGGTGGCGAGCATATTGTCGATCGCAATTCCACTAACAGAGAGTAGGCGTACAGTGGATCTTGGAATGTAAAGAGCGTTCCGCAGCATAATAGAACTATTGTCAGATACTAAGAGTTGAATATCCCCCATGCCAGTTGCATAGATAGCAGAGCCACCAAGACCTTTCACAGTTCATGGAGTAATAGGGGTAAATGTAGTAAAGTCGGTGAGATCAGGTGAAATATGAACACTAGCACCACTATCTAAAAGAAAAGGAGTGGTGTCGAAGCTGATAGGGGGTGCAAATTCGGACTTAGTGGAGACTGGGGCGATTAACACAGATGGGTCGTCAGTAACGGTGTGCTTGGTCCAGTCGATAGTAGTGTAATCCTCCTCCTCACTGAGTGCGACCCAGATGTGGAAGTCAGAAGTGGGGTTCTCAATCTGGAATTGCTCTGGCATGATAGAGGCAAGACCTGTGAATTCACCAGGAGTTGTCTGTGAGATGCTAGAGGGGGGGGTGGATGCTTCGACAAGGTAAATTTTGCCATCCGCGCCTTTGATCTGCACCTGAGAATGAGATGTGTTCTTAGTCCCTGTATGATTAACATCACGATCTAGGCGTCGCTGAGTCTTTGATTCCTCGAGTGATTTTCCTGCCATGCCACCGTTAGGGGAGATACAGTACTTGGCTTCATGTCCGAGACGTTTGCAGTTGGAGCACTGCAAACGTTGTTTGACGGGTTGGGACACGAGAGCAGTGGCAGGAGGATTAGAAAAAGAGAGGGATGAGGACTGAGAGGGAAGGGGATTGCTATCATGGTCAAGATGGCGTTGTTCCTCATTGATATATGCTCAAAGGTTGTCCATGGTGTAGGGTTCCGTTTTCGTGCGTTTGCCGATGTCATGAGTGATCATGGAACAAATATACGAGAAGTCAGTTCCTAGGGCTATGAGGAATGTAATACACTTAAAGAGGTCCGCAGTCATTTCTCCCATCTCCCATGCACGTCCGATGAGATCGTCAATCGTCTCCAAAATGCTAACAAGAGAGGTTCCTTTGTGAGCACGAATAGATAATGCCTGAAGGAAAAGTTGAGCTTGACGAAGAGGGCCCTCGTTGGTGTGGCGCTTGACGAGGGTATTCCAGATGTGCTGGGACGGTTTGAGAAGATTGATGAACTTCTGCTCAGAGACTTCGATGGATCCACCTATGAGAGATTTAGCAGCAGCATCGTTGGAATCCCAGTTGCGTTGGGCACGTGGTTCATCATCGCCTGGACGAGGAACTTTGCCTAAGACGTAGCTGTGGATGCCATTGGACATAAGACACATGTTCATTGAGTACGCCCATTGGTGGTAATTGCTTTGAGCAAGAGAGAGTTTCGGGCCATCGAATCGATGAGGCATGGATAAGTGACTGATGGAAGGGTTGGTAGAGTCGAGTGGATTGACTGGTTTAGTCTCTTCTGTTTTCGTCATAATGAACTGTAGGATGCGAAGGATTTGAAGAGCGCAAACAGGGGTGAGCAGACAGAAAAAACGGTGGGGGATAAAGAATGATCCAAGGATACCGAAAGAAAGGATGTAAATAGTAAGACGGTGAAGAAGAGACCGAGCCCGGGTGGCTGGTGATTGGTGGATGGCCATATGGGCAAGACAAAGAGGTTGTAAGAACGCGTTGATGACACGTTGATAAAATTGCCGACACGTGTCGGAGAACGATCACGTTTATTGAGTATGGGGTATTCCTGATTCTATCGCCTAGTGTGGCAATAGGCCCATAACCTGTAGAAAGGAATATCCTATACCCGCTGTAAGTGTTCTAATCTCAGTGTTATTGTATGGTATAACGACTGTACCTATACCCGCTGTAAGTGTTCTAATCTACGTGTGATATCAGTACCTGGATATAAGTAGAAAGTATACTAAGAGTCTTACCTCAGTGTTATTGTATGGTATAATGACTGAGGTATATGTGTATCTACTGGTAGGTATTTATATGTATCTACAAGTGGCCATAGTATAAAGATATAAAGAGAACGTGTAAGTAAGTAGAAAGGTATGAAAGGTTAGGTAAAAGGGAGAAAGGGGACACATGCATATGTGCACTTACGGTGATACGAACATTAAGTCCATTTCATATCAACACTCTCCTCAATGTTGCTTCAAGAATAGCATAGCATAAGACTACAGGGAAGTATTTTCCGCTAGCAATTTTGATTTATTGTTCTTTTCACCCTAGTTTATCTCTCAGCGAACATCTACAAATGTTCACTGCGATTTTACCTATATCTCAGTCTGTCTTGTGTCATATTGGAACTTGTTTTCACTCTTGCATATAAATCTCATAGTTAGAATGAAAAGTGTGCTTCATTGAGTCTCAAATTAAGCACTTGCAACTACACATTTTCTTATTGGTTCATATTCAGTTCATGATCGTTGTCTTCTATGCATTTTCTATACATAATTCTAACTAATCTATCAGAAACAGGAATTTTTACAGGATATATATGTCGAGTACACTTTCTGAAAGTAGATTACTCACAGAGTGGACTGGAACTGGAAAAATTGATAAAGAAGTTCCTGATATTATATCAGATGGGCTTGTCCAACAGACAAGACTCTTATGCAGAAATTTAAGTGCTATATTGGTTCCTGCATCAATGCTCTCACCTATAGGCCTTGTACAAGTATTATTACCTGCTGTCTCGGGACACTGCTTCAAGCTAAAATCACCATTGGAGAGATTCGTGCATGATGCACCCTCTCACTCAATCTCGATTCTTAATACATTTCCAATTCCATCCCACAGGACTAAATTGCAAGATACGGCACACTATAAACTCTTCATATAGCAATGCTGTGGACAAAGGAAAGGAACGGAAGGCAGGAAATAGTGCTAATGCATGACTTGCTGCTGAAGGAATTGCTGGAAGAGTAATCCAGCAATGTCAACAAGAATTTTCATTATTAATCCCTTTGGAACTATTTGCAACCACAAGAATTAGTATTTTGGCTCCACTGAGCAACATATCATTTGGAGTAGTTATTGTGAAAGTGCAACTATTACTAGGGAAAGGCAAGTATAATATTACTCCTCAGTTTGTATATGCACTCATGTCTCGAAATTCATTTCAGTTATCACAGTGTATGAGAAAGGTGCTGGGAAAGGCAGAAAACACAACTGGGTGACATCTATAAACAAAATATGACCTGGACACCAGCATTTTCATGGAATATTTGGACCTGGAGCTCACATTGGCTTGCCGCAATATGTGCATATACCAGCGGCTGCTTTTCTCTGCGAAATTTCAGCTTCTTCCATTCGGCATGTTTCTCAAATTGATTCTATCATTGAGATTGTCATATCCCGTATCGCCTACCTCCGGACTCCTATGCTTTACTCCGCCTTTTCCTTTGTTTACTCCGGACTTTGATTACGCTCTTAATATTACTTATTGATTACTGTACATAGATTACTCTCGCTTCCTTTCTTCCGTTCTACTGAGCTATCCCCTCAGTAATGTAGTATACATCTCATAGTGAGTCACTTATCATTCTTAAGTGCGCCACTATCAGCTTTACTTTACACCGCCATACGCGCTCACTTCTCCGACACGTTTTATTATGTTTAATTAGTTATAGTCTTCATTCTACGTACGCCTACCCTGACCGTACTTCTCCGCTGGCCAAGGCCAGCGGCCTTTACTTACTCTGAGTCTCCAGTATTTAAGTAGTACTCGATTTGTACTTTAGTCTTCAGTTTCGTATTGAACTACGTCCTCACCCTTTCGTCTGACTTGAGTTACATCTCTCGTCCTCCGTCTCTCGTCTTCTCCGAAGGGCTTGCCCTTACTCCGAAATCCAGGACCGGGAATCCCAGGGGCGCAGCACATAAGCTGAAGCCGAAGTCCTACCCCCTGAGTTGTCGTTCTCCGTTTTCGTCTTACACTCACCCCTCGCTTCTCCGCAGTCACTCTCTCGTACTCCACCGCCAAGTCAGGCTAGGGGCACGGTCGTGACAGTATACGAAACTACCACCTTGGATTCCTCTTCCCATAACGCTTTTCTATCCCTCATGGCCACCCGCACGCAGACTCAGACTGCACATGCTAGGAGCCATGAACAGCAGCAAAACGATGTGCGCCGTAGCAATCGTCTAGCTGCTCAGCAAGCCCGTGAACATAACAACGCCAGCACGCCTCGTCATGTTGACTCTGCTCCGCCTCTCTCTCGGCGGAACGCCCCACCCTCAGCTAGTGCTCTCGTCTCTGGAGGAATTACCTCCACTCACCGTGCAGCTCGTGAACTTCAGCCGGTTCACAGCAATCAATTGCACGCTCCACGCCCAATTCCATTGAGCGTTCCTTACGACCCCACCCTTACCCCCACTGCATCCATAGAACCAGTAGATACTCAACTACCTCCGGAAGGTGTAGCTGCACGCCAGCAGCAAACACCCACAGCCCATTCACCACCCGCCCAACAGCCTGTAGCTTCAGGCAGTGGAGGACTTCCTCCACTACCACCTTCCTCCGCTGGCAATTCTGCCGGAGTTGGAAATGGCGCACCTCCAGACGATGCTGGAGATGATGGTGATGACTCCAGAGATGATGGTAACGGCTCCGGAGATGATGGTAACGGTTCCGGAGATGATGATCAAGGAGATGATGATCAAGGGGATGATGATGAGCAGGCAGGTGCTGGTGGCAATGGTCCTGGCGGACCAAATGACCCCGGAGGTCCTCCCTCTAATCCCCCCTCCAATTCTCCCTCGGAACCTCCTTCAAGGCCTCCCTCCAGGGGCCCCTACCACGACCCTCGTCGCCCAACTGCAAGACCCCACTACAATTTCACCCGGGATGAAATCCTGGAAATGGTGGCCTCTGTGGCGGGTTATTTTGCCCCGCCACCACCACCTCCACCACCTCCTCCTCCCGTTCGGGAGAAGAAGGTTAACCAGCTGGACAACTTCGACGGCTCCAACACGCTTAAGCTGGAGCCTTTCATTACGCAAGTCCGCTTGGTGTTCCGGAACAACCCCCAGTTGTACCCAGACGACGCATCTAAAGTCAACTACGCGTTGACTTTCCTCCGTGGTTCAGCAAGCAATCTGTTTGCCACTCATCTCGATGATGATGCATACGAGCCGTGGATGGATTCATGGGGCTACTTCATTCAGCTCCTCCGTACTCATTTCGGCCATACCAACCCTGTTGGTGAGGCTGAAATCCGCATATTCTCCCTCCACATGGAGGATAACCAGCGTCTCACTACATACGAGATCAAGTTTAATGAGTATGCAGCCCTCTTGCCTTGGGACGATGCTGCCCTCAACTCGGCATACTACCGTGGCCTTTGTCCTCGTCTGAAGGACGCTCTCTCTCATTGAGAGCAAGGCCGGCCTACCACCCTTGCCGGGACTAAGAAGGTAGCCCAGGGCTACGATCAGAGGCATTGGGAGCGCAACACCGAGCGCAACATTGAGGAGAAGCGCAGCAAATCTGCTGCCAAGTCTTCGGAGAAGCCCAAGGGCAATCAGAATTCGAAGTCAACTTCGAATTCTTCCTCCTCCTCCAAGACTCCATCCTCCTCTACCTCCTCCTCCGCCTCTTCTACCTCCGCTTCGTCCTCAGGGAAACCCAAGAACAAGCAAAAGCAGAACCAGTCCAAGGCGCCAGACTTGACTGGGAAGCTTGGTTCTGACGGGAAACTCACCCCGGAGGAACGTAAACGTCGCCTGGACCAGAAGCTTTGCCTATTCTGTGGCAACGCCGGTCATCAGGCCAAGGACTGTCGAAAGGCAGCCTCTGCCGCCAAAGCCCGTGCGGCCACTGCCACCTCTACCGAGGCAACTCCCTCGGCGAACTCGGCTGAGAGTTCGAAAAAATAGAGCACAGCTCCAGTGACTCCGCACAGGCTGAGGGCCGCATTAATCTCTCCTGTGCACCTAAGGAGATAAGACTAAACGCATCCGCTCTTTATGATCCCCAAGCTGTAAATATTCCTTTGACTTCATTTTCTCCAGCTGCGCCGGATATGCCTCTTTCCTTCCTTTCGCTCATCGATTCTGGTTCAACCCATTGTTTTGCTGACTCGTCGTTTGTGAGGGAGCACAACCTCCCCACAACTCCGGTCCCTCCCATTGCACTGAAACTATTTGACGGTACCTCTAACTCCATACTTACAGAGAGTATATTATTATCTGTAACGTTTCCTACTGGTGAATGCATGGATATTTCATTCTATGTAACTCCGCTCGATTCTTCCTGCTCCGTGGTATTAGGATTTAACTGGCTCTCCCAACACAATCCGTTGATTGACTGGACTGAGAGACGTATACTTGGCTTCCAAACCCCAGTCCTAGGAGAATCTTCTCCGTCTTTGTCAACACCTGCACTGAAGGCATCTGCCTCCTTGCAAACCCCTCCATCACCAGCTTCGTCTTCTGTTCCTCCGTCGGACAATAGTCCACCTCCTAGTATCTCGCTCATTAACGCTGCAGCTTTTCTCCGGGCTAGTAAGCTCGCAGGCTCGCAGATGTTTAGGATACAAGTCGGTGCCGTAGTTTCAGCTTCTGCCGCTGCCATGGCTGCAGAAGCTGTGGACCTTTCTAGTATTCCTCCGGAATACCACGAGTTCGCTGACGTCTTCAGCAAAACACGAGCAGACACTCTTGCTCCGCATCGCCCTTACGATCTCCGGATCAACTTGGAGGAAGGTACGTCTCCTCCAGTCGGTACTGTATATTCACTCTCGCAGTCCGAGTTGGCCTCTCTACGAGAGTTCATCAACGAACATCTCCGGATTGGCTTCATCTGTCCTTCTCGTTCTCCACACGGAGCACCAGTGCTCTTTGTCCGGAAGAAAGATGGATCCCTTCGACTCTGTGTTGATTTCCGTGGGCTTAATGCAATCTCCAAAAAGGATCGATATCCCCTTCCCCTTATTTCCGACCTCCTTGACTCTCCTCGCAAGGCTAGAATCTACACCAAGATCGATCTCCGCCACGCTTACCACTTAGTCCGCATCGCTGATGGAGATGAGTGGAAGACCGCTTTTCACACTCGCTATGGCTCGTTTGAATGGCTAGTTATGCCGTTTGGACTCACCAATGCACCTGCGGCTTTCCAACGTTTCATGAACGACATCTTCAAGGACATGCTCGATGTGTGCGTTACAGTCTACCTCGACGATATACTAATCTACTCCGATAGTCTCGAGGAGCACAAACGGCACGTTAAAGAAGTCCTCAAGCGTTTACGCCAACATGGGCTCTATGCCCGGGCGGACAAGTGTGAATTCCACACTGAATCTGTTGAGTACTTAGGTTACGTCCTTTCTCCGGGCGGCCTCACTATGTCCCAGGATAAAGTCCAAACCATTAGGGATTGGCCCGAACCTAAGAAGGTTAAAGACGTTCAGTCTTTCCTTGGGTTTGCCAACTTCTATAGGCGCTTTATCCAGCACTACTCCGACATTGTAGTGCCTCTCACTCGTCTTACCCGCAAGGGCTTGAAGTGGGACTTTTCTCCGGCTTGCCGTTCGGCGTTCGAGAAACTTAAGGACGCCTTCACTACAGCCCCTGTACTCACTCATTGGGTCCCTGATGCCCAGATCATTGTAGAGACTGACGCCTCCGACTATGCCCTCGGAGCAATCCTCTCTATTGTCGCTGATGATGGCGATATTCACCCTATTGCGTTCCATTCCCGTACCTTCACTGCTCCTGAACTGAATTACGACACCCACGACAAGGAACTCCTGGCTATTTTTGAAGCTTTTCGTGTCTGGCGACACTACTTGGAAGGTTCTGGTACTCCGGTTGATGTGGTTACTGACCATAAAAACTTAGAGTATTTCTCTACCACCAAGATTCTCACTCGCCGTCAGGCTCGTTGGTCAGAGTACCTGTCTCAGTTCAATCTGGTTATTCGTTTCCGCCCAGGGAAACTTGGTGCGAAACCTGACACTTTAACTAGACGATGGGACGTCTACCCTAAAGGGGGGAATAACGACTATGCCAAAGTCAATCCACACAATTTTCGCCCTGTTTTTACCCAAGAACAGCTCATTGCCTCTATCCGTGCCACCACACTCCTTCATCCTGTTCTCCGTGCCAGCATCATCATGGATGTTGAGCAACTCCACCGCGACATCCTCACTGCCCAACCCCTAGACACTGTCGCATCCATCCACCTTCGCAATCCTACCAATCGTTGGTCTGTCGGTCCAGATGGCTTACTCCGCCTCGACAACCGGATTTATGTTCCAGATGACGATTCTCTCCGCCTTCGCGTTGTCCAGTACAAACATGATCATTTACTCGCCGGACATCCTGGTCAGAACAAGACTTTGGATAATATTCGACGGGAATATACTTGGCCTGGACTCCATACTTATGTCAAGGACTATTGTAAGTCTTGCACCATCTGCTTACGGTCTAAACCACAGCATCACCGTCCCTACGGTACCTTGAAGCAACTCCCTATTCCGGAGCGCCCATGGAACTCTATCTCTATGGACTTCATTGAAACACTTCCCATCTCTGGATTTGATAAGTACAATTCAATCCTAGTTATTGTTGACCGTCTTAGCAAGCAAGCTATCTTCATCCCTTGCCATAACACCATTACCTCTGCCCAGCTCGCTAAGCTCTTTGTCATGCACGTATTCTCTAAGCATGGTGTTCCCAGCCACATTACCTCCGATCGTGGTTCGGAGTTCGTCTCCCACTTCTTCCGGTCTCTTGGTAAGGTTCTCGACATTAACCTACACTTTACCTCCGGATACCATCCAGAAGGCGATGGACAAACTGAACGCATTAACCAAGTCTTAGAACAGTACCTCCGCATTTACTGCAATTACCAGCAGGACAACTGGGCTGATCTCCTCCCCATCGCTGAGTTCACGTATAACAATACACCGAGCTTGACCACTAATACGACTCCTTTCTTTGCCAATAAGGGTTATCACCCACAGATTACAGTCTACCCCGAACGTGACGTTACCTCTGTTCATGCTAGAGACTACACCGTGGACCTTCAGGAACTTCATGAAAACCTCAAGGCCGAAATAGCACTTGCTCAGAAGCGCTATCAGGTCGGAGCAGACAACCGTCGCTTGCCTGCCCCGGAGTTCAAAGTTGGAACCAAAGCCTTCGTCCGTGCTAAGTTCTTTAACACCACTCGCCCTTCCAAGAAATTGGCTGAAAAGTATTATGGTCCTTTCGAGATCATTGCCGAAACTGGTACCCACTCCCACACCCTTAGACTCCCTTCCAATTTCCAAGCTGTACACCCCGTATTTCATGTTTCTATGCTCGAGCCCGCAGTTGAAAACACTATCCCTGGTCGAGAGATAGCTCCGCCTCCCCTGTGGAAATCGACGGAGATATCGAGTTCAAGATCAGTGAGATCTGCGACTCCAAGCTGGATCGCCGGTTCAAGAAATGCCCTCTTTGCTACTTAGTCCGATGGACTGGTTATGAAGGAACCGACGAAGAACTCACTTGGTTGGCTGCCACCGAAGTAGAACATGCTACAGAGCTCATAGAGGAATTTCACGCTCGTTATCCCGATAAGCCCAATCCTTCTACTCCTGTTACATAGATTTTCTCCGCTTACATTTTCGTTTCTCTGCTATAGTTTATTGTATATCCGTATCCGTCTTCTTGACCAAAGGTTGAAGATTGACGCTTCTCCAGACACCGCTTGCATGATGACCACTATGTTTAATAAGCATAGCTGATTCGTCACTTTGCATACTTAACGAGGTGAGCTGAGAGTGGAAGTACGGAGTTGTATTGGTTTTCTCCTAAGGTGTTTCTCTTTACTCCGTTTTATCGTTTACTCTTACTTTTCGTTCTCCTCGCGTCAAAAAATCATTAAAGTCCACACAAAACAAGTATTTACATTTTTTCCGCCTACTGTACACTACTCTTCGTCTTCGTCTTCTTCCTCTTCATTACTCCCGGACTCATTAGTCTCCGCCGGAGTACCCTCCTCTGCCGCCTGCGTGGTCATCAACCTATTCAACGTTCCCATCAACTCCATGTGCATGTTGACGTTCCTACCCAATGCCTCCATGAGCATGGCCAATGAGGGGCTCCCGGAGTTGAGCTGCATCGCCAACTTGTCGCGCTCATTCTCTGCCAGATAAAGCTGATCCCTCAGGATCTTGCACTCGGCGTTGAACATCTTCCCCTTGGTCCACAATTCATCCGCCCGTTTCTCCGCGACCTCTAACTCCGACCTCGCCACCGCCAGTTGCGTCTGCAACTCCTCCACCAATTTCTCCTGCCCAGTACCACCGGTCTTCATCTTCTCCAGACCCTTTCTCCGTTCCTCTGCGTTCCCCGGGACTACAGTCCCCCACATTATTCCCTCGTTGTCGCATCTCCCCTTCTTTGTCTGACATGCCTCACACGCCTTGTGGTCCATTTTCTTACCACTGTAGAACATATTAGCATAACGCCGTACAGCGTCAGGAGATTCTTACCCGAGATCTACCAAGCACTCCACCTGGCGTCGCTTGCAACTCGTGCAAGGAGCATGGAGAAGTACACATGTCTTCTCCTCCTCTTCATCCTCGGGGTTATCACCTGCCTGACTCTCTGTTCCGGTGCGACTCCCCTGTGCTGCACCACTTCCCTTACTCTTCTCCTCCTCCGCCTCGTCGTCAACAAGGGCCTTACTCTTTGCCCCTTTGCGCTGAGAAGCCCTGGTCGAAGTTTTCTTCTTCGCCGGTTTTGGAGTCGCCTCTGTCGCGTCCTCCGGATTCGTACCAGTGCGCTTCCTCTTGGAGCCACCTTCGTTCTCCGAGCGCTGGACGATCTTCTCCACCTTTTCCTCCGGAGTCATGGTGTGGCCTTCGGCCTCTAGCTGCTGAACGGTGCGCTCGCGGTCAGCAATCTGCTCCGCGCTCATGTAAGTACCTACCTGTGGAATGGTCATTACCTCCGGTTCCACTACAGGAGTTGGAATCCGTACCCTTGTAGGCCCTACCTCTGCCATCGCCTGCTCCACCACCTTCTCCACCGGATTCGACCTGTCCACCTGCATCGTCAAACTATCGGCCTCCCTATGGTAATGTAAGGATTGTGTCACCGACTCCGGACTAAACGACATAAGCCCCAACCTTGCCATTGTCGCCTCGTACTCCGCGTGTACTGGCAGAGAAGCGCCTTGCCTCATCGTTTCCTCCGCTGGGCGACCAGTTAGTCTTGACATCGTCTGAGCGACCCTCGCCTTTGTCTCCGCCTGCTTACGTTGTTTTTCCCGTATCGCCTCTAATCGTCGGTCTCCTTCATCCACCTCCATAGCGTCTTTCTGCTCTGTCCCTTCCTTTTCGGCTCCCTGCTTCTCCACCTTTTCGCCCTTCAACTCCTTCTCGAGAGCTTCCAGCTCCGCTCGTTTGTGTAGGAGTAACCTGAGTTTCTCCTCGCGAGTAGGGTCTTCATTCGATTGCAGAGTGGAAGACATTGTTTAAAGCGATCACGTGTTAAGTTGTTGTTGTTGTAACGGGGTAAAAGATGGGTTCGATTTTCTCCACCACAGCTGACCTTTTATATCCGGACCTGATGTCAAAACGCCGATCAAATTTCGAAAGCCTATTGTTTCGATCACGTGCTCAGGCCTCGAGGGCTCGGCCTTAAGGGGGGAATACTGTCATATCCCGTATCGCCTACCTCCGGACTCCTATGCTTTACTCCGCCTTTTCCTTTGTTTACTCCGGACTTTGATTACGCTCTTAATATTACTTATTGATTACTGTACATAGATTACTCTCGCTTCCTTTCTTCCGTTCTACTGAGCTATCCCCTCAGTAATGTAGTATACATCTCATAGTGAGTCACTTATCATTCTTAAGTGCGCCACTATCAGTTTTACTTTACACCGCCATACGCACTCACTTCTCCGACGCGTTTTATTATGTTTAATTAGTTATAGTCTTCATTCTACGTACGCCTACCCTGACCGTACTTCTCCGCTGGCCAAGGCCAGCGGCCTTTACTTACTCCGAGTCTCCAGTATTTAAGTAGTACTCGATTTGTACTTTAGTCTTCAGTTTCGTATTGAACTACGTCCTCACCCTTTCGTCTGACTTGAGTTACATCTCTCGTCCTCCGTCTCTCGTCTTCTCTGAAGGGCTTGCCCTTACTCCGAAATCCAGGACCGGGAATCCCAGGGGCGCAGCACATAAGCTGAAGCCGAAGTCCTACCCCCTGAGTTGTCGTTCTCCGTTTTCGTCTTACACTCACCCCTCGCTTCTCTGCAGTCACTCTCTCGTACTCCGCCGCCAAGTCAGGCTAGGGGCACGGTCGTGACAGAGATGCACAGTAACGTATTTACCAAGACATATGTAGGTATATTCGAGCAGAAACACCTTGTTCTGAGTGCAGTAAAGCAACTTACAATGCGCCAAAATCATAAAGATGTCAAATAAATACACTAGATACTGTTTTACACCTTAGATACTGTGTCCCCCTATAATCCCGACCTATTTTACTCCAGATATGCTATCCCCCTAAAAGTCGAGGAAATTTTGCCAATTTTCATCCCCCTATAACTGGCCAAAAATCACTGATTTGGTATCTAACATTAACCCGGATTATCCAGGGTCCTGTTGGACCTAGTGTTCATAGGTCCGTGTGATGTGTGACAAATGTGTTATCTATTCACACCTATCAACTGTTCAAGCACGCCAACAGGCGCCAAATTTTTTCAGTTACTTACCCTTTTGTAAGTCTTGTTGTACCTCCTGTTCAAGTACCTCTGTGACGCATGACAAACCCGGGATCTGTTCAAGTTCATCGCCCTTTGTGACATGTGACTGAACACTTGGTCGTAATGGTACAGTAAAAGTACTTACTGCTTACTCCCGTTAGTTCATTTGGAGGTGATGTCCTAAATATTTATAATTCCCACTAACTTTAGTTAGTAGGGTTATAGGGTGCTGTTCAAACATTTTTTGGCAGTAAATTTCGATGCCGACACGCCGACAGGGTCGTTGTGGTCATGCGCTGTAATCTTCGGCGGTTTCCCTATTGCAGCTTTGTTCATCCTATTCAGGTTTTGCAAACTTAAGAGCACTTATCTTCGAATTTCAAGGCAATCAAAAGCTTTCAGTTAATGGTTGTATGGTACTGTAGTGTATGAGTCTCATTTTAATTTTACTGTAGTCTGCGGAGATACTTATATTTGATATACTTATATGATATGTGGTACATTGTTGCCCGTTGAATGTGGAGTCTGCCCCTCCATTTTAGGTCTTGAGTCTAAGTACTAATTCAGCTTATATTAGATATTTCAAACATCTTATTATTGCTTCTTACCATCGCATTTCTACCTTCAATTTCAATTAGTTTAGATGTTTTTATCTTTCCTGGGTCGGGTAAGTTAAAGTAGTTAGTGGGCTCTGCCGGCGACAGCCGGCTCTAGGTATTATTAAATAATTGTATACAATAATTATAAATTCATTTGCCGGTGCTTAGTATTGAGCGCTTGAGCCGTCCGCGTCAAGTTTGAATTGGGCTTGTTCATATATTGAATCTAAAATGAGTGACGGCATTGTCGGTTTCAATTATTCTGTTCTTCCTTTCTGCTTTCATCCGATTAGCCCATTGGTGATCTTTTTGAATTTCCCTTTACTGTGATGTCTGTGTCTGCCGAGAACAAATCAAAAGCCGAGCAAGTCAAACTCGAGGGTAACAAACTTTATGGCAAGAAGGACTTCCAAGCTGCGTACGATAGATTCAGTGAAGCCATTGAACTGGATCCCGAAAATGCTATCTTCTATGCTAATCGCTCAGCTGCTTCTTTCTCGATGAAAGAGTATGTATCTTTGATGTATCTACTGGTGCTCAACGCGGCAGTGATATTGTTGTTTATTATTTTGTAGATATCTTGATGCAGGAGTAGATGCTGAAAAGGTACACAATCGCGTGTATGTTAACTTAAATATATCTAACATTCATGTTGTTTGGGATAGGCTGTGGAGCTCGATCCTAAATATACTAAGGCTTGGTTGCGAGTGGCTACCATAGCGGAGGTTCGCAGCTATGCACACCTTCAAGTTCTTAAAAGGCCTCATCTCAATCTAAATAGACTTTTAGTATGTGGGAGAGCGCTGAAAAGGCATGCAAGTCTGGTCTAAAATGCCTACCACCTGAAGAATCAGACATGTCTATGAACGACAAGACAATGAAGAATCAGATGGAAATAATACTGGCAAACGCACTACGTCGTAAGAACGGCAAAGAAGACTTACTACCGGAGAGATCACAATTTGCGACAATGGATGCCAATTCTAACGACTTGAAGGAAATGCCTTGGCTGCGGGCTGTGGCCAGGGAAAATGAATTAATTGCTCAGGCGCGTGGAATGGATTTTTCTAGTGTAAGTGCATGCTTGGGTACAATTTCTAAACTTCTAACTGGAACGACGATAACCAGGGGTTTGCTATTGTTGGGGCGTATCGGGTAGGGCCTTATTTAATATTCGACCGCCAACCTAAACTGACGAATTACAGGAATTCCGTGAAGGCATGCAAAATATTATGAATATAAAACTCACTGAGGTAAACGGCGAGACCAAAGTCTTTGGAACAATCGGGGTATGTACTCCTTTACATTACATGTATCCATAAGCACTAAATACTATGCACTATGCCTTACACCACAGGCACTCAGGGACCTCACCAACGGACTTCTGAGAGATCCACGAATTTTCCATGCTGAATCCAATTGGATAGAAAAGTACAATCAACAAAGTGTGTTTAACAAAATACTGACATGATTGTACAACATTTGACCACTCTCTAGTTATGTTTGAGGGTCAGTATTATAATGGGTGGGATAATGGTGGTGTCGAGCATGTACGCAAAGAAGCGTTGAAGAGGTTAAAAATAAAAGGTTGGGATAGTGTTCGACCGGCACTTTCTTTTACTGTAAGGTATGTTTCTTGTCAGCATACGTGTGAATGTCCTTATAAAATGTACTGCAACAGGGGATGGATTATGACAGGATTCCTTAAGTGCTCCTCAGGAACCTTCCCGTCGGGAATGCAACTTTATCAAAATGCAGTCGAACTACTCGAATGGGGCCGGCAACATTGGAAAGATGTTTCGACGGATGATCGTGGTGTAATCTTCGAAAAATCTTTTATTAGAGGAGTTAAACGCCTGTATTTGTCGGCTATGATGAGGGTAGATTGTCTTCATTTTTCTACTTTTCCTATCCACTCAATGATTTATGTGCATTAAGTGCATAGCTCTCAATGAAGGTGACGGAAAATACACAATTCAAGATCTTATGGATCAATCGCGAGAACTTATTAATGATGTCGACAAGAACCCGTGTGATCCATATGCGGAAATGGATGCTGCAACCTTGGCTTCGTTTTGGATGTATCCTAAAAGCGAAGCGCATTCGTGAGTGTGGTTCTGAAATCTGTTACATCTATTGCATGACTAACATCTGCTGATAGGTTGCTGGGTTGGGGTTATGTAGGATTAGGACTTGCTGCTGATAAAAAAGAGGACAGGAAATTTAATTTCGAACAAGCATACGATCATTATGTTAAAGCAACAAATTGCATTCCTAAAGACGACGAGTACTGTGCAACGTATTTAAAAACTGCACTTGAAGTTCTCTGGCGCAACCGGGCTCCTGCCGCTATAACATTGAGGCTGTGCAAGGAAATTCGTGCTTCAATTTCCAGAATGAAACCGATCTGGGAAAAGGCGCCTGGCTGGCAGAGCCGTAATCGGGACCTACAGCAAGCTCTGGACTTCGAGCGGGACGTGTCAAAGGGCATTCTAGAGGGAAAAATTATGTTAGATGACGTCTGCGTACCATCCGATGGTACTTGGAACATCTAGTGGGCAGTAGGATATGCGATGGTCAGAAAGAAGTTCATGACAATGCAATTTAATCAGAAGTACACACCCTACAGTTCTACATTTACTTTGTTTATGTATGGTGAAACTCACTTGATATAGAACTTATGACAATTCCTTCGTACTATGTGTTACAGGGTCTTTCACCATGCGACAATTTTACATTCCACGAGAAGCTCCAAGTATCTTTGAAGGCACATAGTCCTTCAAAACTAAACTTCATTATATAGTGGCTAAGATAACATGTCTATCACCTAATGGCTACTAATTACTGCTATATTTTTTATGCGCTGTAAAACTACCGCTTGGCGTATCTGAGGAAGCGGGAGGCAACTGAAAAGAGTTGTTAGCGTAGTCTTTTGCATTACTGGGAAAAAACTTACTGATCGTTACAATCAAGTTGAAGACTGAGAGAGGAAAGATGTTAGCTTGAATAACAATGACTTCAAATAGCATTACCCACCAACAAACGAAAATAATATGAAAGCGTCCCTCCAACGATTAGAGAAGCTAATATTAAGAGGGGTGTAGAATTCGTCACCGATGGAATACTGGCAATATCGACACGCGGTAGTATCATTGAGATTGTCAATGTATCCACCAACGGTATTTACGAAGTCTTGACCCCACTGCTGGCATGTTTGACCCGACGGCGGATCAAAAACGGCGAATTCGTCGCTCTTGCACCTGATAACCAGCCCACTAGATAATAATGATTGTCAGAACATTCTTAGGAAGAAAATGCTTCTTTACGCACTGTAATTCTGTTGACACCATCGCAGCAAGCGTACGAGTGTAAGGCACGAGTTGGTAAAGCCATGAACGCCAGAACTGAGCCATAGTTGGATAAGGAATGGTGACTCCGCAGAAGGTGGCGAGAACTAATCCCAGGAATGGATTGAAAAGAACAGCAACCTTACGCCTCTAAATTAAAACCAAGTCCAGTATGACAGCGCAGTAAAAAC
This sequence comes from Cyathus striatus, assembly GCA_025738555.1. Taxonomy (NCBI): domain Eukaryota; kingdom Fungi; phylum Basidiomycota; class Agaricomycetes; order Agaricales; family Nidulariaceae; genus Cyathus; species Cyathus striatus. The sequence goes on along the minus strand of JAOVFP010000015.1, from coordinate 2,271,405 downwards.
ATACCTGGACGCTCGGCGAAAGAGCGGCCACGAGTTGACCAAGGGAAACACCAAAGAGCATCATGAACATAATAACAAGAAGTTGGAACCCAGTTCCGTTTATACCAGCACTTCCTTTCCCGAAGCCCATAGGGTAAACCTATTGTCGTTTAAGTCATCTACAGTCGCTGTAAGAGCTAAACAACATACGCACCATGAAGACCCAGTATACAATTGAACAGACAATACTATAAGGAATTTCTCCTATAAGCTGTCCTAACGCAAATACGTAAGGTGAATAGATACGACTTGAGGCCTCTGCATCGCCTCGTTAGAATTGAATACATAAATTGTAAGCTAGGTTTCATACCGCGGACGAAAATTCCTGTTTCTCTATATAAGCGAGTGGCATAACGACATAAATATTATGCATACGTACTCCTATTCATCAAGAACAGCGGTTCGATTTGAGTCATTACAATAGCTGGCAGAACTACCACCCAGAACCTAAACAATGTAAATGAGCGCTTGACGCTGTCTTACGGTAAATGAAGCCTTACATTCCAAACAACCTGAACTGAAGGTCTCTCAGACTGTTACCTAATTGCAGGAACGAGAGAGAGATGAATAGCGATATGAATCCTGTTACGAAGAGGCGACTGAAAGTGTAATCAGGAGATCTCCAAAGAGCAGTACTGTTGCGCTTGACCACTATCCCCAATTGGTATAGGAAGGAGGTCGCATCTATACAATGAAAGTATTAGCCACTGGCAACGGATGCTATTAGAAAATGGTTTGTACAAGTACTGGTAGAGGATTTATCAGGTACAGGAAGCGCCAGCGCTTCTTTCTTGATAACATCAATCTCTTCTGTAACCTTCTGGAATTCAGGCGAGTCGAGCCAAATGTCTTTCCAATCTCGGTCACCAATTCGTGGCGTCACACCAGCGCCAATAGCTTCCAACATGAATTCGGCGGGATTGACGTTAGAAGGACACTGTGCTCCGTTACGAGCGAAATACTCGCGAATGACACGAGAATCCTGTCCAATATCGCCGAAATATACAGTTTCCCCTCCCCTTTCAAGGAGTAGTAGCCTATCAAAGCTTTCGAAAAGAAGGGAAGATGGTTGATGAATCGTGCAGAGGATAGCCTGCCCTTGATCAGCAAGCTTCCGCAAGAATCGAACCAAGTTCCAAGCGCTAAGGTAACATAAGTAAACGTCGTTAGTGACAGCTAAATTGCGGTCCCTACCTTTGTGCATCCAGACCAGAAGTAGGCTCATCCAAGAATAGCAAAAGTTCAGGCTTGCTTGCTAGTTCCACGCCGATCGTCAAGCGCTTTCGGGCTTCAACACCAAGGCTGAATACCATCGCCTCCGTTAAATCCTGTAGTTCTAGGAGCTCAATCATTTCTTCAACATAGTGATCTTTCTCTTCCTTAGAGATGCTGGCTGGCTGGCGTAGATATGCGGAAAAGCGCATTGCTTCACGAACAGTCGCAGTCCCTACATACATATTATTAATGCCCATTTGTAAACACTCCAACCTGAACTCACCTTCGTGAACATCCATCTGCTCCGCTAAGCATACAATATATTAGGTTCCAAACTACCCGCGAACAATCGAACAGCTCACCGTATGCAGTTCCTCTGGCGAAGTCAAAGTCCAAGGGTCGTCCAGCTACAAGAATATCGCCAGACACGACTCCAATATTCTTACGCTGAGCGAGTACATCAAGACATGTAGTTTTTCCTTTCATATACATGAGCTTATGAAGGAAGGTTCCGTCTTCGAACAAACTTACCTGCTCCACTGGCTCCCATGAGCGCAGTCAAGGTCCCTGGCTTAACATAACCATATACGTCGTGAAGAAGTCGTAATGGCCCGGAAGGGCTCGGGACATGATAATTCATACGCTCCCAAGTAAACGATTTCTTCCCTGCCACAACAGCTTGCCTACAACGCCTCACATGAGTAACGAAGAAAAGAAACCAAATAAAGAGTCCTACTTCTTTTCCTTATCCATGGCATCTCCATCGTCCTTAGGACTTGACTCACGGAGGACTTTCCTCTCACGAAGAGCAGCGTTTAGCTTCTTGGTCTCATCGTTTTCCTTCGTGAAAATATTAATGGACATATTGAAACCATATTGCTATAGAAGTACAGTTATCATATGCTGTGACTTATAATACGTATACACTTACTGGGAAGTATTCAAGCGCCAGTAGTTGGGTAACCTGGAAAGCAAGAAAGAAGCCGATAATAACAGGGAGACAACGACGCCAAAGATCGTTGACATCGAGTCCATATCCCACAGTAAGATAATCACGTCCAGATATGATATTACTACCGCTTTGAGATCCAAACAATGTGCACGCTTGATTTGGACCCAATTCATTACTAAATGCTATCAGCTTCGCATAACTCCCAAACTGAAATAGATGTCTCACGGGTATTTTGTCAAATCAGCGACGTTCCTTGGAATAACGGATGATCCGTCGCATGTCAACTAAAGAAGGGTTGGTCTCCAGCGTTTAGATTTAGTAAGGCGTGACACCTACCGAAATTCTCATAAATTCGTTCTCCATGCAGGCCTGCCAAGCTGAAGAACAATATTAATAAATACTAAATATGCACATCGCGCTGATTAACGTACCATAAGATATCGGGTTAATGTAGTACTAAGGATGAGGTTAGCGATGACATAGAAACATTCCAAAAGTAGACACATACAATCCAGAACAGCCAACGCTTCATGCTGTCAACAGGAATCATGTAGCCAGTATATTGAATGCTGAAGTTACAAGTTAGCTGATGTCCAGTAGCAACTTTGATCATAAACTTACAAGTTGGGAATGAAAAATACGGCCAAGCGGAACGCAGAGTCGAAATTGAAGCAAATTAAACCGAAGGTCCTGAAGAAGCCTTGCATGGCCAAATATGCGATGTAATTGAACAAATGGAACGTAAAAAATGCTCCGGCCGAACGATGAAGTCCAACCATGAAGTACACGATTATGTTGTACAAAAGAACCCTGGTAGCAGAGAAGGGTAAATCCGCAAGTGTATTGGCCAGCGCGATAGCGGATGGTCGATACATGCTGTAGCTTGTCTGTTGCCAATTAAGTATCAAGTGAACATAAGCCACAACGAAAGAGACCTACCTGTTTCCGGAGGATAGGTCTTCCAAGCATTTGCATCGGCATCTATAACAAGATGTCACAAAATGGAATAAAAAGCTAATGGAAAATGTGCACCTCTCCGAATGCATCCAAGCAAGTATTGAGCAGAGCAGCAAAAATGACACTTTAAAACATATTAGCCGAACGGGACATTCATATTAAATCGCTGAGTGTACCTTCCACGCGTGAACGCACCAGCAGACGTAGGGGGTTGACCGAAATATGCGCCACCGATAACAAGCGCAAGAACCTAGTATACTGTTAGTACGACAATAGGAACCACCAAGTTAATCATTTACCAAAGAAAGAGTAAAGCTGGTGAGAAGTTGGAATCGGTCTTGAATTCTCATGCGGAACTGGCGCGCTGTCAACGCCCATATTTGACCACTATAACCAAGTGTATATGGACTCTTCTTGGAAACACCTTTCTTCTTGTCTGCTGCGACGGCAGCTCGGAAAGCTTCCTGGTCAGCCTTCTCAGTTTCCATCAACAACTTGTACTTTTCTTTAGCATCATCATTATCGCTGGCGTAAGTAGAATATAAATAAGCCGTCTCCAATGCCTCGGGTGACGATGGGGTGTCGTTGACAGATTTACCTGGAGCAAACTGACGCTCGTTTGGATCAGTGCATCCAGTAAGATAGTCGGCGGTGCTTTGGCGTGGAAGGGGGTTGTATCCGAGGTTTTCAAAGTATGCGCGTGCTTCAGAAGGAGGACCCAGGAAAACCTGACGTCCCTGATCAAGTACTAAGACCTTATCAAAGAGGTCGTATATTCCTTCTCCTGCTTGGTAACTGATGACCAGATAATCATGAGCTAATCTTCGGAGTGTTGCCGAAGATAATAACTACTCACAGAGTGACAAATGTAGTTTGACCTAAAACATCAGTCATGACACGTAAGCTCTTCACGAAGTCAAGGGCGGTTGAAGCATCGAGTCCACGAGTTGAGTTGTCCCAGCATTGGACTCTGGCACGTGTAGCCATCATCTCTGCTATACTAACTCGCTTTCGCTCTCCACCGGATACACCACGGACGAACTCATCTCCAACCAGCGTTTGCCTCGTGTGTGATATGTTCAACATTTTAAGTAACGTGTCTAGAACTTCATCGTTGAATTCCTTTCGAGTAACACCAGGAATGCGACCATTAGGACCAGGTGTTTTTGTGGACAAGGCAAAGGCCAGCGTCTGAGCAACTGTTAAAGTAGCAATATGGATGTCGTCTTCGAGGGCGAGAATCATTATATAGGCTGCTTTGCAAAAATGCTAGATACTCACCTTCTTGATTATAAACGACTTCTCCTTTGTAATATTTCGCCATCTCAGCAGCGTCGATACCAGCGTAAAGAACATTTCCAGACACGTTCGCATAACCATCACGTTCATTAGCAATCGTTTTTAAGAACGTTGTGCAGCCTGCTCGGGACAGCCTAAGACGAGGCACATCTCGCCAGGCTTGAGAACACCAGAAGATCTTTGAAAATATCAATAAAGGGACATGGAAAATCGACGAACTCGACTGACTTATGAAGGATTGCCCGTGTAGGCGGAGGGGTTTTAGAAGGCAGTAATGGCGCGATAAAGCTCCATAACCATAATAATGGACTAAGGAAAAAGCCAAGCATTGCGCCTGAGCAGAATTTTAGCATTTAAATATTTTTGTATACATACTGAACGTGTACTACGTACCACCCAGTGTTCCTACATAAAACTGGGAGGAGATCCATTAAGCATTTAATTGAAGATAACATGTACTGTGAACTACGTACTTTGCTGTTCAAGCCTCCTGCAACCTCCACTTGGAGATCCTCCCAGATTACGCCAACGTGCTGCAAGTGACATAAGTCGCCAGACACTGTTGTGTGGTTTTATTTCTCACCTTATGTTTAATGCCTGCCTGTTGGTTTGCGTCATTAGAAGAAGTAAGGTATTCTCGTAAGTCAAAACGCCGTTCATCGTCAGGCGAAGCCTTTTCTAAGTCGTTACCATCGGCAGTCGAATCGCTGGATTGTGAATTTGCAACTTGTGATCGTTTTGAGAGCTGTCGTGACAAAGCATTAAATTGAGCTTCTGCCTCCGCGACGTTAACATGGTGTCCATTGGAACGAGACATTTCCTCGCGCTTTTCTTCATAGAGAGTCGTGGCGTCTCCTGGCGTATCCGCCATATTGCCCAGTGCAGAAGGTAACTTAAGAAGCGGAGGCCTGGTAAAGAACTTCGCAGCTTATAAACTGGCAGTGAAGGCTGCTCTAAAAAAAGAACATAAGTCCGTTTCGGTACATTATCCGTTTCGGTATACTATCCGTTAACCAATCACTGACTCACTAACAAACAATCTTCTCGTCGGCTGAGTGCGAATCAGATGAAACGGCCGCCAATGAATCCGTAGGAGACGGGAAACTACCTGGAAAGAAACGATCAACTTCTATCCGATGCAACGACTGATAAAATTCCGACGGATATGAACACCAACATTTATATATTTATAAGTAATCAGAGAAATAACGGGCAAAAGATCCCCTTCAAGCTTCAAGCTTCAGCACGCCCAATGATGCATGATTCCTATAATTTATTACCTGGCAATCAGTAAGTCCACTCTTGCTTCGTCAGCATGTGAAGATAAGTTTGTCACAGGTGCAACAATGTGTAATTGGGCTGCTTCGGATTAGTACGGAACCTCGAGTACTAGTCAGCTAGAACGTCCATACAGTTCATCGGTCCCGTCAGCAACCTCGTTCACAGCCGTGCAGTTTCTTTGTGACTCAAGGAATATCGATTATTCACCGACGGATTCGGTAAATGCTCTGCTAGGTCAGCATCCGGTAGCATGGTCCAGGAGGGTCCAGGTTAGTTAGGGTTGGAATTTGGTAAATAAGCCAATCACGCAATGTTTACAGCCATCATAATCCAAGTTCGATCGTCTGATCGTCTTTCCCCGGATTTTTATTGACCGTTGTGGCCAAGTCCTGACATGGACAAGTAATGTACATATGCAACCCCTATCTACTGAAATGTCTCTGTTATTTCTCGAGTCCAACTACGATATGCAGACAGTATGCATTTCTATTTTCAAATCTATCATGTGTTGGAAATCAAGAGCAAATAGCAGCAAGCGGAGTCACACAAAGATAAATAGAGAGTTTACTCAGAGAGAGAATCTAAGAGATGGCACAAGGTGACGGTAGGAGAGAGAGATGTATCTCATTATCTCTGGCTCTGCCCGGGTTTATATATTAGGCAGATTGAATATACAGTGAGTCATAATACAGTACAAGTGTATTATATGATAGAACTAGCCGACAGCCCGTGCTATGCACGGGCATCAGCTAGGTTAGTTTATCGTAGTGAGCAATTTCAGTTTTATTGGGAATAAAGATTAAATTGTTATATATTTGTAAATAGATGACAGATATATGTGAGGAGAGTATAAATTGAGTTAAAAATTACTTTTCGAATGCTTTAGTGTTAAGTTGGTTTTCAATTCTCGATTTCTTAGAGGAAATTGGAGCATCATCATCAAAATGAAATCGTAAACCTTTTCTTTTTGTATCGGTAATGTTACCTGGTAAATGTATCCTGGTAGGCCTGACTCATATATCGAGGTCCTCCAGTGTATGAAGAAGGAAGTATGACCCGCTGTCCTAATTCATTAAGATTGTGGCTCTCTGCATCGTCCAATCTTGCATCTTCCAATCCATTGAAGTGTGCTGCTCGAATTGTACCTTGGTGTCTCTCGAGAAATTGCAGCCGGTTTTGATCAATAGAGGCAAACATGTCAACTATGTATCATTGAAATAATCTCCCTCCATGTAATATGGTATTGAATTCATTCTTGCGAGGATGAATTCGAAAAGCAGTAAACTCAGACAAAGATACATTCTTTTCCATTGATTCCTTTGCTGACCCTTGATTTTATAGTACATATTTTTTGATATTTGGATGCCATTGATTTTCTCCTCGAGATAGTAAAAGTGGATATTGAAGTGTGGCATAAGCAGGATGAAGATCACTAATTCGGTACAAAGGACCTGCTCGACAGTGAAGAACAATATCTCGTGGTTCTTTATGAGAATTTCCAGGAAGAATCATAGCTACCTCATCAACAGTTGGTAGATGATATGTTCTTTGAACTTGATTCAAGTCTGGAATTTGTCATAATCGAACTTCTGCATCCTCAATGGCTCCATTGTAGTCACAAATGATTTCAAATGCACGTTTAAACATTGGTACATAATGGTGATGTCGATCCAGCATGTTTTGCAAATGATATATTATCTGTGGATCAAGATCTTTGTTCTAATCTTTTCGAATTTCTAAAGCATCATGAGGTTCATATATGTATGTTTGTGCATACCTAGGCGTATCGCCATGTGGATCCAGAGAGCCTGAGTAATGATGTAATTCTCCAAAAATGCGAAATATAGGATACAAATGTCCTGTGTTAATGCTATGATCTTGTTGTACACCAACCGACGTGAAAGCAAAAGCGTGATTGTACTCCCACAATTTGTCCCGAAACTTCCTCGCAATGTGGGTGACATTCTCTAGAAGACCCCTTAAAGGTTCAGGAGGTGGCTGTAAAAGTGGTATTTGGATTTGTCCTTTAGAACAGCACTTTCCAAATTTCGGATTTTCCTTTTTTCCCCACCTAGCCGCTCCTCCATCCAGTGTAGTGCACCACAGTCAGGACACAAAACATCCATTCCGCCTAAATAATGCCGTGCTAACGGTTCACAGTAGGGTTCTCGTGCTATGTTGAAAAGGTTTCGTTTTCGTGATGTGATACGTGGAATTTTTGTACCTGCATTCTTAATTCATATGTATCATTACAAATAATAATGAAACCACATACAAATATCACCTGGTTTGGGGAGAATAAAACAATAATTGTTGTGTTGACTGTCTGCTATATTACTATTGGGAATGGTGTTCCTTCTAATTGGTTGTTGAACTTATATTAATATCAATTGTTAGTGACACATGAAAAATAATAATAACATATCTACTAACACATAGATACAGCTTCCGCTACCGAAGCTAATAAGTTCAGCCCATTACTTTGCAAATTTTCTCCATCATCCTGACGTGGCTGACATGCTGCTCTCGTAGGAACAAAAGTGGATCCATATAAATTAGCATTACCTAAAGATTCGTAGCAACCTGAATACGAAGTTGGCATTGTTGAAGTTAGAATTGTTTGCGAGTTCAAAGGTGAACCTGTAAACAATGTTGATGTGTATGGTGGCATGTAGGAGGAAGGTGAGGTTGTACAATTGTAAATTGATTGATATGGAAGTGCTGGAGTTGAATATGATGAATGTGAACTCATTGTAGGAAATAAAACAGTTCCTCCACATATCGAGGTCGGCAGTTCCAATCCAGAAGCTGTTGGTGTGATGCCAGTTGGAGATGGTACATTTAATGATTCGCGAGCATGGGATGACGCTGATGACAATGATGCATTTTCTGCACAGAATTTGATAGTTAGTGACCAAATCGATACTACTACATATCAGCGTACCCTCATCCCTTGCAAACATGCTACCATTTCCTTCAAAAGCCTCCTCTGTAGGCAACGTCATGGGTAACCCATGGGTGTCTGGAGCTCGACCCATACCCGTACCCACGCCAACCCGTACCCATTCCCACAGGTACGGGTGCCCATGGGTATCACAACCCATGGGTTTTACTAATACTTACATATTTCAGAAATTAATTCATATCACCTGAAGCAGATGTATGATAATCTTGTGTAATAGCTTATTTTGTACGTAGCCAGGACTAGTATTCGTACGCTAGCACATGTAATGTTTGAGTGAAAGCAGCTGCTTTTATTGTGCTATTTCCTGAATATAGGAAATATGAAATGCTTATTTCGTAGTACTTGAACCAGATGTGCGAATGTCCTGTATAATAGCTCATTTTGTACGTATACTACACGGGTATTCGTACGCAAATATTCGAGAGAGTTGAATGAACACTACTGCCTATATCGCACTATCTCCAGTATATAAGAGATACAGATTGTCTATTTCGTAGCACTTGAACCAGATGTACCAATGTTATGTATAGTAGTTCATTTTTTACATAGGAAACATGGGTATAAGTACACGAAAAGACGAAGGAGTTGTGCGATAACTGTTGGTTTTATCATACCATCTTCAGAATATAGGAAATTCTACAAAACATAGAAAAATATTAAATATACATGTATCATGTACAATACATGGTGATATGGAGCATGAAATGTAGTGCATGTAACTATTATTTCACAATGCAATGTGTCTGTAGAAATACAAAAGGTGTGAGTGTGATATAGAGGAGGAATCCTAATTTCTGTGTGCTGGGGAAGAGGCAGACATTATTATTTATAGAACCTAAACAAGATGGCCATAAAATATGAATGTAGAGTCGTTATGACTGTACAGAAATACGCTATCCATATCCATAATAACAAAGAAATACAAAATGAATTGGAGTAGTGATGTTAATTTGAATGAATTGCATATAGGTATATCACCTAAGCTCAACCCCGCAAGCTGAACAAAATGCAAAACCGAGGTTTTGCTTGAAATACAAGCACCAATTACATTAATATACACCATAACCTTATACAAATGACTACTGTTGCAAAAATAATATCATTCACATTTTTATTCAATGAACCCCTATGGGTACCTGCGGGTTACGGGTCTTCAAGACCTGACCCATACCCATACCCGCTGGTACCCTTACCCGTGACCCGTGCGGGTATGGCATACCCATGCATTTGCCTACTCCTCTGCGCTTCGCTTTCTTGAATGGCTTGTCTTTCGATTCATTGATAACGTTTCAGCAAGATATGTAAGCAAACTTTTTTTTCCTCTTGTGCTGTAAGGGAGTAATATAAGGGAACTATAGCACAGTAAGAAAACTGCTAAGCACATACTACAATCGATATCAAAACTCTGCAACACACAGACCTCACGTAAACATGGTGAATTTCCTCTGTGAAGTTAATGACATCAATGATGTCAACGATTTTGGATGCCTCGACAACAATATCTTGATTAAGTTGCGTTACGGTGCCTTCACAGTGTTGGTAACATACATGAAAGATCCACGTATGCAAGATAAAATATGTGAACAGAGTATGCTCGAGAGCTGCAAGTTCAAACGTTCGGAACACGTTAAAACGCGAACGCGAAGAGCTCTCCCTTGACATCAAATGATCTCAGTGATCAGCCAATCATAAGCCGTGAGAACGATAGCAACTTTATAATATTAAAGATATCATACTGTATTCTGATTATATCTAATTCATTCTGATAGATCATACAATTATAATTATGTTCTAGCCAATGTGATTTAGCTTGTTTGGCAATGGATTTAGCTGCTTTGTCTGATATTGGATGACTTCCCGTAAGGATTTAGCAGCATCTAGTGGGCTAAACTTTATTTAGAACTCCGATGCCGAGCTCCGGATCATGGTCTCGTCATGTCTAGCTACCAGCTAAAGTCTACTAGACATCGAAATATAGTGAGGCCTCCCGACCCCTCTCTATTTCGCTAAGGCCCCGCTAAACCACTTTATTTCTTAGTTATTACCGTTTTAGGGTGATTTATCAGCCTTTCCCCCGTGACATTCAGATCTGTTTGTTGCTGTACCGTGATTTCTCATTTAATAATTATGAACACCCCGCTACTAACTTTCAATATAGTTGAAGACATACCATACAATGCCTTTATGATAAGAATGATGCAGAATTGACAATTGTAAGCCACCATTTTAACAGGTAGTAATAAGAAAGCATAGAATTTGAAAAACACGGTGGAATGTAATGAACAATGCAATGAAGTAGCACAAAATGAAATAACTATTCAGTTGACCGCTAAATCTCATACATGGCTGAGGATGGCAATGTTACGGGATAGCCAGAAAATAGACAAATCATGTGATTAGTCGGACCTTAAAATTATAGCGGGCTAAATTCTCTCTAAATCCTTACGGGAAGTCATCCATTCATCAACATCATTCCTCGACTAAAATTTAAATTTAATCACTAAGCCATTGTGGCATGTGTGCGTAGTACATATTATGCACTGTCCATTATATATAACAATAGCAAACATTGTTTGTGCTGTTTCTGTCAACTCCCAGGCAACCCGGGTCCCTCACTCCGCGACTCACTCCAGTGCCCCTCAACTTACTGCTCCTCTGCGGGCAGGCATGATGCATGAAGCTTGAAGCTTGATTTTTTCTCTGGACTGTAGCACATATTCAAGTCATCTACTTCTGTCTACCTCATCTTGGTATGCTCGGGAAAAATTATCGAAGGTAAGTGTCTCCTAATTCGTTCAGCGTCACTGAAGGACTTATAAAATGGTGAATAGAATGTTTTCGTGATGTGAAGTCAGACACTACTTATAGCACACGATAGAGGAACAGAAAATATTCTAAGTTCACTGCAAATCAATGTTACTTCCCACGAAATGTGCAGCCGCCGATCCATTGCCATCGTTGGCTTGTTACTCCCGTCTTGAGCGTGTAGCCCATCAGTGCATATGTTCACGATCTGGGCCTATCCTGACCTATCCGTATTTTGTTAGTACTGCCGACTGGTGATGCATATACCACAGAGCCTCGATATCTCCGCGTTTTCCATCCGAGCTCAGGAACCTATCAGGCTGGTAAAGCGGAACATGACCTTGATCTTCTAAATGTCATAATATCCTACTGTCTCGTATGACTATCGAGTGCTCTTTTTTAAGCTTATTATCGACATTACGAAACTATCAACGACGGAAAGGATGTGAAAACTTCTACTCTGGTTGATCCCGTCTGCCTCGCCGAACTCTTGGACAGTTAGAGTGCCAGTATCTCTCCTGGGGCCTTATTTCTGCATAAATAATGTCTTTCCCGTATGTCAATGCTTTGAATAGACAGTTCGCCCTGACCATGCGTCTCACGAATTGTCACTAAACTTCCGTGAGGTTCTTTGGGATCGAGGTCCCATCGAGGACCTGTACTTCTTCCGCCTATATATTACGATGCTTTTACGATGGTCTTTATCCTCCTTGGTTCCCTTGGTTTAGGATGTTCTCTCTCTTGGCTATTTGGTGTTCCTTCGTTGCAGCTGCATTGGCTCACAGCCTACCTTCGGGCAACAGCACTATAGCTTCACAAAGTAGTACTGCTGTGTCGATCAATACCCCCTCTTCCTTATCTTCTTCTGCACGCGCCGTTTCCTCTTCTGCATCCCATGCTCCTTCTACTAGCTCTGCTGTTTCATCTACCAGCACTGTGGCTCTTTCTGCTAGTTCCGTTGTTATGTCTACCTTCAGTCCTACACCTACACATTTCAAAGGAAAAAATCCTAAACGTGGCCTCGCTTTTGCTGACGGGGACACACCGGGCGACTTGATCAACGCCAACCAGTCACAAAGTGTCATTTCTTGGCAATACAACTGGGCCACCCTACCGCCCGATTACCTGGCCACTTCTAACATCAAGTACATCCCTATGCAGTGGGGCTCTGGTGGAGCTGACCAATTCCAAGGATCCGTGCAAGCCCAAGGCGCAGATACAGTCCTTGTAAATGATTCAGTTCTCCGTGGCTATTAACTTTGAGCTAACGATTTACCAGGGTTTTAACGAACCTGATTTTATCAATGAGTCTAACATGGATCCGACGCAAGCTGCGGCGCTTTGGATGGAGTTTATCCAACCTCTGAAAGCAAAAGGTATACGTCTCGGTGGACCCGCCGTCACCGCATCTGGAAGTGGACAACCATGGCTGAAGACATTTTTCTCGGCATGCACGAACTGTACTATCGATTTTCTTCCACTCCATTGGTATGTAAACTGTATTGCTTTAAGTTCACACCACATGTACTAAATGTCGGTGAAGGTACGGATCAGGAACAGAGGGCTTCTATAACTATCTGTGGGAAATGCATGGGCTGTATCCTAACATCCCAATTTGGGTAACCGAGTTCGCAGAGACATCCACCAATGACACAGGTACGTACCTTTAGAATCTCGGCCTTGTTCTATGTACATAATAGATTCGCTAAATATGTCCTTGACAGTTGTATTGGATTTCCTTAACCAGACCATCACATACCTCGACAGTCTCGACTGGATTGAACGCTATTCATGGTTTGGCTTCTTCGTAAGTGATCCGATCGTTTTGTCTACAGTGACAATTTGTTGATCAATTATTGGGGATTTTCAGCGGCCTATGCCAGACCTCCACTATAGTAAGTATCCTATTGTGGTCTGTCTTATCTCCGTTGTCTAACCCATTTCATCAGATCTTTTGGATGCCGATGGTGGCCTGAACGATTTAGGTAAATTGTATGTTGGTGCCGACACCATCCACACAGAGGTCGTCACGAATACTGCTGCCTTTAAAACCATCATTGGTGGATCTGACAGTCCATCTCAAGGGCTTGTTACAACCTGGCCTGCAATCAACGGAGCTGTGGCTGGCTGGAACATGGGGGCCAATCAAATGGTATGCATTCTGGTTGCGTTAAGCTCAGGTATCCTTGGTGGTCTGTGGACCATATGGTAGTGATTCATTACAGTTTACATGGACACTTTTTTCTTGTTCTTGACATATTTAGAACACCCTCATTCTTGAAGTTGGCTTTCAAAGACGCATATAGTGCACCCACGTTCATTACATTTACGTTGTATTCATACATATGCTCCTACTACCATATAGCTGTCTGTATCACACCTATAAAAAGATACCCTAATATAATTGATCTGCAATGCTAAACACCGAACCCCTTTCATTATCGATGTCAGTGCCTTCTTCACAAATCAGTGCATTCATTTCCTTGCTATATTCTCTCCGAGCGCATGAGGCACAGATAACCATTCGTTGGACCTATGAGCATACAGAGATAGTGAATATCAAGAGCATAATTAACCATGGGATCGGTGCTATCGAAGGTACGTTGATAACATATGTACATGTATCATAATTTTTAGCTAGGAACCCGATGGAAAGCAATGCGATTACTAGAATCTCCCTGCTGGACCTGAAGTGCTGTAATACCCATGGCAGATAGACAGGCTGAGAAAGAAAGTTGCAAGAACGCCAGTGTTTCATCAAAAATCCACATGTGTGAATTGTGCGAGCGGGGCACAAAGGTGTGCTCCACGTGGGGGTCGCCGTTCAAGCATCCCCCTTAACGTTAACGGGAGCGAGCCATACAGGCGCAGATGCGGGTCGGCGGTAACCCTTAGTCAAAGGATGAACGACCAGCCTGTAAGGCTATTAGACGACAAGGTACCTGGTACATAAGTAGCTTGCTCGGCCAGTGTCACAATCATGCGTTTACAATCACCGTTGACAGTACGAATTGGGATGTAAGCACAAAGAGTCAAAGACATCAAAAGACAGTGACATTTCTCCGAATGAAAAGGCGTTTGAATTTTTTTCTTGGAGCTGTAGCGTGAACTTTCGCAGAATGGATGAAGTTCACTTGACGGCATCGGGCGATGGCAAACCGGAGTAAAACGCGTCGACAGATTTAGAACTTGAAGCGAGCGTGAAGACAGGGTGAACCCAAGCCGACTCTGTCACCTTTCGACTGAAAGAAGAGAGTTCATGTGGCTACAGCCAACAACAAGTCAGCGCGTTAAGACGGAGAGTTTGAGGAGATAGTACTAGGTAGACGCAAGCTGGAAAGCCCAGGCCCCAGTCGCGACGTGCGCAATAAACGAGTACGCGCGAAAGCTGACTAAGCAAAATGATTTTGCTGTGTGGGTCGCCAATTGCAACGACCTCGTTAAGCCCGTCCTTCACCAGCCCAACATGTTGGCTACCACCGTCCCCCTCATTCTTCTTGCCCAATATGCCATGGCCCATGGCAATCATGAGCAACCCGGCCCAGCAGCCGGAGAGACGGTGCAGCAGTATGCACAGCGACACGTAAGTAGACTACTGGTTTAATTACATACTACATGCGGTGCTCATGCATGGATTAGATGTCGTCTGAACATCATATGTGGGTTTATAGGATCTGTAATTGTACCACAAGTGCTAATTGAAGTATGTAGTGATTCATTCGACACGCGGAGTTTCTTCCAGTTGCATGACTTGGACAGGTTCGTCTGCTTATTGGCCTTTTTTTGTATAGTCTTACAAATGTCGTAGGGATGGCTATTGGACCAGACCAGAAATAGAGGCCGTCTACGGTGTGCACCACATATACTCGCAAAAGAAATCCAAGGTCTTGCTTCCTCTTCACTAAGCTCCAGTTACATACTGACCTATTCTGTAGGACGACGTTGAGCATCAGAAGAAGGCTGACAAGATCGTCGATTCTGTCCTCTTACGCATTGACCTTAACAAGGACGGAAAGATTTCTCCCGAAGAGCTTGAGAATATTGGACTGGATGGGTTACCAAACTTTGACGATTTAGGCGCTGAAGGACATCATTACGATGTTGAGAGTGGTGCGTGGCTATTTGCTACTCGATACTTATTTCATCTCATTATATGATTATGCAGAATTCTTTCTTCACCATGAAGGTGGCTATGTTGGCAAAATGTTAACACAGATGTACTAATACTATCACAACAGAACAATTTCACTCGACACCGGAAACCCAAACCGATGAGTCTTACATACACCCTGAAGATTTGGAGCACTTCGCCATGCATGAAGAGATCGAACTTAAAGAAGCCGAGAAGGAAGCCAAATTCCAAGGAATCAGTGTCGACGAAGCCGTTAAGCAACACGAATACGTTCCTCCTGCAGAAAAGGCAGCACCTTCTACCCCTGATAATAACAGTGATCAAGCACAGGCTCCAATAGCAGCAGAGCATCCTCACGCCGAGCAGGTCGTTCCAGACACGCCGCTCCAGGAGCCTCCGAAGCCAAAATACACACGCGTAACACCTCCTGAAAAAGAAGAACCCAGTGTGAAGTTCAAAACGGCTAAGTCGGACGCTGTGAAGAAGGGCGAGTGGGGCTCTGGAGAGGATGGCTACAAGCCTCCCACAGAGGCCAGTGATAAGATGAGGTAGGACAATTTTTTGCTTTCAGTTTGATGACACTTGTACTGTACTAATGCTTTTTACGATTTTCAGAAAGAACATGCCTTACAAGGTAAAGTTATTTCATTTCCATCGGTGATACCGACTAAGAACTGATTCAGACTCGCATGCAGTATAAATTCCGCAAAAACTGGGGAGATTTCTGAAAAATGGGCGAGTGATGTACTAGCGATCTACGTTAGTGTTTGGTTTATTTTATTAATTTTTGTTTCTATTGCTCCCAGTGAGGTTCACTGGTTGCCTAGCGCATGTATATCACGCATACCCTTAGTTATGATAAACAAGATCGGATTAAAAGTTAAACGATGCATATGTAAGTAAGCCTTAAGGCCTAAGGTGGAGATTATTGGGAATGGAAACCAGACAAAGTGACGCTGCACTTGACGATTGGAGCCGGAGTGACTACTGCGTGACATCATTTCCGTCGCGTCGTATTACGACACCGCGTCCTCTTAACTAACGGCGATGGCCAGCTACGCTCTGAATCCCAACAAGCGCCTTCTCGACACTCTCGACTACATCTCTCACATCACTTCGGCTTCATACTCCAACATGCACTCACACTTAATTAATCATATCTTTTCTTATCTTGCTATGTTGTTTTCAACCTTCGTTCTTGCGCCGTTATCACTCTTATATTATGCCAAATACAAAGGTCATACCATCCGCGCTGAAAAAGTATCCTGGCTTTCATTGCAAAAGCTCAGTTACACCCACCCTACCTCACCACTCGCCATTTCTCTAAGCAACCTCGAATTTCGCCCTCACTCGCCCACCAAAGCAGAGCCCTATTTCTGCACGATGATCGTCAACAACTTGGAATATAAAGATTCACAATGTCACTGTTCACTTGGTTTCCTCGAGGTGACATTCTGGTTCTTTCCGGTTCTCTTCCGCGTATCATGCGAGCCTTGGGTGCACTCCAAAGTCGACGACTTCCGTCTCCGCATTTTCGAGTCCTCCGTTGAACCCTGGTGGGTCGTTCGACTACGAAACAACGTCGTGTCAACCTTCCTTCACGGAGAGACAGTTCGTCTGCACAGTTTCCACACTAAGGTGTACCTCAACGGCGTCTGGGGTATCACAAGCACCAAAGGCAACGCTGTCGCAGACGAAGTCGAGAAACCCGGCCTGGCACTGGATCAAGAACTTGACGAGGCGAGAGTTCGAGCAGCAATTGAGCAGTGGCAAATCGTCAATATGCAAGAGCGCATGTACACCATTGGAAACCTTGACGTCGAAGTTCGACGGAGTTGGATCGAAGACCGCGGTTCGTTGGTTATGGTTGCCAAAGACTGTCGATGGACTAAGTTGCCCACTGCTACACTTCGCGAAGGCTCGTACCGTCGTTCCAGCTGGGTCTGGCAGGTTCTGGTGGGATTTTTAAACATTCCTTGGGAGCTATTGGCCATATACCGCAATCCACTTAACGCCACCGATTTGCACATCATTCGCACCGACATCACGTACGATACATTCCGTTTGAGGGACGCCGAGATGCTTAAGCAAACGGCCGTTAAGCTGAAGCTGAGTTATGATGAACAAAGGAGGGCGGGAACATGGACAGGAGTCGCCTGGGACACATTTTTCACCCACATCATTCACGGATGTTTTCCAGAGCTGAAGAAAAGGGAGAAAGAAGAGAGCTTTGAACCTATGCTTCAGAAGGCTTTGTATGATATCGGAGAGACGGTCGAAGAAGAGTGGCTGGAAAATCCGCAAATGGACGAGATTACGGAGCTAGCGAAAAAGAGAGCTGAGTACGAGGATGTTCCTCGTTCTATGAATTAATCGTTCGAGATTAAGAAAAGAAAGTAAGATAAAGTCGTGGTTTAAACACTATTATTCCAATACCGTAGTGCATAGTTATCATGTACTTATGTCCTGTTTATTTAATGCCTTCAAGCAGAAAATGTTCCAGCGTCAATACAGTGATGATAAGATTGAATGAAAGAAGTGGTGTTATGTAAGTTAGATCATGATCGCACAGAAGGGACCGGAGCCGGGATCTTATCTCCCGCTGCCATGTCAGTCGAACCAAATGGGATGGTCCCATACTCATCAACCTGCCCCAGAAACGATTCGACACCCATGTGGACCATGTTCTGGGGGAAACAAAGTCTCATGAGCAAGAACGCTGAGGCGATGCGCGAATGAACAAACCGGAGCGAATGGTGGCACTGTGGCTTAGAGAGGTCGATCTTGGCGTCATGATTTTATGAATCTGATCTTGCTGGTCGGACGTCGCAAGACATATGGGTTTCATCGTACCATATAATACTTTCTTTTCCTCTTTCTCTTCTTTTGTCGTTCCATTCAAAGTGAAGACCCGACGTTTTAACACTTGGTGAGATTTATCATACGATGTCACTCATATTTACTAACGACCACGGTAGATACTGGCAGGTCATAAAATACATCCCTTTCTGCCTAGAAGGGCCCCAAAAACCAAAATATCCAGCAATGTCGTCCATAATCACACGACCCATCTCTCGTAACCGCACACGACGCCTACGCCTACTAGGTCTACGATGGATGTCCGTTCGCCCTCCCTCCCCATCCTCTTCCACCCTCACCAACATCCTCTCTCCACCCTTACCACGCAAAAAAGTTACCCTCGACACCCTCCATGCCCTATACACCTCAAAAACACCCATAACCACGCTCACGGCATACGATTACCCCTCCTCGCTCGCGTGCTCTTCGTCCCCGTTGGTTGATATCACCCTTATAGGGGACTCACTGGCACAAGTCTGTCTGGGATACGAGAGTACGACACAGTTAACCTTGGACGAGATGATACACCACGCCAAGGCAGTAAAGAGGGGTAATAAGCATCCCTTCTTGGTCGCCGATATGCCTTTTGGATCCTACCACGTCTCTGTCGAAGACACCGTGCGCAATGCAATGCGCCTAGTCCGTGAAGCAGGAGTCGAAAGCGTAAAACTAGAAGGTGGAAAGGAGATTGCGCCCATCGTGCGGAGGTTGAAAGAAGTGGGGATTCCGGTCATTGCGCACGTTGGACTGCAGCCGCAGAAGCATACCTCCTTGTCGGGGTATAAAGTCCAAGGGAAGAAAGCCGAGGGTGCGCAAAAGGTTCTGCAGGACGCACTTGGACTGCAAGATGCGGGGGCTTGGGGCATCCTCGTGGAGGCTGTTCCGAAGGAACTGGCGAAGTATATTACAGATACTTTGACGATTCCTACGGTGGGGATAGGTGCGGGCCCATGGACCAGTGGGCAGGTGCAGTTTTTTTTTTCAGATGTTATCGATTGAGTCTGACGATTTCAATATTTCGTAGGTCCTCGTGTATGACGATGTCATGGGTACATGGTCAGGACACAAAGCCAAATTCGTCCGCCGCTTTGCAAATATGAAAGAAGTAAGAGACAAGGGTGTGGAGGCGTATGCGGAGGCGGTGAGGGGTGGAACGTTCCCTCATAAAGAGGAGGAGAGCTATACAATGGATAAAGACGAGCTAGTCATGTTTATGGAGGAGGCATCTGATCTCCCTTAAGTAGTCATCCATGCTCATTTTTCTTCTTTCTTTTTCTCATGGGTTTTTGATTTCCGATTTATTGGTTATATACACCATCTAGTTATTATCATATTGCAATTTTCGAAATCCCTTTACAATGTAGCCCAGTATTCTTTAGATTCCCACCAGATGTTATTTAGTCCGTGTACTTATATCAGTCTACTTACTAGTACATTCGTACGTTCAAGGTTCATTTAAGAGCTCATTTACGAGCATCCTAACTTAAAGCTCATAGACACGACATGAAACAGTGGAACATGAATTATACGAAGCATACGCAATAAATACATCCAACGAAAAAATATAAACAAATACTATAAAGGTGAACCACAAAATCACCGCCCATCAAACATATCATCCATAATCCCATTCTCCACTGATTCCCAGTCAATATTCCCTCCACTTGCATACACACTCTCATATAACGAGAGGCTTATATTCGAGAAGAAGGGAGCAAGATCCTTGATACTGTCAATCTGCCGTGTATTGTTCAGGAAGGGTCGGCGCATAGGACGTTTGTCTGGGAACGCGACGAGGTTATTGGGGGCAGCAGTAGGTTGGTCATCCTAGAGAATAGCTGTAAGATACGAATGTAAATAAAGACAGCTTGAAACATACTCCCGCAGGAAGGCTTCCGACAATTTCTGAAAGCTGATCCATCATGGCCTCCGGGGTCCATTCGTCCGGTCGATACACTGCATCCACAGTGTCAGTAATGAACATCCATTGATGTCTATAATGGCATAATATGATTAGATGAAGTTCGAATGATTAGGGTAGAGGGCCTACATCTGGAATTCCTCTGTTTGCAACGTTAATAATAGATCTAAACATTTACTGGCTGCAAGAACCAGTTGCAGATCTTCAGACCCGTCCGAAGGCAAAATCATCACGACTTGTTCAAATATGCGATACTACATTATAGGAGTTAGGAAGCTGTCAACTTGAGACCAGAAAATGAAATGCACCAGCTCCGTAAGAACGTGCGGCCAGAAACTCGTTAAGTTGTGTGATGACAAACGACATAACAACACCCTAATACACAAAAATACTTCGCTTTGTACTATCGGAGCTGACACATTACGCAGGATGTCGACAAGCTTCTCCTGGATTGTCGGTAATTGAGTAATGAAGTGGTTCTTCTCGCCAGTAAAGATCACGTATGATAGACGTCGGACGTTGAGTGACCTCAGCAACATTTCGTATTCACGATTTGTAAATATATTTGCCGAAGTAGCTCCAGCTACCTTACCTAAATTATGTGTCAGTTTGGTTTTCTTGTCAGCAAACAATAACACTCACCGAGTAATTCGGGGAACGCGGTCTTATCCGAGTCAAAGAGAACTTTTACTATGGGTTTCCATTCCTCCGCATGACTAGGCATGCAGTTAAAAAGTCTGCTATCATTTAAGAGATCAATGACTGCGTTGCGCCAAGCTTTGAGAGCGGTAGGTATACGCGTCATCCCTTGGATAATCTTGATTACTGTGCTATCAACATCTAAGGGTCTGAACAAAGTGTCAGTAAAGACGCATACCCTATCGCCTGATGGCACACCTTGTTTTGCCGCGTAACGCAGGGTTGACGATATAGTACACGATATTACTACATGCAGTGGAAATTTTATCGTTATCCACAAGAAATTTGCGCAGGTTAGGAAGTGTGGATGTTGCCACAAACGATACGATCTGTGATTATATCAAGATAAAATAGGTCGTGGCACAGTTACACACTTACCTGAGTTACCGCTTCGGACAACGCAGCTTTGGGGGTATCGAGCCCTAGTGAGATACTACTTGATTCCAATTTTTCTTCTCCCTTACTATCAACTCGAGAGATAGGTGATTCCCTCCCGTTGGTAACTAACGACTCTTTAGTAGATCGTCGAATCCAAGAGCCCTGATCAAATGTGCGCCCAACGAATAAGACGCATGAATCTAGTAACTTCGCATAATTATCCTACACCAATGTCAATTTCAATTTAGACGAACGGCGAATCTCTAACCTGAAGTTCCTTGCGAATTCTCCGGTCTTCCATCGCGGTAGTTTGTGTGACCTTCTCTGCCAACACGCTCAGGCAGCTATCTTTAGGTGAGCCATCGTCTCTATGTGCTCAGAGTCCACTCACCGAAGTGCAGGGAAGGTTTGAGGTTTAAATTCCTTGGTACCTCCACTTATTTCCTTTACCAACTGAAGGTATCGTCCCCAAACTTGAATGGCGAGTGGTCCTTCAAGCCTCTCCATGTATTTCTCAAGGAATTTAAAGAGAATAGCGTCCGTCCTACAGGTATAGTTAGGATTTTGAAAGCGGACAAAAAGAAGTTTATCTTACAGATTTGGATTGATTGCTCGACCTTTACTCCTCTCCGAAATACCTGACGTACGTGTTGATATGCTCTCACATACCATATGCACAGCATTCTGTGCATTGGCAAGAAGAACATCTATCAGCTCGAAGGCAGCATCCTCAGAGGTTCCTGCAATCTGTTGAATTGTCAATAAAGGAACCATTTATCAAAGGTCTGAGACACTTTCCGGTGGATTTCGGCTCCAACAGTCTACAATCGATTCGAAGACTTCAGCGGATTGGA
The DNA here is from genome assembly GCA_025738555.1 of Cyathus striatus. Lineage (NCBI taxonomy): Eukaryota > Fungi > Basidiomycota > Agaricomycetes > Agaricales > Nidulariaceae > Cyathus > Cyathus striatus. The sequence continues at coordinate 2,249,049 of JAOVFP010000015.1, read as the reverse complement.
CTCGGAAAAGGTGTTCTAAGACGCGGCGGCATCGTAGCCTCACTCTGTTAAATATGAGCGACAGAGATTCATCCTTCGAGGCAGTAATTGGCGGTGACTTCCAAACGGACGCCGCGAATACAGAATATAATACCCGTATACCCTCGTCTAGTGACCGGTATCCTTGCGAGCGTGCCTACATAGATCATCAGCGACTAAATAATAAAGGGAAGCCTTCTTACTGTAAGCTGTTCCGGGTTTGCCTGAGTGGTATCCGATCCAAATACGTTAGAAACGTAACCCAGGAGGCCACTAGACTCGGCCTTTTCCACAACGGGTAACTCCTCCTCAGATGTACTTGCCTCCGAAGTGTAAGCAAGACCAAGCAGAATCAGGCGTTCCAAGCCGTTCAATAACATGATGAGATCTGCGTCTGTCACTGTAGCTGTTATATCTCCTCCATACATATCTGTGATTGTAGATATGCGAAGAACATCTTTTAGTGCAATCAGTGTTTGTCGGCAAATGCAATCGTTTAAGGGTGTCACAACAGGCTGTAATGCAGGTTGGAATTGGGGTATAGCCATTAGAATGAAGTCCAGCCAATGCTGCACCACCGGTTGATTGGAAGGAACAGATATCCCATCAATTAAAGTTTGAATGAGTAGTGGGTTAACAGGGTACCGGAAGGTCGACTCCGGGTTTTATCCGTAAGACTCGCACTGTCAATTGGGCTATCACTGGGTCGCGAATTGTGCTCAGCGGCCTGCCGGGCAACCTCCACAGCAGACGTCGAAACCGAAATAAGTGAATGTAGCAGATGTAACAGCTTGTTTTGCGGGTCCAGCCTTCCTGTGTGAACTGAGAAATATAGTTTCCCAACGACTACAGCTTCGATGCTTTGAACAGAAACGTGATCGATGTCTCCGCGTGCAATAATACCTTGAAGCAGCTCAATGGCAGTGCCTTGAAGAACTCCGTTTAGAGGATCCATCGTTGCTTCCCATACTGGTTTAGGTTCAGATTGTAGTATCCTTTGAAGATAATCAGAACTCTTTGTGTGCGACTATAGCACAACACATACTTCACCAAGATCTCAATCAGGACATCAAGATATGTTATATCGGCATCAGGTAGGTTCGCTATTTACATATTGTTGAAAAAGACCCATGAAATAGATTGAACAGTAACTTACCGGCGTCCACTCTCTGTATAAGCCCAGGATGGTGGGACCGCTTTATGGGGGATGAACGGGCTGTTTTTACAAAGCCCTGTCCTCCAAACCGAACAATGTGTAGAAGTAGGTCTAAAATATAGTTAATGTAGTGCTGATCAAATGGACGTTCGTATAATAAGCCTTGCAATTCCCGCCCTCGCACTTTTGTAGTAGTGGAAGTACGGAGAATGGTAGGATCAAGCAGCTCGAAAAGAATAGGATCCAAAATGCTATAAGGTATTAGTAGGCTCCGCTTCTATGTGCAACGAGGAAATCATACCGAAGATAAGACTTCAAACTACACCGCATCCAGGTCTCGCCAATTCTCCGGAGTGTAGGGTCGTCGTTTTTCAACGTATCCAGTACAATCATCATGGGAACCTTAAATCGAAAGCCAGGAAGCAAATTATCCTCTAAATAGCCCATTAGTAGGTGCCCAAGAGTGTAATGATTTACAAACCAGTTAAGCGCCACAATGTCCCAAAGGCTTCATACGCCTCTTGGACATTCCGTGACTCTGGAAAATTCATAGATTGGGCAAGAATAGACTCGACATGAGAATGCGTTGTCGAATTCTCCAATAACCAAATCAAATTCACAGCGCGGACGTGATATGCAGCGATATTTGGACGGAGATAACGCAAGAGCTTGTTCGTCATCTTATACATCGTTATTCGCTTGTCGATGACAAGCCCAGGTCGCATATATTGATTTTGGTATAACGAAAGCACCAGAGATATCACTTGGTCAACTGTGGTAAACCTTGCGGACTAATTCCGGTTCCACGTAAGCGCTGCTCAACAAGGTAGGATTCGCACTCACTTCATATTCTAATGTATCCAATACACTACTAAGCCATTCCGAAGGGTTCCATGACAGAGACATCGGAGCTGTGAGTTCGATGCTAAGTTTACCAATGAGAGTGAGACATTGCGAGAAGACCTGTCTGAGCTCCATGACATTTCGTGACTCAGTTTCTAGCCTGCAAGCACATGCAATGCTCAAGGAGACCAGCTTCTCGAAAGATGACGCAAATGGGATAGTAAACGTGCCCAACGGTGATGGCATACTAGATAGCGGGGTAATCCTGTAAAATGTACAGGCAAACGCGTACGGTCCTTGTGAAGCGGCCACTGCATCTGCATCCCCACTTAGTTCCGGACGTTGTAATAAACCGATAGTTTGGATGTGTTGAAGCATTTCTTCCAATAGGATGGTAATTTCGCGGGTGACTTCTGAAGACACCATTCCTGGATTCTTTTCTGTGCAAATCTATCGGGCAGCTGAGTTTCTTTCGAAAATCCCCAAGTAAATAGCTCTCACAATCAACAGGTCAATAATTGCAGCAAATATGACAGGGAGGTGTATTTGCTGGATTTCTTCATCTTGTGAGAATGTTCGCAATATGAATCGGACTAAAGGAACAGCCTATTATGACGTCAGAATACTGCAAAGGAACGTTCTTTAATATATAATTACCTCAACCTGGGTACTCTCGCCAGAAATTTCAGAGAAAACGGCTGTAAGTAAGTGTTTCCATATGATTTGCGGTTCAACAGCCTCATAAAGTGTACTAGCAGTCATTGTCAACTAAGCAAGGAATCAGATCGTGCCACAAAGAAAGCTCAGAACGAACGTCTTCAGCACCGTCAATTGGATTATTACAGAGTTGCTTGATAGCTTCGAAAGCATCATAAACAAGCGTTTCTGTAAGTGGCGCCCCTATTTCCCATTTGTCGAGCAGAGAAATGAATATTTTGAATGGACGCGACTCGGAGTAATCTCCAGAGGGCGACAACATCTCGTACTAGCAAAAAACTAAGCCAGAATATTTGGATAATAACATAACGCATCACACCTTTAGCGTTGAACTAAGCAGCTCAAGTCCATTTTGCTTCAAATAGACTATTTGATTTTCGCTCTTTTCGTCCGTACCGAGTAACCAAGTATATAATCGTCGATTGAGAGATAGGTCACGTCTCAAAACAACGCCAGTTGCGGCACGCATGAGAATAGCGCGATCGTCTGCATGTGCTTTCCTAATGGTGAAACTATCCACTCGCATAGTTTGGAGGAGAATATCCAATGCACCGCGTCTCACAAGCAGATTTTCATCCTCTAGAGCAGCTGCGAAAGCCCGAATCATGAGTCCAATGTCTTGGCCAACGATTGGTGTCATGTCTATGTATTGACGGTGAGTTGAGAATGGTTAAATGAAATGTAATGGAGTGACCTTCATCTGCATTAAGTTGAGGAAGGCGACGAGAAAGGTAATTCAACGATGTACCACGACCGGATGGAGTAGTTAGCATAACCAGCCATAAATTCTGGAAGAAGAACGACATGGAGACGGTTCCCGCTAAACGATCGAGCAGGCCAATAACCTTCAAGCGTGAAATACTGCACGGTACTCGAGAATAACAATACCCATACCTTCTCAAAGAATTCCCCAGTTTCCTCCTCTAATCCAGGCAGCAGTGCAAGTATAAATGATTTCATGATTGGGCGTAGCCCGCTCTGCAGGGGTAGATAATATGTCTCATAGATGTTGAGAAGCGTTGGCTGCAGTTTGTTAGCATAAGCAAACAGGTAGGGGGTTTAGAGCATACCTTGACCGAAGTCGCTGCGTATTCGAAGAACGGGAATAATCCAGACGACCATAACGCCAAATCGCGCTTGACACCCTCGGACTTTCATGATCATGGGGTTCAGTGCACTGCCAATCATAATGAAATTCAAGCGATCACACCCACCCCGAGAACCGTTAGTATATGGACATATACATCCAATGCACGTTGGTGGACACCCGTTGGCAGAGCTGGATTCAGGCACTGGGACAACCGTTTCGCTACTATCAGCTTGCGCGGAATCTCCTTGAACTGCATATACGATTGGAACGCCTGAAAATGATACGTGGTATCGTTATCCACTAGTAAGTGGTAGACATAAGTGTACACGTACCTTGAGCAACTGCTTCAGAAACGCGATACAATCCGCCCATTCGTGGACATTATCAAACGAATTGAGACACTTCTCCACCTGTTGGACGTATTTCTTATACTTTGGATCGGAAGAATATTGGGAACCCGCAGCTAGTTTTTCGTGCATTTATACCGCGGTGAAGGTGCAACTGAGTGTACACTAACCATGTTCAGTCGTGCGTGACGATAACCAGGATGACTTCTTCTTTCCACCAGTATCCACGCTATCAGCTGTTGTAGCTGAGAGGGGTGCGGCAGACATGCCAGCGACTGTCTTCGTTGTTTGAATTGGAAGACGTTAATTAGGTGAATGAAATACGTCCAAGGTAAGTTGAACGGCGCTGCGTATAACTATTTCCGGTAGATCTCACTATAGCACACCGCACGTCACACTGACACCGTGACGACCATCACGATCACGCACAAAGCACACGAAGCCGATTATTATACATGAAATCCACGTTCACTACAGTGTCTATGTAACCATTAGATATAACGATAGCAATATGTAACTCAAAGCAAGAAGATGTAGCATAGATGTAATAAGATAAAGCAAATGGAACTCATTCCTCTATTCTGAGGGAGGAGGCGCCATTTCGACGTCTTGGGCGGCTTCTGCGGTGGTGGGAGGAGTATCGACCGGAGAGGATTCTGGTGGTATATGAAGAACCCTCATCTTCGTTGGAACGTGTGGCTTGCTCGTAATTGGTATTCCGGGTCCCAGGTCAGGTCCGATAGATCCAGAGCGAGAAGGAGCGGCTGACGCGGTAAGTGATGCGGAAGCAGCTTTGGCACCCCTCTTTCCTCTTCCTGCCCCTGTTCCAGGAGGCGCTGAAATCGATGCGAGAGGCATTTTGGACATCAAAGTACCGTTCTTTTCATCTCCACCAGTTTTGAGTGCCTGTGCTGTGGCAACTGCGGTTGAATACTCCGATTCCTTTTCGCCTACCCATGTGCGCGCAAACCATCGACCACCTGCGATACCTCGTATTTCACGATTGGCCGTACGCCAATGGCGAACCTTCTTTCCGCTTTTGTCTAGCGGCATGGGAGGAGCAAAGCCTGAGTTGATTTTGGGAGGAAGCTGCACAGGGAATGGTTTAGTAGGTAGTGGATATTGTGGAATGGCGACGTTTTCAAGGTCAGGCTTTTCAGCCGACTGCGGAGGTTCAGGAATGTCTGCAAGCGGAGCTTCTGGTTCAGGAGACATTTCGATTTGCTGGGTTGCGGGAGAAGAAGGTACTGTAGGAGCTATGTCTGTATGTTATTGCCGAGTACGAGACAGACAGGGATTGCCGCACCTTCGCTTGCAACAGAGCCAAAGTCTTCTGGGGCAATTAAAGGAGTTGGTAGTGCTGACTTGGGCCTGTAATGTAGCCCATTAAATATATCTAGAGAGATAGCTAATGTACTTACTTTGGACCCGGCTTGCCTTTCGGCTTAGAACCTGGTGGAGCTTTCCGCGGCGAGGCTCCCTTCTTACGACCTGGCTTCGAAATAGAGAGTTCAGGCTCGCCAACATGAGTAAAATTCGCGTCGGTATGTCCTGAATCCTCGTGAGACTCCGCCGGTGTAGCCTCAAACCAAGACATGGTAGGCGCAAGATCTGGCGCACCCGTTATTTGTTGTGGGACCTTTGATTTCCGTGGCTTCTTTGTCTTCTTCTCCTTCTCCTTTTCTTTCTCCTCCTTCTCCTTCTCCTTCTCTTTATCTTTGTCCTCCTCCTTTTCTTTCTCAGTACCCTTGTCGGATTTGCGTGATTTCCGCTTGCCAGTAATCGGCTTTGGCTTCTGAGCAGCGTCTACGGTTCGTAGTATGGGCGTGGAAGCCGAGGTAGCAGGTGTTGGCTTTGAAACTTCGTCGTCGTCGTCGATGAGCTGGTCCTCCTCTTCCTCAGGTTCATCGAATTCCTCTTCTGAGGCAACGTCGGGTGCCGGCGGTCGTTCGGGACGGGGCTGAACCCACTGTTCAGCCTTCACCTTGGCAGCTGCTTTACCTTTGCGTGACGAGGCAGCTTTACGCTGAGGAGGTGGAGATTCCTCCTCTCTAAGGGTAGATATTAGCGGAGCATCCATGTCGACGTCCTCCTGGTCCATATTGCTTGCTGACTTTGAGCGAGAAATTGAGTTGTTATGTGAGACTGGTGTCGGTTCGTATGTTACCCAAGGTGAAGCGCGAAACATATTTGACATGCCGAATCCTGTCTGTTTGCTTGTATTTCGATGGTGATTCAGAAGCTGTTCGATCGACGGATGTGTCCGCGGAGGTGAACGACTGTAAGGAGCTGTCAGCCTTGTTCCCTCGCCCAATGACACGATTGCAAATCCTGTCTCATGACAGGAGTAATGCCGAATACTAGCAGGTACTAATAACGTGAATAGAATAGAAATTTGATAGAATACTTCAATACCGCACGAGTTGCAATACATGTTTATTCAACCTCTCCTATGTACTTGAATGTAGACGACGTAAGGATTACGCTATACAGTAACAACCTGCGATCTCTCTATTCCTCAACCTAGTATCCTCTCCGACTTCTTAGGGTACCCTGTCCATTTCTCCAAGTCATCACTGATATCCAGCATGCGGGTCTCGTAGAACATATGAGCTTCAGGCTTCACACTATCCCAACCCTTTATCTTTCCATCAGCGTCACGTTCAAGCTGGCCGCCCCAAACACTCCATTTGTCTAGTTTAGTATTGTAGGATGCAACAGTAGAGCCGCACTTCTTGCATCTTTTTCGAATTTTCCAGGGTTTAGTGGAGACACTGTATGAATCTAGGGCCTCTTCATGAGGTTCAGGATAAGTCCATGAGAAAGCCGCGGCGCTGAAATGGACAGTGTGTATGAAGGCTGAAGCTGTTACGGCAATTTCCAGTTAGATTCGAGAACTACTTGGAGGTACAATAATAAACTTACAGTTCAATCTTTGGCAAAGCGTACAGTGGCAATATGCGCTGAGCATCGGGCGACCTGAGACCTCGTAAGAGATGGCGCCGCAGAAGCAACCGCCACGATGAATGTTCTCCGTAGATTCTACCATGGAAATGTGGAAATGCGCAAAAGAACAGAGAAACGAAGAAACAGATAACGAAAGCTTACTTCAGTCAGAGATATATGAATGAGACCTGTGGAGATGGGGCGAGAATGGCGGCTCAGGAATGTGCTTTTCAATTTCGTTCCGGTTCCATATGATCAGGTGTTTTTCCACACATGATAGCGCTGCCATAAGGAACTTTCGACAGACCGAACGTAGTTATCTCAGCTAAGAGACATAAGGTGGCAACAGAAGAGCAACTAGCTGGTAGAAATAATGCAAACGAAGTCGAGCAGGTGAACCAGTGACCAGTCGAGATGAGAGGTAAGAACAAGGTAAGAACGTGATATCAAGTAATCAAGCAGTTGGTATCAAAATGAAAATTCTTGCCAGTCGTAGACATGAGATATTCAATACGCAACTGCGTTATCATCTTAGTCGTTACAGTGTGGACAAAGCTCCGAAGATTTTAGAAACCAAAAGCTCAACACTCTGCGCAGTGCACACCATAGTTGCACCGTAAAGCTTTCTCTGCGACATTCCAAAAATGAATATCGCTCCCACGGTAAACGGTCACATGCACGATAAGAACGCGGCTCAGCCGTTCGGCGCTTTCAGTACATTACATAACGTCGACCAATTGCTGACGAGCGCTGTTACGCTCTTCGAGTCTATCGTCCACTTCGCGCATAATGGGAGCGCATGGCGTTGGTGAAGGATGGCAAAAAGAGTGATGGGCTGTTTTTCCCACTTCCATCTTCATCATTATCTACAACCCCGATGCATATAATTGTTTCAAGCCTTTCGAAGTTGCTGACCCTCCTGCTGTAACCACTTCGTAACCCTTCCTCGACATTTAGAAGTTCGAGAGTCCATGTATACACAGATGATATTCATGATACTCACGTACACATTTCCAAGTGTCAATTTGGCTGATTGTGTGTTAAAATCTTGTTAAATCCAGCTCAGTATATCTTAACATCTGTGAAGGTGTGCTTTCTTCTCGGCCTTTAAAACAATATTGCCGGTTTGTTGATATAACATAGGGTGCATCGTTCAGCATGCATTTACCTTTCAAGTTCGCTCCTCTCGCTAATATTTACTCTGGCAGATACTCTTGTCAGGCGATGTACTGATACAGCTGCCATGCACGTATTCTGTTCATGTATGGCTTCTGACGAGCACTGGTGAGTTCGCTATATCCAGCTTTCTCTGTATATGCATACGCTTACCACCATGTTCTTCAGATGTGCAGACACCAACTGTGCGGTAATCGTCGAGCTGAGCATGTTAAATGTAGGAAGGGTAGTAGAAACCAGAAAGCATAACCGGCTTTAAATGGCCGCCAGAAACTGGGTAGTACAGGAATGGAGAATACTTAGGGATGTGGGGAGAGAGTGTAGCAGAAAATATGCAGGTAAGGTGTTTGGCAGGGCGCAAATCTTGAATACATTTGATTATTAGTTCGCAATATACCGTATTACCTGTACGGAATAATAATATATAATCTATATTAATGTTGGTTATGCACCTGCTTCACTGAGCTCGATGCAATCCAACAGATAAAAAATGAAGCCAGAACGAGCGTGAATGACCCAGCTGATGTCAAACTGATTCCTCTTGTTCACCGTCCAGACAGGCTCAGACTCGTTGTAATTTTCGATTGCGTTCCTGTTCCAGATAATCAGGTGTCTTTCTACACAGAATAGCGCCGCCGTATAATGAAAGTATGCATATGTCAAGCAGACGGAGGACGGAGTCGGAACGGACCAGTCGCGATGGGAGATGTGAACGAGGCTGATCATCTGAATTTGGTCCCATAGCGTTCTGCTGACATAATCAGTTACCGAAATTCTCCGTGCCACCTCTTCCGCCGTTACGCTTTCTGCTTTCCTATCCAAAATTCAGGTCAGTTTTGCTATACTATTACTCTACTATCTCAACTAAAACAATTACTTTTATCTGCTAGAGCCTCTGCATCCGGCCAATAGTATCCTATCTCTGGTCGAACGCGAAAGGGTAATACTATGGTCTCCTCAACAGTCAACGTACGCTTGCTTCGTGTCCTACACTCGCACAGTCTAACCCTATTTCTACTTTCGTTGCAAATAGGTCGTTCGTTATAGCGCTCTTTTTGGTGGTATTGCTTATGGCTTCTTCCACCGCCGAAGTCTGCAAGCAGATCATGACCTGCACAAGCTCGAACATGCCGTTCACGAGAGACAGCGGTTAGTTGCAGAGGCAAAGGAGGCATGGAAGAGAAAGAAAGAGGCTGCGTTAGATACCACTCGTGAGTGTACATCTCTTTACCTGCACTGGGTATCGCATGTTACCCTGCCCTGCCCCGTCGCGTCGCCATCGAACCAAACGAAACCTTGCTACTTTACTGCAATACTGACCACTTTCTTTCGCAGTCGTGACGGACCCAGAGGACCCTCGATTCGACTTAGAGAAGTTGATAGCGAAATGGGAAAAGTCCTCATAATTATTTGTACTTCTCTTCGCATCCTCTCGTCTATAGAAACCATTTGAACACTTCAGAGTGCATAAACTATTGCAGCAGAGAATTTACATGACTAAATTATTCCGCGGATGGCTAGGTAGTCGTGTTGCTCGTAGCGCACAATTTGCAATGGAGCTTGTTGATTACGATTCTCAGCATGCAATAGACCATGTCGATATATACCTTTTCAATTTATTTGCTTCATCCCAACCGTGAGAACAGCGCGTCGCGTCTGTCTATCACTTACTCCGTTGACCGATATTACTCAACTAGTAGTCTTCACTTACATTCTGCCTCACCTGTCTCTCCTTTCTTCAACTCTATTACGATTCCAGTTATTTTCTAACTAACCAAAATGAAGAGTCATGTCGATGATCTTGAGGACGATCTTGCCGCTGAAGAAGAGAACAAATTGATAAACGAAGTACGATACGCGTTTTATCGGCCTTATGCCACATCTACTCAACTGACACCCGTCTTTAGGAATATAAGATATGGTACAGTTCAGCATCATATACTTGATATATGATACTTACTCGCCTGACCCTGCGACTCGTCATTAAAGGAAGAAAAATGCTCCCTACCTTTATGACATGGTCATCACCCATGCGCTCGACTGGCCGAGTCTGACGTGCCAATGGTTCCCCGATAAAGAACAGTGCGAAACCCCCCCTCGTTTCAAATCTAACTTATCTATAACTCCGCACCAGAAACCCCAACAAGCCCTACACAACCCACCGCCTCCTACTTGGCACGCACACCTCTGGACAAGCACAGGACTACCTCCAAATCGCCACTGTTCAAATCCCTAAGCGCGACCACACCCAAAGCGGTGCCGATAAGCTTGACCGCGCAGACTATGACGACGAGCGTGGCGAGCTCGGCGGGCACACGATCCCCCCCGCGCCCCGCATTCAGATCATACAAAAGATTAACCACGATGGCGAGGTCAACCGAGCGAGATATATGCCACAGAATCCTGATTTGATTGCGACCAAGGCTGTTACGGGAGAAGTTTTGGTGTTTGATAGGACTAAGCACTCGAGTGAGCCTGAGCGTAGCGGCGTTTGTAAACCTGATATACGACTTGTTGGGCAGAACAGGGAGGGGTAAGTTGACTATGTCGATGATACGGGCAACTACGTTCTAATGAGTTGGTTTTAAGGTACGGTTTGGCATGGAATCCGGTGAAGGCAGGTCATGTTCTTGGTGCTTCGGAGGATATGACCGTTTGTCATTGGTAAATGCATTGTACATCTTGTTCTTTAAATCACCTTACTCGTTCGTTGCAGGGATGTCAACTCTTACACCAAGGCGAAATCCACGATTGAGCCTACTAATGTATTTAGAGGACATACATCTGTTGTCGGCGTATGTGCATCTACTCGGGCTTACATGTTCATGGCTAAGCTCGTCAATAGGATGTGGATTGGCATTCCACTCAAGAAAACGTATTTGCAAGTGTTGGAGATGACAAAATGCTTATGATGTATGATCATATTTCCATTCTTTACTTGGCTATGCCTCATGCCTCTTTAGATGGGATACAAGAGCACCGACAGAACCCAAGATCAAACTTCAAGCGCACGAAGCAGAAATTCTCGCAGTTGCATTCAGCCCAGGTGTTGAACATCTCGTTGTCACTGGAAGTGCAGATAAGGTGGTTGCAGATTCGTTGTCCATGTTCTCAGAAACTAACTAACATGGCGATAGACGGTTGCCCTATACGATATCCGTTCACCCATAAAGAGGTTGCATACATTTGAGTCGCACACGGATGAAGTGTTACACTTGGCATGGTCACCACACAACAAGACTATTTTCGCTTCTGCATCCAGTGACAGACGAATCAACATCTGGGACTTGTCACTTATCGGGCAGGAACAGACACCAGATGATCAGGAGGATGGTCCTCCCGAGTTGCTCTTCGTTCATGGTGGTATGTCCCATTCCCTTTATCTCAAAGAGCTCCGCTTATTGAGCGGTACAGGCCACACTTCACGCCCAACTGACTTCTGCTGGGCTCCTGGTGACGGGGAGAATTGGACAGCAGCGAGTACCTCTGAAGACAATGTGGTCATGGTCTGGCAACCGACAATGCGTATATGGGCCGGAGACGAGGTGAAGGTGGATGAAAAGGAGCTGGAGCCTGATGCAATGGAGGGTGTTGAGGTTACGGAACCGGTTCCAAGTGGTAGCAGTGAAAAGGCGAAAGAAAGCGAGAGCGTCACTGTCAGCACATCCAGCGAAGCATAAAGGAGGAAGAAAGGAAATGCGTGTGCATATAGATGACTTTACAGGTTGCCTCTCTTGCTTTTTCACTTTTTTATCACGTACTATCTCGAGATGGATATAATTATATGAAGAACAGAATGATAAGAATACAGTTTTGGCCTCATCGTTTTTTTGCCTCTGCGTCAAGAAGAAGGAATCCACGACAGCAATAAGTAGGTAAGCAACTTCGGACTAATTCCATTTCTCCTTTGCAGTTTATAGGAACAAAAGTCGACCCAGTTCGAACAGAACTAAGCGTCATGTCAGGGTTAAGTGCGACTTACTAAGATGACGGAACGTACCTCCTCCGCAGACTACGAACACAATAAGTCCAAGGGCAGCAAGTCCAACGGGACTGCGCTTAGCAAGCTTCTCCTGTCTGGACAAGTGGGTTGGTTTCTTGCCACTGCGCGCGTCGTTCTGGAACTTCTCGTTCCGTCTGCGCATTTCGAATTCAGTAGGCTTAGTTCGGAACACGTTAAAACCTGGATGGCAACAACAGAGACGAAAGAAAGGGACATACCATAGTGAGATATAAGGGAAATAGAGTGAAAGAGCGGAGTAGGTTGGTTGTGTGAATAGAGGATATGATACAAGAGATACTTAACGAGTCGGACGTGGCACTTTTACTTATACGTTACACGTATTCCACGCGACCTGTCCATGTGCATCATCTCTCTTTGCGCGTATTTGGCTACACCTTTAGATCTGCTTCCGCTTGCAGAAATCGCTCTCTCTTCAACACCATGGGCAAGGGCGGAAAAGGTCTCAAGGAGGCTCTTCAGTCTCAGCAATCGCGCCAGAAACTCAAGGAGAAGGCTGTCCATGCTGCTGCTGCTGCTGAACAAAAGTTGAAAAAGAAGCAGAAAGGTGGTGTAGCACCTGGTGCTCCCTCTAGTGCATCGAATGCGAAGGGGAAACAAAAGGCAAATGCGAAAAGACCTACTATACCGTTTAAACCGACAGACAAAATATTGCTTATTGGAGAAGGCAATTTTTCTTTTGCGCAAGCACTCATCGACGATCCTCCTTTGGAACTTGAGGGTATCATCCCACAAAACATAACTGCGACAGCCTATGACACGGAAGTGGAATGTTACGAGAAGTACTCAGATGCACATGCGATTGTGTCAAATATAAAACAGAAGGGAGTGAAAGTGCTATTTGGCGTCGATGGTACGAAACTGGAGAAGACGGCTGGTTTGAAAGGCAAAAAGTTTGACAGGGTCGTATGGAACTTCCCTCACGCTGGTGAGTGCACCTACTTCATACTTACGACCTGAGGCTGTTTAATACTTTGGCTAGGGATGGGAATTACAGACCAGGATAGAAATATATTCATGAACCAAGTTCTCATACTGGGCTTCTTACGCTCGGCAGCGAACATGTTGACTATGGGTCCTGTTCCATCCTTCACGACACCCCGCAAAAAGAAAAAGTTAAGCGATGATGACGACGACGACGTCGACGTGAGACAAGAGGAGGTCGCTGTCGCGTCGGATGATGAGTACCAGTTCTTTACACCTGATGAGACTGTAAAGCCGCGCGGTACCATTCTTATCACTCTGCGGAATGTTGTCCCATATACGCAATGGTGGGTTCAGCGTATATATTATTCATACATATCTGACATCTTCTCCAGGGATGTACCGAAACTTGCCAAAAATCCTCGTCCACCGACAGGAAGCACTCCCCCCAATCCTAGCTATACACAACTACGGTCTTTCGCATTCCACAGGGAGATTTGGAAAGGTTACGAACATCGTATGACAAAAGGTGAGCGCGCACACGGCACAGGGAGGACAGGTGAAGGAGGCGAAGACCGGACATGGGAGTTCTGTCTGCGAGATTAAAGCTTTTTTGTATACCCCATCATATTATCGTAGAATATTCCTCTAGTGAGGTCCAGGAAAAGTGTCATATGAGATATATAATTAAGCTGCTGCGTCCCCAACCCTCTCGCCTTTCTCCGCATCCTCTAAGCCCTTCTTGAATCCTTCCAATGTCCTCGCCAACTGTCCTCCGCTTGCCTGAGCCAATACACCTGCAAGCTGAGACGCAGGTGAACTGATCAACCCGACAAGTTGTGCGCGTAATGTGTCGAGGGTGGGAAGCTGGGATGCATTCCTGACACCGTCCGCGAGCAGGACGCGACCTTCAATGATGGCGCCCATGAGCTTCAGACTCGGGGTCTTCTCCTTCTTCTGCCTCTTCATTCTCTTACCAGGCTGAGCTGGATCAGCAGTCTTCGCCACAAGCTCGGCGGCAATCTCTTCCTGCGTTTTAGGTCGTCTGGGAGGGACAGTGCGGTCCATTGAACGGATGACAGCGGCGAGCAACGGCGGGTCGAAGGAAGGAAGTGAGAGCACGGCGTAGCTACCGGATTGCTGGCTGACCATCTTATCCACTGTGGCAATATCTATGCCTGGTAAGTCGCGTAATGCTGCGCCAAATATACCGGTGCGGACGACGGTGAGGACGGGGACTGGTGGTTCAGCTGGAACGGCAGCGGGGTCCGACAAGGAAGGTTTTGATTTTACACGCCGAGCTGCTGCCTGAATGTCTCCGCGCAGACGCACTAGTCGCTGTGCGGTGAAATCTTCATGGTTGAGAATAAGGATAGGCGAGGTGTTGTTAGACTTGAGGATGCCCGTGTACCAGTTGTACTGGAATGCCTTTTTGTCCCTAAAAACGCGGGGAGTGGGTTTCCCGGGCAAGGACCTGGGAGATTTTACAAAGATAGCATATGAGCGAGATGAAGATGGTATCCGGGGAGCAAACCAGGACGAGCGACTTGAGCAGGCTAGGAGCATTTTGTGAAGCCCGCGTCTGCTGTTCCAGCGAGAGTGAAAAGCAAGCGCGCCCGAAGACGGAGGCTTTTGGAAAATAGCAACACACAAATTGAATTCTGGCGTGACAAGAAATGCAAGAGTAACACTCTCCGTCATACATTCTCCTGGACTTCCTCCCTACACCAGCATCGAGCAGCTTTCAAAATGTAAGTATCGACTCACCGGGCGACGCTCACCACTGATGGTCTTGCAGGGATGACGACGACGATTTCTTGTACGGCGGCTCAGAGCCCAAGCCAAAACCCCCGCCAACTGGTAAGGTGTTCACTTGTTGGAGACATATTTGGCTTTTTGCGCGACGACGTTTCTTCCCCCAACCTGTCATGTCTTTATCTCACATTTCAATGTTATCATTTTTTGACTCTCTTTCTTTGTGTCCTGCTCTTCAGTGCCCCAACCGTAAGTTTGCGAAGTCATCGTTGTATAAGTCTTGAAGTGTAATATGAATCTCCGAATCCAGAATCTCTTTGGACCAGCTCCAAGCCTCAAATGGCCTCGTTGCACACCTCGAAGATCAAGCTGCGAGTGTTACAGAGACCGCAACACCGACCGAGGAAAACGCTCCAGAAGAAGAGGGAGAGGAAGCAGACGCAGACGCAGAGGTAGAGGTAGAGGTAGATGCAGAACCAGAGCCAGATGCAGTTATGGATGATGACAGCGAGGAGGAAGATGTAAGTTGGTCTTGCGAAATTGCTTCAACAGTGTAATGTAACACTTCCATAGGACATTGAGTTCATTATGGAACCTCAAGCGCGTTCGTTGGACTTCCGGTTAGCCATAGTGCCTTACTTTCTATTTTCTTCATACTGAAGTTTGTACAGACAGAAACCTCCAACAGCTCGCGTGCCCAGCACATCTACTCCCTCACATCCCAAGGGTATGGCTTTTTTATATTATTTTGGTATTTGCTACTTACACAATGCACATGTAGCCCTTCAGCCATCATTAACAACAGAGTATACTCCAATGCAACGCGGGGGTGTTCCATCAACGCCAGTAGTTCACCCGCCATCTTCGAGTGCGCCACCAACGCAACCAGCTCATACAAGCCCCACGCCACAAGCAGGTCCTTCTCAAGCTCCCTCTACCCCATCCCAACTTCAACAACAGGCTCCAGTAGTGCAACAGCAACAGCAGCAGCAGCAGCAGCAGCAACAACAACAACAACAACAACAACTTCAATCGTTACAATTGCAGCTGCAACAAGAACCTGACGATGGCATAGACAGCTCAATGCTTCCTCCTGCCACTGCGCCTCCTTCACATCCTGCAATAGATCCGACAGCCCCGGGGGTGCTAGATGGAAGGTCGATATTTGAGGTCGATATGGGTGCAATGACAGACAAACCATGGCGGAGACCAGGGTCTGATATTAGTGACTGGTTTAATTACGGCTTTGACGAAATTTCTTGGGAGCAATATTGTTATCGAAGGCGTGATATGGGAGAGCTTGCTAATGTACTCAAGACAAACGTTATTGTGCGTAGTATGTCCATCTGCGTAGCCCCAAGCTAATTGTCCCTACAGAACTTCGCGGGTATGCCTGAAGATCAACTATCTAATCTCCCTCCAGAAGCCCGGCAAATGGTGATGACGGGCACCATGGCCATGATGAACGGCGCGGCCGCCAACCCAGGCATGATGGGACCGGGCATGATGGGTATGGATATGATGATGGGTATGGGTATGGACATGGGCATGGGTGGACCAATGATGCCCATGCAGGATGGAGGCCAAGGGCAAGCCGCCGGTGTCGTACCGACCAACGGCACCCCCGACCCCGTTGGCGCAGGCATGATGATGCAGGACGGATTCGGCAATGCTGCCCAGGGAGCGGGCATGATGAACATGGGCATGGGTCCGGATTATAGTATGCAGGTATGTGTTTGGTAGTGCGTAGATCTCCCCACGGAATGATTCAAATGTGCATTGCTTCGTTTTTCCCTTTCTTCTCCCCTGAAATTACCGATGTAGGAGCAGAACGCAATGGGTCAACAGATGTATCCTAGTGCGGCGCCTCCTATGGAGAATCCCAGTGCTAGTTCTGGCGGGCCGGTGGGACCACCACCGTCAGTTCATCAGAGCGTTACTCCTGTGCCTTCCATGCCTCCTTCGGGACCGGCTGCAGCGGGACGTGGTACGCCTGTACCATTCCGTGGACGAGCGCCACCGACGCAGCCTGCCTCTGCGGCGCGCGGGCGGGGTGCATTTATGGGCAGAGGACGCGGTCATGGTGCGTGATCACCCACTTTCCTTTTTTGTTCCTAGCCTCAATGCTCTTCCGCCAGGTCCGCCCATACCTGTTCGCCCAGCATCGCCGCTCCCACCAAACGTGCCCACCGGCCCTCGAAATCAAAACAAATACAAAGATAGGGACGGGAATGCACCCGCCGTCGATGGATTGGATTATGGCGGTGGCGGAGGGGGCAAGGATCTCGGGAGACGGACACCTAGTGGGGAACCAGAGGATAGAAGTTCAAGTCGGTGCGTGAAATTATCTCCTTTCGTGTTAAGTGTGCCTCATGGATGGTTAGAAAACGACGGAGCTCACCAGGCCTCGATGACAGTCGCAGCTCTAAAAGGCGTTGAGGACTTTCTGTGCTTATTAGTACTTGTATCTATTTATATATATCCTCATGGATCTTTGACATATTACTCTCGAGTCCCACTTCCTCTTGCGTTCATAAAAAGCTCCAAGCAAGAACGAAATGTAGGTATTACACTAGTGGTTAAACATCACAGGTAGACAGATAGCTAATAATTAACGAAAAGTGAGATTATAATACAGCAATCAAATAGGCAGAGGCGCAGATTCCTCCATATCCCAAACGAAATCCCAGTCGGTGTGCAATGCATATATGGAGGACATCTGAGTCAACGTGGAATGGATAATGATTATGCACTTTTGGCACCCGCCCTATTGGCGGCCCCTCTCCGCTTGCCACCTCGTCCTCCGCGTTTGTTGTTTCTCTTCAAACACGAGTCGCAGAACCAGCGGCCCTCGGGTGGCACACTGAGTCCAATACAACTCAAATGGAACTGAGAAGACGCGTGAATAATGGAATCTAGAACGAAAAGGTAAGAAACATACCCATTCCTTCTCACATTGCGTGTCATCACACGCGATCATCTCGCCATAACTGACCCCATTACAGATACAGTATCGCTTATCGTCGCCGTCGCCGTCTCCATCCCCATCCGCATCACCTGCCTCGGTGGGCGCGCCGTCTGTACCGACCGCGCTCCCGTTAACAGCAGGAATGTTTGACACGGCGCTGTGGATGGACGTTGCTCTTGCCACAGGCATCCCTGGCCCTTCGAGCTGTGTTGCATGAAGCGGTGTCCAGTCCTGTGCTGCGAGATGTATATCGTACGAGGCAGCAGTGGAGTTTTGATACTGCAGAGCGAGGGATGGGTGGGTGGATCCTGGAAGTGTGGGTGCAGGGACGTTGTATTCTTGGTGGATGGGGTAAGTGACGGGATCTTGGGTGAGCGGGGTGGGGTTACGGTTGGCTGTTGTTCGGGATCGTTTGGCACCTGAGGCTGTGTGTAAAAGCGTTAACGGAGTAAGGTGTGGATAGATATAACCACAAACCTCGGGAGCCGGATGGATGTGTTTGTTGGGCGGGGGGGTGGGAGGTAACGGACACAAGAGAGTCAGAGGGTGAAGGAACGCGTTCTACTCTGAAGCGGGGGTTAGTAAGGTAGTTGCATAGCATAAGGGAAGAAACGAACTTTTTCCGCTGGTTGTTTCGAGCTCGGGATGTTGATGGCCCTGGCTCTTTTCTCGGTGACCTGCCAATGTCGAGATCATCATCTTTAGCCACACGCTTTCTCTTCGCTGGACTCTCTGTAGAATTGCTGTTTGCAACCAGCAGCGATCCCGCCTGCCCCCTTCTTCTTCTACCGGACTCGAATGTATGGACAGGCATGAACGATCTGGCCGAGACATGCGGGTAGGTGGTTCTCCTGTTGAGAAGGTTCATATCAAAATCGGGAACATGCTCGACGAGGGACCTCAGGTGGCTTTGGTGTGCTTTCATATTGTCTGCGGCGACGCAGGCCACGCGTATCTTGTCCTCTCCGCCGAGCTTGAGCTTCGCAGCCTCCTCTGCAATCTCAGTCAGCAGCCAGAGCCTATCCTGCTTGTTGGCTGTGCCATCCTCAATCATGTTTGTGAGTTCACGTATTTTGGAGATGATGGTGGACATGGAGGACGAGAGGACGGCGTCGAGCTCGCGGAGGTCGGCGAAGTTGCGAGAGAGGTCGTTTGGGAGGGCATCGAGGGTGTGTGTGTACTCGGAGAGGAGGGAGAGGGAGTAGGCGGTGTCGAGGGGAGAGTGGGGGTTGTCGGAGGAGGTGGGCGGTCGTGCTGGAACCATGACAGAGCCAGGCATGGGGTGGTGGTGATGGTTTGGGGGAGAGATGATTGTGTCCTGTGTTCTTTTGCCCCGGCATCTCTCGCTGCCCCCGTTTCTTGCTTTCACACGCTCATTAGCGGCCCGCCAGCACCCTCAGTCCGTCACCACCATCACCCATCTTTGTTCTCGTACTCCTTGTCTCTCCTAATCGCTCGTCTTTTCTGCCGAAATCAACAATATATTTTCTGTCCTGCACCCTTAACGGCTCCTCATGCTGAGACTCGGATCCGAACTCTGGCACAAATTCTCCTACAGCTCTTAATCTCATGCTTTGGTGTCCTAAGATTGTTCCATGCCCTGCTAAACCTCTCCTTCTATTTTTGTTGCTGGATATCTACTGTCTATCCGACTCTATCGTCTCAGCATAAGGCATCCTAGTTTCTCCCCAAAGACATCCGCTACTTAACATGCTTTTCTACGTAACATTAATGCACTAACGGCTTATATTTCGCTCTCAACCCTGACAGCAAGCCCCCAGTATATGAATGCCAGCGGAACGCTAGTCCCCTCAACTGTCTGTTTCCCTCTTTCAACATGCACGGCTCCCTCATCATTGAGAATTGCCATCTCGAACCTTCTACTTCTTACCCCTTCCACATTCTCGCTACTCGCTATTCGACCAGCGGCTCCTCCAACATAACAGAGCAGGGTGGGTATACACTCATCCTCACCCATGCCATCGGAGTACACAAGGAAACATGGGAAGTAACTGTCAGACACCTCTTGGGTCTTTGTAACACTGGCCGCTCGCCGTATCGCGTCAAGGAGCTGTACTCGATTGAGAACCCAAATCACGGAGAATCTGCGCTACTGAATGCCGACATTATTCAAGCTCGGTGTAAAGATTCCTGTAAGTTACTTGTTTAGAATGTGCTGCTGGCGTAGTCTAACACAAACACAGGGTCTGTAATGGAATACGTACGTGCACTTGAAGCTTTCCTCTCGGCAGGCATACATCGCGGTGCTCGTGTCGACTTTTCAAAACGCAAACTCGTCGGCATAGGTCACTCCATAGGAGCTTTATCACTGTACGCTCGCTTACCTTAGTCTTTCATTCCTTACTCACCTGCGATGCGATAAGGATCCTAACACAAACGCTGACCACCCGAATCCCTTGGACATCCACAATCATCATTGAAGTTGTTTTCTCTCCAAATGCTGATTTCCCTGGTATGGAAGAGCGTCGTAGCGCAATGCAGCGCTGGGCATGGTTGAGGCGGGATACGTGGCTCAGCAAAAAGCATGCGCTCAAGGATCTTCAAGCGTCACTGATATTTAATCAGTGGGATTCGAGGGTTTTGAGGCTCTATGTGGTATGTAAGCCTATCGTGCGCAACTTTCAGCATGAGCTAATGGAGACCTGGTAGGAATATGCATTGAGTGATCACCCAGGATCCAAGATGTCTCCGCCGTACTTTAATGGGGTGGTAACCTCAATTTCCAGAGATCAGGAAGCGGTAAGTACATTCGTCTCTTTTATTATGTATTATAATAAACGCTTGTACGTGTAGGCCACTTACAGAACTAACTATCTGTACAATGGAAAGCCTCTCCAGCCGTTTTATCGGCTATGTGCAGAGATGCCAGTTCATCTGATATGGGGAGACCGAGATGAAGTAGTGTCCGTTTCACCCTTATCAGTACTATTATCTACGTTCCTGACATAGATAATACAGGTTAGACGGTACAAAAGAACTGCTGTCCAAACCCAATCCCGAGATGGGATCTTCCCCTGCGTCGGTGAGATATGTTCGAGACGCTGGACATATGGTATGCAGCGCTTTTATTATTATTCATGTTAAAGTTTCACTGATGCGGGGTTGAACAATTAGCTGATCCAGCAGAAACCTGAGTTCATTGCCGGCTACATTCACGAGATATTGTCTTCTATGCATACTGCTGTCGCCGTTTTATAGGTGTTCGGGTATTTACGTTGTTGCGATCGCGGATAGAGGCTTTTAATTATCTTTACTCACATATCCGTATTAATACACACATGCTTAATTATGCAGAATAATTAAACATACACTTTGCAATTACAATATTGGTGTTGAACAGGTGCTTCAAAGTCACTCATGGAGTATTCCCAAAACCCTTTATAAAAATAATAGAAACAGTATGTCGGAAAAATCGAAATAAGAATATATGAACAGACATGCCCATGTCAGGGCATATCAGGCTATCAGCGTTCTGGGGGGGTTATATGGTCTGATATGAACAAAATATGGTTTGGAAAATCTAACTATCCGCTATATCATCACCACTCAGCGTGATAATCTTGGTCAGTAGCAATACAAATGGTCAATAGTGGTCAAGTTGATATGAATTACATGATGTGATAACTACCCTATCCGCTTAATAAAAATAATCAGGGCTACTTAGTTAGCACATTCAGAACAGATCAGAATGATACACTATCCAACCACCAATGTAAACCATTTTCAACTGTAAATACATATCCAACACAACATTAACGCTTGTTAAAAATTTTCATTTATTACTTGAATACTACTAGTACTAATACAAATGTACTTTAATCTATGCAACAATAATACTTACAATTTATTGATATGAATTAGAAGTACTTACTAAGTTTCAAGTGGGAGATCAACTAGTGCAAGTGGGTTGGTATTTTCAATGTATGTCAATTCTTGCCTCCTTATATGCTTTTCAATGAAGTGGAGTAGTGGAGCACTCTTACAAATGCCTGAGGGTGTGCCCTCAGGCATTTGTAAGGGTACTCCATGACTCCACTTCGTTGAAAAGCATATAAGGAAGCAAGATTCTTCGTTACATTAGAAGTCTCAACCTGCTTGCACTAGCTGAGTCCCAACTTGAAACTTGGTACATACTTGGCATAGTTGGTGAGTACTGTCTAATAGTAAGTGTATAGGGTGTCATCTCCCTCCATTTAGGTATTCTAACTGTTTCATAACTTGTAAATATTATCAATTCATAGACTACTAAAGTAAATTTGTATAAGTAATACTGTATCAATACGACCAAGTGTTCGCCACTTTTCAGCATGACAGCCATGAACACTCGGACCCTCTGCTGTTCAAAGGGCCATGCTGGGTGTGACAAAAATTATAAGTGTTCATGGGGATCTATGCAAGCGAAGCGAGCGGCTGAAAATTCAACCTTAACCTCAATTTTTTCGCCGTATCTCTGTTCAAAATGCTCTGTGACGCGTGACAAACAGGACATCTGTTCTTGTTCATGACCCTGTGTGACGCGTCACCAAACACTTGGTCGTATTGATACAGTAGTAGTATTCAAATAACAAACAAATTTTCTTAACAAGAGCTAATGTTGTGTTAGATATGTATATGTTGAACAGTGATTTATTGTGGCATTGATAACTAAATGATGTATCATTCTGGTCTGTCATGAAATGTTGTGATATGCTCTGAACATGCTAATTAGCCCTGATTATTTTTATTAAGCGGATAGGGTAGTTATCACATCATATAATTCATATCAACTTGACCACTATTGACCATTTGTATTACTGGATCATTTTGACTGATTGTTTGGTCACGCGTCACACGACGTCTAGAAACAGAACAATTTTGACAAATGTCACACATCCTGAGGAGCACCAAACAAAGGTTCAGTGAAACAAAAAAAGGCCAAATTAGACACAAAAAATCGGTTTTTCCATTATTAACTGTATGTACTGGATTTCTAATGTTCCTCCCAAGCTTCTGTAAAATACACAGTGTTTTAAAAAATTTCCTCTCCCCCTGCCTAAGTTCTGGAGTTGTGTCAGTTAGTAATGTATCAATGTTGAAGTCCAAAAAATGAGTCACGGCCAGTGGAGTTTTTGATGTGGTCCAATACTGCTGTCTTTAATCTAACTTTCGATGTTATATCTCGTGTTGATTGGATAAAAATGACATACTGTACTTACCTCAAATTCTATAAACAAAGTGTTTGTTGCGTGTATTCTCTACTATTACTAAATAAATGCTACTCATTGTTACAGTATTGGTATTGGTACTTATTGTTTGTCAATTGTAGAAATACTTACTTGGTTTTGTTTTTAGCAAGTCCCATAGTTTGCTCTTAAAGGGTACGAACAAATTTGAATGATGTCACGCACTAAAATAGGCCACAAACAGAACAATGAACTGAAAATTTCGGTCATACAAAATGTCAGCAAACAATCAGTCGAAATGATCCAGTACTACTGACCAAGATTATCATGCTGAGTGGTGATGATATAGCAGATAGTTAGATTTTCCAAACCATATTTTGTTCATATCAGACCATATAACCCCCCCAGAATGCTGATAGCCTGATATGCCCTGACATGGGCATGTCTGTTCATATATTCTTATTTTGATTTTTCCGACATAACAACACATTGTCAGTAATTTATGCTCCCCCACAAGTCCACATAACCTCCTCCCTTTTCAGGTGGAGTCTGTGTATTGTCTATAAATTCCATATATACTCCATGTGGACTCCATGTAGACTCCACATAGACTTTACATAGAGTATGCATGGAATATACCTGGACTCTAACTAAAGCCATTGCCTCTGCACTCACTCATAATCCCACAAATTATGTATATAATAACATTTATTATTACTATTCTACTCATATAGTCTAATATTGTACTAATTTATAATAATTCAATAAATACACTAATCCTATACACTAATACAATCCCAATACTAAGGTGTGGTGGTGGTAGGTAAGGGACAGCTGCAGTGGCAGTGGCAGTGGCAAGATGCAGTGGTGGAGATGGGGACATGAGAATGAAGGCAAGGTGTGGCATGATCATGTTGAGATTATCTTATCTCGACAAAAGCGGATCTAGCAGGTCTTATCTAATCATGGAACTCCATAGCACATACTAGAACCTTCTAGTATGTTTATTCTTAGGTAGATGTAATTATAGTAGCACTATATATGGTACTGCTGTACTCAACAGCATAACAGCTTAACAGCACCTTTTACAGCAGTAGATATTTATATACACCTCTTGTACAGTATATAAACCCCCCAGTTTCACTGGATAATAACAAGAAAGTTTTTACTCTTCTTACAGTTGCTCCAAGCCTCTATTTACACACTCTACCTCTCAGGTGAGCCTGTACCCAGATCAGCAACTGCTCTGTGCAGAGTCCTTGCTGTTTCTACAGATCAGCACAATTATAGTGATAGCATTGAGAGGTCATCAGCATGAGACACTGGTGGGGGGAGACAGAGTGGTAGCCACCTCAGACAATAGTGAATCAGATCATGGTACATATGGTACACCCCAATATCAACACCTTCTAAAAAAGGCTATTTTTGCATCAGGGTGAGAACCATATTCTAACTGTGTACCACATGCAATGTGATCTGATTTAGTCCTGTCTGAGGTGAGCAGTGGTGGCAAGAGACAGTGGGAGACAGTAAAGGTGGAAGGCAAGGGCTGGGTGAAGTGGCATTGACAGACACCATTCTTCCCAGTGGTGACAGCATCATCATTATTGTAATGCAAAGGTGGAGGGGGAGAAGAGAGAAGGGGGGGGCTGGGTGACATTGCCTTGGTGACATTCTTTCCAGAGTTGTCATCATTGTTGTGATGCAAGAGAGGAGGAAGGAGGGATGTGGTGTGGCCTCCATGCCATTCTTGCCAACTGGACATAATACAAGGAGAAGGGGGGGAAGGGGGGCTGTGTCAGTATTGACACCATTCTTCCCAGCAGTAGTGTCATCTTTGTCATGATGCAGAGGAAGAGGGAGAAGAGGGAGGATGCAGGGAGATGGTGTCAGTGCTGTTTTTCCAGCAGTGTTGTTGTCTGGCACAGAGAAGATATAATGGGGTGAGATGTGAAGTAGCAGGTGAGCTGGGGAAAGGGGCTTACCTGGCTCTGATGTATGCAGTGAGAGCATTATGGTATTCATCATTGTCAGAGGGGGGTGAGTGGGGATGAAATGGATAATGCTGTGGTGCATGATGGGAGATGGTGATAGTGAGTGTAGGTGGTGGTGGCAGCAGTTGATATGGTGTTGACAATGTTGTGAAGACACTGGCATTGTTGCTATCATTGTCACACAGGGGAGGAGGGCAGATAGAGAGAATGCTGTAGCACATACTAGAACCTTCTAGTATGTTTATTCTTAGGTAGATGTAATTATAGTAGTTCTATATACAGTACTGCTGTACTCAACAGCATAACAGCTTAGCAGCTCCTTTTACAGCAGTAGATATTTATATTGTCAGAAGTAACAAGAGTAGAAGGGGGTGGTTGAGAGAATAGAGGAGGATAGTGGAGCAAAGACTCAAACACAGACACAGATACAGACACAGATGGGGAGGAAACTTGTTGACAACTACCAAGTTACAGAGTGTATATATACTGAGGCTGTCTACCAAAGTCCAACCAAGGTCCATGTAACTAAAGTAACAGACAGCTATCAATCTGTCAATCACATATCTGTCAATCAAGTATCTGTCAATCACAGAACTGTCAAGTGTGACAGGTGACAAGTGACAGCTGTCAAAGAAGCTGTGCAACCCAGAATATCTAACATATATACACCTCTTGTACAGTATATAAACCCCTCAGTTTCACTGGATAATAATAAGAAAGTCTTTACTCTTCTTACAGTTGCTCCAAGCCTCTATTTACACACTCTACCTCTCAGGTGAGCCTGCACCTGGATCGGCAACTGCCCTGTGCAGAGTCCTTGCTGTTTCTACAGCTAGCAGTGTCATTATCCTTGTGACACAGAGAGGGAAGAGGGGCTGGATGATAGGGCATCATTGTCTTCACCATGCAGGGAGGACAAGGGGGGAGGGAGTGTCTTCAGTGAGATGAGTGGATTGGAAAGTTGATGTGGCCATCTACAAAGCATAGATGATGCTGTGGATGGTGAGGGAAGAGAGGGGAAGGGGTTAGTGTCACATTGAAAGTCATGGGAGAGATGGGAAGGTGAGATGAAGTGAGGGGTGCTGCAGTAAGCTGGGCAATGTGGCAAGTTCTATGTGGTGACTATGATGCTGTGGGATAGTGGTGGTGAACAATAGAGAGATAGGGTAGAGGTAGCTTACCTGGTGACAATGCATGGATGACATGGTGTCTATGTTGCTGGAGAGCATGGCCCTTGTCACTTGTAAGACAAGGGGAAGAGAGGATGCATGCTCTTGTCACTTGCAAGACAAGAGCTAGAGGGCAAGTGGAGGGGATGAGATGGTGAGAAGGAAGAGAGAGGGAATATTGATGAGGAGCAGAGAACAGATTAACATGTGGCATGTATGTGTTTGTTGTTGAATAGATGGGTATTGCCAAACACTCTACTAGTTTTAGTCATCATGATCTTGGTTCAATTCCCTGTGAGACCTTTTATGTTGCTATAATATTTTTACTACAGTCAAACTTGTCCTAACCCATAACCACAACAAGCCATAACCTGTAAACACCTATAAGATTTCTGGTCCACCAAATCAGTGGGCAGGGGAATTGATCAAAAATACCATAATCCTGTGAATCGTGATAAATGATACATTTGGCAAGGTTTCAAAACCCATAATAGTGTCTTAAAAAGGAAATATAGTCCAAAAACATGCTCGTTGAGTTTATAGTTTCTCCAATGGGCTGTGCTGGAATACACTAAATACAACATGAAGCATTTCTGAGTGCTATTTGAGTTATTTCTTCAATTCTGGTGACATTTCTGACAGAGGCTAAGCATGTGTACTGAGTATAGCAAGTATCAGGTAAATAGTGTGGACAACAAGAATGTGGAGGAGCCACATAGCAAGAATCACTTGAAGCTTTTCACAAGTATGCCTCATATATCCATAATGCTATGCATAAAAGTTAGAGAGGTAAGTTACAGATGTCTAGATGTCAGATATGTCTTGAAGGTGCCCAGCTACATAGGTGTCCTCAGTCCTTTCCTTGCTCATGGGATGTATTATGTAATGGAATTCACTACTCCACATGGACTCCATGTGGCATTGGTACACACATGTATCTCTATATCAGTCCTTCTATACTCCTTGTAGACTCCATGTTACTTCCATATAAAGTCTCCCAATGTCTACATAGACTTCATGTAAACATGTGGAGGATTGTAAAGTGCTCCACATTGTATGGACACAAGCTTTTAGCAAAAAATCTATGGTCCATATGTGATAGTATGTGATGGTAGAGATGAATGGTTACATGGATAATGTGATGAGTTGACAGGTCATGGATGTGGTCATGGTAGTATGATGTGAAGTTTTGTAAATGCATATGGGGTATTAGTATTTCTCCTTTCAATTCTTCCTCTGATTCCATATCTTCCTACACTGATTATGAGAATGAGAACAAAAAGATGATAATTAAATTTTGGTCCAAAATAAATAATTGAAATTGGAGGGATAGTGGCTTATCCCTAAGGCTACCAACTATACCATATACAGTATACAGCTGTATTCTGGCAGGTACTTTATGGGTGTTTTCATACCAGATCCTGTACCATAAAGTGAAAATCTGAACTGCTTGACAGTATGGTATAGCATTATGAACAGCTGTATTATGGTATATGGCTACACAGATTTAGTCTCTAAGTTGCTCATTCATTCACATTTTTGTTATTTAATAAAATAGAAGTAGATCCAGCACAAAAGCAGATTTGTTTAAGCAATATATTCAACAATACAGTTAGTAATGAGTGCATATTGACATTGTAGTTGAAAGGTGCATGTTAGTCTAGTTCAATAATCTCAGCATGAAGAAGGTGAAGGCACTGTTTTACCAATATTAGACATCTAATAGTATCAGACTTCAGACTGGAACATCTAAGTGAAATAGTATCTCAGTTGCCAGAAAAAATGCACTCAACAGTGACAGCTGAACCTAAAGCATATGAATATTGTAAACAAATAAACTGAGTAGTTAAACTGTACCTGGAATCTCTAGAATGTCAAGAGCCAGGTGAGACAAGAAAGGGAACTGAAAATGACAACTATACTGCCACTGAACCAGATTACAGGTACCAAAGTCCTCCTGTGGGAGTGCAAAATACTGCTCAAGCTTGTCAACTCTAGCTTGTAGCTTTTGATAAAAGCATGCTGTGAAGTTCTCTATATTAGAGGTGGTAATACTTGAAGATTCTGCTGCTGAAGATTGTTCTCTGGTGAGAGAATTAGAAGCTAAATCTTCTGCTTTAAAGTAATTGTTGTGGTAGTAGCTTTGGAGGGACTGCTTTGCTTCAATGAGATATGCCAAGAGTGTGGGATTATCATTATAATCAAACTCAAGACCAGCATATGAAACACAAGGATCTAGAACTGCAAAATAATACAAGTAAGTGAGTGATTATAGAAATAAGGGAAGCATATATGAGCAGCCCAAGTATACAATGGAGATTAGTCAAATTTTTCATAATATTCACTAAGTTTTTGATGAGCTTTGACTAGACTATTCTTGAGGTTTGCCAGAGCATTATCAGGAAGCTCCCATAGAGTATTCTTCAGTTCACTTTGAAGTCCACAGAAAAATAGCTGCCATTTGAGAAAATATAAGCTGTTTTGTGATTGACATTTGTGTGGTTGCCAAGTGAAATTTCTTCAGCCACCTAGTGACTAATATGATAGCTTCCCAGTCTTCATCAGATAGTTTAAAGGCTCAAAAATCATGATGTGTAGTGAATATATCTATTGCAGCACAATATTCTAATGCATGCTCTAGAAAAGTATTAGATAGAAAATAGTGTAATATGATAATAAAGCTCATGAAGCATCTGATGAGTTGATGATCATCTTGTCTTCACATCTAGTATGAGTATTAAAGGGCTTCAATTATTTTCATTGGAATTCACTTCAGCTACATGAGTCCAGTTTTCACACTGTTGTGGACTAGGGCATACAGCTTGGATTATTCTATGAAGCTGTAATGATTTAACAAACTGCATCACTCGGATTAAATAATTGATGTTAAGTACCTTTCCTATAGCTTCACAGGAATTGATTGTACTCTTCTGGGATGTTGCTGACTGATTCTGAGAGGAGTTGTCCTCACTGTCTGGATCTAACAAGGCTGTATTATCATCTCCAGAGCTTTGAAGTGAAGCAGTTATAGATTCTTGATATATTCCACCCCTTGAAGTTGCCTTCTGACTCTTTGTGGAGCTCAGTGCACCTATATTTTCCAACAGCTGCAATAGAATATTATTAATTTTTATAAGATGATAGAACATGAAGGAATAAATGAACCTTAACAGCAGCAAGATGGATTGTGTGTGACATGCACTGCAGCCATGAAAATTATCCATCAAATGAAGTAGAGCTGTTTTTGTTAAATTGATTCTTGAGAGACACAATCATGGTGTCATTATTCATAGTATTATTCATGACAAATGCCAATATCTATTTGCAAGACAAAACTTATATAAGTGTCTGAAGATCTTTAATTATTATTAACATACCTTCTCACTGTTGTTTAAGCCATAAGTATTGAGAGTATTCCAAACAATGCTTGCCATATTTTCACTTGTGTGTTGTCCTATAACCTCTTGAAATCAATCAACAGTTCCTCTAGTATTTAATTAGCAAATGAACACATGTTGAAGTTATTAGAGTCCTATACTAGATCATTCATCATTCATAACATAATGTCCAACAATTGCTAGAAAAACTATCTGGTTGCTCAAAGTCCAAGCATCAAGTAATATGTTGACTTTGGTGTTAAGATTCTAATAATATCAATATTAGTTGTTAATGTTTGTGGATAAAATTATAACATACTTTAACATTTCTTTCACTGAGCAGACTGTATCTTCACTCATCTTCATAACTCAGGTTTGAATAGTGGTACATCCTGGAATTTTAAAGGCCAATGTTCCTTGAAAATGTATATAATGTTGAGATTATCTTATTTTGATAAAGCAGATCTTATCTAATCATGGGGCTCCATAGCACATACTAGAACATTCTATTATGTTTATTCTTGAGTAGATGTAATAACAGTAGCACCATATACAGTACTGCTGTACTCAACAGCTTAACAGCTTTTACAGTACTTATACAGCAGTAGTTATTTATATACATGTCTTGTAGGGTATATAAACCCCCTAGTTTTACACTGTAATAACAATAAAGTCTTACACTCCTTTCTAGTTGCTCTTAAGCCTCTTTTACGCACTCTACCTCTCAGGTGAACCTGTACTCAGATGCAGAGTTCTTGCTGTTTCTACAGGTTATGGGCCCTGGTTATACACATGTAATGCATCTCTACTGGCTGTATGCATGATTGCTGACTGGGATAACCTGGAGTGATCTCTCTCCATTGCTGTATAGCATGATGTTGAGGTGATCTTCAGTGGTCACACCATGAACTGCTGATCTTAAGGATCACTGCATGAGTGCTTTGCATGCATACCACTGCTAACTAGTAGAGCACAAACTACACTTTTTCTCTATTTTATGTGCTTTACAAGTTACTGACATTGTTCCCCTCTCAGAACACAATGTCTGCCAACTCATCTGTTATTGCTGCTGCCCCCATCTTCAACAGTCCCAACTACCAACAGTGGACACTCAAGATAACTAGCATCTTGAAGAGCCAAAGGCTCTGGAGTATCACCACTGGAACTCATGACTGACCTATTGAACTAAAGGTTAGAGATGAGAGATGTGCTGAGAATCTCAAAACCATTGAGATCTGGAACTCAGATGATGATGCTGCTATCAGTATTATTTATCTTTGTATCTCTGAGTCTCTCCAGCAGTATGTTAAGAATACTGCTCATGAAACTTGGACTGCCTTGAAAGAGCTCTATAGTACACTTACTCCAGCTACCATCTTTGCCAATTTCAAGTGTGCCTTGTCCTTCATGCTCACAGGTAGTGATCCAGCCTCTGATATTGCCATCCTTAACACTATCTTCAATTACCTCTCCACAAATGAAGTTAAGCTAGACAACTTCATTTGCACTATGATCCTTTTTATAGCCATCCCATCTAAATGGGATAATATTGCATCCACTATTTTGGCTACTACTACCAAAGATAAACTCTCTGTCACCACCATCACTTCCACTCTCTGCTGAGCATGCACACCAGATCAATAGTTCTCAACATGCACAGAAGGCTTCCACTGTAAAGCACAAGAAATCCAATCCTTGTTGGAATGGTAATCAGCAGAAACAGGGTGACAGTAATCAGAACTCCTCTAGTAATTCTTCCAATTCTGGCAACAAACCTAACCAGAAGAAGAACTGCCATAACACTGTGGAGGAGATAACTTGTAGATGCATCACAAGTGTCACACCTGACTGATGAAGTGTAACTACAAAACTCTAGAACAGAGCAGTTAGCAAGTGATGTAGTAATGAGAACTTAGCTTAATAGAATTGATTAATTCAGTTGACACTTCCTCTTAGCTTTGTAGCTAGATAGACTCAGCAAGCACATGCAGATTAAGTCAAAAGGGAGGTAAATTCTTCATCTACCACATCCCAAGGTATATACAGTAGCTGCACTAACCCAGGGATGGCACCACACATACTCTCACATTGCCAGAGCCCAGAAAAGGGTAAGGTACACAAACAAAAATAAAATAAAAGATGTGGAAGTGATGGTAAAAGTATAAGAGGAAAACAATAGAGGTGTAGTAATGAAAAGAGACCATATTTGAATAAACAGATTTAAAAGAGACAGCTTACCACTTCCAATACTCCTTGAACCAATGCACAACATAGGCAACTCACTCTTGACAATACCATGTAACACAATGTCAGAGATGATGATTAGCTACTCTCCTCAAAGTAGCATTGCAGTGGACTAGGCTGCAAAACTTGATGACATGTGGTTGGTGATGGGGTGCACTGTCATCAGACACTGGTTATCAGAGGATTGAAAGAGGAAGAAGGAAAATGAAGTCTAGATGTGTAACATAGCAGAAGAATGAGAGTAATGATAAGGGATAAAGAAAAAAGAATGATCAAAAAGAAATTTGAATAAGAAAGATGAACAGACTAAAGGTCAACCCAATGCCTCAACTTAGTCCCTGTCCTTCCACCAATCAGAGCATTGAATGACAAGGGTAAAACACAGTCACTGTATTGCTGCCTGTGAGGCATTGGTCTTGAGGATGAAACAAGTAACTTGAAGCAACAAAAGTGGTCTTCACATACTTATACCCATGTTGTCTATGTATAAAATGAGCTACTATACATAACATTGGCACATCCGGTTCAAGTGCTATGAAATAGGCATTCTGTATCTCTTATATTCTGGAGATAGTACAATGTAAGTAGTAGTGTTCACTCAACTCTCTTGAATATTTGTGTACAAATACCCATGTAGTATACATACACAATGAGCTATTATACAGGACATTTGCACATCTGGTTCAAGCACTACAAAATAAGCATTCCATATTTCCTATATTTAGGAAATAGCACAATAAAAGCAGCTGCTTTCACTCAAACATTGCATGTGCTAGTGTATGAATACCAGTCATGGCTATGTACAAAATGAGCTATTACACAAGATTATCATACATCTGCTTCAAGTGATATGAATTAATTCATTATATATTTATTCAAATTGTGAAATATGTAAGTATTAGTAAAACCCACAGTAATTTACACTCCCCCAAGAGGTCTGTACAGATCCATACAGACCCATACAGACCTGTATAGATACTATACAGAATTTATATAGTGGCTATTATTATTATTAGAGGTGATTATTCTATACAGAATCCATATATATTCTGCATGGATTCTGTGTGGATTTATGCAGAATCTGTAAGATCTATTTAATACCTTAATTTTCCTGTTTCAAATCACAATGAATACTATTAAAACTGTTAATTCATAATCTCATCTCATTCCTACCATCATCTTGTCTCCATTGCTGTCTTGTCACAGGTGCCAAGTGTAATGCTTTGTGAAAAGTGTGACTGTTGAAATAAACAACACATCGACAACGACAACGTTACATTTGGCCTCAAAGCATGCAAGGGGAGGAAGCAAAAGGCAAATGGATAAGTATTTATGGTACATTGTAAACTACTTAAGTACATAAAATCAGCTGTAGCACATTGTCAGTAAAATACATAATAGGTATAGTAACATATCCTAAAGCATATGTGGAGGTGACATAGAATGATTATTGTGACATTTGAATAGGTAATATAATTCTACAGTGACACTACATGAAAATCTGTGATACACTCAATGCATAGTGTCATGCTTAATGTATAGTATCACACTTAATACTTAGTGTCACATTTAACATATAGTGTCACTCTCAATACTTAGTATTACACTCAGTGCATAGTGTCACATTTAACATATAGTTTAATGCATAGTGTCATGCTTAACATATAGTGTCACATTTAATGTATAGTGTCACACTTAATGCATAGAGTCACACTTAATGTATAGTGTCATGCTTAATGCATAGTATCATGATCAATAGATAGTGTTGTGCTTAATGTATAGTATCACACTCAATGCATAGTGTCATACTTAATACAGAGTGTCATGCTTAATGCATAGTGTCACACACAAGGAAATAAGTATAATAAGATTCTGTACAGAATCTGTACAGAATTTTCAGATCTGTAATGCAGAATTCCAAGGAATTCTGCATAATCTGTACAGAATTTTTGGAATCTGTGCAGAATCTGCACAGACCCAAAAAAACCTCTGCCAAAATGAAAAAAATCTGTGCAGATTCTGCATGGATTCCATATAGATTCTGCGTGGATCCGTACAGAACACATGGCTAAGTGTAAAGAGCTCAAAACCTGTGGGTTGTGATACCCATGGGAATGGGTATGGGTTGGTGTGGGTACAGGTATGGGTCGAGCTCCAGACACCCATGGGTTACCCATGACATTGTCTAATATGGAAGCCTAGAAAACACAAAGAATAGTAAAAGCAGAGGGGTAATACAGAAAGCAGTAAGCAGAACATGTTGTAGCATAGGCAAGACATGACAGTGCATACTAGGGCTGCCAACTGTACTATAACGGGTTATGGCCACATTTGGAAAACTGTTTACAGTACGGATTTCAGCTGTAACTGTCCTGTAAGAGGATTTATTATGCCCTCGACAGTACAGTACAGGGTAAAATACAGCCGTAAATGGTTTACAAGTAGATTAATTCAGCTGAAAAAAATGTTGATCATTTTCTTTGGGTTTTAGCTAAATTAAATCTATCAGTAATGTCTTCATTGTTAATAGAATTTATTACAGCAATATTCATTTAAAATGTACATACACTATCATTAAAACAATCATATGGCAAGCTACTTGCTTCAGTAGTGACCTGAGTAACATAACAGGAACAAGTTTGAGGAAGGTAAATTGATGATACAAAACTTTGCAAAAATCATTACCAAATCAACCATGATATACCAATTAAATACACTAAGATTACCAGTATTTAGTGCCTTCAACATGATAGTGAAACTTGAACAGTTGGTGTGAGAGAACACTAAGCTGTTAAGCAGTGACAATATGATTACTCTACAGATGTTATCAGTGTGTGAATATAAAATGATAACAAGAAATGTTACCTGGCACAATTGATAAGTATTAAGTTCAGTCAGCTTCGTTAAGTCCCATTGGCATATAGCTGATGATTGAAGTGGATATAACAGCTGAGACTAGCAGAGAGTAGTCAACACTTAGTTGTTGAGAGATGACAAATGGGCAAAATGTTATGGTGCAAGACTGTGGTCCAACACAATAAACTTATGTGTGCCCAAGACAAATGGCTACACCAATCAGAATACTATGTTGCAAGCTATGTAAGTTGAAATAACTTAATAACGATATGAGTAGTTGAATACAGATGATAATCCTGAGCCCCAAACATGAAGCTCAGGCTGAGGACTTAGTACACCTCAGGCCAATGGTCAGAATAAGCAGATTCCATTCTCATTCATTACCAATTCATAACTTCTCCTCACAAATGGATTTACTTGTGGTTGTTGGCAGTTGGTTGGCAGCATCATACTTTGAACTAATTGTGTAATTAACTGAACAGGGGAACTAGCATGAACACTGATGAAAAGCAAATGTAGCAGAGATTTAGACATTGTGAACATGCCACAATGGACAATTTTAACTATTTTTAGAAATGCTCTATCAACCCATACTGACAGCCATAAACAGCTATATGGAATGGGTACCGACAGGTACAAACCATCCTGTACCCATCCCATACAGAGTCTCTCTTCTACCCCAGATGGTACAGTGTTTTGGGATGCCATAACTGTCCCATAGCTGTTCTGTATGGTTATAGTTGGCAGCCCTAGTGCATACATGTGTCACATGTTGTTTGGCATCAGCTTCCCAATGTTTGGATAAGCCATGCTACATCTCTAAGTCTGCACTATGGAACAAAAACACAATATTCCAAATGCACTGTTTGCACAGCACTTCATAGAACAAAAGTAAGAAGATAGAAATAAGTAGATATGAAGTTAGAGTACATATAAGTAGGTAATTAGGGATGAAATATAAAAGAAATGAAGCAATTCAATTTATAAGTATAGTACTGAGTTATACCAGTATACCAACTACTCCCTCCACAACACTCATGGTGGTAAGAACCAATGCAATAGTAATGGGAACCCCCACTCTCACTCCCATGACCATGGCCACTCTCATGTCACCTCTGTTGCTCTTGCTCCAGAAGTTGGGCCTTCTCCCATACTTCTGGAGTATCTCTGATCCCTGTTCTACTGTCTTTAAGCAAGTCCACAGGACTCCTGCTCAGGCCTACCAAGGTGAAAATAAGGCCAGAGATGTCTACCCTGCCTATCAGAAAGCCCAATCCTTCTGTGATCACTTTGAGCTTCCCAAGACAGCCCTTCCACCTCCAAAGTTACTCTTGGTAGCTTGTTGCCCCCTGCCAAGTGTATTTGTGATGTCCATTCTGATGAGGATGAACCAATGGATGCAAATGCCCCACCTGATGTCACAGGTGAAAGTTGATTTCACATAATGACATGAATACAGCTAAATCACTCAAAGATAGAAAAGCAAGCACTTGGAAAACCTAATAACACCTTAACAAACAATACCTAATACTCACTACTATTCCACTATTAATCAGGATAAGTCATATACAAGTAACTAATTAATACACTAACAAATAAAGCCATATAATACATAAATACTAATAGTTCATCACTATTCAGAACAAATATACACAAACAAATAACCTTAATACCAGCTCATTATTAATCAAGATAAACATATACAAATACCTAGTCATACTACTTGCCCAGCACTAATCAGAATAAACACTATTGTGCAAACAACTACATAAAAACTAATATGTACAAATAATTATACTCTGTACAAAATAAGAAAGAGCACCATTGTTCTCAAGAGCTATTAATAGAATACCCATTGTGCTAAATAAAGCCATTGTTCTTTCAAGTACTATTAATAGCATTTCTATTGTGCTAAATATACCCATTGTCTAAGATGCTGACTCATGCTGTCAGGCATGATTTTTGATTATATATAATGCATGCAAATGCACTGTATACCACAATTAAAGAAATTGCACAGTCATGTCACATGACTGAATACTTCACACCATCACATGATACAATACACTACTAATCAAGTATACCCAATACTATACATGAACAAACCAATACCTTACATGAACAAATAACTTTAAATCACCATTAAACATCATACACATATCAATAATTAATCGCTTGCACAAACAATGCACTAACAAAGGATAGTATGACACTCTTTCATTGTGTTATTCATCCATTGTATGAAGACAATGAGAGACTATTTATATACAACTCCATTGTTTTCAATCCTATTGTTCATAATAAATGAACTGCATTGTACTATTCACCTATTGCTTGAAGACAATGAGAAAACTATTTATATACAACTCCATTGTTTTCACTCCTATTGTTCATCACAAATGAACTACATTGTACTATTCATCCATTATCTGAAGACAATGTGAAACTATTTATATATGACTCCATTGTTTTCACCACCATTGTTCACACAATGGTGGAAAGGTATCTATTGTTCTCTACTCCATTGTTATAAAAATGGATTCCTATTGTTCTTGCCCAGAACAATGTAGCTCTTTATTTAGAACAATGTAATTCATTACACATTGTTCTAACATATGCTATTGTTCTCTGCTGACTAACCCTCAAATACCATTGTCCTGTACAGCCTCAGATCTAAAATCTACACTTGCACATTACTCGTTTTGGAGAACAATGTAGATTGGTAGAGTGGGAATTGAATTACTAAGCAGGTTAGGAAAAGGTATATAAGGAGGGCAGTTTGGCAGTAGATAGATAGCTACCCACCCCCAGTAGTCTCACCCATTTGTCATTAGTCATCAGTTAGTAGTACAGTTTTATTAGCACAGCCAGTCCAGTCAGAAATAGTATCAGTATCAGCAACAGTAAACAGATCAGTAACAGTCACAGTATTAGTCAGAAGTCACAGTCACAGTCAGAGTAACAGTAACAGAATAAGAAGCAGATCATAGGTCAAGTTCTAAGCAAGTTGAACATTGATCTATACAACATACACATTATAAATAGCATTAGGTCTATAGTGTGTACTATACCCCTTTCATTATACTTGACATTGTATACAGCCTTTGCTGTACAATATCCTTCACACTCAGTTTCATACAAATCATACAGCTCTTGCTGTACAAGACCATCCACCAAATTCCCAAGAATATCCTCGCTAAATATTTCCTGACACTCAGGTGTTGTAACACAAACAAAGTTGATTCCTGTTAGCACCTTAGATTATCTTAATCTTAAATGACAATGCATTCTAAATTAGAGAACAATAGAGAAAAGGATGACTCATACTTCCCTATTTGGAGAACAATGGAGTAAAAGGATGACTCATGCTTTCCCTAGTTGGAGAACAATAGGAAAGTAGGTGTGGAATATGATTAGTCCAGCAGGAGGGTAAAAGGCATATAAGGAGGAGGATTTGGCCTGTAGAATTAACAACTTATACCTAGTTTACATTTGTTTGTATCCCTTTTCAGTTGTAGCACACAACCCTAACCCACTAAATATAATCTATATACTTCCACTCTACTCAGTACACATATTGTCTGAGTCACATATAAAGTGTCAATAGTAAAGTGTGAAATTAATTTGTATTATTTGTGTCTACCTAGATAGTAAGGCACCATATCTTTATAAAGTAACAGCAACAGCATCATATTTGTGTCCACTCAGATAGTGAGGCACTGTATCTTTGTAAAGTAACAGTAGCAGCATCATATTTGTGTCCACTCAGATAGTGGGGCACCATATCTTCATAAAGTAATAGCAGTATTGTATTTGTGTCCACTCAGATAGTGAGACACTATATCTTCATAAACTATATATGCACCCCAGCCATGAAGTAAGGAGCAGAAACTGTCAAGGACCCCAACTCCACTTCAACCTCCAGCATAATAGTGATCTATATCTTCAGCTCACCCTTCACCTGAAAGCTCTTGCCACAATCCTAGCTGTTGTGCTTGCTATTTGCCTGCTCTTCTAAACTTACCAACTCACCTCTACACTTATATATATAATTGGAATCATTACCAAATCTCTTGAGTTAAGGAGAATATCTACAAATAATATCCCCTAACACTCAGGTGCAAAGCATGAACAAAGTCAATTTCTGCTGACCACCTTAGATAATCATTATCTTAAACTGACACCAACTGGGGTTCTGACACAGATGAGAATGATGCTGCCTCTCCCAGATCCAACATCAAAATTGGTGAATATGATGAAAGGCAAGTTCCTTTCTCTTCACATTTGAAATGTGAGCTGTGTTACAATGTGAGCTGGTCTCATGATATCCTAATAATGTGATGTCTGGTCTAGTGATATTATAATCATGTGACTTGTCACTACACTTGTAAGTCATATGATGAAGTCAAAGTCTAAACAGTTGTATGTTTTGTACACACTAATGGACTTGGCAGCATTCTCACAGTGACACTTGAGAAGTGAATAGAAGTAGCAGTATTCTAGGTCAGAGGCAATAGAGAGGAGTAGCCAGCTATATTGGATGATAGCTAAACTAAGATCAAGCTGAAGAAGCTTGATCAGAATACATGAGCTATTTATACAAAAGAAGCATGGTCTGTTTGCAGAAAGGTATGCTACTATAAATAAAGTCCATGACTTGCCATGACTCAGCAGAGGTCTAAGAAAAGGTGAAATATGTACATAAATAAATGAAATGTATCAGTAAGCAAAGTCTGTGCCAGTAGTATGACAAACCAGGGTGGTGGGTATCAGCAAGGTGTAATGGGTTAGGGGTAATGGATGATGAAGATGGAACATATATCAGTACTATAAATAGGGACAGATGAGTAAGACAATCTATAAATAAGTAGTCACATGAAAAGAAAGGGGTCTGGCAGGATTGAGAAGAGAAAAGTGTAACAAGCTGACTCATTTATCACAGTGCCCTCTTCAATTAAATTCATATATGTTAATGGCTGCTGTAGATGACAAAATTTTGCTTACAGACTTCATTTGTAGATTTACATAGTCTACAGAATAAATGTGATTCACATGCTGCTTTTTGCAATAAGTGTAAGGGAAAAGGAAAAGCAACTGAAGTAGTTGACTGGATCATAGATTCAGGTGCTTCAATGCACATGACTGGTGATTTGAACAATTTCTCCAAATATAGAACTGAAGAATATGGCACAGTCATAACTGGCAGTGGAATTGAGAAAATTACTGCAGTTGGCAAAGTACATATTAAGCACAAAGTCAAAGCAGCTGATAGCTCTGTTAAAGAGCATACATTGCTATTATGCCAGTTCTTCACTTCAAAAAACTGGGCTAAACTTGACTTCTCTCTATGGGACAGATCCTTTATAAAAATTATGTAGTGTGTGGATCATCCAACATGCTGGGTTTTTACACACAGAAG
Source organism: Cyathus striatus (assembly GCA_025738555.1). Lineage (NCBI taxonomy): Eukaryota > Fungi > Basidiomycota > Agaricomycetes > Agaricales > Nidulariaceae > Cyathus > Cyathus striatus. The sequence goes on along the minus strand of JAOVFP010000015.1, from coordinate 2,208,846 downwards.
AATGATGAACTTCATTTTTCTTGCAAACTGCACCATGATCACATGTTCTGGTTGACTTCTGAAATATTGAAGACTAACACCAAACATGTGAAGTCTGCATTAAATGCAGACTATAATTAATAGCATAAACATCTGGGACATCCATCTAAAGATGTAATGCATTGTGTCAGGGACAATGTGGATGGTATCTCTTCAGAGATTCCCATACCAAAGCAAGTCTCTCCCACTGTGGGCATTGGCTTATATAATGTCAGAATAAAGAGTGAATATATGTAGATAAAATGTCAAATGTATTCAGTCTGTAATTTAAGAATTCATGAGGAATTTATTTGTAAAGTTTTCCTCAATGTTTTCAACATTTAGTCTAAGATAAAACAAAGAGAATATCTAGAATATATTAAATCTGTTCTCTTAGAATAAACAAATAGCATATTGAGATTTTATTAGAAATATATCCTTGTCTTAGAGTGAGAAATAATTGCAAACATAAAAGAGATAAGATCTCAGATCAAATTTTGGATAAGGACAATATGTCATATGATTACAATATATACCAGGATAATATTGTGATCATTGGTAAGGGTGTATCAAGGGGTGTAGGCACATATAGATCTATGCTATTACTACATATAGGAATTTTAAAATGCACCATAAGTCAAAAGCAACTTCAAGAAACAGGTATATAATGCAATTGTAATGTACATGTCAAAAGTGACATATCTTTCTTTAATAGTATATATGTATATGCACCTGTACCCCTTGATGTACTACCAATGATCACAATATTATCCTGGTGTATATTGTGATCACATGACATATGTGCACCATATGTATTTGTTGATGACATGTTGTCCTTATCCAAAATTTGATCTGAGATCTTATCTCTTTTATGTTTGCAATTATTTCTCACTCTAAGACAAGGATATATTTCTAATAAAATCTCAATATGCTATTCATTTATTCTAAGAAAACAGATTTAATATATTCTAGATATTTTCTTTGTTTTATCTTAGACTACATGTTGAAAACATCAAGGAAAACTTTACAAATAAATTCCTCCTAAATTCTTAAGTTACAGACTGAACACATTTGACATTTTATCTACATATATTCACTCTTTATTCTGACATAATATAAGCCAATGCCTGCAGTGTCCATGCCAAGGATGTGCAGAAGGCAAAATACCTTCTAAATCTTATTAGTGATCTGAATCTCAAGCTTCTCACCCTTTTGAAAAGATTCATTCCAACCTCAAAGAGTTTCCTGTACTGTCTTACCATAGATATAAGTACATGATGTCATTCTTTGATGATTACACTTCCCATGGTTGAACAATTTTGTTATGCCATAAATTGGACTCTCTTGTAGCTTTAAAGTGATTTACTGCCATGATTGATACACAATACAATGCCAAAATAAAGCAATAGCAGTCCAATGCAGGGGGAGAGTATAAGTCAGAGGAATTTAATGACTATCTCTGAGATCAAGGCATAGAGATTTGATGAGCTTGTCATATGTTCATTAGCAGAATGGCCATACTGAGTGATTTAATTGCACTATCATGAAAAAGTACAAGCCATGCACTTTGATGCATGTCTTCCTCAATCCTGATGGGAATTTGCTATAATACATGCTGTCCATATTTATAATCACACACCACTTTCCTGTCATCATTGAAAGTCTTCATATGAGATTCTGCAGAACAAAAAACCTGATATTTCACATTTACAAGTATTTGGTTGTGGTGCATATGTTTACCTTCCCAAGGAAAAATGTGCCAATAAACTAGTGCCTCATTCTGAACTTATGACCTATCTGGGTGTACCAGATGGAGTTAAAGGACATCAGTTCATGCACTCAACCAACACTCTCTTTAATGCTGGAACTGTCCAATTTCTGAAGGATACTTTCCCCAGATGTGATAAGCCTTCCTGTCCAATTTAGGGACATCTTTAAGTTGCCTAAACAGCAGCAAAAGGAGTGGCTCAACACTTGCTATAAAGAATTAGAGGCTCTTTGCAAGTGCAACATCTATGAGCTAGTTGATCTCCCACCTGGCCAAAAGGCCATAAAAAATAGCTGGGTCTTTTCTACTAAATCAGATAGTAGAAAATACTCATGCCTTGTTGCCAAAGGTTTCCCACAGAGAGAAGGCATTGACTGTGATGAAATTTTCTCATCTGTAGTCAGATATGAAACTGTTCATATTATGCCGGTGCTTGCAAGGTCTTAATGTAAAGACCACCTTCCTCTATGGATCTCTAGATGAGAAGATCTATATGGAACAACCCAAGGGCTTCAAAGTCCATGGACAAGAGCATAAGATTTGGTGCCTTACATGTGCTCTTTATAGTTTGAAGCAAGCATCACTCACATGGTGGAAAGAGCTCACTAAGTCCATGAAGACTCTAGGTTTTACTCATGTCCTTTCAGATGCTGAAGTATTCATCTACAAGGACAGACATGGCAAAGTTGTACATGCTATTGTCTATGTGGATGATGCCTTATTCCTTGGACCTGATCTGACACTAGTTCTAAAAAAGAAGTCAGAATTTATGCAACAATGGGAATGCTGTGACTTACATGAAGCCAAAGAATTCCTTGGAATTTGTATACATTGAGATTGCAAAAGATTATTGCTTGATCAGACAGAATATCTTAGTAAGGTTTTGGAGCACTTCAGCACGACTAATACTAAGGCACACAAAACTCTGCTACCTTCTGGCAATCAGCCTTCTCCTACACAAGGCACTGCAGATCTCAAATTGTGATCAAGATTTCAATCTGTAATTGGATCTCTACTCTACCTAATGCTAGGCACATGCCCTGACATTACTTACACCATGATTAAACTCTCACAGTTTTCCACAAACCCCTCTGAGGAACACCTCATGAGAGCACTTGGCATTTGCCACTATTTATTTGGAACTTTATTAACTAAGGCATTGGATAATACATTGTTCCAAAGATTCCTCACCAAATATGGACCTGAGTTCTATTAGGCTTCATAATTCTGCATTACATGGAATTATACCAAAAATATAACTGTCAACACTAGATATATTTTACTGGTCATAAACACATACCATATTCCACTTTTATTTCACAAAGAGAACTTACCAGTTGTACTTAGCAAGGGGGAGTATTGAGATTATCTTATCTCGACAAAGCGGATCTTATCTAATCATGAAACTCCATAGCACATACTAGAATCTTCTAGTATGTTTATTCTTAGGTAGATGTAATAATAGTAACACTATATACAGTACTATTGTACTCAACAGCTTAACAGCTTGTACAGCACTTATACAGCAGTAGTTATTTATATACATGTCTTGTTGGGTATATAAGCCCCCTAGTTTTACACTGTAATAACAAGAAAGTCTTACACTCCTTTCTAGTCACTCTTAAGCCTCTTTTACACACTCTACCTCTCAGGTGAGCCTGTACCCAGATCAGCAACTGCCCTGTGCAGAGTCCTTGCTGTTTCTACATAGAATATATACTACCATAATTACAAGCTACCAACAATACATCCTACCAACATACCTACCATGTTATCAGTGCAACTCCATGACATCTCTCATTTCTTCTATTCACAATACCTTTGCCACCATCCAGCACATGTGGCATATAGCATTGACCAACCTCAACCTATCACACCCATGCATAGGCTGATTCTGCTGCCATGCCATATTACCTTACCACTTCATTCCTACATCCACAACAGCCCCAACCCCACCCTATTGTTAGATGTTCTGAGTTGCACAGCCTCTAGATCAGACCTTGGTAGGACTTTGGTAACTTTAGTAAGACTTTGGTAGGACTTTGGTTGACACCCCCAGTATATAAACCCCTTGTACTTTAATAGTTGATAACAAGTTTCCTTCCCATCTGTGTCTGTGTCTGTGTTTGTGTTTGAGTTCTTGCTCCTTTACCACCCTCTATTCTCTTAACCACACCCTTCTATTCTTGTTACTTCTGACACCTATACCAACTATCACCATCTCAACCTCACTTCTAATACTCACCACACTTTGACTGTACATGCTCATGCTCATGCTCATACTCATCAAAAGTATTGTTCTCTGCAAGCTTGTGAATGGTATAATTGGTCCTGGTGCAGTGAGAAGAGATACACTGCCAGATGAAGTTGCTCTTGGACTAGAAACTGAATTTAACATTAAAGAAAGGGAAGAATCAAAAAAGAGGAAGGCTGGTGCTGAGATTCAAATATAAACACTTAGCTTGAATGAGTTGTCAAGGTGGAGTGTGCCCCAATGTGGAAGAGTGGCAGATGCATGATGGTAGAGGAAGAGAAACACAATCCCTGGGAAATTGGGGTATGTTGATTGGTCTTGAGTATCACATGATATTATGTCTTATTGTTTTGATTGGTCCAAAATCTATGATGCAGTGAGAGCCTGGGGCAATGTTATGTACTGATTCTCTTCCTACTGAGAAGTGGATGTGAAGATGCCTGGAAGGTGCAGGAGAACTATAATGAGAACCTGAAGTGAGTACAGGTGCAGAATGTAGAGCAGGAGTGCAGGAAAGAACCATGGCTTCAGCATATGTGCTGTGCTGCCTGGATATCCCCAGGGAATAGTTTGTATTTCACAGAAGATGATATACAACAAGGAAAATGTTCCAGAGTATGAGAGGAGGCTTTGCTGCTACACTAGGCAGTGGGAGAGAAACCCAAAGGAAAACCCAGAGCAGGTTTCAGAACTTAAGCATAGGAAGAAGTGTATGAAGTTGATATGAATACTGGAGACTACTTAGTACATCTGGAAGACTATATATACTAAGTAGAAACCTATAGGTACAAATGTAGAAGTATAATACTAAGAACAAGTCAAGGGAGTAAGTAGGAGATGAAGTCTGGACAAAGCAGAGTAGGGGTGCAAATGACATGCTCAGAATGCAGAATAAAGAACTAAACTACAAAGGCCATAATGAAACATACAAGTAGGAATGGAAGAGAGGAGTAATAGTATAATGACACAGTGAGGCTGCCATAAAGAAACTACATATCTGGGATACCTGATAGAAAACCTGGTGGGTTCCGGGTACATTCCCAGGCAGGAATGTTGGGAAGTGTAAACCCATAGTGGGTACATTCCAGGAATGGACTGGGTGTTTTGAAAGGTCATGTGGGAACCTTTGGTAACGTCAGCACAATGTATCTGGACACAGATATAACAGGCAACCTGGGTCTGAAGAAAGGATAAATACAATGTTCAGCTTGCATTCAATACTAATATTATTTAATGATGCATAATGTATATATCTATAGGGATAGAAATTTCAGAAATGTGTTTTGCTGCCAATATTTGGAGAGATTTATAGTCCAAGCCAGCACTATAAACCTTATTTAAACATGAATCTCACTGTTGTACTGTTGAACTTGTGTTCCCAAGTATGTTCCATTATTACTGGATAGTATAACATTTTATCTGCTTCTTTGACTTTTACAGCAGATAATTGACAATTTTCTGTCATTGTTCTTGCACTCCCACTTAGTTCCCATGCAAGATTGAATTGATTATGTAAGCTGTTGTGAAGGGATGTGGCAGTCCATCAAGGACATTGTCATGTAAGACAGAATCCAAAAATAGGGGAATTCAAACATAGCTTAGTGTTGCCACATGAAGTGATCTGGATGTGAACTGAAATCAGTTCACTCCACTTTTGCTGATAGATCATTTTTGATACAAAGTGAACTGGAAGTGAGTTCTGGATCACAAACTGACAAATTGAGAAATGATCTGGATGATGACTCTTGATTGATCACATGTTGACATGGCAGAAGCATTGGCACTGCAATTTCTATCTACTACCTGTGAACAATTCAAGTCTCTCCACTGTTAATCCTTCTCAATGTTATGTTTTTTATTGTCCAGAATCACCTAGAGTAATTGCTGGTATGAAAGGGAGGTATTATATATTTGAAATATAATGAAACACAGATCTTAACTGACAGGTGAGCAGGCTGGAGCCTTTGAGTGAACTCTGAACCCTCAGAGTGTGCATTTTTTCAAGTAGAGACTGCAACATTGCACTGGAGCCATATTTCAACTGACTTATTTGAGGCACTTTAGATTCTTAAGCCTTTGTATGACAACAGTGTTTAACATTTACAGATAATATTCAACTTGCACAGCTGGATTATTGTATAGTCCAGTTACAGCTTATGCTGCACAGGAACTACTGGTGACAGACAGAGTCAAACAACTAACACAATTGATTAATAACACAGAGTTGGAGGGGCTCCAGTACTTGACCTACATTAACTACACTAAAAAATTTCATACATCTATCACTATGGCACTGATATGGCACATGCTGACTCATCCATGTCACTTCTGAAACAATTGCTCAACTTGCTATTTAATTGGCTGCTAATCTTAACACTGACCTACCACTGAAATTGTGGACTAGATCACCACTCCAATTGCTGCAAATTATTTTGTAATTTTGGTGTGAACTGTCATTGGAGTTTCACTTCACTTCATGGCAACACTAACATGGCCATTATACTAGTGCTGCATAACAACAAGTCATTACAGAGCTGTGATCCTGTAATGTGTGAACTTTATTTTGTACCATTGCATGTTTGATATCCCAGTTGTATTTCCATTACAATGGCCTTGTAATGCAAGAGTACACATCAGAGTTTGTCTGGGCTTGAACATATTGATCTGGCAGCTGGCTAACTAGGCAGTACTCCAATATTCATCAATTAGATTGGAATCAACAAAATAGCAGAGGTTTTCTGGCCTTTAATGCTACTTTCAGTTGAGTGTCCAGAAGCTCACATGCAGATGGTTCCAAAGATTTGATATCAAGGAGTGTATTTAGTGGCTCAGCCATAGGTATTAATTAGAGAGAGGATAATGGTAAAAATTATGGTTTGTGGAGGGAATCCAAAATCTATGCATCATGCACAATTGATTCCTTTTCAAACTCCAAAATGCCATTTGGCTGTTTGGTATGGGTTGTTAGATTGGAGGGGACTTACAGCATTGTCATAACTTGGGCTTTGTAATGTATGAATATTTTTTGTAATGAAAATCACAGTAATAATTCTTGTTGTGTAATACCAAGAGCCCATGTTTGAATTCCCCTAATGTGAAGCATATAATTTTGGTACATGGTAAATGCAAGTCTGTAGTCCCCTGTTACAACTGACTATGCCAAATCAGGTACTAGTGTGAGATTTCAACACATCAGCCCAGATCAAGTTCAGATGGGTCTTTAGGTAAGTGAGCCTCAGATGTTAGATTCCCTTAACATATTGTGCTCATGTACTAGTTGCATGAGGATATCTACATACATAGCACCTTAAAATATATAAATTTTAAATATAAGTATGTTCTGGATTTATACAATAGGTAGATGTATTTAGGTATTATATTATTTATAACTTGAAGCACATGCTACATATGTAATTTATTATCTCCACACATAGTTTAGTACATCCTCATTTTATACTTGTACCTACAAAAAATATTTTGTAAACAGTTCCAAGAGGTATAAATGTATACAGGACAAATTGAGGAAAACCTAGAGTGATTTATTCAGTGTCATGAATAACAGCTAATATATTAAGTAACTAGAGCCTGGTAGATAATTGTAAGTAAATGATACAGTAAAAAACTCACCTCAGCATCATGAACAACATATGAGGTGTACTAGCTAAAGTATACAGGCTTATATATACTACAAGTTCTTTACTCCAAGATAAAGGAATAAACTACATAAGAAGGAAAGTGTGTGCCACAGAGTGTGTTGTGCAGCACAGTAGCAGTACAATACAAGAACATTTAGTACATAAAAAATACAGTGGCAAATGAAATATATAAAGTACAACATGTAAAATATATTTATCCTGCCATGCAATGAGTCTATGACCTTGGTGGCAAGGTGGTGGCTGATGAGTGAGTAAATGTCAGCACAGACTAATGGAAAGCAAGAGCATGAATCAGACTCAAGGTGTTCACTTATTCAACTTGTATTCAATACAAATTGTTGGTTATATTAATTCAATAACTATAACATTTACATAGTGCTGTCATTGTTGCATTCTTTGCTAAATGGAAAGTATTATATGTAAGAACTTATCATATTTATAGATTTATGTAGATAATTGTGCTACCACCTTACAGTAAATAGTAACTAAAATCAAATTATGTTTCTAACAGTATAATTGTCTTCATTTATACCTAAGTCATTTTTGACACTACATGGATACATATATTTCCCTAGTAATAGTTTATACTAGATCCATATTAGTAGAAATTGTAAGTACTTACTGTTTATAAGTACCAGTTTAATGTCTATGTACATTAAAATATTAAATATGGACATATATTGTTGACTTATTATTTATTGTAGCAATACATCCAATTTATGTAGAAAGTTTGCATACATAAATGCAAGTACAGAAGAAACATGCAAAGGATTAGTGTATAAGCACCTTCTGAGCATGCCAGTATCATTTGGACTGGCTTGTGAACCAGTCATGTGATGTGTCAAATTTTTTGCACTAGTACCTAATTCAGTATGGTCATTTGTAACAGGGGACTCTTTACCAGGTACTATTACCCATCAGTAGTTTGTATTGATCACTGGTTCATATTGGGCAAATATCTCTCTTTTCTCAGGCTTCTGCTTCAAAATTTTAAATCTGTTATCTACTTATATTACTATACATGAATATCACTTTTTTTGTTCAGAATTGCTCAAAATTCAAATAGATGTTTTTGGAAGAATGTCACACTAGCCATGTATTGGTGCAGCAGATTCTGAAATTTGTGATTGTTTTGATGATTTTGATGGACATGCTCCATGTGAGTCATATTAAGTGAGCTGCTGCTTGTTTATTCTTCTTGGCATGTTAACAGCACATGAAGCCTTTTAGGAATGTGTCATGTTCATTCTGGGAGTTACCCTTATTTCTCAGTGCCTCCTATGGCTGGTCCCAGGAGTAAAAGCCAAGCTTATCATGATCCAGATTATGAGTTTCACATTCAGGCAGCTATTCAAGGGAAAACAGATAAGAACTACAAGAACTACAAAGAGGTGACTTTGGAGCTCTTTACACTTAGCCATGTGTTCTGTACAGATCCATATGGAATTTTCAGAATCTGTGCAGAATCTGCACAGGTTCTTTTCTTTTTGGCAGAGGTTTTTTTGGATCTGTGCAGATTCCACACAGATTCCAAAAATTCCATGTGGATTATGCAGAATTCCATAGAATTCCACATTACAGACCTGAAAATTCTGTACAGAATCTTATTATACTAATTCCCTTGCACATGACACTTTAAGTGTGACACTATGCATTGAGTGTGACACTATACATTAAATGTGACACTATGCATTAAGTGTGACACTATGCATTAAGCATGACACTCTGTATTAAGTATGACACTATGCATTGAGTGTGATACTATACATTAAGCATGACACTATCTATTGAGCATGATACTATATATTGAGTGTATCACAGATTTCATGTAGTGTTACACTTTCCACCTAGGGTTACACTTGACACCTGTAACAAGGCAGCAATGGAGACAAGATGGTGGTAGGAATGAGATAAGATTATGAATTAATAGTTTTAATAGTATTTATTGTGATTTGAAAGAGGAAAATTAAGGTATTAAATAGATCTTACAGATTCTGCATAAATCCACACAGAATCCATGCAGAATATGTATGGAATCTGTATAGAATAATCACCTCTAATAATAATAATAGCTACAATATAAATTTTGTATGGTATCTATACAGGTCTGTATGGGTCTGTACAGATCTGCATGAAATCCACATGAATCCATACAGACCTCCTGGGGGAGTGTAAATTACTGTGACTTTGGCAGAAGGTGTAAGCACTTTAACTTCTTTAGATCATCTTCTTTGATTTCAGCTATAAATATATCCAGGTTGCATATACAACTCTTATAGATTGCATAAAGGGAAGGCACAAAGGCCATAAGGATGTTTCTGAGCACCATTGTCTACTTAACCCTATTGAAGAGGCAACACTTCTAAATTGGTCTGCACATGAGGTAGAGAAAGGTGAACCATGGGATCATCATACTTTACATGACTGTGCATCTGATTTGGCTGGCCAGCATGCAGGAGTGTGTTTTGCATCTCAATTAATTAGCTGCCATCCTGAGATTGTTTCAGCAAAACCAGCCAAACTTGATTCTAAGCATGCAAAAAATTTCAATGAAGCTGTTGTCTCTGATTTCTTTGATAAACTCAACTCAATCTATGACCAATATGGTAATATACCTGCTGAACATATCTATAACATGGATGAAAAGGGGATACAACTTGGTGGAGGTTGAAAAAGTGATTCTTGGAAGTATCTTTACTTCCACAAGCAACATAACCACTATAAAATAAGCAGTGACAACCTGGAGTTAGTTACTGTCATTGAATATGTATCAGCTGCTGGAAGTACAGTCCCACCATCATTTGTTCTCTCTGATGGACCTCTTCCCAATCTATTGCATTGGAGTGTCACAGAGTGACACCCCAACAACATGAGCATTTTTTGTACATATTTGGCAAAGGCATTAGAAGCTTAGTAATTACACTACAATTTAGAGTACACTAGATGAGGAGGAGAGCAAAATAGAACTAACTTAATGTGTCCATCAAGAACTGAGTTAGCTGAGGCTACTCCATCATGGTGATGAGAGTAGGTTGAACACACATTCATAGAGATAAGTTCCCAGGCAGAGCTTCATGTGAGACAAGAACTAACCAGCATGACCAGAGATAGAAGACATAAGAAGCAGGAAGAACAGTAGAGAATGTCAAAGCATGACCAAGAAAGGAGCAGCACATTGGAAAACACAGCTGTGAGAAGGAGGACATTGGACAACTAAGGATAAAGCAGCCAATACACAGGAAGAACCACAGGATAGTACAGAACTGGATCCACCTTCAAACCCATCTTCAGTAGGGCTGTACACCGTCACCGTACGATACGGTTATACGGTAGCCGTATATACGGACCCGTAACCGTCCCGTCGAGGCTTTATAGACTTCTTCATACGGTACGGCTATGGTACGGTTTTGACCGTAAACAAACCATATGAATACGGCCGTATTACGGTCATATACGGTCATACGGTTCAACTTTATTAATTTCCGTATTTAAATAATTACTTCATGCTTAAATCGATACAAATAGTATTTGTGTAGTAATTACTACTCAAATACTACTCACTGTATTAAATTTCAAACATGAATTCATAGAGATCCACACATTAGTGATGATTCAACTTTACTTATTTGCATGACAATCACTTTCAGGCTTCTATTGTAACATTAGTCTTCTGTATGTCCTGTATTGATAAGGTACAACCACTGGTTGTCTTATGTTTCCTTGCAGAATCATAGATGTATAATCCATCAGCAGCAAGAAATATATACAAAATGAAAATTGTGAAATATTTGATTTAATAAAGCTGAGAATGACAGACGAGTGTATGACCAAAGTAGCCCATGTCCCATCTTTCAGATTCTAGCAAAATTCAGCTGAAAATATATCGCAAACATTACACTATGAGAAAAGAGTTTTAGCAAATGATGTGGTGTAACCACACACCAAAGAGCTCCAAAGAGTAAACGGTCGAAGGCAGAAGCCAACGAGAAGAAACAATAACTGCATGAAGCAGTTGAGGGCTCAGAAAAAAAATCTCAGTCAAGGTACCGACGGAGGTAACAGAGTGACCAGGCTCTCGCCCGGAAAACCCATCCCCATTATCGAACGGACTGATGAGTAAGAAGGAGGTAGCGAAGTGTGCAAGCTCTCACTCACACAGCTCATCCCCCAAAATACCTGCCATTGGTCACAGTACTGGTCGCCCCACCAACCTCACCCGCATTCTCTTAAGTGGTGTAATCATATCTCCCATCTCGTTTCCTTCTGGCGGAATTGTCTCGAACACAGCGTAAGTTGCGAGCAGATGAAAAAGTTGATTTAGGGGTCACCTTATCCTACCAACTCCTCACTCACTACTAAAACCTTCGCAGTACAAAATGCAATGATGCCTCAGTCTGTCGTATGAAAATGTCATGCTGCTACTCAGAAACATAGCACTAGCATTTAAATGATACAACTTTAATGAGTATTTTGGTATTCATGTCATTTTATGAACACCAACATCTTCAATGACACTTTGGCGATTAAAACTTGCCTTTTACAAACTAAGTTAGACTCTATTGTGGATATTTCTTACTGTATTTACTTGTAGGGGCATCAAGTAGACTTAAATTTTACTTTTTAAAGTATCTAGACGACTATATATTACAGAAAGTACTGATTTGTGAACAAAACTTTTGAACTAAGACCCGTATACCGTATAAATCCGTCCCATAACCGTAATACGGACCGTACTGTTTTTTCGAGCTCAAAAAAATCTTCAATATGGTACGGTTACGGGAGAACTGTAACCGTCACATGACCGTAAGCTATACGGCCGTACACCGTATACAGTACGGTGTACAGCCCTAATCTTCAGGGTGGACAATGGCAGCCTCAAAGCCAACCACACCTAGCATTAGCCTGCCAGCCACACCAGTTGAAGCAAGATTCACAACTGAACACCAGCAGTTGTTAGCAGAAAAACTATCAGAGCAAGCACCAATAGAACCTCAGTCCAAAACAACACAAAACACACCACTGAAGCAACCACCACCTACACCACCAGTAGCTATTGAGCTGGGTATGGCAGGACAAGACATTGAACCCTTCTGGAGGGATCATGACAATGAAAACCCTGAGGATTTCTTCAGAGTATTCCAGCACAAGATGGGTGCACATGCTGACACACACAAGTGTGAGCAGTTTGTACTCTTCTTGTACTCAGACTGTTGCAGACAAGTGGTATGAAGCCTTACTGGAGAAGAAAAAACTTCCTGGGTGAAGTTAAGTGCAGCATCCAGGAAGAGGTGGCCAAAGAAGACAGTGGTAGTAAAGACAGAGCAAGAATATGAGGAGGAGATCATGGGATGGGGACTAAGAATGGAGGACTTGTTGGAAAATGAGGTAATAGCAGGAAGAGAAGTCTAAAAATATATTGCATGGGCTGATCATATGCTCACATTAACAATGGGGGCAAAACTTGTAATGGGAACAACATACCTCAACCTGGTGCAGAAGGATTTTCCCCAGGCAATCTGAGACCAGATAACTAGCACATACAACAGTTGGATTGAGTTTCTGGATGCAATACAAAAGGCCAATATAGACTTAATAAGGGATAGAATGGATGAGTGGAAGAAGAGGGAAATGGAGCTAGAGGAAATACAGAAGAGGATTGCAGCATTGGAGTTGCCAGTACCAAGATCTAGAACAATGGGTATGGGAGTAGGTGGCAACCAACATGCAGCACAAGTAGACACACACATGCAGCACAGCAATGTTGGCATGACACTATTGTGAGGAGTAGTAGGAGTGTGGCATACCCACAATTCCAGTGCATGAAAGGAGGAAGCACATTCACCAACAACTATAGGAGTCAACCAGAAGCACTTACAGAGCAAGAACTGAACACACTTAGGGCAAACCTCACAGCACTACCACACCACCCAGACACACCAGCAGAATGGGCAGCACACCAGGCACAATAGCATGAATTTGTGCAACAACATGGCACCAGTGTGTTCATCAAGTTTGACACACCATATCCACTGCAGCCAGACACAGCAGCCATTAATACAGGCAAGTGCTACAAGTGTGGGACCATCAGACACCAGTCACTGGAATGCACAAGCACAACACCATTATACACACATGAGCAGAAATGGCTCCACTATGTTGGATTCCACTTGAGGCAGGCACAAATCACACCAGTCAACATGGTAGTGATTGATGACTATGGTATGGTATGGCAGGTAGCAGATTTTGGAGTGGAAGCAAATTCAAAGGAGCAGGAAAATGGCAGAGGGCTGCAAGCATAAACACTTCACAGGCAGCTCAACAAAAGGAGGGTGCTAAAGACAGGGAGGTCCTTGTGAGTAAGTGAGTGACTCACAAGGACAAGGAACAGCTCACCACAAAGAAATATAATAGCAGCACTGTCATACATGGATATTAGTGATGTGAAAGTTCAGTCCAGAACCAGGGTTTGAACTTAAACTCCAGAGAACTAAACCTGTGTTCAGTTTGAAGTTCAGTCATGTGATGTGAACTGGACCCTAAGTCCAGTTCACAGTTCTCTTGATAGTAGAATTTCGGTTTGAACCAGCCCCCAATACTATGAATTTTGAAATTTTTGTGAGACATCCATGAGCAAAAACTATGAAATTTAGGCAAGAGTAGATATGAGATCAATAATTATTATTAGTAAGCATGATCTGACTGCACAGCTTTGAAGTTCAATCATTAGCATGTACCCTGATCAGTGCATACTAAGTCTCAATGTTGATCTCTTTCTCAATTTCCCTCCCATGATCATCTTGTGGTCTGTCTACTATTCTGTTGCCCTGCTCCAATACTCCCTCTCAGTCTTCATGAAGATAGCAATACATTGATGAGGCTTTTCTCTTGGTGTAATCTATGTTGAACATCTGACCTGCTTTGATCCCCCACTCAGCATCACATGAATAACTTTCAAGCATACTGTCCATCCATCTGTTGTCCATCTATCAAGTCTTTCATAATCTTATTCACTCTGATGAGTCTTCAAGCCTATTCATGAAGATAGTGATACATTGATGAGGCTTTTCTCTCAGTGTAATCTATGTTGAACATCTGACCCACTTCAATCCCCCACTTGGCATTGCATGAATAACTTTCAAGCACACTGTCTGTCTGTCTGTCTGTCATCCATCTATCAAGTCTTTCATTATCTTATTTATTCTAGTTTTCAAATCAAATATATATATAAAGCTGGTCTTGAGGGCTTTGCAGTCTGTAAGCTTTCATCTCTGAAATCTTCTGTGCAAAACCCACCCCATATAGTTGAGCTTTTCTTTGTATTCAACTCTTATGATACTAACTCATTAATATTATAGATACTTACTACTTACTATGTCTAACTCTATGAACTCAGATACTGGATGTGCTGTACATGATGATGGCATGTTGAAGGACACCTCTGAGATTGTTTGGTACCATGATGATGACAACTTGACTCCTCTTCAGAACTCTCTGAGGCAGTGCTCTCTTCACACTACAAAGCCTTCACAGTGCCTTCTCAAGTCTAAAGAGTCATCAAGTGTCTCAGCTTGGTCATCAACTTCCAATCAGTCTCAGCCTCATCCATCAACAATGAACTCATCTAGTTCAGTGATCACGAAAAAATGACAAGCATCTGGCAGTCCTCCCAAGTCTTCTCATCGTGCAGCAAAGAAGACTGTTATTGAAAGTGCTGAGGAGTCTGGTGAAGAAACAGATGCAGAGGATACTGACAAGGACAATGACTCTGCAGTTGAGCCATCAGACATTACTTATGTGTCATATCCCATATCGCCTACCTCTGGACTCCTATGCCTTTACTCTGCCTTCACCTTTGTTTACTCCGAACTTTGCTTATGCTCTTAATATTACATATTGATTACTGTACATAGATTACTCTTATTTCCTTCCTTCCGTTCTACTGAGCTATCCCCTCAGTAATGTAGTGTACATCTCATAGTGAGTCACTTATCATTCTTAAGTGCGCCACTATCTGTTTTACTTTACACCACCATATGCGCTCACTTCTCTGACATATTTTATTATGTTTAATTAGTTATAGTCTTCATTCTACGTATGCCTACCCTGACCGTACTTCTCCGCTGGCCTTGGCCAGCAGCCTTTACTTACTCCGAGTCTCTAGTATTTAAGTAGTACTCGATTTGTACTTAGACTTTAGTTTCGTATTGAACTATGTCTTCACCCTTTCGTCTGACTTGAGTTACGCCTCTTGTCTTCCGTCTCTTGTCTTCTCCGAAGGGCTTGCCCTTACTCTGAAATCCAGGACCAGGAATCCCAGGGGTGCAGCACATAAGCTGAAGCCGAAGTCCTACCCCCTGAGTTCTCGTTCTCCATTTTCATCTATTATTCACCCCTTGTTTCTCCGCAGTCACCCTCTTGTACTCTGCCGCCAAGTCAGGCTAGGGGCACAGTCGTGACAGTATATGAAACTACCACCTTGGATTCCTCTTCCCATAACACTTTTCTATCCCTCATGGCCACCCATACGCAGACTCAGACTGCACATGCCAGGAGCCATGAACAGCAGCAAAATGATGTGCACCGTAGCAATTGTCTAGCTGCTCAGCAAGCCCATGAACGTAACACAGCTAACATGCCTCGTTGTGTTGACTCTGCTCTGCCTCTCTCTCAGCAGAATGCCCCACCCTCAGCTAGTGCTCTCATTTCTGGAGGAATTACCTCCACTCATTGTGCAGCTCATGAACTTCAGCCGGTTCACAGCAATCAACTGCATGCACCACGCCCAATTCCATTGAGTGTTCCTTACAACCCCACCCTTACCCCCACCGTGTCTATTGAACTGGTAGATACTCAACATTCTCCAGATGGTGCTGCCACACATCAGCAGCAAGCACCCACATCCACTTCACCACTCACTCAACGGCCTGTAGCTTCAGGCAGTGGAGGACCACCTCCACCTCCACCTCCCTCCGGTGGTAACTCTGCTGGAGTTGGGAACAATGACCCTCCAGACGATAATGGAGACAATGGTGACCAACCCGGAGATGATGGTGATGATGGTGATGGATCTGGAGATGATGGCAACGAGCCAGGAGATGATGATAATGAGCCAGGGGATGATGATGAGCAGGCAGGTGCCGGTGGCAATGGTCCTGGCAGACCAAATCGCCCCGGAGGTCCTCCCTCTGACCCCTCTGAGCCTCCTTCTAGGCCTCCCTCAAGGGATGACTATCGAGACCCTCATCGCCCAACTGCAAGATGCCACTACAATTTCACCCGGGATGAAATCCTGGAAATGGTGGCCTCTGTGGCAGGTTATTTTGCCCCACCACCACCACCTCCACCACCACCTCCTCCTCCTGTTCGGGAGAAGAAGGTTAACCAGCCAGACAACTTTGATGGCTCCAACACTCTTAAGCTGGAGCTCTTCATCATGCAAGTCTGCTTGGTGTTCCGGAACAACCCTCAGTTGTACCTGGATGATGCATCTAAAGTCAACTATGTGTTGACTTTCCTCCATGGCTCAGCAAGCAATCTGTTTGCCACCCATCTCGATGATGATGCATATGAGCCATGGATGGATTCATGGGGTTATTTCATCCAGCTCCTCTGTACTCACTTCGGCCATACCAACCCTGTTGGTGAGGCTGAAATCCGCATATTCTCCCTCCACATGGAGGATAACCAGCGTCTCACTACATATGAGATCAAGTTTAATGAGTATGCAGCCCTCTTGCCTTGGGACGATGCCGCCCTCAACTCGGCTTACTACCATGGCCTTTGTCCTCATTTGAAGGACACTCTCTCTCATCAAGAGCAAGACTGACCCATGACCCTTGCTGGGACTAAGAAGGTAGCCCAGGGCTATGATCAGAGGCATTGGGAGCGCAATACTGAGCACAATATTGAGGAGAAGCATAGCAAGTCTGCTGCCAAGTCTTCAGAGAAGCCCAAGGGCAATCAGAATTCGAAGTCAACTTCGAATTCTTCCTCCTCCTCCAAGACTCCATCCTCCTCTACCTCCTCCTCTGTCTCTTCTACCTCCGCTTCATCCTCAGGGAAACCCAAGAACAAGCAAAAGCAGAACCAGTCCAAGGTGCCAGACTTGATTGGGGAGCTTGGTTCTGATGGGAAACTCACCCTGGAGGAACATAAACATTGCCTGGACTAGAAGCTTTGCCTATTCTGTGGCAATGCTGGTCATCAGGCCAAGGACTGTCGAAAGGCAGCCTCTGCCACCAAAGCCTGTGCAGCCACTGCCACCCCTACCAAGGCAACTCCCTTGGCAAACTCGGCTGAGAGTTCAAAAAAATAGAGTGCGGCTCCAGTAACTCCACACAGGCTGAGAGCTGCGTTAATCTCTCCTGTGCACCTAAGGAGATAAGACTAAACACATCCACTCTTTATGATCCCCAAGCTGTAAATATTCCTTTGACTTCATTTTCTCCAGCTGTGCCAGATATGCCTCTTTCCTTCCTTTCACTCATTGATTCTGGTTCAACCCACTGTTTTGCTGACTCGTCATTTGTGAGGGAGCACAACCTCCCCACAACTCCAGTCCCTCCCATTGCACTGAAACTATTTGACAGTACCTCTAACTCCATACTTACAGAGAGTATTTTATTATCTGTAACATTTCCTACTGGTGAATGCATGGATATTTCTTTCTATGTAACTCTGCTTGATTCTTCCTGCTCCGTGGTATTAGGATTTAACTGGCTCTCCCAACACAATCCGTTGATTGACTGGACTGAGAGACATATACTTGGCTTCCAAACCCCAGTCCTAGGAGAATCTTCTCTGTCTTTGTTGACACCTGCACTGAAGGCATCTGCCTCCTTGCAAACCCCTCCATCACCAGCTTTGTCTTCTGTTCCTCCATCAGACAATAGTCCACCTCCTAGTATCTTGCTCATTAATGCTGCAGCTTTTCTCCAGGCTAGTAAGCTTGCAGGCTCGCAGATGTTTAGGATACAAGTCGGTGCCATAGTTTCAGCTTCTGCCGCTGCCATGGCTGCAGAAGCAGTGGACCTTTCTAGTATTCCTCCGGAATATCACGAGTTCGCTGGCATCTTCAGCAAAACATGAGCAGACACTCTTGCTCCACATCGCCTTTACAATCTCTGGATCAACTTGGAGGAAGGTATGTCTCCTCCAAATGTACTGTATATTCACTCTCGCAGTCTGAGTTGGCCTCTATGAGAGTTCATTGACAAACATCTCCAGATTGGCTTCATCCGTCCTTCTCATTCTCCACACAGAGTACTAGTGCTCTTTGTCTGGAAGAAAGATGGATCCCTTTGACTCTGTGTCGATTTCCATGGGCTTAATGCAATCTCCAAAAAGGATCAATATCCCCTTCCCCTTATTTCTGACCTCCTTGACTCTCCTTGCAAGGCTAGAATCTACACCAAGATTGATCTCTGCCACGCTTACCACTTAGTCCACATTGCTGATGGAGATGAGTGGAAGACTGCATTTCGCACTTGCTATGGCTCGTTTGAATGGCTAGTTATGCCGTTTGGACTCACCAATGCACCTGCAGCTTTCCAACATTTCATGAATGACATCTTCAAGGACATGCTCAATGTGTGCATTACAGTCTACCTCGACGATATACTAATCTACTCCGATAGTCTTGAGGAGCACAAATGGCACGTTAAAGAAGTCCTCAAGCATTTACACCAACATGGGCTCTATGCCCAGGTGGACAAGTGTGAATTCCACACTGAATCTGTTGAGTACTTAGGTTACATTCTTTCTCTGAGCGGCCTCACTATGTCCCAGGATAAAGTCCAAACCATTAGGGATTGGCCCGAGCCTAAGAAGGTTAAAGACGTTCAGTCTTTCCTTGGGTTCGCCAACTTCTATAGGCACTTTATCCAGCACTACTCTGATATAGTAGTGCCTCTCACTCATCTTACCTGCAAGGGTTTGAAGTGGGACTTTTCTCCAGCTTGCCATTCGGCGTTCGAGAAACTTAAGGACGCCTTCACTACAGCCCCTGTACTCACTCATTGGGTCCCTGATGCCCAGATCATTGTAGAGACTGACGCCTCTGACTATGCTCTTGGAGCAATCCTCTCTATTGTCGCTGACAATGGCGATATTCACCCCATTGTGTTCCATTCCCATACCTTCACTGCTCCTGAACTGAATTACAACACCCACGACAAGGAACTCCTGGCTATTTTTGAAGCTTTTCATGTCTGGCGACACTACTTGGAAGGTTCTGGTACTCCGGTTGATGTGGTTACTGACCATAAAAACTTAGAGTATTTCTCCACCACCAAGATCCTCACTCGCTGTCAGGCTCATTGGTCAGAGTACCTATTGCAGTTCAATCTGGTTATTTGTTTCCACCCAGGGAAACTTGGTGTGAAACCTGATGCTTTAACTAGACGATGGGACGTCTACCCTAAAGGGGGAATAATGACTATGCCAAAGTCAATCTGCACAATTTTCGCCCTGTTTTTACCCAAGAACAGCTCATCACCTCTATCTGTGCCACCACACTCCTTCATCCTGTTCTCCATGCCAGCATCATCATGGATGTTGAGCAACTCCACCACGACATCCTCACTGCCCAACCCCTAGACACTGTCGCATCCATCCACCTTCGCAATCCTACTAATCATTGGTCTGTCGGTTCAGATGGCTTACTCCGCCTCGACAACCGGATTTATATCCCAGATGACGATTCTCTCCACCTTCACATTGTCCAGTACAAACACGATTATTTACTTGCCGGACACCCTGGTCAGAACAAGACCTTGGATAATATTCGACAGGAATATACTTGGCCTGGACTTTGTACTTATGTCAAGGACTATTGTAAGTCTTGCACCATCTACTTACGGTCTAAACCACAGCGTCACTGTCCCTATGGTACCTTGAAGCAACTCCCTATTCCGGAGTGCCCATGGAACTCTATATCTATGGACTTCATTGAAATGCTTCCCATTTCTGGATTTGATAAGTACAATTCAATCCTAGTTATTGTTGACCACCTTAGCAAGCAAGCTATCTTCATCCCTTGCCATAACACCATTACCTCCGCCCAGCTCGCTAAGCTCTTTGTCATGCACGTATTCTCTAAGCATGGTGTTCCCAGCCACATTACCTCTGATCGTGGTTCGGAGTTCATCTCCCACTTCTTCTGGTCTCTTGGTAAGGTTCTCAACATCAACCTACACTTTACCTTAGGATATCATCCAGAAGGTGACGGACAAACTGAACACATTAACCAAGTCTTAGAACAGTACCTCCACATTTACTGCAATTACCAGCAGGACAACTGGGCTGATCTCCTTCCCATTGCTGAGTTCATGTATAACAATACACCGAGCTCAACCACTAATACTACTCCATTCTTTGCCAATAAGGGTTATCATCCACAGATTACAGTTTATCCTGAATGTGATGTTACCTCCATTCATGCTAGGGACTACACTGTGGACCTCCAGGAACTTCATGAAAACCTCAAGGCTGAAATAGCACTTGCTCAGAAGTGCTATCAGGTCGGAGCAGACAACCATCACTTGCCTGCCCCGGAGTTCAAAGTTGGAACTAAAGCCTTCATTCATGCTAAGTTCTTTAACACCACTTGCCCTTCCAAGAAATTGGCTGAAAAGTATTACGGTCCTTTCAAGATCATTGCCGAAACTGGTACCCACTCCTGCACCCTTAGACTCCCTTCCAATTTCTGAGCTGTACACCCTGTATTCCATGTCTCTATGCTTGAGCCCACAGTTGAAAACACTATCCCTGGTTGAGAGATAGCTCTGCCTCCCCCTGTGGAAATTGATGGAGATATCGAGTTCGAGATCAGTGAGATCTGTGACTCCAAGCTGGATCGCCGGTTCAAGAAATGTCCTCTTCGTTACTTAGTCCGATGGACTGGTTATGAAGAAACTGATGAAGAACTCACTTGGTTGGCTGCCACCGAAGTAGAACATGCTACAGAGCTCATAGAGGAATTTCATGCTTGTTATCCTGATAAGCCCAATCCTTCTACTCCTGTTACATAGACTTTCTCTGCTTACATTTTTGTTTCTCCACTATAGTTTATTGTATATCCATATCTGTCTTCTTGACCAAAGGGTTGAAGATTGACACTTCTCCAGACACTGCTTGCATGATGACCACTATGTTTAATAAGCATAGCTGATTCATCACTTTGCATACTTAACGAGGTGGGCTGAGAGTGGAAGTACGGAGTTGTATTGGTTTTCTCCTAAAGTGTTTCTTTTTACTTCGTCTTACTGTTTACTCTTCCTTTTCGTTCTCCTCATGCCAAAAAATCATTAAAGTCAATAAAAAACAAGTATATACAATTTTTTCCTTGCCTACTGTACACTACTCTTCATCTTCCTCTTGTTCCTCCTCTTCATTACTCCTGGACTCATCAGTCTCCACCAGAGTACCCTCTGCCACCTGTGTGGTTGTCATCAACCTGTTCAATGTGCCCATCAACTCTGTGTGCATGCTGATGTTCCTCCCCAAGGCCTCCATCAGCATGTCCGATAAGGGGCTCCCAGAGTTGAGCTGCATCGCCAGCTTGTCATGCTCATTCTCTGCTAGGAACAGCTGGTCCCTCAGAATCTTGCACTCAGCATCAAACATCTTCACCTTGGTCCACCATTCATCTGCCTGCTTCTCCGAGACCTCTAACTTCGACCTCGCCACTGCCAGGAGTGGTGTTAGCCAGTGTAATCATTTTTTGCCCTGGTAAAATGATCGCCACAATCATTTTTAGTGATGTCAAAGTCCGGTTCAGTCCGGTTCAGAGACCTATTTCTCTGAACCCAGAACTGAACTTTAGGTTCGGTTCAGTGGAATTCTCTGAACCGTGGACTGAACTTCCAGTTCAGGTTCAGATAAGTCCAGTTCAGGTTCAATAAAAGTTCGAACCATGAACCGAACTTAGTAAATAGACCACTAAAAACAAATCCAAGTTGTATAGTACAAGAACTAATGTAAGTGCAAACGCAAATAAAAGTTAACTTTTATATTGTGAGAATGACAAGCGAGATATTATTAAATGAATAAGATGAATAGTTACATTTCCTCTGAATCTGGGAGTTCCAGCTCTATCTCTACCTCGGTTTCCTCACCGTCATGATCATTCTGACCCAATCCATCTCCATATAGCTCCGCAATAAGTGACTCGAGATGCTCGGCTGCTTGCTCAGAAGCGGAAATGTGCCCATTTCGATAGGCACTTTTAAGAATTTGAAGAGCACCAAATATTTCTGGTGTAAGGCGATTACAACGAGTGACATCTGTAATACCACCGCTACTGAACGCCCTTTCAGAAGGAGTAGCAGAACCTTGGATTGCAAGGTAGTCGCGCGCCATATGTTTGAGTGTAGGATACTTCCTGTCGCTTTGATGCTAAAAATACCAGTGAGAATAGCAAAGTAAAAATAAAAGAATAACTTACACCCCACCAACCGACAACATCTACAAGTTCTTTCGGTTCGAGACCAGAAGATAGGTACTGTTCTAACTCAGCACGAGGATTTGACAGTGCCATCTCTTCTTTCTGATATGATTGTACAGCGTCAAGAAGATATGAGCTGCCGTAAATGTTTGATGTATCGACTTTGCGAGAAGATTTGGTCTTTCGAGCTGAGAAATGTAACCAAGTAAGTGACTGCAGAAGCATAAGATGTGAATAAAAGAACATACAATGAGTTTCTGGCCCCACACTAAAGTCGTCTGGAGGCTTGTAATATTCGTCAAACTGCAGTAAGAACTTTAGTAAATGCAACTGGTGTAAAACCTGGAACACATCACTTACAACAGCCTCAAGTCTTCGCATTCCTTCCTGGTACTCCGAATTCCTCCAGCGGCGGCGGAAGTATACGTTCTTTATTTTTGGGTCAAGAACTTGAGAATGAAACTATAAGAACTCTAGTTATGCAATTATAAATAAAAACAATGTACCGAGACAGATAAAGTAGGCTGTTGAGGTATCCTCTACACGATGATACCACTTCCGAAGATTGTGAATGCCTTGCTGTAATGCTGGTTTGACTTCGCTGAACTTCGAATGGGCAATCATGGACTCCCAGCGCCGAATGAGGTACTCAAGGCTGGGTATAATGCGCCAGACGGTGGGTGAGCGTACTTTTGAGAAGGTCTGCTGCAAATAGGCAGGCTCCTGGAGTCAATTTAATTAGTGACGTTGAATTAAATGGCATGACGTTGTTGAGCCACAATTGAATTAACACTTACATGTAGTACTTCCTTCATGACATCAAGTCGTTTCCAATCCATCTTCGAGAGTTTGTAATCAGAATACAAACGGTCTTTTGGAAGATCTGGAACTTCCTCGCTTTCATCTGCGAGGAGAACAAATTGATCTATACCCTAATATAATATAAGAATGGTTGCTTGCTCATGGCTGTAATAAATACTTACTTTTCGAAGGAAGGTGAAGCGTTCTAAGAATTTGTAGAGTGATGCCCATCGTGTACGAATCCAAAGCAAAAGTTCCAAAGGCTTGATATCAACTTGAGAACATGTCGACTTAAAGTAAGCTCGAGCTTGAGGAGATTTACGAATCTGAAAAGCGAATTTAGAATTGGGTAAGCAGTTACTATTAAATATAACCAACATACCTGCTTCACTAAAGCCAACGCTTTTCCAAGCGAGTCACCAGGAAGGAAAGTAAAATCGTCATCACTGTTGACTTCATTCACACCCTCAGCATCGCTTTCACCCTCCACTGGACCCTCTTCTTCATTTTCCGCCTCAAGATCGATGTCAGCAAGTTCCTTGTCTAGTTCATCTAGATCAAGACTGCCATCACGATGACTTGACTTCCTCAGTGCTGCCTTAATCTTTTTGTTAAGATTGCTCGGAGATGAGGGGCAACAGCCTGAACGAAGTGTTTTGCAGATAGGTGAATGGCGTGTTCCATACATCTATAGAACAAGTAAGCCCTCATTAACCAATAAATTTAAGAGAGTACACACAGAATATTGTGTTCTTTTGCAGTCCACTCAATGTCACTAACAGTAAGTAGCTTCTTGAGCTCTCGAATTGTTGTCCTGTTAACTGATGCCCCATCACTCGTAATCCATCCAAGCTGTATGTACAACGTTTAAAACGAAACAAAGCTCACAAATAATAAAAAGAACACACCTTTCCATGAAGATTATACCGGTTTATAGTGCGCAAGAGGACACCGGCAATGTTCACACCATTGTGACGACCCTCAACGGTTTCAAAGGCAAGCTGTTCATCACGAAGCTCCCAGTCATTTGGTCGATCTGGTGGCGAGTAGATGTAGTGTCCTGTAATTGATATGTGGGGATCACCAGTTGCAGATGTCCATAAATCGAATGTAAGTGAGGTCTTGCTAGGAATACTATTGACAATATCCCTAACAATATCCATAGCAATAGATTCTCGTCTCAAAATCTCGGTTCGCAACGTATTACGATGAGGGATATCGCCTTCAGATACAGAGGGGCGACAGTATTGAATGAGGCATCGAAAGCTGCCTCTATCAATCAGTTGAAAGGCCTTCAGAACGAATAAGTAATGTAAATAATAAATTACTACTGATAATGTTAACGTACTTCATCTTCACATACAATCATTTCGATGATATGATCAAACAACCCATTCCGTGAGAAGGCAGGGGGCTTAGGTGCTCGAATTATTGCAGCGTCGAGTGTGCCCTGTGACTTGCTATTCCACACAATGAGAATAATAGGATATCTATATGTATATGTAGCTTACCTTTCACTTGCTGCCAAAGTAAGTTTTGATAAAGCACAAGCATTGGGCTCTATGCCAAACTTTTCACAAAGCTCTAGATACTTCTCAGCATGTCGTCTACAGTTAAGACAATGTTAGATCATGGAATCCCTATACAAAAATAAACATACCTTGCAATGTGTGTATGTAGAGTACTGGTGCTTCCAGTAAGGAAGCACTTCGGATTATTAGGGGTTTTTTCACTATAAGACTCGTTAATACAAGGAAATATAAATTGAAATGAAATACTCACAGACAAAGCATACACCAATGGCCATCAACGGTTTTATTGGTGTGAGGATTTCTGTATGTCTTGTCACGGCGAAATACCAAGCGAATGTCAGCCGTTGATTCCTCCTTACTACGAGGAATGCTAGCCTAAATGAACAATAGACAATTCAGCACCGGTTAGCAGACAAAAAAAATAGAACTTCATACTGCATGATCATTGTCACCCATTTCCTTCAGCCTCTCATAGGTAAGGTCCGAGTTATCCGGTTCACTTGTTTCCTTCTCAGTGTCCGGCTCACTCACTTCCTTCTCAGTGTCCATTTGCTCTGTTTCATCACCACTCGTAGCGGTAACAGCAACAGAGGACTTCTTGGGAGGCTGACGCGACGACTTGGGGCTTCCAGATGCAGAACGCTTCTTCTTCGATGGCTTTTTCATGGTCACTGCAGATTCTGCAGCCTTGCGAACACGCATCGAAGGCTTCGAAGTGCGTGTAGACGTACGTATTTTGGAAGGCGGAGCCTTTCCTTTCTGAATCGAGGCTTCAGTTGCAGAGCCTTCCGATGCTGAAGGGGAGGCAATCGCCATCAGGAGGTCGTCATCCTTGTCGTGGAAAAACTGAATCTCCGATGCATCCTTCAACGTCCCATCAGCACGTACTGCGCATCCAGCATCAGAGACACTAGCAGAGCTAGGAACCGAGTTGCTGGAGCGGGGGGCTGAGCTGTTGGAGGAGTGGGGATTGGAAGAACGAGAAGACATGTTTATAAAAACTAAAGTCAATGACATGTTAGTATCAGAAAAGTAAGAATAATTTAAGTCGCATACCGTATAATTATAGCGATGAGAATGCTTTTGCAATGAAGTTTGAGTTGAGGTCGAAGCAAGCTTGAGTGCAAGCTTTATATACATTTCAGAATGTATTTCTTACCAATAACACCTGTAGTAAGCACGCATGGGACACTGTCAGAGAGAAAGAGAAAATTTACCAGAGTGGAAGGGGATTAATGTTAAATACGAGTTGCCATCGCAGATGAGGTCACATAGTGTCGGACCAGTCAGTCCGCCACGTCGATCCACCTGAGGATTAACATTATGCACGAGTTGCCGTCACATAACATTGAGAGGCCATCGCAAGGAGGTTGCCATTGTTCTATTGCAGCGGTTAGAGTCGAGAATGGGCCCTGGGGATACCGACACCGTTTCTGAAAGTACTTGTGCAAAGTTTGAATGACGAACATGCCAATGACAGCAAAGATCAAAGTCGGGACTCGGGACTCGGGGAACGTATATGCTGTGCAGTAAGATCAAGATTGAAGTTAGATCTAAAGGTACTGCCAAATAAATCAATATTTGCAGCACTTTACTATAACCATTACACCGTATTTACAACACTTTACTATAGCCTTTACAACATATTTATAACACTTTACAACGTCTAACAATAAATATTTCAACCAAATCAACAGAAAATTAACCTGTGTCACCTCACGTTCGAACGGGTTCGGACCCGTTCGAACCCGTTCGGAAATTTTAGGCATTTGAAGAACCGGAAACCGAACGAAGGGTTCGGTTCTACCGAAATGGTCGAACTTCAAACTGAACTTGCGTTCAGTTTGGCAGAGGTTCGAGTTCGAACCAAAGTTCAGAACCGAACATCGACATCACTAATCATTTTACCAGGGCAAAAAATGATCGCTTAGGCGATCAAATGTGATCATTTACCATAGAACTAGCAGAATATTACTATGTTCAAATGTGATCATTTACTATAATACTAGCAGAATATTCCCATGCTCAAATGTGATCATTTACATAGGACTAGCTAATTGCTCACGCTCAAATGTGATCATTTACCATAGGACTAGCAAAATATTCTCATGCTCAAATGTGATCATTTACTATAATACTACCAGAATATTCCCATGCTCAAATGTGATCATTTACTATAATACTAGCAGATTGTTCCCACACTCAAATGTGATCATTTACTAAAATATTAGCAGAATATTCCCACACTTATAAGTGATCATAAGTGATCATTAGGTGATGCAGGTGGCATAATAGGTTGTCATGTATATCACATTGTGTCACACTTTTACACATGTCACACATTGTCACAAACATTATATTTTGTCACATGTCACACTTTTAAACACGTCACACATTTAGACATGTCACACTTTTTGACACGTCACATTTTGTCACACATTTCGATATGTCACACATGTCACACTTTTTGACACGTCACATTTTGTCACACATTTAGACATGTCACACATGTCACACTTTTAAACATGTCACACTTTTTCACCACATGTCACACTTTTTGACATGTCACATTTTGTCACATGCATCACACTTTTAGATATGTCACACATTTAAACGCATCACTCATTGTCACACATGTCACACATTTTAAACACGTCACACATTGTCACACATGTCACACATGTCATACTTTTAGACACATCACATTTTGTCACACACATCACACTTTTACATATGTCACATTTTATCATGTATATCACACTCTTACATATATTACATATTTACATATGTCACATATTCCACATTTGTCTTTTTGTTTATAGCTGTCACACTTAGCTGTCACACTTCTCACATTTGCTTGTATAATACTCCTGTCATGTAGTCACATAGGTTACATTTCCAAATTCATGTCACACAACATCTGTTACAACCATTATATTCATTACACATGTCATACATCTCTTATGTGTCAATATTACACCTGTTATATTCTCACATTTGTCACACATATCACACTTCCTTCTCATATCACTTGCTTGTCATGGTACTCTCTCCTTGTCAAAAAATAAAATTACATTTTTACTTTCATTTGCACACCCAACAGTCACACAGACCCTACACACATATCACACATGTCACATGAAAAGGTCACATGAAAAGTGCTCACTAAGTGATTCATGTGCATTACAAATTATATGACAAAGGCACTTGACTACTTTATGAAAATCACATTTTCTCTTACTGTTTACCTGTATTGGTTGAATTCAACATTCATAGCACTAGGCTGAAATCAACACTACTTTCTGGTAATCACAATGTTATGTTTTAATAAGACAGTCAGATTCTATAGTAGACATAACTGTACTTAGATACTAATTTTGTCTAACTAACCTTAATATGTATTCTGTATCTTCATCACATGTTATCTGGTCTGGTTATGTTGACATATCTATATCTTCCATTCAATTATTACTTCTATTGTCACATTACTTATATCTTTGTCACACTTTCTATCAGCCAATCAGATGTTTTTCTTGACTAACCAATGGGCTATATGATTTCTTGTGTCTCTCTTAACAGTGCCCACTACTGTTCAATTTTCATTGTTACAGAATTGCAAATATCTGCTGTGTGATCATTTCATCACATTTACCATCAGATTTTGAAACATAAAATGTGACATATATGAGATGTCTGACTAACATAATACTGTGAAAATGCAACTTGTGATAAATCTACCATTTTAATAATTTGACAGTCACATGTCAGAAAGCATCAAATGATGTCAAAATTTTGCCTATTTCAAACTGATTTAAATGGTACAGTATTACAAATGAGAGATGTGTGACATGTGAACAAAATGTGAATAAATGTGATGTGTTGGGATATGTAACATGTGTGATGAATATAATGGTTGTAACAGATGTTGTATGACATGAATTTGGAAATGTAACCTATGTGACTACATGACAGGAGTGTCATGCAAGCAAATGTGAGAAGTGTAACAGCCATAACCAACAAGACAAATGTGGAATGTGTGATATATGTAAAAGTGTGACAAAGTGTGACGTGTTTAAATGTGTGACATATGTAAAAGTGTGATGTGTGTGACAAAATGTGACGTGTCTAAAAGTGTGACATGTGTGACAACGTGTGACGTGTTTAAATGTGTGACATGTGTGACATATCGAAATGTGTGACAAAATGTGACGTGTCAAAAAGTGTGACATGTCTAAATGTGTGACGTGTTTAAAAGTGTGACATGTGACAAAATATAATGTTTGTGACAATGTGTGACATGTGTAAAAGTGTGACACAATGTGATATACATGACAACCTATTATGCCACCTGCATCACCTAATGATCACTTATGATCACTTATAAGTGTGGGAATATTCTGCTAATATTTTAGTAAATGATCACATTTGAGTGTGGGAACAATCTGCTAGTATTATAGTAAATGATCACATTTGAGCATGGGAATATTCTGGTAGTATTATAGTAAATGATCACATTTGAGCATGAGAATATTTTGCTAGTCCTATGGTAAATGATCACATTTGAGTGTGTGAATACTAGCCATAGTCAAAGTTGAGCTGCGAAAGGTGAAGGTGAAGGTGAAGGTGGCAGTGCACCTGCCTAAAAGAGAAGTCGCGCGTGATTTTGTAAGTCTGGCGTGACATACCATGACAAGTACACAACGGCAATGCACCCTCACATTAACGCATTGTGTTCCCTACCATTTCCCCCTCCTTTTGCTTCATTTTTGAAGGCCTTTCGTGGAATTAATCCCAGTTGTGGAGGAAGTACAAAGGAAAGTGGAGAAAGCTAGTGGCTTATCAAGTTCCTTTTGAGGGCACCGAGAGCTCACAGGGACTCCAGAGATATAGGCCTGTGATCTAACCAACTATAGATGTCAAGTCGGTAAGTAGGTGCAGTAATAAAGGCTATTGAAGGAGACTGGAGCATCCTCAATGCCTATCTCACTGATGGAGCATATTTTACATGCCAATGTGCTTCCTCCGACTTGTAGAGAACCCAAAGTTGACGAGATAGAGGTAACATGAGATAAGAAAGGACATGCTATCAGTTTTTTCGAAGTTACTCACAAATACATTAATGTTCTCCCAATGTGCTGCCTTATCCTTCTTTTGTAAGACAGCTACACAACTAAAGCTAGAGCTCGTATCAAGCAAATGCCTTTGAAATTTATAATTACAAATCATGCTATTCAGTCATAGGTTTTGCAATTATACATAACATTTGGTATATACTTGTGTTCAATGCCAATTTGGTGAAAAATGAAATATTTCCTGGTGTAAGATCGCCATAGCATTTGCTAATTGACGATTTCAAACGAGAAAATGGTGAGAACCTATTATATCTAACCGTAAACCGTTTACAGCCATGTTTTCACCTGTACTGTAAACGGGTTTCGAAATACGGCTGTAACCTGTTATAGTATGGTTGGTAGCCCTAGCTGATGAGGGGATAAGTAAGAAATAAGCCACAAATATTGTTTCAAATGATGTACAGGTAGGGAGTGTGACGTTCAAGCGGTCAGACTTACAAAATCGCGCGCGACTTCTCTTTTAGGCAGGTGCACTGCCACCTTCACCTTCACCTTCACCTTTCGCAGCTCAACTTTGACTATGGCTACTGTGGTAGTCCTATTGTAAATGATCAGATATGAGCATAGGAACAATCTGCTAGTATTATAGTAAATGATCACATTTGAGTGTGAGCAATTAGCTAGTCCTTTGTAAATGATCACATTTGAGCATGAGCAATTAGCTAGTCCTATGTAAATGATCACATTTGAGCATGGGAATATTCTGGTAGTATTATAGTAAATGATCACATTTGAGTATGGGAATATTCTACTAGTATTATTGTAAATGATCACATTTGAGCATAGTAATATTCTGCTAGTTCTATGGTAAATGATCACAATGGCTGACACTTATGCTCATTGTGGAAACCAATGCCTCGGATTATGTGTTGGCTGCTATCTTGTCTATAGTTTCCAATGATGACAAGATTCATTCTATTGCTTTCCACTCGTGAACCTTTACACCTCCCAAGTTAAATTATGACACCCATAACAAGGAACTGCTTGCTATCTTCAAAGCATTCCAAGTCTGGCATCATTACCTGGAAGGTTCCGGTTCACCCATTGATGTCATCACAGACCACAAGAACTTGGAATACTTTTCCACAACCAAGATCTTATCCTGACAACAAGCCCAATGGTCTGAGTATCTTTCCCAGTTCAATCTAGTTATCTGCTTTTGACCCAGAAAACTCAGGGCAAAGCTGGATGCTCTGACTAGATGATGGGACGTCTACTCTAAAGAGAGGGATAGTGACTACACTAAGGTCAATCCGCATAACTATTGTCCAGTGTTCACCCAGGAACAGCTTATCACTTCTCTCTGAGCAACCTCACTTATTGTACCTGCTCTTCACACTAGTATTATCATGGACATTGAACAGTTACATACTGATATATTATCAGCTCTCCCTAATGACCTGGTCGCAGTTATTTGAATGCGGACTCCTGAGAATTATTGGACTGTAACCCCAGATGGTTTCCTCTGTCAAGATAACCAGATCTATGTTCCAGACTCCAGAACCCTTTGGCTTTGGGTTTTACAGTACAAACATGACCATCTGCTTTCAGGACACCTTGGACAGAACAAGACCCTCTAGCTAATTCGACATGAATATACTTGGCCACTTATATGGACATTTGTAAAGGACTATTGTAAGTCTTGTAATACTTGCATGTGTTCTAAACCACAGCGCCACTGCCTGTATGGAACCCTGAAACAACTTCTGGTTCCCAGATGCCCATGGCACTCAATATCTATGGATTTCATAGATCAACTTCCAAAATCATTGGCTTCCAAGTATGATTCTATACTCGTTATCGTGGATCATTTCTCCAAGCAGTCTATCTTCATTCCCACTCATACCACTTGCTCTTCTTCCAACCTTGCACTTCTATTCGTACTTCATGTCTTTTCCAAGCATGGAGTCCCAGAACACATCACTTCCAATCGTGGTTCCGAGTTTGTGTCGCATTTCTTCCATTCCCTTGGCATGGCCCTCAACATTACTTTACATTTCACCTTGGGTTATCATCCCAAAGGCAATGGCCAAACAGAATGCACAAACCAAACTCTGGAACAATACCTTCAGGCCTACTACAACTACCAGCAGGATAACTGGTGTGATCTCTTACCTCTTGCTGAATTTGCTTACAATAATGCACTGAGTGCAACCACAGGAATTTCACTATTCTATGCAAACAAGGGTTATCACCCAAACCTTGCAATACATCTGGAATGTGATCTCACTTCTGCTCATGCCTAGCACTTTGCAGTAAACCTTGAGGAACTTCACAAGATGCTTTGGACCAAAATACTCAGTGTGCAGAAACATTATCAAGCACCCGCCGATGTGTGTTGCAAACTCACACCTGTATTCCCTGTCAGGACAAAGGTATACATTAAAGCTGAGTACTTCCGGACAACCCGGCCATCCCAGAAACTTGCAGAAAAGTTCCTAGGACCTTTTGAAGTTATCACACTTGCCAGATCGCATTCATGTACCTTGCACCTTCCAGAACAATTTCATGCAGTCCACCCAGTATTCCATGTATCCATGCTTGAACCCAATACTGAAAATACTATCCCAGATCACATTATTCCTCCACCACCACCTGTCCAGGTTGATGGTAATATTGAATACAAGGTCTTGGAAATATTGGACTCTAAACTGGATCATCATTTGCATTGCAAACTGAGGTACTATGTACACTGGCTAGGGTATGAAGGGACTGATGAGAGTTTTCATGGCTTCCAGCCACAGAACTGGAACACACTACAGATATCATTAAAGAGTTCCACTCCCACTATCCAGATAAGCCCAGCCCTACTCCTGTTTCTTAACTTTCACATTACTTATTATCTGCTTGCAGTTTCATCTTATACAAAAACCAAAAACAACAAATAACAAGCAAAAAGCAAGATACAAGTACAATAGTTCTTTGGTAATGTGTTACAATCATTTCCATCACTCCCTCTGCATCTGCGACTTGACCCAAGCTACTACTTCACCTTCTGACGCAATCCTGGAACCCATTACAACTTCCTTGTATGCATCCAGATCCCAGAGGCGTTCCACAAGCAGAGTTTCGATATTGGAAACATGGACGATGTGCTTGGATACTTTGGCAATGACTCAGGACAACTTACCAAGTTCACCTACCACTTGGTGATTGTTATCTGCAAGGATTCCAAGTTGAGTGATCATCTCCCTTTGCAAAAAGATGATGGTATCATTCTGCAGCCACATCACACTTAGGATAGATGTTGCAATGTTCATGGAAGTGGACAAGGAGACCAGGTTAGCAGAATCATTTGCACCAGAGGATTGGAATGATGGACCCACTATTGTGGATGAAGGACTAATGAACTTGTCATCTGTATTGTCGATCCGAGCCTGTTTCATGCTTTGATGAGATGACTGGTGAGATGGTGCAATGGATGGGGGACCCATGTGGGTATCTGAGTGTTCCAAATGTACAGATGGGACAGAACTCATTCCGGCTTTGTTCTGACCTTGAGTACTAAGGGAACATTTTCCCTTAATCACTCCACAAGCAATGCAAGCACTATAGGGAGTTCCTATAAACTATACAGACCAATAATCATGATTTACTCACCTGTTTGACTCCCTTAATCAATAACACTCAGTTCCCTGATCCCGACAGTTTGTGCAGGGAACAGCATGATGGTATCATTGTTCCTTTGGCTCCCCAGAGTTACCTTTACCCTTACCCTTGCCCTTGCCCTTGCCAATGTTTCCTCCACTTTCCACCTCATATCCAGATCCTGCCACCTCTCCTGATGATCCTGACCCACTCCCAACACTCATCTCCATCGGATTTACAACCTGCAGCACAACCATGTTTGCTGCCTTACTGGAACAGATGGATGGAATCAGTGCCAGTGGAACATTGATGTACACAGTGTTCTCTCATCTTTGAGCTGGATTTACTGGCCTCAGCTTTGGTCTCAGCTTTCTGAAACTACTCTGGGAGACTGGAGTCAAAGTTTCTGCCTGCTGGTTGGCCACTCGAAAGGCTAGGAAAGCAGCAAATTCCTCTGAAGACATATTCACTGAAGTACCACTCTTATCCATGATGGGGGTTAGAAAGGAATCAGATGCACATATGTTCTCTTATTTGAACATTCACTGACCAATAGGATTTCTCATATTATTTTTAGTTATATCTTCTCACAGACAGTATGACCTCATGGGCTTGGCTCTAAAAGGGGGATACTGTTACATTCATGTCCAGATACATCATGCCAACATTACCAAAGGTTCCCATGTGACCTTCCAACACACCCAGTCTGTTCCCAGAACATAACTGCTATGGGTTTACACTTTCCGACATTCCTGCCCAGGAACATACCCAGAACCCATTGGGTTTTCTATCAGGTATCCTGGATACATAGTTTCTTATATGACAGCCTCACTGTGTCATCATTATATTACTCCTCTCTTCCATTCCTACTTGTATGTTTCATTATGGCCTTTGTAGATTAGTTCTTTATTCTGCATTCTGAGCACATCATTTGCACCCCTACTCTGCTCCGCCCAGACTTCATTTCCTACTTACTCCCTTGACTTGCTCTTTGTATTATACTTCTACATTCATACCTACAGGTTTCTACTTAGTATAAGTAGTCTTCAGTATTCATATAAACCTCATACACTTCTTCCTACTTCTAAGTTCCGAAACCCACTCTGGGTTTTCCTTCGGGTTTCTCTCCCACTGCCTAATGTAGTGGTGAAGCCTTCTCTTATACTCTGGAATGTTTCCTTTAACTTATATTGTCTTCCTTGAAATACAAACCATTCCCTGGGGATATCCAGGTGGCACAGCACATACACTGAAGCCATGGTTCTTTCTCGTACTCCCGCTCTATGTTCCATACCCATACTCACTTCAGGTTTCTGTTACAGTTCTCCCATGCCTTCTGGGCATCTTTGCATTCATTTCCCAGTAGGAAGGGAATCGGTACATAACAACATCCTACTATATTACCCACCAAGACCACTATATTCAACCCCTACATTACAGGTCTCATTGTGATCACACTCCAAGGCCATAGCGCCTTATACTAATACCTCCAGCATGTACTAACATACTAACCTCATAACTTACATAATGCATATATTGTATATTTCACATGTAAAGTACCTTACTCATGTATATTCTCTGTACATTACCATGTATATAATCCTACAGTACATAGTTCTATATTGAACACAATACTTACTACATAGCTCATAACCTAACTGATTGGCCACTTGGCCAATGCTTGGCTACACGAAGCACAAACAGGTGCCATCAAAATGATCAATGGAGTTTGAATTCTGCCAACAGTCACACATGATCACACCTGTAACAATATGAACTACTGATGGGTGATAGTAAACACCTCCCCAGTTACTTTCGCAAATTGCTCGGAAGACACCCCCTTGCCCTTAATGGCTCCTCATGCTGCGGCTTGGATCTGAACTCTGGCACAAATTCTTCTACAGCTCCCAATCTCATGCTTTTCTTTGAGATGGTGTCTTAAGATTATTCCATGCCTAGTCTTGTTATACCATCCCCTCCCAATTAGGCCATGTCCTAATTAGGACTTCCTATCATCAGGGTCTGGGCTCCTACCATGGAAGAAAAGGGGGGCATGAACTTCAGTCAACCCAGGCATCTTTTCACACTTATGTAACAATTGTGAATGCCAGTGGACCAATGGTTGTGTTACTTACTCATCAACAATCTATGCTCATCATTCCCTTCGCAGGTGCATGCACTGCATCTTAAATACTTATTGTGTGGTCTTCATATTTATATTTATATTAGCACTTGTGATTTAAATCGATGTAGAGTTCTAGTTTAGTTATAATACAAGTATTATGTGTCTGGTATGTACTTCAAAAAGCAAACCATCTATGTTTTATGTCTCATTTGCTGGAACTGTGCATAGACAATTGGGGGGTGCATCTAGCAAGACACATTTCATTTGAGTCTAAGGTATCTTCAAAAGAATATGTTATGGAGGCCATGTAGTAGGACAGTTCAATAGTGATGCTGGTACTGGTACTGTGGGGGGAGAGAGGTACAGGAGACTGAAAGCAGCTGTGCTATATCACTTCTTGTAACCATTTCCAGTTCAGCTTGTAAGCTGTAATAGAGTTTAAGGCTAAGTGTCTGTATAGAGCATTGTTATATTGATTATACTTATACCAATTGCCCAGTAGTGTTGAACATACATGGCCTCCATAACACATTCTTTTGAAGATATCTTAGACTCAAATGAAATGTGTCTTACTAGATGCACCCCCAATTGTCCATGCTCAGTTCCAGCGAATGAACTGACCACCTCCTCATGTTGCGGAACATTTGACTAACACTACAACTCAGTTCACTCCTTTTCAAGATTTGGTTAAATAGATCAGTGGTAAATACGGCAGAATTTGAGGTAGATAAGTGAATGAGACTGGTGAATGCAATGCCCTAATAGTAAAAGGTAGGGAATTGATGGACATAAAACATAGATGGTTTGCTTTTTGAAGTACATACCAGACACATAATACTTGTATTATAACTAAACTAGAACTCTACATCGATTTAAATCACAAGTGCTGATATAAATATAAATATGAAGACCACACAATAAGTATTTAAGACGCAGTGCGCGCACCTGCAAAGGGAATGATGAGCATAGATTGTTGATGAGTAAGTAACACAACCATTGGTCCACTGGCATTCACAATTGTTACATAAGCGTGAAAAGATGCCTGGGCTGACTGAAGTTCATGCCCCCCTTTTCTTCCGTGGTAGGAGCCCAGACCCTGACGATAGGAAGTCCTAATTAGGACATGGCTTAATCAGGAGGGGATGGTATAACGAGACTATTCCATGCCCTGCTAAACCTCTCCTTCTATTTTTGCTGCTCGTATCTACTGTCTATCCGACTCTATCATGTGGCATAAGGCATCCTAGTTTCTCCCCAAAGACATCCGCCCAGTGTTGGGCAAGGCATGGCGGTCCATGCCAAACACATCCATACTAATATGGAGATCCACATGGTTGTACACACTATGTAATCGTGTACATGTCGTGGGAGCCTGTCAGAACAGTCATGTGATGCTGATCTAGGCTGTGGGCCAGCTGCCACATTGTACCATACCATAATACATTGGGCCCTGTATATGCATGAGGCTCGCTGCTGCCACACTGCATTCCCTTGTCCAATTGACATTTCTATTAGATTTGTGCTGAACCCAACTGGAAACCTCGAGTGTTTCAGCAAGGTATTGGTATGTTGTGTCGTTCCGTCTTATTCACATTAAGAACACGACTGATCCATTAATCTAGTACTCATCATTGATCTATCACTGTGCCATCGTTTGTCCTTCATGGACTTTTTCATCTCATTACTATTGTCTTCCATGCTTCTCATTGGTGTAGTCCAAGTGTATATATACAAGATTCAATACAACTTCTTGCTCTACAGACTTGGATACCTGAGTTTCTCGCTGCTGTTATGAGGCTCCCACCAGATTCCATAGCTCATCAATATCCACAATCCGAATTTTATGATCATCCAGGCTACAACACAACTCCTCGTGATCCGAATTCGGTTACAGGTGGTGAAACAAAGGTCCCAAAGGTTTATTGCAAGCGTTGCTGGGTAGTTGCATGGCATAGAGAGGTATCACAAGATGATAAAGATATTCAGGAAGGACGTCGTCATCAGCCCAGAGCTGATGATGAGATCTTCACAACACATATGTTTTTAATTTATTTTTATGACCCCCAGGTTACTAACCGAAATTAGTTTGGGAAATAAAAGCTGCATCACAGAACATCGGGTGGCTGCAAGGGCAAGTGGAGACACTTATTCGTCACTTAAGATGCTGTGTAAATCATCCACCCGAAGTCAATAAGAATGCTAAAGATGAACTAGTCATACGTGGATATATGAAAAGCCCGCACAAACGCGATCACAACATAGCTAACTCAGACAGTATTGGACTGGATCCATGCTTCCATCCTCCACCACTTCCTTTTTTGGCAGGGAACTCATCATTATCATCGTTATCACCACCATCTGCATTCCCAACACCTCCTACCATTGATACCGGCGCAACACATTTATCACTAGGCCCAGACTCTGCCAATACACTGCAGAGAGCTCTTCTTTTTCAGCAATTACAACAATACAGCCCTGCTCAGTCAGCGCTTTCTAGTCTTCATGGTAGTCCGTCATTGGACTTTAATTCATTATCAGCTGAATCAGTATCTCAATTTATGCAAGGGTCTTCTCGAGATGCTGACAACGGATGAAATTCAAAACGGCACAGGGTGACTACGTCAAAACGAAGCTCAAGTCACATGAGCTTAAATTCTCCAGCTTTGCCAGTTTGGAATACCTCCTTGCAGGATCACTTTGCAATCCGTGTTGCACGACTTACTGCTTCCTGTGGATTTCCTCTTGTTTGGGTTGAAAATCCAGAGTGGCATGCACTCTGCAATGAGTTTATTCCAGGTTCTGAGCCAATCTCTCGCAAATCTTTGACTAATACATGGATTCCCAAAGCTGTTACAGCTTTTCGTGAGCAAGCAAAGCAAGCTGCTAGAAATTCATCTGGGTACTCATATGCAACTGTTCAGTTTGATGGATATACTGGCGGTAACCATCATCATTTTATTGCTTTCATGATCACAACTAATCTTCGTCGTGTGGGTATTTTTTGTCTCTAATTTTAGCCCCTCCAACTTATCTCTCTAGGTTTTCACTGTTTATGTACATGATGCATCAAATGAGCGGAAGTCAGCCGAAAATTTGAAGAAACTCATTTATTATGTCAAAAATATCATAGAAACAGAGTGGGGTCTCACCGTTGTAGCCCTCACATCAGATGGTTCAGGCGAGTCATCTAAGGCATGAAAAGATATCGTAAAGGAATGTCCAGAGCTTATTGGGCTGGATTGCTATGCCCATCAGGTTTGTAATTCAATTTACTATTTTCGAAGCCTACCATTTATATTATTTTAGATAGCATTGGTCTCAGGCGACTATTTCCGACATGATGCTACCTCTCCCCTTCTTGTAAATTCAGATAAGGCCAGTAATTTAATAACTTGGCTGAGGAGCAAAACACTTTTGCTGTCTCGTCTTCGCACAGTTCAGGAGGCTTTGAATCAGTCCAGAGGACCTGGGAAACATAAAGTTCTGAGTGTTGTCCGGCCAGTAATTACACGATGGTCTTCTCATTTTATAGCTTATAGCCGCCTCCTTGAGCTAAAGCGGCCACTTGAAGTCCTTGTAGATAATGAAGAGGAGGAGATGGACTCTAATAATTGTTGTATTAGAATTGGGAACCAGGCAGCACGACAGAAAGGACAGGAAATGATGGATATAATTAGAAACAGCTTATTCTGGCACTCACTTGCCTGGTATGTTGTCACTTCTTATCACTCTACTCATTTATTAATAGAAGAATAGAATAAAGAAGCACCTTGAACCACTTGCCCACGCTTCATGTATCATGCAAGAGGCACATGCACGTCTTGATCAAGTGCCACTCATCTTTGGTACATTGATGTATGAATATCTAAAGATGGCAGAGACAGATGGTGATCATGATGGACTAATACAGGCAATTATCAACAGCATTGAAAAAAGATGGGTGAAATGTGATCAGGAAGCATTTATTCTTGCTATTGTTCTACATCCCAGCTTAAAGACAGCACCATTTGCAAAAAACATGCCACAACTTGTCCCAGCTTCATTGTGGCAAATTTTGCGTCACCTATGGACCAGATTCTACAGTGAAGATATTCCTACAAATCTCTTCAAGGATTTTATGGACTATTTACATTCTAGAGGTGTTTATTCGGTGCTTACAGGATATATTGACAGTTTACAAGAGGTCAGTGTCCTTATTCCACACTACTCTATTATTATTTTATCCCTGCTAAAAAATTGCTCAGAGCGATCCACTCCTTATGTATGATGGCATTTATCTTGCTGAGTCACCTCTCCAGAGGATCGCATGTCGACTTCTTTCCATTTGCTCAAACTCGGCATCATGCGAACGCTTGTTCAGCATGTTTGGAATTACACTGACTCGTCTCAGATCAAGGCTAAGTACTAATGTTATGGTTAACCTTGCAGAACTTCGAATGCACCTATGTGACTTACATATGAAGCAAGGGCTAGTAAAGGAGCGCCTCAAGTGGAATATGACGTCGCATGCTCCTGTAAATCCTGTTAATACAACTGATCAGTTGAAAGATGACAACACAGTGGTGATCTCGGGACCTCCAGCCAGCAATCACCAATATATAGGCTTTAATGAAAACAGCGCAAATGCTCTCAATATGGAACAGGAGTCAAATGAAACTTCAGCTTCCCAGTCATTGAGAGATCTTGCAGATAAGATGGCAGAAGCGGCACGTCTTGATGATGAAGATGATGAGGATTTTTATGCAGGAAATGAAGAGCTGAAGAAGATTTTAATTCAAGAGCTTTTTGATTTTAAAAATGCGTATTGGACAGACAATATTGCTAAATCTTCCATTCGCAACTTGGAAGATGAGATGGAGTTGCACGAGCTGTTAGATCTTGATGCAGATGGGGACTTCAATGAAGAATTAGCTGATATCACTCATGCTTCACTGTAGATCTATTGTTTCTTACTACTGTACTCAACTTAAACGAAATGACTATTTCTCTATTCTATCTACAGATATACTTACTAACACTGCTGGCACGGGAATTTTTTCCGGTCCGCAAAATAGTTGCAAAACCAGTTGCAACATGTTTGCATTTTGCTGAAACATTTAGCTTTCTGCAAAATTATGCTTATTGTTCACGGTCAAATAAAACACACATGTAACATTGTATATATATTTAGCGGATATGAAAACTTAACCTTTTGTTTCGATTTTTAGCCAGTCAAAATCTGTGTCAAACACAAAATTGTGTACTGAATTTGGATCTGGGTACTCTTATTGTTTAGTGAGGCATCAAAATGTGACAGAAATGCAATAATTTGGTGATGTGAAGAGTTTCCATTTTGGTAGAGAGTTTCCCAACGTGGAAAATCTAATGAAAATGTGTTGTTTTCTTGCTGGGAAGATCTAGCGCGCGCTTAGGTCTCCGCTGACAAGTCACTCAGCGTTGCATCAGCGTGCCCAATGTGCATGCGATAAATATTTAAGTATCTTCAATGCTCCGCAAAATCATTTCTATGTGTGTCCAAATGTAAGTACTAGTGCAAGACATTACAAAATGTGTGCACTGAAAGACTGAAGCAGCACCTGAAGGCCAATAAAAATCTGTACTAAGTCTCATATTCTCATGTTGGAAATGGAATACGGAATGGTAATATATATAAAGGAATTAGTACTGTACACAACGCTGACATCAAGACACTGATAATAAAAATAACAGTGGTTAATGACAACGCTGAATTGACACTTACCTGATGAATACACTGCCTACACCGTCTTCTATTTTATTGTTTCATCTGGGGAGAGATCAGCAGACAACAATTGATCTCACGATGAGTACCAATGCCATGTGTCCATAAGTGTGCAAATAAGGTACTACAGCATGGTGTTCGGGAGCCGCATGCACTCGCTTTCATGATACTTGTTACAAATGTCCTTCAAGACTTTGATCTGTATCAAGTTAATTTATCATTTAGACTGTTAAGATGTAAGTGCCAAATCACGGTCTTCTACTTCATTGTTTCGTCTTGGATGAGGTCAGCAGACTATTAATTGTTAATGTCAAGATGGGTATAACCTTAACATATAATCACACCCACGCCCATGCACTGCAATCCATAATTCATATTGTTACAACTTGCGATAGTCACATAGCCTAGATGTAGTATCTACTTTTAGGTAGCGCGAAACTGCACACAACAAGAATCTCTCAACTTGAAGAAACAATTGTGTTTAGTACATGACAGTGTGTACATCGAAGTTAATTTGTATGTTTGATGTGGGAGAATGAAGTGATGGATGCTTTGTGCATGAAAAATATCGATGTGAGCTTTCAAAGTATTATGTGAGCGTACATTATGTAGAATAGATATCAACAGCCCAGTGTCCCTCATTAATCAATTGTAAGTATGTACTATGTGGCATCAACTCAGAGCGCGCACGCTGACTTTGGTTTGTTTGGCCTATATTTTGACACTAGATTTGAAAGTGTCATAACTATAACTTAGTATATTTAGTAGCAACTACATTATGACATCGACAATAAAACAAAAGTTTGAAAAGAGACTGCAATATACATATGAAAATTTTAAGTTCCCGTGCTCATAATTTCCACTTCTGTGTTCTGGTATTAGCGCTGCAGCCACTTCTGAACGATTTAGCGTGTTTGTCATCTATACTAATAGTGAACACTTTGTTTAATTAATGAAAGTAAAAATTATGTAATTGAAAAGATAGTAGTTATGTATACAGTACTTTAGATGACGACGCTGAAAGGACTTGGTGCTAATTGTAATGATGACGCTGACAAGTCAATAATACTGGCTAATTTTGGGCTAATTCTGAGTGCATGCTTCTGACATTGAGATGCTGATTGTCATCTA
Source organism: Cyathus striatus (assembly GCA_025738555.1). Taxonomy (NCBI): domain Eukaryota; kingdom Fungi; phylum Basidiomycota; class Agaricomycetes; order Agaricales; family Nidulariaceae; genus Cyathus; species Cyathus striatus. The sequence continues at coordinate 2,165,656 of JAOVFP010000015.1, read as the reverse complement.
TTACTTATTGTCTACTTTTCTTCTTATTTAATATTCACCAGTATGCACAGTATCGCTGACACGCTGATCTATCAGAGACTACTCTCTATGTACATGTTATATCCATGTCCGGATACATCGTGCCGACGTTCCCACGTGACCTTCTAACATACCCGGTCCGTTCCCGGAATGTACCCGCTTCGGGTTTACACTTCCCGACGTTCCTGCCCAGGAACGTACCCGGAACCCGTCGGGTTTTCTATCGGATACTTCGGATACATACTTTCTCTTATGACGGCCTCACCGCGTCATCATTCTATTACTCCTCTCTTCCATTCCTACTTATACGTTTCATTATGGCCTTTGTAGATTAGTTCCTTATTCTTCATTCTGAGTGCGTCATTTGCGCCCCTACTCCGCTTTGCCAAGACTTCATTTCCTACTTACTCCTTTGACTTGTCCTTTGTATAATACTTCTACATTCGTATCTACAGGTTCCTACTTAGTATAAGTAGTCTTCCAGATGTAATAGGTAGTCTTCAGTATTCGTATCAACTCTGTACACTTTCTTCCTACTCTAAGTTCCGAAACCCGCTCTGGGTTTTCCTTCAGGTTTCTCTCCCGCTACCTAGTGTAGTGGCGAAGCCTTCTCTTATACTCTGGAACGTCTTCCTTGGTTACATATCATCTTCCTCGAAATATGAACCATTCCCTGGGGATATCCAGGTGGCGCAGCACACAAGCTGAAGCCACGGTTCTTTCCGCACTCCCACTCTACGTTTCCGCACCCGTACTCACTTCGGGTTTCCGTTATAGTTCTCCCACACCCTCCGGGTGTCTTCGCAACCACTTCTAAGCAGGAAGAGAATCGGTACGTAACAGTACATTTTATTGTGTCTTACATTAGGACACATGTAAAATGAATTACTATCTTGTCCCATAATTGTATGCATACCCAAAAAAGTCGGTAAACACGCATGAGTGTGAATAGGAATACCTATCACATTCACACTCAAGCTCAGTTGGCTTGGGCGAGAATATTAGTATGATATTTAATGCTTTTTAAAATAGACCATAAGGTCATGATGTCCTTATTATATTGACAACAACCTATTGCTTCTCACTCACTTATGTATTGCTTCATGGTAACTTCACGCTCACTTTCATATTATTCAAGCTCAGGGTCGAATTTCCCCACACAGACCCTGAGCGTGCACAGACACTTCTGCCTGTCCACCACGCTCAGGGTTTGAGTCAATTAGTTGCTTTGAGCGTGCATGCTCCAGTTCAAGTTCAAGTCTCACATATATATGAGTACTGTAGAAGTAGGTTTAAACCCCAGCATACATATTAGTAAGTGCTAGAATTAAAATTTAATGCGGGTTCATGGCATTGTGTCACTTCCATTGCACGCTCAGGTAAGTAGTAGCAGAACAATACTACCAGTACTCATTCAGTAATCTGAATCAATATTGCACACACATCTCATCTCAAACCCTAAGCACACAACTCCAGCATGTGCTATTAAACCTGCCAAGTGCTGTAGCGCTGACTCGGAGCATGAATATTAATAAAGTTTGAGCATGAAAATAATAGTCTTCGAAATCTCAACATCTAAACCAATATGTCAATCAAAAATAACTTTATTGTCTACGCAACAACGACACTGACAGTTGTTCATTAATATAATGAACCTTCATGCTTATTGTGAGTCATGACAAAGTCATGACGAAAAATACGTACCATGCTAGTACCATAATCATGTAAAAGCTGGCGCTGAATCGCTGACAATGACACTTGACATAAGTAAGTAGATTGTTGTCCACTGTACTGATCCAAGATGCAACAATGAAATAGAGGACGACGTCTGTACATATATCAAGTACCACTCTTTATTCCAAGGTCACCAGAATGAAACAGTTTCTTCACAACACATTTAAGCTGTATTCTTGAACCATTTTCCGTGACCATAGAACGTATATCAAATTTGACACCCACGTAACACGCTGAACCAACGCTGAGCCCCTTATCAGCGGACACCCCAGCGTACGCTGAATATTCACAGTGAGAAAATGTGATTTTTTCCTAAGATTTTCGATGTTTCAAGATTTAATACCAAAAATTTGTATTTACATGGCGACAACTTGTTGTGTTTAAATCGAATTTTGATGCCCGGCTAAACAATAAGAGTATCTTGATGCAAAATTGACGCACAACTTATTGTTTGACTTAGATTTTGGCAGGCTAAAAATCTAAACAAAAGGCTAAGTTTTCAATTCTGGTACATATTTACACAATGATACATGTGTAGTCTATTTGATGATTAGCTATACACATCATTTTGCTGACAGTGAAACTTTCTAGCAAAACGCAAACATGTTGCAACCGATTTTGCAATTATTTTGCGGACTGCAGAAAAGTCGTATGCCAGGAGTGTAAGTTACAACGCTCAGTTCGTGTGGCGGTGTGTGGCGCTCGCGCATTTGATGGCATCCATGGGTTTTACTTAAAACGGAAAATCCACATCCATAGTCATGGACACAAACCCACGATCGCGTGGATGTGTGGATTTCCCATGGGTATACAGTGGAGCGCACAACGCTGCATCCGCCACTCAATATGCCAACAATATGCTTTTCTACGTAACATTAATGCACTAGCGGCTTATATTTCGCTCTCAACCCTGACAGTAAACCCCTCAGTATATAAACACCAGCGGAACGCTAGTACCCCAAACGTCTGTTCCCCTCCTTTCAACATGGACGGTTCCCTCAGGCCTCATCATTGAGAATTGCCACCTCGAACCTTCTAGTTCTTACCCCTTCCACATTCTCGCTACTCGCTATTCGACCAGCGGCTCTTCCAACATAACAGAGCAGGGTGGGTATACACTCATCCTCACCCATGCCATCGGAGTACACAAGGAAACATGGGAAGTAACTGTCAGACACCTCTTGGGTCTTTGTAACACTGGCCGCTCGCCGTATCGCGTCAAGGAGCTGTACTCGATCGAGAACCCAAATCACGGAGAATCAGCGCTACTGAATGCCGATATCATTCAAGCTCGGTGTAAAGATTCCTGTAAGTTACTTGTTCAGAATATGCTGCTGGAGTAATCTGACGTGCAAACACAGGGTTCGTAATGGAATACGTACATGCAATTGAAGCTTTCCTTTCGACAGGCATACATCACGGTGCTCGCGTCGACTTTTCAAAACGCAAACTGGTCGGCATTGGCCACTCTATAGGAGCTGTATCACTGTACGCACGTACCTTAGTCTTTCTTTCCTTGCTCACCTGAAATGCGATAAGGATCTTAACACAAATGCTGACCACCCGAATCCCTTGGACATTCACAATCATCATTGAACCCGCTTTCTCTCCAGATGCTGACTTCCCTGGTATGGAAGAACGTCGCAGCGCAATGCAACGCTGGGTATGGTTGAGACGGGATACGTGGCTCAGCAAAAAGCATGCGCTCAAGGATCTTCAAGCGTCACGGATATTTGATCAATGGGATTCGAGGGTTTTGAGGCTCTATGTGGTATGTAAGCCTATCGTGCGCAACTTTCAGCATGAACTAATGGAGACCTGGTAGGAATATGCACTGAGTGATCATCCAGGATCCAAGATGTCTCCATCTATTTTTAACGGGGCAGTTACCTCAATTTCCAGAGATCAGGAAGCAGCAAGTACATTTGTCTTTCTTATTGTGTATTTCTAACAAACGCTTGTACATGTAGGCCACTTACAGAAGTAAATACTTGTGTGATGGAAAGTCTCTCCAGTCGTTTTATCGGCTGTGTGAAGAGATGCCAGTTCATCTGATGTGGGGAGACCGAGATGAAGTCATGTCCGTTTTACTCCTATTGATACTATTATCTACATTCCTGACACAGATAATACAGGTCAGCCAGTGCAAAGGAGCTGCTGTCCAAACCCAATCCCGAGACGGGATCTTCCCCCGCGTCGGTGAGATATGTTCGAGACGCTGGACATATGGTATGCAGTGCTTTTATTATTATTCATGTTAAAGTTTCACTGATGCGGGGTTGAACAATTAGCTGATCCAGCAGAGACCCGAGTTCATTGCCGGTTACATTCACGAGATATTGTCTTCTATGCATACTGCTGTCGCCGTTTTATAGGTGTTCGGGTATTTATGTTGTTGCGATCGCGGATAGAGGCTTTTAATTACCCTTACTCACATCCGTATTAATAGACACCCGTTTAATTATGCAGAACAATTAAACATACACTTTGCAGTTACAATATTGGTGTTGAACAGGTGCTTCAAAGTCACTCATGGAGTATTCCCAAAACCCTTTATAAAAATAATAGAAACAGTAACACATTGTATGGATACAAGCTTTTAGTAAAAGATCTATGGTCCGTATGCGATGGTATGTGATGGTGGGGATGAACGGTTACATGGATAATGTGATGAGTTAACAGGTCATGGATGCGGTCATGGTAGTATGATGTGAAGTTTTGTGAATGCATACGGGGTATCGGTATCTCTTTCCAATTCTTCCTCCGATTCCATATCTTCCTACACCGATTACGAGAACGAGAACGAAAAGACGATGATTAAATTTCGGCCCAAAATAAATGATTGAAATTGAAGACATAGTGGCTGGCCAAGGCGCTTTACGCAGCCATGGGCGCAAAAGTTTTCGTGGTAGAGGACTTTACTTCCTCGACACAAACTTCTTCAGAGTGCTAATGGAGCCCTGTCCTTGCTGGGACGTGTTCTGCTGTGGTGCAGCTGCCGATGTGAATGCAGAGTACATGGCATGGTTATCCCTGGGAGACTTATGGAACGGCGCGAATGCATTGGGGGATGTAGCACCAGTAGGGAAGAAACCGAATGTGGGCGAGGAGGGCGGGTTGTAGGTGTAGGGAGACATGTTTATTTTAGTCGTGGAATGTAATTGGATGAAGCGTATACGGATGCGTCACTGAAACGTTGGCAATATCGTAAATCCGTCCAGACGAACTTGCAGACCCGTAATGAGGGAGAGGACGGGTGAAATTAAGAGAATGGTATGAGCAAAGAGTTTGGGAACGTTAGGGGCACCAGGCTTGTGGGTGCCTGTAGATTGGACGGGTTAATAAATGGAATTGGAAGGTGCCGCGGGGCGGGTATGTGTGATTGTAAATTGGGCTTATTGTCTGTCGGAGTAACGGAGAAGACGTAGACAATACGGAGAGACAATGTGTGACAGAGCGTGAGTGCGAAGGGTCGGTCGAAATGTCGAGTTGGGAGTTGGCTGGAATGAGCGAGCTCGAGGTGATGCTGGCGTCGGGTGGTGGCCCATTGTTCGACTATTATATACAGCTTTGTGGGCACCGGCACTGCTGCTGTAGGCCCACCTACCACAAGCTAGTGTCCGTTTTTGGACATTTCCTTGTCTGCTTCCGGAAACCGACGTTACCGACGCTGCCTCGTGTGCGCGGAGATAACCATCCTATCCTATTCTGGAAGAAGGGAGAAAACAAATATGGCCCATCTTGGCGTAAGAAGCACAACATACTTGTCCTCGAGGGACAATATACAACGCTGTTATACTTTCCTGGCTCAAGAACCACATCATGTGCTGAGACCGACATTTTACTATTCAACACAGGCAAGATACAAGTGAAATCGTATACAACATTCAAACGCCACACACGCCACAGAGATAAGATACATGAGCGTCAAAGGATGTTTTAGCTTCAAGCAGCATAAGAACATGGGTTTACAATGTATATGGCCCCAACGTATACATAAGTGGAAGTGTTTTGGTCATGAGATGTGCTCACTGCTATCTATTACAAAGAATCGCAAAGTGCATAGAGGTCATAGCCCGGTAGAGATGCGTACTGTACTGACTCAGAATCAGAAATCGAGCTGCTAAGCGTCGATGTCGATGAGGTTTTGAAGTGTTGAAAGTTGAACCAAGTAGCGCAACAAGAGGTACAATCGCAAGTGAGCGGGCGCATGCGAGACCGCTCGCGTAGGCTACCTTGTAGAATAACAAGCTAGATTACCGAGCGGCGAGCGCAACCTTGTAGATGGCAGGCAGCTACAGTAAATGCTACAAAGTGATTCTATACTGAAGCTTTGCGTTATCATTACATTCCACGGGAAACCATAGACTCGCACGTATTGTGACGCCGATGAGCATATCTGGCCGCTGAAATGCAAACCTATCATCAACTCAATTCCCATTGTCAAGTTTGGTCAGACCTTCTGATACCCATAGAAGCAATTCATAAATCTTCATATTCCGTAAAAATGAGTCACTGATTAATGAGAATATTCAATATGACCTACCCGAGTGTATCATCATACTCACAATACAAAATGGCAAGATACATAATTTGATCTTCGATAAGCAGTGCTGGATAGATGTTTCAAAATATATATCCCCACCCGCGGTGAGCTGAAGAAACCAGAAATATATCAGCGGTGACATCATAGGGTTCTCCACGAGGCACATCAATGATTGCAACTTGTACTCACACCTGTACAATGTGCTGATCTCTGTCGAGAAGGTGGTGAGGATAACCAAGATGCGATGCCAGAGCTATTGATCACAGCCAAGATCGCCGGACCTTTGCAAGAATATTTGACATCGAGTAGAAAGTTTCTTCCCATGAGAAGGTGTGATGAACAGGTTTACTATATCAGCTGATCCACGCAGTTAACGAGTCCAGTTCACCGGGCATCAACAAAGTAATTGCCATGCTCTTGGAGATAGCAGCCACTATCGTCATACATCGCGATGTCGCCGTGAACGAGCTTGCAATTAAGTATGAAGGTTGCATGAAGGAATCGAGTCTTCTGTGTTTCCCTCTCTTCTTTGATTATCATGACGTACCTAGCCATTTCCCGGCTAACATTTACTTATGCACATCATAACAAATCCAAATTCCATCCAATTAACGTATCAAACTCTCTAATTGAGCATACCATTTTAGAACTTGAAAACCTATGACATCACAGGTCAACTTCTTGTATTGCTTCAACAAACTAAAAATACGCACCTGGTCCTCCGTATATCCGAGCTCCTTGAGAATGCCACCAAGTTCTCCCTGCTTCATGCCCGCTTTCTTTCCGGCCACAGCCGCAACCTGTCCAGGAGGGCCTGTTGAGGAAAAACACGAATATGGATATAGATTCGAAGTGCTGATAGTGGTATGAGAACTTACCACAAACGAAAATCTTAACCTTTTCCTTGAGAGATGCGGGACCGACGTGCTTCTTGATCACTTCGGAAGAGATATATCCAACGGAGCCTGAAAATAGTTCAAACTCTGCGTTAGGGAATGCCAAAATCTACTCACCGGTCCAGTCCTTCGGCGGCTGGTCAACAAGGTACACGACGTCGAAGGTCTCGGGGTGTTTCTTCTTCAAGTCGTCGAATTCTTCACGGAGAAGAATATCCTTCTCAGTCACGTTCGAGAAGAGGAGCTTGAATTTGGTCTTGTTGGACTTATCCTCGAGCGCGTGGGTCAAGATTTGATAGAGAGGCGTGCTGTGCCATTCATCAAGAAAAGTCAGAAGCACCGATTCATTTACGACTTACATTCCGCTTCCGCCTCCGATGAGAGCTATTTCATCAAACTCGTTTGCTATTCCCAGACGTGAGTACCACACGGTATGCTTTGATTGATGGAAAAGAATAACATACCCTTGTAGGGGAATTTGGCTATCGGGCCCTTCATGGCCAAGGCATCCCCCTCCTGTGAAATAAAATGTCATGTCAATGCACCGCTTAAATCACATTGAATTGTTACGAACCTTCATCTCGTGGATATACTTGGAGGCATTGCCGTTATCATATTTCTTTACAAGGAGCGTGAGTTCACCCTTCTGGTCTGGCGGGGAGATAGGAGTGTAAGGGCGGATGATGGGTCCCCCCTTTGCGTCGACGAGCGCCCCCGGATCGGAAGCCTTTACGACCAGGCAAGATGCAACAGGAATCAACGAAGCCTCATTGTTGGGCAATTCGAAGATGAATCTTTTTTCACACACGAAGGAGAAAAGTCAGAAAGCAGAATGCGCAGCAAAAGCACGAGGTCGTCAACCGTACTTTGCAGTGTTGTGGTTGTACGGCACGACTTTCTTGAGCTTGAAGTCGATAAACTTTTCGGGGTCAAGAGGACTCTTTTCTTGCTTGACCTCTGGTTTTTCGTTGACTGTCAAGTAATAATAACCACCGAGGGTGGCGACACCAGCGCCGAGGAAGTACAATGGCAGATTGGAAGAGGTGGACTTTGCCGGCGGGGCAGTAGAAGCAAAACGGCGAGACGAAAGCTGGATTGAAAGTTGAGATCAGAGATGGACACAGGTTGAGTGATGGACGGAAGAAAACATACGAAAGGTTTAGCAGAGCGAGAAGTAAGTCTTAGGAATGACATGATGTTCAGAGCTTCGGTGGTATGGGCTGTGTGCAGAGAGAGAGAGCGCGTGAAGATTTCGAATATTTTCGGAACGAGGCGTAACAGGCGTAACTCAACATAACCGATCTATTGCGTCATACCAAGCAAACCTTCTTTTCCTGCATAAAATATTCAATTAATCCCCATTTTTGCTCATTTATCCAGTAGTTTATCTGTTTCTATGAAATTGGAGGCGTATTTTACAGCTCTTGGTACTCGAATATTTAGCGTGAATGTAAGGTAGAAATGGGGGCAGGAAGGGAATTGTGAATTGAAATAGAAAAGAAGTACGAGAGAAGCCGCATCTTTATTTAATTTGTAACCAAACACTAGTCAGTGCCATTTCCAAATCTTTCAAAAGCCCTCTCGCTTGTACCTCCTCCTCATTCAAAACCCCTTCGCCCTCGACTCTCATCCCATCCAACTTCTCCTCTTCGTCTCCTCTCTTCCTCACCACATCCTTCACAGAGACGACTCCACCATGTCCTTTGTCAAGCTTAGCATCTTCGGCACTTCCTTTGAGGTATGGAGTCCCGCTCCAATTGATCCTCAATTCGCTCCTCTTTACTCTTATTTAACTCAAAATCCTCTCTTTAGGTCACAACACGATATGTCGATCTCCAACCCGTTGGAATGGGTTAGTTCTCCTCATCACACCTGTCCCTGATCAACTAGATTCTGACGCTCCACTTTGCGATCCAGGTGCATTCGGTCTCGTATGGTGAGCTCAGCAGTGGCTCGAGGGCATGTATATGTTCTAATAGGGGTCTGGGATGATAGTTCGGCGAAGGATCAGCTCACAGGGGCGTCGGTTGCGATCAAGAAGATCATGAAGCCCTTCAGCACCCCAGTGCTCAGCAAGCGTACATATCGCGAGCTCAAGTTGTTGAAACACATTCAACATGAAAACGTGCGTCCCCACCGTTCTCCTGGTTGTTATTTCCGCTGGTTGACGCTTCGTTTGTTGTAGATTATCAGCCTCAGCGACGTCTTTATATCGCCCCTGGAGGATCTGTAAGCTCACCTCTAACTTGAAACTCTTACCTGGAGTGACTAATTCGCATTCAAGTTACTTTGTCACTGAACTACTTGGAACGGATCTTCACCGTCTGCTCACATCAAGACCATTGGAGAAGCAATTCATTCAATACTTCCTCTACCAAATTCTTGTATGCAGAACGTTCTCTGAGTTTCGATTGCATGAGCTAATCAAGCCGGTTTCTAGCGTGGACTCAAATATGTGCATTCTGCAGGCGTTGTGCATCGCGATCTTGTGCGTCGCATTTTTTGTGGAGCTAACCATGTGACCTGTACCGATTGTTTATTTCTCTTGTGTTTAGAAACCCAGTAATATTCTGGTCAACGAAAACTGCGATCTCAAGGTGTGCAGAACGTTTTACCAGTAAACAAGCGTTGCTTAACAATGATATTGCGTAGATCTGCGACTTTGGACTTGCTCGTATCCAGGACCCGCAGATGACGGGCTACGTGTCTACGCGGTACTACCGAGCGCCGGAAATCATGCTCACCTGGCAAAAGTATGACGTCGCTGTCGACATTTGGAGTACGGGGTGTATTTTCGCAGAGATGTTGGAGGGCAAGCCGTTGTTCCCTGGCAAAGATCGTACGTCATAGTTTCATTTCCCCTTCGCGACGGCACATTACTTTCGTCGCCGTCTTTCCGGCTATATTTTGACCTTTATCTGTATCAGACGTGAACCAATTCTCGATCATTACGGAATTACTGGGCACACCTCCAGATGACGTCATTGAGACTATCTGCAGTGAAAATGTATTTTCGTTCCTTTTGCTCATTATTTCATCCGATATCTGATCATCCACCCGCAGACTCTTCGCTTTGTCCAAAGCTTACCGAAGCGCGAACGCGTCCCCTTCAGCCAAAAATTGCGCACCACTGACCCCGATGGTGAGCTTGATAATTAATTCTAAGGGTCTCATATCTGACTCAATCATCGCGAACAGCTATCGATCTTCTTGAGAAGATGTTGGTCTTCGACCCCCGGAAACGGATAAATGCCACTGAGTCTTTGGCACATACATACGTCGCTCCCTACCACGATCCCACAGACGAGCCCGTTGCCGATGAGAAGTTTGACTGGAGCTTTAATGATGCCGATCTACCCATTGACACATGGAAAGTCATGATGTACAGCGAAATCCTAGGTATGTGAAAATACATTACTTTCCGGGTTGTGACGGACCGCTGACACGGGCATCGTTGCAGATTTCCACCAAGTTGTAGAACCAGCTACATCATCAACAGGAGTTCCCGAAGGTGCTCTGGCAGGACCCGACAATGGAGGTTACATCGTAGCTCCTGTAGCATGAAAAGCCACAGGCAACTTTTTGGCACCCCTTTCTCTTGTAATTATTTGGCGTCATTTCTCGATGGACAACAATTTACCTTTGGTGTTGCGCGTAGACTGGTGTACTTGTAACAGGCCTGGCGACTACCTATTGTACACGACCCTCTAGGATTTGCCTTCTTCTTTTCATCTATTTCTTTTCCATTCTTTTTTGTTTCCGGATATCGCATCTCTTGATCAATTTTAAGTGTTCATGTATACTCAGAATGCTCAGTAAAGTGACTCCATTAGCGACAATAGTACAATAATAGTTGCCTCTGATTATGTTTACTTTCTTTTTTCTAGCAATTCTCTGCTGCTGTATTTGTACGTAGTATTGGCAGGGTTGTACTAGATGTAACGAGAAATACACGGGATCCATCGTTGCAGTTGAAATTGTAGTGGTATGCTCAGTTGCTGCACAAGTAGTCTGTGTAGATAAGATTGTCCATGTGTATGTAGATAAGTGACGATCAACTCGTGTGCGGCGAAGTCCACGCGCCAAATAGACGCTCTCAGCTACTTGGGTTTGACTTCGGTTACCATCATTGGCCTCTGATATCACCTCAAAAGTCCAAAACAAATTCCATATTCGCCTGATCCTCTTCTGTCCTCTAAGTTTAAATTTCTGAACCTTAACATTATTCACTTCGTTATTTCTCATATCATTTGGTTGCGTGAAGTTATACTGCATACTGTTACCGTCTCCCTGTTGGACTCCTTTGGCGCTCTCCATGTCACGACGGAACCGGCCTAGCGCATTTGATATTTCTTTCCCGGGGAGGCTGGCTCGTCTACTGGACGCGATACTTATCTTTCAAACGACAATCCCGCTTCTAGGTCTCTCAGTGTAGCTTCACAAGCCTCGCATGATTCTGTGAACACTGGCTCGAAGCGCAAGAACGAGAGTGCAGATCCAAAGGTACGATGCTGTTGTACAGAGCTTTGCGACCCGCCTTGCTCATCCAGTCGCGTTTCATAGGTTGTAAAACCGCGTCAACTTCCCCCAGGTATGTTACTTGATTGACTCGTACCTTTAGGATCTAACAGTTTCTAGCTGCACGCTACAACAACCGTGAAAACGAAAAGTTAGAGGACGCGGAACTCGTGCTTCCCGGCGAAGACCCCGAAGATGGCGAAAAAGACGACAAGCCGGTTCGAGTCTTGACTAATTTCGTCATATATGACCCAAAACACAGGAACGAAATGGTCTCTCTCTCATCGCTGGAGGAAGATGATGGTGTAGATCGACAGTTCGAAGGTGTAGGTTTCGTATACCCGTTCGTTCAGAACGACGAAGATGAAGGCCAGGAAGACGACGATGACACGCCAATTCTCATTAAACTGAGTGCTATCATGAGGTACACGATGGATTATAGCAATGAAGACGAGTAAGTCATCGTCTGCTGTTGAAGTTCTTATAATCTTATATGTACGCAGGCCCATGTATATTGAAACCATGTTCGGGTGGTATATTCTACAAGCACCATCTAAGGAATATATGGAATTTTACAAACATTTTTTCGCCCCGCACAAAATTGCGCAGATAGCTATATCTTTCAGCCTGAAATATCCTCGCCGAAGTTTTGATGAGTTCATCTTCGACTTTATATCTCAGGTGGATCTCTTTGGTCGCACTTATGAAGAGAGTGACATATGGCAGGCCGTAAGCACGCTACAGTATCTGCTTTCATCTTTACTTACGATTACTTACAGATTCCTGAAATACAAGCGGCCATCCTAGAGAGTTCGGAGGGCGACAACATCAGTCGATCCGCTCTCATGCGACATATTGTTCGCAATACCCCAGCCGCCCCCTCCCGTAATCAACGTTCTCAACTCCTGAGGTCGCGTCCTAAACCTAAGCCAATATCTCGCCTTGGACTTAAATTAGACCTCGCCGTTCTGAAGCCAGAGAACCAAAACACGACCACTGTAACACCGCTCATCGCTAATCTAGCACAAGGGTGGATCAATGAGGAGCTCATAGTTGTGGGACCCCGCCCTCATAATCCTTCCCAAGCTGTTCTGGAAGCAAGAGTCAAAAAAGCACGAGCGATAATGTGGAAGTTTATTGAAACCGTGGGGAATCCAAAACAGAGAGCGATCGATTACAAGAAGAGTGACAAGATTGCTCCAGGTTCCAATTTTTTGAAGGCTGTCGAAATTGGTGGCGAGATATATAGGGTTTGTGGTCTCTCTCTATGATCACTATAAACATGTTTTACATATTATCCAGGCTGGAGATTACATTGTTGTCCGTCGTGGTAAGTGGGGGAATTTTGAGGAGCCAATTCTTCCTAAAAGCCTCCCTGATATACCCGAGCATGCAACACTTCCGGATTACTTTTGGTGAGTAATCAATAAATAGAATAATTCTGCTAATCATGATTCGGATAGGTTTGCAAAAATGATTCATATCAAGCTTGAAGAGGCCAAGGCACATATTCAGTGGCTGGAACATGGCAAACAGATTATACTTGCAGAGCTTGCAAATTCACAGGAACTGTTTCTTAATGATCTGTGCAATGATATTGATTTAAGGTCCATCATTGGCAAGGTCACTGTCCACGAGCGCCCGAAACATGACATTGGGCACGATGAATATTTTTGCAAGTAAGCTTCGACTTGTAACACACTTCTTATAATTCTAAATAACTATGTATGCAGATTCTATCATAATCAGGCCTCCTCGTCATTCACCTCAATTGATGACAGCTTGTTAGAAAAGGCTAATGCGATGCCACCACCAGACAACTGTCCAATTTGTCTACTTCAATCACAGCAACGGCAAGACATGACCGATCAGGAACTTCATGACAGTACTGGCCGTCATGGGGTTTCTTTCGCTGGAAAAATTTATCATATAGACGATTTCGTTTTGTACCGTTCGGAGAAAGGCCCTGCAAATATAGGGCAAATAAAGCAAATTAACTTTCCCATCAAGAGTAATAGGAAGGCAACGTTTACTCTGCTAAAAGTTGGTCGCATCAGCTGTATTCCTGATAATATACTTCCAGAGAAGGTGGTTCGAGATGAGGTACATATTTATGATATTTCGTGTTTATATTTTTTAATGTATTTTCCACTATTCCTAGCGCCATGTCTATCTAACCGACGAGAAATTAACGTTGGAACTAGACACACTTGTATGTGTTGTCTTCGCTTATTCTGCGTCATCATTTCAACACCCGGAAACCAAACTCTCCGAATGGCTCGACCTTTCCCCGAATCACTTTTATGTTAGGTACAAATTCCCTTCCCTAGAGGTCACTTCGTGGTCTGTGAAGGAACCCGTGAAGTGGCGGGATCTGCCAATATGCAAGTTCTGCTGCACCGAAAATATTGCATTCAGGAAAAATATGATTAGGTTCCACAAATTCATGCGACAGGAGCGTAACACGTTGGCGACGTTGGATTTGTTTGGGGGCGTTGGAGCTTTCTCAAGGGCACTTGCAGAGGGCAGCAAGAGCCTGAAGATCACACATGCAGTAGAAATAAGTCCAAGTGCAGCGAAAACTTTCAAGTGCGTGCTTTCTCAATGCTTACTGGGTTGATGTCAGTCTTCTGACCTGCATGGTTTAGGAGGAATTCACCTGAGACGGTTGTGTACAACCAATGTGCCAACGTGATGCTTCGATACGCAATCAAATCAGATCGAGGCCACAATCTCGACGTCCCTACCCAAGTATTCAATGACAGTGAACAAGTTCCTTCACCTCCAAAGCCTGGTGATATAAAGGCAATTGTTGCTGGATTTCCATGGTACAGTGGGTGCTTAACTCTAACAATGCATTCTCACATTTTTTCTATAGTCAGAGCCATTCACGCTTAAACATGTACCAGAAAGCAAATGATAGAAAAAGCAATCTGATCCTGAACGCACTATCATGGCAAGACTTTTTGCGGCCAGAAATATCGTATTATGAGAATGTTCCCGGGTTCTTAAGTTTTAGACTGAAAGCACGGCAGATCAATCAGAACAAAGTGGGTGGTGGAATTGAGATGGGTGGTCTCAAATTTACAGTGCGTGCGCTGTTGGACATGGGGTAAGTCTAGTTTCACTCCTATGGTCCTACCCATGCAGAAATCACTAATTGCAACCGAATTCTAGCTATCAGGTCCGTTATGGCCTCTTACAGGCAGGTCACTATGGTACCCCTCAACGTCGCCTCCGGTTTTTCATAATTACTGCACTCGATGGACACCCGCTCCCTGAATTACCACAACCATCACATCAATTCCCCGATACCAAAGGACTTTCTATGTATCTTCCGACAGGAAAAATTTCTCCGATTAGAATCACTGACGGAACAGCTCCCCATCATTTCGTTTCTATTCATGACGCTATTAGTGATCTACCCCGGTTTCATTGGTGGGTATTATAGTGGATAAGTTCTGCGTGGTTCTAATTGTTGGTTTTAAGGAAAAATCCTGCAGGAATTTTTGAGCGTAACGTTGAAGATGGTGGTATTCCATCATTCGAATGTAGCAAGAATGTCGCGTTCTGTGGGTTCAAGGGTGCCGTTGGTTATCACCATCCACCCAAAACTAGTTACCAAGTAGGAGCTCGTCAAGTAGCGACTAGTGATCTACAGCACTATACCAAATGTTTAATACCCAAGAAAGTCGAACGGTATGTATATCATGTGTTGAAAACCACCGCATTATAAATTATAGCTAACATACTACCAGCGTGGTTGCCATTCCACTGAAAGCTGGTGCAAACTTTCGAAGTACTTTGCCGTTATTGTTGTTACCTATTTTTTTCACTGACTTATTCATCGAACGACGTAGACCTTCCAGCTCATCTTCAGGAGTGGCAGCTAGTTAATCAGCTATCTGCTGTAGGTCGTAAGGGCTACACTAAGACGAGTATGATTCTTGTTTGGTATGGATATGTAAGAGTAACTGATTTGCTACAGATCAGTATGGTCGACTCGACAAGAAGGATTATTTTCCAACCACGGTCACAAACATGGATCCAACAGCTAAGCAATGTAGTGTCCTTAACCCATACGTAAGGCCCTTGGCTTGAACAGATCACTCTTGTATTTAAACCTCCACAGTGCAGACGAATGGTAACTGTACGGGAATTGGCACGTTCACAAGGATTCCCAGATAATTTTGTCTTTGAAGCAATTGATAACAACGTTGTTACAGTGCGTTAATTATAAATACTACTATTACATGTTGCTGAATATATACTGTGTAGATGCACCGCCAGATTGGAAATGCAGTCCCTTTACCTCTAGGCAGGGCACTGGGTCGTGAACTTGGTTTGGCACTTTTCAAGAAGTGGCGAGAATCGACAGAGAATGCGATTGAAAATGACAGTGACGAGGATGACGCAGCGGGCGATGATGTTATGGACATTGACAGCGAAAGTGATTTGAATGATTCGGAGGACTCTGACGACTAGTATTGCAAGAAGTACTTTTTGTGCAAGTTTTATTCCTATTAGCTATATAATACCATCCTTCGTCGCATATAATTAATGTACATACAATCAAGGACTATCGTATTCTTGAAGCTCATACCCGGCCCAAATAATTTCAGAGCAACTCGTACACCCAATTAAATGAAGCCCTCTCTCCATATCTTCAACCGATATCCGATAAACCCCACCACACCTGCAATCATATCTCCATGGCCCATCCTGATCATCTCCATCCACCTCCGAGGTGAACTCCTCAAGCGAGACGACCTGCGCGGGACGCGGACTGGCATTCTTTCCTTGAGCCATCAACGACGCATCATATCTCGCTCTCAGTTCCGGCGAGGAAAGTGTCACATAAGCCTCCTTGAGCGCTGAGATATCGACGGGCTCCGTGGTGGAAAGTACGACGCGACGGTTTTGCTTGTCCGGGTGGGTTTGGAGAAGGGCTTTGTGGTATGCGGATTTTATCTCTGGGTAGCTTGCATTTTGCGGTAGTGAGAGAAGGAGGTAGTAGTTGGGGGTGGGATGGGAGGAATCCAGTTTTGGAGGTTGCGATGAGTTGAAAGGAGTAATCGTCTTTGCCAGTGGGATGGACGCGGTGATGATCAACGATATGTTTTCTGACTAAGCAATGGTACATAATAGAATAGATAAGATGACTGAAGTTAGCTAGCAATGTAGTCTGTCTATGGCTCTATAACACTACTCGAGGACCTCAACAATGCTTTGTCGCTAGATTCCAGAGGATCGTATTCCAGTTACGGCCGTGGGTGACTGGAGCGATGGGGGTGATATAACTGGGTACAAGGAAGCCGTCCTAGACTCCTATGGCGGAGTGCTCTACTGGAGAAAGTTGGGGGGAGAAGGGTGCAAAGGCCGAAGGTCACCTCACGATCTTTCCCTTCCCGCTAGCGTATCGTCGCCTGTTGTGACGCCACTCAATGACTAGAGGCGATGCGGCAAAGAATGAAGAAGTTATGGGTTCCGTGCAGTACTGGGTTGTAGGAGGATGTGTGGGTCAATGAAGATGTGAGGGTTCTCCTGTTGTCGCGCTTCCTCTAACATGTCTTTCTTTGCTTTCGCTCGCTCTCATTAAATACTGGCGTCTCGTCAGTGGTCAAAACGCTACGCGAAGATCTCTCCGGGCTAACATCAAACGCCATCTGCATTGTTCCCAGGGAGCCTTCGGGAGATTGCGTAGGAGGGTGGTACGTTGGGAAATGTAGGCAACAGAGGCAATGTCGCGCAGTCAGCTGCTTCAGAACCTGACTGTCCAAACTCGAGAGCTTGCCGTAGCTTAGATCATGCAGGGACAAGCACCAGCCAGGTGGTATTATTATGCGACAAACGTGATGAGCTTCGGTCCAAGTGGCATAAACAGTATTATAATCTGCTTGAGCGTTGGAGATTCTGCAACTGCGGCAATATGCACACTCGACAAATCCGAAATAGGATTCCGCCTAAAATCCATCGTCTGCAATGTTCAAACTCACGAGTCCTCTAACTTCATCTGAGAAGCGAGACACTTGGTTCTCTATAAGCGTGAATGACTTGAGTTCTCCATCATCGAGGTTTGCGATCGTGTTGAACGACACGTTGATATCCTCGAGATTGAGGAGCAGTGTTACCGGTTTTCAGCGGGGGATGAACGTTGAACGTTTGAACCGTAGGATGAATGGAATAGAGTCTTGTCGCATTCCCCAAGGTGGAATAGCTTTTGATCCTTGTGTTGGACCGGCTCGTGAAGCATTGAATATTGACTCTTTGTAGGGACAAGCGACACATTATGCGTGGTCACGTTATATGAAACGAGCCTATTCAATATTCGGAGATCCTACAATTGCAGTGCTATTCCACATTCCCGACGCGGGGGTGCGGGTCGTCCGGCTCCTGGGGGGGGCGACGGGGTGTAGTCATCATAGATTCCCTTCCTCCTCCTCGACTTGTTACGTTCGCGGAGTAACGAACTCCCCAGCTGTCGGTGCCGTTTGCATGTCTATCGAGTTTGTTTGAACTCATTGTCCATGTTCACAGAAAGATCCAAGAGTTGGAGAGAGGGAGCGGATTGCAAAAGTGGATGGTTTTTACCCATATAGTTGCCCTCTTACTGCACAGCTGAAGAAACGTACGGCATGGCCAGTTTTTCTAGCAGAGTGCAGTAATTACAGCAGTTTGCAAAAAGGTTGGCACTCGCGCGCGTGAACAAAACATAAACATTCATAATTAATAATGTGATCGAGCTAAGTACCTGCCGTTTTGGGCCGAACGCTCTGGTTGAGACTCATTCCATCTTGGTTCACCTCGCGTTTTTGTACTGTTGTACCCTTCCCATCTATATATTATTCTCCAGGCATACATTCCATCTAAGCACTATGCGCTTTAAAACATTTAAAACATCTGCATCTAACTTTTCTTATGGCCATGATCAAGCCATGATACTTATGTTGTCACACACTGCCGCAATCGGCCAACAATGAACATATCCAAGATACTTATTTATTGCAGCCCATTTGACATTGTTTGATATGGCGAGGTAACCCATGTTATGTGTTGATTATGTATGTTAGAGATTGGCCAGGGGAGCGAATTTGGTTAGAGAGTAGCAGGAATAAGTATTTGGGCGGAATGAGTCTCAACCAGAGCGTTCGGCCCGAAACGGCAGGTACTTAGCTCGATCACATTATTGGGGGAGCTTGCTCCCCCTATTTGTCTGCATTGGCGAGCGAAAATGCGTAGTGGCTGTGCATGTACGTACGGATTTTGCCGCCACGCTCGGATTTCTCCGCAATTCTCGGAATTTTCCGTACACGTTCGGGTTTGTCCGCTTTGCGTTGGTGAGCACTGGGCCAATACAGTGCATTAGTCAGCGTTGCAATGGTGCATCGAATACACACATTTCCATCGTAAATACATCTCTGCTCAAACTTTAGATTCAACAATGAGTACTTTCTATTAAGTTCGTACTTTTATTTCACCTTCAAATACTATTGGATAATTGGTACTAGACAACCAGTACACCCATGCATTTAACCATAGTAGAAATTTGAGACAATGATTATGTATTAGAATGAAGCAAGGGCATTTAGAGTGAAGATAGAATAAATAAATAATGCACAGGCTATTAAAATAAAATTAGAACATCAGCACAAAAGTTGGACTACTATTTAGTATATAAAAATGAAGCACAAATTAATAGAACATTGAAGATAAGACTACTAATACAAAGTACATAATAATTATTTTGATTACATTCTGTGTAAACAAAATTCAAGCTGAAATAGTGACATTTAAAATATAGTGCAACAAGTTAATTTAGAATGTACAAAAAAATATAACTAAAAACTAGGATTCGTCAAGCTTGCCCCTTAGCGTGCGTCGCGAAGCGACGTACGTTACATGTTTAATTATGAATGTTTACGTTTTGTTCACGCGCGCGAGTGCCAACCTTTTTGCAAACTGCTGTAAAGGCCATAAGTTAAGGTCAAGTTACATAAAGTAACGGGGCAGACAACGAACGAAAACACGTGATGATGTAATTTGAAAGCACGACTTTGCCACAACCTGAGTAAGTAACGTTAACATGGCATACAATAATCTGTGAGTTATCTGATACCGACACACACTATAATCCTAAGAAAGAGACAAGTAAACAGAATGATTCAGAAACTGATTGTCAAGTACAAGCAAAAATGAGGTAGAGGCTTGCTTGCTGCTAGTAATGAACAGTAAATAATTTACTTCACAGTAGGTACAGATGTCAGAGATATACTATCTACATATATACATCAGTAGTCTAACTACAAAGAACCTCGAATTTCAACGATATGCGTTTTGAGTTCCACATCATCAAACGAGTCCTGATCAACCGCTCAAGATCCTGAATCAACATAAACTGCCGCTGTTTAGCACAGGAGGCTATCTCAGGAGCTGCGAGGGATGATAAGGGATGATACATTGTAAGAAGACGCGATTTTAATTAACTGGGTTCAAATCTGAGGATTCTTCAGGAGCAGCAATGGGGCGGATGGCGACGGATGTATATAAGCGGGGAACTTGACGAAAGGGAGATAAAGGGGCGAAGATGCAAGCTTAGTATCCATATCAAAGAGAAAAGACATATAGAGCTTTGAAGAGTATCGTGTGGTATGGGTAAATTCGAGACTGAGTTATTAGCCTCGAGGTAGTTGAGGTAACAAAGCCAAGCTTTGAGATAGACCTAGAGTTGCACTATGGTAGTCCTTTCAGACTATTTCACTTGCTGAAACTTGAAGGACAGTGACGAGTGCAGTTGCGAGCGGGCTATTAGAGTTACATAGAGCACTCGGACATTTGATCGCAGTTAAACGCGGTGTGGAGTGTATATATATCGGCCGTCGTGCGGTTGCAAGGTTAAGTAACAGGAATCTAGGGGAAGTGGATATCTAACCTGCAAGAGAAAAGTATGTCAGTACCTGCGTCTTAACTGCAATCAATCATTATGAGAACATCGTATTGCAGACAAGATGGGTGTCAGCTGGATGTCTATCAGCGTTTTCTGCCTCTTGAGTTCAGTACCTGAGAGCACTGACATCAAGAATGGGTGCACAAAGCGGATGATGGCCTGATGCTTGGCTGGTCAAAAGATTAGGCTCGTCGTGGGTGGGCACAAAGAGAGAAGAAAAAACAAGGCCGAAAAGAGCCAGGGTCGAGCACATGATGATGAAAAACAGAGATAAAGAGCGCGGACGAGACTATTTTGAAGTGTGTCAAGAAGACTGTGCAGTGTGCATGTCATTGACAGCAGGGTGCATTGATGGGAAGAGAGAAGAGTGGGAGTGGGAGCTGTGCGATGTGGAGAAATACAGTATCAAAAGAATGGATAGCCGATGAATGGTTACTATTAGTGGTTAGAGGTCCTTGTCTACTTAGTATTGTTAGCAGCCCTTTTCACATTTCCACGTATTCTTCTTCGCCTGCTATATTCTCCCAAACTCTCCTTTCTCTCCTTCTTTCTCTCTCCTTCATCAATGGACGCCCCAGCTTTGGTTTTCGTGCCTCCGACCCCCTTAAAGTTAGAATCTCCTACTCAACCTCCGAAGCCCGCTCCTCCCGCTGCCATCTCACAATCCAGATACTCCAGAATTGTAGACCCGCCCCATCGTGCATCCTCAGAGACCGCAATTGTTTCTATCTATTCAATGTATGGCGACGATACCCCAACCAGGGCCAGCTGGGCGCCTTCGGCCACTACCAGACACGAGCGCAGATCAATTACCAAAGAAGTCTCTGGCCCACCCGTGGTCAACCTCACTCTTCCAGACAGCAGACACGATTCCTTCTTTATGGAAGACGAATATGCCTCCTCTGACCTGGCCTACTGCAGCGGCGAGTCTCCCCCATCTGGATCAACCAGCTTCGATACGATAAGGCAGTCTACCGGCAATGAGCTGTCTGTCCCCAATGGCGTCCCGCGTGTATCACATACCGCAAAACGTCCTGCTTCATCTTTCACTACTCCCTCCTTGCGACCCATCTCTCAGCTGAAACAGGAAAAGAGGCCAGCATCCAACAACTACCACTCACATAACAGGAGCACAGACGCCTCTGCCACCTCACATACTTCATTCGCATCCAGGTCAATAGAATCGCGACATAGCACATCTCAGACTTCAAGGCAATCTTCTTCTGGAAGTTACTCTGGAACCAACACTCGCCATTCCGACTTGTCAATCCGCGAACTTCCCCCCCTCCCAGCTTCTTCGCGCACTTCACCTGCGCCGACACCTCCTCGTCAACCTTCTCCTCAATCAACACCCAAGAAATCTATCAAGTCTGTCGGAAAGCAACCTGAAAAGATTACTCCCATTACGAGCGACATTTCGCTTGTACCGTCCGAGGAGAGGATGTAGATGCCTTCCATGTTCGCAGTACATATGCACAGCTGGAATCGTCAGGCGTGAGAGGGGATGGATATGAGGATGGTGTGGAGCGCACGCGTGCGAGGGTTGGTGCCAGTCGTGCCAGTCAACTTGAGGCCAGCGCAGCAGTCGCTGACCAAAATGAGAAAACACGCGAGTTAAGTCCGAAGGAAATTCAGCTTCTCTCAAATGTCGATCGGTAAGCCTCACTATTACTTTCTTTCCTGCCGACGTTAAACAAATAATAATAGCTATGGATTCTTCTCCATACCTTCGCACGACCGACTTGTCCTACTCAGTTCCTCCCCTCTTCTCAAGCGTCTCGCACTAACCCCGGCTGGACCGGCATCGGCACCTGCGAACGCGAAATCGCTTTCGTCATTACCCCCTGTTCCTCTGCCAATCAAAGAGTCTTCTCGCATCGGAAAATGGACACGCATGCTTCAGCCATTATCGCGCGATCCAGGAGGGAACATCGAAGTCTGGCGTATCAAGCCGTCGAAAGAGGGCAAGCTGCGGGAGAGGACGTATAAAGGCATTCCGGACCGGTGGCGAGCTGCTGCTTGGGATTTGCTTATGAACAAGGTTGCGAAGACAGGGGCGAGGGAGATGGCGATGTTCGGGAGGGAGTACAGGGAGGCACTTGATAAGCCCTCGACGTATGATGTTCAGATTGATTTGGATGTGCCTAGGACGATTAGTGGTCATATTATGTTTAAGACGCGTTATGGTGCTGGGTAAGTGTTGTCAATGGCCTTTTTACTTCATAACGCCTGATGGGTTGTAGGCAACGGTCGCTGTTCCATGTGTTGCACTCATTCTCCCTTCACTGTTCTTCGTGCGGCTATGTTCAAGGCATGGGTCCTATAGCAGCCACCATGCTCTGCTATTTCGAGCCGGAACGCGTCTATGCTTCCCTTGTCCGCCTTCACGATGCTTACAGCCTCCACACCGTATTTAATCCCGGTTTTCCTGGAATGCTCGAAGCCATATATGTGCAGGAACGCATTACGCAGCAGATGATGCCTAGCGTGTACGAAGCGTTTAAGAAACATATGGTCTCGACGACTTCGTACGCCACAAAGTGGTATATCACCCTGTTTGCGAATTCTGTGCCGTTCCAGACACAGTTGCGGCTCTGGGACGCGTTTTTGTTGGAGGGGTATGATGTCTTTGTTGCTGTGTCTGTGGCTATTGTGTGGGTTTATCGGGGTATGTGGATTTCTCCCTCAGACTAAGCGCGAATATTGACTGGCGGGTTGTAGATCATATAACATCTAGCGCGGCTAATTTTGAAACTGTCCTTTCGCTGTTATCTTCATTCTTTGTACCCGAAGACGAGAACGTGTTCCTTCAGTGGATCGAGAAAACCCTCGGAGATAAAAAGTTGAGAGAGAATATGATACAGTGGAGGAATGATTGGAAAGGTCTTGTTGCTTCGGGCAAGGAAGGCGATGCCTTGTTATAACACCCCTTTTAACTTTATTGCATAACTAAAAAACCACCGTCAACGATTCAACTCATCTATAACTAACAATATTATTTTCATTGCTCATGACAGTATACAGTATCTTACATTCGACTATTATCTTCTACATATCTTATACATATCTTCGCATACATCTATCCCGCAGCATTCAAAATCGCATATGTCACTCGTTTTCTTCGCCCCATACCTATTTAATTTTACCATTCACTTTGCTCTCGTAGTTCGCATGATATATATGTAGCAGTACATTATTATAGCATGGTTGCTTTCAAATCTCGTAATACATATTTTTACGGGGGAACGATTTGGATGAAGTGGTTAGTTCTTGCTCAAGGTAGGAGCGGAATTTCCCTTGGAGAAACCTTTGATTCCTGCATAGATAGGTTTTTCGCCTGTGGTGATCAGGGATTCTCTGCGAAAGTCGTCGTTAGAAGGCTCAATATAGATAAGGTTTGTGACATACTCGATGCGTAGGAGATTGTTATACTTAGCCACACGTTCGCTGCGTGCGGGAGCTCCTGTTTTGATTTGACCGACGCCGAGTCCAACTACCAAGTCAGAGATGAATGTATTCTCGGTCTCCCCGGAACGGTGGGATACCATAACACCCCAACCGGCTGACTTTGCCATTTGGGCCCTACAATAAATAAAAAGTAGGTTTAGTCGCACTTGATGCAAGTAGCGAATGAAACGTACGCTTGGATTGACTCTGTTATAGTGCCAATCTGATTGACCTTAAGCAATAACGCATTGCAGGCCTTTTTATCAACGGCCGTCTTGATACGCTTCGGGTTGGTAACCAGTAAGTCATCCCCTGTCACCTCAAAAGTGCTTTTCTTCGTGAAACTCTCCCAGGCTTCCCAATCGTCTTGGTCGAAGGGATCTTCAATCATCACAATGGGATATTTCTTAACGTAGCTCAGATACAGATCCGCAAGCTGTTTCCCAGTGAGCAATTTTTTCGGGTCGGGCTTGGTGCTCTTAAAGTCAAGATTGTATTTTCCGTCTTGGAAAAACTCGGAGGAGGCAGCGTCGAAGGCGATCTTGACTTTATCGGTGTAGCCTGCTCTTTTGATTGCATCTTGAAGGAGGTCGAGAGCCTCTTCGCCTGTGCTGATGCTGGGTGCGAAGCCTCCTTCGTCTCCGACATTGGTAGCTGTGGCTTATTCAGTATCTAGACGGAGTCAAATGCAATAAATGCATGCAGACCATCGAGTCCATACCTCTCTTTAATCACTTTTTTGAGCGTCTGGTAGGTCTCCGTGGCGAACTTCATCGCTTCTTGAAAAGATGATGCTCCAGTAGGAACAATCATAAACTCCTGGATTGGGAGCTTATTCCCTGCATGTCTCCCACCATTGATGACATTCAACGAAGGACATGGGAGAATGTAAGGTGGGGGAACGTTCGCAAGGCTTGCGATGTGCTGATACAATGGAAGGCCTTGCTCTGCAGCGCCTGCAATGGCGACTGCCATAGAGACGCCGACAATGGCATTCGCACCTAGCTTTGCTTTGTTAGGAGTGCCGTCGAGTTTAATGAGAAACTCGTCAATCTCTTTCTGCTGGGTGACTTTGAGCCCGGATTTTATGAGCTCGCGGGATATGATGTCGTTTATGTTGTGGACCGCCTTGCTGACGCCTAGGGATGGTCAGGGTTAGATACTGGGGTTGTCGTAGTTGAGCTACCTTTTCCCATGTAGGCATTCTTGTCCCCATCTCGGAGCTCGACAGCCTCATGAGCACCGGTTGAAGCCCCGGATGGAACTGAGGCTCTGTGTCTCCCTGTACGTGTATTTGAAATTGGGAATCTAGTTGAAAAAGCTGACCGGGAACATACCTTTGTGTGTCCAAAGATCGACCTCTACGGTGGGATTACCTCGAGAATCAAAAATCTGGCAAGGTAGTATGAGTGGTTACTTTTGCAAAGCAGAACCAAACATACCTGGCGAGCGAATATTTTGCTGATAGACATGACAGTGGGTTTTTGTTACCAGTCACGAAAGTTAGATTTGCAGTGCTTGTTATACGACATAACTGTATTGGTTCTGCATTTGGAGGAAGAGAACATTGTTCTAGAGTAAGTATGACGGATTTGAAGCCTAGCTAAGATGTCACCATGATTTCATGGTGGCCCGAGTAAGAAATTGTGGCAATCGACAGCAATCGACTCGGAGTGATCAAGTGTGATCAAGCAGGCAGCACGTTTTTCAAAATCTGGACGAAGCATAACTCCTGTCCCTTCGAGTGTCCCTTCCACGAAAGTCTTAATTAGAAGTTCTCGGACATCACCAGCCGGTCCAGGGGGTTGAAGTTAGTAGAAACAAGGTTGGATGTTGAACTTGAGTTGGATTTGGGCATAACTTGGGTAGTAAATACGAGAGTTCTGAAGTGCTAGTGGGGTTGGGATGGATGCTTGTGTGTGATATTTTTAACTTTAAAAATTTAGCGCGTATTGTGAACGAGGCGAGATAAATATAAACATTGAGTTGCACGGCTAAGGCGAGCAGATAAGGTGCCTAGGAAGTGGCTGTGCTGGATAATCCAACATAACGTATACGGAGTCCGCACAGGGCTCCATCCAAAAACATCACATCTCCACATCCCTGCGACTGTGCCTACCACGACCTGTACGACTCCACTTCACGATATCTCATGTACTCTCTTTCTCCTTCATCCCATATCTCTTAAGACAAATCTATATCTACCCAAACATGAACTATGGCCTCTTGTTTACTCTCCTCGCCTTCCGCGCCATTGACTCCCGCGTTCTTGCATACGAAGCTATTCCAAGGTGCGTTCCTTCTTCCATTTCCAAGGATCTTACCTAAACGTAATCTCGAATCAAACAGATGGGGTCAGGCTACAGCAGTAATAAACGATGCAGTGTTCATACACGGCGGCAAGACCGACATCTTCAATCAATACTCCTATACCTCTGCTCCCAACACCGACGACCTTCTCTTTCTTTCTCTCGATTCTGGTTTCAATGCATCATCTCCTCCTTGGGAACTTATATCCAGTTCTGCCAATTCCACAACTCCTCAGGGACCCGCACTTTCATGGCATACACTCTCAGCCTACAATACATCTCAACTGCTCCTATTTGGCGGACAGCCAGGTCCCAATTCACCGACTGTCGTCGCTACCCTCCCAGACTCCTCCTTCATAGTCGACGTATTTGACCGCCTTGAGCCTCAGTTTTTTCGGAGGATGCGTCATGGGCTGGTCAACCCATGCGGAGAATCCATCACTCCACAGCCAGTACTGTCACCGGCCTTGTATTCATAATAGGCGGTGAAAAGGCAGATGGATCTGGTCTTGGATTCTCTGACCATTACGTGTTTAATCCCGATGGTCCTTCATTCTCGCAGCTTCCCTCCGACAACGGCCCCCCGACATAACTGGGCATGTCTCCATCATCCTTGCGGACGGTCGACTCTTAGTCTTTGGTGGTTTTTCTCATTCCCAAGGTCAACTCATCCCTTTCTCAACAATATGGGTCCTCGATACGACACAAGACTCTTTATCATGGGCTACAGTCCAAGTATCTACAGATTCTCTTCCATCTCCTCGTCGTGCATTCGTCGCAGTGCTGATAGGGGACGGAAAAGTTCTCATACACGGAGGAAGTGATGAGAATCTTCAGAACAACTTTGACGACGGCTGGATTCTGGACACTACCCAGGCTCCCATGGTTTGGATAAAAGTAGACATCCTTTCGGAACTCGGTGCCAGACGTGATCATTTTGCTATTTCTTCGGGAGTGCAAGTTATATTTGGCTTTGGTACTCTTTTTTCATTATAATATGCATTAGGACAACGTACTAACAGCTGCTTACTTTAGGATATGGCAATAACGGACCCGCACCTGCGCCTTTGCAGATCTATGATATTCCAAGTGGTTCCTTTGTTCCTTCGTACTCCCCACCTCCTGCTACCATTACCTTCACAAAGACGATCCCTGGCCCAACAGTTACATCAACGCAGACGCAAACTCAAACTCAGAGGCCACAGACTACTGTTTTGGGCGGTAATCCTTCTGGTATCGTAACTGCCACCGTCACTCGCACCGCTACACACCCAACGGCAACCTTGGATCCAGGAAACCCCAATAACCCTAGCAGTACTGCTCAACCAGTCGACGATAATGATAAAGGTCGCGGTAAGGTTACAGCGATCGCTGTCGGGGCCACTGTTGGCACGTTAGGTTTCGTTGCTCTTCTAGGTGCCGTTCTGTGGTATTATCACCGACGGAGGCAACAGCGTGCTCAACGCTTTGAAGCTTTGGGTGATGGCAATGACGAGGATGGCGATGGTGGTAGTCCTGATAGTCCCCGTATGGCGCAGAACATACCGGCTGCCGTACCTGTTAGTGATAGGATGGACACTACTGGACAAGGGGTCGCACTTGGCGCTCTTGCTTCGCTTCCCATTATAGGCGGTACTATTTCAGCTCTCACACGACACAAATACTCTCAGCCAACATATCAACGGCGAGACATGCTCGAGGATGAAGATACTAGAGAGTTTGGTGATTGGTGGGACAATAACCGCCGTGATGCATCAGGTGGAAGTTCCTGGTCGCTGAAGAGCATTTTGACTCGCCGGATCAGGAGTCGCGAACCTAGCACTCTCAGCACCGCCAATGCCACCCCCTTCATTGAGAAAAACGATCCGTTTAGCGATGGAGCTTTACTGATAAGGGATGTCGAAGGTGGATACGTTGCAGCTTCACTTTCAAGGCCACAAGGGAGGAGAGAATACAGCTACACCAGTACAATGACTGGTATGAATAGCTATGTCGATCCTTTCGCGGGAAGCCAGGAAGGCCACGAACGCGGAGAATCTGAGATTCAACTCGTTCCTAGGGATGAAGAGGAGAATACAGAATTCGATCCTTATACCTATGATCGGCCGACAGTTCGACCTGTTCATCCACCTCCCCTGATCACAGTGCCGCCGCTAACAATGGCAGGTGCTCATGCACTCAGCCCCCTCTCAGAACGCACGTCACAGGGAACTTTATCCATCCGCGATCCCGCTGCATCTGTTTCTTCACATGCTCAGTCTAGTGAGAACACCAACAGCCCATTTGACAGTAGCTCCATGTCTCGTATCACCTCTCATACATCCGTCGATAGCCCACGTTCTCCCACGGGATCGTCGTCTATAATAGGAGCCAGTACAAAGCCTACTCAGCCAATACGCCGCAGTGACTCGTGGTGGGCACGCTTTTCTCGTACGAGTTTTCTTGACAGGAGCTCGAGCAATGCATCTCGACGCTCGATGACGTACGAAATTAGGGATCCTAATCCTCCGCCTAGGCTTGTTGCCATTCAAGAAAGCATACATTCAACCTCTCCAGAACAAGTTTCACCACGATCAGGTTCTGCCAAGATTGCCTCCAGGGAAGGCTCGAGAGTGTATGGTACCCATGGAAAGTCGATGACTTCCTTGCGCACTGCGGATTCCGAAGCTATTGATCGCATGGCTGGGAATATGGATGTTATCCAACGTATTCGAACGGGAAGTCATCGTACCACCGGAAGCACGAGTACAACAGGCGAGATGAGTGTCAATGCGAATGAAGAGGGAGGTTATGGAGGTCTGGCAACATTTACATCGCCCGTGGAGATGTCCCAGATCGAAGCCGCAGCTGTTCCACTTCCTCCTTCAACTCAATCTTCTGCGAAGGGACCCTCTCCACCAAGAACACCGCCTGATCAACAACCGCATACCCCATCGACCGTGTCGAGTGCTTCGAAAAGCCCACCTCCATCTCGAGGTAGTGCTGTCGCCGCTCGAGTGCAAGCATACGAGCGTCAATCATCGCAAGATACCCAACTTCTTCCCACCAACACCAGACAACGTGAAGAGCGACCGAAAGGAAAACGCATCTCAGTCGACTATGGGCTTGTTCCGCGTCCAAGTCTTTTCGTTGCAAACCCAGACCATCGGCATGCCAATTCTTCTAGCAATTCATGATTCTTTTTCCACTCCGGCGATACCATTCTTCATTTCATTCTTTTTCGAACATTCAATTTGACTGCTGCAGGACACGCATGCTAGATGTACATTATTTCGTTGGATCTGCTGACACTATTTGATGGATAAAATCTGTCTTTTTTTACTTGTTTTTTACATTATGACTTCTTCACGAATTGGCCAAGTATTTTTTCATATGTGAACATTGCTTGTTGTAGGTGTATATCTTCTATTGTCACTCGAATACAAGAAACAGATAGTGTATATTCAATATTCAATTGTAATAGATGGTGCTGCTGCTGCATGGCTGATGACAGATTACGTATACGTAGCACCTGCCTACCGCCATTGCCAGGTGGCTCAAGCTGGCCTTACGTAAATAATTTGGACAGCCTACATGGTCCCGGTTGGATTCTTGGCCCAACGCAAGTCGTGGCCTTAGGTCCCAGCTAGTATTGAAGTACGCTCTCACTTATCGATTTACTATCTCTTCTTCTCTGCTGATGAGTCTGTAATGGAAGTGACTGACCCTGGACTCTCTTGTGTTAAGTGAGTTAACAGCAGTCTTCAACTTCGACACCTCAGGATCACTTTTATTTAAACTCACAAACCTGTAAATAGTCCCCCTATCCACCAACTCCCAGAAGAGCTTCTTGCAGAGATATTTTCCCGAGTATGTTGCGGCCATCCCATCATGCCCAGCGTCCGTTCCGGCCCTATTTGGGTCGTGCAACAAGTTTGCATGCACTGGCGTGCAGTTGTCAGGAACACCCCAACGTTGTGGGGTACAATTAAACTACGAAGGCCGAAGTCGCATGCAAACATAGGCACCGTCGCTTTGCGTGTTCGTTTATGTCTGAAGTTCTCGAGGACATCTCCACTGTCGATTTCTCTACCAGAACGCGCATTTAGCCTGAATCTTCCTGTTGGAATATATGAAGATATTGCGAACCACTCAGACCGCTGGACTTCGCTCACCGTTGACTGGTTGTCTTATGACCATGTCTTGAGCACACCCTCAGTGCAGAACCTAATCCAGAAACGAGGACTTGCACAGCTTCGTAAGTTGACTATAAAGAATGCGCAGGAGAGTTATTTCGAAATCCTTCAAAGCGCAACGGCGCTGGAAGATGTTAGATTCTTTTCATCATGCGATCTCCCTGATGCCTCAGATCTTTTCCCTTGGTCCAAAGTGAGGAGGCTTAGAATTGATAACTGCTGTGCCTTGTCTTCAAACGATATTATCTCTGTGCTTTCTACTGTTCCATTCCTGGAGGTGCTAACGTGGAAAGATAGTAGTATTTGGCTACTCCCCTTGCAACCTGAAGCTCATCGGGTTATAGTTCTTCCTTGTCTGAAAACACTTACTATTCAACACTCGATGGATCACCTCCAGACACTGCCCAATACCGTATGGCCTACGTTCGATGTGCCATCTCTTACCAAAGTTCAGATAATAGACGGTTTCGAAGACGTTCATCCTTTTTGGCCCTTGACTGGGATATCAACAAGTATTACCCCAGTCAAGCGGCTAGAACTAAAGTCTTGTTCGACTAATTTCTTTCTTAAAATTTCTCGAGAGCTTTCTCACCTCGAAGAAATTTCTCTTATAGATATGGATGAAACCTGGAGGATTCTTTCGTACCTAGTTTGGGGCGCGACAGGCCATTCCAAAAACGTCAATTTACTTCCTTTCCTACGGAAATTAGAGGTCTCAATGGAATATTACCATCGTTTTGGTTCAAGTCTGATAGATGTTATGCGCTCGAGGTCAACAGCTTCCGCTGCGATGACTGGACAGCAGTATTCGCTCGCTGCACTTCCTTTATTGTCTGTCAAGTGCACTGTTAAGATTTCAGACTCCACTTCCTACTATCCATTATTTGCTCTGTATCAGAGTTCAACCAAAAGACTTGGAGACGAATTAGGAGTAAAAGTTGAAGTAGTGGCCCAGGTGAAGAAGCTCGCCGCACCTGGGTTAAAACCCAGTGACAGTAGACTCAGTACAGTAATCAAAATGTAATAGAAGTGGTAGTTCACACTCTGCACGATGGTTTGAACTATTTACAGTATATAAGAAACAAACGATGTACGCAAAATGTTAGTAGTACGAGCATTGTATACTGGCTGGGATACTTTTCTTATTCCAGTTGAAGCATGACACGGACGGACTAGTTCATAACCAGTATACACTTGTCGGTGACAGGCCAAAGATGAACGTAGAGAATTTCTTGAAGACAAACTATGTTATCGGCGCACCTCCGGATATTAAATTCGACTTCAGAATGAGTAGATTTCGAATAGTCAAACATAGCTAGTGATTTGAAACAAAATAGATCTGTCTGATGTGTAAAGCTCGATGTCATCGATTCCTTTGCACCATTCCAGACAGTATCGGTATCAACAGGTCCTCTAAGGACAATATATTACAACTCATAAGAGATCCAAGTAATCACATTATATACACGGTTAGATCTTCCAGCATAACATCAGCAACGCTCGACCTGCAAAACAACGACCTCACCAATTGCCGCTTCACTGGTCTAATCCCCTCCTTTCTTCTTCTTATCCTCAACAATCTCCACATTTTCCGCTGGAATTCCTTTCAATATGCCTGCACCTTCTTCGATCATCTCCAAGACCTCATCGCTGACATCGCCCTGCACGACAATCTCATCCTGGCCAGCAGCATTCTTCGTCACACTAGCCCCCGTGGCAAACTTGCTCGCAAACTGCTTCGCAGCTTTTTTGAGGTCGATACCGAAGGCTTCAAGTCCATGGATGGTTGTGACGTGTTTGCGCTTCGTGCGCTCGATGCGTTTGATTGTCACCTGGGACGAGAGCTTCTTTTTGAGGGCGGCATCTGCCTTTGCTTCAGCTTTTGCCTCTTTCTTTGCAGCCTCTTGTTCAAGTTTCTTCTGCGCTTCGAGACTGATTGTCCCTAAACGCGCTGCGAGTGCCTCTATATCATCACATAGTCCACATTAGTGACAGTGTAAGGAAGTAAAAAGCAACATGACGCACCTTCGGAGTAGTATTTATCATACAAATCAGGGTGCTCATCCTTCAACCATTCCTTGCACTTTGTAAAGCTTGAGCCAAACTCGCAATATTCCAGAGGGAATGTGCAGACTGTTTATACAGTCGGCGTCATCATCCATACTGTCATAATTTCATCGTGAGCATTCACCTGAACAATATACCACCTCAAGAGGTGGCTGTGGCTCTGCAGCAGCAGATGATTCTGCCTCTGCAGGTGCCGGGGAGGTTGCTGATGTTGCAGCGGCAGGCGGAGCTTGGTGAGACTTTTTCGGCATTGTGGGGGAAGAGGAAGAGGATCCGATGTCAAAGTATATCTAATCAATGTTTATCTCCGGTACGTCCGATGAGACTTACTAAACTGTATGTAATACTTCCAAAATACGATTAAGTACCTCACTGGGATAGATTTGATAAGATGGTTTCGGCAGACAAACTAAAACGACTATACGATACTACTACGGAATATTCAAAATGGGACAGAACATTTAGAACTCATATGTACATAACATCTCATTTTAAAGGCACTAGTCTGAACACTTCATTAATTGCACATTGGTTTCAAATTCGTACGCTGATACAACAGTGAAAGTCTAGTCATGATGGGTAAAAGCTACAGCACTGTAATAGAATCCTTAATCATTTTGTTTGCTTTACTTCTTGAGCAGAGCGGGGGCGTTGTGGCCAGCAGAAAGGCCCTTCTCGCCAGCGAAATAGGCACCAGTTCCCTCGAGTTCCTCCCTACAAGCGAAGAGGCAGTTAGCTAATGCAATAGAATGAACAAGTGAAGACGCACTCAATACGGAGGAGGGCGTTGTACTTGGCAACACGCTCGCTGCGAGCGGGAGCACCAGTCTTAATCTGGCCGGTACCAAGAGCAACAACGAGGTCAGCAATGGCGGTGTTCTCTGTCTCACCACTGCGGTGGGAGATCATGACACCCCAGCCATCAGACTGAGAGAGCTGAGCACTATGTAACAATCTGTCAGTTATTGCGTACATGCGGAATTTGAGATCGCTTACGCCTGGATAGACTCAGAAATGGTACCGATCTGGTTGACCTTAAGGAGGAGACCGTTGCAGGCCTTCTTCTCGATGGCAGTCTTGATGCGGAGAGGGTTAGTGACCGTCAAGTCGTCACCAACGATCTGGATCCCGCTCTGGGAAGTGAAATGGGTCCAAGCCTCCCAGTCATCCTGGTCGAAGGGATCCTCAATGGAGACGATGGGGTACTGCTTGACATAGCTGAGGTAGAGGTCGGCAAGCTCTTTGCCAGAGATCCATTTGCTGGGATCAGAGTTGGGGTTCTTGAAGTCAAGATCGTACTTGCCATCCTTGTAGAACTCGGAAGAGGCAACATCGAGAGCAATCTTGATCTTGCCCTCGTAGCCAGCCTTCTTGATGGCCTCGGAGAGGAGTTCAAGGGATTCCTCAGCTCCAGAGACGTTGGGAGCGAAACCACCCTCGTCACCAACGTTGACAGCTGTTACGAGATAAGTCAATACGCGGCCGAAATAGAACTACTGGGACGCAGTAAACTCACCATCAATTCCGTACTTGGCGCTGATGACCTTCTTGAGGGTGTGATAAGTTTCCGTTCCGATCTTCATGGCCTCAGTGAAAGAGGAGGCGCCGGTGGGAAGGAGCATGAACTCCTGGAAAGCGAGCTTGTTGCCTGCATGGGAACCACCGTTGATAACGTTGAAAGCGGGGCAAGGGAGAACGAAGGGGGGCTTGACGCCGGCGAGGTCAGCGAAGTGCTGGTAGAGAGGAACACCCTTCTCTGAGGCACCAGCCTCAGCAACAGCGATGGAAACGCCGAGGATGGCGTTGGCACCGAGCTTGCCCTTGTTGGGTGTGCCGTCAAGCTTGATGAGGAAGTCATCAATCTCCTTCTGCGCAGTGACCTTGAGGCCGGACTTGAGGAGTTCAGGAGCAATGATGTCGTTGACATTGGCGACAGCCTTCAAGACACCTACGCGTCCAAAATTAGGTCAAAAACACGTTTGAAGCATGAGTGGAAGCTGGAAAACGCGTACCCTTGCCGACGTAGGCAGTCTTGTCGCCATCGCGGAGCTCTACAGCCTCGTGAATACCGGTGGAGGCACCAGAGGGGACGGCGGCGCGGAAGCGGCCTTGAAGAGATAGAATTAGATGGTCAGATCATCGTCTATTCATCGTCGAAGTTCACCTTTCTCGGTGTGGACATCAACCTCGACGGTGGGGTTGCCACGAGAGTCGAAGATCTAGGGAAGAGATGAGAAGCTAAGCAGAGAGTTGGGTGAGCAGGACGGGAGAAGGCCTACCTGGCGAGCGTGGATTTTAGTGATAGACATGGGTGGTGGTGGTGAAGAAAGAAGGATGGAGGCTGGGTGGGTTGGCTGGGTAGTTATAGGCAGTTATCGGCATCGATCTTAGTATAATCTCAAAATTCCCACGGACTGACGCGATAGTCTAAGTCTTGGGCACCAAAGGTCGATGTCAGATGGGGATGCCGTCGATCGTCCGATTGGCCCTCGCCTCGTCCGTCTCTCGTCCATCCCGCACATGCAATGGGCCGTCGGCCGTGTTTTGCTATCCCCATCCGAGTCTGTCTACTCACAACTCGCTCCGTCTTCTGAGCTAGACCATCAACGCGTAGAACACCGACATCAATTGAGCCAGACTAGGCTGATCTCACTTAACACAATACTTCGGGCCTTGAGCGAGCTCCTGAATCTGGAAACCGGAATTTTTTTTTACGATAATGGATCTACATACAGCATCGACAATGTAAATATCCCAGTGAGCTGGAATGCACTCGTCAGGTCGTGGAGTTAACAAAGCTCAGAGAGTTACTTACTTTCCTCCCTACACATGCGGGAATAAGGAGCAACAGCAACCCCCGCATGCTCACTTCTTCTTCCGACTTTCTGGCCTCTTCCCAACAGGGAGCGTCTTCATTAGGGCCGCTTTGCTGCGATTCTTGTTCTTCACATTCGCCTTGGAGTAGAAGTTCTCGGCCTTACGCTAGATAAAAATAGATCAGATCGGTTGAACTTCAGGCTTTGAGCGCGAACAGGAGGATTAACAAACCTTGTTGGTTTTCATGCGCGTCTCCTTTTTGCGTGCCTCGTCTAGAAAAAGAACTGTAAGCCAGGTCTCATCAGGGACATCCTGTAGTCGCGTACCTTCGACGTCATCAGCAGTAGCTTCATCATCAGAACCTTCTTGACCCTCCGAATTGTTATCATCCGCCACCACCTCCTCCTTAATACCCTCAAAGACATCACTCCATTTTAGCTCTTCTTCTTCCTCTCCATCTCTTGCTGCCGCCTCCTCAACATCGTCACCATTGGCACCTTCACCTGATGGCTCTTCCACACCAATAAACTCTTCTTCCAAAGGCCTAATATCCTCGGCAAGGAAAGTATTCTTCTGCATAATCGAGCCCAAATTCTGCTTCACCCCTGGTAGGTCTTTAGCCTCCATAGCTTTACCCTTGCCCTTCCAGTCCTTCGCTTTCTTCTTTGCCTCGGTAACATTGACTTCTTCAGGGCGCTCAGGTGGAGGAACGAAGAACGGAATACGCCCGCGCACCCAGTCACTCAAAACAATTTTAGCGACAGAATCTAGGTCGGGCTCGCCGCGCTTCAGGAGACGACCCTTCATTCTGGCCAACTTCTCCAAAAATACTTCAGGCTCCCAAGACTGTGTAGGGTCATCCTTATTCGGTAAAGGAACGTTGTAAGTTTTTGAAAGGTAAGCAGGCTTTATACGCTCCATCAGTGCAGGAATGTGCTCTGAAGGGGTAGGCAGGGCTTCCACACGAACGACACCCTTCAGGACAGTGGCAGTATGCGAATCGTGGGCTGAGGTAGGAACAATTCCGGGGCAGTCGATGAGGTATATTCTTCGTGTCAAGGTGATGTATTGCCAGACCTGTGTATGTATGGGCTGTTATTAGATGGTATATCAAGTACAACATTTACTTACCTTGGTTTCACCGGGAACAGGAGCAACAGTGCAAACTTTGTTGCTTTTGAGGGTATTAATAACGCTGCTCTTTCCAACGTTCGGGTATCCAATAAATCCAACAGATATTTGCTTTTTATCGGAGTGGAGCTGAGAGAATTGTCTCAGAAGCTGAATAAGCGAGCCTTTTCCGAACGAATGATTTGGCGACGCATGGAAGGCAATGGTAGGATAGCGGGGAGTAAGGTGTTGAATATAACGTGCCTAAGAACAGGTTAAATACATCCACTGAAACCAAGCAAGGAAATTTGCATACTGTAACCCAGTTAGGTACCAAATCACATTTGTTGATGATAAGAACAACTTGTTTATGCGACTTCTCTTTCTTGATATATTCAAGAACAGACTCGCACATTGTTCCCATGGGGTCACGAGCGTCGAGAATGTGAAGGATAACATCCGAAGAGTCGATAACCTTGTAGAGTTCTCCGTAAATACGATGAGAAGTTCCTTTGGCATAGATTGGTTCATTGTAGTCCGCGTGGGTTTGAGGCTCAACGACAGATGATGCAAGAGGTTCTACAGATTCGTTAAAGATAAAAGCTAAGCTTTTAAGACACTACATAAACGTACCAATTACTCCAGCACCAGACTGTGTAGCAGCGTCTTCTGCTACTTCCAGAGAAGCAGAGCTAATTTTACTAAGCTCCTCAAAGGATCCTGCTTCAACCCTAGGCTTTTTTCGTTGTGACTTAGGACCAAAGGTCTCTGAAAAAGGCTCAGTCTCAACGATATGAGGCCGCTAAAAAAACTACGTCAACGACGGGAGAAATCCTCAGCTCGAGGTTTTGCTTACCTTGCGAAGGTTAGGATTGGCAGCATCGTCCAACAACGCCATAGGTAACTTATTCCGTCGTAAAAGTACAGAGTAGGGATCGTCTTTCTTTCCATGAAGGCTCGTTCGGAAGTGGTCCAAGGCAGATTGAGAAATCACTCTTGTATTTCCTGCATGCAGTCTGTTATACATGCTGGATTAACCCTTATTAACGCAAACATACCGAACCACCGCCGATCAGGTTGCACCCTCCCTGGTTTTGTCTCATCCTCTCCCTTCTGAAATGCAGCGGCTTGGATAATCTTTCCATCTTTATCCCTAATGGCCTTCCCGCCAGTGAGCATTTTTAGTCGGCCAACTTGCTTCGCATTGCGGTAGAAGTTCTCTCCTTTGACTTTTTTGAGGGATATTGAGGAAGAAGATGATCTCGTCTTTGACGAAGAGTCGGACTTTTTGGTGGGCGCCATGCTGGACGACGATGGAGGAGATTACACACTTGTCCTCCACAACCGAGATGGTGTCCAAAAATTAGTGAAGTTCACACGGCCTGTTATAGCCGGATCCAGTGCCGCGATCCGAGATGTTGACAAGGACTCTGGTCAGTCTGCTACTTACAGTGCCCACCACAAGCATCACAACTAAACCGAGACCGCAAAATGTCGGACCGACTCCCAATAGAGACTTACATAAGAATTCATAACTTCTTCAAGTTTATTGACCACAATTGACCATCGACATCTTCGCCCGCCCCGACCCCGACTAATCCAGTATCTGATATTACTGTAAAGATGATAACATTAATTGCTCGTGCAAAACAAATGCATAGCATTTAAACTAGAGCAGCGGTGGGAGTGACCTGGTTTCACTTTCAAACTTCAAAACGCTCAGGTACTTACTGTGACTCAGGGTGGTTGTTGCCACAACTCATTGCTATTAAATTTTAACATCACTAGGTAAGGCTGTCAGCCAACTGCCAGCTCGCCAGCGGTCAAGGCGGGGCGGTGCAATCCTTCTTACAACCTTGTTCAACATTGATAGTCTCTAGCACTCGTGTCGACTTCAACTACTTACTAGTATTTAGGAATGCAATTCAACGCAGTCGACAGCTCGAACTTACAGTAGGTTAATACTCAATCTTTCCACTTTACAATTACTTATCGCCACCTAACTTCTTCAAGAAATAGACTCCCGCCACCATGCGAAAAATGTGGTTACTTAACGGGAATTCTCAAAAAGATACCATTGCAAAATCTTCCCCTTTCGCTTGTTCATTCGGAATTTGTCCCTGAGAACAACCTCTCTAGTATCCAAGCCTTGGTCTCTTCTTGCGAGGAATCCATTCGCACCCTTGGAGCTGAACTATGCAACCTTCAACTGGCTACTATGCTCCTCCAATCCCGAATATCGAACATTCGCGCGTTCCAGCGTTCATTGCTATCGCCTGTACGACAGTTACCAGACGAACTTCTAGGGGAGATATTTACCCATGTATGTCGCGATTCTATCGACATAGGGAGGGGTCGCGGAGCTATCTGGGATTTGCAGCAAGTTTGCACACGGTGGCGAAGAGTGGTGAGAAGCATCCCATCGTTATGGAGAAGATTTGAGATGACTGTCAGGGAGATCAATATAGCTACCGTTAACTTGCGTGTACAGTGGTGTCTAAAGTTCTCCGGAATGGCTCCGCTGTCGATCGAACTTCCGTGGCCGGATCCGAGTCCGAGGTTTCCTCCTAGCATACATGCTGATATAGCGAACCATGCAGATCGTTGGGCCTCAATTACGTTTAGCGAGGATGTGTTTAGCGAGGCATTGGAAAATACTTCAATGGGGGACATAATCAAACAAAGAGGACTATCAAAGCTTCATAAATTGAGCATATATGCGAAGAAAGTCCCTTTCAGTTATGATATTTTCCAAGCAGCCCCTGCACTCGAGGAACTCAGCTTGCACAATTTATTAACTCTCCCTGGTGTTTCCAAATTACCATGGGCCGGAATTAGAAGGCTTGTAGTGGAAGAATGCGACCTATTTTTATCAGGAGACAGAGATAATATTATTTCTACACTTTGTGCCATGTCCTCTTTGGAAGAGTTGACATGGAGGGAGAATTGCACTTCTGAATCAATACCCGAGACTCAAGTCATAACTCTTCCATTACTACATACATTTACTATTCAGGATCCATTTGGCGAGGATGCTGGCGCACGGATCTGGCATATGTTTCGTATGCCATCTCTTACCAACCTACAGTTCACACTGGATAAACGAAACTTCGATCTTTTTTTATTTATGACTCGAACTTCAGCATGTGCTGTTACAAAGCTTCTGCTCGAAGGATGTTCGACTAACTTCATTCTTGACGCTATTGAAGAGTTTTCCAACGCGGAGGAGCTTTCTCTTATGGGCATGAATGAAACCCAGGACGTTCTTCCCATGTTGATATGGGATCCAATGAACCATTCCTCTCCCAATTCAGAACCTGCTAAGCTGCTACCTTCCCTACGTGTGTTGAAGCTAGTGTTCTATGATCTATCTTACGAGGATTTCCCGCCTGAGTTGACAGAGATTATACTCTCAGTGGCGGAGATTATGCGCTCTAGATCAATTGCTTCCAGTGCGATGTCGGGTGACCAGCAACCATTGAAATCTCCTTTGACATCTGTCAAAATTTCTCTTTCACGTCATGATCTAGTTAGGTATACATATCCATTGCCTCTCGCTCACCTCATTAGCCTTGGAGACGACTTGGGGATGCAAGTTGAAGTCGACATCGATTGAGAAGTAGCTGTGACGAGCTCCGCATTAGACTCAGCCATAACTTATCTAGAAGTTCAAGCAAGAGTAGAAACCCAAGTAAAAAATAACCATGTTTATGTTCACCAATCAGCGTCTGAAGGAATATAACTTACTAAATTCTTTCAAACATGAATACCGATTAAAGTAAAAGAAATCACATTCGTCGTTTATAGCTAGTGATAGTATGTAAGTATGGTGTTCATCTATCCTACAGTTATATTGTAAACAGGAAAATGTCACGTTGGTGACTTTTAATGCTTTCATTAACCGCTGAGGATACGCTGGATGACCATTGTCTCCTCTATGCTGAGTTGGTCCAGAACAGCTTGGAAGTTGGCGCCTTCGTTGGTTGCGCGTTCGCGAATGAAGGATATCAAATGGGCCTGCAATATGCGGGTTAGAAAACAAATTGATAGGCTTCGGACGCCAAATAACTTACCTGCATGTCCATCTGAGAAACAGGGTCGCTTTTTAAGTCTTCGTCGTCATTATCGTCAAGCAACTCATCATTGTCGAATGCCATCCCTTTTGGTCCAATCATATCGGACAGGAATGCTAACTCATCTTCTTTAAAGCCTTGATGGAGCTTTTCTTCTTCTGTCCACTCTTCATCCTGTAGAAATTAATACTAATTACTATCAATGAATAGACGTGCTTACATCCTCGTCGGAATCTACGTCCTCGAAGTGACCATGCTTGGCTGAGAGGGCAGCGGACTCCCCTCCAGACTGAAGATCTTGAAGGATGATCTTAAGAGCCTTCACAGGGAATGGAATAGACGTGAATTCGTGGGGAGCTATAAGCAGATAATGTCAGTTCCAGTCCAAGTAAACGTGAAGGCGTATTAATAAAAGGGTCGTACTCTTCTTCGTCCTCGACCGCGTCATAATAACTGGGGAAAGTAGGAAATTAAGCAAGGAAACGTACTACGCAAGGACTTCGATTTTGTCTCACCATCCTTCGTCTCAGGTTTGATGATGATGTCGCCCTTGACCATCAAGTT
The DNA here is from genome assembly GCA_025738555.1 of Cyathus striatus. Taxonomy (NCBI): domain Eukaryota; kingdom Fungi; phylum Basidiomycota; class Agaricomycetes; order Agaricales; family Nidulariaceae; genus Cyathus; species Cyathus striatus. Next base: position 2,124,438 of record JAOVFP010000015.1, on the reverse strand, counting down.
TTGTAAGCTGGGTCGTCCAGCAGCGAAAAGCTGGCAAAGGGCAAGAGTGCTGACACGGGAAGGCCAGAAACCCTGGAATGTAGATGCGTTTTCACACCATGTCTGGATAAGGATGTCGAGCCCAGAACGACCTTGAATGTTCATTGATTCAAGAAGAGAGAGAACAACATCACGTTGATTGTTTATCAGGAACGCGAAAGGAATAACAAGACTCTGCGCATATAAAATCAACACCTTTGTATAAATGGTTTCTCCGGGTACATACCTGAGTGAAAGTGGCAGTCTTAGAGGTGATCATGCGAGTAACCATGGCTTGCAGTAGCTGAGGTAGGACAGGAAGAACTCGCTCGCCTGTCCTTCTAAAGAGATGTATGATAAGATCGCCAAGCAGGAGACCAGCATGTTCGTCGTCATGCTCAAGTGTGCGAGCAACGAGAGCGAGGACGTGGTCGAGCCCATTGCGACCTTCTGAGTCAGTCCAAGCGACAAGCTGGTTGCAATCTTTACGAACGATCAATGTCAAACATGCAATACCATTCTAAATAAATAAATAGGTGTTAGATACTAACCAACAAAATAGTTTAAAGCATACCTGGAGGACATCTCTGTCTTCAGACTCAAGAAGAGATTTGAAAAGGTTGGGAGCGATAAGACCGAAGAAACCTTCTCCAAGCCCACTTTCGGGACAACCTCTAACCAAGCTGGATATAAGATCGATGGCACTCCCTGAAATCCATGACTCAGAAGGTTTGGCAGACGCGATGGCGTTGTTAAGCACTGGTAGAGCTTGTTTAACTACACTTTCATACATTCCAGAGACCTTGGATCCAGCCAAAGATGCAAGGATGTCACTGAGGATGGACAAGAAAATAGGATCTAAAAATATGTTAGATCACGACAAAGAACTCATTTACTAAATGTATTACCTTTGATGTTCTTACTCCAAACATCAAGGATTGCGAGGACCAAAGACCCAGAGAGATCAGGTGTCACCCACTTGCCTTGATCAATTTCTACCACCACAGATATTGTCTCCAATACAAGAGAAAGTGTGTCCTCAGAAGCAACGTGTAAGAAAGGTCCAAGATCCTTTGCAATACGTGGAGCAAATGGAATGAGAACAGAATCTTCTCCATCTTGGCAGAAGCTAATGGTACTTAGTTAGACACACTTTCGTACGTAGGATGTTTGCTTACTTATGGACAGCCTTAACAGCAGAGATCTTGACAGGAACTCCAGCATCGTTAGATTCAATGACTTGGATCGCAGCATCCAAGTACTGTCCTGCGGACTGGACGGGCAAGAGCTTTGCATACTGACTGGCAAATACAAACCCACGACCTTGGAGGAAGGAAAACTCTGATAGAGCGAGAATAGATGGTATGACGTTGGTGAGGAGATACTCGATATCGATAGGCTTTTGGCGGCCAGAATCTTGCTCGTCCTCGATGCAGTCAAGGATGGATTCAGCTTGAGAGCCAACGGCAGCAAGGGTAGCTTCCAGAGGTTTCCACCTGGTCAATTATATGAATAGATGTAATGCAATGACCTAAGCCACTAACCAGTCAGCCTTTCCTGCTTCTCGAGCTTGTTGAGACGACTGGAGAACCTGGGTAATCGCGGACTGGAATGCTCGAGTAGTCTGTGCTGGCATACGCTCAATTATAGCCTACCAAATAAAAACTAAGTGGCAGGTTGGCAATTGAAAAATGGAAACATACACCAAGTAAGTCAAACCCGGCTACTCGTACGCCGTATTCCTGAGTTTCATCTTCTTCTTGCTGAACAAACGCATTCGCATTGTTGGTCCAGGTCTCCTCCTGTTGTAGAAATGAGATATGTGTCATCATGACAAAACGAAACTACATACATCCTCGTTTGACATTTGGACAAAATTTAGGACCGAAGATACTAGTCCATTAAGACTAACTTCCTTATACCAGTCATGAACCTTTCCAGAACGGGTGACTGCAGCAAGGAAGTCAAGAACCGGGCATATTAGCTGAGGAAGCTCAAGACTTTCATCTTCCGAAGTCGGAGGGACGAAACTGTCGTCATTGAGATAATAGTGTGCAAATGTAGGGTATAGGATATGTAGATGGTTAACTGATATGTTCAGAAACTGAGGGAGGTATGGCCCTAGAGCACGAGGGAAGGAGACAAAGGTGGTATCGAGAGTCTGTCCAAAAATATGAGAAGAACAGGCAAAACTAATTTATTACATTACGCACCTTGAATATTTGAATGCGGACCAAAAGACCATCCCAGTTGTTCGCATTCGAAACATCATTTGAAGGATCCATATCGAGAAGAACTTTAAATGCTTCAAGCCAAACCGGGAGAACGGATGCTATAGCCTCTTTGACCGCTTGAGGATGCTGATCTTTCACCATGAACAAAGCAGTTACGCATTGACGGAATACTGATACAGTGCGAGCACGAGTAGGAGCTGAGTGTGTCTAAAATTTATAGTGTAAGTCACATCTAAGAAAATAAACATTGCGAAGGCATACTTCTGCAGATCCCAAGATAGAGAGCAATACGGGCAACAACTGACGAAGGACTGGAAGAATTTGATCCTCGGTCAAATCTGATTTAATGAATTCGGTGAAGACCTGCATGGCTCCGTGAACAGAGTCGGGAGATCCAGAGGAAAGAAGACCAATAAGTGAGTTTAGGAGATCAGGATATTCATCAGGCCAGTCGCAGTTAGCTATTTCAGAAAGAGTATGAGCCTGTTAGAAGTCATATGGTGTCATTATGCGATTTAAACCAAAAATAAAGGGGAGACGAACACATAGTGACCTGATTTTCCGATCCCTGTCAGAAAGCCCTTGGAACACTGCCTGCCTAACTTGTGATTTGATCTAGAGTAACGTCGCAAAAGTTAATAAAACAAATCAATTCGGCCAAAGAAGTTATATAAACCTCTACTGGTGGAGCAGAACCCTTGAATGAAGGAAAGAATGGGGACCATCGCTCCTTCACGTACTTCCTAAGAGAGATACTTGCTGAGTACAATCAAACAACCAGAATAAGTATAAATCGCGTCGAAAAGCAGAATATCGACTCATCTGTCTTAATGAGCTATCGGCATCTTGAGCAAGAATAAGTTGCGATAAAGCCAATCCAGCCTCTATACAAGACGCGCTTTAGCATAAGATACGACAGATGTAGCACAAAAAGGATACCAGGAGAGGTAAAAAACTCTGCTAGCTTTAGTTCTGCGGCAATCCGAACATTTGTATTGGAGCTGAGCGTAGCTTTTAGACATTCTGCGATCTGGGTGGTGGTAGCCATGGTGCAAAAGTGAAGATTATCTGGAGCGCGACCACGTGCAGGACGCGTTAATCAAATTGCTCTAATTTGTAACTTCAAAACAACCGTCACTAGTCACTAATTACTCTCTTGCTTATACCACCACCATAAGTGCCACTTGTCAACACGCGGTTGTTGCTCTGCAATGGGCGTGACAGATCCACCCGGAAACGAAAAGGTGCCTACAATGAGGAGGTCCAGTCGCAAGAAACATAAACCGGCATCCGGTGATGCCGTAGTCATTAAGTCAAGTGTCGGAGAGTCCTCGAAGCGAAAGACCAGGTCAAAAGCGGGCAGACTTTCGGACCTCCCAAACCAACACCTCGACATTCTGTTCGAGGTTAATATGTGACTAGTTCTTTACCGACGCAGACTAAATGCGCCATTTAGATATTTGGGTATCTTCATCCTTACGACCTTCTGAAGTTAGCGCGTACAACCAAGGATTTTCGACGGCAGCTTTTAGATATCTCTTCAAGACCAATATGGAGAGCTTCTCTGAAGAACATACCTGATCTACCAAAATGCCCACCAGGCTTGACGGAACCTCAGTGGGTGAACTTAGTGTTCTCTCCTCATTGTCATGTAAGATCATTCGCGTCTTAAATTTGTGATATACTTATACATTATTAGCTCTGTCTATGTGTTGTGCGTACAATAGAGTGGAAATTTCGGGTAAGAATGTGTTCCAGATGTACAAAGCAACAGTAAGAAGGCGCTCGGCATTCTGTTCTGCGAAACATTAATGAGCTTCTAGCTTACGGTGTACATTCATGTCTGAGAAACCCCCCTTAATCGCTCAGCGGTGCATTGATCCCACCTTTGAGTTTTATATCCCCATAAAAACAATAAGTAGGTCAATTACTTGAGCAGTGCCGCAAATATCTGATTCTACTACTAGAGTATGATCGGTATTACTTCGATAGAGATATGAATGAAATCACATCCAAGTATAATTCTTTGAATACCGAGGAACAGAAGCGCACATTTTTGGAAGACAAGAAAGAAAGTGTTCGCCAGATAGAAGAGGTATGCTGCATACTCTTCAACAAATAGGACAGTAGGTTGACAATTGTTAGCATTCCCTTAAATGCGAAGCTTGGCTCGCCAAACAGGTAATCAATCGTAGTCAAGAGCTTGACAACATCCGAACAGAAAGGAGGAAAGCGTGAGCATGCTCACTGCAGAATATTGTATCTTCTCTGCAATGATTAATGCTTATATTTAGCATCCTAGGGAAGATCATAGAATTAGGATACGAAGAAGATTATCTTAGTATTCGCTATCCTGATTCGTTTGAGGATCATAAGCTTGTAAAGCATCCACATCCTCTCACGGAGCGTGGTATGTTTTTTCGTTCCTCGTTTATATTACAAACTTACATATATGTTTAGTCTGGAACAACATTAAAGCTTCAATGGTGCAATATATGGAAGAAATGCGTGCAAAACGAATCGTCAGGGAAAGAATTGCGATTATCTCCAAGCGAAAAACACTTGCTATCAGAGAGCTCACCAGGTTCAAGAATGTAGACCTCCCTTGTACAGATATAACGCCAGAAGGACCTGATTTTTGCGACTTCCCGCCAGTCAAGGCCCTTATTGAGCAGCCTATAGGCGATATTGCTGACGAGCCAAACTTTTCCGAAGTTTATGACCTCCTACCTGATTTAATTATCTCATGGCGTGCGCATGTGCGGGAGCTTTTCATTTCTCATCTGATCGACGTCGGTCCAACACATTTCTCAGTTCTACGGTCATCTGAGCTTCGTATCCGTTCCAATGAGCCACGTATAACAAGGGAAGAAGTGGAGGCGGTGGCTTCACTAGCTACCACGGTGTTTTATTGCCATAGCTGCTCTGAAGTGGAAGAGACCGTATTGTTCTACCCAGAGGTGCTAGGACATCGTTGTTGGACGCGGGGCCGGTTTCAAGAACGCGACCCGTGTCATTTTCTCGATTACTATATAATAACGGGAAGGGCAAAATGGAACTGCAGTGGATCCGCCCTGACGTGGAAGCTCTCTGAAGCAGCAGCTAGATATATTATTGAATTAGCATTGATGGACCCGGACGCTGCAACCACTCACAATATGGATTCGTCTCAGACTCGGTTTGTGTGTTCTGATTGTAACGACTTTATACGTCTAGTGCCGTCTGCCGATGACGATGACGAAGATAACTATAAACCTATTTTAACTACATTTGGATGGAGAGAAGCGGTAGGTGCTCTCACTCGCTTTTTGAATAGATCCTGAAATTCTTGTCTTGATCTTATAGGTATCTCATTTAATAAATTATCACGAAGATCCTGCCAGTTACGACATGAAAATCTTCGATCTGTCTGATCTTGAAGATCTCAGCTGTGAAGTACTTGACGGTTCTGAGATGCGGGCGTGGAGTTGTACACATTGTCGCGACTTGCCAATAGAAGGACCACGTAGGAGTCTTGAACGTGTCAAAACGCACGTTATGGAGCAGTAAGGAACCTTTAGTTACCAACTTTCCCCGTTATTTATTGAGCACTTTCATACAGCCATGATATCTTCGATCCCAGTCTCAACCGCGATTATTTCCTGGAGTACGAATCTCCAAATATTTACCACGCGGTTTCAGATTTCGATTCGGATGACGACGATTTGTTTGATTTCTGGTGAAGAGCTGTATTGGCATCCTGTGCCTTATAGGTGACATGTAAGACTATTTTCATTGATGTTGACAGGTGCACTACCGACAGTGACTTTAGAAATGTCACCAAAGTATACCCGTGAATCATGGAAACTAGTCTACCTTTTCCCTGTTTCTGACCGATACAAGTTGCTCTGAGCTGCTTACTTTACTGAACTACTTTTATACAACATCACAAGTTTGATATCCAAGAAATACGCTGTAATACACTATAAAATTCGTCACAATAATAATAAGAACATTTGTACAAATTGGATTGCAAGTATAAACGGGCAGTGAACGTATGACTACTCGGCAATATATTTGGATGGTATTATTGCCGTCTTCGCTTCTTGCATGTCCCCATGTTTTCATGCTCTTGGTTCTCTTCTATTTTGCCTCAAACGAAGCACCACCCGGACCCTAATTCAACGCCTTAGCACCCCAATGCACACCTTACACCTCATAATACCGCTGAACACCACTCACCTTCCCCATCTTCAATGCCTTCATCGCCTCCCTCTCCGCCGCCCTCCGTTTGATAAACCCAAACATGCGCCGGATATCATCAAACATGAATATGGGTATGAGGGTAGCCATAACGGGGATGGCGATCTTCCAGAAGAGGAGGTCGGAGTTGTTTTGAACTGACCACATGGGATCAAAGTTCATTCCCTGTAGTGTCGGTTAGTTGTACCACGCTAATGGGGAAGGGGGGAGACGCACGAAGTAGCCTGTGAGAAGGGTCAGAGGGAGAAAGATGATTGTCGCCAGTGTTAGCCTGCTCATGGTTTTATTCATCTCATACGAGGCCATCTGTACATCCGTCAGCCACACACTAAGGAAGACGAAAGAAAACCGCGACGTGCATTAAACGCGTAGTTAATCAAATTCTCTGAAATACCAGCGAACATATCAAGACTCATAAGTGCAAAATCCACATGATCATACACGTCCGCCTGCACCCCTTTCATCAGCAAATGTCCAAAATACAGAATTAAGACTTACGAGATAAACCTTAGCCTTATAGCTGAAATACCCCTCAACCACAATCCTCTTCTTTCCACCACGCCCATTAGCAGTCTTAGCAACCTGCATCTGCTTTCTCCATCTCCTCTCCTCCTCCTCCCTCTCCTTCTTAATCCGCTCTTTCCTCCTCTCTCTCCTCACCTGTCTCTTCGACTTTTTCTTCTTCCTCTCTTTCTCCTTTTCTTTCTCCGGTGAGGCTCGCGGGGGAGAAACAATGCGCGAAGGAGCAGGCGACACCCCCCTAGATCCAGCTGGCGAACCTCTGGATGATGAAGGATAAAAGTGCGGCACTGGGACTGTGATTTTCCTTTTGTCTTCTAAGTCTGTAGCTCCGCCTGTAACCTCGTTATCACTCCTCTCATCCTCCTCGTCACTCCCGTAGTCCCTGAACCGGTCTGCTAGGGCAATGCACCTGTCCAGATCATACTTCCTCAGTCCGAATAACATGGTTTTGATTGGGTCGAGAGTGCGTTTATGCATGATCAAGTCCCCGGAGAGGATGTGTACTGATAAAGGATTAATATATGGGTAAAAGAAAGGAACGGGGGGAGCGTACGTGCACGAACGGAGTTCATAGATGGGGAAAGAAGAATATCGTGTTCGAGTTTATGTATTTTGCGTTGGTATTCGTCCATCATCTCCAAGATGCGGTCAACCGCTGTAAGTACCACAAATAAGTGTTTAGTGCAGATATACGCATAGAACCACGCACCTAAATCAAGAAGACTCTGCACAAGCAGTGATGCGTCTTCCGACTGTCGCAATACCGAGTTCTCTTTATGCAATCGGGCCGCAATAGGTTCTGTATAATCCAAGTTCGGAGTTTCGCGTATCGAAATCACAGTGCCTGTACGCTTTGAGCTTCCAACTGACGAGAACCGAAATTGAAAAACCTACCATCTCTCATCAAAAAGATAAACAGCGGCTCATGCTTGACGATAACCCTATCCTCCTTCGTAATAGTTTGAATGCGGAGTATCTCCTGCTGCTGTCTCACATCCGCCAGAACAGGTCGTGTGGTTGCCTGCGTACCCGTACTAGCCCCCGACTTGGAGAGAATAGGTGTGCGTGAATTGACCTGTTCAACGACTGGCACGGTTGCCCCTGCTAAGGAGGATCTGTCGCTTCCATTTGTGACAGTTACGCTACCAGAGCTTTGACCACTAGCATTTCCCGTCTCTGCGCGGTTGAGTTCATCGTATGCCCGGTCGGGCATGCATCCTACTCTGCCACAGCCCGGAGCTTCCGTGGCTGGTTTGTTAGCTGCTACGAGGTCAGGGTCGCCTGGTTTCGGGAGAGAGTGGGATAGGATGCGGAGGAAGAGGTGTTCTTGGTAGTAGTCCGCTTTGGAATGGTCGTGCCCTTGGTCGTGTAGCACGTCTTCGAGTGCTAGAGCGTGTAAATCTGTTATTGATTAGCTTCAAGTACAAAAAGGAAAAGGAGACGTACTTACTATACCTCAAAGTAACAGCAGATAACACATTCCAATCAATACCCCCAATATTAATCCACCTCACAACCTTAGGCGGCCAATCTTCATCATCCACATCGGTCTCGCTCCCCTCCATGCCATCCCCTAGACCTTTCATAGCGCCCAAAGGCTCATCATTCATATGCTGAATAAACTCCTTGTTGTTCATCCGTTTAAACTGCGCCTCCTCCGCATCATAGTCTATAATATCGATAGTGCACTCCTGCTTGAAGTGACTGTATTCTGCTATCGCCTCTTGACTGCGCGGGTTTATTCCTGGTTCTGCACCGGGATTGCCATGCGAGTGGGTTGGACGCGCGCGGGAGCGGCCGCGAAAGGGCTGATAGTGGGAGAGCAGGGAGGGGTCGATGTACTGAGGCAGCTCGGGGGAGTGGGCATACGATGGTGTACGGCTATGGCTATGGGCAGCAGCAGTAAATGCGCTGTGGGGAGGCATCGTCGGTGTGGGTGAGTCTCAGTTAGGGAAGACAGAAGGGGGGGGACTACATGGACGTTCAAGTTATTTTTGGAAAATGACGAGCTCGAGACTCCAATCCACATATCCACGTCATAAAATCGCTTGAATTTTCCTTATCTTTCTTTTGAAAATTGTATCAATATAAGTGCATATTTATCCTATGCCTTGGTAGGCCAGTGAATCGTAATAAGTGCTCTGAAAGAAACTGCAAGGTTAGTTCAAAACTTATTGCAAGGTTCATCGAAAAGCAATGACATCTTGTTATTTGTCACTGTTAGAATCTAAGGCCCTCGGCAACTAAAATCTAAGCGAGCTAAGCGCTACATAAACTTCCGCATCGAACGACGAGCAAGGCAGGCTAAGTTAGGCCAAGTTCCAGAGATGGCCAAGGCGTCGAACAAAGAGAATTGTCCAACACCCGTTACATAACACACAGTACATAACCTGGACTACTCATACGAATTGATAATTTCCGTCTATAATGCAATAGTAATAGTATGAAGTAATATACAAATCCAGATGTTCGTCCGTCAAGGACGCATTGCAATAATGACCCTTGAATTAGAAGTAAAGAGCGAAAAAAGACGAAAAATTCAAACCGGGAATCAAAAGCCCTCCTTCCCTAAATCCCATTCCCGAACAGACCCTTTCTTCTTATACTCAATATCCATAACACTAACGCTATCACCGTTCCACCTATCCGAGGCCGCCGCAGAACTAGACGCAACCGCCCCCTTCTTCTTGTCCTTTTTACTGGTCGTAATCCCAAGTCGCTCCATCCGTTTCTTCTCCTCCTTATCCTGCTGACGCAGCCGGATCAACTCAAGCATCGCATCCCACCCCTCGAATTCCGCATTATTAATCAATCCCGTAGCCGGGACCTTGGGCACAGAGAGGGGCGCGACGTCTAGCCGCGGGTCGTAGGATTCCTCAAAGTACTTGTCCATCTTCGATGGTACATGTACGGTGGGCTCGGGCCCAGGGGTGGGAGAGCGCGATAACGCGGGAGATATCGACATGCTTCGTGTACGTGCCGTTTGGGAGCTCGACCTCGACTTGGCTCGTTTCGCCGCGCGGAATTTAGACTCAGGAGTGGGGGAGCGGCGGGGAGATGGGTTTGGTGACCGGCGCCGTTTCGATGGGCCTGCCACCGGTGGAGGAGATGGGTCTCTCCTGCAAGAGGAGGAAGACGCTTTTGCATTGACATCTTCCAGATGGGGGCCAGGCGTAGGGGATCTTCTAGGGGAAGGAGAACGTCCCCTTAATTGACAGGACTTGGAATCATCATTATCCTCTAAATCATCCAGGGCATATTTCACAGGACGTTTGCCCTCCCTTCGGCGGTGTGAGGATGTATCATTTTCGCTGCGCACCGAGGAACGGGACCTGGAGCGCTTCGAAGTAGACAGAGAACGCGGTTTCTCTGCATGACGTCTGTCTCTTTCCCTGTCTCTTTCCCTCTCCTTATCTTTCCTGCGTTCTCTGTCCGTGCTACGCCTACGCTTTCGACGACCCTCTTCATCTTCGTGATCACGATGTCTTCGAGGTGATCGACTTCGACTTCTATCCCTTCTCTCCCTTCTCGCAGACGACGACACCTCATCATCCCGCGTAGTCCCGGAACGACGTTCCGACCTCTCCCCCCTTCGTCGCTCCCTTGATCTTGATCGGTGCCTACGTCTGCTTTCCTCCTCTTCATCATCGCTCCCCGTCCACGTCTCCCAATTCCTCGGCTTCTTCCTCGACCTATCGGCCCTCCTTCCATCCCACCTGTCCCAACCCTCCTCCTCCTCCTCCCTCTCCCTCCTCCGCTTCGATCTCGCTGACGAAGAGGAGGACGAGCTCTTCCCGGACCTCCTCCTGCGTTCAGCTTCAACAGCTTCCTCGGCGCGTTTGCGCCGCTCAGCTTTCTCCTGCTCCCTCCTCGCTCGCTTTATCTCCTCAGCAGCCTCCGCCTGTGCACGCAGAATGGCCTTGTTGTGGTCGTCCGTGCTTCGAATGATGGAGGACAGAAAGCGTTTGTTGGGTTTCGGTGCATTGCTATCTCTATTCCAGTAGGTAAATATTTCATATCAATAGTGTATGCGGGGAGGAGGGACGTACAGATTGTTGGCGATATAAGCGCGGATGCCTTGTTGGCCATAGCGTTCTGCTTTCTTCTTGGCTTCTTTGAGGATTAGCTCTGCAACATGGCGATCGAGGTCGTCGTCTGTGACGGTGCTAGAGACTGATGAGCCCATTTGGGCACGGACGAGGTTGGAGACGACGGAGGAGAGAGAAGATGACATGGTGTACGTGATGGAAATGGGAGGAAAGACGGGGATATGAGAATGGCAATCAGTTGTTGAAGTAACTAATTAACCAGCATGCTCAATGTTCGTGGCTGCTTTCCAAAGTTGCTAGCGACAGTTATCCCATTTGCGGTTGTTTGGCTTTGTTGCGATCAAACGCTAAAGCCTTCTACCTCTAATCACCACCAGAACACTCCAATCACACTCCCCTTAAGCTCGCCAGAACCACAAATTAGCGCAACAAATCGAACGTATCATTTGATATGCTACAGAATCATGCTCTACGTAGGTTATAAGGATTATCATGTATCTACTAAATAAAATCATTAACACTCGGGTCTACTAAAAAGAAACCCTGCAGCTGCAAGCTGATTGGGGGAATAGTGTGGAAGAATAAGTACTATGCACTATGCGTGGGACATTTAAATGTTAAATAAACGTGTGGATAGTTTAATAATGCGAGTTGCGGATTCGATTCGATTGAGTTGTAATTGAAAAGAGAAAAAATGGAGTGAATGGTGTACAGTATTCGTGTCGTAAGGAGAGTTCAAACTCTGCGATGAGGTCGTAAAGGAATGCGTTAAGAATCGAACAGAACATGGACAACGGCGTCCATTTACGAGCGCATGAGATAAATATTATCAATCGCTTTCGGACGAGGATAACTTTGTCTTGCGATAGGATCACCTCTCTGCATGAAAGCAAAGAATATCAGAAACCATATTTTTAAAAACTAAGATAAAGAACGCACCACAAGCTTTCGGAAGACTTGGATATCACTCGTAATCTTCAGCTCTAAGCCGTAATACGCGCATGCAATCTTAAGCCCAGAAAGGTTAGGATTGCCGTCACCACCGTTCCACAGGTGTACCGTGACCGCCTTTAACGCGCTCCTCCCCGACTTGGCAAGTTCCACAACCGGCTGCAACACCGTATCAGCATCAACTCCAATAGCTACATGCTCCACTGTGCTGGGCACTTTCTTGAAAACAGAACCCGGCACTGAACCGCTTTCGATCACGACTTCTCGAAGGTTTTTGCACTTTTGTACTGCGAGAACATGATCGGGAGATGCGCAGGTGGGAAGCGCGAGGGATTGTAGAGAGGATCCATGCGAATCTGCCAGGTACTCTAGAAGATGGGCTGTCGGCTCTCTTTCAAGCTCCAGGATGCGGAGGGATGCCGCGGAATTGTGCAAGAGCCATTTCATGAAATCAACTGATGGGGACGTTTGAAAGTTCAAGCGTAGCTCTTCGAGGGCACAGGGAAACGGCTCCGAGGCTGGAGAGGGGAGTCGAGGTGGGGTACCGCTTATGTGAAGGGCTTTGAGGGAAGACCAGACGTCGAGGAGCTGGATGATGGACTCTTCGTTTTCAGACCAGTTATTAAACTGGAGAGCAGAAATCTGGGGGCCAGACTTTAGAAGGGACAGTGTGTGTTCGTCGAAGGAGGGTGCAGGACGTTGCATGCGAGCAATGTCTGGTGCACCTACGATATCCTCGCCAGGTGCAGCACATCCATACAGAGACAGACTAAGCTCGTATAGGTTTGGACACATGGTGACGGCGAGACCGAAAGAGTGGTGGTGAATTGCGAAGGGCTGATTATGGTCAAGGACGACCTTCATGCGGACGACGGCATCTGCCAACACGCGGCCTCGTTTGGTGGAGCGGTCCACTGCCATAGCGAATGATTCGAAAGCCTTCTGAGAGCGCAGCGTGACTTGGCTGTAGAGCAGCTTCTGTGCTGCGGTTGACCATGACCTGCAGACAAGGGCGCAGGAGCGGAGGAAGACAGTATTGGGTTCGAGATCGTCGTCGTAGTACGCCGCCTCGATGATTGACAGTACGACTTCTAGTGGTATGGCAACGGTGTTCGGAGATTGAGCTGCTGGCTGGTCCAGAGGAGCAGGTCTTGGTGCAGATGGACTACGTGCTATCGCTGGAGCAATGCTGAATGACAGGTCATGCTGTGGCGCTTTTGAGGGCGAGGCAAAGAGATTTGCGATGGCGGCGGGGAGATAGTTGGAGAGGGAGGAGGCAGGGGACTGGGGGAGGTCGAAGAGATCAAAGAAACCCATCGTTAGAGTCGTGAAGAAAATAGGACGAGGAATGTCGGGATGGGGGGGCGCAGGGGCAAGGACATGGCAGGAAGCAGAGAGACTTATATTGCAAAATGGTTGGTGGCCCGCTCGAAACAGGCGGAGAGAGTCAGACTGAGGAAGATCTCAGATGAAACAAAGCAAAAATGCCGTTTCGATCTCAGCTCAAAATTCAAACATGGCTCAATCTGAGTTAAGAATCTGCCCGCATTAGGAAATTAAATAATGTTCAATTACGTTGATCGTGCGAAATCCCGTTCTCTGGGTCCCTGCCTGCCCCTTTCGTCCTTCCCTGCCCAGATGTTTCTTGCCTCCTCCGTCTCCTCCTGAACCTCCTACCTCACCCTCATTAAAACACATACCCGCCGCGTCCTTTACGTTCCAGTTCCATGACTCCATTTCCCCGGCAAATTCACCGGTTCTCTCGCAAGAATTCCTTCTTCTCTCCATTTCTTTTGTTTTGCTTTTTCCTACCATCCAATTGTGTTCCTCTGTCCAGTGCCACCGATGCATGCCACATGCCTATCACCGCACTGCTCCTGCATCGCTCCCCATGCGCTCTCCTCAAACGCAGTACAGAACTGATCATACATCCATTTATTTATATTAATCTGCCGAGGCCATCTACCGCCGTGACTCACGACATGTTTTCAGCTTTGACGGAATTGCAGTGAGAATTGACGCGACAGTCACCGCACAGGCGCTGATAAATGTCGGGAAGCTCGAGCCTGGCACGTGGCCATGACGTGACGTTCCCACCCATACGGGGGCACGGAACATCCTGACGTCTTTCACGGAGAGGTCGGGACTTCTTTCCGTACGTACTCCCCGACCCGGGTCGTGCTAGTCTGCCATGGGCGCTCCCCATTTCTTCATTCTGCCTGCTCGCTGGTACCAATCATCCTCCACATAGAGTACAGCTTGCCTTTGCAGCGTGTCCTGCCCCTCCTCGAAGCCCTGCCTGTACGGCAACCTCTTACATCGATACCTGCCTCTTCGGGCCTTGTTCGGACTCTAGAACTACCCATTATAACGGCAGCCCCGTTTGACGCGTTGCCTATCTACCTTTCTTTCCAAAGAATAAATGTCACTGCAACTGTCTCTTAATTTTTCAATGGGTGAGCATATCCAGTATCTAATCTCGTACTTAACAATCACTCCACTAGACTTGCACTTTACTATGATCGACCACCTATCTTTTACTCTGAGTAGCAATCTATCACCTCTTTTACAACAACTCTCTGACATACCTTCCGTAATCCTACCCAAATAACCACAGACTTCATGTACTGCTATTCTCCGCTGTAGCCCACCCAGAAACCCAATCGATGGGCGCTCGATAGAACCTCATACATCGAACCTTCAATTCCTCTCAATTAAATCTTATGCAATATGTATCCCAGTAACCGCAATCCCCAACAAGGTAACTTCACCGCCTCGTCCCTTGTTTCTGACTCGTTTCTTCCATTGTACTTGGCTTAAGTAACCAGTGGAAATAGTACGGACTACTACGGACGTATGTGCATCTACCGCAGCAGTTTCCCTGGATGACTCCTGCTCCTCTTCTGCATGTGGCGGACGGGCAGCATGTGCATTCTCTCGACGCGACTCGCTTGGGAAACCATCGATCCTTTACATACCAAACCTGGTTCATGTCTCCCAAGGATCAAGCTTTGGCACTTCTTCCTGGTAACATGAACATACCAGTGGTCGAAGGTGACTCCAGCGTATAGCCTTCAAAGTTGACCTCAAGAACCTTGACCGCTCGGCTTTCAGTGGCCGTCCTATTCCTGTAATATCTCATCTTGAGCCTTCGCTCCCATCAGCGTTTGACCGGATCCATCAGATATGTATCATAAAAGCTTACGACCTTTCATTTTATCTGCCTGTTTTTCTCACTCAAATATCATTTCGAGATGTGCAGCATGCTCTTATATTACAAGTATTGCTGTTCGTGATATCATTTCTATCGCTCAACACCGTTGATACTTTCCAGCTGTAACCAGCTGATATGGTCATATCTCTCAAGTTTACGGGAATGGGCTCCATTATGGAAGCACCCCGGTTTGTTTTTGGAACACAAGACAGCCCTTCTTTCACTCACCCTCCCATTCAATGCCTCTCGATCCCTAGCGCTTCCGCTGGCGTTTGCCTTCTTGCTTTGGCTAACTTCTTCCGGGATATTAGGAATGCTATTATCTCAACATACACGACACCTTCTTTCGCCAATGTCGCTTAATTGCGTTGTTCTCGAGGGCTGCTGTTCGAAAACTACCCGGCTGGATTTCACAAAAAGCTTCCAAGTTCTGACTGAGTCATACATGACGCTTGCATCCTCTGGTCAACTACAACGTGTAGCATCTTCCCTTTGTCTGCGTGAAGCCACGGCTATGTAGACTTCCGCTTTAACCCCAATTATTTCATTCTCCCGTGCTACACGAGGCGTCGTCCAATTATCTGCTGTGCAATGTACAACTATTTCTCATATTTCAACGCATGCTTGTACTCGTGCTTGTGCCTATTCTATATCGCTATAACACCGAAACGCCACGTGTTGGTTTTTTTTACGAGTAGCTTCGGTCAGAATCAAGTGTTGTGCTTATTCTAATTGCTTGTATTGTGCTTTCAATGAACTTGGAAATTTCTATTTGCTGGAACCGCAAGCAAAGGAAGATAATACGAGGAGATAACGAATCGTCCTGCTTGTTAACCTCCACTAATCTGTATCGGTGTTTCGTATGCTCAAATTATCTTGCTGGCGCCACCATCGCAGAGCAGGCTAAAGACAGGTCGTGAGGCTTCAAGATCGTGTGGCTACGGTTTCCCAATATGTCTCCGTCTCCGTCCCGGCCAAGCTTTCTTTTGTCATTATCTGAACTCGAGTCCATGTTTTCCGCGGCTCGCTAGGGCTCGCTCTTAGATTCCTCCAACTAAACCGGCGATCCCTCTATTGTTCTATCGGTCCTGACTCCATCCTACATGCTCCATTCTGCTCCATTCCAACGTATATATTACGCTCGCCTGGTTCACACGCATATTAGACGGACATTTTTTCCGGATCTCGCGTGCAATGTTCAGCCCTGTTTTGCGCGTGTTTCACTGCACTTTCATTCGCTGCCTTGGAGTCTCAGATCTTTTCGCAAATCACGTTTGAAATTTCAATTTCGGATGTTTTTTCAGCTTGAGACGCGCCCGAGATATATATCTGTTCAACGTTTGTTCCTACGACGGGCTCCCGGTTACCCTGTGTCGTCGGGAGGGTAACGCTGAAACCGTCATGATCATATATACTGTCGCGCAATGTCGCGCTTTGTCCCTGGCGGGATTGCTATTCCCACGATATAGTCGTGCTTTGTAGGTGACTCAAACGGGCGGGATCCCCGAAGTCAAAATGGAAGGCGTGTGGTCTGTGAACATTGGACAATGAACAATGGTTATTATTGTGTCAGCCCTGTCGGGCTGTGCGCCGGAACCGACACCGGCGGCAGTTTGTTATTTTTGGGACTGGGCTTTTTGAGCGAGGGTCGTGTCGAAAGTCTAACAGGCAGGGTCTAACTTTAGAATGCCACCATTTATCGATATGTACCGCGTCATCTGGCGCCGGTGCCAGTTGTAGAGAAGAACATAAAACAATAAGACTCGGCGCTTTTATTTATATACTTCATCGGACTGATGAATGTTTTTGGAGTCATAGGATGAGAAGCGGTCCAGAAGTGAAGCATATTGGAATGTGATTCAGATAGCGATATAACCACGGGAAGCGGAACGAATCCGTGGTGGTAATCTAAAGCATTCGCTGATTCTTGATGAGATCCCAATGAAACCACAAGCTAGTACGTGCCCTGCCAGTGGAGTCTGGACAACGACGCATAAAAAGTTCAACAGTCAAAATGTCAGCCACAATTCCTGATAAAAGATAAGTGAGTTTTTCTTCATGATGAATAGGTATGCCCATGTGCAGTATGACACCGAATTGAATACATATCACGTTAGACATGATGCTAATACATAGTGTGATGGTAAGGAACTGACTGGAATATAGCTAAACATATTTGATTCCGACAATTGATCCTGGTAATTTCGTGGGTAAAAACAAAATTCATCTTAGCTTTTGATGATATTCTGCGCCGGAGTCCGTGTGCATGGGCTTGGGCGAGTTGGCAAGCTCTATAAGGATCTATACTGGAGTGGAAGAATTGAAAAATGACGATAAAATGGAAGTCCGAGTTGACAGGGGGTCAATGCTATGCGATAAAGGAATACTTCATGAAGGGATCCGAGAGCCTATTTTTCATTTACTTCTTAGCCATCCCAGGTTTAAGACACAAGAACGTCCAAAACTGACGATGACGGCACCACGTCTAGAAAGCGAGCAATAAGAGGGCCATTAGGAAACAAAGAGTAGGCTGAGCTCCGAGAAAGAGTTGCATGTTCCGCTAGCAAGGATAAGCGTCCGAGATACGACTTCATGGTACTTGAACGCAGCGAATGACTCCCGGTGTTCGAGCATGGCAAGAAGATATACAGACTTGGATCGGCGGTGAGTGGAACAATAAGTACAAGTACCTTCGTCTCCGATAGGATCCTTGACACCATTATATCATCCCGTCGAAAAATGGATCATCGTGTAGTTGAGATGGCATACGAAGAGTCGGATAGTCTAAGTAGCTCAGTCAATCAGGAACCTGATTATCCGCAAGTTAGTTTGAACCTGAGGTATACATCTATGGCGCTGAGCAATCTTCCGTAATAGATAACCGGAATATTGCATTACAATACACAAGCTCTTCAGCGGGCATGAAAAATGTTCCATGACGGGGAATCTGTTTCTTACTACGAAAAAGGCGGAGTTATGGCTATGGTGGTGGACTTTGCCGCTATAAATAAAGACCAGTGGCATGTGTTCGAGAGGATGATGAAAGTCATTAAGTCATGTCCTCTCAAACTCTTGGACATGAAGGGTTTAGATCGTTGCAAAAATCTCAAATCAGGACAGGAATGTGCTCTTTTCGAACTAGCTGTTCCGTTAGAGTAACGGATGTCAACGACAAAAGATAGTCCACTAGGAAAGTGATATACTCAAACGAAATATCAGAGGTTTTGAACGCGAAGCAGACAACTCGAATGTCACCTTTCCGGCATTCCAACTGCCTACAAGAGGCGTTTTCTTCCGGAGGAAATAGTTATTCTGATTGTAGCCCTCGGCAGCAACAGGTAGAGCAAACGCATTTCAATGAGAATGGAGGGAGTCTGAGCAGATGTATCCTTGATTTGACCATAACATAAGGACGCCGTCTATAGCAGCCAATATGCTACTCTGTGCGGCCCAGGTCCAACACGATTCTGACATGAAGGGAGATAACGCAGGACCCCTGTCGAACACGCTTCCTCTGGGGATTACATACACGGTGGTAAGACACAGAAGTATTGCTGGACGGCGGCCAAATCACAGTTGTGACAGATACAGTTTGTCTCAGTAGTGGAAGATCGAACTTTCGATTACCAAGCACGTGACATGATGTGCTGAAGTAGGCTGAAGTACAACGATTGATATTAAACACCAAAATATTTCCGATTTCGAGGCAAAAAAACCCAGGCAGCTTCTTTATATTTAGTGACTGGTCTTAATCTATAATATATCGATATAGCATAAAAAAATACTAGTATATACTTAGGGGCATACAATACATACACAAAGCAATCATCCATCTAATCCCTTTGTCCATTCCTCCCATTCCGATATAACTCTCTCCAGTTCCCCTCCTTCCCCCTTCTCCGAGTCTTTGACGCTAAACACTCCCTCAACTAGGGCCCTCTTCATAAAGGGAATAAAGACGCCAAAATATACCTGCCCCGTAGCTTTTATTATTCGTCTCTCCCGTTCTCTGTCTTCTTCTTCTCCAATCCGGCGGTCGGTTGTCCACAACCACGCAGACTTGAGATACGATAAAAGCGCCTCTCCACCTGAAGCAAGTGTATCATCAGAGAGGGAAGTGTCGAGTTGTGCGATGATGCGCGGAGGTGCGAGTAAGCGGAGATTATTCAATATGGAAAGTAGTGTATTGGTGTGCTGCGCAATGGGGGGATACGACGCAAGCAACTGTGGAGGAATATGAGGAGGTGAATCGGAGGAGGGAGAAGGTGAAGGAGGTGTGGGAGGAGATGACACTGCAGAAGACACAAGAAGCCATTTGGATGGCAGTTCTGTAATCATGGAGCGTTCTCTTGTACTTGCATTTGCCCCAAATCCGGTGTCGTGGGCCTTTTTCACTCTCGCAGTCCATTTCTTGCTAGCACCATCAAATTCGCGTTTTACGATGCCAGCGACTGCGTCTTCGAACAGTCCGCTCAGAAGCCCACGGAAATCAAGCCCAACGCGTGAAAACGCACTCGCACAATATGTGAGTTGGGTGAGTAGTGACGGTAGCAGAGATAGTGAAAGATATGACAGGGATTTTGAGAGGATCGGTAAGATATGCACGGTCAGTGTGTGATGAGAATAAGCCGCTATCAAGGCGTGTAAAGAGGCATACACTGTAACGTCACCTGAGTCTGGACTATGGCCATTTGGAGAGGAGGCATGTCCATTGGTCTTGTGCGTAGGTGATAGGGGAGCACCTGCCCCCGCGCCCTCTGATCTGTCGAGGAAAATAGTATCGAATTGCGTAATAACATCATGAACACCTTCTCGCCATACGTCGATATATTTTTTAAGATATCGCGCAAGATCTTCCTTTTCCCTATCGTCAAGATGGTCATCCACATCTCTGTTTACCACGCGCATTACATCTCGCGCACAAGGTTCCAAAGATCCTTTCAAGCATGATTCGCGTCCAATGAGAAAGGCTAATGCCAGCTGCTCTTCGGGATCGACAATGTCCTCACCAGGAAAGTCAGGAAGTTGGGATGATATGGAAGAAATAGATGATGAAGGTATCGGTGATTTGGGACCAAATGCATCCATTTTCCTAAGGAAGCTGACCGCTTTCCATAATGCAGGCAGTTTGCGGTTGGGTTCATGCAGTGTTTGCAGTAGGGACAATAGCATATGAAGTATTGAGTTGTGCACCTCTGCCAGAACGGAAGATATGATAAGGGGTGGAGGAGATGACTTGGACGCCTTGTCGGCAATTGCAGTCGCGTGCGAAGCCAGTGAAAGTGCTTCCGTGAAATAGCCATTCCTGACGCAAGTGTCGATCAGTAACGGTATATCTAGCAAGTCGCGAATTTTCTCGTGCTGTTCGAGCACAACAAGGGCCTTACTCCGTTCTCTGAGAATCGGTTCTGTTCTATCCTTCCATCCTTTTGCGCATTCTTCAAGAGTTGGGAGACTGCTGTTTACTAGTGCATCCAAGGAGGTTGACAGTGACGATAGAGATTCTGTCAGAGATGTAGTGGTTTTATGAAGCGATATGAATGTCGGGTATGATGAATGTGTTAGAGACGTTAGGCTTGATGTCAGATGATGAGATTCTGTTTGGAGGTTGGCTGGCTCTGCTAAGAGGCTTGGGAGAGATAGGGTTGTAAGATAAGAGAGGTAGGCTTCCGATGAAGGCTTTGAGAGAAGTTCAACAAATTTGGAGGATGGAGGTGAAGAGCTGGACGTGGAAGCAAGGATTTCTGTAAGCGGCGTGATGTCCAATAGTTTGGATGGAGCATGGGGTATTGGATCTTCCATCTGGATATGCTTTAGTGAGTGTGTCTAATAGTTAATGTAAAGGTAGAAGATACGAGGATGAAGAGATACTTACTGAGGACGTCTCTATCGACGCCGACACGTTCAATTCGGACTGTCGTTCGTCTCCCCCACCTGGGACATCACGTGACCACCGGCTCAGGTTACAATACTTACCGGAGGACTTCTCATGGTGTGCAGATGCTTACATGCCAGCGCTGACATGGATGTAGATGAATGACATGTACATAGCCTTGTCATCGGCTTGAAATGAAATGATCGGTTTAGGTAGTGTCAGGTAGCGCCAAGATAGTAAAGAGGATCGAAGAGGAACAATTCAATGTATTTAAGGAGTGCTCAAGTAGTGCTGTTGTAGGGATTCATGTACTACTTAGTTATACTTAAGTGCTCAAATATATAAAGCACGTTGATTATTGTAAGACTCTGTACCTAATAAGCTCAGTACAATGCTATAAACATAGCACTTTGACAGTTTACTTGATGCTATCTTTGTTCTTTGCTTCAGCACGTTGATTTCTTTTTTTGGATCTTGCACGTTCACGGCATGCATCACAGTATTTGAAAGGTAATCTAGCGAGTTGTTTACATGACAATGAAGAATTAGAACACTGTCGAAGAGGATTATTGTCCTCAATAGTGCCGTTGAAATGACCAGTGCGAGAGGGTAAAGTACACTCTCCTATTCCTACTCAAATTCACCACTCGACTTCAACCTCCTATCTTGCCCCTTTCCAATGTGGCCTCTGCCTGCCAACTCATCCCGACTTAATGTTGAGCCGATGCAAGTGCACGCGCGGTGCAATGCGACTTCAACCCTCATCCTGAACTATGAGTAAACTTTTGTTACATTGGTCCGATGCAAGGCACGCATGATGCGACGGCATCGGCTTCTCAATGTAAGTACTTTACACAGAGATATCCAAAATAAAAAATCAAGGTGTAAGAATCGAACTCGCGATATCAAGTGCGACAGCTCTTACAGTATAGCTAACTTACTAATCGACTACTGTGTTGTGTAAAACAAACATTTACCAAGTCTTATGTCTATCTGCCTTTTGGCGCAGGAATATATGCCCCGATTTGGAACATCACGTGATGTCCCAGGTGGGGGAGACGAACGACAGTCTTCAATTCGCGGTGAGCTCAGCGCGTCAGCACTGCACAATATGTTGGATGACATAATCACCACTGAACATGTTCCCCCGTGGGCCGTTGTTCGCCTTCTTTCTTTCAATTTACATTGCATATCAAGTCCCTTTCGAATTTAATTTCAAGCATCGTTCAATGGCTCTAATGGGGAACTCGAATCAGAATCGGACGTTGCTCGAATGACTACTTTCTGATAAAACCCAACGGAGATGTTCACGTTAATTCGCACCTTTGTGCGACTCGTTGACCAAGCTAGGCTTTTAGTAACGCAACCCGAGACGCGTGCATCTTCCGGCTTCGTACGCCAAGTGATGCCGGGGCCGAAGATGTTATGCTGATCGTCCGGAGACCAAGGAATTATACAATCTCTCTCCCGAGCTCTGCTCTCTCTTACGGTCCCTTTGAACCTCCTGTAGCTCTTTCAATTAGATTACTTGGTACTAAGGTCATCAGATAAAGATGGTCATGGTTCGCAGTATTCCGCTTCCTATCTATGTATCTGTAAGTTTTCAAATCATTCGAACGAGAGTAATGTTCGATACTAATATCGCTCTTATTACCAGACCGCATGCAAAGGTACAGCTTGACGGGCGAATGAATGTTACCGACGTCTGTAATACGAGCATGAGATACCTTTGTCATAGATGCTGGAGCACATTGAGAACGTTGGATATAATCTATTGGTGACATCCCCTGACATGTATGTCACATATGGCCTTCGTCACAGCAACTCAGACAGGATGAAACTGATAAAGAACATGGGTAGACAGTTCAACGGTCCCTCCGTATCCTGTTGCTTCAGACGAAGATGGTTTACTGGACTCCAGCTGTCGCTATTGCTGTGTCTGCTCTTATCGGAACTAGACATGGTTCGTTGTTGTCTTTTTAAATGGTTGTTAATAATACCGCTTGTCGGCACTTTTGCAGTGCTTGCCTCACCGCCATCCTTTCCACTTTTGATCAGCGTTTCTATTGAGCAAAACGATATCGCACCTGAATTCTTCTCTGACTGCGCGGGTATGGTTGAGATGTACAACACACGTCGAAAATAGATCGTAGAAATTTCCGAGCTGTACTAAAACATTATAATCGACAGACCTGCCCCCTTGACGATGCATAATGTCTGTGCACTCACTCAAATATGAAAGGCCTGGGAACATGCTTCACCTGCGCTGTAAGTACTAAGCTCCTCCAGCACAACTGACACAGTCGCAGAAGCTCGCGCCACTGGCGACAGTACGTGGAATATTTTAGGGTTGTGATTTGAGTTAACATGACTTTCGTACTATAGACCTTGTCTCTGCATGCAAGAATGCTAGCTGCCCCATTGGCAATATTCAAGTTAACGAGGCTTGTTCACTTACAGTAGGCCTTTGCCGCGGTAATTTCCACCATTGGGATTGCGTTTTAGCTTTTACTAGTGATGCTGAAATAGATCTCCTTACGTTCTTGACTTATGCAGTACCATGGTCGTTTTAGGATATCGTGTGATTCACTACAGAAGATCGACCTTCTTGGTATCTCGACTTTTGGATTCGGCCTCGGATCTCCTTGGCCTTACTGACCACTGCTGTTTACACACTCGACTTGATTTTTTAAAGCCTTCTCAAGAACTGACTTACCGTAATAAGCTGTACCTGAAGGTGTAACCCTTGGATGTGCTACTTCAAGCGCCGGATAGCTAGGGAAACTACAATAGGTTCTTGATAAGTTCCTCAAAATACCTCAAAACGAGTAAAGTTCTATTCTGCTCTGATATAGACTAATGCTAAACATCAGCATAAATCACGTACGGCCACTTCTAACTGATGGTATGCTCTAGCTGCATAAGAATCCCTCTAGCCACATGCAACTCTGGCTTTGCAATTTGCTGGTGCTACAACGTACTGTCATCTCATACCTACGTATCCCAGCCTGTTATAACTACCATTGGCCGTCAAGAAAATATGTAATTGTCCTAATAGTCCCATATAGGTAATTATACTGATTGTTCTAACCAAATCGTCCGAATTATGATATCAACTATACCGGTGAAGCAAATATATTATACGCCGCTGACGGCAGCCCTTCACGAGGGGAGTACAATCTGGTGATGACTCGAGGGGTATACTTAAGTTGCAAATCCAGATCTTTATGTTGACGACAAAAAGCGGCTAATTCAGGCTGGACAGCATCGTTCTCGCTGCGGTTGAAACTAACTCGAACACGCGACAGCTTTGCGACCCCTAGGTGTCTCTTGCTCCTTCCTTGCAGAAACGAAAGAAGTACTTGATCTGAGAAGCTGACGCCAGTTTCACAGTCGACAGACACCAATTCAGGACATAAGCAGCGTGCATTGACACTGCCTGCTGTGGGGGTCAGCTTCTCAAGAACCATATCATTCAATGGCTGAAAGGATACCGAACGGTTCTTCGGAGCATCGACTTCAAGAGGGTTGACACGATATGTCGGCGAAAAATAACCCTCTCCAAAATGGAGTTTCGTCAAAGACGGAGTAAGATGCAAGCAGGAAATGAGAGCCTCCGGAGTTAATGAGCACGGGTCTAAGGAAAGGGTGCCAATGGAGACATTGGACCGTAACAAGAAAGCATGCAGTTCTCGCCCAGGCATATGCTCATCTACACTGGAGGAGCCCTGGTATTCTAAATGAATAAGAGATGGAAGATTGAGATATCTAAATAGCGAGACGCCTGCATCGCGTTCGGATATTGAGATTGATTCCAGGGAGTCCAAGTTAAGGGGAGGCCAGGATGAATGTACAGACTGCACTCGTGGCGGGGTGGGCTTTACAAAAAATGTCTTCAGGTGAGGACATTCTCTAAGAACAGAAAGGATTCTTGGAATATCAAGAATTAAAGATTGCCCTGTATGGCGATCATGGCCTCTGAGACACAGCTGTGTAATATGGGACCATTTAACTGGAAAATCCATGGAGGATGTACCTTGCATACGGGACAGATGTAGAGCGTGAAGTTGATTTGCCTTAAGAATTCCAGCTGCCCTCCACGGAGATTCTGAGGCAGACATGCCTGATGTACCAAACTGGAATACAGCGGGTATTTTGCCATAGTCGTTAGACTCAAGCTTCAAACTTTCCAGTATCGGGACGTCTGCCTCCATCAACTTGGTCAGCAATGCCAGTGTAGCACTGGGTGCTTCGAAAGATATCTTTTTCCACCGCGCTGAAAAGCTCAACAGAACTTGAATCAGATTATAGACGATTTGTCCCTTGAAACCGTCGGGAGATGGAAAAACAAATTCAACAGCTACATGCCGAATCCATTCCTCTCGCGGCTCTTGAAAAAGGGATATGGATAACGGGCAACTGCCTGAGCGTGATAACCACTCTTTGACGGCGTCGGTATTTCGTACTATGCGTTGAAGTCTGTCTTCGGATGACTCAGACCCCGAAGCAGCTGCTATACAGACTGGGATGTGGATGCTTGTCCACAATTGGGGGGTGGACCATGCTATGGTCCTCCACGAGCTACAGATTCTACCCAACAGCATAGGGGCTTCTTGAACACTCATAACAGCATTGTGATCTTTCGGAAGAGTATATGAAAAAATTCTCCGAAGAACATCCTGTGGTAGGCGGCGAATAGAAGACGCCATACTTCTATGAGCCTCAATAGCCTTTGTGAGATTATGTTGTCTTTGCATATTCTCTTCAAGGAGTTGCTTCAAGCGCGTAACGTCTGAATCAACAGAGCATCGCTGCTTGACGTAGTTGGCCAGGTAATCTTTGATGCTGGCAAGTTCGTCAGCGGATGGAGCATTATTGGTTCTCAGATAGTGGGCGAACGGGGTGTCCATGAGAACGAATAATGTTGAACCTACAAAGTACCTGTACTAAATCATCATGATCAAGATTTGGGTTAAGCTCGAGGGCATTACTCACTCGGACGGTCTAGCAACGAAGGTCGTTAGTAGGTGAAGGTGAATGTTGTGGTTCAGATTATGCTTCAGATGGGGCTTGAGCTTAACCGCAGTACTGTATAGGTCATTGCACGTGAAAGGTCAGTCACATCCAGAAGCCATATTGCAGAAAACATTGCGAAGTAATAAAAAAAAACGACGAGATGTTACACGTTTGTTGGTGACTTCCCTCACAGATGATATTTACAGTAGCAGAACCCGAATAAAATTTCTTCGTACAAATAACAGGACATATAGAAACTGTATGAGATAAGTGAACTGTCAGATTGCTATCCCCAGTGGAATCAGTCAGACTCATCGCCATGAGAACTAGCAACGTCGCTGGTAGCATCTCCATCGCCATCCTTCTTGGTTTGCATTGATGCAGAAGCTGCATTAAACCCAGCCAAGATAGAGGAGCCACTGCCACCGCCTCTTCCGTTCTGGGCCTGTGCTTGTTTCCATGCATGAGCCATTTGCAAAAATTTGAAGGACGTAGGGTTTGCATCGCGCTCGTCATCTGCAAATACCAAATCCCAATCTAGAACAGTGTCAAAAGTATTCTTAATGGGAGATAATTTATAAGCGACATACCTTCCACAGTTTGCCCAGTTTCTTTATCTACATGTCGCCTCTTACTGACAATAGGCATCATATCCTCTACCTTTTTAACATCATCTTGTGTCCCATGGGTTTCCTCGAAAGTTTTCCAGACTTCTAACAGAGCAACACGCTATACAACCGACGTGAGCAAAATATAAGTGTGCAATGGAAGACCCTACCTCGCTCTTGAGTCCTTTGCTCTTTAAGTCCTTGTATCCTCGTTCAAATACGCGTCTTGCCAAATCAGGATCACCGGGAACCATCTTGGTCTCTTCCTCTTCTTCCTCTTCCTCCTCCTCCTCCTCCTCCTCTCTCTCCGCACGTGGCACGGGGATTGGTTCTGCTTCAAACATTGCATATGCTATCCACACCTTCACGTGTCCACTCAGAGCAATAAGCCTCTCGTATAAGGCACGAGCTGCTTCACGGTCGCCCTCCTCAATTTCGAAGTCGATATATGCCTTCCACAAGAGTTCCGGCATTGATAAAGGAGACTGAGAAACACCAAGCTCGAAGATGGCACGTGTTCGGACAAAGTCTTGCAACTGGGCTTCGAGCTCTGCAAACTTGATCCAGGCAGGAGAATTGGCAGGATCAAACTAGAGGCAGACATTAAATGCATGAAGCACACGACCTGAAAAACTTGACATACTTCAAGATACTTTTCATACAATGTTCGAGCACGGTCAAATTCTCGGAGCTGTGACATTTAACACTCTATTCAGACACTCATGATTAAAGAACATACCTCTATTTCAAGTTCAATATATCCTTTGAACAACTTTTCCTTCGGACACATGCCGATCGCAGTTCCTAATATCTTTCTAGCTGCATTCAGTTCCAGTCGTCGAACTTCGAACTTTGCAAACAGTAACCATAGTTTGGCAAAAGTAAACTGCTTGTGAGGAACAAGCTTTATGGCCGTTTGGTAAATTTGGCGAGCTCTGGCATAATCCTGAAAGCAGCTACATTAGTACCGTATTTTGGAGTGATAGGCACGGACATATGCATACCCTTGTTTCGATCTCCTCGAATAATGCATAATTTAGCCACAAGAATATGTATCTTCTCCAGTGTCGCTTCTCCCCTCCAGGTGGAACCTGTGCCACAGCACGCTCATATATTTCTCTCACGCGAGCTGTTGCAGCATCCAGCTCATCCTGTGTCCCACCCTCTTCCTTCACATCCCGATAAGCATCTTCTTCCAGCCGCGCATAATCAAACCACACGTCATAGTTTTGCCCATCGTGTTCAAGCTCCTCCTCATACTGAATTCTGCGTTTGCCAAGCACAGTACTTTCGAGAGTTGTTCGACTTCCATGTTGCTTCTCAAACTTGCTGTAGGCAGCATAGAGGGTAGCAGACTTGGACCTTGGAATACGAGAGAGTGCAAACTAAAGCAAATGTCATATAAACGCGGCGTACGAAACGAGATGACTTTCATACCTTGTAGATCACCCGTGCACGCTCGTACTCCTTTAGCCTCGTTTCCATTTTTGCAAATGAACTGAAGACAGCTTGTGCCTTCTCCACCTGTTCTTCGTCATCGCCATAGAACTCGAGGGCAGTCTGAAAGACTTCTCGGGCTTTGTCTACCCTTCCACGCTCTTCCTCAAACTTTCCCCACTTAACCCACACCCTAGGTTCCGGCCGCACTGCTACCCAACGTTCGTAAATCGTACTCGCCCGATCAAGCTCTTGATATCGCTCCTCCAACTTGATGTAAGCTTGCCACGCCTTGTCATCGGGTTCCCATTGCATCCACCTCTCAAATACTTGACGTGCACCCGGTACGTTTTGAAGGAGTTCTTCGAGGTACACATACTTGTACCATAGCTGATCCACCCTGGGGAGAAGGGTCACAGCACGGTCGAACAGATTACGAGCGTGCTGAACATTTCGTGATTTAAGCTCCATCTCAGTATAGGAGAGCCATAGCTGAACAGAGCGAGGGTCGACGTCTAAAGCACGTTCAAAGACGGAGCGCGAGCGGGCGAATTCATTTTGAGAAGCCTTGTGGGTTACATCAGGAAATGTTCAGTAGATGGAAGATAGCAGAGACATGATAATAAACATACCTCCCAGTTAGCGTATTGTAACCATTCCTTACTGCGAAAGTATTAAAACGCTTCCATTATGAGTTAAACATAGTTACGTACATGCTTCCCCTTGTCCTTCGTATCCTTTCCTCAAATTCCTTACGCTTCCGTCCACGATATTCATGTAATTCCTCAAAATCTTCAACGCGTTGTTTTGGTGCACGGAAAGCGGATTCTTGTCTTTCTTGAGCCTAGAAAGGACGAGTGAGTTGCTGTATAGTGCCACACGTAAAAACCATACTTCGCGTAAAAGTTGCTCAGCTGTGATCTACAAAAGTTGTCAGGAACGCATATGACTAGACATTGCATTGCATACCTGGACCGCAGCGGGTGCACGATTCTTTATTCTTAATGGGCATCAGTACGAGAAGTATCAGTTCATAGATATTAAGATTTACCTGGGTGCACGGCCGTCCTGCATTTTGGAAGTACGAAAAGATATTCCAGTCGAGCCTTCAAGCTACCAACAAAGCTACTTTACAACTTAATTGTACTGAATTGAAACGTTCATGTTGAGTCGACCGGTATGTTAGCTTCAAGATACAACATGTACAAATATGTATGTACATGTGTCCGGAACGGCCGAAGCCCAAAATCCAAGATTAAATCCTTCATTCCTGAATTTGCTCCATCATCAAGTCCATCTAGGAGGCTGAATCTTATGACTACGGAAGATGTAGAAGACCTCGAGTCTTACAATGGTCTATTTCAAGGAATGCTACTCAGACTGTTGGGCTCACAATTGATCTGGTCTCGACTTGCATTTGCAAATCAATTGAATACTATCGATATCCCGCAATTCGCTATTCAAATATCCACGGATTACGAATCCTAGACCCCAGTCAATCTTTCTCCTCTGCTCCCCCAGGGCCCTACCTGTGCGAAGATGAGATCCAAAGAAGTTGGTGCAGGAAATTTCGTTGCAACCAGTTTTCTCTCTCTCTTCAGCTGCACGCTTTACACGTCCTCGTTGATGACTGTCGTATTGAATGAGCCGAAGTATAAATCGTTACCGTACTATCCCAACGCATTTCTTACTACCTTGTTTGCTGTTGCGCAAGTGCTGCTTCAACTATACTGGCTTGCTTTACTTGTCAGAACCGTGGGGAAGAAAAAGGCTCCACATGAAACAGCTATTTCGTCTACCACCGACGAAGAAGCTGTGTACTTGGAGGATGACGGCTCAGAAACATTTTATCCAGAGTTGTCTCAGTTTTCGTACGCGCCCTTTTATATCGTCGGAAACTTCCTTTTGGGTTAGTTTATCATTCCTTCGTATCCGAACTTCGTCGATTTTTTATATACATTGTATAGCTTCATGGGGGGCCCTTTGGATTCGTGGCATTTATATTCCCTCTGTACTCTGCTTATTCCTTAATTCGATCATTCAGTTGGTCGCTGTCCTCTTGATGGCGCGCTCGGCAAAGCCTACAGCATTTACCGCAGACAACTATGCAACGCACGCTGTTGGAAAAACGTGCATAGGTCTTACATTTTTGCTAATGTGGAAAACTTGGGCAGTGATTGTAATATGGATTTTTATTTCTCTCTCTGCTTACTGCTCACGGCTCAATTTCTTTAGGCCGCCGATGAACCACCATCGGTGTCGCAGCTGATCGCTAGTTGTCTGATATTCTTACTATTTGTTGAGTATCGACCTAATTTTCGAATAGCACGTACATGACATGTAACTGACCACTTCTAGTAGACCCTTAGCACTGGGCCTGATCCCACTGTTCCTTTATGCTTGCTTTACGACCTTCTCTCGCTTATTTTTGGCGAAGGAAAAGTGAAGATCTGGCAAACAGCGTTCATGGTCTTTTTTGGGATTATCGCCCTGTCCATCGTATTTGAACATCTATCACTTCTACGACAATGGTCCTGCAACATCCTCGGGTGTATATACTCCCTTCAGAGCCGTTGGAAATGTAGGAAGCCGGCCCGTGGCATTACAATACCGACGCCAGGTAGTCGTAGATTCACTGATAACGATGATGAAGAGTTATCAATGCTACCATTTGGGCTGTCAATCGAGGACAAGAATTGACGCCTCTGCCTCTGTATATCACAATGATGAAGAAAGTCGAAGTTTTTATAAACAACTTAATAGTACTGTTTGAATGTATTCTAATTTCCTTTTATGTGATTGAGGGCGAAAATATCGCAGCTGTGTTGTCGATAGGCTGGGTATAATATACATGTCCACGTAGCTAATACAACCATAAGTACACCATAAAAAAGCCCGAAAGTTCATGTTTAGTAGATATGCCGTTATGAACGCGGAACGAATGTTTTCTATCTACACATAGCTGATACAACCAAAGTACACCATGAAAGGCTCGTAAGTTCATGTTTCGCAGATTTATCGTTATCCGCGAGGAACGATCTGGAACGTAGACGTTCTCCCTTCAGAGCGATACGATGGAGGCCTCGATATGCTGCTTCTGGATGATCTTGCAGATATAGGCTGTGTCGAATCTTCATAATGACTAAGCGATGGATCAATATACAAAAAGCTGGGTCGTCTAGATTGCACCATCGTTGTCCGCGTCCTTCCGGCCAAGTCAGATGCTGTAAAACTTGAAGCCGAGACAACAGTAGCGTAAGGCGAGGATTGCCCTGGCATACGTCGTGATTAGAAAGTTCAAATGGATTACCAACAAAAATGATAAGGACATACTAGTAAATGGTTCACAACTTAGGGCTCTGCTTGGCGTAGATGAAGATGATACTGCTTCTTCTATGTCAGGCAACCGATCCCATTTGCGAACTGATAACTTTGTCCAAGCTCGCCGAAGTAGATTTGGTGTATTTTCCATCTCAGTGAACGGAGAAAGCGTTCTTACTTCATGCCTTTCCGCTGCCCTCCGACGCAAATATCGAAGGATGAAAGGAACCACTATGAAAATCAATACAATCATGCTGAACAGTGACGCAAGCACGGATGAAGCCACAGCAACTCTTTGCGCAACGGCAACCTCAGCCTCGTGATTTCTGGACGTGGCTTCAATTACTGGTATATATAAAGGCAAGTAAAACCCTACCTATTTGTAACTGCTGTAGAACTCGAGCTTGGGATCACAGTTGAACTTGGGGTCACAAACGCAGGAGTAGTTGTCGCTAAATGTGGCACGGGAAGACCAACCGTCTGTGTCTCATTTATTGCAGCCGGGTGGGGCGTCAGATGACGGTGTGTAGTTATCACAGAGGTGACAGTTATAGCAGTAATTGCATCTGCTCCATCATAATCTCTACTCAGATCATCAGAAAAAAATCACAATGGAAGTTACAGATAATTTACGGAAAAGAAGTCACAGTTCCCGCTGCGAGGAGTGTCTTCGTTTGGGTAGATGTACTTGATGCGTCAGTTGACACAGTAAAACTTTGAGAGAGCAATTCTGTCGAAGATATCACCGACGCCGTCGTCGTTGAGCTAATAGTTGGGGAGCTCGCAAACGGTGTGGATGTCTCCATAAATAAAGGGGTTGCTTTAGCAGAATCTCTACTCAGGTCATCAGAAAAAATCAAAATGGAAGTTACAGATATTTACGGGAAAGAAGTCACAGTTCCCGTTGAGAGGAGTGTTATCGTCTGGGTAGATGTACTTGATGCGTCAGTTGACACAGTAAAACTTTGAGAGAGCAACTCTGTCGAAGATGTCGCCGACGCCGTGGTCGTTGAGCTAAGAGTTGGGGAGCTCGCAAATGGTGTGGATGTCTCCACAAACTTTGAAGAGGTTGTTTTAGTAGTTTTGGCCGCCGTCGTCAGATGAGTAGCAGAAATAACACGTGGAAGCGAGGCTATGATATTGGAAGCACTAGAAATCAATCATAAGTTATGACCATCAAGAATGAACCTTTGGGACTAACCTCGAGGTTGAACTGGAAGCAAACGCGAAGCTAGAAATACTGGCAGTTGATGGAAATACCGTGGTCGAAGATGGTATTACAAATGCCGAAGCCAGAACGAACGTAGTTTCTAGGATATATGAACACGGTAGTGTCTGCAGAGGTATTAAATGGAACAGCCAAGTAGGAGAGGCAAGGGAACGTACATTTTCCTCCACTAAAGACGTTGCTTCATTTATATCCGCAATCTCAACGGGATGCGTAGCAGAAGAAACGTCACCAGCGCTTCCTAAAGGCGTCGTAGATCCTCGAAATGAGTGTGTCTCATTTATCCCACTAGAGTAAACTCCAGTCACAACACACGCTCAACTATAAATGACCTTAAATTCACCTTTTATCTACGGAGTCCGTGCTCAAAAGAGTGGGAACTGCGCCGGAATGGACGCCACTATTGTTTTCTATCCATATACTGAGCCTCAAGATATGCGGTAACCGGCAGACAAAGACATACCTAATAAACTACCATCGTGCGTTCCAGACGATACACCCGAAGGCGTATAAAGGTTATCCATCAAGGATACCTGGTATTAGAAGAGTAGAGGCAGTAAGGACGAGGAGAACGGCAAGAGAGACGTGTGGAACATAGCAACTATTAGCTTCCGTTGGTCGTTGAGGAAACGTATCAGAGGTATATTTATCTGCGGTCTTGGGAAATCCTGTACATGATCAAGACATCATTCATCTTGGGGATGTGCAAGCTCGAAAGAAATGTTGATGAACGACCAGCGCTTATGAAGTGACCATTTCATTTGAAGCGCTTCCCGATCCGAGCACCTTAGCGCCTAGTCTCCAATAGCATGCACTAAACTGAAAAGATAGCAACTGGTGTGCATAAAAGCGGATTGGCCACATTCAATGTCCCCAGAGACTGGGTGAATTACAGCGTCAAATGAAATGGATCAATTGATTGAGGTAGTTCTACCCACAGGTATACTTATAATCATGACCACAGCCTACTATTTTAGACTTGCGGAATGGAACCGTTGGGAAAGAACATTGTTTAGACTGCTCGGGTTCACAGGAGTCTAAGGGAGTCTACTTACTTTCTATGTAGATATTCAGTTTTGAGATTAAGCGAAATGCTGCATATATCCACAAGATAGCGATTTGGGGGAGTGGCGGCCTTCTCGATCGGAGACAAGGAAAAATGAGATTGCTCCAGAGGAATTACTTACCATCATGGACGCAGATAAGCAGGCCCGGGAGGGGCCAACGGCTTGATTCCCATCATCCTGAGAATCATTTCCCTGCATCGGCACCGAACAGCTTTCATTTGCCAATGTCGTACCTGAGACTCAGACAAAGGTCTGACATACCCCCCACAATCTACAGGGAAGGTAAACCACCAAAGAACTTGTTTGTCTATTAGTCGGGATAGTATAACTGACACAGTTTATTGGAGGATTGTGAATCTAGCCGATAAGCATGAGGCTGTTAGTCACTGCCTTGCTTCGATGATTGGTGATACATTATTGATATGATTAAAGAACAATCCAATAGATAACTTGTATCCATTAACATAACGCCCAAATACGACATTGTCATGGGAGACTAGGCCTTCGAACTGAATGTTGGACCTGAAAATGTCCATTCGACGCAGAGTGGTCCTAGATACACAGGAGCCAGGAGTACTTTAACAGCTATCTGACCCTATTCATAATTGTCGCCACTACAACTTGCCCTGCTACATCAAGGGCGAGTAGATTTCGAGTAGTCCTTGAAGTGCATTACAAAATCTTCAAGAGCCCGGCGGAAGATAGAAAGTTTCGAGTATTAACCAAATTTTCTCGCTCAGGTTCAGAGTTGACACAGTGACCATGGATGGGAGACTCCGGCCTGCCACCGTGTAGATGGGAAGTAGAGATAGAGCAATGATCGTACGGTGTTTTCCGTCACCCTGGGCTCTCCTTTACAAGTGCGAGTCGGCTGGAAGTACCACGAAAGCAGATTAGTGGATAATGATTTGAAGACATTGCATAATGCTGCCCCCACTACCGGCAGACGTGGCAATGGCCCTAGATCTCTCAGCTGACATTGCATGAGAGTTGTTCGAGGATTTAATCATCATCAGATACAACAGAGCCAGTCCACTTACGGTCGTAGCTTAGCCTCTCGACCCTTGAACCGCAGCTGTACGGGAGTGAGAAACGGTAATTTGAGGGTAGTAGCATTTTGGAGCCGCAGGGTCTTCAATACTGCTGTCACCGGTGACCACCTAGAAATGCCCTTGCAATCGCAGACGTTCTCTCGTGCTAGTGATTGTGAGCATGACCAAGCTGAGCTTGAGCGACGTTAAAAGCTGTTGCATATATCAACATCAGAAGCTACACCTGACCATGATTGACTAAGTACAAGTTGACTACATACCAGTTGCACTTGCAGTGTTTCTTGAAAGCGAACGATCATGACGATCATAGTGTGCTACGCAATATCAACCCGCCATATGTATAAACCGAGAAGTATGATGCAACTATATCCACATCTACGGGAGTGCCATTCGTTGCTGGTTTCCACCCAAATATCCTGTGGTGCTCCGAAGACCTATTCAATCCGCGCAGGCGCTGCGTGGTATTCGGTGGCAATAGTGGTCAATAGATCCCGCATGGTCATAAAATGTGGGTAGTAATTGACTTCAAAGCAACAAGGCCGCGCGCGGGACTTCTGAGAAGATGAAAGTGCTGAGCGCTGATTTACGAGGAGTCAGTCAGTCTGGACTGGAGAACGCCGCAGAATTCGAAGAAGAACAAGCCAACCTACCAAAGCAGTAGTTAAATCCATGTTTAATGAGTACTTATTGTATCCGTGCGAGGACCTCTAAGGTCCACGAGAATAGAAGTTCCAGCAATTCAGTCGCATTTAGAATGACGAATAGTCTGAATACGTACGCGACCTAACCGTTAACACGGGTGCGCCTGATCCCGAAGACCGCTCGATACCGGATGTTCGGCGATGGTTTATCCGTTTGCATGAGTTATGCAAGGTTATGTATAGCTGCGGCGGCCAACACTTACAGCATGCTCATCACCGGGTCTAGAAATTTCGGTCGAAGCAAAGGAACGGTCAATGTTCGATGGGTCTTCAGGAGCGATAGAAGCAGAACAAGAAGTTAGAACAGTGTAACTGAACGGTGCACGCCATTTTCGGTACCCGCCTTGTGGGTTTCAAGGCGCTTATAATGAAAGAAGGACAAAAAATTTGCGCTGTCAGTCGATACCACGTTCAAAAGGTGATGGCGGGAGTTCCAGTAGTATTCCACGTATGCGGGTCTTCGTCTGAGGTGAGGTGATATCTCCATTGTCGGGAAAACCCTTGGCAGGGGAGTCGGGATCGGTGGGGATGCAGCGGCAGGTTCAATTCTTCAGATGCCATTGGAGTGAGAACATATCCTTCGATTAGATACATACGACATAAATAAATTAAGATATGTAAGTAACATTGCACTCACAAATGTTTTCCCTCTCCAACTTATTTCCGGTTCTTGAAGTGACGGAGCTTGAAGTTGTAGCAGCGGGCGCCTTTGAAATGGCAGTCGTCTGCTTCTGAAAGATTCTTGGATACTTTTCTGTACACGGTTTGGCTTTGTCAGTTGTCAGCCAATATGCTCAGACTTGGAAAACTCCGGCGGAGATATTCCCAGGCCAATGTGGTGGAGCTGGAGGAGATAAACAAAAGAGGCCAATCGGGGAACGCTACGTTGTTCTTCATAGCAGGTGTGGTATCATCCACTGCCGTAGCCAAGCTATCAGATGCCTTCGGAGCCGTGGATGAATAGGCAGTGCGACATAATGAACGGAACAGAAGACAGAAATCGGACGTCTTTGTAACAAGGTAGTATAACCAGGACGGAATGATAGATACCTTCAGGAATTAGGTCAACGCTAAGTAAAGATACTGTTGATCTTACCTGCATATATATATATAACGATGTAGGTGTCTGGGTGGGGTTGAGGATCATGATTCTTATATTTCTGGCTTCCTTTCTTCTTGATGACTCATTGCAGGCCTTTGCTGATTTACTGTACTCCTGTATCGCGCGACGACTGACAGCGTCCATGCCGCAACAAAAGATTGTGCTCAAAATCAAGGGAATGGTATCCGACTGTCTCTCGTTTATTCACCGGTCCTAGACACCAGAACTTTGCAATTTGCTACCGTGTCCTTATTACTGGCAACAAATGCGATCTGCGTCGGCGCCCACAAGAGAACTTCGTCTTGAGCGGAATCGGGCATCGTGTCAGACTGTCGCTGGATTTAAAATGAAAATTCCCATGAATCGTCTATCTGGGTTGTGCCAGTACAGGCACTAGCGATCAAGATATGATCTGATGTCGCTACCTTGTCTGATGCTGAGATGACGGTTTGTGCTGGCGGTAACTTGTTGTTTTTTCGTGCCTACCCGTGGCCAGCCGTGGGATGCATGGACAAGAGAGGTCATGTCGCAGGTCGCGCCATTGAG
Source organism: Cyathus striatus (assembly GCA_025738555.1). Lineage (NCBI taxonomy): Eukaryota > Fungi > Basidiomycota > Agaricomycetes > Agaricales > Nidulariaceae > Cyathus > Cyathus striatus. The sequence goes on along the minus strand of JAOVFP010000015.1, from coordinate 2,087,255 downwards.
ACTCCTCGGCGGGCTTTAGAGACCATTGGTGGAGTTTGGAGAGCTGATCTTGAAAGTACGTGCCAGCCAGTGACAGCGCTCGCCGCTGGCGCATGTTGGGCCCCTCCGGCTGGAGCCAAGTGGTTAGTAGTGTCTGTACCTTGATCGAGGGGAGGTTGAGGGATCGGAGACTGAGAAGGGCAGAATAAACGTCATGGGATCAGCTTTGATCAGTTTCCATAACGGAAACAGTGCTTTCTTTAGGATGGTAACTGGGATACGCATGGGTGGTATCCGAAAGGAGAGGAGGGTATTCATAGCTTATCGCAGGATAACAAGAAGTTGACACATGAACAAATGCGTTAGTCGAGGAGAGTGTAATCTTTTCCAAGAGCTGCAGCGCGTGCAGGGTAGTCTACTTGACATGGAGAGAGAGAGGATGACACTAAATAGAAATGCGAGGGCAAGGAAAATACTATTTCCCGAAAGTTATCTCAGCGAGTGGGAAGGGATCCGTTTTCAGAGTTTTGCCCAGAGTCGGTGGGGAGGAGCAGAGATGATTATGTATGGTCATATTGCATGGAATCCGGATATGTCGTTGCTGATAGCATGAGCCGTCGCACCCGTGGGGATAAATAGCCTAAGGAGGAATGTGAGGTGTACCTTACCTTGTTCAGGCGCGTCCTTTGTTCTGGCAGAGTTGCCGGCGGACTTCGCGAAGGTTCCTTAGGAAAAGGTGGAAACTGGTAAGTAGCCGTTGGAAGTAAGGAGGTGTGGCGCGATGAAGAGAGAACAGGACAAAGGACGGGAGATGGAGTAGATGGTTGCGTAGGAGAGTGTGTCAGAGTGAAGGAAAGAGGTGGATGGATGCAAGTAGCGACGGCGGGAGGAAGGGGGGACGGAGGAGAGGTGAGACGTCGATGAGGACGGGATGGTTGTCCAGACGACAGCTAGCAAGGCAGGATTGTAGTGTGGAGAATCTTGGGAAACCCGGGGGGAGATCTGGAGAGATTGCTCACGTGGAGGATAACGGGTAGTTCACACGGATCTTTGGGATGGAAGCTTCGAATTGAATTTGGCAGGTTTTGGGTTTAGTTTTGCTTCAGTTTGGCTTTCATTATAACACCCTGACTGCTGTCGGTCGTATATTTTGTATCTAGTTATAAACTACTACCACCGTACTTAGTCGTTGTCCCCTCCCCTATACATCCTGTTATCCCCCGACCCCATATGCCCAGAGCAAAGCATGACCTGCCCCGCCGCGGCAGAGCAACCTCCGATCCATTCGCCGCAGCGCTCCAACCTCCCCCAGGAGAGACCCCAGAGGAGCGCGACCTCCGCCTCAAGGCAGAGAGCGATGCAAAGAAGGTCAGCGATAGCATCGACGAGATGCTCAGGCTCGAGAGGGCTGACAAGAAGAGGTCTCGTCCAGAGGTCAACGTTCTCCTCCTCGGCCAGTCAGAGTCTGGGAAAAGCACCACCCTCAAACGTGAGTTCTTATATTCTTCTCCATCCAGAGCGCAGCGAGGGGCGTGGTTGTCGGCGCTGTTCATTCCATTCCACTCCATTACGCACGAGATGCATTCTACCGGATCGCCTCTCGTCACCGCGCCCACCCCCATATGGCAACCCTTGCAGGCCCAGGTGAGTTTACGCTCTCACATGTGCGTCGCTATCTTTTTCATTTACATTGGCTGTCTTAGCTTCCCTTTGGAAGCACTGAGCCTTCTTAGCCTCGACGATATGAACATGTATCCATCGCCAGCTGGTCACCAGCCGCCTTTCCCTCGCTGTTAACCGCACTGCCAATGGCTGCTGATCAAGCGATGGTGTATCCACCCTCCCTACTGGCGTACAACATCCCCTCCCAGCACTGCGCTCACCTTGATCTCTATGACTCCAGATGACTGAACAACATTCCCCTTTTACCACACAGAATTCCAACTGTTACACTCCCCTGCAGCATTTCATGCTGAAAGAATAGCGTGGAGAGCAGTAATTTATCTAAATTTGGTACGATCCATAAGAAGGTATGCGTTTCTTCGCAGAAACTTCTTAGTATGTGCGGGAGGTTTACATCGGTCTGTTCCTCTCAGAATTTTAGAGGCTCTAGCTCCAGATGAGTCAGATGTTCTCGACGACCACGAAGATGACTCTATCGAAACCGCATCCGTCATCATTACTGCCAATGGTCGACCCCCCTCTGCCATATTGGGAACACGCGTTCCGAATTACGACTACTACCGTCAACGGCTCGAACCGTTAATGGAGCTAGAAGAGCGTTTAATACGTCTCCTTTCCTCTCCCGATGAAGATGAACCCACCCATTTAGGCCCTACCCGTCCTGGCTGGGAGTCCTATCTAAATGGCAATGTGAACTTCCGTCCAGCCCACAATGGCGGCTACACCCAAACAAATGGTCGCCCGGCGCCCACAATACAAATCCCATCCAAGAAGCAAACATCTGCTTCTCTAGGAAGCAAAAGCTCAGGTAGCCAAATCCCTTCTCCAAGCAGCGGCACCGGGAGCAGCGGTTCGCGTTCAAAACCAAAGGAAGTCGCAGTGCACACTTCTAGTAACTGGAAAAAGGCCTTCGCGCTCGGCAGTAAATCGAAGAGCCCGAAGAGTGCGCACTCGGGCGAAATCGAAGGTTGGTGGGAGGATCCTGACGATCCCGTCCATACCCTCAACGCGTGTGCACCTGTGATGCTGGAATTATGGCGCGATCCAAAAGTCAGACAGCGGCTAAAGGAGAAGCTACTGCGGTTGGAGGAAAGCAGCGGATTGTATGTGACTCTTTCGCTCTGTTCCTCCCTCCTCCTTTGGAATGTTCCACGCCCATTAAACGGGATTGACATGCTGATTTATTTTCATTATTTCCGACAGCTACCTTAACGAGATCCCAAGAATCACTGCCAAGAAATACATTCCAACGGATGGTGAGTGTCGTAAGGATGATACATGCAAGAGAACCAGCTGACTGGGTCCGTTCCGTACGTCGTTCAGACGACGTCCTTAAGGCGCGGCTGAAAACAATGGGTGTTGTTGAGCATACTTTTTCGATACAGTCCGGAAGCAACAGAGGGATTGAGTGGCGTATCTATGATGTCGGAGGTGCTCGAAACCAGAGACAAGCATGGGCACCCTATTTCGATAATGGTTAGTCTTACCTCCCAATATCCAAATGCGCCTCCTATCTCAACTTGTCAACTTCGTTTCTCACCAGTAAACGCGATAATCTTCCTTGCACCGATATCGGCGTTCGATCAGGTATGTTCCATCTTTATTCTTGTTAACCAACACCATCTGACCATTCACGTTGTTTAGGTTCTAGCCGAGGTGTGACACGACTCGCATAAATATGCTACTTGACAAAAGGCTAATGCTCCTTTCCTTTTGTTTCTTAGGATCCGCGCGTTAACAGGTTGGAAGACACACTTCTGTTATGGAAATTGGTCGTGTCGAACAAACTATTGAAGGACGTGAGCATTGTATTGTTTCTGAACAAAGTCGATTTGCTTCAGGTAAGTATTTCTTTCGAGTTTCTCAGTATAAGGATTATACTTAAGTTGACTACAGGCAAAAGTTGACGCAGGAGTGAGACTGAACCAACATATGGTGTCTTACGGTGATCGACCGAATGACTTCGATTCCATAGCGAAATGTGCGTTTTTCGCTGCGCCCACTGCGTGCATTCTAGCTCGGCTTCGGAGCTTATCCATTTGAAAACAGATTTCCGTAATAAGTTTGGTGCGATTCATCAATCGTTTACCCCTAACAAGGAACGAGAACTTTATAGTACGTGGTGCCTTTTGAAATTCCATTTTATGTCATGCGAACCGGTCTAACTCTTTGATTAGTCGAATTTACGACAGTCACAGATACTCGTAAAACGGCAACTATCATAGCGACCGGTGCGTTCTACTTGTTCTATGACGAATGCGTATGCTGACTTCGCGAATTCGCAGTACGAGATATAATTATCAAACAGAACCTCAGAACCATGCGTCTTGTATGATCTGCTTCACTCAGCGCTACATTACATACCAAGCCGCCCACAAACGCCCCCTTCCGCCTTCCCCGCTCCAACTCTCCTTGACACCTTACCTGGCTATTGTTCCTGCATAATACGTCATGCTTAACACCCCATCCGTTCCCCAATACCTGCCTTGCTCTATCTTTGGAATGACAAGTGCCCCCCCTTTACCTTCGAACTCCGATAGCACTTACCCTCCCCCTACCTCAAATTCTCTGCACAATCACGCGCATGGACAATACTAGCAATTTAACATCCCCCTTCCCTCCCCCATCCCCTTCACAATACCTTACTTTGCTTTCATATTATCAATTAATGCTTTCTTCTTTTGCTATGTACGCTACCACACGCCTCGCTGGATTTGGATATCATCGCTCTGTCTTGTGCTATAATAGTTTTTTCGGTTCTGGATTTCGTTTTTCTTTCTTTTCGTTTACTTTGTTTTGTTACATACGAATGTGAAATAGTTATAGACGAAGTACTGGAATGGTAAAATGATGAATTGTAAAGTCGCATGTGAGGTCCGATATAGGGTTCTATTTCCGAAGACGACTTTGAAAATATGTATTTGAGAATTGGAAACATACCCACCAAATACCCGCTTTGAACTTCCTTGCGACTGCCGTGCCGCATGAGTCCGTAGGGATGGATGGCCCTTCTCACGTAATAACGTAACCCCGACTCTTCGTTAGGATTTCATTCTGTTCTTCGAGGAGGAATCCCAGCACCGTTACGACCCTGGGCGCTTTGTTTTCCAAATTATCGAGGAGCGTACATTTGACAAGAGGAAGATTCGAACTCACACCCTACGAACGATTCCACGAGCGTATACGATGAATTCCCTATCGCGGACGATCGCATCCCGCGGTATCAATCTCCGTCGCGTCCCTCTTTCACTTACACGTCCTCTCTCCTCAACACGAAGAAATATGTCAGTTACAACGCACTCTTCCCTTTCTGTCGTTTCGACCGATCGTATGCCCCTCTATCGCCTTTTCCCACCTTCCGTACTCACTTTATCTTGATTATGCAGGAGCACCAGCAGCAATTGGCCCATACAGCCAAGGTATCCGCGCTGGTGACCTCCTCTTCTGCTCCGGATGCATTCCGTTCGATCCCAAAAGCATGACCGTCGTCGAAGGTGGCGTTGAAGCGCAGACTGCGCAGGCGTTGGCGAATTTGAAGGAGGTGATTGTGGCGGGAGGCGGAGAGGTCGGAAAGGTTGTTAAGACTACCGTATGCCTCTTTGTTATGTTATCTATTTGAGGGGGAGTGCTGATAAAGGAATAGGTGTTCTTGAAAGATATGAACGATTTCGTTGCTGTTAATGGGGTCTATGCCAAATTCTTTGGTGAGCATAAGCCTGCGCGATCGGCGGTGGAGGTTGCTAGGCTCCCCAAAGATGTCCTGGTGGAGGTGGAGGCTATTGTTAGGTATGTCTTTTTGTGGATTTCGGTAGATATAACATGCTGATTTGGTTAGTCTCAAGTAGATGCGGATTAGGAGACGTGAAACAATGTGTAACATATCGAAATATATCCCTGAATCTTAAGCCACGAGATTTAAAGCTAGATTTCTGATTGTTTGCTATCCCACAAAGAAAAACAGTATTATGATATATACGTCAACACTTCTATCTTACATCTCCTCAATGACCGCCTTGAGCGCTGCCTCGTCGAGAATTTCAAAGCCTCCACCCTCCGTGACCTGCAAGTATTGTTAGAATGTAGTCTCAATGAGTAGATGGATCGCGCACCTGAGCAATTTGCACATTATGCTGATCAAGCTTCTCTTCCATGACTTGTTTGAGTATACGGAGGGTTAGTATTTGAGCTTCTTTGAGTGTCATGTTCTGTTGGAGATGTAAGATACGATGGAGAGAGAGAAGGGAGAAGGGAGACCTTGTGCCATTTGTTCTGGAGTTCTTGTTGTGCGGCTTCTGAGCCCGATCCAATGGCTTTCGCGTCGTAACGGACAAAGGTACCTGAGGGATCTGTGTGGTACCTACACGCCGAAGTGAGTCAAAAACCAATAAGATAGACATGACACATACAACTGTGGCCCCAACTCATCCACACCCGCAATCAACAGGGCAACACCAAACGGCCGACTCATCATCGCCTCCTCATCATGCACACTCTCTCCAAACCTCAGGGCAAGATCACATACGGCCTGGGTAACACTCTCGACCTTAATAGGTTCATTGTAAGTGAAGGCATGGTTCTGGGACGTCACACGGGCATGGTCGATCATCGTTCGAGCGTCTGCAGTCAGGCCGGACATGGCACAGCCGAGATGTGAGTCGATTTCCATGATCTTTTCGATGGAGGCGGCTTCGAGGAGGGGGGATTGGACACGTTTTTCGACGCCAAGGATGACTCCGGCGGGTGTTTTGATGCCCACTGTTGTTGAGCCGAGTTTTATGGCTTCTATGGCATATTCGACTGGAGGGGTGTAAGAAGGTATAGTTGGTGGTATGAGTGTGGGGACACACCTTGGAAGAGACGGCCTTCTGGTGAGAAGGTGTTGACACCACGGTCTGCAGTGGTGTTAGAGTGGGTACTGCGAAGTGGGTGTAGACATACCGTATTCTGAACGCGTCAAGAACATGTTGAGTGAGATGGGATGGGGAGCAGGTGGAGGATTCAATGAACGAGCTTGCGTGTTTGGCTCGACGCGTGTTCATGCCGTGGGAATATCAGAATCTAATCTTATCTTAAGCCATTTCTTCGAGCTGAACCCCAAAACTTATCCCAGCGCGAATCCCAGATGAACGTGCGAGGGTACACTCCACAATCGACAGATATTATCGATCTCCATCTTCGCTACTGCAACCCACCATGCCAGAACTCACCCCCACAGATCTTCAGGACATCCTCGTTTATACCACCGCACTTGCGCGTAAGGCAGGCGCGTTGATTCTCGAGGGCTCTGCTGCCATTCAGGCAAGCGGGAACGTCGACGAGAAGAAGAATTCCGTGGACCTCGTCACGGAGTATGATGTGCGCGTTGAGGAGCTAGTCAAGAAGGAGCTGGGGGACAAGTATCCCGGGTTTGGGTTGTACGTTTCCCTCTCTTTCTTGATCCGTATTCAGCTGGGGTACTGATGGGCACACAGTATCGGAGAGGAATCCTACTCATCTGGAACACGTCCCCCTCTCACGGACGCACCTACTTTCTGCGTCGATCCCATCGACGGAACAACAAACTTCGTGCACGGATTCCCATTCGCCTGCATCTCTCTCGGCTTAATCTACAAACGCCGCCCCGTCCTAGGCGTAATCTATAACCCCTTCCTCGACCACCTCGTATGTGCCTCCTCTATTTTCTCCATATTCATACATCTAAAAAGCCCCAGTACACAGGAGTGCAAAACCAAGGCTCCTATCTAACCCGACCCAACTTCTCCAAGCAAAAGCTCCCGCTCTCCGCCCCGAAACCTCTCGCATCGCTAAATCAAGGACTGTTGGCAATTGAATGGGGTTCCGATAGGAGCCAAGGCACAATTGCCGCCAAATCATCCTCTTTCTCGAGGTTGGCAGGGGACCCAACCGGGGTTAAAGGCGGAAAGATGGCACATTCCCTCCGGAGCGTCGGGAGCGCAGCATTGAATTTCGCGCTGGTTGCGCAGGGGGGGTTGGATTTGTATTGGTTTGTCTTCGCCCCTTCTCTTTTCTCTGTTACATTGACTGATAATATCACAGGGAAATTGGGTGCTACCCGTGGGACGTCTGCGCCGGCATCGTCATCGCACAAGAAGCAGGCGGCCTAGTCACCGGCTCCCACGAAGTATTCGAAGCCACCAAGGACACTGAGGCCTTTGGAGATGTGACGGAGGACATTTTGGCGGGACGGAAACATATTGTTGTTAGAGGCATTCAAGGGAGCCAGGTGTGTGCTTTCATCAACCTAAGAAAAGATTGGTGCGCTAATGGGATGCCAGGGTGAAAGCGCGAAGGATGCACAGCGGAGGATTGTTAAGGAAGTCTATGACTCTGTGGAGGATGTTGCCCCTAACTAACTTGGAGAAGATGGGTATATACCGAAGGCATTGTATAAAAAACAGATTTAATAAGATTCAACTTGGATACCCATATGTATGCCGTAATCGTGCCACATACGAAACAGAGTTGAAGGTATATCATCATTAAGGGTATTCAAGTTACAGCTGGGTATGTATATTAGTGCTACTACCGTGACAAAAGATCCGGAGTGATTGGATCACCATACTGTATGACTCCCTAGAGGACCAAATGCATTACTTCCGACATCGGAATGTCTGATTGCAACTCAGGGTCCGAGTCCGAGTCGTAGTCTGACCCCATGTCGGGTTCACCTTTCCTTACTCTTTATCTCCTGCGCGATTTCTACAATCCTCTCGCACAGCGCCTTATCAAAATTCTCTTCGGAGGCACTAGTGGCGCCACTGGAATCACTCAAGAACTTCTCTAGGGCTCTTTTCAGCTCAAACGACACAATGCGATAACTATGTGTCGCACGTTCATGCTTGAAATACAGCGAGAGAATATCAAACTCGCTGTGCTGTTTTCAACATTATTGAAAGGGAGCTGCCAGGTGAATTCATCTCGCGGATGTCGCACGCCTTCAACCCAAAAGAGATCAGAGTTCCTTCCTTGGTAGATCATCGTTCGTCATGATAATTTCCCATCCTCGCTGCTCATATTTCTCCAGCACTTTTATGTCTTCGTCGTCCATGAGTTGTTTGAGTCCCGCACCTATCCACTGGATGAAAGTCGCCCTTGGGTAGAGGTGATAAGCTCCTTCATGTGTAATGTAGTTCAGAACACAGGCTGGTTTATGATATAGTTAGAATGCAATTGGTAAACCATCATGGAACGTACTGCATTGAGAAAGAAGAAGACAGTGCATAGGAGTATTCCTTGTGCATACCAGCTGGATCATATTGTTTCCCTTCTTAAATGTAGACACGCTCACAATCTTGCGATGATCCTCTGCATATCCAGCACTTTCTTCCGACATCCACCACTTGGGATCAGCAACTTTCTCTCGTTCTTTGAATTTCTCAATGTTGTCGAACATGGCCTCCTTTCCGTCACTCTGTTCCTGAGTTGGAACAAATTCATAACCTTCCTCCACTATCCAGTTCCCAAATTCCTTCGCGTATATGTCTTGCACAAAGATATCCAGTGCGGTATCTGGGTATGAGGTTCTCTCGAAGAACTGGAGAACATTCGAGCCACAAATGAGGGCCTTAGTCCGCGCTTGGAGATTGCGAAATCTAACTGGGTCATCGAAATAGTGAGACAGGTGCTTATGGATGTTGTATGCGCGTCCACAAAAACTCGATACTGCAGTTTTGACAAGTCGACATGTTTGGGATATACGAACGAGTTCTGCAAAGTTGAAACAGGAGAAAATCAAGTTGTAGACGTGAGGAGATCTAAATATAGTGAGAATGTGATCCGATGTTCATTGCTGCTGAATGGTTAGTTGGACTTGGAGAAGTCGGTGCGGCTATGGGTTAGCTGGTAAGTATGGTCTTTTGACGCGTCAACTTGAACGGAGGGGAAGATAAGTTAATCGAGACAAAGAACGAGAGAATTTACTGCCGTCAAGGGCTCAAAGCCAACGTCACCGAACTTTGAGGGTCTTTTGTTAAACAAAACACCTCGAAAGCGTCCAGTAGACAAAGAGACTATATTACAAGAAACCCATACAGGAACACAAACTATGGCTACTTCCTCTTTACTGGAATGTCAACAGACACAAAAAAGCCACAGTTGACTTCCATGTCGCGCCGGGAACCATCATGGCGCTTTATACTCCAACTGCTATCCAATGCGGGGTTGTATACATTTCTGTACTGCGGATCGATATCGTCAGTGCCGAAAGGAAGCTTCCAAGTGAGCTCATCCCCTGTGCATCGTTCGCGATCTATACGAAAGAGTTTATAAAGTGTGGAAACTTTTTTCAGTCCTCTGTCGCATTCGAAGATCTTCCATCCACGCCACCTATATTTTAGTAATGCGTCTATTTCTCGATGGCCTATCTCTTTAACTGCCAAGGCGACCCTCGCGTCAAAGGTTGCTCTAGCGTAGAGGGAATATGCTGCTTCATGCGTGAAGTAGTTCATGACGCAGGCTAAAATTCAGCGGTCAGACTTATAAGTTAAAAGTGTACTTTGCAAAAAACTCACTGCAGTGGAAAAGGAGGATACACTGCAAAGGAGTGCACCTCGTACTAATCACCTGCACTTGTCTATCGTCCTTATAGAACGTGAACACATTTGAAAGTGCAGTCAACGGATAATCAGGATCCACTTCGATGAATTTTGCTTGGATATCAGAGTCGGCAGTATTAGGTGTTCGATTCGACTCCTCTACTTCATCGAACGTCGGATCCCGTTTCCCTAAACGATGACCATGTCTCCACGCCGGCACGAATTCGTAACCCTCTGCCAATATCCAATGCCCAGCTTCTCTCGTGTGTATGTCTTGAACGAAAATATCCAAATCCGAACCATTATATTTAGTGCCTTTGTAATCAATCCTATCCAAGAACTGTAGCACATTAGACCCAGAGACGAGGGCCCCAGTTCGCGCTTGCAGGTTACGAAATGCGATGGGATCGTTAAAAAAGTAAGATAGGTGCTTGTTGATGTCATATTCCCTACGACAAAACTCAGATACTGCGTGTTTTGCGGCGCGGCATGTGCGAGATGTACGCGCGAGGTCTGGGAAGTCGAGGCAGAAGAAAATTTCATCGTAAATGAGGGGACAATAGAAGATGGTGAGAATGTTGCGTGACATGGATTGTAAGCTCGGAAGTGTGGTATGTTGATTAGTCGAAGAAAACATGACTTGGTTAGTGGTGTAGATTTAGCTGCGTTACGTAGTGGCAGAAAATGAGTCCTTAGCGAGTCATTTATTGAGTAAACCCAGAAAAAAGATCAAATTGCGACAGAGACACTGGAATCATCAAAACCAAGGTTCAAAGCGATAGTGGGCTAATACCTACTATTGTTAATCGAAAGGATATTTCCCTCGACAGTCCGGACTCCTCCGACCTATGCGAAAGAGGTTCCGGAGTGTCCTCTTCAACAATTCCTTGACAACTCCCTTTCCTTTACGAAAAATTTCCATCTTTGCGAGGGATACCAGCTCCCAAATTCCTTCGCATATACGTCCTGTACAAAGACATCCAAAGCAGTATCAGGAGTTTGCTCCAAGAACTGGAGAACATTCAAGTTGCAGACGAGGCGGGGGTCTGCGAAATTGGAGACTGCGAAATCCAACTGGGTTTTCGAAATAGATAGGTTTCTTGACAATTCGGCATGTTCAAGATAGTAAAGTATGCGAAGTTCGAATTCTGACACACGAGATCAAGTTGAAGATGGGTGGAGAGCTAAATATAGGTCAAAGCGAGTCAGTGTTATCAAAGTGACCATGTTACATATGCAGCCCTGAGCGCTTGGCAGCGCTAGCTCTTGAAAGTTGAACGCGGTCACTTATGTAGTAGGTTCTGAGAATTTGGTAAGGCGCTACATTTATATAAGTCCGCATGTGTACTATACGTTACAGGCATACATGCGGTATGCAACTTATCTGTAGGAGAGGTTAAAGCAAGTTGAAGGAAGGCTAAATATCAGGCTAATATGTTTAATTTTCAGATATATGTATGTCTCCTGTGAGCATCATTGCTGAGCGCATGCGGAGATAGGGAAGTATTATATCCCTCCGAGCTGAGTCCGAGTCCAATCTGCTATCCTTTTTCTGAGTGACATCTTCAGATGTTCCATGTTTATCGGCTCTTCTACGGCTATTTCTCTTATTGGTTATTACTGTAGACTTTTCGCACATCGCCTTGTCGAACATTTCTTCCGGATTTGCACGAACAATGAAACTGGAATCATCCAAGAACTTTTGTAGAGTATATGACAACCGCGCAGATGCAGTTCGGTAGCTATGCGATAATCGTTCATGCTTGAAATGCCACGATGTACAGTGGAAAACTCGCAGTGGCCGTAGTAGTAGTAATCGTGGTCCATGGTCCAACTACTATACCCCGCGGGGTTGTATTGGCTTTGAAGACATGAATCGATCTCGTCGGTATTGAATGGAAGCCGCCAAGTGAGTTCATCTTATGGATGTCGTACTCGGTCTATGCGAAAGAGGCCTTCAAGTGTGGTCTCTGGCAGATCTTCCATTGCTATAATTTTCCATCCTTGCCGTTCATATTTGTCTAACGCTTCTTGCTCTTGCTCATCGACATCTTGTATGAGTGCCGCGGCTATCCTCTTTATGAAAGTTACTTTTGGATAAAGGGAATAGGCACTTTCATGAGTGATGTAGTTCATAAGACAACCTAGTTTATGACATGGTTAGATTGGGTTTCATGCAATGAGCCAAGTTATTCCGTTGCATGCAGAAACAGACTACTGGCGTAGAATATGTTTAAAGACGAGACCACAGGACTTATAGTCATTTGCAGTGGCACCAAACGGCAGATGCTTCAATCGGAGAAAGAAGGGGTTGAGACAAAGGACAAAGAACAATGAGCAGTACCCACAAAAAGCCAGGTCAAAGCGCAGATGACTAGGGTGGTAGATTCAAGCCTGACGTAGAGCAGCAGTTTGATGCCAATGGCAGATGCAGCGGAATAAAGAAACGCATAGAAATACCGTCGACTCGTGTTAAGAATTTGAGATTACGACCTTGAAAAACCTACTTAGCGAACGAGGTACCTACGATCACATTGTCGTCGGGCTTCTTTTAGACCGAGGACCAGATATTGAGGCTTATATGGTCCTATTTTGATCTATTCTCGCATAAAAGAAAGATAATCATAGATTTGAAGAACACCATGGCATCGAAATCGTACCGAAGATGTATTATATATACTAAATAGCTAAGTCTTCGGAGTCTGCTGTAGGTATGTTGAAGTACTCGTCAAATTTGTCACCCAACACCTTGTAGATCCTAGCTTCGAGAGGGGCGCGCAGTGGGCGCCGTACGCCATCAAGTTCTGTCTTCACAAGTTCTCCCAGAGCCTTTTCGAGCCAACGGCTTTCAACCCGATAAGTGTTGGATAATGCTCTGTGCTTCAGCATGTATGATGACGACATAATGTAATCAGTGTAATCATTGGCTTTCAGCGGGCGCTCCATAACCCAGCTGTTGTACAGCGCAGGATTATGTTGGCAAAGGTAACGTGGTTCAATGTCTTCGATACTGAAGGGAACCTGCCAACAGTATTCATCTCGCGGATGACGCTCTTTGTTTAAGAAAAATAATCCTTTCAGTTCCGACCTCCGGATCTGACACTCCTGCGTAATGACTTCCCATCCTCGCGAGGCATATTTCTTTAACCCGTCCTTTTCTCGTTTGGATCTCGCTTTCACGCCCACGGCCTTCCGCGAAATGAACGTTGCCTTCGGATACAGAGAGTAGGCCCTATCATGAGTGAAGAAATTCATAACGCATGCTAATTCGCAGCATTGGTGAGCAACTAAAATTCACAAAGAAAATAACACGGAACATACTGCAATGAAAAGCCAGAACACAAGGCATAGGACTGCCGGTTGTACCAATCAGCTGAACCTTTTTATCTTCCTTCTGGAAGGTAAATACGTTGGCCACAAGGCTACCCAAAGGATAATCGGAAATCTCATCCTCTGTCGAGCCCGACTCGATCATTTCCGAGAATCCTTCTACATCGTCAAATGAGGGATTGGATTTGTCGAGTCTTGCACTCTGAATAACTGTCGGAACAAACTCGTATCCTTCTGCTAAGATCCAGTGACCAACTTCTTGTGAGTGGACGTGGTAGACAAAGATATCTAGGTCTGCATCTTCAAAGTAAGTTCTATCCAAGAATTGAAGGACGTTTGAGCCAGATATAAGAGATGATGTTCGCGCTTGGAGGTTGCGGAATGCGATGGGGTCGTTGAAGAAGTGAGAGAGGTGTTTGTTGATGTTATAGGCTCGGAGACAAAAGTATGATACTGCCTTTCTGGCAATGCGGCACGTTTTTGATATCTGTATCAGATCCGGATAGTCCAGACAAGAAAAGATTAAGTCATATATCGGCGGGCAACTGAGGATAGTGACACGACTTTCCTCCATGGGGCTGATGTCAAGCTGCCACTGGCGAGGTGTGCATGTAAAGGTCTGTTTGAACTTGTACTTGTACACCGACCAAATGTGGACGCAAACCAGTTTTAATTTTACTTGACTCAGCATCCGTGGTCGTTTATATTTTCAGCAGACGAGCGGCTGGCGTATGAGGGGCGTGCAGTACAAAACAGCTACGATATATCCTAGAGTCTAGGCTAAAGTTTAAACTAGTCTCATCTCGTAAAAGTGGATTACAGTATTAGTGTGACAGTGTCGTCTGACTCCCGCAACTTTGAGCTCGGTTGACCTGAAGATTGTAGTTGTAGAGTCCTGTACCATCCTGGGAGAAAAGTCCCACTGGCATTCAATTTGGTTGAAATCACGAAACAAATTCACTCACGCGCTCCGCAGAAACTATAAATGTTGAACATAAACCAACATTGTATACATGTACTACTATTTACGAACTACATCTATTTCCAAGCGCTTGAAAGTAGCTTCGAGAGCCTCCGTAAGCTGGCTCCTATCCACACAGAAAATCTCCGCTACCTCTCTGAAATAAGCTTCAATTATATCATGGCACAAGCACGAGTCGAATTTAACGAGAGGTTCCCTCTGATAGCGATATGCGTATATTCTTAACAGCCGATCCACAGTATTCTTGAGCTGTTTCGGAGCAACTGCGTAGCTGTAAGTCAGCACTTTTGGGTGTTCTATCACGTGAGACGCCATATGGAACCCAATCCCTATATGTGCCATGGACCAGCTATTGTATAACACTGGGTTAACCAGACTGTGGTATTGAATATCCGACGTGTTGAGAGGAAGCCGCCAAGAATATTCGTCTCGAGGGTGGCGGACCAGGTCTGGAATAAAACAGCCCTCGAGGATCTCTTCTGAAAGAGTCCATGGTTTTGAAACGACTTTCCACCCTCGAGCAGTGTATTTGTCAAGTGCGCCTCGGTCTTGAGCGGTGATGTCTTTGACAATTACGGATTGTCGTGCGACGAAGGTTGCCATAGGATAGAGAGAATAGGCTGCATCGAATGTAATGAAGTTCATAACACATGCTAGGTTGTTAAGTTTGAAAATGAGGTTGTGTCACAGAAAAAAGTAGAATAGACATACTGGAGTGGAAATGCAAAATACAATGAACAGGGTTATGCCTTGTATTAATGAGCTGCACCTTCTTGCCGCCCTTTTCGAACGTATACACATCCGCGAGTCCAGGAAAGGGATAATTGGGATCTGCGCCAATCTGTTCTTCCGGAACCTCATTGTCAGGTGGTCTGTCTCCCGTCTTGAACTTCTCTATAGCTTGATTAAATGTAACGTGTGGTTTCCCTACTATTTCACATTGTCTCGGTGTTGGATTAAACACATATCCTTCGCCTAAAATCCAGTGCCCAACTTCTTCTGCATGAACTCTTGCTGCGAAAATGTCCAGATCAGCGTCTGGATACGTCGTTCTATCGAGAAATTGAAGAGCATTAGATCCTGAGATGACGGTCGATGTTCGCGCTTGGAGGTTGCGAAATGAAATGGGATCGCTGAAGAAATGTGAGAGGTGTCGATTGATGTTATATGCGCGGAGGCAAAAAGTGGATACTGCTTGATTGGCTAGTCGACAAGTTAGCGATACAGGGATGAGTTCCGGAAAGCTCAAGCACGAGAATATTGAGTCGTAGATGGGCGGGCAGTTGAAAATATCGATCATTTTGTCGGATGGAAAGCTATCTTAAGACCTTACAGACTACGGGGTAGAGAGCTGGTAAGTGTTGTACGAATAAAAACAGGTTGAGACACGTACTTATTGCCCATGACTTGAAATTCTAGAATATTCACAATCCAATACCCTGAATGAACTAGCCGTATGTAGCGCCTCCTCCCATTTACCAGCTTGGCTACGATAAATGACTGGAACTAGTCTCACAGAAGGTCCTGTTATGCGTCTGGAAGGGGTCAACTAATGAGCTAAAGCTTAAAATAATACCGTGACGCGCTTTGACAATAAGTATAACAGGCGCGGTGGCGCGCCTAAGTGATATTTGTATGCAACACTTTTGAGCTGTGTGAGTCTAAGCTCATCGACATTTGAACCAAATAGCAGAGTAAGCTTCAACTAACCCGAAGTTCAAAGTTTCAAGCTACTTATCAACAAGCTACAAACAAGCTAAGCTGATGACGTTAATCATCTGCCTCCTTGTACTCTACGAAACCCACTTCAAAATGTCCTCCTCTGATGGTCCCAGCGGCTCATCCAAAGCAGCCAAGTGACGCCGATGAAGAACACGTAGCTGGTCATCTCGAAACACTCCAATAACAGAATGAATCAAGGATTGGCTGTTCCAAAGGAGCAGATCCTTCTCTTCTCTATTTTCTTGTCAGAAAGTACGATATATTACACATAAGTAACCTACCATGGATGAGGATACACCAGCTGTCGTCAAGTGGTCAATACCTGTAACATTTGAACCTAACCAGAAGATCTACACTTGGAGCTATACCTGGTTCTTGCATCTCATACAGTAGCTCGTGTATCTCCTTTAAGTCTTTAATATGGGCCCCTTCTGGATATAGTGCTCCTTCGGCTTGACACCCTCCGGCAGTGGATCGATCTGAACCTTCCGGACTGCGCAGGGATGAACTTGGAGATAGAGGGCCCCGGTCATTGGATTTTTCCATACCTAATGGACCGTAAGAAAGTATATTTTGTGCAAAATACTTTTGCTTATAAATGGGTATGTCTTCATTTTATCGTCCGTTCAAGGCATCAACTCATCTAATGGCTTTTCTAACCCCTCCGTCTCAAGTCCAAATCCAGTAGAAGCTGCGTGTGCTGTTCCCATTCACTCATAGGGTTGTGGAGCGTACACCGCCTTTGCACGTGCCGCCATGCTCTTTAACTTCGCAGGCAAAATGTCAAACATTATCTTTCCAGAAGCGAAGGACGTTGTTCCAAGAGTGACATGTACCTCATCTCCTGTGCCATCGTCATATTGTACAGTTTGCATAGGACCTTTTGGGACCTTAATTCCATATAGTGCGGTGACTTTGGGCGGATCAAATTCGTACAGAGCTCCATCCATGTGCCACCTGAAGAATCGTGTTACACCTTTTGCCTCGTCTTCCAGCGATAGTTCTTATGATGACCGTGCTTCAGAGTTGCTTCCTGTATCTCTTCGTGGTCTTTGACTGCCCCATGGCCGAGCACTTCCACTTGCGGGATACGAGGAATCGTCTTCAGATACGAGCTGAGAACCAACTCCTTGGCTTCGTTGATCTTTTTATTTCCGTGTCTGTATTGCTCTGAAGTTGAATCAAGCGCCTGTATATTTCGTTAAGCAAGTGAACAAGAATATTGCGTTGCCTTACCTTCACCAGGGAGTACTGTTGCTCGGGGGTCAAATCCACATTCCGGAAGAACAAGGAGGTCATACTAATCGCTGCTTGTTATCCCTTCTCAAGATTCCTCAATGGCGCTACATACCTTGTAAAGCTGTTCTTTAACAAATACAAATTCTTCATTCATCATGTTTCCTGGATCGATGCCTATAACTTCCTTTCCAAATTCGTTTATCTTGAACTTGGCTTTATCAATGGAGTCATGCAGTGGAAGCGGTACAACTATCATGCTGGCTTCAACTTCGTGTAGTTCTTCTGAAGTGTACTTATATCTGAACGCTTGCATCCCTTTGCGGGTCTACATTGGGTCTACTGCTGATACACACTTAAAAATACTACCGCAGAGTCCGGTGGTATCGAGATTCTTATGTACCAATCTCATCATTCTTCACCACTTAACTACCTATTCCCACTTCCTAACATCCGGCGCTACCAGTTTTCAATTCATTTAAGACATGAAGTTCTTTGCCTACCATGGGGTATGACTATATGGAGAAGGATGAAGCCTTTCTATTCCTAAGAGAGGATCTCTGTCTTGGGCTACAGCTCAGAATGAAGTTACTATCATAGATATTGATATACGAGCTATAAATCAACGCCATCCTCATCGTACCACAAAGTTAACTAGATGGAATCAGTTTACGCCAGGGCTACAGGGCTAAGCTAGACCTTTGCACATTCTATACATCGGATATGGTTCGGGTTGGTTGTGTGACCGCCCTCGGGATAGTGTGCGTCCTCGAGATTCACGCCCTTAGAGAGTGGATTGATCAGGGTCTTAGCAATGGCGCAAGGATGGATATGTAGACGAAGTTCCCCAGTACCACTAATCTTCCAAAGCTTGTCTGCGTTTGTCGCAATAAGAACCTTCGTTGAAGAATCGCCACTCATGATACTCTTTTTCTCACCCCAAGCGGCAACTTCCAGAGACTTTTGTAACCCTTCTGCCTCCATTCTCTGCCCACTAGAGCTTCATTCATTCTTATAAGTTTCCTGGGCTACTCTTTTCACTTCTCGTTTGATGTCATGGGAGTCTCCAAGTTATCCGAGAGGTAACGCGACCTCCCCGCTGAGTTGTTTAAGCCGCACCTGTTATCACAGATGTATGTGAATGTTCAACTTTCCGACCTACTATGTCGGCTGTGCACCGTTATTGGCTATGATGACAAACCTCGTCGCAGAGGTCCACAAGCGTAGCGGTAGAACAATCACTAAATCCGTACTTGAAATTTTTTTGGAGTTGCGTGCATCATCTCTGCCAATATATGGGCTTTGTTGATGAGTCTCGAAATGATTAAGCTCGGTCAGATCTAGAGCAAGAGCTACGGGATTGAGGAGGCAAGGAAGAAGACTCCGAGTCCGAAGACAGATGACAGTGACATAGATGCTTGGTAATGTTTGGGTCAAAGTGCATCAACGTGTGTGCCAAACAGATAGACTTCACGTGGACGATGATTGCGCTGCCCAAGGCGCTGCGTCTCAATCTTGCCTACTACCTTTGTTACTCCTACTTATCTCTCAATGTAGACTCTCAGTGCTATTCTCGTTCCCCGGTCATTCAGGATCAGAATATAACTTCCCCCTTGTATTGTTTATACATCGCAATATGTAATAATTGCATGTGGATGCACGTCGACCGACCGCCCATCACTGATCAGTAGTATGATGCCAAATCTTGTGAACCCACATACTACGTAGGGCTCGGTAGCCACGGCTGCAGTTCACCGGACGTAGGATGGGAAACCTTCGCTGGATATGTCTATATCATCGTTTATTTTCACGGAGACTTCTTCAAATAGGTATATCAGAACATATCATTTCTTACGGGGCTCCTCAGAGCGGTAACCAGTTCTCCATGCGGAGCCCCACACATAAACGGCACAACCCCGCTTTCTCACCTTTTCTCACTGGCAAGCGATTGTTACAAATTTACGTTTTCCGGTCCGCTATACGGACCGCAGAAACCACCTGACTGCTCTACGTATGCTCTACGTACCTTCCTTCAGTGCTTCTTTCTGCTAGACGTCGGATTTTGTGGCCTCTCTGCCCACGATGTCTACAGACTTAAAACAGTCCGCGGGAATTCTGTCGAAACCGACTTCTCTTCTCGCTCCATTCTTTTCCAGTACTACGGACATCGCACCGTAATGGCGAGGGCTATCCCAACTAATCGTTATGCTATTCAGTTGGCGATTTTTATTGCTTTTGGTTCGTACCAGCAGTAGTCTTGTGCACTCAGGTTTCGTCTAACATTATCATAGGCGGTGCGTAGTTACTAGCTTGCACTAGTCAGGCAATGATTTATAATGTACGTTCTCAAACCTACGTATAATTTCCTTTTTCTAAACTTTGTTATCCAGAACTTGCCTCTTCTTCAGGATTCTTATTCGGATATGATATTGGTGTCATTTCGGTGTTTATCCTTCTTTTATTATTCTGAATGGCAAACCATTCTAACGATAGAAATAGGGATGTTTAATTATGCCAGATTTCATCCGTCGTTTCGGAGAAGTAGGACCAGACGGGCAGTTTTTCCTGTCGAGCAGTCGACAATCCATTATTACGTCTCTTCTGTCTGCTGGGTATGTTCACGTTTTGTGTTAAGCTTCAGATTCTTACTTGCAACATTACAGAACATTTGTGTTAGTGCATTCCATTCTATATATTTCCAAAACATCTCATAGCCAACTACGCTGTACAGTGGCGCTCTTGGTCAAGCTTTTACATCTGATCGGTTTGGTCGTCGTGGATCTATTCTAATATGGTCTGGCATCTTCACTGTCGGTGTTATAATCCAGACAGCCACCGAGTTTTCCATCGCGCAGATAACTGTAGGCAGGTTCTTTGCAGGACTTGGAGTGGGGGCTTTGTCAGGTTCGTTGACCCAGCTTTTAGTATGAACCTGCTTAATGATAATATCTCTGCAGCTATTGTACCGTTAGTCAAGCCATTTGATGCCATTCATGCATCTGTACTGACACTGATAATCAGATTATATAATGGAGAAACTGCCCCGAAAGCTTTAAGAGGCACGCTACTAGTTTTGTACCAACTTCAGATTATCGTTGGGTATGACAAGTCTACCCTCCTGTTAAGAATGTCGCTGATTTGTTCTTTCCAGGATTTTCCTTAGTTACATTATCGACCTTGCTACCCATCGTATAAATAGTTCAGCTTCGTGGCGTGTTCCTGTAGGATTACAGCTTGTATGGGGTCTTATCATGCTATCAGGCATCTTCTTCTTGCCGGAATCACCGTACGCCGCTGTGTTTAGTATCATTTCATACATGCTCAGCTGATTATTTCTCTCAGACGTCACCTCCTTGGGACAGGGAGACGCGAGGAAGCACGCACTGTCATCGCCTCTCTTAATGGTGTTCCTCTGGAAGATACTCTTGTCGATGAAATTGTTGATGAACTCGAGTACGGTATTCGTGCGGAGAACGAGGGCGGTAAAGCCACCTGGGCGGAATGTTTCTCAACTAGGAATAACTTGTGGAAGCGTACCGGTAACGGAATGATGCTACAGTTCATCCAGCAGCTCAACGGCCAAAATTTCTATTGTGAGTAGTTATTTTGAGTATGTTGAGAGTGGACTTGCCTCATATCACGCATAGACTACTATGGTGATACCTTCTTTCAGAGTGCAGGGACAGAGTAAGTTCGCGCGTTGTTATCCGAGTGTTTTGTGTGCTCATTCAATTCGTCAGCTTGAGCCCATATGTCATTCAAGTCATTCTGGGTGCAGTGTCCGTCATTGGTACGATCCCAGCTCTGGTACGTTGCATGCGCTTCATCTAAGACAATACCTTACGATTTCCCCAATAGTATTTAATCGAATCTTGGGGGCGTCGTCGAGTAAGTACACATTTGGATAACATTGGAAGACTCGAAAGTACTGAGGGCGTTCGGCAGTCTCTTCTCACTGGCTCGCTTCTCGAGGCTGCTTGTTCAATCATTGTGAATAAAAGAAATGCTTCTCACTTGAAGCTCGTTTCTGACATTTCAATGGAATTATAGGCTGGACTCGCTGGACATTTCACCTTGGCTCCGCCGCTCACTCCAAAGGATCAGCTTACCGTCCGTAACAAGCGAGGAGGTAAGGAAGGATTTATCATACAATTGGAAAGGCGGTGACTAAATAAATGCCTTTTAGGCGACACCTTAATCGCATTCGCGGTGTTACACGTCTTTTCCTTCTCTATCTTCTGGGGACCTACTCCGTAAGTAAATCATACCATGATTTACTAATATCTATTGACAATAACTTTCAGATGGGTCTACCTGGGTAAATAAGTCTTCAAGCCAAAGGAATAGCGGCTTACCATTTTATACTTCTCTAGGTGAATCTTTCCCGTTGCGAGTTCGCCCGAAAAGTATTGCATTGGGAAGTGCCACAAACTGGTCTGTATACTTACATAGCCACTAGCTTTCGGATCTAATGATACACCTGCTGCTTTAGGTTATGGAATTTCCTTCTATCATTCTTCGCACCTAGGATAGCCGCGAAGTGCGTAAAATCTGGTTCTGCTGCATATTACCTACTTACTGATTTAACCTTTGTTCCAGAATTGGACCTCTCATCTTACTGATCTTCTTCGGCATGTTACTCTTCGGTTATGTATATGTCTACCTCTTCATCCCAGAGACCAAGGGTCTAAGTCTGGAAGAGGTAAGTCTCACAGCTCCGTTCCTTGTTCTTGTAATTGACACATTTTTGGGATAGGTTGACGAGATGTACCGCTCCGGCGTAAAACCCTGGAATTCGCCAGGATGGAGACCTCATTTAAGTGAGGAAGCTCACCAGGCTTACGAAGCGCAGAAGAAGGGAGCTACTGAAAGTGTTCATGAAGTTCAAGAAAAACGAAGCTCCGAGGCCTAATGATTGGAAACGAATGGGTGAATGGGACCAACCAGCGTTGCGTTCCACGATGTTACGAATTCACGAACGCTATATACTTCGCACCTTTGTACTATTACAATGAGACTCATAGTTATAACACTACAATCTGGAAAGTCTTTACGATGGTGTCAATGTGACCTTGCCTTGCCCGGATACGAAGGGCACCACAAAGGTTCCAGCATCGACCGTGAGACTGTTTGATGGTTTCAAGAGAGACACTCCAGCAACTACAGCCTTCTGCTCTATCCTAAGACGGCCATTCGGCGCCTTTGCTGCGGTTGTAATTTCCTCTGGGGCGGGGACGATAGTGACATCGACTGACAGAGTGCTGGGGTTGAAACTGACCGCGGAGAAAGCACCGGCGTCCAGTGTCAACAACTGTCCCAGAGGTGCAATATACACGCGACGACGGATGGAATCACGGATGTTTACTTGAACCGTAGGCGAAGTGGAAACTACGTTGCCACCAAAGGCTTGCCATCCGAAGTCGGGGTGGTTGACAATGTACGTCCCCATTCCCATCGTATGCCCGGATAAATTGGGGCCGTAATCCCCTGAATATCCATCCCACTTCAACGTGTCTGCGAAGGAGTGGAAAGAAGCGGCTGCGAATCCTCCTTGATCGATATTTGAAAGCGGGCCACTTAGACCAGCATGTCCAACGCGAAGCAGGTAGTAGTCAGATGGGGAAGTTTCAAATGCAGAGATTAGAGGCAGAGCATTCAAACCACTCCCATAATGATGTATTTGACGTTCTATCCGCTGTAATTTTCCTCCATAGATGTTGTCCCTGTGACAGAAGTGAAAAGACGTTTAAGAACCACAACTATATCCGACTCACCAGTAACGTCTTGCATTGCCATTGTATCCCCAATGGGGGATAAGCGGCTGGTAGGCGAGAATAGAATTCAGAGCATTCGTTGCCGTGTTGGAATCATTAAAATATTTGCTCCATGCATAGACTCCTTCCTGGCCAGTGGAATCCCAGGCCATCTCGGACCCAAACCTATACATGACTCAGCGTATGTGCGATTGAGTTTAAGAAATATCTTACGGATAACGCTCGCTACCCCAAGTAGCGGTCCGCGATTTCATTTTGTTTTCAACCAGAGTAAAATTGGCGGTCAGACCCTCGTGCTTTAAGTCATTCAGAAGAAGTAAAAACACTGTTTCACCCATAAGGCCATCAGTCGCGTACCCCACGCGGCCGTTAGTCATGAACTGCACCGTCAAGACAGCTTGATTAAGGTACCATTGCCATGTATGGGTTTTTACCAGAGAAGGATAGTTACGGGCCACACGATAAAGCGCCCAGTAAGCAGCTGTCACATGGACGTAATCATAGGCACGGTCAGTAGCATACGAGTCTGCTTGATTCCATGACCACCAATTACCCCAGTCAATGCTTGAAGGATACTTATAGGAAGGAACCAAAGCAGGCTGATAGTAATAAACAGACTAATAAAAGAATGTTCAATTGGAGGCCACGGGTTACTGGTAAACGTAGATAAATATACCTTTTTGACAGACCCTTAATGAAGAAGAATGAGATAATTACTCTGGATAGGCACAGAAAACCATACCGTCTGTGTTCTGTATCGAGCCCCAGAGCGTCTGATTGATGAACTGTTCAAGCTTTGTAACTTCAGTCGCAGTTGGTTGCGCGTACTGCTTCATAGTAGCCGCAAGCCATGATCCCGCACCAGCTTCGTCACTGAGTCCAGGGATCCAGGCTCGTGGGTCATCCTTAACAATTGCATTCACTTCGCGATCATAGCTGATCACCGAGGGAGACCTTCGGAAGGGATCAGAGGTCGAAGTAAACCACTGAGAAGTAGTTAAGAAGTTCCCGAGATCCCCAATAGCTTGTACAGCTGCCTTCGTGATATAGTAGTGTACAGTTTGCAGACTTCCGTCAGCATACGTAATTGACAAACGGGCACGGCCCCATGTATGAGCTGTAATGGTATACCCAGTCCATCCGGACGTCTTTGCTTCAGTGTTCGCAGTCCAGCTGAGTGCACCAGCGGGACTGACACTTATTGTCTGCACCTGAGATGGAGAATGAAGGAAAAGTTTGCCATCCTGGTCCATGGGAAGCACATATCCTGGAATGCCAACAGCCGTAGGACGATTTGCGGTTTGGACGGTGATCTCTATCTCGCGGATGGAAGGCGCAAGTCGAAATTCCAGTCCATACGTACGCGTCTCTCCAGGCTGTAATGTCGCAGAAGTAGGAGCATTCCAGGGTGTCACCGAAGACCATTCATTCTGCGCGTAGGCTAAGGTATGAAATTGC
Source organism: Cyathus striatus (assembly GCA_025738555.1). Taxonomy (NCBI): domain Eukaryota; kingdom Fungi; phylum Basidiomycota; class Agaricomycetes; order Agaricales; family Nidulariaceae; genus Cyathus; species Cyathus striatus. The sequence goes on along the minus strand of JAOVFP010000015.1, from coordinate 2,062,536 downwards.
CATTCGTACAACCCCTCGAAAGTCTGTGACTGATAGAAAGGCGAAGCAGAGGTCGATTCTGGTAAAAATCGCCATCCTTCGAGAGGTGATTTTCCGACAGGCAAAACTACAAGGGGCGGCTTGGTACCAAGAAGGGGTGTGACTTGGACGTATCCGGCGTCCTGACCTATGTATGGATCGAATAAACTGCAAAGCTCGTTCGTCTGAGCAGCAGTTCGATCGGTGAATATCTAGAAAAGGGTAAGAATCCAGCCATAAAAACAGAATAACAGTAATTGACATTGTTAAATTCGAGAGGTGCGCCTATAGCTCCAATCTCTACAGGAACCGTCTGCGAGTTTTTTACGTCAAACAAAAGCTGAAGTTGGTTATCCTGTAGCACCCAACGCCTCGTAATATTCAATAATGAAGTGGAAGGTAAAGTGGGAGAAAGGTTTGACGCTGCTAAGGTAGATCCAGAAACTGCAAGAGCTGTGACATTACGCCGAGAGGTTGAAGAGTCCCCAGAAACCCAAGCAGTGGAACCGACTTTTCTTGCACGGAAAGTAATATCACCCAAGTGATAGTTTCCATTACTTTGTCGAAGTGTCATCTGATCTGCAGGAATAAAATCGAACGTGGAATTGGATCTAGCCTTCAAAGAATACAGCAGCTGTGAATCTTTGATTATTTGAACAGAAAAAGAAGACGTGTTGAATGAGAGGAATCCATCATTCAAGCCTATAGTTCCGGACTGAGCATGGCTAAGTGCAGGAAGTGTAAGAATGACCGCATAGAAGCAGGTCGTGGCTCTTGCCCTGCAACATCTTGGTCAAATTTACTATTAAAAACATGAAGAATATTACTCAACAGTATAGGTAACATGTATATATCCACCAAAGATGATATCTGAGAGAAAAAGCAACTTCTCAAATAAAAATAGAGCGGGGACTGTTATCATTGCCTGCCCTCCCGACGCGCCTTTTGTACCCTTCATCCGGGCAGCGGTTGCCGCAAAACTTCGCCTGGATTGTTACATCATGCAGGAGCATATCACAAGATTCATTTGACAGTGTAGAAGAGAAGATGAAGCCATGTTGAACGAAGGGAGACCTGGGGAAACCGTTGGCTTAACGCGACAATGAGCTTCAAGATAAGCATGAACAAACAAAGCTATATTTGTCTGGAGAGCAAATGGTGGTTCCACCGTGACCACTACCTACAGGCTACAAGTACTATGCGGGCGGAATCTCATTATCTGTTAAACTAATCTATGCACATTCCATGACACACTCGTTTTTCCGAAACTACATGTTAACTCCGCTTCTGGCTGGCGGCCCACCAAGGGCCCACCACCTTCCGACGATGATGTATTGGCAAGCTACGACGTACGAGTAACGACACATTTATCATGTGCAGACAAACACATATGACATCGATCCTATCTCTTCTTTGCTTCTTCGCAAAAACTCACGGCGGTTAATTGTTCTGATCTTGATATTGAAAGAAGACCTTAGAAGACGCGTTTTCAGGTCATATGTCATCTATATGCCCATTAGCTTCATTCGTAGGCGGTCCGCTGCCGACTGTGGTTCTTTAAGCGAGCAGAACGATGGACCGGGGACACTCATAAAGGGATCGTGGAAGTTTAGAACAATATAGAGATCTAACGATTTATTTTCCGAGGTTTATGGCTCCAGTTCGTCTTGCATTAGTGTTGGGGTTCGCATTGGCCTATGTCGTGCACGCAGAGCTTACCGCTCCCAGTGCATTAAATTTACGTCTAACAACAAACCTTTCACATGAAATTCCTCAGACATTATATGGCTATATGTGGGAGGTGAGTTTTTTCAACTTATCCATTTCTCCGAAGAAGTAACAGCGTTGGATCACCAATCAGGATGTCAATCACAGGCAAGCTGAAGTTCACTGGAAAAATCTGTTACGGGAACTAACGCATGTTCAACATGATATAGTGGAGATGGTGGTCTATATGGTATTATTAGGATTTTGGATTTTCCATACATCTTCATTGATTCAACTGCGTAAGGGGAGTTGTTGCAAAACCGCGCTTTTCAGGCCGTCATTCCGGGAACGCAAAATGCGTGCGTACATGGAGTCATACTTTTCGGAGTTGTTTTTTTTATAGATGTTTATTATGATAGCTTAACTGGCTGGCAGCCTTTTAATGGACCCTGGTTGTCAGTAACGGACAAGACAAAAGGAGTTTCCGATTCATTGCCGAACAGCCTGCAAGTTCGCATTCCCAAGGTTGTCACAGGTCCCATTGGGTTTGAAAACACAGGATACTGGGGTGAGGCAGTTTATTTACATATCGTCCCTACTTTGCCACGTTAAGCCTCGCACTTTAGGCATTAAAGTCCAGAGTGGATGGAGTTATGGTGGTTCTTTCTACGCCAAATCGGACAGCTTCAACGGGGCTATCACTGTTTCACTGAAATCATCTCAAGGGACTGTATTCGCTTCGAAAGTCATCAGCGGGGTGTCCAAAGATTGGAAAAAGTTCACTTTTCAATTTGAACCTACAGCATCTGCTCCGGACGACAACAATGTTTTAAACGTTTCTGTCGACGGAAAGTCAGCTGCAGGGAAAACTATTTACTTTGGATTGTTCTCCCTATTTCCCCCGACTTTTAGAGGTAGGGAAAATGGCATGCGCATTGATTTAGCAGAAGCTCTAGCTGCAACTCGACCCTCTATTTGGCGTTTCCCAGGAGGAAACAACCTCGAGGTTGTCGCCTGTAGTTTCTTTTCTGTGTTGTTTTATTGAATCCGCGATAGGGACAAAGCTTTACAGAGAGATGGAAATGGAACGAAACTATTGGGCCGTACGTTTCTTTTATCTTATCAGAAGGCAATCATGTGCCACGATTCATAGACTTGAAAATCGACCTGGAAGGACTGCCGACTGGGGTAAGAGAATCCTCTCCAACTATATCTAATCCTCTAATCAGGTTCTGATAGGATATTCCAACACTGATGGACTTGTAAGTCACATAGACCACCTGTTACTAGGCTCAGTTGCCAACGTACAGTCTTACAGGGTCTTCTAGAATATTTGAACTGGGCTGAGGATTTGGAAGCAGTAAGCTATTGACCTTCTTGATATGCTGTACTTTAGGAAGTAATTTCTTGAACAGGAACCCATTCTCGGTGAACTTTATTTGGAACTTGCTCTTTGGTTGTCCTTACACATATTTTCAGGCGTTTGGGATGGAATTGCAACTGCAAACTACTCAGATCTCTCAACATGGCCTATAGTTCCTGAGGAGGAACTTCAACCATATATTGACGACGTGCTTAATGAAATTGAATTCATTGTAGGAGATCCCAAAACCACAACATACGGGAAATTGCGGGCTAGCTTAGGGCGGACCGAACCTTATGCACTCCGATTTATTGAAATGTATGTCAAGACTCAATTACTACTTTCCGCTGACTACTTACAATCTTATTTTGTAGAGGGAATGAAGACCAGGTTGGTTCTCTAATTTCTCTCTTTGTCTTGTAGTCACCTTTTTCAATTTGTAGTTCCAACCAGAATCGTAGGCCTCTTCCATATGTGCATTTGCTCTCCATCATATGTCTGTATTTCGCTAGATACGCTGCCTATCGTTGGAAAGCCTTTGTCACGGCCATCAGCACAAAGTTCCCTCAAATGGAGTTTATAGCTACAAGTTTGCCTTCCACTGCGCTCGAACCTGCTTATAAGAAAAGTTCGTGCCGTCTTTTTATACATGAACACTTATCTAACGCCTGTTCTTCTACAGTTGATTTTCACATGTACAACTCCCCATCCTGGTTCACGACGAATGCATTTTTGTTTGATGATTATCCTAGGAATGGCACGCAATTCTTTATTGGTGCGTAGCCAACATCATATCCATACTTACTTGTGTGCTAAGGATCCTTTTAGGTGAATATGCAGGTCAGAGCTCATACCCTATCACTGGTATAAGAAATTACAACGTCAATTTGCACCTAAAGTAACTTCTACAAATGATTCCGATGCTCTGGGTCAATTTCCGACTGGACGATTACCTTACCCTACTTTACAAGGCTCTGTGGCGGAGGCCGCTTTCATGACTGGAATGGAACGAAACTCGGACGTTGTATTTGCGTCTGCTTGTAAGTAACCTTAGACAAGGATACACATTCGCACATATTAGTAACTAATCACATGTTTCTGCAGACGCGCCTAGGTATATGAATCTGCACATGTTACCTTGAAAATTTGGCTCAATTGTGATCCACTTCACAGCCTACAACATATCAGGGGTTATCAATGGACACCTGACATTTTGACCTATGACGCAAGCCGGCTTGTAAAATCTACTTCCTACTATGTTCAACAAGTTAGTCCTTTCGCCGACACTGTCCCTTAATATACCACCAGTTCATCCTTCGCACATATGTAGTTGTTCAGCACTAGCCGGGGAACCCACGTTCTTGTAACATCTCCACCTTCTACCATGGACTCTGCGCCACTATTTTGGGTAGCGAGCTTCAACAATGAAACAAATGTTATTTTCTTGAAGGTAAGTCGTGACAAGTAAATCTAACTGAGTCCCTTGCTAATCGTTACGCTGTGGCACAGGTCGCCAACGCAGGAGAGGCTGACCTAGTGGCAAATATCTTTTTAGACTTCGACATCGCAGGCCTGGGTACAGCATCAACGCTCAGCTCACCCAGTCTAAGCCCGATAACTGGCCAATTCAACATCTCCAATACACTGGACGAACCGGAGTTAATCATACCACTTGATACTACTTTCGCGATTCCTCAGACGGATAGGCTCAACTACACATTCCCAGCTATGAGTGTAACAGTACTGTCATTTCTGAGCCCTGGCTTTGGTGAAGGTGCTCTTTCGAATGTCCTAGAAATATCTAGATTTTAACACTGGACGGACTATAATGTTGTCCGCTCTTTTGTCGTCCTATCTAAATTTATAAGTTGATCTTCCCTGGCGAAGTTCGCTCACGTGTGCTAAGGGCTTAAAAGTCGGCCACTAGCGGAATAATCTGCATTGAAATGCGGAAAATACACGGCAAGCTTGCGTTAAATCGCATTCACTGAAGATGTCCGTGCGGTACGACGCATATGTAATGCAGTAATCTACGGTGAGGGTATAAATACAGGACTGACAGACATTTTATGTGCCTACATATTGTCATTCTACCGAGTTAGGATGCACTACGTAATATCTCTACTATTTGCGTTCATTCCAGTGATTTCCAGCGTAGTCCTTCCGCAGGATGATGTACACCTCGCTGTGAGCCCTAATTGCGGCTCCCTTACAGGAAGTCCAGCAGATGTTAATGCTGGCGTCAATCCCGACCTGAGCCAATATAAAACAATTGTTTCATTTGGGGTGAGTTTACATCTTACACAGATGCTTTGTAGCTCAGGATGCTCGTTAATAGGACTCTTATACGTTCGGTGGAGCTAGTGGTGGCGAATCGCTTCCTCTCCCCGAGGTCAATCCTCCTAATCCAACGGCAGGAGGTCGCATGAGCAATGGCAAAGTATGGGCAGAATATTTGTCAGAGGCGGCAAATGCCACCCTTCGTGATTACGCAGTAAGCTCATAAGATTATTCAAGAAAGAAAAGACGTAGGGTTATAAAGTGTCTCCAAAGTATGCCGGTGCAGTGGTAGATTCTACCCAGTGGCCAAGTCTGAAGTTGACTCCTGGAACCGACTTCCTGACGCAAGGTAGGCATTAAGTTGTATTTATTGAGTGTACCTACCGCCTGTACTCCCCAGCAAATACTTTCATCGGTGGCATTCCTAGGCCGGACCCAGTAACGACACTATACACAGTGTTTTTCGGAATTGAGTGAGCTTTTGGTGCACATTTAGTTTCATCTAATCGAACCACTTCAGGGACTATGAACTGGCTCTAAGTGCGTTTATTGATCCCATATGCGATGCAAGGCTGAAAGGACTCGTTTTCAGAAACTAATACGACAAACCCGCAGAATATATATGGCAATGTTCTTTATACAATCCTCCGCCTGGCCTCCTCACCAATTTTCGCCAAAAATGTCCTTATCATTGACAATTACGGCCGAGGAATGACTTCTGCATTTGGTGAAGAATACAAATCACAGGTCTTTGCTGGAGTTAATAGTTTCCGGAAACTGATTGGCTTAAATATTGCATTCGCGGACCTTTCCACGCTTTGGAAAGGTGTTCTTGGGCCCACCCCAGGAGCTGCGGCCTTCGGATATGATAATGCTGGGACATGCCTGACGCAAGATAATAGCACGGAAGGATGCTGCACAAACCCCGACAAAAGCTTTTACTGGATGTCTGGGTGTGTAATAAATGTTGTGATGATAAAAGCTCATGTTTGGTTCAACTTCGAATCGTAGGCTCCCTACGACTGTGACACACCGTCTAATCTCGGACTATATACAGCAAGTTTTAACACAATGTCAGGTGTAACTGAATGCCAGTCAGACACGCTCAGTGGTTACGGCGGACGACATCGCATTTACTTAATTTATTATTTCATTGATGATCTGTGGCAAGACTCGCAGTTGGCCATAAAATATTGATACGAATATTGCAATTGTAGGATGTCTTATTCGATTTAAATTTTGTGATAAAGGGAATGTTATTGAAGTGTGAAAAGAAAGTTCATAGTAGTAGGCGAGATTGAGGTGAGAGTTGCAACTTTCAGAGTGTTATCAATTTCAAATCGTCACCTTGCGACGTGGACACGTGATTTGTGACCATCTTCACGTCGTTGCAAGGTGCAGCACCAATTCGGAAATGTCAACTGACAGTTCATAACCACCTCCGTTCGCCATCCTTGCTGATCTTCCTCGTTCCCATCGACATCCTCCTTGCTACAAATCATTTATTGCTGTATTATGCGACGTGCACAAAGCGTTAGACACTATGCTAGGCCATCGCTGGCCTTGGGTGCGGATGATCTGGGTATGCTTCGAGAAGGAGATGAATCGAACGAAGATGTGTTGAGGAAACAATTGTTGGAAAAAGATCGGGAATGTGATAGGGTAAGCTTATGTGTTTCTACTCCTATATATGTCACTCTGATTTTTGTTACTGCCTTTTCTGCTAGCTCCAAACAACGAACCAAGCTCTGCAGGCGCAGCTTGCACAAAGGCCATCAATAGAAATGATCCAAGGGTTCGAGAAGGAGTATAAGAACCTTGAGTTACTACTTCAAGGAACACAGCGAGAAAACGAACGCTGTATGGCGGAACTTGAACGGTGTGTTCCAGCTCCCAATAAGCCTATGCAACAACGATGTCGATCCTTGTGATTTGTAGATCCAAAGCACGCGAGAAGATGCTTGAAAATGCTCTTGCGAGGCTTGTGGGAGAGAATTGGCAGGTAAGTTAATCATTTGCCCATGTAACGAAATGTGACAATTTGCCACTCTAGGCTACATTGGAACTGGCTCCTTCGGCGACATCTATTCCACGGTCTCTCCATCAACGCTCTAGTACAATTGCTTCGGCTTCATCCTTATCTTTGCCTTTGACACCAGTAGTGGACGGTGATGAAGCAAAGTCTCCGGAGCAACAGCAAGCAACATTAGCGCACATTGAACAAGTGCGACTTCTGATTCTTGGAATGGAACAGCGACTTCAAACAAGAGAAGAGAAACTTACCAAGGTTATAGAGAGAGCTGAAAACGAAACAAAAAGATTTGAGGAGCTGAGGAATGAAGTTACAGTCGACTCGTAAAAGGATTGCCTTATCTCTCGAGTTCCTCCCCACTCTTTTCATTGCTTTCAAGCTTGTCATTTTGTTTTGCATTTATCACTCTTTCATCTTCACAATTATGTCACGATAATGCTGGATCCACTTGTAATTATATCATTGTGCATACTATATGGACACTGCATCTGTACTATTAACAGGATTACATGAGTACTGAAATACACCGCCTTTGACCACGCCTGAGCAGACTCCTCTGTTCTATGCTATGACACATTATATTGACATTAGTGGAACGTCGAGTTTGCGTGATCCGGGTTAATATAATTGTATCAACAACGATTTCTGGAGAAACCGATGGATATATAGTTTTGTTGGTCCATTTCAAATTGTATTCCTTGCATTCTCAGTGCGCAAGTCCTGCGAGCGCTTAGATGTTTTTGCACACAATTCGCGCTCAGTCACATTTGTGACAACCGCGTTCGTGACATCGTTCACGTTCAGCAATTTCCATCGATGCTTAGTACTTCCAACTTACTTCGGCTTCCAATCCTCTCTCCCTACTCTACGCAGAATCCTCATGCCGGATAACCGAGAGCCTATACCACCAAATCCTCCAAGATGGAAACCAAGCTCAAATCCAACGTCTATTGAAGTTCCTGGGCTAGATACCACTGCTTCAGTTACCGACCAGATAGAGCAAATCGAGCAGCTAATCACCATAAAGCTCCAGGTTAGCATATTAGAAGTTACTAACTAGAGCCTACCACTGAAGGGCTTTGTAGAATATTGATGAAAACTTCTCAAAGATCCATAACGTTTTGGCGAACAAAATACTTCCGGCGGTGAAACGGTATGCTGTGGGGACGGAACCTGTGAGGGAAGCGGCGCAGGTACGTTAGTTGTTTACTTTACGTAACTGACTTCTAATAGACCAACGTAGTTTTGGACCTCCTTCTATGAGCAAGCTGCACAGATACGCATACCGACCTACGACGAAGACTACTCGACTGTAAACGATGTTCCATCTGAACGGGGAGAATCTGATACCACCACCACCCAAGATTACGATGGTACTCCCCAAGATCATTCAATGGCACAGGATTCAAGATCGTACGAACCCAGTATAGCGCATACCGAGAGTTCTTTCATGCCGGCTCAGGGTGCCATCTCATCTACTCCCGCTACCTCTCGTAAAGCAGCACCAGATGATAGTTTCCTCTCCCATGGCTCAGATGATCCATCATGGACACGCACATTACAATCTCCTCTTGTACGATTAAGTCGTGAAATACAGAGTTTATCCAACCCCGATGATACTGTCCAACCTGGTGACACCACTTCCACGGATGTACCCTCTATGCGATACCATGAGCCTTCACCAGACCGAACACAAAGGGACGAATCTATTCTACCTCGCTCGGAGAAGAGCAAAGGAAAGGGGCCTCTCCTCAAGAATGTGCTGCGGCATAACTTGTACTCTGCGAGTGATATCTCTTCTGGTATCATTTCTCCAATAAAGCTGAAAGGGAAGCCCAAGACTCCTGTACCGAAGAATCTGAATCCATACCTCCCATCTACTAGCGATTCCTCGAACTGGAGTGGCCTTGTGGATCTCCGTAATCAATCTCTGCTTACCCCTCAGCGGGGGCGCTTATGGAAAAAGCCTCGAGGTGCCACAACTACCCCTGCCCATGATTCGGACGACGATTCCTTTGATGGCTTACCACCTGGTATGTCTCCACCAGTGATGTTGTCTCCCGCTCGGCCCAAGAAACTGCAGCTTGGCAAAACTCCGGGCAAGGAAGCATCCGCACGTATAACGAAAGATCTTCTGCGTGACATCCAAATACAGAAAACACAGAGTGGCGGTCAAAAGCATCTGTACAATTTTTCGCAAAGTCGCGGGGAGTCTAGTCTGAGCAGTGTACCAACACCCCCATCATTATCACATTATCGCAGCTATAGGTTTGATATCAGTTCAAGTGCGACTAATGATTCTACTTTTGATAGCATGTTGAAGCGTGTGGGTCTTGATATACCAGTACCAAAGAGCAATGTAAAGACAACCACTAGCGAGCTTCATCCGACTCCAGGACTACGCATTCGTCCACGCTCAGACCCACCGTCGGATACCAAGCCCAATGCCGTATTTGCGCCTCCTCCAGAAAACGCTGGTCCAATATGGGCCGCAACAGACGACCCTTTGTCACCTGGTTATGATGATGATTCCGATTCCGACTCTATGGAAGATATCAACGACACAGCTGTCCCATCTGCTGCTTTCCTTATGGCTTCCCAAGGCCATCACTCCGATGACTCCTTCGGTTCTAACCATTCCAGCGATTCCTTAAATGAAGAACCTGTAGGCGTTGATCTGATTACACCTGTACATCCCTTCGCTGGTGCTGTTGAAGATAACGGGTTCGATGACGAGGATGATTCATATGAAGATAATCTAGGTGAGGCAGATTATCCGGAGGAAACTCTTTTTGGTGTTCCGCCTGCACAACGACTACAAGGTCGAGTACAACATCCAACGGAAGGTGTCAGAATGCTAGGAGAGGATCTACTAGCAGCCCTGCCGCCACATCCACTTCATGAACATCCTGAGGAAAGTCCTATTCCTCCTTCATGGGGGACTCAGAATCAGAGGGAGAGTTGATCGGAGGCGCTTTGGAGGTACGGGTTGCCGGTATTGCGAATTCACTTACTTACTGATCCAACACAGTAGACATTCGGCTTGAAGATGTATTTATACCGCGTAGGACTCTTGTATGTTTTAATCAAGGTTCAATCACATACTCCGAATCGTTTTCCATCAGTTTCATACCGGAATAAGACATGTGGTCTTTCTTTATATACGGCCACTACATTGTGCGACTGTTGCAATCATCAGGTTATGATGATAGTATGGGATTCCATTACCCTGGTTGGAAAGCTTAATATAAACCTCGTAGATTATAGCCAATGCTAAACGCTCATATGTCGTATAAAGGTAAATTACTCCTTGCTTATTCTTTTGATATCGCGCCCTTTTCCAAAATGAATCCCGCGGGTGCAGCCCCAACTGGATCTGTTTCTGCCTTCAGCAATGGAAAGGATCAAGTGCTTAGCAATACGTATATTCCTTCCATGTCCAATTAAGTATACCCCGAAAGCTGATGTGGAATCTATTGGCAGGGATATTTCCTACTCATTCGAAAACGAGGACAGTGGCGCCATTCTCTTTATGCCTTACAGAGCGCCAGAAGAAGACTATAAATATGAACAGAACCTGAAGGACTTCATTGCCAAGAATGCTGAGACTTGGTACAGAGCTGCTTTGCAAAGCGGTCATGATATCGACCGTCATTCCTTATATCTAGTGACAGGCTGCGTAAAAGCAAATTCATGGGGTATTGCAACCTTTCGCGGGACAACGTCCAAGCGGCAGAGTGTGTTGGTTATTGGAGAATCAGCTAATCCAAAAGATCCTGCCTATATATGGAAGAAGTCTGTAAAGATATCTTCGGCTCGGACAGGCCCTCGTCCAAATTCTGCAACAGACATCGAGAGTCAACTACTTGACACTGAAAATCAGTGTCTCTTTTTGCGTGGCTTCAAGATTTCACTATCAGAAGAGGCTTGGCGGGATATAAACGTTCTAGATGTCACGATTAACGAGTGTGCAGAGCCGTCGGTGTATTCAGATAAAACATATGGTTCAACCAGTGGATTTAAACAACGATGCAGCGACAGGATGGCTCATGAATCGTCACTTAATTTGGGTCAGAAGAGCCTTACCGTTAGTACAAGCAACCTTCCACCCCAACAAAATGTAAGTACCTAGTTCATCGCCAGTTTATGTCTAAGCCTCATAATTATGACATATGGCAGTTGTTTCATCCTTTAAATATTTTAAATGAGATGACATTACTTCAGGTGTGATCTTTATCAAAGTCCGTACAATAGATTTGACAAACTGATTAGTAGGTTTCCGGTGCTCGTTTTGCAATCTCGCACGACAATCAATGGTGGGCAATCAGCGATAATAGTGGGGGCAAGGTCAGTCCATGTTTTCAATGTGTAAAGCATAGAAGGGTTTACAGATTCACATAACAAAGGGTCAAGGCACCAATCACATTGAAACCATCGAGAACTGCATACAATCTCAATTCGCTGTGGCATATTATGAAGGTTTTTCGATCATAAAGTCAACATAAAACTCTAACCAATTAAGTTAATATCGTACCAGACACCAAAGCATGCACGTTAGAACCAAAAACAAAATTGGAATTTAAGGAAAGTAGAGAAGGAATGATCCCATACGCACTGAACACTTCCAACGGAGCTCAAGGCGACAGCACAAAGGTTGACGAAATAGTACACGATACGGCGCCTGGTGGCAGTCAGGTTACTCGGGAGCACCATGGCGGTAATACCCTCGTTAATCTATTTGAGGAGCCTAGCGGCCCAGTCATCAATCAGAGCAATAGGCCTTCAATTTTTAACAGGAAACTCCAAGGTGCCCGTACCACAAAAAGAAGACTCTCAGACCCTCTCTCCGCTGCATTGCAACCTCCCTCAGGAGAAACCCCACAGCTGAGGAAAGTTCGCCTCAAGACAGAGAATGAGGCGACGATGGTCAGTATTGCAATAGACGATATGTTGAAGAAGGGGAAACACAGAAATAAGTGGTACAAGCGGCAGATTAACGTCCTTTTGCTAGGCCAGTCAGAGTCCGGGAAAAGCACGACACTCAAACGTGAGTTTTCGTTATATCTCCCTTTCCCTTGCAGAACATGGTGACGGCGTGGATGCGGGTGCTGTATAACTACCTTGATGATGCACTGCGTCAACACCGCATTGCATTCTACTGACGTCTCTCGTGACCGCCTTTCGCCCCCGTATCGCATTTCTTCTCGGCCCAGACGAAGTCTATTCTTCCGTTTGGAACGCTTGAGATTTCTTCAATTTGAGCGTATGATCGATAAATGTTGACTGACCTTCTCATCTTCGTTGTTAACTGCATGACCAATGGCCAGGGATAAAGTGAACTCCATTGGCACATGATATCTACTCCAAGCACTACGCTCACCTTAATATCAGTAACTTTAAATGACTGAATAGCTTTCCTTTTGCCACAGAGTTCCAACTGTTATACTCCCCTGCATCATTTAACGCAGAAAGAGTAGCATGGAGAGTAGTCATTTATCTAAATTTGGTACGATCAATAAGAAGGTATATTTCCAATTTTAGTACGGTTATACGGACGGTTATAATGGCGCTTTCCTCTCAGAATTTTGGAGGCTCTAGTTCCAGATGAGCCGGATGTTTTCGTCGACCATGACACCGACTCTCAAGAAACTGCATCCAACATCATTACTGCCAGTGATCAACCCCCTTCTGCCACATTGGAAACGCACGCTTCGAATTACGACTACTACTATCAACGCCTCGAACCGTTGATGAAGCTGGAAAAAAGGTTAATACGTCTCTTGTCCTCTCCCAACGAGGATACCCAAACAAAAGGTCAGTCGGAGTTCATAGTCCATAGTGCCATCTGAGAAACAAATATCGCCTCAAGGAAGCCTTCCTCCGAGAAGTAGCACCAGGAGCAACCGTTCATGTTCAAAATCAAAAATGTTCACCTCTAGTCGCTGGAAGAGGGCCTTCGCTTTCGGCTGGAAGCCTTATCCAAATAGCGATGCAGATCTCCATTCCGCCCGAGATGGTGTCTATGCTCAAGCAAACGGTAGGTTCGCCACCTACAATACATAATTTATCTAAACAGAACAGCATCCCAAGGAAGCAAAAGCTCAGGTGGCCAAGTCTTCTCTCAAAACGACGGCACTAAGAGCAGTGTTTCACACTCAACATCCATAGAAATTGCACTGTATGCGTCTAGTAACTGGAAGAATGCCTTAGCACGTGGGGATAAATCAACGAGTATGCATTCCGGTGAAATGGAAGGTTGGTGGGAGGATCCTGACGATCCCGTCCATACCCTCAACGCGTGTGCACCTGTGATGCTGGAATTATGGCGCGATCCAAAAGTCAGACAGCGGCTACAGGAGAAGCTACTGCGGTTGGAGGAAAGCAGCGGATTGTATGTGACTCTTTCGCTCTATCCCTTCCTCCTCTTTTGGAATGTTCAACGCCCATTAAACGGCATTAACATGCTGATTTATTTCATTATTTCCGACAGCTACCTTAACGAGATTCCAAGAATCACTGCCAAGAAATACATTCCAACGGATGGTGAGTGTCGTAAGGATGGTACAAGCAAGAGAACTAACTGACTGGGTCCGTTCCGTACGCCGTTCAGACGACGTCCTTAAGGCGCGGCTGAAAACGATGGGTGTTGTTGAGCATACTTTTTCGATAAAGTCCGGAAGCAACAGAGGGGTTGAGTGGCATATCTATGATGTCGGAGGTGCTCGAAACCAGAGACAAGCCTGGGCACCCTATTTCGATAATGGTTAGTCTTACCTCCCAATATCCAAATGCGCCTTCTATCTCAACTTGTCAACTTCGTTTCTCACCAGTAAACGCGATAATCTTCCTGGCACCGATATCGGCGTTCGACCAGGTATGTTCCATCTTTATTCTTGTTAGCCAACACCATCTGACCATTCACGTTGTTTAGGTTCTAGCCGAGGTGTGACACGACTCGCATAAATACGCTACTTGACAAAAGGCTAATGCTCCTTTCCTTTTGTTTCTTAGGATCCGCGCGTTAACAGGCTGGAAGACACACTTCTGTTATGGAAATCAGTCGTATCGAACAAATTACTTGCCAACGTGAGCATTGTGTTGTTCCTGAACAAAGTCGATTTGCTCCAGGTCGGTCTTTCTTTCGGATTCTCTAGTATAGGAATCATACTCAAGTTGACTACAGGCAAAAATTGATGCAGGAGTGAGACTGAACACACATATGGTGTCGTACGGTGATCGACCAAATGACTTCGATTCCATAGCGAAATGTGCGTTTTTCGCTGCCCACTGCGTGCATTCTAGCTCGGCTTCGGAGCTTATCCATTTGCAAACAGATTTCCGTAATAAGTTCGGTGCAATTCATCAATCGTCTACCCCTAACAAGAAACGAGAACTTTACAGTACGTGGTGCCTTTTAATATCCCATTTCTTGTCATGCGGACCGGCCTAATTCTTTGACTAGTCGATTTTACAACAGTCACAGATACTCATAAAACGGCGACTATCATAGCGACCGGTGCGTTCTGCTTGTCGTATTAAGAATACGTATGCTGACTTCGGAGCTCGCAGTACGAGATGTAATTATCAGACATAACCTCCGAAACATGCGTCTTATAAAATGATCTGCTTTACTCAGCGCTGCATTACATGTTGCATTATCACTTCATTCCTACTTCCCCCTTCATATTTGCCTTTCCGTGACTTTGTACGTACGTACGACTTTTACTTGCTATATACATTGTTCATCGCCTCGTCGTACGGCTGGCATGGTGAACTTCCTCTATCTATCTGCATTCCTCCCGCGCAACGAAGCATCTCGTGGAGGGGTCATAGTGTTGGGAGAAGAAAGTCGTATTCTTCCTTCATGGGGAGCTTGAGTTACTTTATCGAAGGTGCTATTTGGAGGTACGGGTTGCTGGTATTGCGAATTTATTTTCTAACGCAGTAGACACTGGGTAGACATTCGGCTTGATGATAATGTGCTTATACCATTTAAGTATTAAATATTCAACATATGTCGTCACGAATCCCATCGCGTCAGCTGTACCCAAAATTCCAATCTCACCTTGGAACTTCGTTAAATTTAAGGATAGTAATGCAGTTCCTACCTCTTTCCTTTCGTTATTTAGAACTCGCGCCTCCTCAATAGGCTGGGAGACTCGCTTTTGTTATGGAAAGTGGTCGTATCGAACAAACTCCTTGCTAGCGTTCAGATGATATTGTTCATGAATAAATGTGATTTGCTCCGGGTCGGTGTCTCTTTGGGGTTCAGTGACTCTAGCAACCTTATATAAGTTAACTACAATCAAAACTTGCGGCAGGAGTAAAACTGAACCAATATGGTGTCGTATGGCGATCGACCAAACTACGATTTCACTGTGAAGTGTGCGTGCTGTCTAGCTTGACCTTGGAACATGCCATTTATTTGCAAGCAGACTTGCGTAATAAGTTTGGTGCAATTCATCATTCGTTTATCTGTAACAAGGAACGCGAATTTACAGTACGTCCGATTGCCTTTCGAAGTACTGAACTTTGAAGTGTCACTGTATGGTGTCAGATAATGGTGCGGCGAAGGCTGTCCTAGCATGGCCAAATTATGGTTGTTTTACAAGGGGTGTGGTTTCTGACTTTGTGCGATCTTGCAGTACGTAATGTAATAATCAATGGGAACCTTCGAAGCATGAGCATCAAATATTAAATGATAAATGTGCTTTTCCCGCGTTGCGATGTGTATGAAGCGGTATATGTGCACAAATGCTAGATGTTGGCTTTACCACCTTTCCCCTCCTATGCTTCCTTTACGTGACTTTGTACTATACACATAAGTACAACCTTTGCTTGCGTTCCTCCGTCTTAGCGTACCTCCCGTTCAACGATCGTATCTTGGATGACAAGGTGACACTTGTAACTTTGTCCTTATGGATGCTCTTGATTTTTTATCATCCAACAAATGATCCCTCGTCGATGGAAGTCCTCGGAGCGCACGAAGGACATCTCGCGACCTGCGAAGTTGTCCTCTGCTTCGTGCATGCCTGATCTTGGATGCCTTCAACTCCAATTGATGTCGACTCCAATTCGTTGAGTAAGAACACCCAGGCGCTCCTTCAACAAACGCACATCGTCCATCTTCGGACGCGATTTGTCGGAAGTGCTCATAGTGGCACCAGCACTCAGCTTGGCCAACATATCCTCGAGCCCCTCCATATCCCTTTTATCCGCAATCTCCTCGTTGACATCCAATCCGTACTCATCAGATTCTAGATGTTGCCTGGCATGCTCTTCAGCTTCGAGGTCCCTGGGTACGATGTCTGAAAAGCGTATGCTCGATAGCTGCGAGGAGATATCGCGAGCTTCGTTGAGCATGTCTTCCTTCCCCGGTGTAGCACTGAGGAGCGCGAACAGCGCCGATGCGATACCGCGAAGGAAGCCAATGTCCCTCCCGAGTGGGGCTCCAATCTCTGCAAAGCCCGAATCGAAACCTTCCTGTAGTGCGCCTTCTTTCCCTGCTGTGATTCCTTCTCGGTATCCAGACTATAGATGTGGTTTAGTATGGATTAAAGAGGCTTAGAAAACATACGTTGGTGAATTCAGAGGAAATCTTGGTCCATTCTGCCTCGCGAGACTCGGAATAGTCAGGATCTTCTCCCCAGATGGAATCCATTAGGTGTAAGTTTAGGACGAAGAGTGAATGAATCGATTCGATCGGTACCGTCGGCGCATCTAATCGTTTGTCACGTGGTAAACATGATACGGTCCGAGATACAGAATTAGATGTGGTTCTTCTCTATAAGTGAACATTTTGCTCTCTGTGTAGTACAAGTCTTCTGCTATACTTGCAATGTTCTACAAAATTAAAGATAAAACGGTGCGGATTTGTTTACGTTGTGGTGGCCGTGAAGTCCGATCAATTAATGAAGAGGACAATGATGCAAGCTAGGATCACCGGAAGGCCTCACGTAAATTGTCTTTTGTCATGCACTACAACGATTACAAGCCAGCGCCGGGTGAACCACCTGAGCGCGCCCTCTTTCTTTTCTCCCTGCACCGTCTCACTCATTTTCGCGTTATTCGATCCACCCGCCAAAGATGTTTGGAAAGACCACGAAAGTGCTCACTACCCCGGCCCCAGGAACCGTCGTAGCCCCCATTCACGAGTACACCGACGAGCAGAAAGCACAGTTAAAGGCTCTCCGAGAGGTACGCAAGCCTAATTTTTGCCCTTTCATTGACGCTGTCTGACACCTCCTGTTCAAGTACGCAGATACCCTCCTCCTCCCCGAATCTGATCCCTACCACCCTTGGGAGCTGCGATGGCTCAACAAGTCAGATACCATCCCCCGCTACATGCGAGCTGCAAAGTGGAATTTCGCCGACGGCCAGAAACGCATCAAAGCTACCTTGGAGTGGAGACGAGAGTTCAAGCCTGACATTATTCCTCCCGATGATGTCAAAATAGAGAGCATGACCGGGAAGATGTACGTCCACTATCGCCCTCGACACCTCGGGCCCACCGCAACGTGTTACTGATGAACACGTTTTAACTAGCATTCTCACTGGTTTTGACAAAGATGGTCGTCCTATAATCTACATGCGCCCTGGACGTGAAAATACCGAAACAGGTCCTCGGCAGCTCAGGCACCTCGTCTGGTGGTTGTGAGTTGTTGGTTGTACTATAATTAGGAGGGCGAACATTGCTGACGATGTGGCATTCAGAGAGCGAGCCAAGGATCTTATGCCCGAAGGCCAAGAGTCCCTTGTTATCATCGTCGACTACAAGTCCACCACACTACGAACGAACCCTTCCATCTCCGTTGCTCGCAAGGTCCGTCATTTCACACTTCCTTTGTTGCCTTTTATCCTCAAAGCAGGTCCACATCAGGTCCTCCACATCCTCCAACAGCATTATGTCGAAACCCTCGGACGCGCACTGGTAGTCAACCTCCCCATGCTCCTCAACTTTTTCTACAAAGGAATCTCACCCTTCCTCGACCCCGTAACAAGGGACAAAGTATGCCCACCCCTTACCTCATGCACCCACACAGCTCACTAAGCTACCACCCACACAGATGCGCTTTAACCCCGACCTCCTCGAGCTCATCCCCGCCGAACAGCTCGATGCCGACTTTGGCGGCCAATACGAGTTCGAATTCGAGCCTGAGAGTTACTGGAACCAGGTTGTCGAGTGCGTCGCTTTATTCATATATCAGTAATGTATGGCTAATATCTATCTATCTTCAGAGCTTGTGGCATCGCAGCTGATGGAACCAGGGTGCAAGCCCAAACCGAAACCAAATCGGACGCGTCTTCGTTATCCGAGACTCCGTCCGGCATCACGGTGGTTGAAGCTAATAAGTCAGTTGCCCCCTTTGAGTTCCAGCTCATTCTGACCCCACAACAGTGCTCCCACTCCCCAAACTAATGAAAAGGGTACCACAGAGGTGACCGAGAAGATCGTTGAATTGTCTATCGAGCCGGAAGTAAGGACCGCAACTACATAATTCCCATTTCTAATCTATTTTCTTGGAAATATAATACCAACCATGTATCATCTATTTATTGTACCCCTCATATTATGCTATGCTAGATGCCACTTTATCTATGTATTCGATATCCACTAAATGGAATAGATATCAGTTTACTTCAATTGACTTTTGTACATGTCTATCATTCATCGCAGTATACTGTACGGTAACGTAACTAGTAATGAAAAACGACGAATCTCTGAGGGAATGTGAAACAGGAGAAAGAGCGAAACAGCTAAATATCAGGCACGTGAACAGAAATATGTGAGAGAATGTGTATGTGCGGAGGTATCGTCGTGAGTGATTATGAAAAAGTACAATGAGGGGACGGGGTGGTTATTAGAAACGATAACCTTGTCCAAAAAAAAAATGCTGGTTACGAGGGATATAATAATGCTTTGATGGAAAATGCGGAACATTGCGTTTTGAGTGCGTTGTCCAGAATAATTAACGATAGTAGCATGGGAGCACAAAAGTCCCAAAGAAAGCAATGAAAAAGAAAGAAAGAGAAACGCGGTTCTAAACCATCTAGAACGAGCTTGCTCAGCTCAAATACCCGACGGCTTCCAACTGGACGGCGGGGGAGCTCTACGTGCACCACCACCACCGCCCGAGCCCCTTGTCGGATTCGCAGGCTGACTCGCAGTGCGCGATCTTGCTGCCTGCCGATTAGGCGACTCCTTCTCCTTGGGCATCGGTGGCATAGGGGGGAAATACCCAGAGTCGCGCCCCCCCTCTCCAGCTCTGCTCATCCTATTCTTAGCAGGCGAAGAAGGCCCGAACTCGCCGTACGACGTCCGCGAGGACCTCCAATTCCTCCCACCACCTCCACCGCCGTATTCACTTCTTGAGCTGCTCATGGGAGCAGCACCAGAGTTGCCGTTGTACATGGACCTTGAAGAGGGAAAGATAACAGAACCAGTTGACCACCCGTTGTTCATGGCCAT
Source organism: Cyathus striatus (assembly GCA_025738555.1). NCBI lineage: Eukaryota > Fungi > Basidiomycota > Agaricomycetes > Agaricales > Nidulariaceae > Cyathus > Cyathus striatus. Next base: position 2,042,667 of record JAOVFP010000015.1, on the reverse strand, counting down.
TCCAGCCTGCATGTTCATCATCCCCATCTGCGACATGCCATAGGGCGACCCCATAGGCATGTTCATAACAGAAGCACTGGACCCACCACCGTAAACACTCCCACCTCCACCATAGGTAGAACCACGCTCCCACTCATCAGCGGCAGCAGCCATGGCCTGCTGCGCAACCGCAATCTGATACGCCTGCTTCGCGTACAACATCGCCTGCTGGTGAGCAGCAAGGAACGAAGGATCGTTCGTCGACGGCGGGGGTATCATAAACTGCGCCGGAGAAAGCAACTGTGGGTTCGCGCCAGGAGCTTGGGGCCACATGCCCATAGGCATATTCATACCCGGCCATCCGCCAGCCTGCTGCATAGGCATAGCACCCATCATAGGATTAATAGCAGTAGACATGCGAGCATTCATAGCCTGATTGATAGGCATGTCATCTTCATCATCGTCATCGTCATCAACGATAGGTCCGCGTCCGTTAATGACATTCCCCAGCTGTCAAAAAATGATCAATAACCCAACAGCATCCATAAAAACGAAGCACACAAACCTCAATGGCAGCGCGAGCCTCACCCCTCCTGCGCTCCTTCCTCCTCTCCTCGCGCGTATCATCCGTCTCCTCAGGCATCTTGCCCTTCCCAACTCCCCTCCCTTCAACCTCATCATCAAAATTCACACTCTTCCTCTTTACATGCTTTGGCTTCGTCCCAAGGCCACTCACACCAGACCCCCACCCCTCCTGCTCCTTCTCGGCCTTCTCCCTTCCCCTATCCCGCGCCTTTCCAGAAGCAACACCAATTTCACTTCCATCCCTCGGTGTAAGTGGCGCCCTGCCACTGCTCGAATCACCCGTTGAACTGGCGGGACTATCCCTCCTCTGCGGAGCAGCAAATGGCCTACTAGGCATGCCCATTCCAATCGCCACCTTTGACGCAGTAGGCGAGGAGATGGGAACCATGGTACTGCTACGCTGTCTACCACCTCCCATCACAGGCCTCGGAGGCTGAGAAGAAGTAACCGTACTATTACTTCCGCTTCCCCATAGATCCGAGCTAGACGACGACCCAGGAGTAGAACTCGCAGTAGACGAGGCAACACCCACACCAGGGAAAGGCGCCATGGAAGTGGAAGAAGGGGGTAAAAGGGTACTGCTTCTCTGCCTCATCCTCTGCGCAGCAGGACTCGCTTCCCTGGACGGACCCAAAGTCAAAGGCGTAAGTGTCGCTGTCGAATCCACGCTCAAGCTATTCCTCGGATGCTGCGGTCGGGAAGTAACGCTAAACGCAGGAGGTGGCGAGCGCTGCTTGATAGGAATAGGAGGCAGGAAAATATCTTCCTTCTTCTCCCCTCTTCCCCTCTCCTCTTCTTCATCTTCTCCCTTCTTCCGCCCTTTCTCTTCTTCTTCTTCTTCCTCTTCCTCTTCATCTTCGTCTTCATCGCTTGAGCTTTCGCTCGTATCCTCGTCACCATCAAAAGAAATGAGCTTGATACTGGCTCCCAACATGCGCGCGAGCTCTTCGTCCGGAGAGCTAGGGGGATCTTGCATGATGGGAGATTTAGGGGTAGATGTACCTCTACCGCCCGATAAACGAGTATCAAAAGTCGGCCGACGAGGACTCGAATTGTCCCTGGCATCAGACAAACCATTAGCGGGACTCGTCGTTCTCCCACGCTCCCGATTCGCAGACGTAGGAAGAGGCGGCGGCGGACTAGAACTTGACGCCCGCTCTCCACTCCCAGTAGTCCCAGTCTCAGCACTCCCTCCACTATCCGCGCGCCCGATGTCAGGCCTCGACGAGCTCCGGGTATGAATATGGCTCTTCACAACCCGAGCTAATCTCTCTCCAAAGATATCCCTCTTCTCCCCAGGAGGCGACGGAGTAGTGGAAGCAGTCGAAAGCGCCGAATCTGTCCTTTCATGAGTCTCCCCAGACGAAACCAAATTCATCGCCTGAATTTCCTTTGCTGGACTTGAAGGTGGGGAAACAAACCTCGCAGGGGGAAGCTTGCTCACTAGCCCAAACGACGGCGTGGGTGAGGTAGCAGTCGGACTGCCAAGAGGACTCTCGACCGTCTTCATACCTAAAAGTCCACCGGTGAACGCATTGTCGTTCTTCTTGGGTGGCCCCACCTGCGGCGGACGCTGTTTGAGCTCGTTGATGTCTATAAGAGGCTTTGGAGGAATTTGGCTATTCGAGCGAGAAGCGGGAGAGGGAGATAGATTGGTGTGGGATTTATTGTTAACGTTGAGATTACTCCTTGATCCATTCGAATACGAGGACATGGCGCTCCCTGGTCTGCGCGGTGGCAAAAGCGTGCCAAGCGGCGTATCATCATCTGACGAGTCCGATTCAGGTTTAGGCGGGTCAGTGGCAGCAGGAGGAGGAGCGGCAGGATTAGAGTAAGTAGACGAATCCCTAACGTGCCTCGAGGCGCGTTTATAGTTCGCTAGCGCATCTGTAACGCATTAATCGCAAGTAAAATTATGTAAAATGAAAACATACCAGCGGGAGTATCACCCAAATAAGAATTAGCATGGGCAATAACACTAGCTCTCTTGGCAGCCGCACTGGGAGACACAGCACTCGTGGATGCACTGGCCCTCTGTCGTGCATTCGCATACGTCCCGAGACTACTCTGACTCCTCGGAAGAGCCCACTTGCCCCTCGCATTCGCCCTATCCTCGGCCTCGTCGTCCCCGCCACGCAGCGGTTGGGTATACACAATGGCGCCATGACCCAAATGCGACTTTGGCGAGGCGGTATAGCGAGTGGCAGACCCATGCCCCAGCTCGGATTGCGCACGAGCCTTGGATTTCCCAGGACGCGAGAGGGCCCTAGGCCGACTCTGCGACCGATCGGTAATAGTCCTCTTGCGCTGCGGACGCATGGTATCGTCCTCATCGTCCGAGTCATCCTCCTCCTCCTCATCCTCGTCGTCGTCGGTGGATGAAGTGTACAGCATAGACACGGGGGCCGTCGACCTTCGCATGTTTTCCCGGCGCACTGGACCGGTGACGGGTGAGTTGTTCTGGCTTATGCTGGGATTAAGCGGGGGGACGGGGCTGACTGAGCGATAGTCTGCCCCAGGGGAGGGGGAACCGGCCTGGCTCCTCCTGGCCTGCGCCTCACGGAAAGCGGCAACGGAAATACGCTGTGAGCTGTCTGAATTGACAGAGGTCCCCCTTGGCCTAGGAACAGGCGGCGTCAAGGTGCTGTTACTGAGTGAGATGGCAGAAGCGTTGAAATTCAAATTCATGGGAGGAATAGGGGGCGATGGATGTCGGACATGTCGGAATGCTTTGAGGTTGAATGACGAGTCATGGCCTGGGTCAGGGGTCTGTGTTACCTGTGGGGAGGGCGGGGTCTTTGTGGCTGGAGAGGAAGGAGTGGACTTGGACCACGGGAAGAGACCTTGTCGTTTTTTGGGGGGCGGGGCGGGAGGGGGAGGACTCGGGGGTCCTTCTTCAGCTTCTGGGCCTGATGGAGCTCTGCGCGGAAAGGGGGGAGGCTGGAGACATTGGAGCGGGGAGAGAGCGGGTGGACAGGGCACCATTAGGGTCGTTGTAAGCTGCAAAAATGGCGGATTTGGACGGGGGAGGGCGCATGCGGCGAGTGGATGCCACGTCGTCTGGGTCGAAATCGGGCACAGTGCTGGTGCTCACGCGGGAGGTGTACGGGGGCCTTGGCATGGGCAAGTGGGCATTGGAGGTGTGGGTAGTGTTGACGGAGGCAGTGGAGGAGTTGTTGCCGTGGGCATTTTTCTTCCTGCCAAAGAGGCGGAGCTTGCTGGAGGATGCGGCGGGGTTGGCGGAGGGATAGACGCTGTGGTGGGTGGAGGTGGGAGAGAGGGTGAGCTGGGGAGAGACGTGGGAGTGGGTGCTGCTCTGGTCGTCGTTGTGGGCTGTGCGGGACGAGGACGAGGACTTCTTCTTTCCAAAGAGACCCAGGAGAGGCATCGAGGATGGCAGAGAGCAAGTCTGAACCACACGTCAGCACAATAAATGGCAGATAATAATAAAATAAATACATTAATTTGCTCTCATGAAAAAGAGAAAGAGAGGGAGAGAGGGAGTGATGCTCGTGTTGTGTTGTCGACGGATGTTGCCTCTGCGGCGTTGTTTGCATCTGTTTTCCTAATTCCCCGGAATCCTCTCCCGCCTCAATCCATGATCAGATCCCTTTCTCATTCCTCTCGTCTCATCCTTGGCATCCCCTAATAACCACGGCGCGTCCTTGCCGTCCCACTACTCTCTCAAGAAATGCTTCTCCCATTCATCCAGAGTGTGAATCTAGGTCATCTCAGACACGCGCCAGGCTATTTTTGTATTTATTTTCCAATGATATCATTCCTTTTCGGAATCTCCCCACGACCTCGCTCATCTTCTTCGTCATCTCCCGTCATGGTTACACCGCAACCACACTCCCATCCCAAGAACCTGCGAATTCAACCCGACACAAAGCAGCCCTTCTCCCGCTGATACCACACCACATACATTTCCATTAAAAATCCACTCCGTCCAAGACTGTCGATAACCGTTAATGATCCTCACTCCTCGCATTTCCTCAATACCACCTGCCTGTCTCATGTCACTCCCATGTGCACACCTGTCAACACTCTCCGTCTTCAATTCCAGCCTATCTACTTCCCTTCCCACTATACTTCTCGGAAGAAAAACTTCTACGGCGTCTTTCTTCACTAGTGGCGCTAATTCCGGACCGACGCTTACCACCATTTCAGCCCAAACTAAAACACTTATTATACTTACCTCCACCCCTATCCACTCCCTCACGCTCTGATCCGTCTGACACCCGTCCACCAACACGCCTCACTCATTCAGGACACCACCTCGACTCGCCACTTTCATATCTGCAAATCCCTACCAACTCCGTTCAGGGTAAGCGTTAACCTTCAACCTCAAGCGCATCCTACATCTCGTGATTGTCGCATTCGTTCTTCACTTGCACCGTGCTTTGATGCTTTATCCTCAAGCTCGTACTTTGTCTTGTGATTTCAAGCAATAAAACAAACACTCTGTCATGTGATATTCTGCTTTGTTCTCATATTCGCTCGAGACTCGACATAAAGCGTGGTTACCTCGTGCGCAATTCTCTCACCACTCTCCGTATTTGAAACCAATGCCTCGTGCATATCATTTACAACTCATAGAGAATGCTATTTCGTCATCCTCGGTCATTGGGACTTGCCTTTACGGAAGGGATTTCCATAATGCTCAACCACAGGGTCCACTTACTAACAAAAGCTTGTGTCTTGCTCGCTGCCGATCGTGTCATTTAATACTCGAGGCTGATACATACTGCTCACTTCTGTCCTCGAAATCCTATACAAACCTCTCGGCCGAAAGGGATATCCATTTTGACGATAATCATATTCGCCTTCATTTACCCCACTGCATGCCATTTAGGATGCACCTCCTATCGCTCAATTCAATATTTGATCATTTAAGACATCCATCCTCCACTAGCATCGACGGGGTGATTACCCCGGTTCTGTCATTGCTTAATGTTACTCGTATGTTCGTGTTCTAGAGTCTAGCCTCGATTAGGGGGGGTGATAGGACGGATGATCCTTACATTCGCATTCCGGGTCGGTTTGTACTGTGCTTTGGGCTCTGGAATATTTTAGAGGACATTTGGAATTGAAACTCCGGAGTCCCACTATATGTTGCTTGCCATATAAGTAATTATGTGGCTTCTTGCTTCGTGTCTGAAATATCTACAGGAAGGCCGAGAAATAGGAACCGGAACTCCTCATGTTGCTGGCACCCGAAAATAATCCGTCCGGAAGTTATCATTCGCCTAGTCCTCTATGGTCAATCAAGACCGATGCTAATGATATCGATTGACTGGAACGGGGAAGATCGTAGGGATACAGCTGCAATGATCCACACAGCTTTTCTTCCTTTGCGGGACCAATGCGCACTTTAGCCAACTCGCTCCTTGCTGGATGATAAGTAAATAGAGCAGGCACGCAAACTCGTATCGTAAATCAACGGAATGTCGAATAACAGCGCTCTATGGGATCCGATTTGAGCGAATCTTTATAGTGAGTTGGGTGGGTTCCTTCTTCCTGTGCGTGATTGGCGGTAAGTTAACTTGAAGTTGAGTTCGAATAGTAGTCCAATAGTTGGGAGTATCAGATGGATGCCCTCCGGTAAGTATTAGGAAGTGAAAGATGTACTACTTTTACTCCGAGATGTAACTGGCTCCGGGGAGATGTGGATTTTCATAAACCTTTCTTGATCGCCGTGTAGTAGTGTGGAAACCTGAAATGAGAACAGAAGTGAATACCCAGACTCAATTCTCTACAACAGCGCCGAGTGTCTATCTTAATGCATATCGATCGTGATGGCATTTCTTGAGAATATGCACTTAACTTACATACGTAGTAAAATCATGTAACGTTCAAGAGATGGACACAGGCATCAGTTGGCCTTGTTCTTTTCATGATCAATGTTCAATGGCAACTTCAAGGAGTCAAACTCGATGGTTGATTGTAGTGCCACATAGCATGGGCACTCATCCCACCTTTATTCCTTACAAGTCAAGATCATTCGGCGTAACAAACTACCTACACTCTACAACCTAGGAGAGGATATGTATGTAAAACTTCAATCAGGTCAAAGGTGAGGCAATTTTATTTCGGCTTTTCTTAATGCTGGTGATGGAATGTTAAACTGAATCAAAGAGGTATGAGAGGTGATAACTTATTAGCGCACCGCATTGTTGCGCCTTGCATTAATATTGCAGCTGAAACTGTTACATGTAAATTAATGTCTCGTTGTCCTAGGATCTCGAATTCGATACGATAAGTATCAAGTAAGCGTCGCGGGCTGAGAAGCGAAGCATAAAATAAGTATGTACGCCATCAAACGGCGAACTTTGTTTACGAATTGTCTCCACCATTGAACTTGACAACCTCATCATTCAACCAAATCTCTCTACAGTCTACACAACACTTACATCTTTCTACTTTCCTTTTTAGTGAACTTCAGGCGTGTCTTATTTGGAAGACATAGTCCTTATGGATGACTAATTACTAGAACCAGAAACATTACCTTGTAACGGCTCCTTAGTGGTCGAAGATTCTTACTACTTAGGTTTCTCAGTGCAGCTCCGACATCGTACAATCGATGTTTCTGGTTAGAATCGCAATGCACCGTTTGTGTGTAATAGCTTACAGACCCGATTTGTATTTGATCTTATAGCTGGCTAGATACTTGTCTTGGCGAATATCAATCTATGTAGCACCAAACGAAACCAGCCTTGTATTTCTTGATGGGATCAATCCTTCGAAGATCTTTCGGGTACATATGAGGGAGATAGGCTATTCTTGTTGTTGAAAATCATCAACGATGCATATCGTTGGAATTGCTTTAATACGGGCAATATTGCTAACAAAGTGTTTTCTACAGCCTTACATAGATCCCGTCCTTTTGAACGCTTTCCAGTCAGCAGCTCTTTGATAGCGCAACTTGCTGATCTTTCGCCGTTGGTCATTTCTTCCAGTCATTCATTTATATCAAATCCGACCGCACAATGTTGCCGGAAACTTCTCAGATTATTTTGTTCAATGCCTTATCTATTATGGCTACGACTCTCACCACGCTGGTCCTTGGCACGGTCATCTGCGCTAAACTAAAGCGCAGCAATGCTTGGTTCTCTTTGCTTATTGCCTGCCTTACATATTCACTATCTCTGCTCCTTATCATTGGTCGACAAACGGGTCCGGAACCACCATTTGGATTATGCTTCCTTCAAGCGGCACTAATATATGCGGGACCAGCATTGTGAGTTTGCTTCTTTGTGTCACTCTAATTGCTCTAATATAATAGATCTTGTCCTAAGTATTGTGTACTCCTTCGCTTGTCTGTCAATCGAGGTAAAATCGATGATAAATACGTCTGCACAACTGCTTAACTCGCTCAGTTCTACCTTCAGCTTATGGTTGTTCTGAACCATATGAAAATATCACGTTTTTGGGTTTCCTTTGTTAGTCGTCGTCATCTGCATATCAAATTTCGTTGACGATCCTTAGCAATACCGCAATCTAGTTCGTCGTTTCGCCTTGGGCGATGTTTGGAATAATATTTATTCTACCTATGCTGGTGATATATAAATGGACAATATGGCCTTAGCATCTACTTATTGCTGCACAGGTTATCTCGGACGCTTCTGAGATTAGCCGCAATTCGGGTTTACATGTTTTTTGTCACGTATCATCGACTGAAATTCCGTACGTACTTCGATCCTTGTCTATTCATGCGATTTAATACTGGATTGAATTTTCTTAAGTTCATATGTTACGGCTGTAGTAGTTGTCACATGTGCATTGGTTGGGCTTTTCTTTGAAGGTATGTGATCTTATATCTCTGTTCCTTCATTTTTCGTTATGCCGATTATGTGACAGTGAGAGCTGGAATACTATTGCGCAGACACTGGGGAAAATTTAAACAAGCTACTCAGATAAATCCCATTATTTCATGGTCCCTCTATTTGCGCATTTGTAGCTATAACATCTCGGCAACTCTCGCTCAAGGGTTCGTTTATGTTATTATAATAACTGATTTCACATGTTAACGTAAATGAAGGCTCGGTGTCTTTGTGTTAGTTCGTGACGCAGGCTTAAATAGTACGTCTAGCATCTGGAAAATAGTCCTTCCAATAGGTATGTCTATGAAACCTATGCGATTACTGCACATTCTGACGAACATCACATTACTATTAGTACCAATCTGCGGGGTTATTACATTTGGCACGCAAAGAGTTAGTGGTGAATAAAATCTTTCGCTCGTAATCCTTACATCTTTATTATTACTATCATTTAGGATGTTATTGAAGCCTGGACATTTTGGAAGCGCAGAAACATGGAAACTTTGTTACTCGTAAACACGGTTTCTGTTGCTGGATGTCGACACAGTGGTCATTTGCCAAATTGTCAAGAACGCTTTGTTAATATGTCACCTGCGTGAGGGCGAAATTTCATGTCGATGTTGTGGTATATTTGTATTTTTCGAAAGCGGGAAAGTAGTATTCCATGTTTGGTAAGTGATTCATACAACGATATTCCTTTGTTTCACCTTCAGGTTGACACAATTATGCCTTGTAAATGAAGTGTGGGATAGCAGTGGAAATTTCGCCTTATGTACATCATGGTTCTCTCCTTGGAGTAGGTCTTCAAAGTCATGAATTCAAATCATGATGGGTTTTGTCTGAGTAAACTGCCTCGAGTCCCCTTCTTCCTAATCATACCATCTGATCAACAAAGGTCATCATTATAATTCATTCAAAATACCATATATTATCAATGGGACGGCTACAGTTCTGGCAATATCTGTAGTTACGATCAATTCGCTATGATGGTGAGACTATGATAAACACTTCATCCCACACCACTACAGTTTTCCGTCAAGTTATTTTTGGATCTCTTCTTCATTAGATACCCGGGTATAGTTTGTCGTTATCCCTTGAAAAGGTATTGTCGTTCAAGTTTTACTAGTGACACACCAATACGAGTCTATGCATAACAGAAAAATGTGACTATTACCAGTAGTGTTGTCGACAGTATGTGCGCTAAATATCTGATTCTCATATCAACATGGGGTGTAATTATCATGATGATCAGAGCTCTTGTCTTAGGCACCACCGAATCTTGTTCTAAAAACAATCTGGGAACAACGCTGGACCCACCTTCGCCTTTCGAATCCAAATGCCCACTACTCAATATGAAATAAATCGATGATTGCGCACTGCCTGTGTCCGATTATGGATGAGGGACCTTGTCTCATCAGTGGAAACCATCAATGAGGTCTACTGTAGGTGCTATCTTAATATGGTTGAAGTACTGACAGAGGTGTCAGGTCATCTCCAGCTTTGCATGCTATCTTCCCCCATCCGATTTACTACGCTTAGATAGCGTTGTATTCATACCAGACATTCCTTTAAGCTTTCGTTTGTTCTTACAAGGCCAGGGGCCTACTAGTACCGCACAATGTCGCCGGTTGCAAGTCATCCCAGGCCAAACGTAGTGCCAGTGTCTACTCAACTTATTCTGTTCAATTCTGTATCCATTGCAGCTATGACTCTCACCACGCTGGTTCTTGGTACAGTCATCTGCGCTAAACTAAAGCGCAGCAAAGCTTGGTTCGCTCTAATGCTTGCCTGTTTTACATATTCGCTGTCTCTACTCCTCCTCCTTGGCCGACAAATGGGTCCGGATCCACCATTTGGATTATGCTTCCTCCAAGCAGCAATAATATATGCTGGGCCAGCATTGTGAGTTCACTTTAGGTCTAAGAATATATCATATATTATGTATATATCTCCCTTGCAGTGTTGCATTTGCATTTGCTTCTATGGTAGTTGAGGTATGATAAATTGCACCAATGATACTGGTTTCAACGAAGGAGATGTCTAATTTTACACCACATTAGTTCTATCTCCAACTTCGGGCTGAACTGTATAAGAAAAAGCTATCATGTTACTTGGCCCACGTGGTTTGTCATCTCGTAAATCAAATGTAATATACTCATATACTTAGTCTTACTCCAGCTTATTCTCTCGCCTTGGGCATTTTTTATATTCCTTTTCATCGTAGTTATGTTGGTAAGTTTATGAAACAATCAGTGAGGAAAGACCATCAATAAAACTTATGATTTAGGTTATCACTGATCCTTCTGGTGTTAAACGCGATAGATTTTTACCTGCCTACTGTCATGTCGCATCGACCGAGGCACCGTATGTACAACAAAATTATTTATGATGACTTGAAGTCCTAATTTGTGGGTTCTGTTTATCGCATGCAGCTCTTACATTACGTCTGCAATAGTCATGGTGTGCTCGCTCGTTGGATTATTCTACGAAGGTGCGTCTACTATAAGTTGTTTTACACTTAAAGCAAATTCACAAAGGAATTATGGCATCAGTTAGGGCTGGACTTCTTCTACGCAAAAACTGGGCAGCATTTAAAGAAATCAGTAATAACAATCCCATGATTTCCTGGTCCTTATATCTGCGAATTTGTAGTCTTACTTTGGCGGCAGCAATAGCAGCAGGGTATTACGGCTTTTGTTAATGACAGCACAAAAACTAATCGACTCTATCGAATTAGCATCAGCGTATTTGTAATTTCCCATGACAAAGAGTCAGAAATCCTTTCGTTCTGGAAAACCTTCCTTCCGATAGTGCCTGCATTTGTCGCTCTTGCATTTGGAACACAAAAGGTGAATAAATGGGTATCCACTATTATCAGTTTCTCATATTGTATTTTAGGAGATAATGGAGACCTGGATGTTCTGGAAACGAATAAAGAGAAGAAAGCCTTCAGGATTTACAGGCTTGGCTTCAAGTGCTTCAAATGCCGATCCCGAGTCTTTTCCGGGTTAAGGCTTCGAGGCGATTATACAGGGAAATTTGAATTCTTCGTGTAAATTTTATAGCACTATCGACAGTATGGTTAAACTTGATGCCTAAATCAAGTTCAATGTATTGATAATTCCCATGTTTTATAAACATAACTTACTGGCTTATTGGTAGTCTATAGAAAATACTGAGTACCTATCATTGCACGGTTTCGACGAAATTTTCATACGGAGCCGTGGAATGGCACGTATTGTTCAAGATCCGTAAGTACAATTACATCATTGTAATATGGTGACTAGTTCAGTGTTTATAATAATACTGTAATTAATGTGGAACTGCTGATAATTAGACTAGGCCAACTGCATACAAAGGGCTTAGCCAGAATCATTGAGTCTGGAGTCTGATTTAAGTAAAAATAAAAATATCCTGAACTAGATAATTACACTGGCGCGTCATTTTTAGAACGCCTATTACCATCAATCAGTTCACTATGACCCATCTCACGACATCCCAATGAGCCTTTCCTCAGTTCTTTGATAAAACCTTCGTCATCTCTATAAGTGGATTCCGCTTGCACACTTGTATCTCCAAATATTACTTCCTCACCCATCAGTTTCAGCCATTCCAGCACCGGCTTTGTTGTCCATCGCTCTCTTCTCCACCATGTTACTAATTCAAACCATCCAAGATGGCCTCCACCTTGTGTTAGTGCTATTACCACCGATCCATTTTTTCCACCATCTTTCGGGATCATCTTGACTACTGGGTCATCTTCTGCATTTATCGAAAGATACGGGACTGTAATTTCACTCAAGAGGTGGTGCGTAGAAGCCCACTGGTAATAATGGTTTGCTGTTGGCATCGGGAACAATGGGGTTTCCCCGCAAACCTTTCTTGTAAAGGTATCGTCGAAAAGTTGGAGTGTTGGAAAACGAAGTGCCAGAGTGGCATCAAGCTCTTTATAAATTGGATTATTAGGGAATTGTCGAAGAGCCTTTTCGTGTTTTCGAACGATGGATTGGAGATTCGTTCCCATTCCCCGTGAATATATATGCTTTCCCAGAAATGAATTTGTTAACCTATGTACAAATTAGAAGTTAATTTTAGTGCTCCGGGTCAGATTACAATTAGACTAACCCTTGTTCATTAGATTCTAAGTTCCAAGGCTGTCGATAAGATGTTAGAATAGACAAGCTATGTATAAAGCAAAATGAAGTTACACATGCCAAAGAAATAGCAGAACATAGTCTACTGTTTCTTCCTTCTTCGGCCAGATATCTTGTCATTATATTAGCGCCTAAAGAAAAGCCGACTCCTAACAGTCGCGCTCGAGGATACAAATGTTGGATATAAGCCAGACATAATCTAAAGTCATCGGTATGGCCAGCAGTATATAATTTGGGGCTTGTCAAAGGTATCCCGGAGCCTATAAGTTTGTATAAGATAAGGGTTATATGTTGCAAACTTAGCCGAACTTACATCCGCGGTATGTTATTACTACCGCCCGGTAACCCAATCCACCTTCCTTTATAGGTGCAACAGCCGGTGCAACAATTGCACGTAGATAAGATTCATAAGACCCTAGGTTACATCTAAGTTGGAATGTTTCAAATAAAATTCTAGTGTTCCGCACCTCCTGTTAGTCCGTGAGCAACTACCAAAATTGGTGTGTCATCCTCCATTTCTCCGAAGTTAACGGGTGCAAAATCTAATCCTCTAGCAATAAGCGCGTACATATTTGTGCGATATCCACAAAAGTAAACACGACTAGACATACATCGTTCCTCCGTCTGTTATATTTAAAAGTTGCCTGACGTAGTATTGTTAGTAATGCTATAACATGGATTACAGATTTCGAAGTTTATTTGGCGAACCTTCGGTACCACAACTGGTCAACATGAGAGAAATTACCAAACACGTTGTATAGTGTCTGGAGATGCCCGCTTTTTAACATAAGTCGAGGTTATATAAATACAGCTAAAATCAAAACGAAACCGTGAAAGTACTCACTTTCGTAGCCACCGTGATGGATAAAATGGTTTGTGCAAGCTAGAACATTTTATTCGTACCAGTTCTTGGAGAGATACTCGTTCTAAACCGTTATTCCTCTCTGGGAATTTCACCTGCAGATATTTCGGCTTAGAAGAGAAATATACATCTGTGGTAGTACTCGGTGCGTGCATACTGAAAGGAAGAGGCGGATGATCTATAGGTGGTGGCAACCTTATATCATTTCCAAGCGCCTGCGAAACGCGTTTCGGTGGACTGGCTTAGAAGTGACTCTTGAGTTATTCACCGTCTGCACTGTGTTTAGTTGTTTCTGCGTTTCGGCATTGCCTTTCTTCAGATCGGGCGCGTTTGATCTTTCATCTTTTCGGAGTTTTCAGGATGGAATGGCGAAAATTCGATCTTAGCGCAATGATAACTCACCTCCGGGTCGTCAGAGAAGGCCTTTATTCTTTAACGATCCATATCCACTTGTACTCGAATCGTGGCATGACTCATTGTGAAACCCTGTATAGTGTAATCGCTGCAAGACTTGTTTAAAGTAGGATTGGAACTCACATTTCTGAAAATTGTGACAAGAGAAACTACATTATTCTAATCGGAAAAATAAAGTAGTTGAGCAGAAGTTTAGGGCCGTAAATTCCGGTTCTGAAGAAAAGTGTCAGAGACTCGGAGTCGAAGAGGGTCGAAGTCGGAGCCGGTTTATGTAAGCGAGTCTGATATCCGCGCAACTCCGCGCCAATGAGCATTCGGTTTCTCAAGATCTCACTACTACACTGCTCAGCAAGTCTGAGCTTCACGTGTTGACAACGTTGAAAGCTTGCAATTGGCTTCGAGATCCGACATGAGTCTGACTAATTATGAGAATGATAACTTTGGTATTGTAGAGTGACGATAAAAAAACATTCATTTCGATACTACTTACTAACCCTCCCTCTTGTTTCCTCTCCATTTTCGCTGATCCTCGGGGCGTCAGTACCTCAATATACCCCCTCAATGCCGCCTTTCCATTTATATTGACTTGTCTGGCATACCCTACACTACTCCACCTCCGCGTCTGCCTTGATCCGCATTTCTCTCGCCACGGTTATTTTCCTTGTCCTCCTTTGCAATCACTGTAATGAGACTTTTATGTTCGCTCTTGAAGTTACTATTAAGTACGTCTGATTTCTTCCTTCATATCAAGAAATGCTATTGGGCTTCCTTGACAATAGAGAGACAGGTGAATCTTTCATGTTTGAAACAGGTAGGATTGTTTGGGACTGTGAGCAAAATCCTAGTAGTCCAGAGCCAAGAGTATCGTGTAGAATACTGAGGACTTCTGATTTGTGTCGTTTGGAACCTGGCCGACGGTGAGTTCAATGCGCCACTTTCTTCCATCCTTGAGAGATTTTATCGACATTATGTATGTAGTAGGAAAACAAGAGGAGATTGAGTGACGAGTCTCGAGACGATAGACTCAGACTGAGTCACACGCACGTGACTTACCGAATATAGCTTCTGTGACTCGGGAAGAAAAAGTCTTATCGATTCACGGAATCAAGTATAGGTTCAAACTGGCTTTCCTTTTCCGCTCGCTTTGTTCACCTGCACCATATCTTTCCTTTCGTATCGCTCCCTACATTATAAAGTTCTCTGAAAAGAAGAGACCATTTCATCGTCTTTCAAACCCGACATTCACTGAGCACCGCTCAAACTCACAAAAGCTACCCGGCATTAAAAGACTACAAACCTTCATGGCTACCAAGACTGAATTACCAGTTATCTCAGGGACTGATCCCTCACGCTGCATCATGGATGCTTTCAGAACCGCTATTGCAAAGCGTCTCTCAGAAACTCTTCCTCTTAGCGTCGAGGAAGCCTACACCGGCGTCGACTACGGAAAGAAAGGCGAAGACTTTACTGTCGCACTTCCTCGATTCAAGCTTGGTGGGAAACCCGTCGACCATGCTAAGAAGGTCATTGAACAGGTGAGTAAATTTCCCCGTGCGGTGCATATACGCTGTGGATCCTAAAGCTTCCTGTCAACAGTTTCAACCGGACGAATGGGTTGCCTCCGTTTCGCACGACGGGGTTTTTCTACACTTCAAGCTAAACACTGATACTCTCATCCGGAAAGTCCTCGACCAAGTACACCACCTCACTCATGAATCTGAGCACGCACCGGAGTACGGCAGCAACTCCGTGGGCAAGGGAAAGAAAGTCATCGTCGAATATTCTTCTCCCAACATCGCCAAGTCATTCCACGTCGGTCACTTGCGAAGCACTATCATCGGCGCGTTCCTTGCCAACTTGTACAAGGCTTGCGGGTGGGAAGTCGTTTCCCTCAACTACCTCGGTGATTGGGGTACCCAGGTACGTCCTTTCCCGTATCTTAGTCTTTCGTTCAAACTCATGCTAGGTGTAGTTTGGTTTGATCGCCACCGGTTTTGAAAAATATGGCTCCCAAGAAGAGCTCGAGAAAGATGCCATCAAACATCTCTTCGACGTCTACGTCAAAGTGAACAAGGACGCCGATGCAGATCCCAACGTTAAGGCCGAGGCTGCAAAGTGGTTTAAACGCATGGAAGATGGTGACGAGGATGCTCTCAAGAACTGGCGGGTCTGGCGAGAACTCAGCGTGAAGAAGTACGAAGAAGAATATGCCAGGCTGAACGTCAAGTTTGATGAGTACACCGGCGAGAGTAAAGTCGGCAAGAAGTGGATGGACTATGCCATTGAGAGGCTGAACGAGATGAAACTCATTGAGGATACCGACGGTGCCAAGTTAGTTGACTTGGAGAAGTGGAAGTTGGGAAAGGCTGTTGTCAGGAAGAAGGGTATGTTTCTGTACTATTCTCGCTATTCTCAACTGTATAATGGTTTCTACGTTTACAGACGGGACTTCAATTTACCTCACGCGTGATATCGGTGGTGCCATCGAGCGATACGAGAAGTACAAGTTCGACAAGATGATCTACGTTGTCTCCTCCCAACAAGATCTCCATCTCAAGCAGTTCTTCAAGGTCCTTGAACTGATGGAATTCCCCTGGGCAAAGGACCTCGTTCACGTCAACTACGGCCTCGTGCAAGGCATGAGCACTCGAAAAGGAACCGTCGTTTTTCTCAATGAGATCATCAAGGAAGCAGCAAATGTGATGCACGAGCAGATGCAGAGCAATGAAGAGAAGTACAAGTCTATTGAAGATCCTATTGTTACCAGTCAGGAAATTGGTATTACCGGTATTAAGATTCAGGATATGTCTCCCAAACGGTGAGCTCGTTGCCTTCATTGTCTGTACCTTTGAAATTGACACTGCATAGTATCAACAACTATACCTTCAATTGGGATCGCATGCTCAATTTCGAAGGTGACACCGGCCCATATCTTCAATACGCGCACGTCCGACTCGCCTCCATTGCCCGCAAAAACCCAAACCTTGTCCCCCTCCCTCCCCGCTCAGAAATCGATACCTCATCCCTCTCACAATATAACCAAGCCCGTGAAATTGCCCTCCTCCTCGGTAGCTACCCCGACGTTGTCAAGACAGCATATAAAACACATGAACCCAGCGGTATCGTCACTTTCGCGTTCCGCCTTGCACATGCGATCTCGAGCGCCTGGGATGCGGTTATCGTGAAGGGCGAGCCGGATATTGAGAAAGCTCGCGCAAAGATGTACTTGTATGAGAGTGCTAGGGATGTGCTGGGTAGTGCGATGAGGTTGCTGAGCATCCGACCGTTGGAGAGGATGTGAGGACAGTGAGTTGTTACTGTTGGACACAGGATTTCGTTGTGCTGTACTATTGTTACCATTTTTTTCGTAGTGCATTATAGAGCTCAAAACTAATAAGGAATTTTGTACAATGTCTCTGTCTTGAGCTTGAACAAAGCATTTGGAGATAGATTATATGACCCATGGGAGTCGGAGTGAAGTACCATACAACATTCTTAAGCGCACGTCAGTGAGTTAACGTTTTAACCGTCACGCGTCCGCATCAAGCGCTCGTCGCTAAGGTCGTAGGTATACAAGTACAAATCTCTTCACTATGGTATCTTTAATTGAATACACTTTTCTCATAGCTGCAGTTTTTATAACTGGTTTTCTACAAGATATTGTAGGCTATCATCCTCAAATATTTGCTTCAAACTTGAAGGCGAGTCTTAAATCAAATAAGGTTCATAAAAGGAAAACCTAACGCTTACGGTAGCTCAAGCGCTCAGGGCATGTGCTACGCCCCACCGTTTCACATTTCCCGAACAGCAACATTTATGTTCAGTTTGTTTTGATTACATTGTTTCTGCTGTCTCATGGTTCTCAGACTGTCACCGGCTAGAGATACTCCCTAGGTAATCTCTTGTCTTCTCTGTTGCTTGCATATATATTATGCTATGTACGTCGAATGGCGCCATTTCTTCGCTCTGGCAAGACTTCTTGGACGTTCGCAGTTGGACTTCATCAGGATGCCATTTCCTAACTATGTCTTCTCCATATTTTCTTTTATTGGATTCGTGATGTGTGCCATTCCATTGCCGTGGCATCTTCAAGGTAAGCTAAGAATTCTAATGCCATTGTCAAGCTGCTTATTAAAAATCCCTCCAAGCTTGGAATGCGGGAACTTGCTTGTACATGATATGGGTTGGACTGGCATGTCTGAACCAATTCGTCAACTCCGTCGTATGGAATACGGACTCCATAAACCGCAGCCCTATCTGGTGTGACATTTCAACCAAGTTCATAGTAGGTATGAACACGGCTGTCCCCGCCTGCTGCCTCTGCATAAGTCGCCGCCTGTGTCTCATTGCTTCCGTGCAACAAGTTGCAGTGACCAAGAAGGAAAAACGTCGCGAGGTTTATGTAGACCTCGCTATTGGCCTTGGAATACCAATTATTGCCATGATATTGCGTAGGACACCGCCTCAGTATTTCGCTCGTGCTCAAGTGGACTGATTAACCATATTTTCTGTATTTTCAGATTATATAGTTCAAAAAAACCGATTCAATATCTATGAACAAATTGGTTGCTGGCCTTCTGTCCACTATACCCCACCCGCTATCTTCATTGTTTCTGTCCCTCCGATTATCCTTGGGCTTGCCACTGCAGTCTACTCATGCATTACCATCAGCGCATTTAAAAAAGCACGATCGGATATCGCAAAAGTCCTGGTCTATAAAAATATACCATCCACGAGATACATTCGCCACACGGCTCTCGCGGTGAGCCAAGTAGTAGGGGTGGTACCTATATCCTCTATTATACTTGGCCTGCAGATAGCAAACAGTGGTATTTCTTCGTGGAAAGGATGGGACGACACGCATTCTGGCTTTTCTGGTGTCGGTCAGTTTCCCGAAGAGACATGGCGATTTGGACTGGAAGGGAAATCCTTAGAGTTCGACAGGTGGCTAAATGTTCTATGTGCTTTTATGTTCTTTGCTTTCTTTGGATTTGCTGCTGAAGCAAGGAGGAATTACCGCGCCGCATATAATTACATTGCTTCTTTGGTTGGGTTGGCTACATTCCCAGAAGTCCACTCCACGGAAAGTGCACCCGCAGAAATACCCTGTGAGTAGTGCTAGATATTCCCAAAATATTGCGACTGATAAAGTTCAGCGGAAATCAACAGAATACGCTTTTCTTTACCCGGAGTTCTAGATATATCTCCTCGTCATAGTCCAACGGACAACAGACCCGTTTCTTCTCAGAGCGGCGATAACAGCAACTTCTTTGATGAGGAGAAAACTATTGCGCAATCACCTTTTGATACATTTCCGTTGAGCCCCGTCCGTCGGAAACCTGACTAGAATGGAATGTGATTAGTCTGGAGTCTTACTACTCTATCAAATGTAATGGTTACTTATTTGCACATTTTCCATCTTAGAACAAAGCATATACTCCGGGTAGCTGTGTAAATTTGAATAGAAATACGACGGTTGGAAGGGGCGATGATGCTTGGGATCGTCGCGATGGCGTCGGATGGCGAGTCAGAGTGGGAGTTTGGTGGAAGTCTTTGTCTGTATGCTTACCACGGGGAATTTATTGGCTGCTGTACTAGCTTTACATGAAAGTAGCCATAATCTCGGAGTAGCTCAGTGCGAGTAGGCATGCCTAGTAATTTTGTGGTCCCCCAATCCCACATACAAGCTTTCCATCGAAAGCCATAGTGCTATTTGATTATGAGAAGAGACTCTAGGTAGCTGCATGATGCCTTCAAAGTGAAACTGTAGTAAGTACTACGTACTGTATCATGCAGGGCAAACGCTATTACTTCATCCCGAACACAAAAACCCAAGTCCAAATATAAATCCCTTTCATAAAAATAATCAAGTACATACCATTCATGATATAGGGGAAATTCCTCGGGTGTCATTTATCACTCAAGCTACGAATTACCAACCCCTATGAAACCAATGCACCCGAATACATTGCCGACGCTTCTACGAATTTGGAATCGAATTTGATATTTTTGTTCCTTATTTCGAACTTCGAGGAGTTATTCGCCGGGGAGCTTAATTGACTTGAGATGACTTGGACGTGGGGAATGGGGTACGGCCGGGAGAGGAGGCACGAGCGAACAGAGTTCAAGTTGAAGTTATTTCGGAATGCGCAGCCTTGCGGTGGCCGAAGTGGCGAGGACAAGGCGAGGATGTAGGACACTGGTAAGTATGCACTTACTTGGAACCAAGTAAATTGAATATCCGTCGCGAAGATTATCAGATAAGTGAATTAAAGCAAAGAGAGCTCGGACGCGGTCGTTAGCTCTCTTACATCCTTCCATCAGAACTCCAAGCTCAAAGTTCTAACCTTTGACGATCCTCAGGGGCCATCACAGCAATTTCCAGTCCTTTCATAAGAATTCGTAGCCACGCGCGTCGCGTTCAGGGATTGGTAGAATACGGTAGCTTATTGACGTACGACGTACGTGCAGCGTGTCTCCGTCCGTCGAGCGGAAGTGTACTTGGCAAGACAGCGGCTTTGGACGCCGTGCGTACGCATTTCCGTGTCACAGTTTGATGGGAAAGTTCGGGAGAGCATGCAGTGTTCAAGTCATCTAAGACAGGAGATGCACGGAGATTTGGGAATAAAACATACCCTACGCCTTGTACACGTTCGTTCAGAATCAATGGTGATAATTGAACGGCGCGCTAATCAAATAATGCGTTTTGACAGGTTTGAAAGGCACAATTGTGAGGTTCGCAGTTCATGGAGCTGGCACGCCGTTTCCACGCTCATTAACATAATAATGAACCATGCCCTGATTTGCTTCGTAGATGAGTATCATGCAGAGGCTGCCATATCGCCTGGGATCAATACTTCATCTATAGGAGTCTGCGGAGCGTTCTTTACTACGTGGTAGTATAGAATAAGTGTAAAGTCGGGACGAGGACCGACGAAGGCCATAGAGACACATAGGGAATGCACCGCTACAGACGTCCTTCATTAAAAACGTTTTTCCAATCACGGGGTCGTGATTGCGAGAAAATGTGGAACCCGATCAGTGATCATAGAACCTTGTCTCCGAGGTCGGGGTTTGTCTGTAGAGCATGTTACGGTGCTACGCTGTAGGAGCGAGGTTTGGGGCAGAGGGATAAGCCAGAGCCAGAAGATCAGGATATTGACAAAGGGGTATATTGTACAGAAGATAGAAAGGGTGCTGTGCGTAGTTAATTAGCATCTTTGAGATTGGTTCGGCGAAGTGGTATCATATTAAAAGGATAGCTGCTTCACGGCCTCATTTTTTCGTTGAGCTTTCGTGGGGTGCTGTACATAGTGATTTGGGGAGAGGACCAAAGTTGGTAGCAGACTAGAAGATGGACCAGAGGATGTGAATGAAAGTTAAAAGACAGATGAAGAACTTCAACAGTGTTGTAATAATTGAAGTTAATAATTGGTGGTAGCCCAGAGTGATAGCAGATATAGCAGACCTTCACCCAGAACAGAGAATATGCCCAGAAAGGGAAGCAAGCATACGATAGAGTCCAGACAGCGAATATTAGCATAATGACTAAAGCGTGTTTTCCTAGAACCACGGGGTGTGATGAACAAAGAAGTGGTGCTGAGACAATAGAATGTTCTGTTTAGTCCGTGATGTATCAGCTGAGGCCAAAGGGCAAGTGTGGGAGTTCCGCCAGAAAACATGTAAGAGGAGGCGCTTGCTGGAGACAGAGAGCGGGAACGAGAGAACAAGATACTTAATAAATGCTATTGGCTCTGTCTAGTCACCGAGTCCATATGGCGAGAAGGTAACTGAATAGATGATTCTCTGTCTAGGTACCGAAAGGCGCGCGATGCACCCACGGGGGTGCTGCGCAAATAAGTTTTGCCCGGGAGGGGTAATCACTCGATGCGCAGGAAGGTATAGCGTGGCCGCGTTTGAACTGGGCGGCGGTCAGCAATTAGACAACGATCGGCCAGTCGTATTAAAAGCGTTGCGAAATGGTAGAATAAGAAGTTGAATGGAAGAGAAATACAAGATTAGGATTGTGCAAGTGAGCTAAGAATAAGTACGTGAACGACTGTTGGAGCTATTATTACTGCGGTAGACGGGGAGAGGTATCCGAGGGAGGAAAAAGAGGCTGGTTACAGCTTTACAATGGCAGGGTTGGGAGGTAAGTTTGGCAGTGGGTATGTAACTGGCCGTGTGGCGGGTGGATGAGGTATTAATAGATTGGTTCAGTGGTTTGAACTGCATTACGAAGACGAGAAGGAGAAGGGTGATGCTGATATTCGGAAGAATGTGTCATTCACTATGTGAGCGAGTTGGGGATGGGTAGAACATTGTGGGATCAGTGATAGAGAGCACTGTATGTCTGCTCGCTGTCGAAAGCAACGAAATGAAAGGCCACATTGGGAGTGGGGCTTGTTCCCGAAATGCGTCAGAGTATGTCCTTGGCGAATTCTCCAAAAAAAGTGATGGTGATGATCTCATTGCTGGTCTCAGTGGAGAGGAGACTGCAACCAGGCGTTCTGCGGGGATTCAGAGGTGGTTGAGTGCAGAATGCAGAATACAGAGTGTGGATGGTTGGGGGCGTATATTTTGCTGGAAGGAGAGGTATGCAAAGAATAGGGGGAGGCGGAAGCGGAATAGGGAAGTGAAAAAAAGGAAAACAAAGGAGAATTAAGTATGAACTTCCTATTTTGGACGAGTTGTGGTTGAATCGCATGATGATGATCTGGTCATGGACGACACCCTCTCGCACACACTCACTCTAGTCTCTCTCCCGCCTCATCCCATCCCTCCTCCCCTCCCTCATATCACCCCCTCTTCAGCTGGTCCTCTCTCTCTTTATCTCCCTCTCCTTCCTCCCCTGACCCCATGGACCACCGGGGAGACCAACGTCCCCCTCGCGCTGCCCGTCCCGCCCACCACCAGCAACCCACTCCCCCTCCTCAATCATACCCAGAACCCTCCTATCCCCAACAAAGACCTGCCATCCACCCAGACCAACAAAGGAACAACGTCTCCTTCCAGAACATAGAACGCGGCGACAGGAACTCCTCGCTCGATGCCAACAGACAGCGCAGCTTCCCCTCTGCCTACCAGCCGCAGTTACCCACCCTCCCCGGCCAGTATGATCCTGAGGCCAACGGTATAGACTACGATCGTGTAGGAAGGAAGAAGAGCCTCGTCAGGCCTGATAGGGAAAAAATCGATCCGGGGCATCGACAGTGGCATTATCGAACCCATGTTGCTCAGATGGAACAAGAAGGAAATATGCGCATGGGGGTGCTACCATCATGTATGTTACTCTCCTGTTTCATTTTTTTTTTTCGTTCTTTATCTTTAATTCTGCATTTTTTTTGCCTATAGCTACAGGTAATTACCCACAACGCGATGGCCTCCGCCGTGGGCGATCCCTCCTCGCAAGAGAAGAGGACCAACATGAGTCTGGTCTGGCACTCTTCAAGCGTGGCCATACGCTTCGACGAAAGCGACAGCAAGCTTCAACAGGAGGAGCAACTGTCAATTCCCTCCCAGACACACCCAAGAAAAACCGCGGATGCTACAATGGACCAGGCCCGGGCGGCCCATGGATGACCTACTGCCTCATTCTCACCTTCTGGATGCCCAATGTTGTACTCAAAACATTCGGTGCGTATTCCCCGTTTCCAATTTTCCCACCTGCTCAACCACATCACACCCATACATCTACTTATTATTAGGCATCCGCACGCCCGAAGCTCAACGTGCATGGCGGGAAAAGATGGGTCTTTTAGGAATAATTCTAACTCTCATGGCGGGCGTTGGTTTCCTCACTTTCGGATTCACTGAGGCCGTTTGCGGGACCCCTCCTAACCGGTTTCATGGCGGTGCCATTGGTGATTCGTTCGTCGGTAACAGTTCCGTCGTCATCCACGGCTACGATTACGACTTTTCATCCTTCAAGCATCCCAGAGCTGGCAGCACCTTTGACGGCACGACGAACCCTGTTTTGACGGGAGGCTGGAACCTCGGCGGCAACGATGCCAGTTTCATGTTTCAGAAGGTGAACCAAAACTGTTTGGGAATGATGTCCCGCTCCAGCTCTTCAAGTATCTCTGGCAGTGGCGACCTTTTGGACTGGTATTTCCCTTGCAATGTCTACAGCCAGTATGGAAACAGTGGCGTGAATATTACGGGATATGAGAGCAACACAAACTGTCACGTCTCGTCGACGGCGAAGAATCTGTTTGATCAGATGCATCCTCAGGGGCAGGTGTATTATACCTGGGACGATGTGAAGAATGGGAATAGGAATTTGGCTGTTTTCGAGTCGTATGTACTTTCATCATTTCTACGAGTATATACTAATTACAAAATAGTACCGTCTTGGATCTGAACCTCCTTAACTGGCTCAGCCGTGCCCAAGTCAACTACCCCGACCTCTTTGACGAGATGAAAAGCGCCAACGGGACCTACAATGGCAAAGATCTCACCATGGTCCTCATTCGCACTAACCAGCGCCAACTCGGGCACTGTCTCCAAGACATTGCTACCATCGGCTTCATCGATACCAAATCCATAGGCTGCGTCGCCTCCGAAGTCGTCCTCTACCTCTCCCTCGTATTCATCATCGGCGTCGTCGCGATCCGATTCGTCATGGCCGTCATGTTCCAGTGGTTCTTCTCGTGGAAATTGGGTAATTTCCCCAGGGAGACGTATGAACAAAGGATGCAGCGCTCAGCGGAGATTGAGAATTGGACGAATGATATCTACCGCCCTGCGCCGAGTGAGTATCGTCCGAATGTTGGAAAGGGTGGGATACGGTATGGTGGAAAGAATAACCGCAAAACGTTCCTTCCTTCCACTTCGAGGTTTACTCCGGCGGAGATGTTGAAGGGCGGTAGGCCCACCACTGCGTATGGTATGCTCGATTCCAACAGTTCCGGGAACTGGAAACGGTCAACCATGTATTCTGCTTCGCCTAAGGGTGGGAAGGGGACTCCTCCGGATACGCCTTCTTACCGCCAGTCCAAGAGCACAGCTAGCTTGGAGAGGGGAGGGTTCCAGGATAGTCAGTGTCCTTTCCCATTGCAAAATGTTGTTCCCCAGCCTGGACCCGACTACGAGCCTTTCAATTTCCCATTGGCACATACCATCTGTCTCGTCACTGCTTATTCTGAGAGTGTAGAGGGGTTAAGAACGACACTGGATTCACTCGCCACGACGGATTACCCGAACAGCCACAAGTTGATTTTGATCATTGCCGATGGAATGGTGAAGGGTGACGGCAATGATATGACAACCCCAGAGATTTGTTTGACCATGATGAAGGACTTTGTTATTGCTCCCAACGATGTTGAGCCCCATTCTTACGTTGCTATCGCCGATGGACACAAGAGGCACAACATGGCGAAGGTCTACGCGGGCTTTTACGACTATGACAACGCTACAATTGAAGGGTCGAAGCAACAGCGTGTGCCTATTGTCCTTGTTGCTAAGTGTGGTAATCCTCTGGAGAAGAACGACGCCAAGCCGGGAAATCGTGGAAAGCGCGACTCGCAGATTGTTCTTATGGCGTTCTTGCAAAAGGTCATGTTCGATGAACGTATGACAACGTTCGAGTATGAGTTTTTCAATTCCATTTGGAGGGCGACGGGTGTTAGTCCAGATCGGTACGAGCTTGTGCTTTGTGTGGATGCGGATACGAAGGTATTCCCGGATTCGTTGACGAGGATGGTTAGTTGTATGGTGCATGATGAAGAGATTATGGGACTTTGTGGTGAGACGAAGATTGCGAATAAGGCGGAGACGTTTGTTACTATGATGCAAGGTTGGTATTTACTTTTTTTCTCAATTGGGTGGAACTAATTTTGGCTTTTTAGTATTCGAGTATTATATCTCCCACCATATGACCAAGGCCTTCGAGTCTATGTTCGGTGGTGTCACTTGTTTGCCTGGTTGTTTTAGCATGTACCGCATCAAGGCTCCTAAAGGTGACTCTGGCTACTGGGTCCCTATTCTTGCAAACCCCGATATCGTGGAACATTATTCTGAAAACATCGTTGATACCTTGCACAAGAAGAATCTTCTGCTCCTTGGTGAAGATCGATACCTGACCACGCTGATGCTCAAAACGTTCCCCAAGAGGAAGAATATGTTCTGTCCCCAGGCGGTGTGTAAGACCGTCGTTCCTGACACATTCCGCGTCTTGTTGTCGCAGAGGAGACGTTGGATCAACTCAACTATTCATAATCTTGCCGAGTTGTTGCTTGTCAGGGATCTGTGTGGTACTTTCTGCTTTTCCATGCAGTTTGTTGTGGGCATGGAGTTAGCGGGTACATTGGTTCTTCCTGCTGCTATTGCTTTTACGCTTTACCTTATCATTTCGTCGATTATCCCCGGAGGGCCGAATACCACTATCCCCCTAATTCTGCTTGCCATCGTGCTGGGTCTCCCTGGATTGTTGATCGTCGTTACGTCGAGAAAGATTGCGTATGTCGGATGGATGTTGGTTTATTTGCTTTCTTTGCCCATTTGGAACGGTATCCTCCCTGCGTATTCGTTTTGGCATTTCGACGACTTCTCGTGGGGTCAGACGAGGAAGGTTGCGGGTGATACGGGTGCTGATCACGGTGATAAGGATGGAGAGTTTGACTCTTCACATATTGTCATGAAGCGGTGGGCTGAGTTTGAGCGCGAGAGGAGGTGGAAGAGCGGAACTCAATCTAGGGATTCGACGTATTATGAGAAGAAGTGAGTTTTTTTTGCTTATCGGTTATCGAGTTACTCTGCTAACGGTTATCGCTATCGCTAGGACTGATAGTAATAGATACTCGTTGGCTTCGAATTCGGATGCTACCCATACCCCCCCTGGTCTCTATGACGCAAATACGGTTGATTCGACAAATTACAGCAATGTCCCACCACGCAATCGACACGATAGCAATGCCGTTCTCATGCTGCCTGCTCCTTTGGCCGTTAATAGACAGATGATGGCCTCCAATACCACAGTCGCCCGCTCGAGCGAGGACAACTATAACTCTGATGCTGCCTCTGGATCTTACCAGCGTCTCATTTCCACCCCTCAGTCCGCGGATCCATATGCAGAATCGTACGACTCCTCGCCGTCAGGTAGGCTCTTATCGCCCACGTCACAGGATCCTCGCTATGGTAGTCGACAGGTCAGCCCGCAACCGCAATCTGCGGCTGATCCTTTCCGATCAATGACAACTTCTCCGACGAGCTATGAGGGAGAGCCGCAGTTGCAACACCATAGTAGTCAGGAGTCTGACGAGTTTGTTGGTAATTCCTCAAAACCTGGGCGTGGGGTGCGGCTTATGGACGGTGGCCCCGTTCCTGGACCTGAGGGGGTGCGCCGGGTGTCAAGACAGGCCGTAAGGCGGCCAACGTCGCAGGCGCCGCCGCAGAATAGATATTCTCGTAGTTCAACGGCGTTCAGTCTGCCTCCTGGTGCCGCTCCTCCACAATCCAACCCTTATGGCGGAGCTGGATATTAAGTTCATTCCTTTCCTTTATTTTCTTTCATTCTTTCTCTATGTTGATTGATTTTGACGTTGACGAAATGCATCTGGTGTTTACATACAATATTTCCTCCTCGCATAACGGACCTCTCTCCTTTTTTTATGATGACATTCCTCTTTTCCAGTGGTTTCACATTCCCCCGCCTCTAATTCCGCTTATTTCCACCGTTCTTGCTGCAATTGATGGACATGGTTCCCCTCCTTCTCGTCGCTCCTCGTATTACATACATT
This sequence comes from Cyathus striatus, assembly GCA_025738555.1. NCBI lineage: Eukaryota > Fungi > Basidiomycota > Agaricomycetes > Agaricales > Nidulariaceae > Cyathus > Cyathus striatus. The sequence goes on along the minus strand of JAOVFP010000015.1, from coordinate 2,015,111 downwards.
AGTCTAGTCTCTCCCAGACCCGTCTCGCGAAACAACGACCACTTATGGATGCTTCACACCCTTGCCTATGCTTTCTGGATGCGGTCTTGTACATGATTTCACGATCGAACTCTTTCTTCGCGTTAGCTTCGGCATTGCACTCCTAGCATATTTACCCCCGATTCTATGTAATCACGATTTCATACCAATACAATTAAAATAAGCAGCAGTGGCATAGAGATAATGACGGTGTGCAACGGAAAGAATAAAAAACAGAGAAATTGCGGAAAGAATAAGGCCTACAGTCAGGGCCGAAATCGAATTAGCGCGGTTTAACTTGTTTGGTAACCAAACGTGCCGACAACGTTTCTCTCTTCCCCTCTCCATCTTCTTCCACTCCCTTCCAAATAATGGCCGCTGTAAACATATCCTCGTCCCCTATAACTCAGGTCTCGCAACATCAAGTATCTCCTACACATGGTCTACAGCCACAACTGCTCACACGGCTCACCCTCGACCTCCGGGGCAGGAGGTTCGAGGTCGACCGCGAAACTATTATGAACCTCCCTGAATCCGTGCTGCTTTGTTTATTTCCTAATGGACTCGTGTTGAGCCGGCAGAGTATGGCCCTGTCGGATGGTGGTGACAATGAGGACGACGACGAGGTGTATGGCGTTGACGTATGTGTTTGGTTCCACTTGCTGTTCTCCAACTTCAACAACACCAACTGAGCGGCACTACTATGTCGGTTTCGAGGTGTTCTGGATGGCAGGGTTATTGACAATTGCTGATAACAGTCCTCTAGTTCGACCCAGATTGTTTTCAATACGTGCTCACGTTCTTCCGCAATGCCTCTGACGCCTTCTACGGTGCCAACGGCTCACCTGGATTACTAGCTGCGCAACAACAACTCCTTGACTCAGTCACGTCAGACTTCAGCCCTGTATCCGCTCAGAACCCTCTACTCACTAAGCAAGCTATTATTGTTTTACGGGAAGAACTAGAGTATTTCTCTATTCCGCCCAAGGACACTCAGGCCTCCACCGACCAGAACGGCATTGCGAATGACCATTTGCTGGATATCAAGAGAAGATCAGGGGATTATCTCATGGATAAGAAGAGTATATTTACTGCGTTGCAGAGGAATGTGAGCAAGGAGAATAATCTTGCTGAACAGCATCTTATAGACATGCTTTGTATGAGGTGCGAAGGCTCTAATTATTGAAGGAGAGAAGGGATCTTGACCTTCAAACAGTGGCTTTAATCGAGACGATGACTGGGGGTTCCGTGCATTAGAGCCTTCACGGTGTTGCATTTCCTCCATTGCCCTCGTTCTCCTTAAAACTGGCATCATCCACCACCCTGATGGTTCTAAGCCTGATGTCGATCATCCTCAGATGGCCACTGCCCAAAAACTGCTTTTGTTCTGGAGAAAACCGGCTGTAAGTTTCAGTGTCAATTGGGTGGCTACCTGTCGGTTAACATTTATGATTAGCGAAAATGCTGGTGGGATGGGTTGGATGTCGACCTGCCCGCTGCTGACGACAAGCCTGCTGTTTCAGTCAAACTGTGGGCACGTCGAGTATGGACGCTGGAGTTGAGTTTGGTATGTCTGCACGTATCCACTTACTCTTCTCGTCGTTCTGAGTTTTCCCTCCTAGGTGTAATGATTAACGATCACGGATACATTTTTTCTATTCCATTATCTTTTTTACGTTTGTCTGTCTTTTCTGGTTCTAATTTCAGTACATACGTTTTATTTCGGATACCCTACGCTATCGCATCAATCCTACAGAGCACTCCAGCACATTTTTTCCACTCTGTTGCTGCTCCATTTACATCCATTCCCAGTGTTATCGCAGCTGATCATACACAATATCAACCGTGTTTGGCACATCTTGCACTCTCTTATTCATCCTCATGGTCTATTTTTGACTTTTGTCTTTACAAGGTGCGTGTAAGCGTCGTAGACTAATAACCTCCGTGCTGTACAATGTTTGCTGTTATCGTGCTGCTCATCAACACGTTTTGCCGTTATAAAAGCTATCTCGGAAGAATGGTGTTATCTACATCTCGAGATGAGATGCAATTGTGTGCAATACTTACCTTTCTTTAGGAGTTACTTCTGGAGGTAGATGATTGAAACGGGCCGGTATGTGTGCGGTAATGGTATACAGAAGGTGAGTCTATCGTTTCATTTAACTTTTGCTGGTGCCCATGTTATCTCTTTCGTAACTCCCATCTCAAATTGGATGTAACAGCGGGAAATAGCTAGGAGTTCAAGCTGCTATGCATAACGTAGATGCACATTCGAAACCTTAGACGTCGGCAAGACCCTTAACACTTGTCCTAACGATGAAACACACATGTCGTGATACTTAACTCCTCAAAATAAAATGATTTCGCGTCGTATAATCAAAATCAGATATGAAAATTCAGGTTAGCTGCGCAGCGGGGTTAACCATAGTCTGGTGATCAACAGGTCAGCAAAGTCGTGAGCGCACTTGATCATGAGTCTCACTGCTCTGTACTTTTGGCGGAATTTAGCACTGAATCATGAATCCGTGTTTAGGTTCATGCTTGATAGTCTCATACTTTTGCGGCGTATAATGGAATACATGTTGCGCACACAATGCGCAGCTAAGTAAATCACCGACTATCTCATGTATGACGTGAAACGTGTCGTGGTGGATGTGGAGGTTGGGGCTTGAGTGAACGCCACTTGAATCATATGCCTTCTTCAGACTGTGATGTACTGGACAAGTGGGTCTCGAAGATGTCGATGGTGATGCTGAGTGGCAAGTGTGACCACAACATCCTATAAATCGCTCTTGCCGAGGTCCGTTCTGAATATCCCTGGTGAAAATCGTGATCGTCATGATCCGTGTGTTGCACTTTTCTCCACCGAACTCGTGCCCTCCAACTTGCGATGGGAACGAAAGCCCGGTGTTGGGGCTATTCTCGTCTTTGTATGAGGTATTCTTTCTCTCCAGCTTTCCATGCAAGTCCCACGTTTCCCAGGCAAGGGATGAAGTCCGTTTATTTATGACATCAGCTTTGCTAAAACTCCCTGCGCTTAATTGGGTGCTGGCGTAGGGCGCTCAGGTGGGCGCGGAGTAAATGCCGATTTACCATACCCACGCGGGGGGAAGGCAGCAGATCCATTATGGATGGGCGATCTTGCTGATTGAAGGGGGCGATGTCAGATGGACTGTGGCCGTGCGCTTCCTTTTGTCTCACAAGCTTTTTCATCGATTCGGAACTGATTGCGCGCCGAGAAGCAAGCCCTTGTGCAATTACATAGGGTAGCTAAGTACACATCTACCCTTTAACAATGAAATCCTTTGATTGTTGCCAAGATGGTAACGGTGGGCGTTGGTGGCCTGTGGCGAGTGACGATAGCTCAAGGACTAGCTCTGCGAGTGTGATAAGCTGGAATGGACAAGTACGTAGGACTGGGGCAGGATGGGGCCAAGCATATGGCACTGAGGAGAAGATCGCTAGTTTTGGCTTTGGGGGGGGCTGAGGTTGTCGGGGAGAGAGATGGACCGTAGAAAGGGGTATGTAGAGAGGAGTTCCGGGGATAGATGAAGGGGGGATTTGACATATCAAATACTGGATTGCCCATTGTGGGAGGAGAGTGGGTTATATTACCGACGCGACTGTTGTTTGATGTCCAGTAATTCATACCGACTTTCCTTGTTTTCTATATCTTCAAATTTTTCACTTCATATCCTTTCCCCTTCACAAAGCCTTGAGGACTCCGCGAGGCCTCCTGCACCCATTATTGGTTCGGTTAGATACCAGACTCTGAGCCTCTTAAGTATAACAACACCCTTACTGTCTCCGTGTGGCGTCTCTGCAGTCTCTCTGCTGTCAGTGGCCACATCTGTCTCCTCCTTTCATATCTCTCGCCACGGTCGACTAATATCCACCCCATCTCTATCTAATGCCTTCCTCTGACTCCTCTCCTCCCTCCTACACCACCCAGCTCGGCTCTCAGGAAGAGCGACTTTACGCGCAGCACTCTTCGTCATACCCTGCCAAGTTTGACGTCTTCCCAGACACCAAATCCACCAAGAGTCGATCTTTTGCCGATACCCCTTCTGCGGATCTCGCAGCTCTCAAGTCTATCTCTGGTGGCAGAGTTCGCAAGGGCAAATGTCCTCCCGAGTTTCTCGCAGAGGTGGCGAAGGCTGGGATACCTAATTCTGTTATCGAGAAATATGGCTCCAGCAAGTTCAAGATTGTCATTGGGAAGGAGGCGTTAGAATTCTACGAGCGTTTTATCGGGTACGTATTTTCTCGATGGGCTCCTTCTTGGCCTCAGTTGACTGTTATCTACAGTAAAGGGAGCAAGTACCCTCCGAGTCAACTGTACGACGAAACCATTTCTCGCAAAGACATCCCTCCCCTCGTCTTCGCTATTCCTGTATATGATGCTGTTGGCCGCAAGTGCATTGACTACTACATGTCATGGCGCAGGTATTTAGCGCGCGTTACCAACTCATCGCCTCCTCCACCACGAGTACACGACGTCAGAGGCAAGTACTGTCCACCATCCACATGTTTACTGTTCCTATGCCTTTCGTCTTACATGAAGTCAATTTCCTCTAGACGCGGAAAGACGATGCAGCTTCCTGGATGGCGAGTTCAAGTTATTAGGTGTAACATTGGACAAAGAATATAAGAAAGCTAGGCGAGTAGCGTGAGTCCATCGTCCCTCTCTCCCACAGTTGTGATGTTCACTTGGCTTACGCGCGCTCTCAGTACCAGTTCAAGGGCGTCATCGGGGGGCATGAAGTCATCCTCCTCCCGGAAAGGCGATCGCATATACCAATTGAAGGAGAACGTTGCTCCTTCTACCCCACCCAGAAGACCGACCCCTCCTGAACTAACAGTTCCTGAACCGGCAGTTTCAATTCCCGAATCCCCAGTGTATGTTTAACACCTTGTTTACCGTCCACTTCATTAGCTGATGAGACCCTTGACTACAGCTCTGCCAATGCAAGTGTAATTTCCATCCCTACCCTCACCATGATTCGGGGTGTTCCCAGAAGTCATCATTGTATGTCGCCCCACCTCTTCATAGCGCTTAATGATATTAACGGTGATACCTCATGTAGTGCCTCTTCGCGTTGCAAACCCTGATCCCGAGACTTCAACGTACGTAGAACTGGTGCCCTCCCTCCCTAAATTCCTGTGCTTAACCACGTTCATTCTTTACAGTATCGACGAGGCGCCTGAACGTGCCTCTAGATCCCTTGAAACCCTCGTGGAGACTGCGGAAAATGGTATGTTACTGTATTCTTTTGCAGTTTGTGTGGGCTTCACTCACATGACATGCTCAGCAGGTCCAAATAACGAGAACGCAGCTAGTGAAGAGACCTTCGTGCATCAAACTTTGTGGGTGCCATTTTCCTTGCTATTGTTGAACTTGACGCCTAATGTCCGCTATGTTCGTTGTAGGTCTGTTCCACCGGTAGTGATCAGACCGCCTTCCAGCGATGCTGGTTCTTCCGACAGGTCCAGCCGCTCGTCCAAGTCTAGTGGGTCAAGGGAGTCGCGTCGGCATCGTGATCGTGATCGTGATGATGAGGGACGCCATCATCATCACCATGACTCTTCAAGGAGGCATTCTTCTTCGAGGGAGCATGACAACGATCACCATCACGAGAAGAAGCACTCCTCTAGGCACGATGACTCGCGCAAGAAAAGGACAAGTCCTATGGGTGATGAGGAGTTCATTATTGTCGTTCTGGATGATAAGCTTTGCAGCGGCGTTACTTGGCACGGGTATGTCTTTAGAGTTTGGCTCAATTTATTGCGCGCATCTGATCCTATTTCTATGTAGTATCGAACGTCAACCTTCGACCACTCGTGCGCCGTCTCGTGCACCTTCTACACGCAGTTCTCCGTGGAGTGGGCCTCTCGCACAACAAGACTTCATTACACGACGATACTCCCTTCAAAGGTCCCATAATCACTCCCCCTTGGATTCCGGTGAATCGGAGGAAGAGTCTTCCGACAGCGAAATCGAGGGTTTGGATGATGCGCCGGTGATTCCTCTGAAAGCATACATGGAGGCAATGGGCTACGTGTCTCCGGCTGCTCATGCGCCATATCCCGTTGTCACACCTTCTATGCAGTACCAGCAGCGTCCTCCTCTCGTTACGAACTTCAGTCCGCAGACCCAGATCCAGTCTCCTCCTACCACGGCTTATAATAGCCCTTACCCAATAGTCAACTCGAGTCTCCCGACTTCTCCTTATGTCTCAGCATGGATGAAACTCACTCCGCAGCAGCAACATACCCCGCTGGCCCGTTCCCCGTATGCACAGGCTTCACCATCCATTTATGCAAGCCCGTATGGCCAACCACATCAAGTTGCTCCGTATTAAGTTCTACCAAGCTGTTTCAGGGCGATTGTACTTCTCTCCGCCGTTTGCATTCCAAGCATTGTAAAACCCGATCAAAGACTCAGGATCATTATTCTATTAAGCATATGATACCTTCTTGGTATCACCAACTTCAGTTATACAATAACTTCAATATTCGGAACCCAGCTATCGAATAACGACTTTTATGATGATTATGGAACATTTTTAGAACCGGACCTTTTTATTTGAACCCACAACTACACCCACACCTAGGATTCTGCCGGTTTTCTGGTATCGATTCTCTTTTTCCTCTTTCTTTATTCCTTTTGTCTTCTTTCTGGCACCGTTCCTTTTTCCCTGGATAATTTATTGAGTCGATACTGCAGTGTGTATTTGTGTGTTCCCTTTGCTGTCGTTTCTGCTTCGTGATCGATCGTTTTTCCATACCGTTCTTTGTTTTTTATACATAACTCTACTTCAGACCCACGATTACCGTGCGTCGCCCTAATAATTATAGTGTACAACATGGTAGCATCGAGGATGTCCCTTTATCACCTTATGAATATTACCGCAGATTTAATCGCCCACCGTCCTCCATTGAGATATGGAGATATGCCGAAGTTCGTAGGCCCTCGCAAGCATGATGCGGCAGTACTTAATCGCAGGAATGGCCAAGGGCTATCTATATTCCTCCGTCTATGCCACTCTGTCTCCTATGCTTCTGAAAATTTTATACATAACCATACGTTCCGTACGGCCATCCTGTTGGGAGAAGTGGGATTATTATGCTCTGCCACCGAGTAGCCATCTAGAAGTTCTGGTGAGGTTATGAAACCTCGTGTGGGGCACTGAGCCAATGGTCTATCATCTGATATGCGCCACAACTAACTTCCATCTTATCGTAACAAACAGGTGTACATGCGGCAACAGTATAGGCATTCTTTATCAATGAAGTTATTCGACATAAAACCAGTAATACCAAGCAATGGCACAACTACTATATGGATACAAGCGACGTACGTCGTGAAGGTTATATTGATACATAAAAGGCCAGCATTAAGAAACTGGTATTCATACAATTTGTTCTAAACTTCCAAGAATCCGAGTATTGAGAGAAAGAAGTCCTTGGCTTGATCAATTTAACATTGACAAGCGTGTCCGTTTGCGTGCCCATTGGCATGTCCGTTAGCATGCCCATTCGCGTGCCCATTCGTAGCAGAATCCCCCAGGTCGCCGAAAGCAGCAACACTCTTAGGATCTTGTGTCCCGGGAACATCCATGCTTGGATTGGCCTTGAAGAATGACACGGGTTTGAAGGATACACTGACGTGCTCAACTGGCATTCTAGGTACAGATTATCAGGAAGGAGTGGAAAAGAAATAAACAATGTACGTACACCGGCCAATCCTCAGGTCTGGGAATATGTGTGGTTCCTGTTATGGACAGATATTAGGAAAATATCAGAGAAACGGAAGATCGGACTCACCAACGGTGAGGAACACTATAAGATCTTCATCTTCCACATTTTGCTCCCCTTTAACCCACTGACCAACGGAATCCGCGGGCTCTTCCCTGGTCTGAGGGACATACTTGCCAGCGGGATACATTCTCTTAGTGCCCATGTCCTTTCCTTCGACATCCTTCACAACCCAAACAGTGTTTTTGACAAACGCAGCACGTTTGGCAGCCCATCCGTCACCTCTTGCCATCATGGGGGTTGCACCACCCTTTACACCAAGTACATATCCGACCTCCTTCCCACTGCTATAGTGCTTCCGATGGGGGTTAATGATACGCCATCTACGTTCCTTGCTGTAGTCATACTGGCGACCAGACTCGGTCTTAATGACGGTGTCCTGCGTAATGAATGCATTTCCGGCGAAGTTCTCTTTCGAGCCGGTGGGAGCATTTGGTAATGGAACGATATCAGTTTCCACGACTGAATTGTGAAGGCCATCAACCATAGGGTCTACGCGAACGCTAAAGAGGTGCTGATGGTAGTGTGCGTTGATGTTAGGTGCGACCTTTGTGCCGTAAGGAGATGGTTCGTCGTCCTTAGACACGTAAACCTGAAGGATACCAGTCAAACGGATCTCGAATTCAATGCTACCGTCCTGGTAGAACATGTAGTTCCAGATGTATTCTATAATCAATGCCAATCAATATATGAAGTCATGCATGGATGGCAGAAAACGGACCATAATTTGCCAGGGTGCAAACCATGCTGACGACAAGCCTGCGACGGCGGACAGTCTGAGACCTTCCTCCTGGACGGTAGTCTGTGTGCTTCCAAAGGACACCAGCATCCTCTTCGTGGATGCAAATCACATTCTTGATCACAAATGCGCTACCATCATGGGAAATGAAGGCCCCAGGCTGACAGTGACAAGGTTAGCAAGTATGTAAAATGATCGTTGTAGAAGGCAGTTACCAAGTAATGAATCTGCCCCAAGCAATCACAGCCGAGGGATAACTCATTCGCCATTGTACCCATGCCATACTCGCCACTGAAAGATATCAGAACACATTCACCATAAGCACGGGGAATACATACGAGTCGAAAGCAAACTTCCTGGGATGAGGGTATTCAGGTGCACCGTAAGGTACAACCATCTCCGCAAGAGAAAGACGATAAAAGATAGGCCTGACCTCGCCGTGGTCATTGTAAGTAATAGTCGACAATGCAACACCCTCCCGTTGAGTGTATGCGATATGCATCTTCCAGTTTTGCCACTCCAGAACATTGCCGTCCATCTTAAAACTAACACCCTCGGGTTGCAAAACATGTAAAGGTTTCAGATCCTTGCGAGGCTCGTAGTTCTCTTCTGTCTTCTCCATCAAATCAGGGAGGAAGTCGAAAGCCTTCCTTGGAGGAGGAATGCGCTCGCGTTTCGACGAGCCTAACGGGTCGGCGGCAACTGGGGTGGAGCAGTACTATAGGCGGAAAGCACAGGCCCATTGGGAGTGTCAAAATAGTGAGGAGGGAAGTCTTATTCAAACAGGTAAACGTATTGTATTTTTGATACTGTAGAGCTCTCTTACCGATATGCAAAACTTCTTCGGTATTCGCATCCAGAACGGGAATGAAATCCATTGGATGTGCATATAAGTTGTCATGCTCGGAGAACCGGGCGAAGACGAGAGCTTGCTGAACCCTCCGTTTCTGAGGGAAGCGCTCATCGTATCCGATTGACCAACCGTCGCAGAATATTTGCTCGGGGAGAACACCTGAGCTCTTTGTAAGACAAGTACCAGGGGTGTAAAACCTTCGAATACTCACCAACGGCTCTGGCTGCCTCCTGTACTTTCTTATCTTTCTTCACCACCTGTTCCGCTGCAATGAGTTCTTGCACGGAGATCTGGGGATGGACCTCTTCTGGAAGTAGCGCCAATTCATCAATAATCCACTTCCCATCAGCAAATGAAAGTCTCGCATTATAACAGCGTCTATCGACGTGGTTAGCACATAGAGCGACAATGAAGCCATTAATTAACGCACCCAGCAACAACATCGAAGAACTAAGATATATTGGCACACAAATCGAGGATAAGTTTATTATTATTTCGTAGAGAATGAATACTCACATCGAGTTCCGCCTTCCTCACAATAGGAACCGGCTCCTCTGGTTTTCCTCCAGGTGCAAGTGGAATTCCAAGATAAGCAAGGACAGCCTTCTTCGGTGCCGGAATAAGAGACGACGTGATAAACTTAACGGCCTTGATTTCCGTCTTTGCTGCGATATAATGCCGAACCGTCAATGACACCGCTGCGATCTACAGACATGTTGACAATGAAACTGTGGCACACGACGAGATGAACAAGAAAAAGAACATACCTCATCGGGTGTCAAGGGATCTAGAGGATGCTTGAATACCTTAGGGGTGACCTTAGGTGTAGGGTGCACAGCGGTCGCTGTACCTGGCACGTCACTGGGCTTCGTCGTCTCAACGGACATGTTTATGGATTCTCGCTCTGTTTCACCTAAAAGAAGATAGTGGGAGGCAAATAAGCCATTGGCACCTTGTGCTTCGAGGGGTCTATATATACCTACACTTCAGTGCGTAGGAGCGGACGGGGAGGGCTTCCTCCGGATCTTGCGGCGATGTACGGTTTGTAATAACCTGAAGTTGGGTCTATAAAATCTCTAAGAGGAAGGGCTGTCGAGGGTGCTGCTCCTTGTGGAAAGGAAAGAAGGCGATAATTGGATATCTTTCGCTTGATTCACGTCAGGTGATGAAAGATAGGCTTAGACGATATCATACACGTGTAAAGATAACCTGAGATAGTTCGATAAGATACCCACAACTACAAGGCGCCTGCGGTTTTTGGTCCTCCGAGGACCGAAGCATACTAGGTTGAAATTCGAATAGTCTACCTGCGTCCTAGAGGGCACGAGTTGACCCTACACGTATATGCAACGCGTATGATTGAATAATACTGAAGCCTGAAGCTTTGAAGAATGCATATCGAATGCTAAAATGAATACCGATCCCCACTCTGTTCGCATCATCATATCGGTTTCGTTGACAGATGTCGCTAAGCTCCGTCATGGATGAGAAAAGAAGGATGCGATGGATGCATTATTGTGGCAAATCCATGCAGTATGCCTGGGGTAGATAAGAATCTGTGCCCTACTTTTACACGGTCGTGAGCTAATGATGTATGTCATTGAGTTGAGAACTTATGAAGTACCTCGATGGCAAGGGACTCAAGCTAGAAATACCATCGCTGGGTAAAGTGTACATCCAAGAGTACAGTGGGCCGGCCACGGCACTGGATTTCCTTCTCCTGTAATGGTTCTAGCTAGGACCGCATGAGGAACGGACGACACTGGACCAGGTACATGACTTGTTGAAATTTCCTTTGCTCTCTCCAAGTCCTCAACCACCATCATCTGCCTGCCAGTTTTGTTGTTGACGCCTTTCTTTCTCTCTTTCTCTGGAACTTGTATCCCATTGACGGTTCTCCATATTTCCCTACCTTTCCAGTACTGTCGCTGAATTGTGGATGTCAGGTAAGCTTCCTATGCCACGTCGAATTGTCGAAGCCTTCGTCCAAGCTTCACGCTTCAACGTCAGCGCTGCTGCTCTTGAGGCTCGATTGCAGACTAGGGCACGGCTTGAGCAAGTTACACGAAGGAGCTAAACCTTAGGATTCGATACGTAACAGCAGAAGTTCGTTGTTGATGCAGGTTCACAAGGTTCACACAGCGGCTCACGGCTCCCTGCTAAATTTGTTTGAGAAGCTGCCGACTCATCATCAGCAAATGGCGTTACAGGTTGTTTGTGTGTCGCCCATTGGGATAAAATGGTGAGCACTGGGTTCAGTCTTAGAAAGTCGTCCATTTCTAGGGCCCGGGGGTAACGAACACTCCTTAAAGCTTTGATGCTGCACATAAGGAGCTCACTAACTGCGTGCCTTATGACACGTTCACGCTCAGAACCGCGGATATGCATTTGTGACCTTTTCTCACTACCTCGCTGACCGTGGGCCTGGACTGCAGTTACTCGTATGAGCATCTTCGTACAGTTGAGGTAGCTGTGGAATTTCTTTCCATTCCGCTACCCGGCTCGACCGCATCGGATCGAAACCTTCTAATTGGTACCAGGGGAATGCTTCCAAAATGCTTCTTCATAATTAACAGCAATGATCTGCTGTATCCGCACTCCTTCATTACTTACGAGGCTGTTTAAATGTACTCATAGGATGCTTGCTACGAGGCCCTGCAGGTTGAATGGTGTGTTGATGCCGGCCATTGGTTGAATGGGTGGGTTGATGTGTTCATTCCAATTTCTGACAGAAAGCCCGCGATCGGGTTGCGGCGGCATGTGAAGCGAGACGCGTGCACGTGATCTAAGAAGGCGCGTACGCGCGTGCAAAGTTTGGTTGGCATCAATCAACCAAGTTGATGAATAAATAAGGTACTAAACACGCTCATTTCCATCTTCTCGCAAAATCTCTCCAAAACCGCGTCTCTCCCCCTCCCATCATGGATTCCACTCCCCCTACTCTCTCTCGCACCTCCTCAACCACCAGCATATCATCTGGCGATGAGACCGTCACGACACCAAACACCAATACCGGCCTCAGGCGTACCCGCAAACGCTTTACCAACGTCCAGCTGACGATGCTCGAGAACCTCTTCCACCAAAATTCGCACCCGACGCGTGAAGAACGCGAATCCGTAGCGAAGGCAGGAGGAATGTATGTGTTCATGGCATTTACCCCTGTTTCCAAAATTCTGACCTAGACGCGCCTCCTAGGGAGATAAAATCTGTGACAATCTGGTTCCAGAACAAGCGGCAGACAGAACGTAAGAGTGCAGCTTCGAATGGCGCGTCAACTTCCGCCGTCAAGGCTATACCGAGGAGGATGTCGTCACCTTCAGGCAGAAGCTCATCCGCGTCCTCATCCCGTCCTTCTCTCGATCACGTCGCCTCACGCACGGAACTCCGCAACCCAGTACCGCGTACACCAACACGAAGACATAACCCCAGTGGTACTATCTGGGATAATATGCCCTCTTCACCCATCGCCCCTCCCGCAAGCCCTCCAGCACGCGAGTATGTTGGATTCGGCAAGTCACGCCGTACGCTGGAGTGGGCCTGTGCAGCCGCTCGCTTAGCAGACAAAGATGGGCACGGCCACAAGTCTTCACGTTCTGAGCATGGTCAACATCATCACCGCTCTGAACAGGTTCGTGGACGCCCAACGGAACGTGAACTCAACCCCGCCTCCTCAGGTGCAGATGCGGAGGCTACCGACGACGAGGACGAAATTGTAACACCGCAAAGCTCTTGGGGCAGGGATGACTCTCGATGGACAGCGATCGCAAGTGGAGGGCTTGTGCGAACCGATGGTGACATAACGAAGGATGGAGCAGAGGATGAAGACATGATAAAGGCAGCCTTAGCATTATGCGGACTTGGCCGACGTTGATTAGCAACACGATATGACAGGATACGACTTGTAAAATTGTTTATATTTCTTGTTTCGCTTTTTTTCTCTCCGCACTGCGATACCCATTCTCAAACAGTTATTTCTAGTGCCGCCTCTTTGTGTTTTAGATACGTCGTGCAAGGCTTCAAGGGCCGCTGATACTCGGATCACTGACATTGTCAAGTACATATGGTTCTGCTCAATTATGCTATGATCGTCCATGGGAATCAAGGCTGTTTCCTCCCGGATTCTTGGGCTTCCTATACCCGCAGGAGCTATCAAGTTTTACGGAACAGCAACATTGTTTGAACGCTGGCTGGCAGCTGTAGGTGGAATGTTCCGCTTCCGATGCTCAAGTAGCGCGTGGAGTAGACTTCTTTTCTGCTATTTGATTATTAATATGTGCCTAGTGCCTAGTATGATTGTAATACGAAATTGCTATAAATGGTTCTTGAATTGGTAATTTTAAAATTCCCAGTAGAGGGAAAGCTGAAAACTGCTTCGCATCTTTCCATGAGTTACCGCGTGTGAGCAGGGTGGAACAAATTGAAAGGAACAATAAAAATGGAAGACCAGCCTCCAGGTACATAAACGATAGTCAAATTTCTTTCCCACAATGTTGATGTCATGCGATAATCAAATTCAAAGTCAAACTCAACAGCAAAATGGAATATTCTGTAAGTACATACATCCAAAAAAAAAACAAATAGTTGTAATTGATCCCATATAAGTAACAGCTATTAGTACAAATAAACGAAAGCTGATGTAAAAAGTAAATAAAGCTGGGGGGCATGGCAAGCAAAAGTTGTGGGATGTAGTAGTATAGTACCACTTTGGTACATACCACTGCTCGAAGGATAGACGAAGAAAACAAAACAAAACTGCAATACAATTCTTTGGTACCGTATAAAGAACATTGAATGTTACTCATTTCAATCAATGTTTGTAGGTGAAAGCTGGATTGTTACAACGCTGTGTCGCTTGGATGTGGCTTCTGTCATCGTCATGTTCTCTTTGTCAGGTTGAGAACATTTGTCGTTTTCAGCAGATGGAATAGAAAGTGGTGCGCCTGTAGAACTATCATTTTTGTCGAGTGTACCGGGGACAACGACTGGTAGGAAAAGGCTACTAGTACTGTTTGATGAATTATCATTTAGCAGTGAGCTCATAATACTAGGCCTAGCTATGGCATACCTCAGTCCTCGGTTTTCCTTAGTCCTGGCCACTAAAAGGACTAGAGTGCTTACAGGGCTTTGTAAAATGGGTAATCCTACGAGTTTGGCACCAAAGTTATACACCTTGCGGTAATTCCTTTTTGCTTCAGCCGCAAACCCGAAGAATGCGAAAAATACGAATGCGCAAAGAACGTTCAGCCAACGATTGAGTTCCACCATATTTCCGGCTAAACCCCAATTGCGCCAATAAATATCTGGAATTTGGACGATTCGAGAGAAATTGGAATGTGTATCTTCCCATCCCTTCCATGGGGCAACACCCAAATGGATATTGATTGCAAGTATGCATGTAGCAGTTGGTACAGTTCCAAGGATCTCGACACAGGCCAGGGCCATGTGTCGAAGATACCGAGTCGAGGGAATATTTCTATGGGATAGCACTTGTTCAAGGTGCGCGCGTGCCTTCCGAAAGGCATTAACGGTGAGTACTGCATAAACCATAGATACGAGTCCAATAATGACAGGAGGAAGTGAAACGATGATTATCGCCAAAGGAGTGTAGTATGTATCTGCATCGCACCCGACTTGTGCAAAGATATTAAAGCGATGGCCTTGTACAATATAATCTAAATACCTTCAATTAAGTGCCCGATTCAGAGAAAATACTATTTAAAAAAAACCTACGTAGCGCCATAGCGATAACGGGAATTCCAAGGCCAATCGCTAGGTCAATATACATCTCGCGTAGTTTCTCTTTTTTCGTATGTACTAGTCTTCTTGCGGAAGCTATGTGATAAAGACGGCGAATGATGCAAAGAGAACAAGCTGGAATAGCAGTGTTGACCCCTATTATGAACTTGGTTGAGATGTCACACCAAACGACGGCCCGTATTATTGCATCCCGGTTCCAAATAATGGAATTTATGAATTGGTTCAGACATGCAAGCCCGACCCATACCATATAAAGACAAGTGCCTGCGTTCCAAGCTAAAATAATATGAAGTGTAAGTATCTTGGGTATAGAGGCAACAAAGGGAAATACTTATAACGAACCCTCTAGATGCCATATAAGAGGAATTGCACACATGAGAAAACCAATGAAAGAAAATGTAGTAGAAATGTAGTTTGGGAATGTCATGGTGCCGGACTAACTACCAGAATAAAGAATCCTCTGACCCTTGTACTTACGTAGAATTCGATGCGATGGCTTCACGTATGGAGGGTTCTCGCAGCATCTTGTACCCAGCTTGGAAGGATGAAAGGTCGAAGTTACTATGAACGCACTATGAAGCGCCGATACGTGATGATCATGTTATTTAATTTCAGCGCTAGGTACAGAAGAAGTATGTCTTGATATCTGCAGCCAGTGGCATATGCCTCAGTATGGTATGTTGTTTCCACAAGTAACCTCGTGAGGCGTTTTTCATCAAGTGGTTGCTTGTTTGATACTAATAAATCATCAAAGATCATTTATTGTCACATCGTGATTAATATGCATCAGTATGCATCATCGACGATCATTCAGAATCTTTTCAAAGGAAAACAGTGACTCGCCGGCCAGTCCACAATTCCGCGAAGTTCAAGCGAAGTTAGTCCAGGAAAGGAAGGAGCAAAGAATAAAAAATTACTTACCATAAATTAAGAAAAATTAGATAGTTAATGTAGTCTAAGTTGAGTTGCAGCTGACTAGGTTTGTACCGGTGCGGCGTTGAATATTTGAATAAATGATAAGTATGTAGTGATGTCTTTCAGTGATCAACTTGATGTCTACTTGATGTCCTGGTGATGTCAACCGGCGAACTCAACGATCGATCCAAGGTTTATGAGCTTTTATATACGCGCTGAACTTGCGAGGGAGATAAGCACTGAGCGCTAGTATTGAGCTCTGAAACTTTAGTAGTAGCTCAGATGATACTAATAGTAACAGTGCTGAAACGTGATTCAGAACGGTGTTCAGCGTTCCGCTCGCAGGTGACATCTTTGATATGTATGTCCCTAGTCAATACTGTGACCCGGTACCACTTTACCTGTCAGTTGTAGTGTGTTATGAAAATTTCACGAAGATCGCATGCATGGTCATCATGATTCATATGATGGCAGTGGCTATTTGTAAATTTTGGAAGGATCCCGCAGTCTGAATGGTTACAACTTAGGTATGTACAGCGTCAATTTGCCAAACGCCTCCTCGGACTGATCAAACGAGCTAACAGGATTTTGAAAAGTGGTTAATGCCACTAATATCACAGCACAATTATACACACACAAGTCTAACTCTTCTTGGCTTCGCCTGAAAATAAATAAAAGAGATGAGCAGAAATGCGCAAAGGTCCAAGCTCAAGCTCAAGGACTTAGGACCGTGACATTCGACCAACATTCGACGAGAAGTCCAAAGCTCCCACGTGTCGTTGTCAAGCTCACGTGAAAGAAAAGACTAGTTACATATAGGTAGCTGATAAATATGCCACAATAATTCGTGAACTGTTTTTTTACATCACCACCACTGCAGTCAACAGGAAATTCTTAACTTCAACGCTTCAAGCTTCAGTGACATTCACTCGTGTTAACGTTTTCTCTCTGCATTTACCCATTCTCGACATTTTCAATGTGCGCGTTGAGCCATTGGATTTCGTTCCCATCCCGATTCGAGTAATTATAGATACCAGGACATGTGCACTTACGTTCAGATGACCTACGACTTACATACATCATTGCTCACGATGAGCATCATTTGAACAATTCGTCTGCATCAGATTAGGCTCTTCACATTACAACATTCAACCTATGTCGCAAATCAAGGCTTGTATATTGGGGGTAGGGCTCGCTGGTCTTACTTTCCATGCCCCCTTCCTTCTTGCTCTGCCAGAATTATTTATCCTGCATTCAGTTCTCGAGCGAAACCCTAGTACTCCAGAAGGCAAACTCTACCAGCGTTTTGGAGTATCAGCGAAAGTCTATCGCACACTTGATCAAGTCCTTGCAGATTCCGAGATAGAACTTGTCATCGTCGCCACTCCCAGTCATACTCACTACGAGTTTGCCAAGGCTGCGTTAAACGCTGGGAAACATGGCGAGTCGCTTAGATAACTCGATTTGAGGTCTAATATTTATTTTTACTTTTAGTACTCGTTGATAAGCCGGTCACGGCCACATTCGAGCAAGCAAAGGAGCTTGGTGTCTTGGCCAATAATAAAGGACTTGTCCTCTACGCATACCAGAACGCCCGCTGGAATGCCGACTTCTTGGCGCTAAAACGATTGCTCAATCTCCCGTCTTCTTCTCCCCTCTCTCTCGGAGAGGTTATCGAATTTGAGTCACAGTGAGTAATTAAAATATGCAGAATGCATTGCCCACTAACTCTTTCTCAGCTACGACCGATATCGTAAGAGCCTTAAGGGAACCTGGAAAGATCAGGCTCTCCCCGCCAGCGGGCAAACTTACGATCTGGGATCTCATCTAATTGATCAAGCACTGATTCTGTTTGGTCGGCCTGCAAAGGTCACTGCATTTTTACAAAACACCAGAGGTGTCGGGGATCCTGAGGTGGATGATAGCGTAAGTCGTGGCTTGGTCACGGGTTCTTGATGATCAAATATTTTAACTGGCCTTCATCGAAGTTCACCATTATTTTTCATTATAACAGGGGAAGCTATTCGACCTATCCGCTTACGGTTATTTTGAAAGAACAAATTCTGTCTGTTCGCTCGCCCCAGCTGCGATATATTGTTAGGGGAGAAAAGGGAACATACGTAAAATATGGAATTGACGTTCAAGAAGGCCAGTTGAAAGTCATGTCAAATGTGAAGGAAATTTTTGAGCCTTCATTTGGAAAAGAGTCGGAACAGTTTTATGGAACATTGGAAAATATGGAGACAGAGGACTTGCCAGTAAGAAAGTCGATGTAAGGACCAAGCTCTTGTTCAAGCCACTGCTATTTATATGTATTTTAGATGGCCATCCGAAGAAGCAGGAAAGTATATCGAGCTGTTTAAGAACCTTGCAGCAGCTATTAGGGACGGAAAAGAACTGGCGGTGAAGTGGAATGAAGCAGCAGCAGTGATTGAGATGATTGAGCTTGCCATGAAAAGCTCAAGGGAGGAGAGATCGGTTGAAATATTGTGATGTGGAAGCCGGAAGCCAATTATGTTTGTGATCTCTTCTTAGTGGATGTGGAGACCAACATACTTTAGCTGGATTGTCACTACTTATTGGTACATATGGCAAGGTATATTATGTGTATGTTTGGTATGACTTCCCTTATCCTGAGCCTGTAAGTACAAATTCAGATAGCTCGCCGAGTGTTATTCCACCTGGTCGTGGCAAAAAATCGTATATAACATGCAAATAATTGCGGACACTTAGGTCACACAAGGTATTATTTCCCAAATAAACTAAGAGCTTAGGCGCCTACTATTATGTAAATGACGCCCAGTCATGACGTCATAGGGACTCTTCACTGAGACTGAGTTGTTGGATTCCAAATTCCGAATTTGGCAAACGTAGAACATCACGAGCTCTACTTAAACCTCTTCCGTCTCAGCCTTGGCGCTTCAGTTTCAGCGTTACACTTCAAAATACAACACAAAATGCCCATCACCAGACCCATTGCGAAAAAGATGTCCGACGATTCCCGGTTGCCTGTAGTTAAACCTATGTAAGTGCACTGACCTTTCTGCTTAGACTAATTCATGCACACAGTTTATATGCACTATTATCGTTCTCTTTAGCAACCGTATTTAGCGTCATAATGCTGTTAGTAGTAAATGTTTCTTCCGTCTATCATGCCATAATTTATGCTTAACTGATAGCCTCACTGGAAACGGTATCCTTCGCCTGACAAATTCATCTCTATATGAGGACAACTGTTCCATTGCCACTATCGCTGCTCTAGGATCTGCAGTTCTATGTGCCGGATTTACCTTCTTTTCACCCCTTATCTGGTTGTTCTTTTCTGGTATCGACTGGCATGACCAGTATTCACGTGGCCGCAGTTGGGTAATAGTATTACTCCACGCCTTTTCTGTCCCATACACTGCTGCAGCCGGTGCGATTGGCACCGCAATACTCAAGACGAAGGCCGGAAATATCGGAAGGAATATCACAGTTGAGAATGCAGCGCGTGCGGGAGCTGTGGGAGCACCAGTTTTGATTGCTTTTGAGATAACAGTAATCACTTTACTGTGTTGGTATAACTTACTCGATATGATCATTCGCCCCTCTCGATATAGAACTCCGCCAGCTTCCACCAGTACTGCGGTTTAGGCTTGTAATAGCTTTGTATGCAAATGGAGATGGTGTATCAGTATAGCTTTGAAACGTTATTGTAGCATACAAATTATATTACTATGTCGTCATTAAATCAATTAGAGTATGTACCTTTACCTTGAAATTTCATAGGTAGTTTTCTCAACTATATTATAACTCATTAGCATCAATTAATATTCTGAAAAAGATGAGAGTAAAGTAATCGATACAAAATATGCTAGGGCTACAATTGAATTGGAGTGCCGTTGACCAATGCATCCTATTTGGATGGGAACGGTGTTGTGGAGAAGATCGATGGCCTTCGCACAGGTGAGAACTGGAAAGTCAGTGTTGTGTCGCGTAAGTGCTGCCTCGGGTCTTGGAGGAAAAATCATGATTCTCTCTTCGTCAATAGGAGAATATATGCGAGAAGAAATGGTTGAAGGGGAGCTGTCTGCAGAACTATCCAACTTCAGGTCGATTACATCAGGGATAACGACTGGTAAGAAGCGTATATTACTGGTAAAGGTTGCGTAGTCAGCATAACGTTAGCAGTGCGACAGTTGTATTACATACCTTTTGATCCTAGCCTCTAAGAGGTCAAGAGAACTTCTACGATTTCGTAGAGCGGGTAATCCTACGAAATTGGCACAATAATTGTACGCAGAGCGATAATTCCTTCTTGCTTCAGGTGCAAATCCGAAGAAAGCGAAGAACAGGAAAGCGCACATCACATTCAACCATCGAGAAGCCTCAATAACTTTTGCGAAACTAATATCACTACGCCAGACAATAGCAGGAATCTGACCTATATGAGAGAACCAGTAATGCGTATTTGCCCAACCTAACCACGGAGAAACCCCGACCAAATGGATATTCATCGCGAGTACATAGGTAGCAATAGGAACAGTTCCAAGTATCTCAACGCAGGCCAGAGTCATATGTCGAAGATACCGTGTAGACGGAATATTTCTGCGAGAAAGAACCTCATAGAGATGTGCTCGCGCTTTCTGAAATTCGATGATGGTAAGTATACCATAGACACAAGCCCAATGATAATAGGAGGAGCCGAGAGTATTACGATCGCCAAAGGAGTGAAATAAGTAGATGGGTAACATCCCCATTGTCCCAAAATATCGAAACGATGCCCCTGCACAATATAATCTAATAGTATTCTTAGTTGCCCAAAGTCTATAACATAAAGCGGGAAAAACCTACGCAGGGCCATAAATATAATGGGTAGTCCAAGTCCAATCGCAAGGTCAATATATACCGCATGCAGTTTCTCTTTCTTGGTAGGCGACAGTTTTTTGGCAGAAGAAATGAGGTAAAGACGACGAATGATGCAAAGAGAACTCGCGGGGATTGCAACATTGACTCCAATGATAAACTTGGATGATATGTCGCACCAAACGACGGCGCGTATTATAGCGTCCTTCTTCCAGATGACAGAGTTGATAAATTGGTTCAGGCAAGCAAGCCCGACCCATATCATGTAAAGGCATGTACCTGCGTTCCAAGCTAAATAGTAACGGTGTAAGTATCAGGTCTGGTAGTAGAGGAGAGAATAAAAACCTTCGAGATGCCATGTAAGAGGTATTGCGCACATCAAGAAACCTATAAAGGCAAACAGACTGAAAACATAATTGGGAAATGCCATGTTGCCCCCCGACCCAAACAGTGGAATGAGGGGTATATATACAAATCGGAAGTAACGTTGGTTTTCGTAGGTCTGAGAAGGATTTTAAGCCATTTTGGGGTGTTTTTGTATTTGCTACACGGTGCTGATGCTATATATATGTGGTCAAGCGAGTGGCTGATAGTGATAAGCAACATAATAACATTTCATCGCGCTACATCCGCTGAGTCTATGTACTCTAACACTGACAGCGAACTGACAGCTGTTGTCAAGCTGTTGTTGCAATGTTATTGTACTCCTTGTGTCGCCCACGTAGGTTTCATGTGTTTTCGGAAAGGATTGGTTAGTTTGAACTTCGCAGTTAATTTTGGGGTTGTCAAGGCTAGTTTACTATGTATTTAACCTGTTGGGTGCGGTAGCGCGTAGCGGGATCTCTGTGAGGGGTTATGGTTGTCCACTCGTGTTTTTCCGAAAGTATGTAAGAGTAGGAGTGAAGAAAAGGTTTAACAAGTTGTCGTGAGATAAAGTACCTGGATCCAACTACTAAGTCCCCATCAAACCAAAGCGTCGCAAAGCTCACGGATAAAATCAAATCCGTCCTAGCCCGATAGCGTTGGCGTCTATTTAACCGCCTCCTCTTCGTCAACTTCTTATACTGCATGGCCCTGTAAGAAATACAAAGATGCCCTTACAAAGGATTGTAGTAGCGCTTGGGTAGTGTTCATTTTGATAATTACGTCCTGAACCGTTTATTTTGCCATGCCTTCGATACAAATTGGACAATGCGTCATAGGATAATATGAACTGGATGCTTCGGAAGCAACAAGGCCTTTTAAATTACTTTGAATCCGATACTGTAGTATGGTACAGAATTTTGCGATACATCGCATAGTTACATAATTACTGTAGTGAATAAACCGTAATTGATACAAAGTCTAACAAGAAGTGGAAACATACACTTCTTTTTTGCTTCTTTTACCGAAATCTAAAAATCACTGCCTCCTCGCTTATACACTACTATCATTATATTTGAGATTGAGAGACTCCACCGGCCTTCGCACCGGCGATATCTGGAATGTGACAGCATTATGTCGCGTAAACGCTGCCTCAGGTTCCGGAACAACGTTCACCTTTTCATCATCCGGATATAATCTTCCAGTTGTGGTGGAATACGGCAAGTCAGTAGAGCTAGGTTTTAGGACCATCACATCAGGAATAACAACCGACATGAAGCGTGTATCACTGTTCGAGATATCCAAGTCAGCAGCGAAGTAGTATGTCGCTTACAAAAAACACATACCTTTTAATCCTAGCCTCCAAACGATCAAGAGAGCTCAAAGGCTCAACCAGCGTAGGCAATCCAAACAACCCAGCACACCAATTATACCCCGCCCGATAATGCCTCCGAGCCTCAGCCGCAAACCCAAAGAACGCAAAGAAAATAAAAGCACACATCACATTAAACCACCGACTAACTTCAAGGGCATGCTCCGAAAGACTCCCATCGTGCCAAAGAATAGCAGGGTACTGCCCAATATGCGAGAACCATGCATGCGTATCTGCCCACCCTAACCATGGATAAAATCCGAAATGGACGTTCATGACGAGCACCCATGTAGCGAGAGGCACAGTTGCCAGAATCTCTATGCACGCCAGAGTCATAAGTCGGAAATATCGCGTGGAGGGAATGTTCATTTGTGTAAGAACCTCCTTAAGATGCGCCTCTGTCTTGCGGAATGATTTGAGAGTGAGGAACGCATAAACCATCGAAACGAGCCCAATGACGATAGGTGGAATCCTAACAAAGACAAGTGCCAGGGGAGTATTATACGTGCTCGGCAAGCATCCCAGTTGTCCAAAAATATCAAAACGGTGTCCTTGGACAATGTAATCTAAAAATAACCCTCAGCCACCGGCGACCCAAAATATAAAAGTAAACCTACGGAGAGCCATAAACACGACAGGAATACCAAGTCCAATCGCAAGGTCGATATACACCTCCCTTAGCTTCTCCTTCTTCGTAGGCGCCAATCTCTTTATCGAGGCGATGAGATAAAGACGGCGCATGATACACAGTGAGCAAGCGGGGATGGCAATGTTGACTCCAATCATGAACTTGGTCGATACGTCGCACCAAACGACGGCGCGGATTATAGCGTCCTTGTTCCATATGATGGAGTTGATAAACTGGTTTAGACACCCAAGGCCAGTCCATATCATGTACAGGCAAGTACCCGCGTTCCAAGCTAGATTACGATGTTAATAACCTGAACACGAAAGTGATAGAATACGAACCTTCAAGATGCCATGTAAGAGGCACCGCACACATCAAGAAGCTAATAAAAGCGAAAAGGCTAAAAACATAGTTAGGGAATTCGTGGTACGCCATGAGCCCGGTAAAAGAAACGAGAAGGGAAACCGTAGTTCAACTTTCGCATACATGATTACCGTATGTTTATGTAGGAGAAAATCTCCGCATTTTTAGATGGCTATCTGCATTTTCTGAAGGAGGACCAGCGCGCGCCGTGTGCTAGTGGGAACACTGATAACATTGCAACAATGATTAACATTGAGACATGAACATCGTAGCACAAACTTCCCAGCGCCCATCATGATCGTCCAATTTCTTCTGCAGATCGACGCTGAGTGCACACTGTACACCAGAGGCGAGGAGAGGCAAGGAGTATTGTATCAAGTTCAAGATCATAAAAAAAAACCAAATATCATTTCATCAAAACATCGTAACGGCGATTAATCACATGAGCACCCTCGTAAAATGTACAAATCAGCAAACCAAATCCCTATAAAACAAAGAAACAAGACATAAAAAAGAAAGGCACTCATCAATAATCATTAGGAAGGGATAATAATTAGTCCATCGCATTTAACTCATCAAACCCACTGAGCGCCTCTCTAACCGCCTGAACCCGCGCTTCAATATTATCCAACGCCTGATGCAAAAACTCCACCTCCTTTCTCCAAGTAGACGGATCAGCAGTCACAGGCGAACCACCAGTCGTCGGCCCAGCAAGCGGAACATGCGCATAATGATTATGCGTCTCTGAAATATCCCTCTTTCCCGCGCTCAGCTCCTCCCAAAGGGCAGTAACAACCTCCTGCACCCACTTCTCCCTCTCCTCTATCTTCTTCATTTCTTTCCTCCTCCCAGCTTCTTCCCGGTTCCCCATGCGCGTCAGCGTGTACAGGTTGCTAAATACCAGAAGGACGATGACGAAGTAGAGAATCGCCGTTGCGGTGGACTGCTCCCAAGCGTCTTTAACGAGCTCCAAAGCGCCGGTCGTACTTCTACGAGCAACTTCATATGTACCCTCCAGTGTCTCCCAGGCCCACTGCAAACCGCGCTGATTCCTTTCATGCTCGCGTTTTTTCTTCTCTTCCTCAGTATTCTCCGGCTTCTTCTCGTCCGTGGACGCAAGTTCCTCAGGCTCAGGTTCAACTAGCGCAGAAGCTTCAAGACCTTCAGGTATAAATTCAGATTTGTGTTCTTGAATATACGCCCGCATGGCCTTTTCTAGATCGATATGATACGTCTTTTGACCATCAATAGCCGATCTCTCGATGATACCTAGTCACCATTAGCCAACTTCACGTATATAAAGAAAGGATACACACTCTTGATAAAACTCCTCCCTGTCCACTCAACCTGAGTCGTAACAATCACTTTCGTCGACACCGCACTAGCCCACATCAAGCACGTCCTCGTTTTAACCGAAAAGACACCTCCACTCGGAACATCTGGCGTCCGTGTCGTGGTAATCATCGAAATGTAATCTTCAGGGTCAAGATGCGCCGTCTCATCCCTCAGCTCGCACTTGGTCTGTTTCGGACCAAGACTCCCGTTCAGAGGCTTGATGTACGAAAAGTTCCGTGAGAGGAATTTTGAGTCAGGGGACATGGGGGTCCAATCAGACATTTGAATGTCTGCAAACAATCAGCGCAAGTAAGAAGGAAGAAGGAAGAGACTAACCCATAAGTTTTTGATTAACAACCATAAAGTCCTTAATAAACCCACTCGCAAACATCAGATTATGTATCCGATCCGGCGTCCCAGGGAGCACAATATCCATCGCAGTCTCACTATAATGCTTTCCCTCCTTCCCACATGCGCATTGCGTGACCTTGCGCTGCACACCAGCCTTAACAACAGCAGGCGGCGGCGCACCACTCGTAATTTCCTGTACGTGCTCGCGCGTCGCACTCTCGATCGACGCCAAATCGTCCGGTTTCGCAAGTCTCCAAATATTATATATAACGTCGTACGTTGTGTCACGGGAGAGGAAGGACGCAAAAGTGTATTTTGACTGCCGCGTGGTGATTTGGATCGCGTTGGGGATAACGAACGCGGTCATTTTCTTTTCGAGGGAGGTTATTTCGTATATGGGAATGGAGAGCTTTTGGAAACTGGAGATGAGGAAAGGTTATTTAGGATATGATGTGATTGACTTACGTCTGTGATCCACCCAAAGATGTTGGCGTGGAAGCAGATGTGGTTTTCGGAGATGTAGAGACGACCTTGAATGAGAATTTCGCGCTGCAGTGCGCAACCATAATCTGCACACCGTAAGAAAACGAACACGAAAACATAGCAAGAACTCACCCTCAATTAAATAATCACCCTCAGGAATGGTAGGAAACAACTCATGGAAGTCCGCATTCCGCTTATTACTCGCTACCGCAAAGCCAGTAACGGGAATATCATCCTCATCAAGATCCAAATCCAAATCATCCTCATCCGAGGTCTCGTCTCCGGTACTGCCCTCCTCCAACCCAGAATAATACTCGGGCCTATCTTCAGCATAATACTCTGAATTATTGTCGCTCCCCACGCTGATGCTGGGTGTCCTGAGTCTCCTAGGTGACTTTGCAGACCTGGCAGAGCCCGACCCAGAGCGCTTGGACCTCGACGAGCGAGGCGAAGAAATATCCGTCGAACGCGATTTAACATGGTTCGACGAGCCCGGCGGGGACCTACTCAAATACGGTGGTGAGCTCGCCCCCGAACTCTTCCTCCTCGCGCCATTCACAGGCACGCTCGGCGGGGGGTTATTAATCGTCGCCTGATGGACAGCTTGCTGCGCCGCAGACAAGGTAGGATTGGCCATGGCCAAACCAGATGCGGCAATGGCACTTGCCAAGCCGGTAGGTTTCCTGCTAGCAGTCGATCCCTTGCGCCAGGGGAGCTTTTTATCCTTCTCGCCGGTGCCATTTGCGGACATGATGGACCTGGTGTCGAAGGTATCCGTGCGCGAGGAGGGGAGCTGGCTGTTGGAGCTGTTGAATGTTTCAGGGGACGAAAACGTGTGGTTGTCGAGATCGAGGGGACGCGTGTTATTGGTGGGGGACTCGACGATAGGGCTCATGCCGGTATAGAGGACACCCTGTTCATTTGCGTTATTACCGGTGCCGTTAGGAGGGTCATCCGAAAAGGCGGCAGGAGGGGCTGTGGCTGAGCGCAGATGTGCAGAAGTGGAAGGGGGTGGCATGGTAGTTGCTTGATTGGAAGCAGCCGCGGGGGTCTGAGCCTGTTTTAATGATTTGCTCGACGGGTGTTTATGAAGCTGCGGTGCGGCAGAATGCAGGCCGTGACCAGCCCCGGATGACGTAGCAGGTGCTGTGGCTGTGGGGAGGTGGTTGGTTGAGGAGGAGGGGGTGGGGGAACGAGAGCGGGAGTGGGGACGAGGGGTGGTGGGAGACTGAGTGGGAGTGGCGTCACCGTTGGTTGAAGTTGCAGAGGTGGTTCGACGTTTGGGAGCAGCTGACAAGATAAACTGGTCAGCCGAATTTGGCAGGTGATCGGATGAAGTCGTGGTCTGATCTGATTCCGAGTGCAGACTGCCAGCCCGAACCAGGGGACTCGGAGGAACCACCGTCACATTCAGATGCGTGCTCCCTGTCGAGAATGTCTCCTGTGACTCTGACCCTCTTCCTCTGCCCCCCGCAGCACTCAAGTTCACCTGAGAACTCGACCCCCCAGCAACAGTCACAACAGGCGGCTCAGCAACCGTGATGCTTGGCCCCTTCTCCCCCTTCCCCTTTGCACTCCCACTCAATCCTGCCGGGATGGGTGGTACAGGCGGCGGCGTAGCAGGTTCAGCACTGTTCCTCGCAGTCGGCGTCGACGATGACCGATTTCGTGGCAGGGGCGACGGCGACCCGCTCGATCGCGGG
Organism: Cyathus striatus; assembly: GCA_025738555.1. Taxonomy (NCBI): domain Eukaryota; kingdom Fungi; phylum Basidiomycota; class Agaricomycetes; order Agaricales; family Nidulariaceae; genus Cyathus; species Cyathus striatus. Next base: position 1,987,568 of record JAOVFP010000015.1, on the reverse strand, counting down.
GAATCCAACGAGCGGTCGCGCGAACTCCGCTCTCGTGAACTCGTAGGCGTGGCCGCCCTGACGAACTTGGACAGAAAACTGGGCGCCATTCACGCCAGGATTTGCACTCGATGTACCTTGCTCTTTGTATAATCTAATTATCGTTGTTCAATTGAAACCTGCGCCCGGGAAAAATCGAATTGAAAGTTGACGGGCCGGGACGTGAGCGAGTGATAAGCGTAAGTAAGTGGGTGGAGAAAGCGGGAAGTGTAGTCCGGACTACGTTGCAGACGAGTGTATCGCGGGAGAGGGAGAGAGATAGAAAGTAAGAAAGAGAGAAAGAGAGAGGAGTAGCTTCAAGATCCAAAACGGAATGAATAAACCTGGGACCCCCGCTGACCCCCGTGAGATCATCTCTCTTCACTTGATCAACACGTTCCTCTGAGGGCGGTGTATCTCTCTTATCACACTCGAACATGAACTGCGCAGCAACAACCATCATCACCTTCCACATTCATTCAAATACATCACCCAATATGCTCAAACATATCCACCGCTATTCAACCGAATCCTCCTACTTGTTCCTTTACTTCCACCGTCTTACCACCGTCTTACCTACCCTGCACCCAAGACCATTCAAGAACCTCCAACACCCAACAATGCACCGATTTCCCCGGAAGCTAGACGCTCAATCTACGTACTTCCGTTAATAAACGTTTTCCTCGAGGCCATTATCAAAAACCATCTAGGAATTCAATTGTCATTTCAACCAGTCCCGCCATGCGGCTGTATCACCTCCACCTTTTAAGTAAGGTTTTAGTGACATTTGATATATAAGATGGCTCTTCGAATGTGAATTCATCTCAAGAAAATGAACCGATACGAAAGCTATATATTTATTATAATAAAGGTCGAAAGAAGAAAACAGTACATTTTATTTTAATGAGTCAGGAAGGGTATAGAGGCATACAAAGCGAACTCATAAAAGGTTCAAATAAAAGTCAAGTACACATGTAACGTTAACAATCTCAGAGCGAGCAAGGCGTATCACCCAGAAACAATGAAGGAAAAAAATGTAATGATACAAGCTCGCAAAGCAAGACAGTGTGCGGACGAAAAGCTGGAAAAGGAAAACAAGTGTACTTGCAAAGCCCAAATCGTTCTAAGTTACAGGCTGCTGGCGCGACAACGATGGCGAAGCCATCCCCATCTTCGGCGTCTTCGGTAACCCAGCAGAAGTAATCTTGGGCGACACACTCTTCCCCTGCTGACGAGGTGATATCGCCATCTGCCCATTGTCCGGAGGCAACGGAAAACGAATAGTTGTACTTAACATCCCATTCGGCACCGACACATCTGCCATTCCCGCCGGACGCTGTACAGCAGCAGGCCACTGCGTCGACCTCCCCACAGGCAGTCTTTGATTCATCCCCGCTGCATTCGACATGGGCATCGCAACGGGTACGCCGCCAGGCCCCATCATGTATTGAGCCATCTGTTGTGCTTGTTGTGCTTGCAACAGGAGAGCTTGCGAATGAAGTTGCTGTGGACTTAGCTGCAGCTGTGAACTCAGCGCGTGCAGCTGCTGCGCATGTGCGTTCTGGAGCTGCTGGTAGTTTGGTACTGCCAGTCCCGGGGTAGCGTGTGGCATCAGGTGGAAGCCGTTGGGCACCTGCTGCATCTGAGGCTGGTTCGGCGCCTTGTGGGCGGCCTGTAGCGCCTGCAAATGCTGGTAAACACTATTCTGGATGGCAGACGGCTGGTTACTATCAGGCTTGGAAACATCTACATGAGGCATGGTTATAGCAGCCCGAGTAGAAGGATTAGGAGGGGAATGTTGAGGAACAGGAAGGGGGACAGGTGGTGATACGAGTGTTGCAGATGCACTCTGTGCGGTTAAAGGAGCATTCGGAGGACGCATGCCTCCATTCGACGATATCCGCATCTGTGCTCCACTATTGGGCGGTGGCATGTTCTTAAACTGTGGTACATTATGAATGGGGTGGGCAGTAAGTGAGCCAATTGGAAAGCTCTTTGCGTCTTTTCGCAGTAATGCTTGTGGAACGGCCATGCCATGGCGGATTGGAGAGGACGTGTTTGGTTTACTATCTGTTTCCTTATCCTTACGTGGCCCGGTGTATGTTATTAACTCTTGGTGGTCCTTTTCGCCTAGAAGCGTCATTGCATAACGAAGATATCTGAGAAAGCACTCGTCGGTCAACCAAGCCAGGAATGAAACAACGAAAACACAAACTTCGAAGCGTAGTCATCCACAAGAGCTCGATCGTGCTCATCAGCGCCTTGAGGTCCAATAATAGGCCCATCGTCCATATCAAACCGCCAACGTTCCTGTAGGCGTGCAACTTCCTCTTCCTCTTCATCAACGTTCATGGCATCCTCATCATCCAAGTCAACCAGCGCTGAATGTCGACGTCGCTTATTAGACATGGGTGGTGGCACAAAGTCCCGACGATCGATAAATAACCGACCACAGCGACCAATGCGCGATCTGACGGATCTTGGGTTTCGATTCACAGGTTCGTCATTATCCGATGGCCACAAAGGAGCTTCTGGAGGCGGAATGAATTTGAAGAGTCTCGCAGAAAGTGGGACAACAGGAACTTGATAAGGTCCATCAACTAGATCTTCCCACAGAGGATCCCTTTGGTTTGCAAGAGTCAACTCAATTTGATCGTGGATCGAAGCCAACAGTTCGCGAGGGCGCATAGATACTTCTGGACGTGAAGGAGTTGCACCGGCATCCTGTGTCGTACGAATCTTCAGGGGAACACGTGCCCTACTAAAAGATGAGCACCACAGGTAAGTAATAATAACAACATAACATACGGCTCCTGCTTCTTCACAACACGCTCCTTGTCCACCAGCATCTCGTCGTCGTGCTTGTCGCCAAGACCAGGAAACTTGCGCTTGAGATCGACAATAGCCATACGTTTCTCCCAGATTGCTTGTGCATTCTGAGATGCTTCCAGCTTTAGCATTTCTCGAGCGAGGAGGGACTTCGCAAGTTCGAAAGGATATGAGAGTTCGGCTTGCAGTCGGGCGAGTTTCTCAGATGATGAAGTCTGCTGGGCGCGCGTCTTGCGCACCGCCTTGGCTTCACGGCGTCGGAAGCATACGTATGATTCGTTCAGAGTGTCAGCTTCATCGAACTGGAGATGGGTCGTGATCAGTAATGAAAAGACAGGAACAACATAAGCTGTTTACATTTAAAATGGGTATAATTCGATGTCCGTTGCGTTGGAGTCGCCGTTCTTTCCAGTAAGGATAAACAGCATGCGCAATCTTAATAAGAGAATTTGGCGGGGGAACCCATGACGGAACAACGAATGTGGTGAACATATTCGCAGGTAACGGCAAAGAAAATGTTTCCCGATAATCCAAAAATGCGGGAAAAGGCATGCCAGTCTCGAGACTCTGTAAAAACAGTTCAGCATCCAACGAAAGCGCAAAGCGGTATCACATACATGATGAAGAAATTCAGTCTTTTCATGGGTAACTTTCTCAAAGACACCCATAACAAGTTCAAACTCGCTCTCAGAAATCACAACGGGCTGGGAAGACTCAGGCTCTTTGCCCTTTCCTTTCGCACTACGTGAACCCCGAGCACTAGAGGGAGAGACGGAGCCTTGTGCACTCGTTCCTTCACCCCGAGCTTCTTCATTATTCTTGTCAAGCCATTCCTTGTCGCGTTCATCCATGTAATATGTAAAATCATCGTTCAACCCATCCGCGGTAGTCTCTTCAACGGTGGAAGAAGAGTACACAAAGGTCGTAGGATCTCGCCAACGGTTAGGAGGATATAACTCTTCATGATTGTCGACAACACCACCAGAATCAGGAGTAGGTATGAACGTCACAAGCACATGCGGTGCTGCAAGCTCAGCGCTGCTCGAAGCATGGCTTGGAACGACAGGAGTTCGGTGCGAGGCATTTAGCACTTCCTGTAAGTGGAGTTCCTAAAATGGGAATAAAATGATTAGTCATCGACTTAGTAATCCAACCCGCGGGCCACACAGCCACTAAAATTTGACCAACGTGGCATGAAAAGAGAGCATGGTACTCACATTGGCGTCCTCAGCGTCGACGCCAGCAACAAGATTTGTCAATCGATGCCTTTCCTCGTCTTCGTCTGGTATGAGGAGTACATCGGCCTCGATGTTGCCATGGTGGATCTTGAGTCTTGTTTTGTTTGTTATCCGATTGCGGTTTCTCAGAGTCGATACGCCAGCATGGTGGGTACGGGGCATGTCATAGAGATAGAGAAGAGAGAATAAAGAAATAAGAGGGCAGGCAGACTGTAGTAGTGCTCGTCGTCCCCGCCGTCGTCGCCAATGGACAATATCGATCGGAAAATCTGGTGCTGCCGGAGAAGTTGACACCAATAGAAAACTTCGTTATCGATTCGCTTCTGTAGTTGTTCCGATGGCCGCCCAGACCGAGCTACTTCAAATCAAAAAGAAGGCGGCTCGTCTATTCATTTCATGATTTTCAAATTTTGCTGACTCGTTCTATTTTGGTCACGTGATGCTGAGGCGCTATCTTGGTCAAAACGGATCGGCCCGATCATCAACAGACTGAATTTGTGCGTTTTACGCGTTTTCAGTAGGTGAACACATTCAAGAGTTCTTAGTTCTCTGGAAAATATACACAAAATATCTGGAAAAAAGATAGGTCAGATGAAGAGTTGCACGGAGACATCGCAGCCATAGAAACGGAAAGGTGAAAACACTCACCATAACTATATAGTATATACCCTGCCCAAGCAGCGATAATAAAAACCTGCGGAAGGCATCAGCAAAAGTGTTCCTTTCATGCGGTATGCCTAAGCAGCATGGTGTGGTCGTCAACCCGAAGACACACGACCTCCAGGACGAAAATAGGGCCTTGGCGACGACAGAGACGAAAGACGTAAGAAACTCACCAGAACTATCCAGTACGCCTCAAGACAAATATTAAAAGCACGGCGTAGACTTGTAGTTAACGCGATCCTTTCCTGACATAGGTCTCAGGAGGATGCGTGCGTCATCCCGCGGAACAGGCGACCAGGAGCCTATAACCTAAGATCCCAGTGAGAGAAAAGCCCATCGCGCTGACGGACACATTCCTAGGGATCCATCCACCGCAAGCAGCGTTCAGGAAAAGGGTAGATGTGAAGGGCGGAATTCTACCCCTCCCCTACGCAACCGCAGACAACAGCCCACCACAGGAGTGGAAAAGACTCACTGAGATAATAGTTCGGAAATCGACATCCGTGAGCTAACGTTCATGGCGGGCATTGTGGAGGGAGGAATAGAGTGGTGCTGGCGACGAAGAGTAACATGGACAGAGGAATGCAGATGTAGCGGGTTAAGGTGATGTGTTAACCTGAGCCTCGGGGCTTCATCTTCAGCCACCCACCACGTGAGGCATCCACTACCTCGGAAATTGCCGTCAATGATCTTCCGCTCTGGAACGACCACTGGGTGGTCCGCTATACAATACCAGACAATACCACACTTTGTACGGCGTGGTACACCGCCCAGGTGCAACTCAGTGAATTCTAGAGCACTGACCTAGTCCACTTTACGATTTATGGTACTTGTTTTTCTTTTTTCGTATGGAAACAAAAATATCTATGATCACCCTTACATTCTTCTAGGTTACTTTCTACTTACTTTGTCTCCTCCGAATATAATAGACGCGTCACTGAAGCTCGAAACTTGATGTTTTATTGTATTCGACGTCCCCATGACCGCTGGCTGCTATGGTCTTCAGTGTTATGGGCCATGGCTCTACCGTGCGACCTGACAGCCTGAATTTCGCAAGTGTATTACTCCGGAGACTGGCTTTGACGTTTGAATTCGCAACCATCAAAGCGTCAAGAAATCGAGCTACGCACAGTACTTCTTGAAGCATTCTCATACTTTTGCCTGTCATAGATATCGGTGTACTTATTCACACTTCCTTCTACAGCTAAGTAGGTACACATGTCACTCGAGTGCTTATTTGCCCCCTGTTCGGCGGTAAACAGCCTACGGTGCTAACTGAAACTGGCCGATCTCGACTCTGCGCGTTCAAAGAAAAGTCAAACAAGCAACTGGTTTTGCTTTCAGGGGCTGGCCCACGTTGTTTTGCTATTGGCTACTTCTACATTCCATCAAGGATCCGAGGACTATGATATTAACTTGCTGCTATAAGTGTCCCAATTCATCGGCAAAACCACTATCTTTTACTGATAGGCACGCTCCGCTCGTATCAGGAAGAGTGTTGCACTATCACGCTTCTTTTCGTGAATGGAGAAAAGGTGGTGATTAATGCGTTGGAATAGCCATGGCAGATATGACTCGTAGTCGCGGAAGAATCAGGGAGAAGAGGGGAGAAGACAGAAGTAACTTGGAGCCGTATGTCCTATTAATACGAATATATTCCAACTATCCTATGTAACTAACAATATAGTACAGCAAACGTAATAAAAGTGGTATCTAATATGTGGTTTATGGCAATAAGAATATCAAGTCCAAGTGAAATCCATAGCGCATATTCTTTCTGAAGTCAATTAATGAACGAATGGCACGAACAAAATCTCAAGTGGTGAGGCATAAGCATACGAAATAAGTTAAAGAACTGTCTGCACAGGCAGCTTTGCAATCTGCGCGTATGACAGCTCAGCTTCGTCATCTTCGCCGTCGAAGTCGATATGCTCCCAAGGCTCGTCTGGTTCCGCGTCGTGGGATATATTGTCATCGAGTACAATGACAGAACGTATATGAGGAACAACTTCAAAGTCTCCATCTGCAGAACCAACGGATGCTTTGTCAGGCAGGAATAAACCCAAGAGATAAGACAGCCATACCCTTCCCCTTCCGTGCTTTCCGAGCAACGATAAGGTCTGTGAGTTTCACCTCATTCCTCACCACCTCGGCGGAATTCGCGCTCTCTTCCAGAAGCAGAGCCGAGTTCTTGCTGGCCGATAGTGGCGTAGGATCCAGCATCTCGAGCTCATCCTCCGTTAGGAGCTTGCCCTTCCTCGCTGGTCCGTGTCCATGTCCAGCGCCACCGCTGGAGCTGCGCTTCGCTTCGACAGCTTTGGGCGTAGATGATCTAGCCTGTTCCTTCCTCGCCCTCTTCTTGACGAGGTCGGCAGTCTTGCGCGTGCGCTGTCTGTTATGCTCCATCGCGCGAAGGTCTTTCGAGAGGTGTGGGGTAGACATAGGTGAGGTGGCAGTTGAACGGGTGGATTCTAGCTCGGCCGCTTTGTCCGAATAGGAGCGGGACGAGGTGCGAGAGTGGAAGAGAGACATGGGAGCTGGTGTAGTAGTAGATAGTGGTTAAGAGGAGGGTTGATATAGCGAGGAGAGAGGACGCGGGGTTGTTGGAGTCGGATGATGGGGGACGGAGTTGGAATGGTGTGAGGTGATATTGTGAAGGAAATCGTACTAGTCGGGTTATGACTCCTATGTATAAGGACTGGGTAGAGGATAAGATAAGCCAGTCTCGCGTCATATTGGCATGGTCACCTCGGAATTAGACGATTTCCGCCCATGGGCGCACGTCTTCTCCTTGGGTGTTCCCACTCCTCCATACCATACTGTCATTTCAGCGGTAAGTGGCAGTGAGAGGCGTGGGGGAACGGAGAGACACGGTCGTACGGGAGTAATCACGAAACCCCACACCGACGAATGTGGCTTGCTCGGCGTCACAGATAAGAACGTGTAGCTTTCACGTGCGTGTTTTTGTATTTGCAATTATTATAAACGGGGGTTATTGCCAAGTCGGAGGCCGTCGTCATGTTTGGCTCTAATTCCAGATTCTTCCACTGTCGATCAACTTCCAATGGAAAATGACAGCTGCAACATTCGACAAGTAAAAGAATATCAAGCAAAACTTTTTAGCTAGTAAGTGACACAGAAAAGTTAGACATTGCGACCTCACTTTGAATGTCAGACTTCTCTTTGCAGAATTGATTTCGGCATCTCTGTCTACAAATACTTCTGCTTACAATGTCCTGGTATACGTATGAAGCGTCGTCCGATCTGATTTTGTCACTCCGACTGTATAAAGTCCACGCCTGTCTACACGCATCTGATTGCACGCACGTTAGTGTCCCATTTATAACTCTTAGTTTGTCTTTTAAGGCCAATTTATCTACTACTAACTAGTGCTACCTAGCTCAAGTGTGACATTGCAATGTCTCTTGCACGACAGTTCGTGCTGCATGCGTGTTCACGGAAGACGACTTTCTCAATAAGCAGTTATTACGAAGATACCCACGGCTCAGATGGCTGTATAAATATGGGGTCTCAAATTTCAACGTTTCAACATTCTTATTCCGTATCTGCAAATTGTAGGTCCTAAACGTCTCGTCCTTCAACATCTTGCTCATCTAATTCAGTAACAGCCTTCTACATAAACGCACTATAGCACGATCATGGGCTTACCGGATTACTGTAGTCGCTGTGACCGCTCCTTCAAGTCCCATGAATCACTCGAGCAGCATCGACGGAACGCAGGCGCTCATTGGATCTGCATGGCCTGCAACAAAGACTTCAAATCACACCGTGGTCGCATAGAGCATTACGTGCAAAGTCCTCGTCACGCATATTGTCAGTATTGCGACGTCCATTTCGAAGACCAGAATAAGCTGGACAATCATTTCAACAATTACCATCCATATTGCGTCGACTGCAGGAAGGTATATAAAAACCAGCGCGGGCTGCATGAGCATTACCGCCAGTCGAAGTACCATAACTATTGCTTCCAGTGCGAACGGGATTTCTGCGATTCCCGTGCTCTCAGGAACCATCGCAATTCCTCTATTCATCGCCCCAAGGAGACTTGCTATTAGCTGCTGCCATTGTATAATCTCCGTTCTGTATTTTTTTCAAGTTGTTAAATCTGGTTGGAATGTATCTTACGAATGGGTCGCGCAGTTGTAATAAAGTAATTCAGTTCTATGATCGACGTGAATGTACGTCCGGCTCTTTGTGAACTGCAGTTGTCGTTTGATTCACGGGTACTGGTTGCGTTTACGAAGACGAAGCGCAAAGGCAAGTGTTGCTTCCGTCAAAATGCTTTCTGCGGGTTGTAGATATTGGATGAGCCTACCAGAACCTTGCGAGCTCGAGGCTTCAGGATTTTGAGCCGCAAACGGCGCAGAGAAGGTCGAACATTGCGGTTCATCCACAACTCAAGTTAGGCATCTTCAGAATCTTCCAGCGGGTCTTTTGTACGCGTAAGCTTATCCCTACTTGTGTGAAAAGTTTGCGTGAAGCTTTGAAGTCACTTCGGCTCCGCTATCCGACCGTGTTAAGTCTACAAGGTTATTTATAACTCATTCTTAGTCTGTTTACTACAACTTACTTGTACCAACTCATGCATGCTGTATGTCTTTCAACAGCTTTGCGGTTACTAGGGAGCCGTAGTCACTGTGGTCAAGCCAGTGACTCACCACGTAGCCTTGAGATACCCACGGTCCACAAGATTCTAGCAAATTCCAGTGTTGTATAAATACAGGGACTTCAATTTCAACTCTCCTCTCCTATATTCCAACATTGTTTTATACCCCGTTGTTCTACTTAGGTGAGTATATGAGCCGCTCAGTGTTCATTCCATTACCCATTCAATACAGTACCAGAACTTCGTTTACATTAACACACTATCAACGCGCCATGTTTACTACGCAATCACCGCACTGTGATCGTTGCGATCGCGACTTCAGCAACGATCATGCACTCCACCAACACATATGGAACTCCAGTCAACACAGGCACTGCGACAACTGCAACAAAGACTTCAAGTCCCACCGTGGCCTTGTAGAGCACTTCGTCCAAAGTCCTCGTCACGCGTATTGTCAATACTGCAACAGACATTTTGATGACGACTACGATTTGGAAGATCATTACCGGGACGAGCACTTTTATTGCTTCGATTGCAGGAAGATGTGTAAGACCCAGCGTGGGCTGGATGAGCATTATCGCCAGGCGTGGAAACATAACTAGATAGGATGTTTTAATATAAACGCGATTGCTCGCCGGTCTCTGGTCGTCTCCCAAGAACTTCAAATACCTTTTCCATACCTACTGGAATTGTTATATACACTTCATAGAACTTAATATGGTGTCCAACATATCTCCAAGAGCAAGAACGAGAAGTGTGGGGTAATGAGTAGTAGGGTTCGGGGGGTCAGGGCTTGTTAAATAGAACCGTTTCTTTACTTTATTCCGGTATACGATAATACCATTTACTTAAACCAAACTACTTCCCATAGTAACACTCCAACATCAAGCTTTCACAATCCAGGCCTTTCAGATAAGCAACATCCTTGTAAGATAGTGCAATGATTTTGAACGAATTAAGGTTACTGTGAGTGGACTCTAAATTTAATTACAGCAATTTCAACAACTCCGTTCCGTTTCTCCTGCCCCAGGTCGCCGATCAGTGATTGCACCCCCAGCTTCCCACAACGCCGCGTCATTAGGGCCCCTATTCAATCAACTCCGCTCTGCGCCAACTCTGCACCTTTCCTTCCCACAGACTCGTAGAAGAGAATTTATAAGATGTACAGTATATCGTTGCATGAAAACGAATAGCGGGTTCTAGACCAATTGAACACAAAAATACCCACGATTCACATGACTATATAAATGCGGGGAACAATGCGGAATGAGTCATCTCACTGCCCCATTCCCCGTTATCCCATCTCCCCATTGTTCTTGGTGAGCATTTAAGCAGTTCATTCTCGCACTCTATATCTTTTCCTCCCCTTCGAAATCAGTACTTACCAGTAACACGTCTAGTAGCACTTATCAAACAAATACCTGTCACTTATCAATCATATCGCAGCGATGGCGTATTGTGATCGTTGCGATCGCTACTTTAGACACGAAGGGGCACTGGAACAACACATACGAAACTCCAATTCGCATTGGCCCTGCGATGATTGTGACCTGGATTTTTCATCCTGGGACGCTCTCAAACAGCACTACGTGCAAAGTCCACGCCACGCTTATTGCCAGTACTGCGATGAGCATTTCCATGACCACGATGACTTGAGGGATCATTACGAGGACGAGCATAACTATTGCCGCAGCTGCGATAGGGTGTTTAAGAATGGACATGGGTTGAATGAGCATCTTCGCCAGTCGCCGAACCATAACTACTGCATCGACTGTCAACGCGAATTTGTTAACCCCAACGCTCTCCGGAACCACCTCAATTCCTCCGTTCATACCCCCAAGAACGTCGACTGCCCATTCAATTCTTGCCACCAGAGCTTTGTCTCTATCTCCGCCCTCATCCTGCACTTTGAATCGGGAAGGTGCAACTCAGGAATCGACCGCGCAGGCGTAAATAAGATCGTAAGGTTCCACGATCGACACGGCTATATCACCGATCCCTCGCGCATGCTTACCAACGGCGAAGACGATACCACCATTACCTACCACGCAACGGCCTCCACGTGGAATGGGTACAGCTACGAGTGTTATCTTTGCCACGACACGTTCCGTACCCTATCAGGGTTGGACCAGCATCTCGCAAGTCCGAGGCATCAAGACAAGATTTATTTTTGCCCGAAGAGCGATTGCCTCGTACGCTTTACGGCGCTCAGCGGGCTGTTCCAGCATATTGAGAGTGGGAGGTGTGGGGTTAGCAGGTTCGAGAGGGTTCAGAACTTGCTGAATAATGTGCCGAGGAGGGTGCTGTCTATTGAAGCATGGTAGGGGGGATTCGTGGCACCCACCAGATGAGAAGGCAGACGTAAATATATACTTCTTGAGGCTACCGGTTTAGCCTTCATTTATTTATTTTCTTGAAACCAGTATGTTGAGCATTGCTATTAATATATTCGTCTGCTTTACATTAAACTTGAGCTTAATGGTTTTCCTTTGTGTCACAGTATACTGATACCACTCATGCCCTTTAAATATGCCTTTTGCTAATGATTTTCGAATCCTTCCAGTACAATTAATTTCAGTTGCATACAACTTGTGAATATTCAATGCAGTTCCCTAATCTACTCTAATTAATGAGCTTAAAATAGGACTATAGTGCCCGGTTCGAAGTTCGGGATGAACGAAATAGCAGCCTGGCGGCAAAGGGTAGGGAAATTACTGACGTTGGCGCTCCGCTCGGCGCCTCAGTTACTTCTTTTCTCAATCCTCCAGCAGCCTTCCTTCGTATTTGTCTTTCCGTGATTCTACTATTACTATTGCACACTCATATTTTATCGACACAGAAGGCTGGCACGTTGGGATGTACATACAATACGTTCACTGCACAAGAAAGGCTGGATAAACAGGTTGCAAACAAAGTGGTAAATGACTTGGCAGTCTCCTGACTGGGGGGCCGGTAAATCATGACAAAACAGGCTTGTGTCTGAGTCCCGATGCCTCATCTATGTGCGTAAACATCTCTTATCTCGTTTTTGTGTAACCAATGATCACTTTTTCGTGTACGTTTCATCCAACTGTCTTGACTCTTCCTTTCATTTAGTAGATGTGCTCTAGGTTTGCTTTGAAGATTGGGACGAGATTGGGATAGCATCGCTAGCCCTGGACTCTTTTTTCTCTCAGTTGCATATTTTTCAACACATCCAGAAATTAGAAGCCTAGGAGTTCAACATGGCACATGTCAGTGTTTATCCATACGTACGCTAATATTGTAGCGAGTTGACAAGTTTTCCTATGCAGCGACGCTTACAGCAATGCTCGATGCTCAGTAGTCAACACACTTGTCAGATCTGTTCCAAACATTTCAAGACCTCAAACGCTCTTTGCTATCACTGCGAAGAGGAGCACTGGCACTGTCGCCGATGCGAAGTGGCCTTCAGAACTAATTGGGGTTTCGATGATCATATACACACCTCTCCCTTTCATCATCCCTGCACTGTTTGTCAACATGACTTCTTTTCATGGATAGGACTTAAAGAGCACTTCGTCCAAAGCCCTTGTCATCACTATTGTCAGTACTGTGATAGGCACTTCGCTGCAGACGAGGATCTAGTGGACCATTACAAGGAATTCCATTACTGCTGTTCCCAGTGCAAGAGTGTGTTCCCTAACTGGGTAGGCCTAAAAGAGCACTATCGACAGTCTGCTGCACACATCCAGTGCAAACTCTGCGACGAGGGATTCCCGGACGTAGACGAGCTGGACGATCACCACCAACGGTCTCCTAGGCATTTCTACTGCCCCGGTTGCAAGACTCATTACCATTCCAAACAAAACCTTGACGCACATCTCGAATCATCCACTCACCGACAAAAGGCCTTTCCATGTCCGTTGGATATTTGCCAGCGAACCTTTACCACCAGAGCTGCTGTTATTTCGCATTTCGAGTCAAGCAAATGTAGGGCTATATTGGACGTATACAAAGCTAAGACGAACGGGAACCATCACATCGCCACCGAAAGGTCATGGAACGGGTATGCCTACGAATGTTATTTATGCCATGGCTTATTTCGTTCTTTGCCAGGACTTAACGCCCATCTTGAAAGTCCCAAACATGACACCAAGATGTACATCTGTCCTGGCCCTACCTGTCATATTAGGTACTCCACACTTAGCGGGTTGATCCAGCATATCGATAGCGAGAGATGCGGTGTAAGCAAGTTCAAGCCGGTTCAGGAATTATTGGAAAGATTGGATGAGGTGTTCAAGAAGCGACTTACCGTTTAGCGATAAGTTGTACGGTGGTGCTTCTGCAGTTGTTCGTACTACAAATCTGGCGCCTCAGGCTATATTTCTCGCTTTTTATTACCAGCACAACCGTCGCATCCTTGCACTTCAGTATAAATCGTATCTGCATTTTACTGCATATGTTTCATCTTGTGCGGCTTATTATGTTCTGTTTCTTTAAATCAGTATGCGTTTTGATTTTTCCATCGCATTAAGCACATAAGTTTTAGTTACATAGTCTAAAGTCTCTACGTAATTATGTAAGAGCTTATAATAAGATTGGAGTTCGGGACCGAACGACAGGCATTGCCCGACGTTGGTCCTACTTGAGCCTTGCATTCAACTTGCATTGGTCTTTTCTCATTTTGCTTGCAGCCAGCTATACCCATGGCTTGTCGACTCACAAGGCAGCAATAAACTACCAGCGTAGCGAGTTGGGATACGCACACAACACGCTTACTAGACAAGAAAGGCAGGACAAGCAGGTTGCGAACAAAATAGGAAATGGTTTGGCAAGCTCCAGGCTTAGGACTAGAACTGACTCAACCAACTACAAACCAGTGACTCGAAGCAGGGGTCTGGGTCTCGAGGTCGCGTTTCTTGTGCCTAAACCTCCGTCTTCGCATTTTGCGCAGCATATAATTACCTTTTCGTGCATCCTACTCACTTAACCCCCTGTTTAGATACCTTTCATATACCGATATTGTTAGTCCTTACTCTCATTGCTATATATTTTCATCACGTCCAGCAACTACATATCTTACCTCTTTGCGATACCTTTTATCCAGGAACTCGAAATCGATATGGCGTTTGTTGTATACCCGCACGTATGCGAAGATTGCGGAGACTATACTAGTTTCCCCACCCAGCGTGGCTTACAACAACACTGGATGTTCAGTAATCGACACGCTTGTCAGGACTGTTCCAAGTATTTCAAGACCTCAAGTGCTCTTTGCTATCACTACGGAGAGGCGCACTGGTGCTGTAATCGATGTTTAGTGGACTTCGGAGCCGATTGGGAGTTGGACGAGCATAGACGCACCTCTCCTATTCATCATGTCTGTCACCCCTGTCGACGTGATTTCCCTACGTCGGTAGGACTCAGAGAGCACTTGGTCCAAAGTCCTGATCATCACTATTGTCAGTACTGCGATGCGCACTTCAATAAAGACAAGGATCTAGAGGATCATTATGAGAAGTTTCATTACTACTGCAACCAGTGCAAGAAGGTGTTCCATTTCGAGAAAGGCTTGAAAGAGCACTATCGCCAGTCTCCTGCTCACATTCAATGCGAACTCTGCGACGAGGGATTCCTGGACAAGAACGAGCTGGACCACCACTACAAGCAGTCCCCTAGGCATTTCTACTGCCCCGATTGCAAGACTCATTATCGTTCCAAACAAAACCTCGACGCGCATCTCAAATCATCTATCCACCAACCAAAGACAGTTGTATGTCCACTGAAGAACTGTCAGAGGGCCTTTACCACTAAGGCTGCCCTCGTTTCGCATTTTGAGTCAGGCAAATGTGGGTCTGGAATAGGCAGAGCCATGGTCGATAAGATGGTCCGCCAATTAGACAGAAACAATATCATTACCGATCCATCACGTATGCTCACAAACGGGGATTCCGGACACAATTCAGCATGCTACGCCACTGATAGGTCGTGGAACGGACACGCCTTCGAGTGCTATCTATGCCATGACACGTTTCGTTCTTTGCAAGGACTTAACGCCCATCTCGCAAGTCCCAAACACCAGACCAAGATGTACATCTGCCCCGGCTCTACCTGTCGGATTAGGTTCTCTACACTTAGCGGGTTGATTCAGCATATCGAGAGCGAGAAATGCGGTATACTCAAGTTCAAGCCAGTTCAGGATGTGTTCGATATGATGATGAAGAGAATTTCTATTTGATGGTAAGTATGTACTTATATGTATCCTGCAGATATTCGTACTAAACCTCTGAAGCCTCAGGCTACCGCCGTGTTTGTCTTGATGGTTTTCTCTTTTTTGTTCACCAGCACAATTATCAAATTCTTCCACTTCAGCATCGTAACCGCTTGGTAACTGCACATGTTGTTCCCTCTAGCGTGGTTTATTTTTTATATCTTATTTTTTGAAACGACGCTGATATTTATCCCTGTTAAATATATGTGTACCATTTGCCAATGATCTCCTTTCAGCACATAAGTTTTACGTAGTTACAGTGTTTGTGAGTATTTCGACGCATAGTGAAGAGCTTACAAAATAAGTACATAGGACCCGTTCGGAATTCGGGACCGAACGACACATGTGGAGAATTGTGGACGTTGGCGCTCGGCGCTCGCATTGCTTCTTTTCTCTTGGATACATCTCTCCCCATCATCATCCCTGCCATACTTGTAGGCGTGACTTCACTACACGTAAAGTACTCCAAGAGCACTGGGCTAAAGCACCTCGTCACCATTATTGCTCGTACTGCGATGAGCACTTCGATGAGCATGAAGATCTAAAGAATCATTACAAACAATCTCATTGCTTGTGCGACCGGTGCAATTTGGTGGTTCGTAATAAGATACGCTTGAAAGAGCACTATCGTCGGTCGTCTAAGCATACTCAATGCGCACGCTGCAACGAGGGATTCCGAGACAACGATGAACTGAACAAGCACTACAAGCAATCTCCTAGTCATTTCTACTGCCCCGATTGCAAAACTCATTACCTTTCAAAACAAAACCTCAACGCGCATCTTAAATCATCCATCCACCAACCAAAGACCGTTGCATGTCCACTAAAGAACTGTCAGAGGGCCTTCACTACCAAGGCTGCCCTCGTTTTGCATTTCGAGTCAGGCAAATGCGGGTCTCGAATAAACAAAGCTGTGGTCGACGACTTGGTCCGCAAATTCGACAGAAATCATATCATTACCGATCCATCACGCATGCTCACAAACGGGGATACAGATTGCAATTCAGCATACTACGCCACCGAAAGGTCGTGGAATGGATATGCCTATGAATGTTATCTATGTCATGGCACGTTTCGTTCTTTGCCAGTACTTAACAACCATCTTGCAAGCCCCAAACACCAGAACAAGATGTACATCTGCCCTGGCGCTACCTGCAGGACTAGGTTCTCCACACTTAGCGGGTTGGTCCAGCATATCGAGAGCGAGAGATGTGGCATAATCAAGTTCGAGGCGGTTCAGGATACATTGAATAGCACGATGAAGCGAATAACTATTTGACGGTAAGCTGTACAGCGGTACGTCCTGCAGTGACTCATACTAAAATTCTTAAACCTCAGGCTATTTTGCTTGACTCGCAGATTTTCTCTCATTTGTACAATATTAAAATTCTTGCACTTGAACATCTGCATACTTTGTTCTATCTTGCGATCAGCACCGACTAGTGTTCCTCCCGTTCCAATACCGCTTGTCGTTATCATTTTACTCTCATATATAATACTCCTCCTTAGTTCTTCCTCGTCGTGTCGCTTATATTCCCAGTAGTTACCTTGGGCAGTTTACTGAAATAATACTTAATCCAAGTCACTTAAGATCATCGTGTTAATCACCACAAGCTTTAGCCATCCAGCACAGAGAAGCAACGAAACTGAATCATCATTATCATCCCTGCTTCTTTTTCGTAACATACACCTGCTATGCGTTGGAAAGGTCATGGAACAGATATGCCTACGAATGTTATGTCATGACACATTTCGTTCTTTGCCAGGACTTAGTACTTAACACCCATGACCCATCTTGGAAGTCCACATAACACCAAGATGCACATCTGTCCTGGCCCTAACTGTTATATTAGGTACTCCACACTTAGCGGGTTGATTCAGCATATCGATAGCCAATGAGAGATGCGGTGTAAGCAAGTTCAAGCCGGTTCAGGAAATATTGGAAAGGTTCGATGAGATGTTCAAGAAGCGACTTACCATTTAACGATAATTTGTACGGTGGTGCTTGCCTGGTTGTTCGCAAGTTGTTCGTACTACAAATCCAAGGCCTCAGGCTATGTTTTCTCGCTTTTTATTTCTTTAACAGTCTTTCTCATACTCATAAGTAGCTTGTTGACTCACAAGACAGCAATATACTAGTATAGCGAGCTGGGATACGCGCGCAGCACGCTCACTAGACAAGAAAGGCCGGATAAACAGGTTGCAAACAAAATAGGAAATGGTTTAGCAGACCCCAGGCTGAGGACTAGAACCAGCTACAAAATGGTGACTCGATCGAAGCAGGAGTCCGTGCCTAAACCTCTGTCTTCGTGTTTTGTGCAGCCTATAATTGCCCTTTCGTTCATCCCGCTTACTTAACCCCCGGTTTAGATACCTTTCATATACCGATATTGTTAGTCCCTACTCTCATTTATATATATTTTCAACACATCCAGCAACTACATATCTTACCTCTTTGCGATACCTTTTATCCAGGAACTCGAAATCGATATGGCGTTTGTTGTATACCCACACGTATGCGAAGATTGCGGAGACTATACTAGTTTCCCCACCCAGCGTGACTTACAACAACACTGGGTGTTCAGTAATCGACACGCTTGCCAGGACTGTTCCAAGTACTTCAAGACCTCAAGTGCTCTTTGCTATCACTACGGAAAGGAGCACCGACACTGTAACCGATGCAAAGCGGACTTCAGAGCCGATTGGGAGTTGGATGAGCATAGACACAGCTCTCCTATTCATCATATCTGTCACCCTTGTCGACGAGATTTCTCTACGTCGTTAGGACTCAAAGAGCACTTGGTCCAAAGTCCTAATCATCACTATTGCCAGTACTGTGATAGACACTTTATTGAAGGCGAGGATCTAGAGGATCATTTCAAGGAGTTTCATTACTACTGCGACCAGTGCAGGGAAGTGTTCCATTTCGAGAAAGGCTTGAAAGAGCATTATCGTCAGTCTTCTCTCCATATCCAATGCAAACTCTGTGACGAGGGATTCCTGGACATGGACGAGCTGGAGGATCACTACCAGCAATCCATCTACTGCCCTGGTTGCAGGAGACATTACCATTCTGAACAAAACCTCGACGCGCATCTCAAGTCATCCATCCACCAACCAAAGACACACTGGACATGATGTTGAAGCGAATAACTATGTATTTGATGGTAAGTTACATGTGTGGAGGTAACTCATGCAGCGATTCATGCTAAACTTCTAGAACATTAGGCTGTTTTGTTCATCTGACATATTTCTCTCTTTCGTTGCACTGCAACATTAATCATAACCGCATATTTTGACTGACGTTCCTCCGGTACCCCAATACTGCTTGTCGTTATCATATTACACTCATATACAGTATGCTTCCTCCTCAGCTCTTCTTCATCATTTCTCGTATATTCCCTGTAGTTACCTTTGACAGTTTATTAAAATGATACTTAAAACCAAGTACACTTATCATCGCGTTGATCGTCATGAGCCCTAGCTATCAGGCACAGAGAAGCAGCGAAACGAAGAAGGCAGCGCGTGACCTAAGACCTTGAGCATTATCCTATACTAATAAGATTACACGAGTCTTATTTCCATCCTACATTTTTGCCGGTAACTACCATGAGCGATGCAATCGACTTGATTCCTATACCTCTTCCTCCATCTGCTAACAAAGAGAAACTCTGCGATTTTGGACGAGAAGTGAAAGGAGTCCATCTGGGGAAGCTGACACAAGGGCAATTTCTCAAGGTCGAGGAGGCGTTGTATAGGGTAGATGGGTTTCATTCTTAATAACGACCTCAAGCTGACGGTTCGCAGTACAACTTTCTCTTGTTCCGAGATGTAGACCTGAGCCCGGAGGAACAATACGCACTAGTGAAGGTCGGTATTTGTCGCCTCAATCGACCCTCGTGTTCTTATCTCAAGGCTTGCAGGCATTCGATCCTGAATCCAAGCTCTTCGGCCATGGGAACTACAAGATCGACCAAACTAAGTCCTCAATCCTCCACTCATACCTATGGACCATCCCTCGGATACCACAAGTCCAACTGATCGGAAACGGCGTGGTGAAAGACCACGAAGGCATACCAGAAGCATTGCTGAAACACGGGCATCACTCAACATTCCACAAGATGCACATCACACCAGACGAAGAATCGAAAGGCGCCACCCGGTTCTTCAGATGGCATATGGATGCAGCATTGTATGACTTGGCTCCGTCCCGAGTTACAGCGCTGTATGGTATCAAAGTTCCCCGGGGACCTATTCAAACTGTTCGATATGACGATGGGACAGGGGACGAGTTGCCTGTTACTCTTGCTACGACTGCTTTCGCGTCTGGAAAGATAATGTTCGACATTTTGCCGCCAGAACTGAAGAGTCTTGCGGTACGTGCCAGGGCGAAATACGCGCCACATCCTTATCAATGGATGAAGCCAGCAAGAGCCCTTTCTACTGGGCTGGGGCTGGAAACGGAAGGGTTAGAGAAGTCTCCAAAAGATTTGCCACCTTGGGAGGATGAGAAAATTAAAGTGTATCCATTCGTGAGTGGTGTTTCATCAACAAAGCTTCTCGCAGCACTGAGCAAGCTGACGCAAAAAATACTTGCAGCTTTGGAAGAATAGGGGCACTGGAGAACTTCATCTACAAATCCATCCTTGTGCCATTTCTGAGATCCTGATTGATCCACTTCCTGGGGCGCAAATCGCGAGGGAGCACTCTATCCTGATGGTGGACACATAACTGACTTGAAGGATGTGCGAGCCCTAGTGCACAGAATGCAAAGACCTGGCATCAGTCCCTGTGTAAGTGGAGTCCATTCAATTAGTCTTCGTGATTCTGATTTTGATGTGATTGATTTATAGTTCGTATATCCACATCCGTGGTAAAAACTTCATTTTAGCTTACAACGCATGGCACTAAGAACTTCTCTAGGAACGAGAAAGACTTGATTCTTTTCCATAATCGAGGTTTAATCCACTCCGCCGTTGGCACCTTAGGCAAAGAAGAGCTCCGTGTCTTTCATCAATGCAATCTGGCAGCGTCCGATGAGCCAGTTGGACCGAGCAAAGATGATGTGAGGAAATGGATATAGGTGGTGAAGGGGCGAAGAGAGTTGTGAATGACGTGAACGATAAATAGTTTCGAAGCAGCGAAATGCTCCATGGTACTACTTTAAGCATGTATCAGCGGCGTGGACCAGCGTAGACCCAGGTAGACCCACGAGGAAAACCACCATTGAGATATAAGTACACCCCAGAAGAGCTACGCGACGCTAAAGATATCAACCATGGCTGTCCAGCTTGTACCATTACCATTACCCGATTCCGTTGATAGATCCAAGTTCGATATACAAGGATTTGGAAAGGAAGTAACAGGCATTGATCCAGGCAACTTGACGAAGGAAGAGTTTGAGATCATAAAAGAGCAACTGTACAAGGTATGTAGCACCTTGAGGAATCTCGAAGGTTACGACAATCAGCAACTGTAGCACGATGTCCTGCTCTTTCGGAATGTGAACTTGACCCCAGAGCAGCAGCATGCCCTCGTGAAGGTGAGGCAGTAAAATGCTCATGTTCGCTTAGACGAATAATATAGGCAGGCATTTGATCCAACTTCAGAGCAATACAGTCACGGAAACAAGAAGATTGACGAAGCCAAAAAGTCGGTTCTTACCTCGTTATTGAGGGCCATTCCGCGTGTACCACAAGTGCAGTTAACCGGTAATGGGACAGTCAAAGACCACGAAGGAATACCGGAATTAACTATGAAGCACGGTCATCATAAGACCTTTCACAAAACGAGCGTATCCCCGAGGATGAAGCGAGAGGGGTAACGCGATTCTTCAGGTGGCACATCGATGGAGCTCTGTACGAATTTAATGCGCCCAAGGTCACTGCGCTGTACTCCATCAAGGTACCGAAAGGTCCAACGCAAACCATACGATACGATGATGGGACAGGGGACGAGTTGCCTGTACCTCTTTCAACGACGGCATTCGCATCCGGAAAGATCATGTTTGACATTTTGCCAACTGAGTTGAAGAGCGTAGCAGTACGTGCAAAAGCAACATACGCTCCACGTCCCTTTGAGTGGATCAGAACGGCACGCGGGATTCCTACTGGGCTTGGACTGGAAACTGAAGGGCTGGAAGTACCGTTGAATGAGTTGACACCTTGGAGAGAAGAGCATGTGAAGACGTACCCATTTGTAAGCTAAACAGCTTGAAAACTGTGCGCCTTCTGACGGTCCTTTAGGTTTGGAAGAACCCAGTAACCGGGGTACTTTATCTCCAAGTTATTGCCATGGCAGTTCGGGAGATTCATATTGATCCGTTGCCAGAAGGAGTCAAGCGTGAAGGAGCACTATATCCAGAGGGGGCCCATATTAAAGACTTGAAGAATATACGTGAGCTACTGTATAGGATGCAGCGACCAGGTATAGCTCCTAGTGTAGGTGTTCCGTATAGATTACAGTATTACAGGTCTTGACGCCTTGACCATAGCTTGTATATCCTCATCCATGGTAAGCTCCTTATATATGATACATCATGCTTTCTAACAAGAACATAGGGCAGAGAAGGACTTGGTTCTTTGGAACAACCGCTCCTTGATGCATTCTGTTGTGGGAGTACTTCGGGACGACCACCTACGCGTTGTTCATCAGTGCAACTTGGCTGGTTCCGACGAGCCACTGGGACCATCAGAGGAGGATGTTTTGAAGTGGGCGTCAGGAGAGGGACTTGATCCTCCTCCATAACCAAGATATAACTAAGGAGTGAGAATGATGTTAGGAAATGGGCATGGCAGCTAAGTAACGAATGGTGTTCTGAATGATGAAAACTATAAGAGCTTGGGGAGCAGCGGACTCCGTAGTACCACTTTGAGCATGTATCAGCGGCGTAGACCCGCAATGGTAATCCAATATTGAGATATAAATACACTCATAAGAGCCACGCGATGCAGAAGTACCAATCATGGCTGTTCAACTTCTACCGCTACCGCTGCCTGATTCCGTTGATAAAGCCAAGTTTGAGATACAGGGATTTGGAAAGGAAGTTATAGGTATTGATCCGGGAAACTTGACGCAGGAAGAGTTTCAGATTATAAAGGAACAACTGTACAAGGTATGTAACAACTTGCTTGAGAAGGGTCAAGAATCAACGCTCTTCAGCATGACGTTCTGCTCTTCCGGAATGTGGATTTGACACCAGAGCAACAGTATGCCCTCGTGAAGGTGAGGTAGTATAATATCCATGCTCGTTTGCTTGACGAAATACACAGGCGTTCGATCCAACTTCAGAACAATACGGACACGGAAACAAGAAGGTCGACGAAGCGAAAAAGTCGATTCTCAACCCGTATCTGAAGACGATACCGCGTGTACCGCAGGTGCAGTTGATCGGCCATGGAATAGTCAAGGACCACGAAGGGATACCAGAAGTAAGTCTGAAGCACGGCCATCATAAGAACTTCCACAAAACGAGTGTATCTTCCGAGGACGAAGCGAAAGGGATAACACGATTCTTTAGGTGGCACATGGATGCAGCTCTATACGAATTTGATCCGCCAAAGGTCACCACGTTGTATGGTATCAAAGTTCCAAAAGGCCCAATCCAAACTGTGCGATATGATGACGGAACAGGAGACGAGTTACCTGTAACTCTTGGAACGACGGCATTCGCATCCGGAAAGATCATGTTTGACATTTTACCTGCGGAGTTGAAGAGCGTGGCGATACGTGCGAGAGCGACATATGCACCACATCCGTTTGAATGGATGAGGGCAGCACATGCGCTTCCTACGGGGCTTGGACTTGAGATAGAGGGGCTGGAAAAACCGTTGGATGAGTTGACGCCTTGGACAGAGGAGAATTTGAAGACATACCCATTTGTAGGTTAACCATTTTAATACTTATGTACTCTCTTATAGTCATTTAGGTCTGGAAGAATCCAGTAACAGGGGTGCTCTATCTTCAAGTCCATCCCTGTGCGGTTCGAGAGATTCACGTTGCTCCACTTCCAGAAGGGGTCAAGCACGAAGGGGCCCTATATTCAGAAAGTGCCCATATTACGGATTTGAAGGAAGTACGCGAGCTGGTGTATAAGATGCAGAGACCAGGTATAGCTCCCAGTGTAGGTCTTCTTGTTTTGTTCCAACATTATAGGTATTGATGTTTTGCCAAACAGCTAGTATATCCCCATCCGTGGTAAGCTCCTTATGCGTGGAAGTTGAATGACGTGCTTTCTAATGAGAAAATAGGGAAGAGAAGGATTTAGTTCTTTGGGACAACCGCTCGTTGATACATTCCGTTGTTGGAGTATTTCGAGACGACCAACTACGCGTATTTCATCAGTGCAACTTGGCTGCTTCAGACGAGCCGCTGGAACCCTCAAACGAGGACATTTTGAAGTGGATTTCGTAGAGTGTAGCGAAGTAAATGTGTACTACATATGATAGTCTGGATTCAAATTTTGAGAGCTCAAAGATTTGTCGTTGAACGTATGGATTAGCACGTGACGGTGATCGACAGATGGGATCTCGTTCTCGGAGGTCGATGATGTCGCCCAGTGCGGGTGTGAATACATTGCAATTGACATCTGGCAGGCCCATCCAATTTTCTATTTCTATTCTTTCTTTCTTTCGTTCACTAATCTTTCCTTTGCTATTTCCCCTTTCGAATGGCCTCCGCCGGTAATGCTCGCCTGCGCAAACGCCAAAAGACTTCCCCTTCCAACTACGCGCAGGACGCCGACCCCAACGTCTCAGTACGACCTATAACATTACTTCTGGCGCTGGCTAATTCATCTGTAGGGAAAGGCTCCGGACTCAGACCTCGACGAATTTGGTGCTCTATTCTCCAGTCCTTTTCTCTGGGTTCTCGTCTGCATAGCTCTATTGGGGTTTGGGTACACTGTATGTATACCCCACATGTCTGGAGTCTGAGGCCACTAACACTGCGCGGCAGAACCCCCATTACATCTCAGAGCTGAAGAGTTTGGTTACTGGAACCCCTGCACATGTAGCAACGACCACCGGAGAACATGGAGTGATAAGGTACCATCTGCCAGATGATAGACAGAAACAGCAGGCGATTGTTGAGGCATTCAAGGTACGTAGCATACACTTAACAATTATACGAAAGCTAACCACTACCTATGAAGCATGCCTGGCTTGCGTATGGTGAGCTTCCCTCTGCAGGTCTTTAAGCTTTAATGTTTGCTAATGGTTATGGACAGAACGCGACGCTATGGGCGACGACGAGTACCACCCCTTATCACAGGAAGGCAGTAATCTTACTCACCATGGCGGTATCGGCTACACCGTAGTCGACGCATTAGATACCATGCAAATAATGGGGCTTGATCAAGAATATGCCCGTGCACGAGACTGGATACAGGACAAGCTCTCGTTCGAGCGCGACGATACCTTCAGCACTTTTGAGGTTCGCTGAAATCATTGGCAGCACAAGTTGTTGAACTTACTTCCTCTATGATAGACTACAATACGCATTCTCGGTGGTCTCCTCTCCTCTTACCACCTCTCCAATGAAGATGCCCTCTACCTTGAGAAGGCAGTCGACCTCGCAGACCGCATCCTCCCCGCATTCGATACTGCCTCTGGACTCCCTTACTCGTATATCAATCTCGCTACCGGTGAAGGTCAGCGCCAAAAACAGTACCCCGACCTTGTCAGTATAGCCGAGGTGGCTACACTGCAGCTGGAGTTCCGCTACCTATCCGTTTTGACGGGGAATGAAGTGTATTGGCAGAAGGCAGAGAGGGTGATGGATGTTATTAGGAAGGCGAAGCTGCCTCACGGGATGGCGTCCATCTTTATGGAGTTAGTGAACCTGTAGTATACTTGTTTGGCATTTCTAATTGTTGGTTTAGTATGGACCAGGGGGTGTATGTCACTTCTGCCATTCGTCTTGGATCGCGCGGTGATTCGTTTTACGAATATCTACTGTGAGTAGTTTGTCTGCCTTGACCTTTGGTTACCATTGGCCTAATCCTCTCGCAGAAAACAGTACATTCAAACGGTATCCCGTTATGTTTAATAATCCAAACTGGCATTGACTAACACTTTCGATAGAATGAAACTGAATATGGCTATAAAGACGTGTGTAATTGACATGTCTTTTACTTCTTTCACTAAGTGGAATCACTAGATGTACGACGACGCAATGGCAGGCATTCACCAACACCTCATCAAGAAGAGTAGGACCGGTCGCATGATCTACACGTCAGAACTTATTCCAGAATCAAATGGTGATGGTGAAATGTAACTCTTTCTAGTACCCATACCCTTCACTTTCTCTGATAAAAGACGTACCAGATCATGGAGGCTAACACCAAAACAAGACCACCTCACATGTTTCTTTGGAGGATGCTTGATGCTTGGCGCTGTTCACACAGGTTCAGTCACAGGCCATGTCTCCATCCCTCCGCGGACTGGAGAGCTCACGGAGGCAGGCAAGAGGGATTGGGATACTGGAGTCGGGCTTGTCAAGACTTGTGTGTATACGCATAATACCGCGACGTGAGTGCGATTAGTACCTAGCTAGATATGTTTGCTGACGAGCTGCTGGCATAGCGGACTGTCACCTGAAGTTGTGCACTTTAGGATTGACAGCGATGGAATGGATAAGATGAAGTACGTACCGGATGATTGGTATATCAAGGGAGCGGGGTGGGTGTGTTTAGTTGCTTAAAGATGGATCTGCTCTGATGATTTGCTCTAGGCTTGAGGAAGAACCGCCTTATGACGCACGGTATATGCTGCGGTGTGTCCTTATCCTATCGACATCTCCTGCTCATTTCTAACTTGCCACGTAGACCCGAGACCGTCGAATCCCTCTTCATTGCCTACCGTCTCACAGGAGACCAACAGTACCGCATTCACGGATGGGAAATCTTCGAAGCTATCCAGAAGCATTGCAAGATAGCAGACGGTGGATACGCCACGGTTATCAATGTAGATGCGAACCCTGTGGAACATGAGGATGTCATGGAGACGTTCTTCTTGGTATGTCTGTCTGTTGGTCCTTTTATTGGGAGGTACTTACGACGATTCAGAGCGAGACATTGAAGTATCTTTATTTGTTATTTTCGGATTCTGAAGTTCTTCCGCTGGATAGTAAGTCATATTCTGTAGTTCGTGTTTTCAATCATACTGAGGCACTCTTACAGAATATGTTTTTAATACGGAGGCTCATCCTCTTCCAATATTTACACCTTCCACTCATACACAATTTATGTAGATTACTTTATTATTCTTGTTGTCAATCACGACTGCTCTCAGAGCACATTCTTTGCCAGAAAGACTAGCTTTAGATTAGTCGCATGCATTTTCCTCTTCAAATGCTGATTTAAATTCTACTACGAATAAGTTGACTTCAATTTGACTGTCGTAAGTCAAAACGTCCAAAACACATGTCCGGGGTTGATTCAATAGTCCAACTTCAAGTTAGAATGTGAGTTAGGCAGTCCTCCATCGTCCCAAAACGCTATTGTTGTAACTTCATACGCGAACTGCTTGTGTACCAAATGTCCTAATACCCAACAGACACCATATTTATATGGTGTAAATACTACTACTGACATACATACTACTATATATATTACACACCCCATTGCTTGTCCTGCTGAGACAAAAAAAAATCTAAATGGGATTCTTGGTAAGGGTCCGTGTCTGTAGATCAGGCCAACGCAGTTTCATTTCAATTTCAAATGGAAGAAGAGGTTCGATAAGGCTTGGGTTTAAATTAATCGCATTGACAAGTTCCAAATGCAGAGATGATTGCTGCAAAACTGATGGATGAATAGTCTCGCCTGTAATTCTGTTAATCCCGGCAGGAAATGCTCTCCTTCTTTGACGAAGTGCTTGCTTTTGGCCTGTTATCAACTTGGTCATTGACGTTATTTTGTTGGTATTAACATTTTCTTCATGGCTTTCAGACTGGTGAGGTTTATGATTCCCCCATGGAGCTACTGGCTTTATTTTTCCCAACAAGTAGTCGAGGTTAACGGGTAGCATCTCTGAGAGATTAGCCTAATATTTTAAACGTATTCATTAAGAACAAATTAGCAAGTCAGATTTTGGCGTACCACCATCCATATCAGCGGCAAGTTGGCGAGATCGTGTTCTGGATAACCCCCACCAATCTGAAAGCGGCTGAGCTGCTATGAACAAACTATAGGAATGATATATGGTCTTACATCCAAGTGATTGCCTATTCATCAATTTCAATGCCGGTGTTTTAACACCGAATTAAACCACGTTATAATTTGTATCGTACCTGAGAACCAGCACTATTCATTCGTCAGTTCGGGTTTAATTTAAAATATTGCATTTTCACCCACTTGTTTCAACACCTGTCCTTTACGTTTGCCGCCTTCTGTTTGTTCAAGTTTGTTACAATTCTGTGAAAAATTAGTCAATGAAGACAATATAATACCTCTGTACGCACAAATGTAGGACGCGATTCGTGAAGCGCAAATGCTTGGAAGGCGCATTGAACATGTTCACCAAGTGTTCGATCAGAGAATCCAAGTAATTTTAGATCCTTTTTGGAGCATATTCTATCCTCTTCTGGAAGGCCCAACGAACCTACACTTTCGAAAAGTCCAAGACACCTGTAAAGACAGAAGTAGTACAATGTTTTCCAAAAACATATAGCAAAACATACGTTACAGAAAACGCCGTATTCCGGTATGAATTTATCCTTTCCTTGCCTGACGCATTAGGGGAAGTCCACGGCGAAAGTTTTTTAATTAGCCTTTGTCTTTCTGTAACAGCATCAAGCAATGCACAATTCAATTGTATACATAAGAAGCCCATACTTCTTTCATTGTTTGTTTTCCATAATTTTTGATAGGTGATAAATATCTCTGGAAAATGATGCACATCTCGTGGTTCCAGAATACCGATTTCGCCCTGGATGTTTCAGTAAATTTGAAAAAGTCTTTCTTCCTTGCGACGTACTATCAAATTGCACACTGTTCTTGCCGTACAAGCACCCTATTATTAACATTTACAATCAACTTTCCGAGAAGAAAGGATGAAATAACTTGCAGAAGAAAATCCGAAGAGATATATCTATCGCATAGATTAGAATCAAATGACACTTTCCGTTCAAGAAGCAGAAAATAACATGCCTCGTCTCCAGGTAAATAGGAGCTTTTGTGTATCAATCTCATCAGTACCTATTACACATAGACATTCCTGAGAGTACTCAGTACGCACCATGAGAGATAGTAATACACTTCAAGAACATGGTCAGCTATCGTTAGGGATCTCGTGCATTAGTTTCGCTCCTAGAATATATTACAACACTCACCTAACGGTACACCGGTTGTCACTGATGAAGGTAATATGAGGATAATTAATTGAGAAATAAATGGATGTCTACCTTCGCTGTACATTGGAACCTTGTTGCTCTTTCCAGAGCTGTAGTATATGAGTTTGCAGATTTCGTCTTGCAAACTATCGTGGTTACCGATCGTAATTGAGAGCCGCTGAACCACATGAGTCGTCACCATGCGAAAGATAGAGATTGACGTTTGTGATGAATGTAAGTATACGCACCATGATATTACCGCTATTTTCGGACTCTTCAGGGATTTCAGTTCTAAAAGGCGTCTTTGAAATAATTCACAAAAACAGATGGTTAAGTATAAACTTACCCATCGCAGAATACCAGCAACCTTGACCTAGGAGGTCGCTGAGTCACTGAACCGGGGGAATCTTCTTCTATCAAAGGCTTGTACCGAGAGCCTTTAAGGTCAGTGGGGCTCAGGCGGTGAATGCTTGTAACGTCTGGGTATGCCATTCATTAGGATAATGTCGAACATTTAATGTCTAAAGAACGGGCATCACCATCAATCTTGGACATGGCTATTGCAAAGGCCAGTAGTAAGTTGGCTGTGAAGTTGTGTTAACAGAAAAAAATGACGTTGCAATTTATGTGATTTTACTCTCCTCCATTGAAGTAAGTGTATATACACATTCAGCTTATATTCAATGGCGACCTTAACCTGTCAGCTGCATTCAAAAGATTACGTATTAGTAGTCAAGTTTATTAAATACTACATACAATGCAGGACTCGCCTTGTTCACTAGTTGAAACTAGACGGATGGGATAATAGACATATCAGATTAATTTAAAAGTCAAACAGCCATGTCATTGCTTATCTGCAACATCAGTCTGCAGCTTGATAATAGTTTATCTGGTCGATAGGAGTCATAGGACGTCCGCCTTCATTACCAACGGCGTCATATGTAGTGGCAATTGAAAGTAGCAGCTGCATTTACGGTCGATTCTCGATAATACTTTCCATACCTCAATGCTGCTAAGCACTATAGAATGAGACTGAGTGGCCGTCATCTCCAGCCGACCTCAAGTTGACTATCCCATCACAAAAAGCGACGAGTCCCTAGTCCCTTGTGATAATTTTGCGCGTGCGGGCTCCGAGTCAGAAGTGCCACATTCCTTTAGAAGAAGCAAATCATCGTTTGTGATTGACACGACGTATGTAGTTACTTGTAGCTCCGTTGTGCTCTTGCATATTTATATTTAGGGAGCTCCACGAGATACTGGTACTGAACTTATTTTGTGGTCCTTGTGTCAAGCAGATAGAAGTCTATGAATTGTGTTGAGAATGACAACGTTGGTTGAGTTGTCGAGTTCTTTTCGCGTTTCAAGAAGAGTTGCTCAAATAAGATCGAGACACGAAAAGCCATGTACAAATTTGGTTCAAAATCTTCTCCTACCTTCTCACAAGCTATTGCTTCTTTTAACCGATCGCCTAGATCCGAAACCCCTGCTACTCAGCGAACCAACATACTTAGATAAGTAGTACAAGCGACCGTTATGAACATTTCATAGTCCTCAATCTCAACCTTCAACTCTTTGAGCCTTATAAAATACATTTTCATCGTATGACAAAAGTGACCAATATATTCTCTTGCACTTCAAAAATCACACCTCACGCATACCATCCAATCGGTTTCATGTTTTTTGGCGTGTTGCATGGGGGAGCATAAGAAGGAAGTGCGAGGGTAGAAACATACAACCGAGCCGGCGTGCAATATGTGTGCGCAATATGTGAAGTAGAGAACATAAGGGCCTGTAATCCCAAAACCAGTGTCTGCGACCTCCAAGATTTAGATTGTTGTCTCGTAGCGGACGGGAACCATGGTCTGGGGTGCGTTTTGGGTGACAGAGACGGTGTGCGCCTCTCTGGGAAGAGCAGGGATACGCCTGAGGTTAACACGCTCTGAAATGCGAACTCGTTAAGCAGCAGGTTACAGGTGTATATCTGAAGTCACATACCACCCTTTTCCCTAGCAACAGCATGCGCATCGTGGTTTGCCTTCACCCTGTCCAAGAACTCCTGACGGCACTTTGAGTGCTTGATGTGCTCAACACGAAGGTTGACACGCTTCTCGATGTAGCGGTTTCCGACGACCTTGTATACGATAACACCAACGGCGGCGGGGGTGACGTTGTACACGATTCCAGTGCGGCTATATATTTCCGTCAACACCAATTCCTCCATGAATCCACCAAAGCAGACGCACCCGTGATAGTACTTGTGGGGCATACCCTTTTGTTGTGCAGCGTTAGCCTTGATGTCTACGATATCTCCGACACGGTAGGTGATAAGGTAGGTGGACATCTTGATGGGGCCATGATCTGTACAGTCGACGGTCAGAACGTCATGCTCTTCGTGAACGACGATGCAACCCACCCTTGAAGCCCCTCTTGAACATGTGGCGCGTACGCGCGCGGTAACCGAAGGAGTGAGGCATCTTGAGGTCTACGGAACGCAGAGGTCAACTGGGATGGGCATTGAAAGTGCGAGGTCGACACTCACGGCGACGAAGGGATTAGTGGGCTTCGGGGGTCTTTTCGTTGAGTGCAGTGTCGCAGTGCGTCCGTCCACCGGCAAAGTCCGAGTGGCTGATGAAAGGTGCTTTACAGTTGTGGCTGTGCACCAAACCCTAGTCTGTTTGTGTCTGCTTGTTTTGTCCCCTTTCCTGAACTTAATCGCGTCTGGTCAAGACTTCTCCCTCGTCGACAACCTCAAGAAAAAAAGATGCCCAGGTAATCCCGTCGCTGTCCCCCAATCTCCTGAACAATATGTGCTGATGGATATCTTACAGGGCCCCGAGGAACCACAGCAAGACGTGAGTCTCGTTAAACTTGTTCAAGATCCACTGCTATGTGGAGGGTGTGCACCGATGCTGACTACAGCCGTGCCCCATTTTTGTTTCGTAATCATACAGCTACAAGGTCCCCCGTCGACCTTTTGAGTCAGCTCGTCTCGATGCCGAGCTGAAGGTTGGCCTTTCCGTTCTTGTTTTACCCCTTGTCTCATTGGGTGTGCCCCATAGCTTGCTGGTGAATACGGTCTCCGCAACAAGCGCGAAATATGGCGCATTGCCCTCACACTCTCCAAAATTCGTCGTGCCGCCCGTGAGCTGCTCAAGCTCGACGCCAAGGACCCCAAGCGCCTTTTCGAAGGTAACGCCCTTATCCGCCGTCTTGTGCGCATTGGTGTACTCGACGAGAGCCGCATGAGGCTCGATTACGTGTTGGCTCTTAAGATTGAGGATTTCTTGGAGAGGAGGCTCCAGACTCAGGTGTTCAAGAGCGGTTTGGCAAAGAGCATTCATCATGCTAGGGTTTTGATCAGGCAGAGACATATCCGGTGTGTTGTTCCCTTTCTCAAGGATCCCTATAATGCGTGTGCTAAGTGATGAATAGTGTTGGAAAGCAAATTGTTAACGTCCCCTCCTTCGTCGTCCGTCTCGACTCCCAAAAGCACATTGACTTTGCTCTCACTTCGCCCTATGGTGGAGGCCGCCCCGGCCGCGTCAAGCGCAAGCGTGCTGCTGCCGCTGCCAAGAAAGAGGATGAGGAGGAGGATGAGGAGTAAATTACCCGCTGCAACCCCCGTTATCATCTTGCTTCTATGCTTTGTATCGTATGACAGTCGACACACACTTTCTCCTTTATGCTATGATGCATGCATACGAAATACGAAAATTCCTCCCTTGGGCCTCGCACGTTGGTCGCTGTGAGCTGAGTGAAGAGTAATCTAGACGTCTAGATGTGTAGCTCTTATTATTTCTCCTTAAGTTACGTTCTATAATTACATTAGTGAGCGCTCGACGTTTACAAACAACCACTGTACTTTCCCAAGGCTGCACGCCGCTGAGCGTTTGTCTTCCTGACTGACCCCGTACATCTGCCAACAGTTACGCAGAGTTACACCAAGCCCCCGTCTTGTCAAGCAAATTTCTGACGCGAAGCATGGAGTAGGCAAAGATATATTCCTGATAACTAAAGTATTGACAGATCTCGAACATAGCGGCTTGATATACACATGTGGAACTGGGAGATAACAAGACGGGGCCTCCGCCTCCGCATTCGCTGTTATCCTCTGTTATCTCTCTTCTATCTTGTGCCTGTTCTCGATAGGTGTCGGCCGATCTTAGACTGTTTCTTACGAAATCGAAAAAGTTGACTGGTTTATCGAGTGCAAAATCATAATGAATGGAGTCGGGGAAGGATAGGGGGAGCACATGCATAATCTGATAGATATGCAGTGCACAGCGCCGGCTAGTACCACTGGACCTAATCTCCGAGTGACATTGGCCAGCATTGGCATCTCCATTTCTCTTCTCTAGTTCCGTTTGCGTATAAATAAAGCTGTCTCGGACCATGCGCTCTTCCAGTTTCTCTGTCTCTGTCTCCCTTGCTCGCTTACCACTTCAACTGCTACTATTACAACCATGGCCGTCGAACTCCTTCCCCTCGCTCCTGCTAGCGCAGGCCCCGCCCTCGCCGACTTTGGCAGAGAAGTAAAGGGCATCAATCCCGCTTCCTTCACACTGGAGGAGTTCAAAGTCATCGAGGAGAGTTTGTACAAGGTGCATTTCACTCCCATGCTACCCTTACGTTCCTAACATTACGCATAGTACGGCGCACTTCTCTTCCGCAACGTCAAGGTCTCTCCAGAGCAGCAATACGCACTCACCAAGGTGCGCCCATTCAATCTCAATCTCTTCCCTCCTACTAACCCACGTGCAGGCCTTCGACCCTCAATCTGAATCATACGGACACGGGAACAACAAAACACAATCCACGACCAAATCTATCCTCCACCCCGACCTCAAAACCATCCCCCGCGTCCCCCAGGTCCAACTCATAGGCAACGGCACCGTCTACAACCACGAAGGCCTCCCCGAGGCGAAACTCAAACACCCCTCCCATACCACCTTCCACAAGACCCGCGTGTCTCCCGAAGACGAAGAGAAAGGCTACACGCGATTCTACAGGTGGCACATCGACGCTGCACTGTATGACCTCAACCCTCCGAAAGTAACCACGCTGTACGGGCTAACCGTGCCCAAGGGCGCGCCGCAGGTATGCAGGTACGACGATGGAACTGGCGATGAAATTTCCGTTCCACTGGGGACCACCGCATTCGTTAGTGGGAAGACGATGTTCGATATCTTGCCGGAGGAGCTGAAGAGTTTGGCGGTGAGGATGAAGGTCAAGTATGCTCCGCATCCGTATGTATGGATAGCCCCTGCCCGGGCGATGAGTACTGGGCTGGGCATTGAAAGTGACGGGCTGGAGTTGCCTTTGAATGAGTTATCGGAGTGGGAAGAGGGGAAGATTAAAGTGCTGCCTGTGGTATGCTGCTTTAATTATCTTTATCTATCGTAGTTGACATTTTCTCGCCCGTTCAGCTCTGGAAAAACCCGGTAACAGGCGAACTGCACTTCCAGGTTCACCCCTGTGGCGCTATGGAACTGCTCATCTCCCCGCTCCCACCCAACGCAAAGCGCACTGAAAACACACTGTACCCGGATGGCGCGCATATCACATCCCTGCCAGAAGTCCGCGCGCTACTGTATAAACTCCAACGGCCGGGAATCTCTCCAAATTTGGTGTACGCACACGACTGGAAAGAGGATGACTTTGTCATTTTCCATAATCGTGGCGTGTTGCATACTGTCGTTGGCGCGTTTACAAAGGGCGAAGTCAGGGCTTTTCATCAGTGTAATTTGGCAGCGTCAGATTTGCCGGAGGGGCCGAGTGAAGATGATGTGCAGAAATGGGTGTAGGTTATTTGTCAATTATAGGACGGACTGGATGTACAGTATTTAGTATTTTATTTGGATAGTTAGCATTCATATCTGACAGTAAACTTTTCACAGATCTAGAGACGAGTGAAATAATCATACAGCTTGCTACATTTTGCTTCATGCCTTCTATAACTACCCCTCCCCTCAAATCTTGCCCTTCCTCTCCAAATATTCTTTCTCATCTTGCATAATCTCGGCATCCCTCTTCGCTCTGCGTGATGGCTCATTTCCGTGTGACTTAGCAGGCTTCAAAGCATCGCTCGGGTCAGCAAATGACTGCCTCTCGAACGCCTCAGCCTCGCGCTGGTTCTTGCTAGCTGCGCTGGGCTGATTTTTTAGTGTTCGTTGATCTCTGAAATCATAGGTTCGTGAATATTAAAATTGAAATGAAAGGAGATAGAGGAACGAACTTTGAATCAAGATCCTGATGCGCATTCGGCGGCGCAGAGCTGTACTTCGATTCCTGGGTCGCTCGTCCCAAGTCAGGGCCGCCCACATTGCTTGTGCTGTTCAAAATGCGTCAGTACCCCTCTGCCTAGTACCAATTGAATAATAAAGAAGTACTAACCGCTGCTCATTGGCTTCATGCGTCTGCCTCCCCCCAACAATAGATTGCATACTTCCAGAAGACATACTAGTAATACAGTGATAGTCGGCAAGAACTGCGAAATCAATGGTGGATTGGATGTTATCGGAGACCTTTATAAGTATAGGATGAGACGATCCATTAGTTTCGTGGATCCTGAAGTCTCCAGCTGATGAAGTCAGAAAGGGTGTGACGTCACGCTGAGAATATCGGTGAGAAGTTAGAACTTACTTCAAATACTTAGGCAACGTTTATGTTAGGTTTCCAATTCCTGGTACGACGATGTCTTCAACGCGTTCGATCCAACAAGAAGGTCGACGAAGTGAAAAAGTCGATTCTCAACTCGTATCTGAAGATGATCCCGCGTGTACCGCAAGTGCGGTATACCAGAGGCCAGTTTGAAGCACGGCCATCATAAGAACTTCCACAAAACGAGTGTATCTCCCGAGGACGAAGCGAAAGGGATAACACGATTCTTTAGGTGGTACATGGATGTGATTATGCAACAATTTACGAAATCCATACGCTGGCAGATCCACCGACCCGTATGGAATAAGAGGGGTTCGACTGTATCTCTCTCCCTCTCCCGCGATACACTCGTCTGCGACGTAGTCCGGACTACACTTTCCCCTTTCTCCACTCACCCACTTATGCTTATCACTCACGTCCCAGCCCGTCAATGTTTCAACTTTTAATTCGATTTTTCCTGGGCACTGGTTTCAATTGAACGACAATAATTAGATTATACAAAGAGCAAGGTACATCGAGTGCAAGTCCTGGCATGAATGGCGCCCAGTTTTCTGTCCAAGTTCGTCAAGGCGGCGACGCCTACGAGTTCACGAGAGCGGAGTTCGCGCGCGACCACTCGTTGGATTCCCCGCGATTGAGCGGGTCGCCATCGCCCCTGCCACGAAATCGGTCATCGTCGACGCCGACTGCAAAGGACAGTGCTGAACCTGCTGCGCCGCCGCCTGTACCACCCATCGGGGCAGCAGGATTGAGTGGGAGTGCAAAGGGGAAGGGGGAGAAGGGGCCAGGCATCATGGTTGCTGAGTCGCCAGTTGTGACTGTTGCTGGGGGGTCGAGTTCTCAGGTGAACTTGAGCAGTGCGGGGGGCAAAGGAAGAGGGTCAGAGTCACAGGAGACATTCTCAATGGCAAGCATATGTCTGAATGTGACGGTGGTTCCTCCTCCGAGTCCCCTATACCTTGTCAGCTGCTGCCAAACGTCGAACCACCTCTGCAACTTCAACGAACGGCGATGCTACTCCCACCCTGTCTCCCACCACCCCTCGTCCCCACTCCCGCTGCTGTCGTTCCACCCCCTCCTCCTCGACCAACTACCTCCCCACAGCCACAACACCTGCTACGTCATCCGGTGCTGGTCACGAACTGCATTCTGCCGCACCGCACTTCATAAACACCCGTCGAGCAAATCATTTAAACAGACTCAGACTCCCGCGGCTACTTCCAATCAAGCAACTACCATGCCACCCTCTTCCATTTCTGCACTTCTGCGCTCAGCCACAGACACAGCCCCTTCTGCTTCTTTGCGGATGACCCTCCTAACGCGGCACCGGTAGTAATACAAATGAATGGAGTGTCCTCTATACCGGCATGAGCCCCATCGTCGAGTCCCTCACCCAAAACACGTGTCCTCACGTCCTCCCCCTCGACAACCACACGAGTTCGTCCCTTGAAACATTCACAGCTAGCTCTCTTCCTCGCGCACCGATGCCTTCGACATCAGATCCATCATGTCCGTGAATGGTACCGGTAGGTAAGAAGGATAAAAGATCCCCTGACGCAAGGAGTCGACTGCTAGCAGGACACTTACCGGCTTGGCAAGTACCATTGCCGCATCTGGGTTGGCGATGGCTAATCCTACCTAGTCTGCGGCGCAGAAAGCTATCCATCAGGCGACGATTAATAACCCTTGCCGAGTGCACCTGTGAGTGGCGCGAGGAGGAATAGTTCGGGGGCAAGCTCGCCCCTGTATTTGACTAGATCCCCGCCAGGTTCGTCGAACCATGTTAAATGGACATTTCTTCGCTTCACTCGTCGAGGTCCAAGCGCTCTGGGTCGGGCTCTTCTAGGTCCGCAAAGTCACCTAGGAAGCTCAGGTCATCCGGTGTGAGCGTAGAGAGTGACAATAATTCAGAGTATTACCCCGAAGATAGGCTGGAGTATTGGAGGAGGGCACTGGTACCGGAGATGAGACCTCAGATGAGGACGATGATTTAGATTTGGATCTTGGCAAGGATGATATTCCTGTTACTGGCTTTGCGGTGACGAGTAATAAGCGGAATGTGGACTTTCATGAGTTGTTTCCTACCATTCCTGAGGGGGATTATTTGACTGAGAGTGAGTCCTTGCTATATTTTTGTGTTCGTTTTCTTATGGTGGGTAGATTACGGTTGCGCACTGCAGCGTAAAATTCTCATTCAAGGTCGTCTCTACATCTCCGAAAACCACATCTGCTTCCACGCCAACATCTTCGGGTGGATCACAGACGTACGTCAATCACATCATATCCTAAATAACCTTTCCTCATCTCCAGTTTCCAAAAGCTCTCAATTCCCATATACGAAATGATCTCCCTCGAAAAGAAAATGACCATATTCATTATCCCTATCGCGATCCAAATCACCACGCGGCAGTCGAAATACACTTTTGCGGCTTTCTTCTCCCGGGACACGACGCGCAATGTTATATCATATTTGGAGGCTTGCGAGACCGGACGATTTGGCGTCGATCAAGAGTCTGGCATGCGAGCTGGTACAGGAGATTACGAGTGGTGCACCGCTGCCTGCTGTTGTTAAGGCTGTTGTGCAGCGCAAGGTCACGCAATGCGCGTGTGGGAAGGAGGGGAAACATTATAGTGAGATTGCAATGGATATTGTACTCCCTGAGACACATAGGATTAGTAGAAAATAGCTGTGTTCTCTGACCTTTGGATGAGTAATTGTGCTGTACATAGAAATAAAATGGGGAACATGTGTAGCCTGTTAAGAAATGTAGGACCATCAATTACATTTTATCTTGCTTAGTTGTTCATCTCAATTTTGAAGTCATGCTTGAATTGCAGAGCCGTTGTTTGCATTCATTTATGCAATATTACGTCATCGCGATGTACTTATATAAGTAGTTCTGTTCACCTACTAACACTACTTATACCCATTCATTGCAGTCATTTTGTTCGAAGGTAACGTCCCTTCGATATCGAAAGTTCTGCCTCATCTCAAGGAAATGTCATGCTTATTCTAGAAATACATCACATGGCTAGTCTCATAGAAAGCTATTCCCCTGTTGGATCACCAAGGTCAGGTGCAAGCACAACGAATGAGTTCTATTCCTCTGGTGGATCATCAAGGTCAACTGCAGCGACAACGATTGAGTTGGTCCCTCAGCCTACGGGGAGGCAAATCATTGTTTGTTGTGATGGGTAAGTTGACAGAAGTTTTCTGTCTGTTTTTTTTGGAGCTACTTAATGATAATCTTTAGGAACATGGATTCTAAACACGCCAATGGTACTACAAATATAAAGGTATGTATACTTTTCATTGTCTAAATTTGTGTTTGAGATGATGCTGACTTGCTTTAGAAACTCTTCCATCTTATTACCCCATATGATGAAAGCGGAACACACCAAATAATGTTTTATCCTGTTGATATAGGACGCGAGTATTTTTGCTCCATCAACGGTAGGCATATATATATTTACAAATTAACATACCTCTCTTATGGCCTCCATTTAGTGACATATGCTGTTCCTTTTGGTGAGTGCTAATAGTCCTGTATTCTAAGAGCATGGCTAATGTGCAAACTTCTTGTTATAGTTAACCTTGTTGCAGAAACATATGCATTCATTGCAAGGTGTGTGCTCTCAGGATAATCTCATATGTGCAGATGACTGATTTAATGATAAATAAAGCAAATATATACTGGGAGATGAGGTATGCTACCTTGCGCATCTGTAGTCTTTTTATTTATTTCTAACATGTGACAGATATTCCTCTTTGGATTTTCCTTTGCAAGTGCTCTATTGTGTTTTATCTTCCGGTCAGCTGAATGCTACTTATTAGGGTGCTTACATGGCAAGAATGGTCGCTGATTTTATTGTGAGTGACACTCATAAGAAGTTTTCTTGAATTTAATGAAGTTCCAGGGAGAGTTCGGCATTTTGGGTCTGGACGACTCACTTTGATTTGTGGAGATATTTCTTGCCCGCCAGATGATAAAAAAGTTGGAAGATGAGAAAGGTATGAGTGCATGGTTACGTATGCAGCTACAATTTGTATTGACTGTACTGCAGTGATACAAAAACAAGAAAAGTTTCTTGCTCCATTTACTTCTCATGATTCCCCAGGTAAAAAATTCTGAGCTCCAGGCCATTTTCTATACAGTATGTTTCTATGACATATTCTTGCAAACTGTACCTGTTTATTTTTATAGATGCCTTGGACTCTTTGAGACTGTTGGTTCATCAGGTCTGTCAGACAGCGATAGCATGTACTCCCATGCCTGTCGAGAACTATTCAGGATT
The DNA here is from genome assembly GCA_025738555.1 of Cyathus striatus. Lineage (NCBI taxonomy): Eukaryota > Fungi > Basidiomycota > Agaricomycetes > Agaricales > Nidulariaceae > Cyathus > Cyathus striatus. The sequence continues at coordinate 1,947,679 of JAOVFP010000015.1, read as the reverse complement.
TCTGATTGGAAACTGGGCAATCATATTCAATGAGCTTATCAAGCCATTGCATTGGATGAGACATGTTGTGACCTGGTGAGTGCTGCGTTGTACTACTTTGTTGCCTTCATGAACTCATGTTTCGTAGAACTGCAATTTGCTTGAACAAACTGAAGATGGTAGAAAGAAAGGGCAGGTGTTAAAACAAGCGAGTGGATAGGCTACTCTACTAGTTTAAATTGATTACTAACTGATGATTGAATAGTGTTGGTTTTCAGGTAGGGCTATAAAGCACATTTCTCAATTTCCGGCTGAAATGGTGTTCGACCTTTTTGCTAGGAAATCACTCAGATGTAAGATTCCATTCATAAATTGTTTATTCTTTTCCTTAGCTATTTGCTTTAAGGTTGGTGGAGGTTACTGTGAACATGGTTTTGCGGACTTGAGCCTCCTTTGGCTTATCATACATTCAAATTCACATATATATTTGCTTCTTAACGAGTCGTTTATTAGGCAAATATTGAGGATTTAATTGGGTTTGATACTGAGTGCTTGTTGCAGCAACTACAGCCAGTACCTTCATGGGGACTGCAGAATCCTCATTCGTAAGCTGTTTTAACATGTACTTCAGTATCAGTACTAATCAGAATCTCAGGGAAAATATCTCCAGAGCACATATTATGCGTCGATGGCGCCGTGAAAAACATAAGCAGCGAGAATTTCCTACAGGGATCAACGAGAATACCAATGAAACAATCCATTCATCTGTTTTACAGCGGCCCTCTCTGCCCCAAGCACTTTGTGATGCACTCAATTTACATCCGAACCTGGTTGAACCTTTGCTTCTGCTGGAAGAAAAGTTCATGCAGCAGTATTCGCTATAGCTCCTTAACGATGGCTGGTTGAAGGTTCTGGGTTCATGATTAGTACAGAAGAATGGACTTCTTTGTGAAGGTTGTTTAATGTTCTCTGTCATTGGAGTTATCTGCATCATCGATTTGTAATCATTAGGAGAACTCAAATAGTATGACTGGTATTGACCGGTACTGTCACACCGTTGCCAAGCTGAGCTCTTGTAAATATTATTATTACCTAGCTACATAACAATGGCAGGTAGAAGGAGGTTGATGGCTGGTCAAATGTCCTGGGTCCATGACAGAATGAATCTCTTTGTGAAAGTTGTCTGTAATGTGTTCCATTACTAGAATTTTATGCATTACCATTCTATTGTAACGTTGAACCTCATCAAGCCGAGCACTTGTGAACCTGAAACTTACATAATGTAACATGTTCCAAAAGCTATGTAGTTCCTTTTAGAGTCCTTTGGTACTAATGATTAACCATAAAACAAATCCTATGGATGACAAGTATATGAGCTGTGTAGAAATTATGAGGGCGGTTGGTACAGTTGGGTACAGTGGTCACAGAAGAATCCAGAAGCAACCAACCTGGTCCAAGAAGCGACATGGACATACTTACACCCCCTGGTCCATACTAACTACCAACAATTAAAAGCTTCAAGCAAGCATACTGTGCATTCACATACTCCCTAAAGATGGACATCATCCCGCGAGGCAGCTTCACCTTCCTAATAACATCCATCGCCCTCTCTGCCTTCTGCCAATACACTTCACTCCCCATCAAAACAAATAGGTACATAGCAGAACCTAGCTGAACTCCAACTGTAGTGTACTGTTCTTGGCATTGACCTCTGCTGGTTGTGAGATTGAAATACAAGTAAGGGAGTCTAGAGGCAGAATTGAATGCAGGGAGGATGCAGTCTGTGCATTCCCTAGGTAGAGGGTATCTTTTGCTCATTCATTGCCTATTATTCCACAGTCGCTTGGGCACCATTGTATTGTGGTATGCCTGGAAAGAGGTGAACCTCATATGTGCTGAATGTATTGTCGTGCTTGAACGTTGAATGAAAACTTTTCCTGTATCCAGTCTCTTTGACAGATCAAATTCAAGCATACAAATTCCAGAGTCAGTCATGGCCGGACACACCACAACCACGCAATTGAGCGAGTCAGACCCTAATAGGGCTCATGCACCCCCGGACTAAACAGTAAACCAAGGATACCGGTTGTATACAAACTAGCCGATAGCCCATGAGAACCCACTATCTCAAGAATTTGAATAGTATTGTTGGGGAGATTGTATTAAAAGAATGAATAGGGGACAACATAAAGCTGATGGAAAAAGAGTTACAGTGGCTGCCAAATTCAAATTCACTAGTACTGAAAGACCCCATATACGTCAGTGTTATATAACACTTACAATTCAAAACATTCAATCCACTCTCTGGTATATATAGAGCTGGGTTCTGCGGAGTTTTGGCAGTGTTTGCCATTTCTCCCAACTACGATTTACCTTTGCTCAACCCACTACAGCTACTTTCAAAACCCACTAGCAGCCATGGCATGTGCTGCTACCCTGAAGAAACGCAACATTACCAGGCCATACCACATTCACCCTCACCCTCCCAGATGCGGCTGTGGGTTCTCCGACTTCACCAACGAGGACACCACATGGGCATGGTGCACTGACAGTATTAGAGGTGGTGATGACACCTACAAGGAGGTCACCAAGACGAAAAAGACTGGGTGAAAATGTTGTGCTCTGGGTTGATGTCTCTAGGGAGGAAGAGGTGGTGCAGGACATCATGGCCACCCACACCGCCAGGCAAGGCACCGACATGCACGACTCCCCTCTTCACGACAAGGACTGATCATGAGCCATTGAGATGATTCATCTTCCTCAGCAGTGAGCACAGAAGTCCTTGGGGGATGGCTTTACATTGGGAGAGGGGGCTGGTAACTGATATCAGGGATGGTGTCGATGCAGAAGTCTCCCATAGAATGGATGATGTCAACAGAGAAGCTTCATGTGGCATGTCATATGGGTTTGTGTATCAATGAATGGCAAGGGCAACAGTGGGAAATGATGCAGTGGCGGCAGTGATGTGAGAGGTGGCAGAGAGGCGTTATCACCAAATAGAAAGCCTCTCATAGATTGAGGGCTTGGGAAAAGGGAGATATCAGCGTAGATGAAAGGTGCAATCCTTTCAAATGTTTTGCAGTGAATGTATGAGTGAGGTATCTTATCGTCCATCTCGACATCACCGATACCGCCTCCTGATGCAGCAGGCTCCCCCATAGGTATCGGCAGGTGGTCGTGTGATGAGAATGTTGTCATAAGCACATTCGGCGATGAAACCTCGGCTTTTCTTCCCCGCTCATAACACCCTTCCTCTTTTCCCCCCCCTTCCACGTCCGCTTCCTGCTGCGCCCATTCACAAACCTCTTCTTCTTCCTCCAATCCTTCTCTTCATAGTCCTTCCCTGTCTCCTCCCCCTTCCCTCCCCTCCCCCTCACAACAACCCGTCTCCAATGTTCAACAAGCGGTCTGAAGTCAACCCCTTTCTCATCCCGTCTCTTGCCACTCAGTGCCTTCTAGCAAGTTCTAGAGGTCACTGTATCCCACCATTCCTTTATTTCTACTTCCAGGGGAAGTAGCTGTAGAACAATTTCTTCTCTGTTGACCACAAGATAATTGCGTAGTACTGGAGGTAATAAATCTTCTTGTTCCTGAGCGGACATATGGTACCTTTCACAGGTGGTATCATTCACACCTATTGGAAATTGACGTGCTGTTGCAGCCGACATTTTGTATTTACCAATAAGAGAGCTGTTTCGGATGATCTTAGTTAATAAAGGTAAAATTCATGTATTGGAACAACATACTCTTTTGGCAGGTGGAGCCCCCATGGTGTACTGGGACAAATATAGTGCATTAGCTCATTTACATCATATCTAACAATGCTGTCCATCCTTGCCTAAAATTTTAGATTTAGGACAGAAACAGGTGAATATAGACATACAACCATCCATGTTAAACATACATAGGATAAATCCTTGTTTGCACTCCCTCCGCCTACCTGAAGATGATTGCTTAGTAAGAATACCACATAATTAGTCAAATCTACATATGTCGGAGCGTGTTCCTGTCCAAAAAGTTAAGTGTTACTATTTCAGCATGTAATCAAAATATACATGTAGTCATACCAGGGAACCAGACCTATCATTCAAAGATTGAGTTGCATTTACACTTCTTTCGGTTCCACTTACCTGCTCAAGGTGCTGTCTGTTATTGCCGCTCTTGAACAACTTCAGGACATTCTTCAAAGATTAGTCAATAAAATCAATAGACTAAACATTGCAGACTGCTTACAAAGTCCAGTCGTTGCTCATGGATTCCTATGGCATGGTATGCCAATTCAATATTACCTTCTAGTATTTTGTTGGGATGACCAAATATATGGGGGTTGTTGTCCTTGGAACAGAAGATTTTCAATTGTTTTGGGATCCCGATGGCGGATACCATGTCGAACAGATACATGGCCCTGTAATTCCAGTTAACTGATGGTCTAGAAGGTGGTATAAAATTTCGACATGTACTTAATAGAGTATGGTGAGTTTGCTCGCATTCGGTCCTCAGCGTTGTCCCTGAGCCATGGCTCAAGCTCAATATGAATCTGTTCCTTCTCTGACAGTGTACATAATCAATACAACATTCGATTTTAAATATGAAATACCCATACTTGATGCACTCTTCATGTTATACATTGTGTAAAGTTTTGTAATAATGGATTGGATGACAATTAAGTCTGTACTCCAGTCCAAGATCCCAATCATATTCTGAAAGTTCAGTAAGTTTAAAAAAGATCCACTTTATTGTGACTTACTATTACACTTGATGTTAGTCAAGCCGCAAAGGCTCCCTATTATAAAAGTTTTAGAACCAATTAGCAATATATTAGTTCAAATACTTGCTCTGGAGAAGCCACTGAGGATGATCTGCCACACACAGGTTAGAAGCGAATGATCATTCCATGATATAGTGACCGATGTACATTATATCCTGGACAGTACTCACTTCATTGCTCATTAGTATCTTGCGTGTTGATTATGCTGGACAAAGAATATGCACACACATATACTTGAATATGCTTGAATGACTTGAGCCACTTCATGAAACATTTAAAAATGTGAGGCAAGCGCATATATAGTCTTGAGCCTAGCATAGTACTTACAGACCGAATGGCCTTGAATCGCTGAATAGAAATGGTAAAAAAAAACATGTTGCATGGATGTAACAAAGAAATACACATACTGTCATTCAGTAACCATATTTTTTCCTTCCAAGAAACCTTTTTATCAGCAGGAAATCCTCTGTGAGCTAATGGCACGGTGATGATGATAAGTGATACAAAGAAACAGCTTAACAGATCATCTCACCCTCTTTGATATGATCTGAATCCATTCCAGTTCCGACCCCACGGATGTAGATCACTGTCTGCAACCCATCCTGCACAATGATTTTCTGCAAGGCCTTATCATTTTGTCAGTGTGAAATATAAACCGCCCAAATGACCGAAAAATGCATACAGCAATATTACTATCCTTATTCTCGTCGCAGTATGGGTCTGATGAATTTTTACTTGTACTAAAGTAGTCGTCAGTCACCATTACACCACCAAAATGCTATACACAAGCAATATAGAAATGAAAGCCTACTGACCCATCCAATAATATGACAATTTGATTTTGATTTGGCATTTGGTCTTGAATAAATTATGGGAGTCGTGGACGAATTTGTGTCTGGTTCACGTTGGGTTCGCAAGTCTGCAAAAGCAAGATGAGTAATAATAGCTATGGCACAGATTGATGGTGGCATTCATCTATACGACAGACCACACTCAACTGCTATTCTCCGTTACTTGAAACTTGCTTTGGCACATCTATTTATTGACTACATAGAACAGCAACCATCAAATCCCTTCTTCCACTACGCCAGCGACAAGAAATCCTCACAGTACATAGCTAGAAAATCTGAAGCCACCCAGAGCAACTGAGCAAGATATCGGTATAGAGGCATTCTTCCTGGAACTCAGGGAGGCCAACCACAGCTTTTAAAGTACTGATATTTACACTTAAGTATAGATCCCATTCCATAATGACCACGGGTTTGATTCCCTACACTGCCAGAATCAATTGAAGCAGCATTACTTTGTCTTTACAAAGCCTGTTTTCAGCATCAAGCATTTCAACATTTTAGATGCCGGGGGTGGAAAGAAGGCCATGAGGACATTATTTTGCATAGTATCAAATGTGTCGATGATGGCATATCCAATCCCACCATGGTGAGTGAGATTGGCTGTCTTTCTGTGACAAGAGGGGATACTCATTGTTGTCCATAGCGTCACGTTCTGTCCAGAGCCATTAGGAATCATTATAAGCCCGCAGAGAGGAAGCTCACTGTATGCAAGCCATGGATGCTTCATGAGCATTACTGGCGGAAACCAACAGTGGGCAACGCGATGCAAGGCCGGTAGATTCCGCTGCCTTGTTGTGTGCAGCTGCCACTGTTTGGCCACTGTGCACCTTGAGTCCCATTAGCGCTTAGCCATCATGTGGTTGATGTGTCAAGTTCAACAAATCCTACGAATCATCAAAGCAAACATTGGGAGATACCAACTTGTGAAAATGTATCTCACATGCCACACAAGCCCCGCAAGCAAGTAAATTGTTCACATTGAGTGACTTGTTTTATTTATTATATAAGCTGATCCTGTGCCACCACATCACTGGAGTGCCTCCATAAGTCTTTTTCAGTGATGGCCTCTTTGCTCCCAGCTGACCACAATTGGCATTGCATGGGTGACCACATCTTCCACATTTGCGGCAAAGCTTCCGTCAAGGACCTCCGGTGAGATGCATCGTTTCTAGCAATAGGTACATCAACAAATCTCATTTGCAGATACAAACTGAGCACTTTCAGACCGGAGTTCAAGTAAGGTATGAGTTTATTACCTGTTTCATATCATTGAATTGAGTGAATGGGATTTCATGACTCATCATTCAGAATGAAGAAGGAGCAGAGCAGAAGATAAATTGCACAGCCTTCCAGCTTGCTCCTCGTAGCATGTTGTTGCAAAGTCGATACAGGACATGCCATGAAAGTATTGATTTCTGGACAGCCTCCAATTCAAATCACATACAGTCAATCTGCAAAATGGGAACAAGCTTTTACAGTTTGTCAGAAGTGGGCACATGCACTTGCTTTATTTTATTATGTCTTATTACTTCCTTTCATTTTCGACAGGATCACTGAAGTATGACATGATAGATAGCTGGCACTTGGATTTGTACCTACTTACATCACTACACATGTTCATTATTTCCAAATTTGCCACTAGTCTTACCTTTACTCGTCGCATTAGAACTTTTAACTTCAAACGATTTTAACCAGTAAGTTCTAATGTTAATAATAATAGACAGCAAGGACAAATACAGATCCCTGACGACAATATTCTTCCTGATGTCTATCAACCAAGGTCCTTACTTATTACCATCATGTTGGCAGTATCCATCACATACAACTTCTATCTGCCCTGTTGGACTCCTTACACCAGAAGACTATGTCCTGCATCGATGCTCAGCTTCCCCATAAAAATAGAAAACGATGCCATAAAGTGTACTACTATGGCGTTCTGCATGATACAATAGCGAAGCAAAGGATAAGATTGGTGATGACCTTCAAGGTGGAGAGATGCTCTTTGGAAGGCTGAAGTGACGAAAGAGTCTAAAGGGAAACTGGTGATGAGGATGAAGAAGAAGACGAGGAGGTGGATGAGGAGGGAGCATAATATGCACGATATACTAATATCTCGTTTTTGCATCCATCGAAAGAGGCAGATGGTTTTCATTCACCCAGATATCTAAGCCGTATCTAATGAATGCCATCTGGTGTGTAAACACAACATCACATCCTTATGTAGTACTCACCACAATCTTGAATTCCTGGGTATCCTGGAACTTGGGCCTTACCACGACCCAAGTGAATGGGATGAATCAGCAATAGCCCTGCCTGTAGTCATACACAGAAAAACAAATTAGCGCACTGATAAGTATGGATCATGAGCTGAGAATCACAATGCCATTGGATTGGGAGCAGGGGTGGTTGTAGGTACCAGAGCGATGGTTTGAGATGGGCTGGTGCTACTGTGGCAAAAGGAACGATGCTGTTAATTAGGATCGTTCTCCACACACATTGTGCTACCTCGCCAAAATGAAGTTTACCAAGTTGAAAGTTTTATTGCGATTGAAAGCCCACTGTGAAATGAGACAAAGTCGACCTTAAAACTGGAGACAACCAAACCATGGCCCTTTGATGTTCCATGGTATAAAGTCTCAATGATATCAATGAGCTAACACAGATATTCATCAGACCTCATTAAATATGTGAAGGGGATATATTACTTCTTGTTTATTATCCATGAGATTACTATGAGATATTGTACATTAGCTAAGAGAACTAACATAAAAGAGAGGAAAATATATATCTTATTATTGTTATCAGTCCCCAAATCAATCATAATATGCTGAAGTTGCGATAACAGAACATGACTGTGTACACATCATACAATTCGTACATCTATTCTTCTCATCAGCATCCATTACACCATACCTCCTCAAACAACTGAGAGAAATCAGAAATACCACACACCTTATTGAAATCTGGAACCTCCATAATGGTCACAAGATAAATGATAGCAAATTTCTGCACCCTTTTCCGCGACAGCAACGTAGGATGACTCGACCATGACCATAAGTACACTGTGACTCGTGAGTCCCAGTCATGTCCGAAGCAGATGAAAACGATTCAGAATCCATGGCTTCATCTACGTGCCAGCATGAAGGGAGATAGGAGACGAAATAGGACATTGGTGGTGGCGGAAGACTTGAACCCTCAACTTGAAGGATCTCAAGACTCATAGAGTTAGAGATGTCATTGTCGCATGTGATGATTAAATACTACAGAGCTGTTGTCAATACACATATAACATACAAGTCAAATATGAGAAGGGGTGGGACAATATGAAGGTCAATTAGATACAAGCAAGTTTTATTAGAGGTAACAATTTTTAATACATGTTCAAATTAGTGAGAATTCACATTTGGAGATGTTGAGTTTATTCCTACTCTCATTTGCATAGACATCGGCAGTGCGACACAAATAAAAACAGGAATGAATTTACCACTTCAGAAATGCAGAGGAAAAATGAGATTTGGCGGTTGAACTTGCTGAGATATGAGGCAAAGCAGTAATCAATATGATATGAAATAATGCGAAATCGTACCCATCAAGCTTGTAGATGTACCCAAAGCCTTTAGAAGAAAAGTGCTCGATATCACATGACAACATGCCAGACCACAGAATCTATCTATAGCACATATACATTGGCGGTATGAAGATGCAAATGAAAATAAGAACAAACTCACTACTTAATGCCAAGCTACAGTGGAAGGAGATTTAGTTCTTGAAGGCATTGAGGTGTAAGGCAAAATAACAACACTCTACTGGAACCAGTACATTTGCAATCCCAATCAAACGAGGAGACAAAACCTATAAAGTGAGAAAGCATGCCTGATACTTTCAGGAACAGAGTATGTCCTCGGACATAAATCAACTGTGAGTGTAAGATCAGAAATCAACAGAATCTGGGGTGGAACAGCATAAATACCGATGGAATAATTATTGACCGAATACAAGTACATACCACGAACGAATGGCAAGCAGTTGCTACTTCTCCAAAAATCATCATATATGCTGATAACATGCATGCATCATTGGAAAGAAGGTAGAACTGAAAACAAGGAAAACACTTGCCACTTAGGAACTGCGGCAGAGAGTCGAGATTTGGGCTTTAATATCACTGGGTAATAAAGATAACTAGCTGTTACCTGGCAACTGGTAACTGGTGTACCTACCTATCAGCGCATATTAGATATGATCTAAAAGTGGCAAAACTTGAATGCATACGACGATATGCTTGACACTCTAAGATTATACCCTAGAGCACAGGAATTTTGTCATTAGCCTGTAAGTGAAAACATTGAACGAATATCACATGGAATAATCTAAAGGTCAAAGAAGTACAATTGCTGTCAATCGAATACAAGTACAAGATCAGTTTCACTATGGATGAACATTAGCAGAATGAAAGTCCAAAGAAGAATATGAATAAACTACTGCCCAAATCTATAGCTACGTCCCCGAATGGAAATTACAACTGTCGAACACATTATCAGTATGAAGATTCCAACTAAAATGGGAAAAAACTCACCATTTAAGAAGGAAGTTTGGTCATTGAAGGAACGAGACAAGCAGTATCGCTACGGTTGGTACCAGTGCACATGTAATCCCTATTAACACGCATTAGAAGTATGCAAAAGAGAGGAAAGGGAACAGAAAGCGTGTCTTTCAGGAACGACGACACTGGACACTATGTTGATGTAAGGAAATTTGATGCAGCATCCATAGATGTTGTCGTCCTCGCAAAGAAAAGGTGACTGATGTAGTTCTTAAAGTGGAATCGATGTAAGAGAGCAGAAGGATTGAAATAACATACAGAAAACTGGCAGGAGGCTAGGCCAACTTAGGCAGCGAGAGGTGAATAGTTTGATCATAGCGAATGTGGTTTGATGCCAGAAAGAGTCAGAATGAGAGGTAAAGGAATAGAGGGTAGTTTGGGTTCGGGTGCGCAACTATAAGAGTCTAAATACGTCTTGAAAACATATCGGCTTCAATTGGGTGGGGAACAGTCATTCAAGGGTTACTTCTCGACAGGTGGGAAAAACCATTTTAGGTATTGATAAGTCAGGAGAAAGAGAAGGTGGACAGCGCATGAAGATATCTGGATCAGAATGGGAACGGCACAGAAAGCTGGGAGACCGAATTCGAAAGTGTGAGTCATAATCGTGAAATTGCAGGATGTGGTAAAACCAGGAACATCTTTTGAAGAAGCTGGGAACTTGGAAGTGACGTCGTTTGAAGCTTAAAGCTAGAAAGTCCAGTGTGGGGTCTTCTAGTTCTTCCAGCTTGAAGAATTTGAGCCGGAAGGTTTGTCACTGATTGAGATTATTCATTGAAGTAATGAGAGTTTGGATGTATAATTATTATCTGAAGAAATGGTGATGAGATGGGCATGAAATTTGAAGCACTAGTAGAACAGGAGATGCCCAAGTAACAATTGAAAATCATGCCAGCACACAGGGCAACCGAGGGCAGAGACTGCGCTAGTCAGTAGTAATAGCAACATGGCAACATAACGAGAGAGAGCTGAAGCTAACAGTGGAACTCTGAAAGTTAGAAAACTAGATGTCGGCCCGATGGTGAAAGAAGTCAAGTTCAAGGTCAAAGTTAAAACATTAAAGCTTTAAAGACGTAAAACTGGGAAGGTGGGCGATTATTGATTGGCGTGTTTCAATTCCGTGGGAGCTTTGGTGAGGCAGCTTGTGACATGTGACATGTGAGTGACCATATGATGTTTACCCACTCTCACTTGATCTCACTGTCCGACTCTGTCGCAATACTTATATTGATTTGTACAGATGTATATGTATACTTTGGCGCTAGCTAATTCAGAAAGAATGATCATTCTTCTGTTAAAGGATCTATTCTACTCTTGCTCGGGATCTGTAGCCCTTGTTTTCTGTGAGGCTAACACTTGCATGTGTTCTCCATTGAAGTGTTTGATCAGAAAACCCATACAATTTCCGAAGCTCGTTTAAGCATATAGTACCTTCAACTGGGTTGAATCCCATTGGGCTGACAGTTTCAAAAAGCCCAAGATATCTATCTGGAAAGACAAATATATTTTGCAAGAATGCATGATAAAATGTACCCAGGACTGTATCAAGACCGTTTATATCGCCAAGACGAACATGTTCCATTCCTGGAGTGTCATAACAAGTCCATGTATCAAGCTAGCTTTAAGTTTTTCACTTTCAGTTGCATAATCAATACAATAATCATGTACATGACACGACCATACCATACCTTCTTCAGTCTCGAATGTTTGATGGGCGATGAATATATGCGCAACTTCAAAGAGATTGTCATCATTCAAAATACCAATTTCATCCTGGACATTCTGTGAATTCAAGCAAGTTGTTTTCCAGTTCGACTTGCCATTCAAATATTCATGCCACATAAGTGCCCTGATGTTAATGTTAAATGTCAATTTGTAAATAGATTAGAATGAAAGTACCTGCAGAAGAGAATTCAAACAGGAATATCTATCATATAAATTAGAATCAAACTTGATACTTGAACAAGCTACAGGCTAACATACCAGGAATAGTTACTTATCCATTGCTGTATCATATGCTTGTAGATTAACTGTATTCTCCAAGCAGCACACATTCAGCAATAAAAGCATACGCTTCTACAACTTGGTCTGCTGTATTTGGAAGATTGTACATTAGCCATGCTCCTGGAGCACATTGTGGAACCTACCTGGCGGTTCACCAGCCAAAACTAAATAGAAGTAATAAGAGATGTGGTACAACAATAAAATAAAATAAGCGCATGACTTCTGACAGATTCCAGAAGCTTATCCTTTCTCCAGACTGACTGTATGTGATTTGAACTGGAGAACATCCACCGTCGACGAGTACTTTACGAACATCATATTTATTAATCATATTTGAAAGTCTCTGAAAGATGTCGTAAGCATGGAGCAGTCAAACATTATTTCATAGTAGATATTTTTCAGCACAAGAACTTCCCACAACATTCGGATTCCTCCCTTGACTCAACATGAATTTTCGCCAGAGTACTTCCCAGTACTCCAAAACACCCCAATGTCATATAAATGACCATCATGACTCCTGACAATACTGCCCCTCCTACAGCACCTTCAACAATTCCTTTGACAATGTGGTATCTTTTCAGTTTTAAGATTTCTGGCCCAAGTGCGGCAGACACAACACAGAGCAGGGTTGGCACCACGACGGTAAATAAGGCGAAGACTCCCTTGGTTGAAAAAAGGTAGGGATGAAAGATGGCCAATACCAGGGATGGTATCACACTCCCGACTCCACCGATGGTCGCTGCATACTTTAAATCAAGTTCTTTTTTTGCATGGCACATAATTGCATTACCCAATGGTCTGTTTATGAGTCATTCGATGGTTTATATTACTACAGATGATTTACAAACAATAATATCACACACACTGAGATACCAATGACAACGTAGATGATAGATCTTAATATAAAACTTAAAGCATTTGTGTCCGTCAGTTGGTATTCATAATGGTATGAGAAAGTTTATGGCTTACCGAAATACGAATCTGGGGCACATGTTCAAAAAGCTAGGAAAAATAACTGAAATTCGGTTTTGATTTGTTTCCAGTACCAAGGTATTCACTCTCCCAAGGTGATCAATTGATCATGTGTACAGCAACCACTTCACGACCTTACTCCGAGTCAGTACTTGTCTTGACGAGACCATCTCTACCACCATCACCAAAGGCCTACCCTCCCTTTAGACCTGGCTTGACGCCATAACTAACCACCTATATATTCACCCAGAATCTATATGATTATCACCTTGCAAGTGACCTGGCATGACTTTTAGACAACATTTCTATCCCAACAGGTTGGCCACTACTAATCATCTCAGGAACAACGTCAACACTGCCCTGCATCTACCCCAAGATGACTACTTGGCCCTCACACTGCAAGGCAATTGGAACATCCCTGTTGGCACAGATTTTGCCCATTGCCTCCCACTTGGGCCTTTCTCTGATGTCGCAACCATGTTAACTGGCCTTGAAGCTTATGAACCATCCAATGTTAACATTGATCTCATCACCACAGTCATTCGCTCAGCCGCCTTCATGGGTAATTACTATATCCTGCACTATGAAAACTGTGCAATAACTGTCTCGACGTCTAGATCATTTCCACATTCGGGTCAGAGCGTTTGTCAAGAACCTCTGGTTAGATTTGTTGCTTGCAGCAATAGGTACGTCAACAAATCTCATTGGCAGATACAACTGAACACCTTTAGGCAGACTGGAGTTCAACCATGCTAGTAATGACTAAATTATCACTCGATGCAATCTTTGCCATGCTTACGACATCTTTCAGAGACTTTCAAATATGATTAATAAATATGATGTTCGTAAAGTACTCGTCGACGGTGGATGTTCTCCAGTTCAAATCACATACAGTCAGTCTGGAGAAAGGATAAGCTTCTGGAATCTGTCAGAAGTCATGCGCTTATTTTATTTTATTGTTGTACCACATCTCTTATTACTTCTATTTAGTTTTGGCTGGTGAACCGCCAGGTAGGTTCCACAATGTGCTCCAGGAGCATGGCTAATGTACAATCTTCCAAATACAGCAGACCAAGTTGTAGAAGCGTATGCTTTTATTGCTGAATGTGTGCTGCTTGGAGAATACAGTTAATCTACAAGCATATGATACAGCAATGGATAAGTAACTATTCCTGGTATGTTAGCCTGTAGCTTGTTCAAGTATCAAGTTTGATTCTAATTTATATGATAGATATTCCTGTTTGAATTCTCTTCTGCAGGTACTTTCATTCTAATCTATTTACAAATTGACATTTAACATTAACATCAGGGCACTTATGTGGCATGAATATTTGAATGGCAAGTCGAACTGGAAAACAACTTGCTTGAATTCACAGAATGTCCAGGATGAAATTGGTATTTTGAATGATGACAATCTCTTTGAAGTTGCGCATATATTCATCGCCCATCAAACATTCGAGACTGAAGAAGGTATGGTATGGTCGTGTCATGTACATGATTATTGTATTGATTATGCAACTGAAAGTGAAAAACTTAAAGCTAGCTTGATACATGGACTTGTTATGACACTCCAGGAATGGAACATGTTCGTCTTGGCGATATAAACGGTCTTGATACAGTCCTGGGTACATTTTATCATGCATTCTTGCAAAATATATTTGTCTTTCCAGATAGATATCTTGGGCTTTTTGAAACTGTCAGCCCAATGGGATTCAACCCAGTTGAAGGTACTATATGCTTAAACGAGCTTCGGAAATTGTATGGGTTTTCTGATCAAACACTTCAATGGAGAACACATGCAAGTGTTAGCCTCACAGAAAACAAGGGCTACAGATCCCGAGCAAGAGTAGAATAGATCCTTTAACAGAAGAATGATCATTCTTTCTGAATTAGCTAGCGCCAAAGTATACATATACATCTGTACAAATCAATATAAGTATTGCGACAGAGTCGGACAGTGAGATCAAGTGAGAGTGGGTAAACATCATATGGTCACTCACATGTCACATGTCACAAGCTGCCTCACCAAAGCTCCCACGGAATTGAAACACGCCAATCAATAATCGCCCACCTTCCCAGTTTTACGTCTTTAAAGCTTTAATGTTTTAACTTTGACCTTGAACTTGACTTCTTTCACCATCGGGCCGACATCTAGTTTTCTAACTTTCAGAGTTCCACTGTTAGCTTCAGCTCTCTCTCGTTATGTTGCCATGTTGCTATTACTACTGACTAGCGCAGTCTCTGCCCTCGGTTGCCCTGTGTGCTGGCATGATTTTCAATTGTTACTTGGGCATCTCCTGTTCTACTAGTGCTTCAAATTTCATGCCCATCTCATCACCATTTCTTCAGATAATAATTATACATCCAAACTCTCATTACTTCAATGAATAATCTCAATCAGTGACAAACCTTCCGGCTCAAATTCTTCAAGCTGGAAGAACTAGAAGACCCCACACTGGACTTTCTAGCTTTAAGCTTCAAACGACGTCACTTCCAAGTTCCCAGCTTCTTCAAAAGATGTTCCTGGTTTTACCACATCCTGCAATTTCACGATTATGACTCACACTTTCGAATTCGGTCTCCCAGCTTTCTGTGCCGTTCCCATTCTGATCCAGATATCTTCATGCGCTGTCCACCTTCTCTTTCTCCTGACTTATCAATACCTAAAATGGTTTTCCCACCTGTCGAGAAGTAACCCTTGAATGACTGTTCCCCACCCAATTGAAGCCGATATGTTTTCAAGACGTATTTAGACTCTTATAGTTGCGCACCCGAACCCAAACTACCCTCTATTCCTTTACCTCTCATTCTGACTCTTTCTGGCATCAAACCACATTCGCTATGATCAAACTATTCACCTCTCGCTGCCTAAGTTGGCCTAGCCTCCTGCCAGTTTTCTGTATGTTATTTCAATCCTTCTGCTCTCTTACATCGATTCCACTTTAAGAACTACATCAGTCACCTTTTCTTTGCGAGGACGACAACATCTATGGATGCTGCATCAAATTTCCTTACATCAACATAGTGTCCAGTGTCGTCGTTCCTGAAAGACACGCTTTCTGTTCCCTTTCCTCTCTTTTGCATACTTCTAATGCGTGTTAATAGGGATTACATGTGCACTGGTACCAACCGTAGCGATACTGCTTGTCTCGTTCCTTCAATGACCAAACTTCCTTCTTAAATGGTGAGTTTTTTCCCATTTTAGTTGGAATCTTCATACTGATAATGTGTTCGACAGTTGTAATTTCCATTCGGGGACGTAGCTATAGATTTGGGCAGTAGTTTATTCATATTCTTCTTTGGACTTTCATTCTGCTAATGTTCATCCATAGTGAAACTGATCTTGTACTTGTATTCGATTGACAGCAATTGTACTTCTTTGACCTTTAGATTATTCCATGTGATATTCGTTCAATGTTTTCACTTACAGGCTAATGACAAAATTCCTGTGCTCTAGGGTATAATCTTAGAGTGTCAAGCATATCGTCGTATGCATTCAAGTTTTGCCACTTTTAGATCATATCTAATATGCGCTGATAGGTAGGTACACCAGTTACCAGTTGCCAGGTAACAGCTAGTTATCTTTATTACCCAGTGATATTAAAGCCCAAATCTCGACTCTCTGCCGCAGTTCCTAAGTGGCAAGTGTTTTCCTTGTTTTCAGTTCTACCTTCTTTCCAATGATGCATGCATGTTATCAGCATATATGATGATTTTTGGAGAAGTAGCAACTGCTTGCCATTCGTTCGTGGTATGTACTTGTATTCGGTCAATAATTATTCCATCGGTATTTATGCTGTTCCACCCCAGATTCTGTTGATTTCTGATCTTACACTCACAGTTGATTTATGTCCGAGGACATACTCTGTTCCTGAAAGTATCAGGCATGCTTTCTCACTTTATAGGTTTTGTCTCCTCGTTTGATTGGGATTGCAAATGTACTGGTTCCAGTAGAGTGTTGTTATTTTGCCTTACACCTCAATGCCTTCAAGAACTAAATCTCCTTCCACTGTAGCTTGGCATTAAGTAGTGAGTTTGTTCTTATTTTCATTTGCATCTTCATACCGCCAATGTATATGTGCTATAGATAGATTCTGTGGTCTGGCATGTTGTCATGTGATATCGAGCACTTTTCTTCTAAAGGCTTTGGGTACATCTACAAGCTTGATGGGTACGATTTCGCATTATTTCATATCATATTGATTACTGCTTTGCCTCATATCTCAGCAAGTTCAACCGCCAAATCTCATTTTTCCTCTGCATTTCTGAAGTGGTAAATTCATTCCTGTTTTTATTTGTGTCGCACTGCCGATGTCTATGCAAATGAGAGTAGGAATAAACTCAACATCTCCAAATGTGAATTCTCACTAATTTGAACATGTATTAAAAATTGTTACCTCTAATAAAACTTGCTTGTATCTAATTGACCTTCATATTGTCCCACCCCTTCTCATATTTGACTTGTATGTTATATGTGTATTGACAACAGCTCTGTAGTATTTAATCATCACATGCGACAATGACATCTCTAACTCTATGAGTCTTGAGATCCTTCAAGTTGAGGGTTCAAGTCTTCCGCCACCACCAATGTCCTATTTCGTCTCCTATCTCCCTTCATGCTGGCACGTAGATGAAGCCATGGATTCTGAATCGTTTTCATCTGCTTCGGACATGACTGGGACTCACGAGTCACAGTGTACTTATGGTCATGGTCGAGTCATCCTACGTTGCTGTCGCGGAAAAGGGTGCAGAAATTTGCTATCATTTATCTTGTGACCATTATGGAGGTTCCAGATTTCAATAAGGTGTGTGGTATTTCTGATTTCTCTCAGTTGTTTGAGGAGGTATGGTGTAATGGATGCTGATGAGAAGAATAGATGTACGAATTGTATGATGTGTACACAGTCATGTTCTGTTATCGCAACTTCAGCATATTATGATTGATTTGGGGACTGATAACAATAATAAGATATATATTTTCCTCTCTTTTATGTTAGTTCTCTTAGCTAATGTACAATATCTCATAGTAATCTCATGGATAATAAACAAGAAGTAATATATCCCCTTCACATATTTAATGAGGTCTGATGAATATCTGTGTTAGCTCATTGATATCATTGAGACTTTATACCATGGAACATCAAAGGGCCATGGTTTGGTTGTCTCCAGTTTTAAGGTCGACTTTGTCTCATTTCACAGTGGGCTTTCAATCGCAATAAAACTTTCAACTTGGTAAACTTCATTTTGGCGAGGTAGCACAATGTGTGTGGAGAACGATCCTAATTAACAGCATCGTTCCTTTTGCCACAGTAGCACCAGCCCATCTCAAACCATCGCTCTGGTACCTACAACCACCCCTGCTCCCAATCCAATGGCATTGTGATTCTCAGCTCATGATCCATACTTATCAGTGCGCTAATTTGTTTTTCTGTGTATGACTACAGGCAGGGCTATTGCTGATTCATCCCATTCACTTGGGTCGTGGTAAGGCCCAAGTTCCAGGATACCCAGGAATTCAAGATTGTGGTGAGTACTACATAAGGATGTGATGTTGTGTTTACACACCAGATGGCATTCATTAGATACGGCTTAGATATCTGGGTGAATGAAAACCATCTGCCTCTTTCGATGGATGCAAAAACGAGATATTAGTATATCGTGCATATTATGCTCCCTCCTCATCCACCTCCTCGTCTTCTTCTTCATCCTCATCACCAGTTTCCCTTTAGACTCTTTCGTCACTTCAGCCTTCCAAAGAGCATCTCTCCACCTTGAAGGTCATCACCAATCTTATCCTTTGCTTCGCTATTGTATCATGCAGAACGCCATAGTAGTACACTTTATGGCATCGTTTTCTATTTTTATGGGGAAGCTGAGCATCGATGCAGGACATAGTCTTCTGGTGTAAGGAGTCCAACAGGGCAGATAGAAGTTGTATGTGATGGATACTGCCAACATGATGGTAATAAGTAAGGACCTTGGTTGATAGACATCAGGAAGAATATTGTCGTCAGGGATCTGTATTTGTCCTTGCTGTCTATTATTATTAACATTAGAACTTACTGGTTAAAATCGTTTCGAAGTTAAAAGTTCTAATGCGACGAGTAAAGGTAAGACTAGTGGCAAATTTGGAAATAATGAACATGTGTAGTGATGTAAGTAGGTACAAATCCAAGTGCCAGCTATCTATCATGTCATACTTCAGTGATCCTGTCGAAAATGAAAGGAAGTAATAAGACATAATAAAATAAAGCAAGTGCATGTGCCCACTTCTGACAAACTGTAAAAGCTTGTTCCCATTTTGCAGATTGACTGTATGTGATTTGAATTGGAGGCTGTCCAGAAATCAATACTTTCATGGCATGTCCTGTATCGACTTTGCAACAACATGCTACGAGGAGCAAGCTGGAAGGCTGTGCAATTTATCTTCTGCTCTGCTCCTTCTTCATTCTGAATGATGAGTCATGAAATCCCATTCACTCAATTCAATGATATGAAACAGGTAATAAACTCATACCTTACTTGAACTCCGGTCTGAAAGTGCTCAGTTTGTATCTGCAAATGAGATTTGTTGATGTACCTATTGCTAGAAACGATGCATCTCACCGGAGGTCCTTGACGGAAGCTTTGCCGCAAATGTGGAAGATGTGGTCACCCATGCAATGCCAATTGTGGTCAGCTGGGAGCAAAGAGGCCATCACTGAAAAAGACTTATGGAGGCACTCCAGTGATGTGGTGGCACAGGATCAGCTTATATAATAAATAAAACAAGTCACTCAATGTGAACAATTTACTTGCTTATGGGGCTTGTGTGGCATGTGAGATACATTTTCACAAGTTGGTATCTCCCAATGTTTGCTTTGATGATTCGTAGGATTTGTTGAACTTGACACATCAACCACATGATGGCTAAGCGCTAATGGGACTCAAGGTGCACAGTGGCCAAACAGTGGCAGCTGCACACAACAAGGCAGCGGAATCTACCGGCCTTGCATCGCGTTGCCCACTGTTGGTTTCCGCCAGTAATGCTCATGAAGCATCCATGGCTTGCATACAGTGAGCTTCCTCTCTGCGGGCTTATAATGATTCCTAATGGCTCTGGACAGAACGTGACGCTATGGACAACAATGAGTATCCCCTCTTGTCACAGAAAGACAGCCAATCTCACTCACCATGGTGGGATTGGATATGCCATCATCGACACATTTGATACTATGCAAAATAATGTCCTCATGGCCTTCTTTCCACCCCGGCATCTAAAATGTTGAAATGCTTGATGCTGAAAACAGGCTTTGTAAAGACAAAGTAATGCTGCTTCAATTGATTCTGGCAGTGTAGGGAATCAAACCCGTGGTCATTATGGAATGGGATCTATACTTAAGTGTAAATATCAGTACTTTAAAAGCTGTGGTTGGCCTCCCTGAGTTCCAGGAAGAATGCCTCTATACCGATATCTTGCTCAGTTGCTCTGGGTGGCTTCAGATTTTCTAGCTATGTACTGTGAGGATTTCTTGTCGCTGGCGTAGTGGAAGAAGGGATTTGATGGTTGCTGTTCTATGTAGTCAATAAATAGATGTGCCAAAGCAAGTTTCAAGTAACGGAGAATAGCAGTTGAGTGTGGTCTGTCGTATAGATGAATGCCACCATCAATCTGTGCCATAGCTATTATTACTCATCTTGCTTTTGCAGACTTGCAACCAACGTGAACCAGACACAAATTCGTCCACGACTCCCATAATTTATTCAAGACCAAATGCCAAATCAAAATCAAATTGTCATATTATTGGATGGGTCAGTAGGCTTTCATTTCTATATTGCTTGTGTATAGCATTTTGGTGGTGTAATGGTGACTGACGACTACTTTAGTACAAGTAAAAATTCATCAGACCCATACTGCGACGAGAATAAGGATAGTAATATTGCTGTATGCATTTTTCGGTCATTTGGGCGGTTTATATTTCACACTGACAAAATGATAAGGCCTTGCAGAAAATCATTGTGCAGGATGGGTTGCAGACAGTGATCTACATCCGTGGGGTCGGAACTGGAATGGATTCAGATCATATCAAAGAGGGTGAGATGATCTGTTAAGCTGTTTCTTTGTATCACTTATCATCATCACCGTGCCATTAGCTCACAGAGGATTTCCTGCTGATAAAAAGGTTTCTTGGAAGGAAAAAATATGGTTACTGAATGACAGTATGTGTATTTCTTTGTTACATCCATGCAACATGTTTTTTTTTACCATTTCTATTCAGCGATTCAAGGCCATTCGGTCTGTAAGTACTATGCTAGGCTCAAGACTATATATGCGCTTGCCTCACATTTTTAAATGTTTCATGAAGTGGCTCAAGTCATTCAAGCATATTCAAGTATATGTGTGTGCATATTCTTTGTCCAGCATAATCAACACGCAAGATACTAATGAGCAATGAAGTGAGTACTGTCCAGGATATAATGTACATCGGTCACTATATCATGGAATGATCATTAAACTTCTAACCTGTGTGTGGCAGATCATCCTCAGTGGCTTCTCCAGAGCAAGTATTTGAACTAATATATTGCTAATTGGTTCTAAAACTTTTATAATAGGGAGCCTTTATGCGGCTTGACTAACATCAAGTGTAATAGTAAGTCACAATAAAGTGGATCTTTTTTAAACTTACTGAACTTTCAGAATATGATTGGGATCTTGGACTGGAGTACAGACTTAATTGTCATCCAATCCATTATTACAAAACTTTACACAATGTATAACATGAAGAGTGCATCAAGTATGGGTATTTCATATTTAAAATCGAATGTTGTATTGATTATGTACACTGTCAGAGAAGGAACAGATTCAT
Organism: Cyathus striatus; assembly: GCA_025738555.1. Lineage (NCBI taxonomy): Eukaryota > Fungi > Basidiomycota > Agaricomycetes > Agaricales > Nidulariaceae > Cyathus > Cyathus striatus. Next base: position 1,925,659 of record JAOVFP010000015.1, on the reverse strand, counting down.
ATTGAGCTTGAGCCATGGCTCAGGGACAACGCTGAGGACCGAATGCGAGCAAACTCACCATACTCTATTAAGTACATGTCGAAATTTTATACCACCTTCTAGACCATCAGTTAACTGGAATTACAGGGCCATGTATCTGTTCGACATGGTATCCGCCATCGGGATCCCAAAACAATTGAAAATCTTCTGTTCCAAGGACAACAACCCCCATATATTTGGTCATCCCAACAAAATACTAGAAGGTAATATTGAATTGGCATACCATGCCATAGGAATCCATGAGCAACGACTGGACTTTGTAAGCAGTCTGCAATGTTTAGTCTATTGATTTTATTGACTAATCTTTGAAGAATGTCCTGAAGTTGTTCAAGAGCGGCAATAACAGACAGCACCTTGAGCAGGTAAGTGGAACCGAAAGAAGTGTAAATGCAACTCAATCTTTGAATGATAGGTCTGGTTCCCTGGTATGACTACATGTATATTTTGATTACATGCTGAAATAGTAACACTTAACTTTTTGGACAGGAACACGCTCCGACATATGTAGATTTGACTAATTATGTGGTATTCTTACTAAGCAATCATCTTCAGGTAGGCGGAGGGAGTGCAAACAAGGATTTATCCTATGTATGTTTAACATGGATGGTTGTATGTCTATATTCACCTGTTTCTGTCCTAAATCTAAAATTTTAGGCAAGGATGGACAGCATTGTTAGATATGATGTAAATGAGCTAATGCACTATATTTGTCCCAGTACACCATGGGGGCTCCACCTGCCAAAAGAGTATGTTGTTCCAATACATGAATTTTACCTTTATTAACTAAGATCATCCGAAACAGCTCTCTTATTGGTAAATACAAAATGTCGGCTGCAACAGCACGTCAATTTCCAATAGGTGTGAATGATACCACCTGTGAAAGGTACCATATGTCCGCTCAGGAACAAGAAGATTTATTACCTCCAGTACTACGCAATTATCTTGTGGTCAACAGAGAAGAAATTGTTCTACAGCTACTTCCCCTGGAAGTAGAAATAAAGGAATGGTGGGATACAGTGACCTCTAGAACTTGCTAGAAGGCACTGAGTGGCAAGAAGACGGGATGAGAAAGGGGTTGACTTCAGACCGCTTGTTGAACATTGGAGACGGGTTGTTGTGAGGGGGAGGGGAGGGAAGGGGGAGGAGACAGGGAAGGACTATGAAGAGAAGGATTGGAGGAAGAAGAAGAGGTTTGTGAATGGGCGCAGCAGGAAGCGGACGTGGAAGGGGGAAAAGAGGAAGGGTGTTATGAGCGGGAAGAAAAGCCGAGGTTTCATCGCCGAATGTGCTTATGACAACATTCTCATCACACGACCACCTGCCGATACCTATGGGGGAGCCTGCTGCATCAGGAGGCGGTATCGGTGATGTCGAGATGGACGATAAGATACCTCACTCATACATTCACTGCAAAACATTTGAAAGGATTGCACCTTTCATCTACGCTGATATCTCCCTTTTCCCAAGCCCTCAATCTATGAGAGGCTTTCTATTTGGTGATAACGCCTCTCTGCCACCTCTCACATCACTGCCGCCACTGCATCATTTCCCACTGTTGCCCTTGCCATTCATTGATACACAAACCCATATGACATGCCACATGAAGCTTCTCTGTTGACATCATCCATTCTATGGGAGACTTCTGCATCGACACCATCCCTGATATCAGTTACCAGCCCCCTCTCCCAATGTAAAGCCATCCCCCAAGGACTTCTGTGCTCACTGCTGAGGAAGATGAATCATCTCAATGGCTCATGATCAGTCCTTGTCGTGAAGAGGGAGTCGTGCATGTCGGTGCCTTGCCTGGCGGTGTGGGTGGCCATGATGTCCTGCACCACCTCTTCCTCCCTAGAGACATCAACCCAGAGCACAACATTTTCACCCAGTCTTTTTCGTCTTGGTGACCTCCTTGTAGGTGTCATCACCACCTCTAATACTGTCAGTGCACCATGCCCATGTGGTGTCCTCGTTGGTGAAGTCGGAGAACCCACAGCCGCATCTGGGAGGGTGAGGGTGAATGTGGTATGGCCTGGTAATGTTGCGTTTCTTCAGGGTAGCAGCATGCCATGGCTGCTAGTGGGTTTTGAAAGTAGCTGTAGTGGGTTGAGCAAAGGTAAATCGTAGTTGGGAGAAATGGCAAACACTGCCAAAACTCCGCAGAACCAGCTCTATATATACCAGAGAGTGGATTGAATGTTTTGAATTGTAAGTGTTATATAACACTGACGTATATGGGTCTTTCAGTACTAGTGAATTTGAATTTGGCAGCCACTGTAACTCTTTTTCCATCAGCTTTATGTTGTCCCCTATTCATTCTTTTAATACAATCTCCCCAACAATACTATTCAAATTCTTGAGATAGTGGGTTCTCATGGGCTATCGGCTAGTTTGTATACAACCGGTATCCTTGGTTTACTGTTTAGTCCGGGGGTGCATGAGCCCTATTAGGGTCTGACTCGCTCAATTGCGTGGTTGTGGTGTGTCCGGCCATGACTGACTCTGGAATTTGTATGCTTGAATTTGATCTGTCAAAGAGACTGGATACAGGAAAAGTTTTCATTCAACGTTCAAGCACGACAATACATTCAGCACATATGAGGTTCACCTCTTTCCAGGCATACCACAATACAATGGTGCCCAAGCGACTGTGGAATAATAGGCAATGAATGAGCAAAAGATACCCTCTACCTAGGGAATGCACAGACTGCATCCTCCCTGCATTCAATTCTGCCTCTAGACTCCCTTACTTGTATTTCAATCTCACAACCAGCAGAGGTCAATGCCAAGAACAGTACACTACAGTTGGAGTTCAGCTAGGTTCTGCTATGTACCTATTTGTTTTGATGGGGAGTGAAGTGTATTGGCAGAAGGCAGAGAGGGCGATGGATGTTATTAGGAAGGTGAAGCTGCCTCATGGGGATGATGTCCATCTTTAGGGAGTATGTGAATGCACAGTATGCTTGCTTGAAGCTTTTAATTGTTGGTAGTTAGTATGGACCAGGGGTGTAAGTATGTCCATGTAAACTTCTTGGACCAGGTTGGTTGCTTCTGGATTCTTCTGTGACCACTGTACCCAACTGTACCAACCGCCCTCATAATTTCTACACAGCTCATATACTTGTCATCCATAGGATTTGTTTTATGGTTAATCATTAGTACCAAAGGACTCTAAAAGGAACTACATAGCTTTTGGAACATGTTACATTATGTAAGTTTCAGGTTCACAAGTGCTCGGCTTGATGAGGTTCAACGTTACAATAGAATGGTAATGCATAAAATTCTAGTAATGGAACACATTACAGACAACTTTCACAAAGAGATTCATTCTGTCATGGACCCAGGACATTTGACCAGCCATCAACCTCCTTCTACCTGCCATTGTTATGTAGCTAGGTAATAATAATATTTACAAGAGCTCAGCTTGGCAGCGGTGTGACAGTACCGGTCAATACCAGTCATACTATTTGAGTTCTCTAATGATTACAAATCGATGATGCAGATAACTCCAATGACAGAGAACATTAAACAACCTTCACAAAGAAGTCCATTCTTCTGTACTAATCATGAACCCAGAACCTTCAACCAGCCATCGTTAAGGAGCTATAGCGAATACTGCTGCATGAACTTTTCTTCCAGCAGAAGCAAAGGTTCAACCAGGTTCGGATGTAAATTGAGTGCATCACAAAGTGCTTGGGGCAGAGAGGCGCTGTAAAACAGATGAATGGATTGTTTCATTGGTATTCTCGTTGATCCCTGTAGGAAATTCTCGCTGCTTATGTTTTTCACGGCGCCATCGACGCATAATATGTGCTCTGGAGATATTTTCCCTGAGATTCTGATTAGTACTGATACTGAAGTACATGTTAAAACAGCTTACGAATGAGGATTCTGCAGTCCCCATGAAGGTACTGGCTGTAGTTGCTGCAACAAGCACTCAGTATCAAACCCAATTAAATCCTCAATATTTGCCTAATAAACGACTCGTTAAGAAGCAAATATATATGTGAATTTGAATGTATGATAAGCCAAAGGAGGCTCAAGTCCGCAAAACCATGTTCACAGTAACCTCCACCAACCTTAAAGCAAATAGCTAAGGAAAAGAATAAACAATTTATGAATGGAATCTTACATCTGAGTGATTTCCTAGCAAAAGGTCGAACACCATTTCAGCCGGAAATTGAGAAATGTGCTTTATAGCCCTACCTGAAAACCAACACTATTCAATCATCAGTTAGTAATCAATTTAAACTAGTAGAGTAGCCTATCCACTCGCTTGTTTTAACACCTGCCCTTTCTTTCTACCATCTTCAGTTTGTTCAAGCAAATTGCAGTTCTACGAAACATGAGTTCATGAAGGCAACAAAGTAGTACAACGCAGCACTCACCAGGTCACAACATGTCTCATCCAATGCAATGGCTTGATAAGCTCATTGAATATGATTGCCCAGTTTCCAATCAGAAATCCTGAATAGTTCTCGACAGGCATGGGAGTACATGCTATCGCTGTCTGACAGACCTGATGAACCAACAGTCTCAAAGAGTCCAAGGCATCTATAAAAATAAACAGGTACAGTTTGCAAGAATATGTCATAGAAACATACTGTATAGAAAATGGCCTGGAGCTCAGAATTTTTTTACCTGGGGAATCATGAGAAGTAAATGGAGCAAGAAACTTTTCTTGTTTTTGTATCACTGCAGTACAGTCAATACAAATTGTAGCTGCATACGTAACCATGCACTCATACCTTTCTCATCTTCCAACTTTTTTATCATCTGGCGGGCAAGAAATATCTCCACAAATCAAAGTGAGTCGTCCAGACCCAAAATGCCGAACTCTCCCTGGAACTTCATTAAATTCAAGAAAACTTCTTATGAGTGTCACTCACAATAAAATCAGCGACCATTCTTGCCATGTAAGCACCCTAATAAGTAGCATTCAGCTGACCGGAAGATAAAACACAATAGAGCACTTGCAAAGGAAAATCCAAAGAGGAATATCTGTCACATGTTAGAAATAAATAAAAAGACTACAGATGCGCAAGGTAGCATACCTCATCTCCCAGTATATATTTGCTTTATTTATCATTAAATCAGTCATCTGCACATATGAGATTATCCTGAGAGCACACACCTTGCAATGAATGCATATGTTTCTGCAACAAGGTTAACTATAACAAGAAGTTTGCACATTAGCCATGCTCTTAGAATACAGGACTATTAGCACTCACCAAAAGGAACAGCATATGTCACTAAATGGAGGCCATAAGAGAGGTATGTTAATTTGTAAATATATATATGCCTACCGTTGATGGAGCAAAAATACTCGCGTCCTATATCAACAGGATAAAACATTATTTGGTGTGTTCCGCTTTCATCATATGGGGTAATAAGATGGAAGAGTTTCTAAAGCAAGTCAGCATCATCTCAAACACAAATTTAGACAATGAAAAGTATACATACCTTTATATTTGTAGTACCATTGGCGTGTTTAGAATCCATGTTCCTAAAGATTATCATTAAGTAGCTCCAAAAAAAACAGACAGAAAACTTCTGTCAACTTACCCATCACAACAAACAATGATTTGCCTCCCCGTAGGCTGAGGGACCAACTCAATCGTTGTCGCTGCAGTTGACCTTGATGATCCACCAGAGGAATAGAACTCATTCGTTGTGCTTGCACCTGACCTTGGTGATCCAACAGGGGAATAGCTTTCTATGAGACTAGCCATGTGATGTATTTCTAGAATAAGCATGACATTTCCTTGAGATGAGGCAGAACTTTCGATATCGAAGGGACGTTACCTTCGAACAAAATGACTGCAATGAATGGGTATAAGTAGTGTTAGTAGGTGAACAGAACTACTTATATAAGTACATCGCGATGACGTAATATTGCATAAATGAATGCAAACAACGGCTCTGCAATTCAAGCATGACTTCAAAATTGAGATGAACAACTAAGCAAGATAAAATGTAATTGATGGTCCTACATTTCTTAACAGGCTACACATGTTCCCCATTTTATTTCTATGTACAGCACAATTACTCATCCAAAGGTCAGAGAACACAGCTATTTTCTACTAATCCTATGTGTCTCAGGGAGTACAATATCCATTGCAATCTCACTATAATGTTTCCCCTCCTTCCCACACGCGCATTGCGTGACCTTGCGCTGCACAACAGCCTTAACAACAGCAGGCAGCGGTGCACCACTCGTAATCTCCTGTACCAGCTCGCATGCCAGACTCTTGATCGACGCCAAATCGTCCGGTCTCGCAAGCCTCCAAATATGATATAACATTGCGCGTCGTGTCCCGGGAGAAGAAAGCCGCAAAAGTGTATTTCGACTGCCGCGTGGTGATTTGGATCGCGATAGGGATAATGAATATGGTCATTTTCTTTTCGAGGGAGATCATTTCGTATATGGGAATTGAGAGCTTTTGGAAACTGGAGATGAGGAAAGGTTATTTAGGATATGATGTGATTGACGTACGTCTGTGATCCACCCGAAGATGTTGGCGTGGAAGCAGATGTGGTTTTCGGAGATGTAGAGACGACCTTGAATGAGAATTTTACGCTGCAGTGCGCAACCGTAATCTACCCACCATAAGAAAACGAACACAAAAATATAGCAAGGACTCACTCTCAGTCAAATAATCCCCCTCAGGAATGGTAGGAAACAACTCATGAAAGTCCACATTCCGCTTATTACTCGTCACCGCAAAGCCAGTAACAGGAATATCATCCTTGCCAAGATCCAAATCTAAATCATCGTCCTCATCTGAGGTCTCATCTCCGGTACCAGTGCCCTCCTCCAATACTCCAGCCTATCTTCGGGGTAATACTCTGAATTATTGTCACTCTCTACGCTCACACCGGATGACCTGAGCTTCCTAGGTGACTTTGCGGACCTAGAAGAGCCCGACCCAGAGCGCTTGGACCTCGACGAGTGAAGCGAAGAAATGTCCATTTAACATGGTTCGACGAACCTGGCGGGGATCTAGTCAAATACAGGGGCGAGCTTGCCCCCGAACTATTCCTCCTCGCGCCACTCACAGGTGCACTCGGCAAGGGTTATTAATCGTCGCCTGATGGATAGCTTTCTGCGCCGCAGACTAGGTAGGATTAGCCATCGCCAACCCAGATGCGGCAATGGTACTTGCCAAGCCGGTAAGTGTCCTGCTAGCAGTCGACTCCTTGCGTCAGGGGATCTTTTATCCTTCTTACCTACCGGTACCATTCACGGACATGATGGATCTGATGTCGAAGGCATCGGTGCGCGAGGAAGAGAGCTAGCTGTGAATGTTTCAAGGGACGAACTCGTGTGGTTGTCGAGGGGGAGGACGTGAGGACACGTGTTTTGGGTGAGGGACTCGACGATGGGGCTCATGCCGGTATAGAGGACACTCCATTCATTTGTATTACTACCGGTGCCGCGTTAGGAGGGTCATCCGCAAAGAAGCAGAAGGGGCTGTGTCTGTGGCTGAGCGCAGAAGTGCAGAAATGGAAGAGGGTGGCATGGTAGTTGCTTGATTGGAAGTAGCCGCGGGAGTCTGAGTCTGTTTAAATGATTTGCTCGACGGGTGTTTATGAAGTGCGGTGCGGCAGAATGCAGTTCGTGACCAGCACCGGATGACGTAGCAGGTGTTGTGGCTGTGGGGAGGTAGTTGGTCGAGGAGGAGGGGTGGAACGACAGCAGCGGGAGTGGGGACGAGGGGTGGTGGGAGACAGGGTGGGAGTAGCATCGCCGTTCGTTGAAGTTGCAGAGGTGGTTCGACGTTTGGCAGCAGCTGACAAGGTATAGGGGACTCGGAGGAGGAACCACCGTCACATTCAGACATATGCTTGCCATTGAGAATGTCTCCTGTGACTCTGACCCTCTTCCTTTGCCCCCCGCACTGCTCAAGTTCACCTGAGAACTCGACCCCCCAGCAACAGTCACAACTGGCGACTCAGCAACCATGATGCCTGGCCCCTTCTCCCCTTCCCCTTTGCACTCCCACTCAATCCTGCTGCCCCGATGGGTGGTACAGGCGGCGGCGCAGCAGGTTCAGCACTGTCCTTTGCAGTCGGCGTCGACGATGACCGATTTCGTGGCAGGGGCGATGGCGACCCGCTCAATCGCGGGGAATCCAACGAGTGGTCGCGCGCGAACTCCGCTCTCGTGAACTCGTAGGCGTCGCCGCCTTGACGAACTTGGACAGAAAACTGGGCGCCATTCATGCCAGGACTTGCACTCGATGTACCTTGCTCTTTGTATAATCTAATTATTGTCGTTCAATTGAAACCAGTGCCCAGGAAAAATCGAATTAAAAGTTGAAACATTGACGGGCCGGGACGTGAGTGATAAGCGTAAGTGAGTGAGTGGAGAAAGGGGAAAGTGTAGTCCGGACTACGTCGCAGACGAGTGTATCGCGGGAGAGGGAGAGAGATACAGTCGAACCCCTCTTATTCCATACAGGTCGGTGGATCTGCCAGCGTATGGATTTCGTAAATTGTTGCATAAAAACAGCGTAACATACGGCTCCTGCTTCTTCACAACACGCTCCTTGTCCACCAGCATTTCGTCATCGTGCTTGTCGCCAAGACCGGGAAACATGCGCTTGAGATCGACGATAGCTATGCGTTTCTCCAAGATTGCTTGTGCATTCTGAGATGCTTCCAGCTTTAGTATTTCTCGAGCGAGGAGGGACTTCACAAGTTCGAAAGGAAATGATGAAAGTTCTGCTTGCAGTCATGCGAGTTTCTCGGATGGTGAAATCTGCTGGGCGCGCATTTTGTGCACTGCCTTGATTTCACGGCGTCAGAAGCATACGTATGATTCATTGTGTCAGCCTCAGTGAACTGGAGATGGGTCGTGATCAGTAACGAAAAGATAGGAACAACATAAGCTGGTTACATTTAAAGTGGGTATAATTCGATGTCCATTGCGTTGAAGTCGCGTGTAATCTTAATAAGAGAATTTGGCGGAGGAACCGTGCTACGCGATGCGGAAGATGTCCTTACAATATATTAGATGACTTCGGCAACAACTCATACAGACTGGACTTACCCAGTAGGCTTAAGAGCCGAGGTATACATGATGTATACCATGCATCTCTCCTACGCGTACACATTCCAAACGATGACCGACTCTTTCCAGGACGACTTGACAACCAAATATGGAATTTCGACGATGCAGATCCAGAGCCCGAATGGGCGGCCGAAACAATCATAAACCACAGTCGCTCGAAACGAAACGCACGGTTTGAAGTCTTATGGAAAGCGGGGGACACGATTTGGCTCCCCTATGATAAGGTAGATCACCTAAACGCGCTACAAGATTATCTTGAACGACTCGGTCTAGAAGACATATCCGAGCTTACGCCCGGCAAAGGAAATATTCCTGTGGACCCGCAAATCTCCTTAGGCTTGATTCACATATATAGGGAGCTCACTCACGATGAGAACACCGTTACCCATCATACCCACGCATGAGATTGTGCACTCCTTACCTCGTATTCCTCGGATCCCTGCCACTGGAGTACCTCAAAACAATGACACTAAGGTCTCCGCAGTAGTTCACCATCCGGTATTGGCTCGAGAAGATGACTCCACCGCTACGACCCCAACAACGACGACCACTGTTGATGCTCTACCACCTTCTCCTACCACTACTATGCCGAACCCTCCCCCCCACGGATATCATGTCCCTGGCATCTGCGCACGTCTCGTCGGATTTCTGACCTCACTTGAACACCGGCAACACCAACCGTGACTATTTCTCTCCTTCGGACAATGTTGTAGCCACCGACCACATGCGATCGGCTAGTCGACAACCCATGTTCGAAAGAATGGGTCTCAAAAACATCCTTGACACTAGACAAGATAACTTGTGGTTCATACAAAGCACCACTGGCCACGTATTCGCAGTGGACCTTTACTCTGTATCCACCTTCCTCAAATTTGACTCTCTCATTCGCAGTCGCCAATTTGGTCCTATTCCAGTGGGATACGAAACATTCTCTGAGGCTTTCAATAGCCACAGTAGCTCTGGTCTCTGCAAGTTCGTCCTCTATGATTCCATTCATGACCAGTGGGCTATGTGTATGCCCCCTGCCAGCGGAAAGAATGGATTGATTATGCGCGATGTCTTTACACGCACTAACCCAGCCATTTACGCATCCCTCAAATCTTACAGACTTATTCGTGAAAACAGCTCGCTCGATACGAACCACCTTCGCATCTTGGACGACAACATCTTCCATACTGTCAGCTCTCACCACCACTCAACCTTCAACCGGTCTAACAAGCATAAACGGATGGAATTTGGATCTGGATCGCGTGGATGGGATCACTCTGGTCCTAGTGTACTCTAATGTCGCTCTTCAACTGACTGGAAGGGGGTATGTAGGAAATCTGTGACCATTCTCTTGTTCATCCCTCACGTGCACCGCATCTTCTGTTCTTCCTATTATTCTCTCCTCTCGCTTTCTCTGTTCTAGAGCTTACAGTAGTTACACGCGGATTCGTTCTTAGGTACTGTACAGTAGATATATAGTTCTAGGAAATTATTGATGTAACGTAGTATAAAAGGGAGGAGAGTGTTCTAACTCTCCTCCAGTTTCGGAATTCAATAGCACTCTAACCAGTCTTCTTGGATTTAAGAGCTTCGTGTAACGTTCACCGTTACTTATTGTCACGCCAATGCTTCAGCAACCCTCGTACTCCAATACACTAAGTACTCCTTTAATAGCTCTGTCCACCACCAGCTGCTTACTTCACAAACACCAGCCATGCTACCAACCTTGTCACCCCGCACCGAAGGATCAGTCCCAAGACAGCCAGTTTCCGAAGAAACCCAAGTCGGCATTACACCGCTGTTACCCACCGACAACAGCGTTCAGGCCAGAGGCCCCACGAAAAAGAGACTCATCGTTTGTTGCGATGGGTAGGCTACATGACAGAGATAAATTGTTATTTAGAGTTTACTGATCATAAACACATTCAGGTTCATTCATGATCTTCAAGCTAGTACCATAAACGTATGTAATTTATTATCGATAAATTTCAACTGCATTATCACAATGTCTTTCAGCGACTAGTAGGGGCTATCGATTACCAAGATACTAGAAATGATTCAAATGAAGCTAAAGCTATCAACCAAATAAAATTGTACCACTCTAGAAACTGTCGTCTACCTTTAGAAAACCCAAGTGAGTTGGTTCTTACTACTTTATGTCATCACATCTCTCACTGCCTTTCGTTTAGCTTCAACCAGTAACTCCAAATGGGGCAAGTTTGCACTGATGGACTTTAAAAGGCTTCACTGAAACGTAAACTTTTAGATCTAGCTGGGAGAGTTGGCGAAATATATTCGTTCCTGTGCAGGTGGGTGCTCATACTTGAGCATGGTCCATGCGGAAAACTGATACAGTAATAAAGTCATTATGTACCAGGAACTGAGGTATGTTAACCTGAAATATATAAGGTCATTTGTCTCTAATTCATATGATAGGTGTTCCTCCGAGTCTTCGGCTTTGGATCTGCAAGTTTTCATCCAATATGTTCGCCAGTCCATCATAACATTCATTACAGGGTGCAAATACTGCCAGACAGGTTTCTTCCTTAATAGTAAGCTGCATTCAAAGGGGGCATCATTACATTCAAATTAAATTCACTGATTTTTTCAGGGAAAAATCGGCTATATGAGACATGAAGATCTCCACTTTGTTCCACAAATCTTAAAAATAATGAAAAAAAAAAGTGAGAACATTTTACATATACAATCAAACACAATTCATTGTACACAGAGAGTGGAGACCTGCAAGAGAAACTGGCTTTGTCGATGCCTAATATTTCCTCAGGCAGGATACCTGCAGGATCTGAAGAAAATTCGTTTTCCATAAAGTAAGTCTCTATGGTGTTTTCTGAGTTCTCACAAACCTCAAAAATTTATGTATAATGTCTGTGCAGATGTCTTGGGCTTTTTGGTTGTCAGGCCGGTGCAGGCTGTAAGAAGGCTGAAGAACTCAAAGCCCATATTGAATATACTTATCATGCTCTGCCACTTGATGAAACGTCTTCAGTGAGTGCCATATTTGCTGTTTATTGTGGTAATTTGTAAACAGCTCATGCTGCATAGACCTTTGTTAGGTTTCAGCAAACTGAAGAAGGAAGACATAAAGGACAAGTACTGAAACAAGTGAGTCGAGCTGCAGTAGCATTCGCAACCTCATTCATGAATCATACATAACTTACAAATGAGTGACAATCAACAGTGCTGGTTTTCGGGTATGTTTCATAACACTACTTACTTTCAAATTACTTTATTAAAACCTATGGATAGGCAATAATGTCGAGGTTAGATTATATTGTTCTATGGTTCTACAGTATCATCGATTGCTAATTAATTTTCATTTAGATAGGAGGGGGGTATACTGAGCGTGATCTTGCCACTCTACCATTAATATGGATGTTGGTACGTCCAAATCTGATTTGCATTTAGTTTACATTAATGACACGTGAGTTATTTTTAACTCATCAGGCAAATATATCGAATATTTTGTCAATCAACGAAAAAATTCTACTTCACAGGTTACAACCGGTAGCTCCATGGGGGAAGCAGAAACCTCACAAGTATGCAATCCTGTTCCATAAATAACTTTCTTGTTATAACATACAATATCCGAAAACAGCTTGCTTACCATAAACTTATGGTTGTGGAAACCCACCCTTCCTAATAAACAGCAGGATTTCCCAACCGAAAGAAATGCCACGACAAATGAAACCATCCACATGTCCGTCCTGGAGCAACCAAACGTTAGGCCCCAGGAACTGCATAGTGCCATCAAAATAGAAGGCATTGTTGACCCTCTTCTTCCATTGGAAAAGATGATTCAGGAGACCTGGCCATATTCCGGCCCACCTGCAGTAACACGTCTAGACATTGATGATGCCTCTTAGATAGCTTGATCCCGTCCAATAAATGATATACGTTGCCACCCACTCTAGAGTGTTGGTCTTGCAGAACCTGAAAGTAATTGCAATAGTCATTAGTATTGTAATTTGTAGGTACAATATAAAGAGTATAGACAAAAAGAAAAAGAAGACTTCGGTTCTGAACGGGAACCGATTTCATTCTATTGAAAGTGTTAGTCGATGCCAATGGTTTCAAACTTCAATATAATGGATTACCGTTTGAACGTACTGTTTTTTGCGCGGAAGGGATCAGGCCATAACTCAGAAGCACGAATCACTGCGCGATCCAAGACTAATGGCAGAAGTGCGCAAGTCGTTGGCGCGTTTACAAAGGGCGAAGTCAGGGCTTTTCATCAGTGTAATTTGGCAGCGTCGGATTTGCCGGAGGGGCCAAGTGAAGATGATGCGCAGAAATGGGTGTAGGTTATTTGTCAATTATAGGACGGACTGGATGTACAGTATTTAGTATTTTATTTGGATAGTTAGCATTCATATCTGACAGTAAACTTTTCACAGATCTAGAGACGAGTGAAACAATCATACAGCTTGCTACATTTTGCTTCATGCCTTCTATAAATTACCCCTCCCCTCAAATCTTGCCCTTGCTTTCCAAATATTCTTTCTCATCTTGCATAATCTCGGCATCCCTCTTCGCTCTGCGTGATGGCTCATTTGGCCTGTTATCAATTTGGTCATTGACATTATTTTGTTAGTGTTAACATTTTCTTCACGGCTTTCAGACTGGTGAGGTTTATGATTCCCCCATGGAGCTACTGGCTTTATTTTTCCCAACAAGTAGTCGAGGTTAACGGGTAGCATCTCTGAGAGATTAGCCTGATATTTTAAACGTATTCATTAAGAACAAATTAGCAAGTCAGATTTTGGCGTACCACCATCCATATCAGCGGCAAGTCGGCGAGATCGTGTTCTAGATAACCCCCACCAATCTGAAAGCGACTGAGCTGCTATGAACAAACTATAGGAATGATATATGGTCTTACATCCAAGTGATTGCCTATTCATCAATTTCAATGCCTGTGTTTTAACACCGAAGTGAATACGGTCTCTGCAACAAGCGCGAAATATGGCGCATTGCCCTCACACTCTCCAAAATTCGTCGTGCCGCCCGTGAGCTGCTCAAGCTCGACGCCAAGGACCCCAAGCGCCTTTTCGAAGGTAACGCCCTTATCCGCCGTCTTGTGCGTATTGGTGTACTCGACGAGAGCTGCATGAGGCTCGATTACGTGTTGGCTCTTAAGATTGAGGATTTCTTGGAGAGGAGGCTCCAGACTCAGGTGTTCAAGAGCGGTTTGGCAAAGAGCATTCATCATGCTAGGGTTTTGATCAGGCAGAGACATATCCGGTGTGTTGTTTTCTTTCTCAAGGATCCCTATAATGCGTGTGCTAAGTGATCAATAGTGTCGGAAAGCAAATCGTCAACGTCCCCTCTTTCGTCGTCCGTCTCGACTCCCAAAAGCACATTGACTTTGCTCTCACTTCGCCCTATGGTGGAGGCCGCCCCGGCCGCGTCAAGCGCAAGCGCGCTGCTGCCGCTGCCAAGAAAGAGGATGAGGAGGAGGATGAGGAGTAAATTACCCGCTGCAACCCCCGTTATCATTTTGCTTCTATGCTTTGTATCGTATGACAGTCGACACACACTTTCTCCTTTATGCTATGATGCATGCATACGAAATACGAAAATTCCTCCCTTGGGCCTCGTACGTTGGTTGCTGTGAGCTGAGTAAAGAGTAATCTAGACGTCTAGATGTGTAACTCTTATTTATTTCTCCTTGAGTTACGTTCTGTAGTTATATTAGTGAGCGCTCGATGTTTATAAACAACCACTGTGCTTTCCCAAGGCTGCACGCCACTGAGCGTTCGTCTTCCTGACTGACCTCGTACATCTGCCAACAGATACACCAAGCCCCCGTCTTGTCAAGCAAATTTCTGACGCGAAGCATGGAGTAGGCAAAGCTATATTCCTGATAACTAGGGTATCGACAGATCTCGAACATAGCGGCTTGCTATACACATGTGGAACTGGGAGATAACAAGACGGGGCCTCCGCCTCAGCATTCACTGTTATCCTCTGTTATCTCTCTTCTATCTTGTGCCTGTTCTCGATAGGTGTCGGCCAATCTTAGACTGTTTCTTACGAAATCGAAAAAGTTGACTGGTTTATCGAGTGCAAAATCATAATGAATGGAGTCGGGGAAGGATAGGGGGAGCACATGCATAATCTGATAGATATGCAGTGCACAGCGCCGGCTAGTACCATGGGACCTAATCTCCGAGTGACATTGGCATCTCCATTTCTCTTCTCTAGTTCCGTTTGCGTATAAATAAAGCTATCTCGGATCATGCGCTGTTCCAGTTTCCCCGTCTCTTTCACTCTTGCTCGCTTACCACCTCAACTGCTACTATTATTACAACCGTCGAACTCCTTCCCCTCGCTCCTGCTAGCGCAGACCCCGCCCTCACCGACTTTGGCAGAGAAGTAAAGGGCATCAACCCCGCTTCCTTCACACCGGAGGAGTTCAAAGTCATTGAGGAGAATTTGTACAAGGTGCTTTTCATTCTCATGCTACCCTTACATTCCTAACACTACGCATAGTACGGCGCACTTCTCTTCCGCGATGCCAAGGTCTCTCCAGAGCAGCAATACGCACTCACCAAGGTGCGCCCATTCAATCTCAATCTCTTCCCTCCTACTAACCCACGTGCAGGCCTTCGACCCCCAATCCGAATCCTACGGACACGGGAGCAACAAAACACAGTCCACGACTAAATCTATTCTCCATCCCGATCTCAAAACCATCCCCCGCGTCCCCCAGGTCCAACTCATAGGCAACGGCACCGTCTACAACCACGAAGGCCTCCCCGAGGCGAAACTCAAACACCCCTCCCATACCACCTTCCACAAGACCCGCGTGTCGCCCGAAGACGAAGAGAAAGGCTACACGCGATTCTACAGGTGGCACATCGACGCTGCACTATATGACCTCAACCCTCCGAAGGTAACCGCGCTGTACGGGCTCACCGTGCCCAAGGGCGCGCCGCAGGTGTGCAGGTACGACGATGGGACTGGCGATGAAATTTCCGTTCCACTGGGGACCACCGCATTCGTTAGTGGGAAGACGATGTTCGATATCTTGCCGGAGGAGCTGAAGAGTTTAGCGGTGAGGATGAAGGTCAAGTATGCTCCGCATCCGTATGTATGGATGGCCCCTGCCCGAGCGATGAGTACTGGGTTGAGCATTGAAAGTGACGGGCTGGAGTTGCCTTTGAATGAGTTGCCGGGGTGGGAAGAGGGGAAGATTAAGGTGCTGCCTGTGGTATGCTGCTTTAATTATCTTTGTCTATCGTAGTTGACATTTTCTCGCTCATTCAGCTCTGGAAAAATCCGGTAACAGGCGAACTGCACTTCCAGGTTCACCCCTGTGGCGCTATGGAACTGCTCATCTCCCCGCTCCCACCCAACGCAAAGCGCACTGAAAACACACTGTACCCGGGCGGCGCGCACATCACATCCCTGCCAGAAGTCCGCGCGCTGCTGTATAAACTCCAACGGCCGGGTATCTCTCCAAAGTTGGTGTACGCACACGACTGGAAAGAGGATGACTTTGTCATTTTCCATAATCGTGGCGTGTTGCATACTGTCGTTGGCGCGTTTACAAAGGGCGAAGTCAGGGCTTTTCATCAGTGTAATTTGGCAGCGTCAGATTTGCCGGAGGGGCCGAGTGAAGATGATGTGCAGAAATGGGTGTAGGATATTTGTCAATTATAGGACGGACTGGATGTACAGTATTTAGTATTTTATTTGGATAGTTAGCATTCATATCTGACAGTAAACTTTTCACAGATCTAGAGACGAGTGAAATAATCATACATCTTGCTACATTTTGCTTCATGCCTTCTATAACTACCCCTCCCCTCAAATCTTGCCCTTCCTCTCCAAATATTCTTTCTCATCTTGCATAATCTCGGCATCCTTCTTCGCTCTGCGTGATGGCTCATTTCCGTGCGACTTGGCAGGTTTCAAAGCATCGCTCGGGTCAGCAAATGACTGCCTCTCGAACGCCTCAGCCTCGCGCTGGTTCTTGCTAGCTGCGCTGAGCTGAGCTGATTTTTTAGTGTTCGTTGATCTCTGAAATCATAGATCCATAAATATTAAAATCAAAAGGAAAGGAGATAGAGGAACGAACTTTGAATCAAGATCCTGATGCGCATAGCTGTACTTCGATTCCTGGTTCGCGCGTCCCAAGTCAGGACCGCTCACTTTGCTTGGGCTGTCCAAAATGCGTCAGTACCTCTCTACCTAGTACCAATTGAATAATAGAGAAGTACCGACCGCTGCTCATTAGCCTCGTGCGTCTGCCTCCCCCCAACATTAGATTGCATACTTCCAGAAGACATACTAGTAATACAGTGATAGTCGGCAAGGACTGAGAAATCAATGGTGGATTGGATATTATTGGAGACCTTTATAAGTATAGGATGAGACGATCCATTAGTTTTGTGGATCCTGAAGTCTCCAGCTAATGAAGTCAGAAAGGGAGTGACGTCATGCTGAGAATACCGGCGAGAAGTTAGAACTTACTCCTTACTCCAAATACTTAGGCAACGTTTATGTTAGGTTTCCAATTCCTAGTACGACGGTATCTTCAACGCGTTCAACTTCATCGTATATGTCAAAGCCACAACACGATCCCCAGATCTCGTACTTATGGTACAGATTTTACTTGCTGTCTTCAATATAGCTAGAATTTTTTTTTTGTTGAAAGCACCCAATCTGACCAAGCGTCGCTATGTTATTTCAGAAAGTTGTCTTCATTTAATAAGTGAAATGAAATTCAAAATTAGCTTGTCATTAGACAGGTGAGTAGGTGGATTTCATGTTAGTGTAAAATAATCATTCTTTCATGTGCGTGTCTGAACTCCCTTCACCAACTGTCGCCATAGGCCAATTTAGCTTGATCTTCTCTTCCAATGGATGAAGTGGTTCAATAATTTTGGGGTGTAAATTGAGCGCGATGACAAGCTCTGGGTGCAGAGAAGGCTGCTGCAGAACTGATGAATGAATTGTTTCGTTTGTAGCTGCGTCGATATTAGTAGGAAATAGTCGTTCTGAACCAGGAAGACTTTTCTTTTTGCCTGTACTGAAGCTAATTCTTTGAACATTGTCACGTTGGAAATATTCACATGATGATACACCTACTTGTGTGGCTTTTTTTTCCCCCATGGAGCTACTGGCTCTATTTTGCGCAATAGGTAGTCGATTCTAACAGGTAACATGCATGAAAGATTGGCCTGATGAATCAAATTTCCGTGTTAAGAACAACATCGAACAGTAAAAAGTTTGAGCGCACCACCATCCACGTAAGCGCCAAGTCTGCAAGATCGCGTTCTGGATAACCTCCGCCAATCTAAAGACAACTGAGCTACGATGAACGGAGTACAACAACAACAAAATCTTACATCCAAATGATCTCCTGTTTAACGCCGGAGTTTTAATATCGAATTCATCCAATGTTAGGTACCCCTACCTGAGAACCAGCACTGTTCATTCATTAGCCAAGAATCAAAGTTAAACCACTGCGCGTCAACTCACTTGTTTCAGCACTTGTCCTTTCCGTTTGCTACTTTCCGTCTGTTCAAGTTTGTTACAATTCTATGAACCATTTGTCGATAAAATTGAAGACAGTAGAGATTGCTACTGTACTTACAAATCTAGGACGTGTTTCATGAAGCGCGAAAGCTTGGTAGGCGCATTGAACATGTTCACCAAGTGTTCGATCAGAGAATCCAATGAATTTTCGATCCATTTTAAAACTTATGCTATTTTCATCGGGAGTGCCCAATGAACCGACAGTTTCAAAAAGCCCGAGACATCTGTAACACTAATTAATACGATAATTTTCAAGAATATGTCGTAAAACTCTCGTTATAGAAAACTCTGTGTTCCCGCACAACTTCAACGTTTTCTTGCCTGGGGAATCGGGGGAAGTCCATGGCGCAAGTTTGCCTTTTAGCTTTTGTCTCTCTGCAACAGCCTATCAATCAGTACAGAATTAATGTATAGATAAAAGCTCATACTTTTCTCGTTTTTTGTTTTCCCTAATTTCTGATACGTAAAAAATATACCTGCTAACTCAGTGTGAACATGCTTGCGTTCCAAAATACCGATTTCGCCCTTTAAAGACTTCAGTTAACTTGAGGATGATTTTCTTGTTGTGACGTACTATCAAATTGGATAACATCCTTGCCACACAAGCACCCTATTAGTATTAATGTTCACAATCAGCTTTCAAAGAAGACAGAATTAAAAAGACTTACAGAAGAAAACCCAAAGATGTATATCTATTGCATAGATCTCAATTAAACGTCACTTTCACGAAATGGGAGCTATCATAAGTACCTCATCTCCAGGTAAATAGTTACTTTTATTGTATGAGTGGAAAGGGCACATGTCAGACTTTCTTGAAAGTACGCACGTTGAAATAAATGTATATGCTTGAATAACATGGTCGGCTATCGTTAAAGAAGTTTGCCATTTAGTTTCGCTGTTAGAACATATTATTACGCTCACCTAATGGTACACAAGTTGTGGCTAGTAAAGAAGGAGATGTGCGACAATACTTAATTGAGATTAGATGTATACTTACCGGCGACGTACTGCGGTTGCTCGTCTCTTTTTCCAGAGCTGTAGTATACAATTTGGCGAGTTGGGTCCGCGCTGGTTCCTTGAGTACTAATCGCAATTGAAAGTCGCTAAACCATACGATTTAATATCATGCCGAGTGGAGGGTTTGAGGTAATGAATGTAAGTATACGCACCATGATGTTACTGCGTTTCTCAGAGTCTTCAGGGATTTCCATTCTAAAGGGTGCTAAGTAACTATGGCAAAGCAAGGGCCGAAGATTTTCTGAAAGCTTACCCATCGCAAAAAATGAGGAGCCTTGTCCTAGGGTACCCCCTAGCCTTTGAACTCGGAGAACGTGGTCCATTCAAAGGAGTAGACCAGGTAACAATCTCTATAGTATGACATTCATTAGTATAAAGCAAATCATTTGATATGTAAGAGGTATCACTATCAGATATCATGGCTGTGGTAGTGTTGATAAAGGTCTAACTTCGTATTTACTGTATAATAAAAGACGATCGCCACAGTGACGTTATAAAAATGAACCAACGTGATGTTAGAGGCATGATGCATGATGACCCGATCTTATTAATATTAGTGGTGGGTGGGTTGATCACAGCTTACAAATATAGCCAGGTTGATGATGTCACAATTACAGCAACACCCAGCCTACGCGTATGACACTATCATTGAAGGTACCTCTACTTATCATCCAAGATCCAAATACTGCCTGGCTTTCCTTCGACTTTTCCCCAGTTTACCGCTATAGACGCACAGTTGACCATTCGCGAACACTTGCTGATTATTTATCGAAAGCTGGAGGGGGTCAAGAAGGGGTTAATTTACCGATGTGAAGTTGCCACAAAACCCCTAGGTCCATAGCACAAACCCTAAGGATTGATTCGTCTTGATTCTTTTACATCAAACTTTTCGATCGATCATCCCTCCCGACACTTTTGTTCTACTTTGTTAATCATGACATCCAGTCAACATCCAGTGGGCATCTTTTCTACAAACTTCTCTCCTCACGGGATAGGACTCAAGCTCAATACTCTTGCTGATATTGAACGATGCATTAAAGGTGCCATCGACCGGCGGAAACACTACTATTATGGAAGTAGCTGAGGTGGCCTTGGCAGAGTTTCTTGTTAAGACACAGATTTTGAAGGTACGCGCGATGTACGTTGTTCCGATATCACGTTTGCATTAGCCATTTACCTCGGCATCCAGGCATGGACAGAGACACTACAGAGGCACCCGGCATGAAAGGCCAGAACCTCGCGTTTTTAACCTCTCCGACTGCACCCTTTCGGTTGAGCTCGAAACACCACTATTTTTTACGGAACTTGCTACGAGCTCGAATCATAAGTTCCCCTCTCTCCAATTGCAAACAAAAACCTTGAAACACAGACATGAAGGCTGCAGCTTCAATGGAACGGTACTGAAGAGGACTACAACCATCTTGAGACACAGAGTTGAGAACACTCGCTCTTAATTGTTCGCTATATACGACTATGAAGAGAAAGAGAGGGAGCCAGAAGAAGAGGGAGAAAAGGAACCAAGGAAGAAGCCCTTATTTCCCCTCATGGTTTATTCTGGCTTTTATGTGGCAACACAAGATTTTCACTAGGACTAATACGGCTCTGCTCCTCGCTACGCATGTCACTGGTCTCGGGCTGACAAGTTTTTTTCTTGTTATAGCCACTTTCTTCGGTAAAGCCCACAATTGGCGGCCGTCATAACATCCGCATGTAGGACTCGTTTTGGCGGTAGCACCAGTTATGACCACTCTCCCTTCTATTGCGACTGGGGTAGTACAGTCCTTGTTCTTCCTCTCTATGTTCAATATTTTCGCATTAAAGCTCATATGCCTTGTGAATCAGGGGGCATCCCACTTACGCATTACATATTGCCTGTGTTCACAATGGACTTCACGTTGCTTCCGATGATGATCGTCGCTTTCGTGAACTTCCCCGAACGAACTCTACTTATATGAATGTAAGCTCCTTCCGGGTCGCCTTTTCGTTTATCCGCTCGTTGCACTACGGATTGAAGAACTTAGACATGTGTTCCTGATCCGGCAGCAAAAAGATTCTGGTCAGGACGTAGTTACGTATCAGAAACGCTATCTTCTAGACAGGGCGTGGTACTCAAAAATATGTCGAACGCTTTCCGTGTATCGAAATGGCTATAGTCCAAAAAATGGCATTTTTGTGTCACTTGGTCCTAGTGAGTATGTTTCATAAATAGCCTTACAACACTGTTTGTGTCCTCTAGCGCCTAGAAATCCACCATTTGATCCGTGATTGCGGGTCTTACCTTCCTTCAACCTCTTCGGCTCTGCGGACTGCCATTTGATAATCGAAGGACAAACGCGAAAGTCGCAAGGACCTTGAACAGTGGACTGATTTGCAGTATAGGATGTACTCAGCCAAGATGTACTTAGCCGCTGGTACACTCAGGACGACGGAAGCGCATGTTGCAGCTCCACGTCGGACTAGTCAGTGGAGGCTCGAAACGTAAGAACACATATATTTTCGCATTATTTATTTCCTAATAAGCGTTTAGTTGTTTTGGTGGACGACTCGTGTACATTTTGTGTACATGAGGAATGGATTCTCTGAGCCGCTGAGCCTTTTGAGCATTAACCGGCCATCGCAGATAGAACCACTGTCATTCTGATCACGCATGTTATTGTTCGGTATACTTCAATGTCAAAGTACTTGGATGAAGTTGATTGCCTGGGCCCTGGCTGATCGTGTTCTTCTACAAAGTTCTTGAATGAAGCTGAATTCTTGGGTGATCATATGGCAGTTTTAACAAGTCAAGGAAAGCTGGTAGTTGCAGACACACTGGTTGAGTTAAGATCTAGTCTATCGCTCTACTCTGTCAAGTACTTTTAGAGTATAAGTAATGAAGCAAGTCCTAATAGCAGTATCACGAAACAGGCCATCCATTCCTAATATCTTCTTCAAAAGGGAGAAGGTTGAGACAATGTTAGGATGCACCCTAATTACGTCCCGTATTCCATCAGGACAACGGTCCAATTGTTGACATACAGATGGATGAATTGATTCGTTTGTCCAATCATTCTGTCTCACGATAGAGAGAGTAGGAGCAACAGTGCGTACCGCTTGTCTAAAGAATGAGTGATAGCACCGTCACGGTCAAATGTGATTTATTGCCACCACATACAAAGCCGCACAAAGAAGATAGTATGTAAAAAATTTTGAGGAGAAAAAGATAGCTCATAAGAAGAAAGAGTAAACAAAGAAAAGAAGAAGAAAAGAGGGCGTATGAAATTAATATTTGAAAACCGGGAAAGTGGGGGGTGGGTGCAAGTGAACGCTTAGAAAACCGTCAAGATACCTGTCTGGTGCAGAAGGACGAGGATTAGAGATACGAAAAGATATAAAACAAACAGCGATATCAAACCTGGTGCAGGAGGACGAGGGATGCGGTATAACCATGCCCTGCAAACCTCTATGAACCAAAGAGGTGGAGTCCAGCACCGATCAGAACCACTGGATCCACACCGACTGAATTAAAATGATATAAGGATTGAGTCAGCACTACCTCGCGAAATCGAGGCAGAGCGATACTGACTCACCCGTTCTGGGCCCAGAAACATAAACGGGCGCACATGAAGTCCGAGAGACTTCATAAGGGGAAAAAGACCGCTCCCATATGATTGGTCCAGTGCAAGTCTTCGCCTTGAACTGCAATGAATCGTTGATGCCGATGGGGAAATCTCTCTTTTTAATTTCCAACAGTTGTGTTCTATGTTTTAGAAAGCTCTTGTCAATATAGGTACATAATAGTTGTACGGCGTAATGGCGTACCTCGTTCGTTTTTGTTTTCCCCATGGGGCGCTAATGGGCTTAGATGCGGTACTGGCCAAGGGTTGTTCGCCGATCACTACAATAGAATTGTCGTATAGATTTGCCTAATGAATCAGTGATTTAGGTGGCTCAGGCCTCAGAAAAGGCTGGTTTCTCGTACGATAATCCAGGCCAACACGACAATCGTTAGGTCTTGGCGCTTATTCCCTCCACCTACCTAAAGCTAAGTAAGAACTCGTATCACCAATGCACAGCTATTGGAATCTTACATCCGAGTGGGTTCCTATTTGGGGGGTCGATCTTAAGTGTTTTAGTAAGGAATAAGCACCACATATATCCATACCGCTAAACCATGACTATTCATTCGTTAGTCAAAGTCCAATGTAAGTTACTAGGTTAACATTTGCCCCTTTCTCTTTGATTCCTCCGTTCGGACGAATTCCAACGGCGCCTATCGAGCGACTATGAGTTACGAAGACGATAAAAAAAACGGTACAGTAAGTGGTAAACTTGCATAATCAATGCGTGTTTCGTGAATGGATAGCGCATGGTATATGCGCCGTATATGGGGTCCGAGTACTACATTCCGGTTTACGAGCAGTCCTGGGTCGTTCGGATGATGAGACAAGTGCTTAGGCCATCCGACTGCGGCCACGGCATCCACCATCAATAGGCATCTGTAAAGTGGACGTTTGTTTTGCTGCTTTATAAGCATATGATATAAAACATACTCAATCGCAAACCCATTCTGCCTCATGGTCAGAAGTAAATTCTTCTTTCCCTCAGAATCATCCGTATTCCATCGGGCCAGGCGATTACCGATTTCTGTTCTTTCTGATGTCCAATCAGTGTCGGGATTTCATTTTAAGCGCATCATATTCACTAGTAGTACCTTTATCAGATCTCGCCTCGTGATGTTTTTGAAGGTCTTGGATAATATCGGGGGCCTCATCAACGTGCTCTGCTGGCAAAATGCCAATCATGTCCTAAAACCCCCGTAAATTCAACAACGTTTTTATTGAATACAACTCCTTACTATAACCGTCGCCAGTACGGCTGCTGCGAAAGCTCCCTGATAATTGCGTTTATAACTACTTAAAAAGCAAAAAAGCAATTGTGGAAAACACTTACTCGTGAGAAGCCCAGTAGATAAATCTACTATATGCGTTAAAGATGAACAATGTTTTGATAAAATGTAGGGTGATATACTTTATCACCAGGGCGATATTGTCTTTACGGAAATATTAGTGACTTTTGACATTAGCTCAACGAGAACGCGCACCTTACGATGCTTTGGTACGCTGAAATAACTTTTGGAACTGAAATATATGAGGGAAATTTTCAGAGTAATAAGCCTAGTCCAATACTTACGTATCGAGAAACCATTTATCTCTGAATATAGTCAATGAAAAACTTGTCGCTGGAATGCAAGAAAAGAAAAAGGCCCACTATGGAGATCGGACGAAAATGCACTTGTCACTTTCTGCATTATTCGTTTTATGGCAACGTCTATGTAAATCTGAATGGTAATATCTCAAACACGATCAATCTTGGATATGTACCTTCAGCTTGTTGAGCTGGCTGCTCATCCTTCCCGACCCCAGGAATGTAAATTAGAATTTGGTGGTTTTCTTCCGTTGCAGTTGATTTCTTAATGAGGTCTTTGTATAATCTCTACATTATGTTGTCAGGACTCACAGGCGACAACTTAGTATACTAATGAATGATAAATACGCACGCCAATACTGGTATGTTCCTTTTCTTTATCGGTAAGAACGTTTTTATTGGTTCTAGTATAATGATCATTAATCACTTTTTACTCCGCGGCGTCGCCAATGCACCATCAAGTACACAGGACGATATGTGTAGATTGGCTTACCCATCGAACAAAACGATTATTTTTTGCATTTTTAGGAACCTCGCTTTATCACGTTTTCTAGGGCGCCAGGGATAATGAGAGAGGGACAGAGGGTACCAGGATGAGAGAGAGGGTGCTAGGTATAAGAGAGAGGGTGCCAGGAGAGAGGATGCCAGGTATATGTAAAACGTGTTGTTATGTGCGATTCAGAGAGAAAAGAGAATAGAGGATATATAAGGACTGACTGAGAAATAACGTAGATGCAACCGGATTAAACTGAGTTTTAAAGAATATTGCAGAGTCACCGTCCGACTACCTATTTTACTTCTTTTTATTCCTCCGCTGTTAATGCTCGCCTTCGCAAACGCTAATACTCAGCCTTTTATTAATTGTATGGTAAAGATTACTTCCATGAACCACTTCCTAGAGCATTACGCTGCATGTTAATCAATGTTAATATAAGTTATCTACTCGCAACTTACTACTCACTATTCCTGATGTTGAATTTTTTCATTGTTCGCCGATCATATCTAAAGGTAGTTATTAGTGTCCGTGACATTACTATTGGGATTTGATCATGTTAAATCAGCCACGCTATTATCAGTGCTTGTCCTATAGACGGAGGGCGATGGCGAAGTCACTGACTGTAACCCCCCCCCCCCTCCCCAGTAATTTATATTTCCGTCTCTCCCGATCAATGATGTACCAGGTTACAGGTCACAGAGGTCACAGAGATTAACACCCAAACAAAGCGTCGGAAGTAACATGTAGCATAATACAGTGCCCGACGCCATTCACTCAGGCGGTTTATTTCTGGCCGCAGATGTGGCTGACAGTTGAGAAGCTTCGGTCGGAGACCTTACTGAACAGTGAAGTCTGAGACCAAATTATATCACATATTGAATGAAGTTACAGGGATGGAGATAGAAAGAGTAAGTAAGTAGGATTGGGGCGCTGGTGGAGTCACTTGGGTTCAGTGACAGTAAATTAATGTTTGCGATCCTACAACACGTGACTAGTAGACTACAGTTACTTAATAGTATTATATTAATAATAGAGGTCGAAGAAGACGCTGAGGTACTTCCCAATCAAACACGATATGACCTGAAGAAAAGACGAAATCAGGCGAGCATGTGTGGCTAATAGATTCTAGTGCACAAAAATCAGTTGTGAGTGTAAAGTAAGAAATCAACAGAATCTGGGCTGGAACAGTATAAATATCATACTTGTTAAACGAGTAAGCTATGAGTGCGTACCACGAACAAACAAGCAGATGTTACTTCTTCGAAAATCATATCCGTCGATAACACATACGTCAGTGGAGAGAAGGTACAACTGGGAGCAGGAAAAAAACTTGCTACTTAAGAACTGCAGCAGGACGAGATTTGGGCGTTTTACGTCGCTAAGTAGTACAAGGCACCTAGCTATCACCGCATATTAGATATGATCTAAAAAATGGCAAAACAATACATACAAAGCACGTGGATATGCCTTACAACCTATAGCACAGGAATTTATTCATTACTCCGTAAGTGAAAAGATTGGCTCTTGCGTGGAATGATCTGAAGGCCGAAGGAGTACAATTGCTGTCAATCGAGTACGAGTACAAAATCAGTTTCACTACGAATGAACAAAGTTGTTAATGTCTTCAAATCATATCTATCGATTAAATACTTTATCAGCAGTACGAAAATACAAAAGCGGATATGAAAAAACTTACCACTTAAAACTGCAGCTAGTCCGACCACGAATCACCGCTGCCGATAACACACACTTTGACACGTATTGTCAATGCGAAAATACAAACTAGAACGGGAATAAACTCACCACTTAAGAAGTGCAGCGGAAGGAAGAAGTCCGATCGTTGAAGTCGAAAAGGAACGATTCATAGGCAGTAACGCTCCGATTGGAACCAGCGCACGCGTAATCCCTATCAGCGCACATTAGAAACAAGAAAGAAAAGAGGGATAAAAAACAGTACGTATAGAGCGTGCAGCTGCGTCCGCTTCCTTCTGGAGCAACGCTGGACGTTAGGTCATTGAAGTAGCTCGGCATATTGATGCATTGGCTAGCGTTGGTTATGTAAGGGAAGGTGATGCAGCGTCCGGATAAGTTGACGTCTTCGCAGAGGAGGAAGTAGCTAACTGGGCTAGACTGAAAATGGAACGATGTAAGAAACGATGTGATGAGGACTCAGTAACGTAACAACTTGGCTGAAGGCAAGGCCGACGTAGGCGGCGAGCGCAGTTGCGGTGAGGAGTTTGGTCATGGTGAACTTGATGCGATATAAGAAAGAGTCAGAATGAAGGGTTAAGCACTGATAGAAGGGCGTCTGGCTTTAAGCGTGCAATTATGGGGATTTAAATACTTTTGGAAACTGCATCGGCTTCAATCGGGTCGGAAGAAGTCACTCGAGATTTCTTCTCGACAGGCGGAGAAAGAACGTTTTAAATGCTGACCAGTCCGGAGAAAAAATTCAGATGGTGGACGGCGCATGAGGGTATCTAAAGGCTGAAAATAGTCATCTACCTCTTCATATTCAAAACTCTGGGGTTCGGCGATAGGCACGGAAATGAAGGCTCGAGACAGAAACAGCACAGATGGTGGTGACATTGAATTCCAGAATATGAGTCAAAATCGAAAAGTCGCAGGACGTGCACGTGATGGAGCCAGGAACGCTTTGAAGCCATCGAAGAGCGTAACAGTGCATGAGGCCTTGAGGCCTGAGAGCAGGATGGGAGTGACAGGAAGGTAGTGACATCATTTAACTCGGCCTGGCGTATGGTCTTCTAAGCCTTCCATCTTGAAGAATTAGAACTGGAAGGTTTTTTTTTCATTGCATAGTAAATCGAATAACGGATGTGAAGTGGATGTGGCATGTTATCCATGGAAGCAACTAGGTTCAGATGTATTATTGGAAGGAATGGAGGTGGAATGAGCATAGATTTGGGGCACTTGTAGAATGGGAGTGGTGAAAGCAACACTCAATTTACAAGGCATTGAGTTGAAATCAAGCTGACAGAAACCGTGCTAGTGAGTGTACTGGTTATAGAGATGGCAGAACGATCGTTGGCAGGAGCTGAATTTGATGTAAGCGGGAGAACCGTACATCGGCCGATTATGAAAGAAGTCGTCAAGGTCAAGGTCAACCTGGTCAAGGCAGACTCCAAACCTGTCGCTCCGAGCGTTCAAGTTCAAAGCAATAATAAAGTCCGAGAGGATGCCTTATCTGAGATTTGAGTGTCCGAACAGTTCTGAGGCCTGAAGGCCTGAAGGCCCTAACGCTGAACCCGTTACTTCTATAGCTCGAGACACAGATAAAGAAGGAATATGAAAAGTCTCTTAAGTGGAAGAAGGAAGGGAAGCATAATATGTTAGACTCAGAGTCAAAGACGACGTGAACAAAAAATTTTCATTGCCAAGTACTTCGTGGGAACATTAAGGCACAACTTGACTCGGAGTCCGCGGCGAAAATGAACTCTTCCAATGAAAATACGTACATGGCACTACATGCTGAAATACCAAAATTATATTGTCAACTTCTGAGTAAAACAACTGAAACGAGGAGCGAAAAATTGGGTGGAACGATATGAATATACACAAGTACTACAATAACACATCCTGTAATTTAAAAACTTGGGCTGAATTAATCAAATGAGTCTTTCCTGGAATGGTTTTAAGTTCGAAAAAATAAAATTGCGGTCAATCGAATACGAGTACAAAATCAGTTTTACTGCAAACGAAGAAGTTGTTAATACATCTTCAAATGCCAACCTTTATCAGTACGAGGGTATAAAATAAAATAGGAATGAACTCGCCACTAAGAAGTGCAGCGGAAGGAGGAAGTTCGATCGTCGAAGTCGCTAAGGAACGAGACAAAGGCGGTAACACTACGGTTCATACCAGTGCACGCGTAATCCCTATTAACGCGCGTTAGAAGTACGTAAAAGAGAAAAAAAGAAAAAAAAGTACATATAAAGCGTGCAGTTGTGTCCGCTGCCCTCAGGAGCAGCACTGGACACTACGTCGTTGAAGTAGTTCGGCATATTGACACATTGACCTGCATTGGTTACGTAGGGAAAGGTGATGCAGCGTCCAGAGAGGTCGCGGTCCTCGCAAAGAAGAAGGTGGCTGGTGTAGTTCTCAAAATGGAACAATGTAAGACAAGAGAGACTCAATGAGGATCGAGATGGCGTACAGGAAACTGGCTGAAGGCGGGACTAAAGTAGGCGGCGAGAGCAGCACCGATGAGGAGTTTGATCATGGTGAATGTGATAGGAAAAAGTCAGAACAAGTGGTTAAGGGATAAGGGTCGTCTGGGTTCGAGCGCGCAACCATGGGGGTTTAAATCCGTCTTGAAAATATATCGGCTTCAATCGGGTCGGATGAAGGCGTTCGAGGGTTTCTTCTCGACAAGTGGAGAAAACCATTTTAGATATTGACAAGTTGGGAGAAAGAATTGAGAAGGCAGACAGCGCACAAAGATATTTGGAAGTAGACATCCACCTCCTCGATTATATTCGAAACTCTGTGGGCGGTATGGAAACGAAGATTCAGAATGGGAACGGCACAGAAAGTGACTGTGGGAACACTGAATTCGAAAGTGTGAGTCAAAACTGAGAAGTCGCAAGTCGTGATGAAAGCAAGAGCGTTTTGAAGAAGCTGTAGAATAGAGTGACACGAGGACAGAGCGGAAGTAACGAGAGGATAGTGACGTCGTTTGAAGTCCGGTACGGGGTCTTCTAGCTCTTCCGACTTGAAGAATTTGAGCCGGAAGGTTTGTCGCCGATTGTATAGGTCGAATAGAGGGAAATGAGGCAGATTATTCATTGAAGTAACGATAGTTTGGATGTTTAAGTATTATCTGAAGGAATGGTGATGAGATGGGCACGAAGTTTTGAATTTGTTGAATTTGAAGTAGTAGAACAGGAGGAGAGGTCCAAGTAACAGTGGAAAATTATGTCAGATGCAGGAAATCGAAGGCGTAGACTGTAGTCAGTGGTAATGGCAACAGAAAGAGAGAGCGCTGAAGCTAATGGTGAAACAGATAACTAGACGTCGGCCCGCTGGTGAAAGAAGTCGTCAAGTTCAAGGACAAAGACGTAAAACGGCGAAGGCGATTATCGATTGACGTGTTCCAATTCTGTGGGAACTTTGGTGAGGCAACCAATTGCGAGTCGGCAAGTCTAAGTACACTCCATCCCGACTCCATCCAGACTTGTCATTTCATCGACATCCATCGCTGCAGCTTTCACTTGGATTCTTCAAGTTCAAGACAATAAAATATATCCATAAATAATGTTATGCCCATTCACATGCATATTTGGGAGGCTGTAGCCACTTTTCCGGCGGTTCACTGAAATCTGAAACTGCTTCTCACTGGCACCTGCATTCACGTAGTCAGAGATATGGGGCTTGGTTGAGTGATTTTTGCATCTCAGCTGCGAGATTGGAGCTAATCACACGTACTATTAGGCTACTACCTTACTATTAGTTTATACACTAGATATATTCTTCTGCTGCAACGCCTCCTCCGAGTCGAAAATAAGCAGTTGCCACTTCATGCTTCCATCAACACTCGATCATTGCTCACCCCAGTCCACGCATCAACCTTTTCTACCCGATGTTTGCCCAGCGGGAACGTTCATCGTTACTAGTGTAACCATAGTATTCGCCTTTGGGGACCATCTACAGTAATACCCTTCAACGTCCAAGATCACTAAGGAGAGTTTGTACAATGTGTGTTTTATACAAATGCTACCATTACGTTCCTGACATTATGCATTATGCATAGTAGTATGGCACCCTCCTCTTCTGTAGCGCAAAGGTCTCCCTAGAGTGGCAATACGCGCTCACCAAGGTGTACCTATTCATCGGCCTTATCTTCCATAACTAACCCACCTACAGGCCTTTGGCCACAAATCTACAACTTTATCCATCCTCGGCCCCGACCTAATACCATCCCCTGCGTCCAAGTCATAGATACTAATGGGATCATATTCCACCATGAAGGTCTCACCAAGGCATAACTCAAGCTCCCCTCCCACACCACCTTCCACAAACCTGCACGTCGCCCGAAGACGAAGAGGAAGGCTACTCTACATGCGACTCTGCAGGTGGTACATCAACGCAGGGGAGTGGCCAAGGATGAGGATGTCGGTGCAGTGAATCGGCCGAAGGTGTGTAGGTATGACGATGGGACCGGCGGCCAAATTCCTGTTCCTATCACCAGATAACCGCGTTCGCTAGTGGGAAGACGATATTTGATATTTTGGAGGATGAGTAATGGTGCACTTGAACCACCATAGCTCATTAACCTCCAAACTTCTCTTTAACCTCCTTTCCGTTGTGTTGATGTCATGTTAGGCCCATTTAGAGCCGGTTTGAGTAGGGCTTCCTTTGGTCTATTACTGATTACCACTATTGACGCGTCTAATTGAGTGACCCTTGCTCTTACAGGACTGAAAGTAATGTCTATTGGCACAAATTTTCTCCCCCCTTCTTCCCGCCGCTTGTGGACAATCAGGAGAAACCTCGTACGTCGCATATGCTCAGGTCTTCACGCTCATCTTCACCCTGGCAGTGCTCCCATTGGCATTCCTCGTCTGTCCGTTGCTTGTTCCTTCAAGAGAACGGTTGTGCCGGTTGTTTGCAATTGTAATATGGAGGTAGTTTGTCCGTATCGGTTTTGGATTTAGTAGCTAATATCTTTGCATCTAGGATTTCGATCCTCTCGGTATTCATATCTAAGAATCCATCGTCGTTGCGCCGTTGCAGCCCCACCTCCGGCTCGGGGATGTTATTGGGAGAAAAAATCCAGTATACCCCAAGCCCCACTTCGCAGGAGTGCTGCTGCATGATTAAAGTCAACACCGCTTGTCTCTTGCGTTCAAGTTCTCGCTCTTGCGTCTAATCCTATGCTCTCGCTTTCGTTGCTGCTGAAATCCGTATCGAGATTCTTAATGAGATCCAGCACTTTTTTACAAGCGCAACTTCTGCGCACTTGGAGCCCAGCTTGTATCATGTCCCGATTAGCCACTTACGGCTGAGCAGTAGCATGGCAGAGTGTTTATATGACTATTGGTCCCATGACTCTTGAGGAGACTATCCAGAAGATAATTTATGCTGTTAGTGTTTCGTTCTCTGGGTTTGCGAAGGTTGGTCCTTGCTTAATGTGAAGCATGCTAGATCAGACAGTTTTGTCTTTGAATAATTATGTTGAGAACGTTGGCGAAGAGTTACCCAAGGACAAGCATGTTTTTGCCATATCACCATTTTCTCATGCGAGTAGTACAACGTCGAGAAGGTCTGGAAAATGACCAACAAAAACATGTAGTTTGACGAGGCTTTATAACATCTTCGATATGGAGAACTACATTGAGTACACATAGTTACACTACATGCAGCACTGCCTGCAATGTGTGCTGGCACGGCACGCCAACCACATATTAGATATTCTTAATAGGCTCAACCGCGCATTGCACTACGAGTCATAGAGTCTTATGTATTCATTAAGAGCAGACTTCATTCCTAAGGTACCATCGAAGGTCTATGTATTTAAAAGGGTAACTAATTATTCATTACTAGAACTTTTTAGCGTCGTATGTAGT
Organism: Cyathus striatus; assembly: GCA_025738555.1. Taxonomy (NCBI): domain Eukaryota; kingdom Fungi; phylum Basidiomycota; class Agaricomycetes; order Agaricales; family Nidulariaceae; genus Cyathus; species Cyathus striatus. The sequence goes on along the minus strand of JAOVFP010000015.1, from coordinate 1,892,706 downwards.
GTTTTTAAGAGTACCTTTCGGTAACGTATAATTTTAGGAATAAAGACAGATAGCATCACTTGAGGACGGCTTCAAGTCCTCGCCAAATAATTCCAATTTTTCTTAAAGTCATCCTCTAATGGAAGGAGATCTGCCATGAGCGATGGGGTCGAAGTTATTGCAAGTAGGATTTCGCATTTAATCGGTTGCTCATTAATTGACGGGTGGAATTTCTCGTTTGTCATTTCGTTTTCTGCTTTTGGCGTAATTCTTTCATCGATCTTTAGAAAGTGCCTATATAGCATGTTTTCTTTTTTAGGGCTACATTTTAACATAGTCTGTTATTACTAGAGGTTATATTCACGCGTTGAAACAACGTACTCATGCGGAACCTGCTTTCCCCATGGAGCTGTGGGCTGAAGAAGAGTATACAACTTCTTTATGTCAATATCCAAGATGTCTTGAATACTGGCCTAACGATTTATTGTTAGATAGCTTGTTAAGCAAAAAGAACAGGAAGTTCGGACATACCACCATCCATATAAGTGTTAAATCAGATAGGTCGTGGTTCTCGTAGCCACCACCTACCTAAAGGTAATTAAGTAAGGAATGATACAAATAATGAATGGACAATGTGTTTTACATCACCATGAGATCCTATTCATCGAGTTGATGTTTCAGCGTGGACTTTCACATTGTTGAATTATAAAAGCGCACCGTTAAACCATCTCTGTTTATTGATTAGATAATGATAAATGTAACTATTACTGACTCCACTCACTTGACACAAAACCTGTTCTTTTCGTTTTCCTGCTTTTGTTTGCTCTAAGGGCAAATAGTTCTACAAAACGTGAGCCCCTGAGAAATAATAATACTTACATCAAATAATACTCACAAAGTCTCTTCTATCCTCTCCCAGCGCAAGTGCCTGGTAGGCTCGTTCAACATCTTTGCCGAGTCGTTTATCCGGCCATCCAAATAAATGTGGGTCATCATCGTGAGGATCTATTTCTTGAGGAAGCCCAAGCTGAGATACAGTATCAAATAGTGCTAGGCAGCTGTACAGTCGGATAACTATGAGCTGTAATCATAAGAAATATAATAGTAGAAACTTATGTACCGGATAACAAAAGTGGGCTTTGGAGATGCCTCGTTTAGCCGCACTCGACCTTCGGCAGTTCTTTTGTTATTCCACGGCTCTAGCCTACTTTTCAGGTACTTTCGTTCTGTGTATATTCAATATAATATTTAATAGAGTGCATGATATATTCGTGCCTTCCGTATCTGTTGCCTTGCCTATTCGTTAGAATAGGCCGACTATTTCGTCAATTTTTTCTAGATCGTTATCTTTGAGAATGCCGATTTGACCCTGAAGAAACAAAATTTAGAAAATTTGAATTCTTCTTAAGGTGACTTACGATCAGCGAGGCAACCATCCGTGCGATATACGCTCCCTGGGACTGATGTTTATACCCAATTAGTTGAATAGTGAAAAGACTTGCTCTAGAAAACCCCATTAACAAGATCTGCCAAATAAACAAGCATTGAATACCAGTATATGCAGGTTAACATAACTACAAACCTCGTCCCCAAGGTTGTATTCTCTATATCTCTGTATAAGGTGCATATACATTAACTTATGTGAACATAAGTACACCCACTTTATTAACGCTCTATAAGCGTGTGCAATCTCCCGGGCTAGAGTTAAGGTATAACATATAAATCATGTAAGGGCGGCTGGAATGAGGTTCTACAGCTTGATACATACATGGAATTGAACCACCTGTCATCTCTGAAAGGAGACAATAGCAAATACTGTACCATTACGACCAAGTGTTCAGTCACGCATCACAAAGGGCGATGAACTTGAACAGATCCCGGGTTTGTCACGCGTCACAGAGGTACTTGAACAGGAGGTACAACAAGACTTACAAAAGGGTAAGTAACTGAAAAAATTTGGCGCCTGTCGGCGTGCTTGAACAGTTGTTAGGTGTGAACAGATAACACATTTGTCACGCATCACACGGACCTATGAACACTAGGTCCAACTGATTGTGGCTGTCACGCTAAAAACGCGTGAACACTTGGTCGTAATGGTACAGTATGCGATATCTGAATGAAACAGCAGCTGCCAGCTGAACTTACTTTCATACGTGTTTTTGATGAGCCCTTTATTTTCGTCCGTTCCAATGCCAGGAATATATATCGTCTGCTGCGGCATTCCTGACCGACTATCTTGACTTTTTATAAGATATCTATTTAGTTTCTGAATCATCTTGTCAGTAAAAGAATATCTGTCGAAAACAAATGATAACACTCACACCGATGTTGGTTACTGATTTCTTAATACTTGGATCGGTACTAGTGGCATTCGCTCCTGTGCTAATGCAATCATAAATCACCTTCTGCACATTCAAGTGCTATCAAGTAAGATAGAGACTATCTGTTAACTTACCCGTCAATTAGGAGAACCAGCCTCTTCTGGGGAATAGTTGCATTCTTCTCAACCAGTTCTGTGGTTTTACGTTCACTCATGTTATTCGAAATGTGCTAGAATAACAGTGCAGGGAATTTGGGATTGAAATTTGAGGGATGAGATGCAAGCCCGACTCCGAAAATAGAAATAGCCACGGCGGAGTTTTTCACTGGAGACACGAATCCTCGGAGACGCGTAGTAACGGGTTCGACACGTTCTCTTCTTAATGGCTTTATGTCCATTGTTTGTTTCTTTGATGGTTAAGACTATCGAAGAATCATTAATCAATCTCCATCGCATACCACAGATATTCAATGCTAGCCAAGAGACATACATTCAGATCCATCCACGAGCACTCGATTGTACCACACAGGGAAGAAAGGAGCTCTCGTTCTCTGGAACAACTGCATGGTGATACTTTCTGTCTTTGGCGCGTTTCGAGCTGCTGCTTTCGAGGAGCCACTGGGCATAGGGGCCACCATCAGAGTTGATGTGTTAACTACTACCATAGTGCGCAAGGTCGTACTCTTTGGTGCATTGGACTGCCGATTTTCATGGTGAGTTGCATACAGTCGCCACATTGAAATACCTTTATATATATAACATCTGACTCAATAGACTACGGGTTCGATCCCGCATGGGGATCATAACTTTCATCCTATTTATGTTGCTGATGGGCCTACAAATGGGTACGTCTTCTCATTTCCCTCTGTCCAATGGTATCAACTCATCCAATGGTGTCTCCAGTCCCTCCATCTCAAGTCCAAGACCCGTTGAAAGCGCACGTGCTGTCCTCATACATTTAAATGGATGTGGTTTCAATTTGAATGTGGTGCAAATGTCGCGGCGCGCGCTCACACGTATTGCTACGCTCTTCAACTCCACCGGTAAAATGTTAAACATGATCTTTCCAGATGCGATTGCCGTTGTTCAAAGAGTTACAAGCATCTCGTCTTCCGTTTCATAGTCGTATCGCACAGTTTACAGCGTGGTGACCTTGGGGAGATCAAATTCGTTCAGAGCTGCGGCAGTGACACCTAAAGAAATCGTGTTACTCCTTCTAGTCCCTAGATAATCCATTATATCATTCTTTATGGTGTGTCTTCTTTCTTCTCTCCTCAATATACCTCGCGTGTTTATAAACATTCAAGTCTTGATTCGCTCTCGGGTGATACACTTCGTTATATGGGTGTTCTTATGATGGCTATGCTTCATAACTTGCTTCCAGTATACCTTCGTGGTCCCTGAGGATGATAAAGAATAGTGGTATGATAACCCGGAGGAAGAAGATGGATGATGGATGGATGTTTTATTTCTTATGATTCAGACGATTGACGATGTTGTAATGGCTGGGTTGGACCGACGGCGTGTTCCATAAATAGATTAGCTGATGCGTTCGAAGAGATTTATTTGGGATAATACATAAATTTGACATAAATACGATTCTACGAAGTTGCACACAGCAGTGGGTACGGAGCGGTGGCTGTCGCCGGCGGCAGGAACGCGTATATGCCTGATATGGTATGGTTTTAAAATCACATGACCAATTCGGTTTAGCGTTGGCAGGCGAGTATTTGAAATTTGAATCGAGGTTCGAACCACGGATGTTTCGTCAACCGTACTCTATGCTCTGGTTCCAAGGCTGGAATACGCTATCTAATTCTTACATAATGTTTGAACGTTCATGAGAACTAAAACTTACACGAAATCACTTTCTCTGCTTCCGCTACTGTAAAATTCGATTCGATGGACAACATTGGACAGGTGTGTGTATGTACAAGTAATTAGGCGCTTAGCTAATTCGGAAAGAATGATCATTCTTTTGTTAAAGGATCCATTACACTCCTACTCATGATCTGTAGCCCTTGCTTTCCGAAAGGCCAACATAATCTAAATACTACTTCGAGTGGAAGAAGAGGCTCGACGAGGTCCGGGTGCATTTCTACCGCGTTAACTAGTTCCGGATAGAGATATGGTTGTTGTAAAACCGATGAATGAATGGTTTCATTTGTAATTTTGTTGATCTGAGTAGGGAACTGTCTCTGAAAAGAGGAAGTGAATATACCGGATTTATGGCTACTTCATAGAAAGCAATGTCAGTAGAAGCAATATGCGCATTTTGGAGCAACGTACTCATGAGGCTTTTGCTTTCCCCATGGAGCTACTGGCTGCACTTCGCGCAATAAGTAATCAACATTCAGAGATAATATTTCTTCGATATTGGCCTAATGATTCATGCTGGTCACTAAGAATAGATAACAAATGAAATTTAGACGCACCGCAATCCATAAGAGAGTCAAGTCAGCGAGATCGTGTTCTGCATATCCTCCGCCAACCTAGTTGGCAATTAACTACAAAATAAAATCACATAAAAATGATACTTGCATCGAAGTGATTGCCTGGCCACCAAGTTACGTCACCATGGAATTAAACAATGTTGCACGTTCATACCTGAGAACCAACACTGTCCATGTATCAGCAAAAAAACCATGAATGGTTTTAAAAGCACGAGTACTAGTTACCTGTTTTAACACCTGTCCTTTACATTTACCGCCTTCAGTTTGTTCAAATTTATTGCAGTTCTGTGAAATATGAATTAATAATGACAACAGACCACTATATCACTCACAAAGCCGGGTCGTGTTTCATCCAATGCTAGAGCTTGGTAGGCTCGTTGAACGTGTTCACCAAGTACTCGATCAGAAAACCCATACAATTTCCGAGTCTCGTTTGAACACATAGTATATTCATCCGGAAATCCCATTGAACCGACTGTTTCAAAAGCCCGAGACATCTGGAACGGCAGACAGGTATATTTTTCAAGAATATTCCATAAAACATACTGTATCCAAAACGGTTTATTGCCAAGACGAATACGCTCCTTGCCTGGAGAGTCATAGCGTGTCCATGGTTCAAGCGTAGCTTTAAGTTTTTCTCGTTCTGTCGCAGAATAAATACAATAATCGTGTACATGACGCGACCACACCTTCTTCGTTATTTGATTTCTCAAATCTTTGATAGGCGGTAAATATCCGCTCAACTTCAAACAGGTCGTCGTCATTCAAAATACCAATTTCACCCTGGACATTTAGTTAATTCAAGGAAGTTTTTCCCATTTGACTCACGATCAGCTTAGCTACCATTCGTGCGACATAAGCTCCCTGATGTTAACATTTATCATCTTGAATTCGTAAATAAATTAGAATGAAAGCACTAACAGAAGAAAATCCAAATAGAAATATCTATCACATAGATTAGAAATAAACGATGCTTCAACGGGCTGCAAGCAAACATACCTCATCTCCAGGTAAATAGTTGCTTAATCATATCGTGTCAGATGCTTGTAGACTACTATATTTTCTAAAATGCACACACTCAGCAATAAAAGTATATGCTTCGACAACTCGGTCTGCTGTATTTGGAAGCTCGTGCATTAGGCTGGAGCCACGTTCCTGGAGCACATTGTAGAACCTACCACACGGTTCACCGGTCGAAACTGATTGGAAGTAATAAGAAATGTGATACAAAAAATGAAATAACATAAGCGCATGTGCCCACCTCTGACAAACTCCGGAAGTTTGTCCTTTTTTCCAGACTGACTGTATGTTATTTGAACCGGAGAACGTCCACCGTCCACGAACACTTTCCGAGTGTCACATTTATTAATCGCAATTGAAAGTCTCTGAAAGACATCGTAAGAATGGTAACAATTTTCGATGAGTGATAAAGTCATACCTCTATGTTACTAGCATACTCGGATTCCGGTCTGAAAGGTGCTCAGCTGCATCCACTAGTGAGATTTGTTGACGTACCCATCGCTACAAACGATTAATCTAACCGGGGGTCCTCGACGGAAGCTCTGATGCGAACGTGGAAGATGTGGTCGCCCAGGCAATGCCAAATGTGCTTTGCTGCTGTATGTTATGTGGCTTTCGCTGATGGGAGCAAAAAGACCATCGCTGAAAAGAGTATGGAGGCTATGTGCAACGTCTAAAGCATGTCAATCGTAAGGGTGAAAAACAACGTTTAGGAATAGGGCTTCACCTTGAAGTAACATGGTAGCTAGTGGTGTGCCGACGCACGTCTCTCGTGTTGTATTCAAGGGGTCTGATGATCAATCCCCCACTCCACGGTGAGTCGGTTCACGCTAACGTCGCATGAAGTCATCGATTCATCCCTTACACTGTACACTGGAGCTTAGTCAGCAGTCACATCCTTTTGCAGAGATTGCGGGTCCCCAGGCGCCCATGTACAGTCCTTGTGTGAGAGACGCGCTCCGGTCCAGGCCATTGAGGCGTTTGTTGATCGTAGTAGATGGTGGTCCGGGAGAGTGGGAAATTCCAGCTGAGGACAGTGCCGGGCCATTTTGGTGGTATGTTTCTGATATGTTCGATGACGAATTGTTCTTGAGTGTTCATATAGGTAAGATAACACTGCTCGATAAGATTAGGATGAATCCTCTGAGGATTCTTCGAACTGATCAAAAGGCCAACCTTTACACTACTTACCACTTGCTTACCACTACTGTACTATTACGATCAATTTGGCACCCTGGTTTGAGTGTGACAACTTGAACTGGGTACACTGAATGACTTCCCGTAAGGATCTGGCACAGTCTAACGACACCAGATTTTCAAACTCCGGTTTATGTCTCGCTGATGCCAGACCGCAAGGTAGCTGTCCATCACTAAATTTGTGAAGGTCTGATATAGCGGTATGTTTCTCACGAGGTCGACCCAAGATAATGAAGCAGTTGTACTGGGTTATAAGCTAGTAATAATGGAACTAACATAATATACAAAAATTGCAATCTCCTTGACATATCACACTATGTGCATCTGTAGTTATGAGATTCTTGTCAGGTTGGATGCACATTATAACCGATGATCATTTCATTCATATATTTTACATAACTTACGAGTTATATATATAGTCTCATATCCCAAACGTTGAGATAGCAATGTAGCATGTTTCATTCTGCAAAGCCAACACAAAGCAGCTGTGTGTTATATCCATGTCCGGATACATCGTGCCGACGTTCCCACGTGACCTTCTAACATACCCGGTCCGTTCCCGGAACGTACCCGCTTCGGGTTTACACTTCCCGACGTTCCCGCCCGGGAACGTACCCGGAACCCGTCGGGTTTTCTATCGGGTATCCCGGATACGTACTTTCTCTTATGACGGCCTCACCGCGTCATCATTCTATTACTCCTCCCTTCCATTCCTACTTATACGTTTCATTATGGCCTTTGTAGATTAGTTCCTTATTCTTCATTCTGAGCGCGTCATTTGCGCCCCTACTCCGCTTTGCCAAGACTTCATTTCCTACTTACTCCTTTGACTTGTCCTTTGTATAATACTTCTACATTCGTATCTACAGGTTCCTACTTAGTATAAGTAGTCTTCCAGATGTAATAGGTAGTCTTTAGTATTCGTATCAACTCTGTACACTTTCTTCCTACTCTAAGTTCCGAAACCCGCTCCGGGTTTTCCTTCGGGTTTCTCTCCCGCTACCTAGTGTAGTGGCGAAGCCTTCTCTTATACTCTAGAACGTCTTCCTTTGTTACATATCATCTTACTCGAAATACGAACCATTCCCTGGGGATATCCAGGCGGCGCAGCACACAAGCTGAAGCCACGGTTCTTTCCGCACTCCCGCTCTACGTTTCCGCACCCGTACTTACTTCGGGTTTCCGTTATAGTTCTCCCACACCCTCCGGGTGTCTTCGCAACCACTTCTAAGCAGGAAGAGAATCGGTACGTAACACTGTGAACAAGCTGTGAATGTGATCAACATGCTGTGGCGGCTGAACCAGACATATTTAGAATTGCCGAAGTATCCGAACACCTGTAAGCTCAACTAACCCCCTCATGCGCACCCTTTTATTCCAAATGTGGACCTTAATGGAATGGACAAAATGTGGATCATCTGGATGTCTTGGATCACGACTAAGTACTAGTACGAATTGAGTATGATTGGTATGAACACCAGTGAACACCTGTTCAAGTTCCGGCAGGGACCTATCCCTCCCAAACTGAAACATGTATAGGTGCATACCCTCATATCCCATACCTCTTAGCATCCCCAATACAGGAATCACCTAGCAGATACAAAGTGTGACATACCTTGGCGGTCTAGCTGCATAAATACTTTGGGCATTCTACTTCCCACTTCTCCACCCAATATCTACTCTCTCGTACAGCATCCTCAATATTATGGAGTCCCTCCCCATAACTGTGGCTTTATTTGGCCATGCACACATAGTGATACAGGTACGTCATTGCTGAACCATGTTGAAAACTTGGTAGTATCTGAAGCTGCTACATTCCTGGAATCATGCCTAACAGAGCCGCATCCAACCTACTTGGTCTATAACATTGTAGGAGTTCGAGCAAATGAATTTATACTTATTCTGGGTCATGGTCAGTATGTTATTTACACTTCTATTCTTCTGCAATGCTAATTTGTTAATGAGTTCTTCTGATGGGTGCAGGAACTCCAACTTGCCTCAATAATAATATCACCACTTTGTACTTCACATTCACCTGTATTTACCCCTGGCTAGTTGCAGATAACTCATATCAAGTATATAGTAGACTAGTACTTGCTTGTATATAATAAACGTGCTCAATATATCTTATTTTACATTCACATTTGTTCATAACATTATCAAATTATATGAATCATATACTTCCACTCGCAAATTGCAACATACGTACAACTGAGCACCAATCTTATACTTCTCTCATCTCGTCAACATCATCTTATAACCTCCTCATAATTGTCTCTAATCCGTATGAAAACGCATGAGCTACCATACGAATTACGAAATTTGATGCTGCTGTACATGGCAGTATCCTGCAGTATCATATGCTGTAAGGTTTATGTCAGCTCATACCACTTATGGTAAATTATACTGCGTTATAACAGTACACGAGACTCTCCAAAATTTAGTGATGTCTATCAGCTTCAGATGGATTCACAAGAGCAATAAACTGTGATAGAGTAGGCGAGACCAGGAGGGAGAGGAAGGGAAGCAGACAAAATGGAGATATTGGTTAAGATGAGCCATGTGGAAACGTCACATAGGTGAGTAAACATACCTTTTGGGGTCATCTGGAGGCATTTCGAAAGCTTTTGCAAGTCTGGCAGAGGGGGGGGGGGGCCTTGCCAGATGTTCATGTCTGGCACAGTCTGATGGTACTTGAGAATTTGAAATTCTGCTCAGCACCTCGGCACGTCAACATCTGGTGGTGTCAGACTGTGCCAGATCCTTATGGGAAGTCATCCACTATTCAGCACCCTGACCAAGACAGCGTGACAAAGAAAAAATTTTGGCACTTTGCAATCAAAGCTCAGCTCTGTCCTTGATAATTGGTTACAGCAGTTTGCTTATCATTGTAGCCCCTCAACATTTTTGTATACATCTGAGTTTCATCGGCAGCATGATCCGAGCCAGGTTACTGGTAGGATCCAATGGGCCACTCCTAAATGGGAACATGACAGTGATGCTCACCAGGACTCTAGGCACTAGTTTTCAATTGACACTGCCTCCAAGCATAATGGCATTTATATTTCTTCAATTTGTTTATTGTCTGCAGAGGATTGTCCCTTACTGTTGGAGGCGATGAGCAGTGTAATTCACTGAGCATTGCCACAAGGTGTGTATAAAGTGGGTATGCACCTGGTGAGTCATACACTGTACTTGTTGTTTAACTATGCATCAGTACTCGAATCAGCACAATCCAGGTCCCCCAGGAAGGCATCCTGATCCTCTGTATCCCATCTACTATCCACCTCCTCATGCACCACCACATTTTTTAGGATATCCACCACCTTATCCTCAGCAGTTTCATCATCCAGTCCCACATGATTATCATCCTCAGCTTCAACCTCCTTTCAATCCTAGGCCAGCCACTTTTCCCAACTACTATGCTCATCAGGCTCATGCAAATAATTTTCACGAGCCTCAGCAACTTCAAGCAAACCCTACTATGGCGCAAATTGGTCCTGCTCCTGAGCCCATACGTAGAAATACCTGGCCAAATGAAGAGGTTTGCACTGGAGGTATGTTCTTTCATTATGTTTTATAAAGACCATCTTTGCTGAGTACATGATCATGCAGTATTTCATATTACAGCTGAGCTAGTTTCAAATGATGTCAAACACAAGTTTAGGTTTGAAACTGATATGCCTTGGGATGACTTCAAGTCTCGTTGTTGCGCCCTTATGGACAGTGAGCACAACAAAGCTAAGTTAGCTTATCGCTTGGCTGGGGAGGGGCCATGCACCACCCCATCATTGTTGACAAACAGTGATGACTGGTCATCAGCAGTGGATAAGCTTCAGGGTATGGCTTTGCATGCTAGGAAAAAGGCTGTTGGAATTCAAGTGGTGGATTTGGAGGCTGTGCGTATTTACTTTTATCAATGAGATAAAATTATATGACTCTTTATGAACAGACTCTGAAGAAACCCACCAAAGGCAAGAGGAAACGACCCAGCAACAAAGAGAATGACAATTTGGATGACAATGATTCTGGAGTTCATGAAGCATGGAAGATGCTTGAACACAAGTTGAAATGTGAGAAACATAGTCATCGTTGCTATGTTCCACCAAGTGGGCAGCATGTTCCAGTGGAGGATAAAATGATGACACACTGGGCAAAGATGATTGTAAGTTCTATGTAACTTTTCCTGAAAGACTTACATTTACATTGGCTATGCATCTATCACAGGCTTTGGGTGAGGCAGACATTAACTGTCCTCCTCATACCCTTGATTTTGAATGACCCCTGAAGCAGGCACGGGGACGATCAGGAGCAGGTCATCCACTGCCTACACCACATGTTAATATATATTTTGGCTAGAGGGTTTCTTCAAAGTTGAAGTCATCATCTGCTATGCCATGCTATGCTTCAGAGCACTCCAAAGGCATTGACTCCAATGCATTGGGTCTTTCTTCTATTGCCTCAGGAAGCCGCATATATGATCTTCTTGACTATCCAACCCCCAATTTGTTACTAACCTCACTAGAAGTGGAAAATGGTCCTCCATTCTTAACAGATGTCGAACACATGAACTTAATTGTCGCAGGGATTGAGACTATTGCTGATTTTACCAAGATTTCTGAGTGGGAGTTTCATCTAAATACATCTATTTCAGCAGAAAAGACACAAACCCTATTCACAAAAGCTACTGCAATGCTAACAAGCTTTCACCTAAAGCATTGTGAGGATATACAGGACATTCAGGACATTGAAGAACATGCAATGAACTGTAAGTAACAGTAAATTATCTATCAGATCTACTGTTCTAATTTACATTTAGTGATAAGGAATAACTGTGCTACAGCACAGTCAAGTAGTAGTGTCTCACATTACACATCAACAATTCCTGATGATGAGACTGTGATTGGCCAGAGCGAGTGGGATTTCGAAACAATCTCTTACAATGACACATCAGATGAGGAAGATGTCAATGAGCTTTCAGGCAGCAAATGAATACTTATACATAATACTACATAGTTATTTACACAATGTAGCCGCTATGTCGAAACCACCCTCATGCTTTACCTGGAGTGACATTATAAATTGCATTCCAAATCATGTCATATGGATTAGTGCTGCCCTCTCCCATTTCACCAAGAACATAGTCACGATTTGAGTGCAACCATGCTTTAATACAAGAAAACCCTTCTTCAATAGGGTTGAAATCAGGTGAGTATGGCAGGAGATACTCCAGCTGCATGCCACTGCACATAGTATCAGTCATACTATCCACATGGCTACAAACCACTAACATACTGCTCTTCAATCAATTCATGAATACCCTCACACTTATGAATGCTCGCATTATCCATCACAATAACAGAGTTCAGTTGTGGATAAGGATTCATATGGTTAAGAAGACCTTCTATAAATGTATAAAAAGCCCTCCCATCAAGCACATGCTCATATATGTCCACATAGATTATCCCATCAAGAGATAGGGCCAGGAGGATCAAGTAGCTAAGTAAAAGTGAGAAAAAGACATAATGAAAGTATAACAATATGCACCGCTTCCCGCGTATAAAAAAATCATGCCTATGCAAGCGTATTCCACATGCAGCCCAGCCATATGAACGTCATGCAGAGAACCAGCTTAGGTGACTTTCATCCATGAAAACCAGTTGGTTCACTTTGTAATTGCTCGCAATATGAATCTTGAAGTTTATTCTTCTGTCTTCATTGCGCTCAAGTGCCAGCTGTTCTATCTAAAGACACAAATCAGTTCATCAATAGATTGAGTCAGTGTCGTGCAGCTCACCTGTTTCCAAGTAAACCCACATCTCTTCAGCATACACAATATTGTCATCAGTGACACAGAAACAGCACAGGTCTCCTTCAATGCTGCTTGAAGTTCTGATAGCATTAGGTCAGGCTGCCACTCAATACAACTTTCCAGAAACTGAAAAGAACACATCAATCATACAAATATGGAGTCTGAAAGATGACTTACCACAACATCAAGACTAGTGAGGCAGCGTTTCCTACTGCATTCAACAGGAATGCGACAAACATCACCTGTGCTTCGATATAGTGCGAGTACCTGCTTTTGTGTTGACCTTGCAACTCCTGTAAACCGCTGAATATCGTAGCGTGAAACACCTTCATTGTCCATGTGAACAACAACTTCCTTAAGCTCTCTTGAGATGTGTCGACGTTGTCCGGGCATAACAAGTGGGTGAGGAAAGAGACATAGCAGGTAAAGGGACAGTCAGCAATGTGCGTTAGCAGTGAAGCGAGCAGTGGAGCTTCTTGGCGCTTAGTGGTAGCAGCCATGTTCCGGTGGTTTGGCTGTGAGGTCGGCATTGATCACTGGAAAAACTCAGATGTATACTAAAAAATCAACTGGCCACAATGATAAGCAAACCGCTGTAATAATTGGTCATGTATACGTAGATAATATACATTACATACTTGGTATTGTAAAGTAGATTACTGGTGAATTGGTTGATATAATTGTTCAGCTCGAAACATTTAACAAAGGTGGGGATTTCAATGACAATACTTGCCTATGCATTTTATTATTTCCTCTTTTTGAAAGATACTAAGTAGTAAGTAGTTCTACACTACAAATTTCATTGTAAATTTGTAATAAGTTTAAATAAATACCATACTTTTCATCACTTGGTGATTGAGCTCCCGAAATATTTTAACAGTGAATGCACAGTAATTCTACATCGTTTACTGCTTTGAGATAATAAAATAAGGTGGTGCCCGAAATCATGAAAAATTCGGCACTTGGGCTTGTGACGACGTGACACTGTGACATGTGCCAAATTTCGTCAAGTACAAAGGCCTTGTGACGTGTGACTGACGAATTGATCATAATAGTACAGTAGTACTCAGTACTCAGCTTGAACCTTAAGTACAAGGCTGCTTGAGCTGTTGCTTCAATTGACATTGTGGTTCGATATCAATTCGATATTGTGAAGTTCAGGCAATGAACATACACTAAAATATTGTTCCCCAGGTAAAATAATGTATTCCTAGCGAGAAGTGCTAATAGTAATACTACTTCAAAGCTTCCGGTCAAACTAGTAACTAAAAGAGAAAGGTGTAGTGCATGTGACGAATCTCCAAACTAGTAACTACTTTCAACATTTCTCTCTTTCTTCACTTTACATAGGGCTTACTAGTTATCCCGTGCCCAGCGAATGAATAATTTGATGTGCTTGTTGGTATAAGCTGCAGCAGTGGTGGCAGCAGATGATACTGCCGATGACGTACCACTGGCTGAGACGGCAGCGGATGCAGCTGCCGATGAAGTTGCACTGGCAGAAGCTGCTGCTGAAGTCGCACTGGCAGAGGATGCACCGGTAGAAGCAGTAGCGGATGAAGCATTCGACGATGTTCCGCTAACAGAGGTGGCAGTGGATGCAGCTGCAGACGATGTTACGCTGAAGAGAACGGTATTAGTAAAGTTCGCGATAGAAGGAAGAATAACTAACGACGCGATGGAAGCAGTTACCGTCACTGTTTTAACTCTTGACACAGTAACAGTCGAGGCCACTGCACATTCCGTGGAAGAAGCAGAAACTGCGGCCGACGCTTTTGTTACAGAAGCGGCCTTTGTTGCTATTGCCGCAACAGAGGTAGCAGATGCTGTAGATGAGACTTTAGCAGCTCGTATCGACGCCGATTCGGCGACTACAGAAGTAGAAGCTGAAGCAGTTTTAACCGCCAAAGAGGTAACAGAGGTGGCTACGGAAGTCGCGGCGGCGGCGGAGGTGTTGACGTGAATCATACCTCTGCTGGCGGTTGCTGAGGCCGCTTTGGTGGTCTTAGCAGTTTTAGTTCGGGTCTTCGAACGATTCATTGTGGAGGTAACAGTAGAGTTTGTAGCCGTCATCAATGTAGATGCAGAGGTAGCAGCAGAGTTCGTAGCCGTCACCGATGTAGATGCAGACACAGTAACAGTATCGGATGAAGTGTCGACAACACTGGTGCTGACTGTCTCGGTGTCACTGGGAGCGGTTCCAGTAGCGGTGTCCGTGGCAGCAGTATCGGTTGATGTGTCGACAACGCTGGTGGTGGCTGTCTCGGTGACACTGGAGTCGGTAATGGGTCCTGTAGCAGTCACAGTTCCCGTAGCAGTGTCTGTGGCGACAGAGCCGGTAGCAGATGTAGTCACTGTGTTAGCTGTATCGGTCGCGGACCCAGTGACACTGGAGTCGGTAGTAGTTGCAGCTTCGGTAGCGGTATTTGTGGCAGTCTCTGTGATGGTAGAGCCAGTAGCGGTCTCGGTAGCTGTGGCGGTTTCAGTGGAAGTAACAGTCACACTGGAATCGGTAGCGGTTGCTGTCTCTGCAGATGTTTCAGTAGTGGTAGAGTTGGTAGCGGTAGCAGTATCAGTCTCTGTTGAAGCTGCGATAGCGGTAGAGTCAGTAGTGGTGGTAGTACCCGAGAGAGTTGCAGTAGCAGTCGATGTTGAAGAGACCGCAGTACTCGAGGCGCTTGTACCACCACAATTACTCGAGACCTGCTGACCAGCAGCAATAGCGTCTTCCAACGCAGCGAGAGCAGTTTGTAAACGAGCTGCGAGGTTTGAATCAGACCTAAACGTTTATGAAATAAACGAAGTAATCAATAACCTGGTGCAAAAAAGCATTACGAGAACGACAACTCACGTTTTCAAATTCCCCAACGCCTGCCTGGCCTTGCTTAGTCCTTGTGTAACCTTCTGACTGCCTTGTGCTCCTTTGTTAAGCTGACGCCCTGCCAGAGAAGTAGCAACAGTCTGAACACCAGCGTCAGCTTCTTCAAGAGCGGCCTTGGCTTCGGAGACAATCACGTTTGTAGTTTTTTCGCTGAATCATGAGACATAGTGTTAGCTTAAGAATAGGATGATGAAAAATATTCGTACGTTGAACTCGCGACAGCAGTGATACCCTGGAGAGCATTGGTGGCGGTTGAGATCGCGGACGCCGCACGGGCGCATGAGCTGCTGCAGCGGTTGTTTGCACGGGCTTCAAAAGGAGCTACAGTTGTGTCAGATAGAATATGGATGGGGTAAAGTTAGATAGCCCACCGGCAGCAGCTATTTGCGCGCAAGCCGCGAGAAGAGCCACAAAGCAAATTGTTAAGCGTACCATGGATGCAAAAACACAAGAAATAAGGAAAGGATGGGTTTCAAATTCAAGCACAGGAGATATTCAAGAACGACTGAGGCGTTGAGAGAATCGGTTTCGGCAGAAAAAAAAGAAGGGACTATCCAAGTCTCGAACGAATAAAAGTAAAACTGGACTTAAGCTGAGCGAGAAACCTTAAAATGAAATAACGAAGAATTGACCGAAGAAACCAGAGGTCGACCTGCAGGAAATGACACCAGGTCTGGAGGAAAGATAGTGAAGAAGAAGAAGAATGAGAGGAGATGGCTTGGCGAAGTGCTTTTATAAGGATTTTTGGGGGAGGGGGTTGAATCCATTCGGCTGGTTTACAGAAATTGGACATAACCAGGCAAGAAAGGGACGTCATGGCGTTCAACCGCGTCGAGATGGAGACAGATGGAGCTCTAATCAAAGGCACATTGAGGATGCCGACGTCGAGTCGATTGGAGTCTTGGCCTTGCTTGGCGGCAGATGGGGAGGGTATGAAGCCTTATGAAGCCTATGAAAGTCTAGAGAAAGAAGTGCAACGTGATCCAAAGAACGCTCCAACGCACATTTACGCGTGCCCCAAGACGTACCGGAAATGTTGATCGGTGATTTCTATCATGCAAGAAGCGAGCAGTTCTACTGCAAATACTAAATGTTCAAAGCTCTGTGCTCATAGAAATGTGTCAAGGCTTACACTACAGTGAAAAGTTTTGGACAGACATATATATACAGCTGTCCCGAGAGACTCCTTTTTCTAGTTTAGAATCGGGGCTGCCAATTAAACGTTGCAACTCAGACAAATGGAGTAGGCCTCCAGTGGACCTCGTCTCCAGGTTATGCAAGTCTCCATGGAATCATAGCAACAGAAGCACGTACAGATTGCTGCATCTAATTATCTTGTGTTCTAGTCTTCTAGCATTGCTCCGCGACTTGATGTTGTCTATCTTATTCACATAGCAATATCGTTGTTTGGAAGAACCTGCAGTCGAGGAGTCGATGATGTGGAAAATCTTGACAGATCATTGGATAAACCGTGAAGTATCATTGACTTCCTGTTTGCTCTACAACGCGGAATTCGACAACTTTTCCGGCGTTATCAACCATATTCTATTGGACACTTGAGAATATCTTGCGATACCACTATTAAGGAGATGACAGCACTGTATGCAAGTAACGAGGCCTCTTACCATTATGTTTGTTCCATCGTATGAGCTGTTAGCAACTCCAAGCTAGTGCATTGACAATGAGAAGAGTTAGCTCGACCAAAGATCCTGAAACCTTTCTATCAGACCCGTAGCCATATAATCAACTTAGCATGTGTCCTTAATGGGGACTCAGCGAACCACATAAGGCGTTAAATTAGATGTATGAATAGATATTTAGAAAAAGTATGCATAAACAATGAAATCCCACCGATCAAACCAAGAATACGTAGATAAGAAGTAGCATGAGCATTCATTAACAGAAGGTAAGCTAACAAAGATATTGTCCTTTTTTACGCTTGTTTATAAGACTGCGCAATGCCTTAAACAAACAGAAAACATAAGAAAGGTATAAGAATATCTTACCTTGACTGCCCGCTTTGAAGTCAACCGCTTTTGTATGTAGTGGTATATGCGCTGTAAATCGGGCGATAGGAACACGGGAATAACAAATGCCATCACGGGAAGTGCAATCTCCCAGAATCTACGTGCAAACTAAGCAAAGGAAAACGAGGAAAATCGGTGGCGATACGCACAGGACATCTGAGTGTCTTATAGACCACATGTCGTTAAAGTTCATTCCGAAGTAACCAGTAAGGAGAGTAAGGGGTAAGAAGATAATTGTAGCAAGCGTAAGTCGACGCCTAGGGAGTGGGTAAGCATAGTGCTTGTGTATATTGATGCAAGCACGTACATGACCTCGTTCATTTCGTATGACGCAATCTAAAGGTCAGTTAGTCAAACTCGACAAGAAGAGGTAGCATTTGTTCTTACATTGAAAGTATAATCAATGAGGTTCTGGGTGATATCCGCGAACATGTCCAAGCTAGTTAGAATGTACTCCATATGATCGTATACATCCGCCTACGTGCACAAATCAATTCGTAGTCGCAATTCATAAGAGGAATCCTTACCAAGTATATCTTTGCTTTGTGGCTCATGAATCCTACGACCTTTACTTCTGCGTTTGCTGGATCAGAAGTATCGATTAGTGCAGCACAACGATCAACATCGTATCGACGAAGGCCATATAGAAGGGTCTTGATAGGCTCAAGAGTTCGCTTGTGCAGGATAAGGTCACCAGAAAGGATATGCACTAGCAAATGCAGAGATCAGTCTGCGCAGTTGACCAAAAACAAGAGTGATACATACAATAGCGGACTGTTTTCATATTTGGCCTAAGGAGAATTCTACGCTCGAATTTGTTGATCTTCTGGTGATATTGCTCAATCACTTGCATGGCACGATCAACCACTGTTGAAGCATATTACTATTAATTAATGTGATGCTAGTGTATTCAAAGATGAAACATACCAAGGTCGAGCAGAGCCTGAACAAGCAGCGAACCATCTGCCGACTTCCTCAGGACGGTATCTGTCTGTCGCAGACGAGCGGAAATTGGTGCTGAGAACTCGAGGTTAGGTGAGGGGTAAAATGAAATCACTGTTCCATTGCGGAAGAGGAAAATGAACATTGGAGAAACTTTGACATTGACTCGTTCTCCCTGAAAACTAGTTGTCAGGAGGTTTTTCACTGATATAAAAGGAAATAGCTCGCCTTTTTCAATGCCTCTACGGACACTTCTTGCTCTTTCAGTTTCTCCTCGGTGGACTTCGCCTAACATAGATATGAATGTTAAACCGAGTTTGAACAATAAAGTTCTCATGCTTACAGCGAGCTCATTCTTCATCAACCCGGCCAACTTTGAATTGCTAGTGTTGGATTTACCCAAGATGTCGTTCCGGGTAGTAGGTAGAATGGGCCTCCTCCTCCTCATGTTTCTTGAAGGAGACGACTTCGGGTTTGGTGTACTGCCATACGCAGTCCTTTCTTCATCCATGATTTTCTCGTTCTCCTCTTCCTCTTCTTCCATAACGTCAGGTTCAGCAGTTAGTGTTGATCCATAAGCAGCTGTTTGGCTTGGATGCAGGAGTTCATCTTCTTCTCCCAACTCATGGCACAGCACTCGGAGAAACAGATGGCGAGTGTAATAGTCGGCTTTTGACCTGGTTTGTGTGTGTCCGTGGAATACATCCTCGAGAGCAAGCGGATGTAAATCTACAAGAAAAGAAAGAATTCAAGTTTTCTACAAACCTGATCGTGACAAATACGCACCGTATTTTATTGATACAGCTTTGACCACGTCCCAGCTCATACCCCCAATATTTATCCACCGCACCTTCACCCATGGGTCTCTACGACTTGCCTCTGGATCACCCATGAAACTCACGAATTCCTTGTTCGTCATTCGTCCAAAGCTCGTTCGAAGAGTAGAATAGTCAACTATTTCGATAACGCAGTCTTGCTTGATGTGGCCATAGGTGAGGTCTGCAGAAGCGCGACGTGGGTCGACACCTGGCTCAGCACCGACTCTTCCTCCACCTGTCAAAACAAAGGTGCCCTTCCTCATCGCCATGATTCTCCGTACTGCCGCCTTGAACCTGTCTTTTGGCGTCAGTGTCTTCCATCCTGGGATTACGTGCACTGGGCTAGGAGCAGCCCCTATGTTCGACTTCCCCGTTCGTGCTGAATGCTTAGAGAGTCTGCTCGTTATGAGCGCCAAGCCATGCAAATGTTCACCCGTTGGAGATGCAGGAGACGTCGGTGCGGCATGCGAAGATTGCTGCACAGCTTGAAATTGATCATGCTCTTCCTCAGAAAGATCTGGCGTTAGCGACCGTCCTTCAGAATCAGAGAAGCTGTTCTCGCGAGGCATGGTGAGTCGTCAGGAAGGTGGGAGGTCTTGTCTGTATGGGAGACACCAATGGTGAAAGAATGAAGTAGGGGCGAAGTGTTGTAGTGTTTCTGCAGTGTGTTCTGGGATGCCACATCAACGCCTTGTCAAGCTTCACTTCTTCACCTCGAGGATGCATCAGACCTAAATCAGACCATTAATTGAAGGCGTTGGCAACCCTTACTTAAAATAGCGCTACATCGCCACCGCTTCTCACCGCTTACTACTATCTGAAACGATCAACAACATCAGAATATCACGTTCGTTCCCATCCCGCTTCACTGCCATCTCTAAGTACTTACTTACAACATCCTGGCTTCATCGTGGGGCCTGGGCTCTAAGTTAACTTGTGAGACTAGAAAACAATTCCACAAGATAATTTTTGCTGAAAACGGAAAGTTCCAGCTGTCAATGAAGTGAATGCATGCACAACTTATCCTGGCGACATGATTCATCCCAATTGGAACCTCACCCTTACACAAATTATTGTCGAATAAGGGCGTGAGAACTTTTCACTTCCCGTTCACCCCATATCGGACCGCCCAGGTAAGTACATACATAAGCATACATAGTGCAAATATAGTGCTGATTTGAAAGGGATTCATTCATACTGTACCTGAGTAAGTACCTGAATGATCAATTTTTAATCTAACCGCATCGTAAGTATTTATACTTACCTTTACTACGTAGGGACTCCAGTCACTACTCTCTGGTCTCTAGGAAATATTTTAATGGGCGGGGGAATTGCGGCAAACAAGGATCCATCTTGGCAACATCTTGGTGTTCTCGTAATCTAATGTGTGCCGGTGCAACCGGTGGCTGTGCTTTGGATGCACGTTATATCACCAAGACTTAGTTATAAGATCATTGAGACCAATGTAGGTAAGGCTTGCCATATTTTGGTGTCGCAAGATTATATCTTGTTTTACGAACGGAGTACGTATTTCACTGAGGTTTGCATTCACATCTCTTCCATACAAGACTATAAGATCACAGGCCGCGAAAGTATCAGTTGTGGACGAAATTTAAATAGAAGTTGTGTGTATATACATTTCTTATAAGAGTGTAGCAGAGAGGAATGTGCTGTAAATGTACGCACAAAAATATACTCAAAAGGCAGCATCTGTGTTCTCATTTCTCGGGTATATACGTAGTTATAATAATACGAAAGCCCTACTCCTCCCCGTCTTTGTACTCTTCACTAGGATACCGAAGAGCTTGATACAAGTAGATCGCAGCAACCAATGTCCAGATGTAATTCGGAAGCGTAATAAGTTTCGGATGTACGGCAACATCTCCGATGAACATTGGGGAATAAAAGAGGTATGATCCCACATTCCAAATCACTACACTTACAG
Source organism: Cyathus striatus (assembly GCA_025738555.1). Classification (NCBI taxonomy): domain Eukaryota; kingdom Fungi; phylum Basidiomycota; class Agaricomycetes; order Agaricales; family Nidulariaceae; genus Cyathus; species Cyathus striatus. The sequence goes on along the minus strand of JAOVFP010000015.1, from coordinate 1,871,312 downwards.
CTGTGGTCTTGTAATGAGAGGCGAACGTATGGCGCTTGAAATTAAGGGCTATTTGCGCAACAGATCCTGTTAAATATATAGGGCCTATAAAAAAGAACATTATGGTCAGAAGCCTGCTTGAAGTCCCTTCAGTTCCTTTCTTCCGCTCAGAAAAGCCCGTAGCTATCAATTGAAACACATAAACCAGTGTTCCAAATAGGAGAGCCTGGTAAAAAAAGTTATTATTCGTAAATACTGTTCAAGAAGTTAATCCTTCATATCTTACCGAAATTCTCAACCTCCACAACTTCGCATCTATGCGCGTGCTAGCGCGTTCCGTGTGTGAGGAAGGAAGAACTTTAACAGTGGGAAGCAATAGACCTCGCCACTGGATTTGCAATCGCATGATAACCTTGAGTCTCAGAATGTTTAGAACGACCTTGAAGGGGTCTATGGTCCATATCATAAATATACAGTAAGACCAGGCACCGTGATCGTCTAGGCTCAACGCAGCAACCTTTGCTCTATTTATGCAACCAATTATATCTGAGAGCATCCAGAATGCAGTTCCGGGAACACTAATGCCAGCGGTAGTAACTCTTGTATGCCAATACCACAGCAATGGAATTGATACCGCTAAAGTATAAAAAATATCCCTGGGACATATAAATACGATTAGTACTTCAAAATAACAAAGTACATAGGAAGGCTTGCATTAGTAAAATCAAGACTAGAGCGCGTCTTGGATGAGCCTTTTCAGTATGTCGATGTCCATATATTCCATCTGAGAAGTCGCTGCTATCAAACTTATGGTTGAGTCATATGCACACGTGCGACATACGAATAAGCTCAGAAAAATATTGCTTCTTCAAGTTTTCTTCATCGTCAGTGCCCCGGTTTACGGGGATTTTACCTATAATATCGCCTACCGCCATCTTGGCTGGAGTTCTTCCGGAATATGTTATGCTCCACGTTACATTGATTATACCTTCATCTAAAGTTAGCGACACATACCACGATAACATTAGTTTCCAAGATTTGCGAGACCCAATGACGAGTAAAGTACCTGGCAAGGACAACGTCGAATCACGATATGCTTGGTTACAGTTTTCACGATTTACGGGAATGGGAACGAGATCCTGAAATACAATAGTTATAATTCCGAAAAGTGAAACAGAATGTTTTGACCCGCCTGTGGTCCACTGGCGTACTCGACAGTAGAAATGTATGGGGCATAAGCCCACTCGGTCCTATTTATACCCAATTCCCCTGGAATGCCAAGTTGTAGCAGCGATGTCTTCCCTAATTTATTTACCCCAAAGTCGAGAGATTCCTCTGGACAGAGTAGCCAGAATGGTTCAACTCGTTCAATTCCAGGTAGTTGTTGACCACACTGAGGAGTGGAAGTCAAACTTGAGTAATTATCAAGTTGCAGTACTAACGTACCGACTTCGCTCTGAATTGTTGGAATGTCTCGTTAAACCTGTCAAAATTCAAAACCTTTGTGAAGTCGACAACGCGCAGATGGCTCCTGAGTGTATTTAAATCCAGAAATTAGAAATTTAAAGGTCTTACTTCTCCAAGCCGCTGACCTTGTTACGATATGAGGATGGCCTTCTAAAGTCCCTAGTCGTTTATTTGTGGTAAATATTTTATGCGTAGAAAGTTGAAATGTATTTTTTGGACCTGGACCTGTCCTTACGTTGGGGGTCCCAATGTCAAAAATGTTCTGGGCTTGACATTTATTATCGAAGACCATGTTCGTGTTTGTTGACATGTCTTGAGCGGGATTTACTGCACTAGCACAACGGCTACGGATAGGATGGAATTCAATGAGTGGCACATGTATGCCATACCCGTCTATTGCATCATCAAGCAGAGTTCGGCTTCTGCCATCACTGTAAAAAAGAAGCCACACACATGATTATTAGCCCAGCCGAAAGATGGGTGGGGACCTGTTGACTTACTTTATTGGACGTACAGGTGGCACAACAATGGAATCAGCAATCGAAGAAGTGGCATCGACGATATGATCAAGGAGATATGATGACGACGGAATGAGAGCAAATGATCCTCTGAGGTCAAAATTTGTTATTGCAGGAGATTCTTTACTGTAAAGGAACTTAATTGTAATAGTGGAGGATACTCGCGATACACACGACTTACAATATAATGGTTGGGACTTGGACTTGGAAGTTAACTTTGGACACGATCCCACGGTCCTTAGCGGATACTCCACGAAACACCACATCAGAAAACAGGAGAGACTCCGGAAGAGCTTTGTTGAATCCTCTAAAAGGTGCATGTCGAATCCATACGCTTGCAACAATATCAAATAACTGCCCGTCATCTATTAGAGGCCTCACTACTTGTGAGCGATCTGAAACATCCTCCAGCGTCATATTTTGGTGAATCCAAGCGGAAGGAGAATTGAGCGACGATACAGTGTTTAACACCACAGAGTATATGAGAAATAGTACCATGATGGTACATATCACAGCAGTAAGCGCAGTACAAATAATGCCACTCCATATCAGACATTTGCAAGGTGAGCAGGGCCTCCGTCTCTGGATAATGGGGTGTAGAGAGAGGTCGGATTCTCTTTTGGTCGTCATGGAGGCAGCCAGGACAAAAAGGCAAAGACAACAAACAGCAGAAAGAAAATAACCCCCGCCATGCCTTGATCCCCAGTGTTAAGTACTATTTCAAGAAAGATCTTTATCTTTTAAGGAACCGACATTGATATAGGAGTCAGTAGTGTCACCACATACCGGCAGACTTGAGAAAAAGGCCTGTGTAGCTAGCAACCAACTGGGTGACTTTCCGTAACGTCTGGAACGTTTTCAGATTTCACAAGGGTGCCAGTCGGAGTTGGAACCTCATAGCTTACCTCAGCTGTGACTACAGATTCATCGAACTTCTGGGGACTTTGGGACACCATTAGCGAGACGGACCTTCATATCTAAGTACTCCGACACTTAGCGAGTGATGCGGAATACCATAGATGGTGATTAATCACAAAAATGCGTTTAAAACTAGTATCTGGAACTGGAAGTGGGGTAGCTACCCTCCTTCCAGTCTTTGCTTTCAGACTGCATCTGAATGGCTTCGGAGAGTGAAATATTTTCCGGGGTCTTGCTTAATCATCAGGGAAATGTCGGCTAACGTCGGCAAGCGCGGTCACCGTTTGCATTCTGTTCCATTTATAAATTATAGGCAAAGTTTTGTATGTAATGTTATCTAGTTGCATGAATACTTAGAAGCAAACAAAGCATCATAAAGTGTACTAAAAATGGCCGCGAGTCTACTTCAGACGCATCAGCGCTCAGTAAAGTTAAATTTTAGTGTTCCGAGGTTACCGACTGACATATGTATCTCACTGAGGTTCTAAAATCTTTCATATTCCATGGCTATGCTGTAAGTGTACAGCTGAGGCCAGATAATCATGTACTTACTATAATATACGCAAATCGAATTCTCGAATGCAAAATAAATTGCCAAAAGGATATGACATCGACGATGTCTATATAAAATAACTATAATAACAAGAAGCCTTAGTCCTCCCCGTCTTTGTACTCCTCGCTCGGATACCAAATAGCCTGACCCAAGTTGATTGCATTAACCAATGTCCGTATGTAATCTTGAAGATGAAGTTTGGGATATATGGCAATGTCTCCGACGAACAGCGGAAGATGAAGAAGATAACCCCCCATATCCGATATCGCTGCACTTATGGCCGCGAATTTGTACATAGAAGTGAACGTACGACGTTTGTAATTAAGGGCTATTTGCGATATGGATCCAGTAAAATATAAAGGACCTATAACAAGGGATATCGTGTTCTGAAGCACGTATGAAGCCCATTTAGTCTCTTTCTCCCAGTCAGACAAGCCAGTGGACATCCATTCCCTGTGCATAAATAAGGAAACCAGTGTGATAACGGGAAAAACCTAGTAAGAAGGTTATCATTCATAAATAAAACTCGACAAGTTAATCCTTGATGTCTTACCACAAATCTCATTCTCCATAACTTCGCATCCATACGTCTGCTGGAACGTTCCGTGTGTGAAGAAGCGATAATTTTAATAATGGGAAGAAATAGTCCTCTCCGTTTAATTTGCAGTCGCATGATAACCTTGAGTCTCAAAAGGTTCAGAATGATTTGGAGGAGTCCTGTGGTCCATATTAGGAATATATAGTAAGACCATGAACCGTGGCCATTTGTTACTAGGCCCAACTCCTCGTAAACCTTTATGAAACCAATAGTATCCGAGAGAATCACGAAAGCGGTCCCGGGGACACTAATTCCGGCGATAGAAACCCTTGTATACCAATACGAAAGGGATGGGATTGATATCGCTATGACAAGAAATGAATCTCTAGTACAAATAATTAGTTACTTCCAATAATGAAGTAGTCGGGGGCTTGCCTTAGGAGGGTGAAGATTAAAGTACGTCTCGGATGAGCCTTCTCACTATGCTTATATCCATATATTCCGTCTAAAATAAAGTTGTTATCAAATTAATGATCGAGTATGTACAACAACGCGACTTGCGAATAAGCTCGGTAATGTATTGCAACTTGTTCTCTCCATTGTCTGTGGTCCGGTTCATGGAGAACATTTTACCGACAACATCGCCCACCAGTAACTTGATTGGAGTTCTTCCAGAATATGTTATGCTCCATGTTACATTGACCATATCTGTGTCTGACGCACGGCGATGTTAGTTTTAAGACGTACAAAATGCAGTGGCGAGAATTCGGGAAGTACCTGGAAGAGATTTTAGCACTGAATAATGTGATTGATCGCAATTTTCCTGATTTACAGGAACGGGAACAAAGTCCTGACATCGTAGAATAAGTAGTTGTCCTTCCAAAGTGAAATTTGACCTACCTCTGGTCCAGTGGCATATTTAGAAGCAGAAAGATACGGTGCATATGCCCACTCGGTCCTATTTAACCCAAATTCTCCTGGAATATTAAGTTGTAGGAGCGATATTTTATATAATCCGGTTTCCCAAAAGTGGAGAGTGTGCAAATAACAATATACCCACTGGCAGCAAGGACTCGACTGCTTAAATCCATATTTGAATTTCTGTCCACACTAAAGAGTAAAAGTCAAGCTTGTACAAGTTTTCAAGTTTTCTGTGGGTTACCGATAGCGCTCTGAATCGTTGGAACTTATCGTTGAACCTGTCAAAATTCAAAATATTTGTAAAGTCGACAACGCGCAGGTGACTCCTGGGTGCATTTTAAATCCAGCAAGCAATCAGAAACTTAAAAGTCTGAGAAACTCACCTTGTTACGATATGAGGATGGTTATCCATTTTATGAGTGGAATTTTCAGTACTACTAGCACAGTGGCTAGGGGCCGGATGGAATTCAACGAGTGGTACATGTGCACCATACCCGTCTATTGCATCATCAAGCAGAGTTCGGCTTCTATCATCACTGTAACGAGAAGCCACACACATGGGGAAAAAATTCGCATAAATATAAATGAAACGTACTTTATTGGGCGTACAGGTGGCACAAGAACGGAATTTGCAATCCAAGAAGTTGCATTGACAACATGATCAAGGAGATGTGATGACGACGGAACAAGAGCAAACGACCCTCTGAGATCAAATCCTCTTACATGACGAGGATTTTTGCTGTATTGTACTTGATTCTAGTCACTAGTGTCAGATAATTGATATAACTACGCGACTTACAAGATGTTGGTTGGGACTTGGAAGTTAACTTTGGATACGATCCCACGGTCTTTAGCCGACACTCTGCGAAACACGACGTCAGAAAACAAAAGAGACTCGGGATTGAGCCCGAACCCGCCCAATCCTCCAATAGGTCCATCAACTCTCCGAGCCCATACGCTAGCAACGATATCAAATGTTTCCCCATCATCAATCAGTGGCCTCACTACTTTCGAGCGATCCGAAACATCCTCCAGAGTCGTATTTTGGTGAACCCAAGCAGACGGTGGAGAGTTGAATGCCGATATCGTGTTCAACGCCTTAGAGTATACATAGAAAAACACTAAGGCAATACATATCGAGGCAGTAATTCATATGCAAATGATACTGTTCCAGAGTAGACATTTGAAAGCTGAGCAAGGTTTTCGCCTCTCGATGATGGGGCGTAGAGAGGTCGGATTCCCTCCTGCCTGCCATGCTGAGGGAAGGCCTAACCAAGGCCGACGAGAAACTGCAGAATAGAAAATGAATCCCGTCATGTCTTGATTGTTGATTCCAAATTTTAAGTATTTCGAGAAAAGGCTATATTTATATGCGGGACCGACATGTCAATGATGTTGTCTCCGTGCAACCATGGAACTCCTATACTCTCCCAAGTACATAGATTCAGTTATCACTTTAAATCAATCTAAATTTGAGTTTGACGATGTCTTCTTTTATTATAACTAACTGAGCACGAGATACTAATGCGAGACTCTATAGACCATAACAAAGATAAATCCAATGAATGAAAGATGATAAAAAACGAGAGGCGGGGAGATCTAGCTAAGTATTTGCGAAAGCAGAAAAATAATATGCAATATCAAGGGTAAGGACAGGCAGTGATTTGAGGGCATGCCAAAATATACGCATGCGTTGTGTTGTGAGTAAAAAAGCGTTCAACTAAATAAACACCCAGAACCAGCACAAGCAACCAGGGCGAAGGAAGTTAATAATAGGGAGCGTGTAAGCCAGAGTTAAAAATCGGCAAATAATGTAAAAGTGAGAGAACGCATATAGGATAGCCTTCGAGAAAAATGCATAAGAGAAAATAACTACAATGTCCCCGCACAGCAACACCCAATCTTTTAAGAGGAAAAGTGCCAATCCAGTGGTATCGTCACCTCTTCACGGTCCTAATGGTTGCTGACTTGGACGCGGCGAGGAGAATAATGAAAACACTTTCTCCGCGTTTTCTTTGTACTTCTTCAATTTCTTTGTCTTCTGCTTTTCCGGCTCCTCCTGCTGAGGAGAAGACCCCTTGTTCGCAGCCTGCGCTTCAGTTGCGGCACCATTCACGGACTGATCCGAAGATAAGCTCTGGGCGCCAACAGACATGGCAGACTCTTTCGATTTCAGCGATGGTGCCATAGCCAGGGTCCCACCCGGAGATGGGGACGATAACAATCCACCGCTCGATGACGACGCCAACATAGTGTTCGAGGTCGACGGTGTCCCCGACCGAGCAGACATGCTCGTCTTGGACGAATACGACGAGGGAGGTGTCTTGGGCTGTAGGAACTGCCTAGGGTGCTTCCTAAACGCCAACCCAGTCCGACCCCGGCGCTGAGAATTAGGAGACTCAGCCTCTGACGCAGTAGCATCAGAGTTCTTAGACATGCCCGAGAACGACCGTGGTTGTGACGGCGTCGAAGCCTTGCGGAACACCGCGAGACGGTATCGATCCACAACACCACGAGCAAACAAACTCGTGCCTTTGGCACCGTTCCTATCCTCTCCTTCTACAGCCTCAACAAAGTCCCAATCATCGTCCTCATCGTCGCGCTCAGCCTCAGTAGTAAGTTCAGTATCGTCATCAATGAACCGATCGAGCGCAGCAACGCCAGACTTTTCTCTCCTGTTGCGCGTAGAGCGTGGAGGAGCGGGACGAATGGCGGTAGGCTTGGCCTGTACCGTAACCTTCTTCGCCTCCTTCGCAGGGACAGGAGGAGGAGGAATAGTGTCCGGAGTACCAGGCGACGCTGGAAGATCCTTGCTTTTCCGGGGTTTAGCCTCTTCGACGGCAGTTTCCACAGCCAACGATGGCTTGGCGGCAGCCTCAGCAACAGGTTCGGGTTCTTCTGTGGGTCCAGGGGATGGCAGCTCGGAAATATCCTCAGGAACAGGCTCAGAAACTACAGCAGGGCGAGCTTCAGGTGTCTTGGGCTCGACAGCTTCTTCCTCAGGGAGTTCAGGTTTGGCAGTTTCAAGAACCTCATCGATGCCCTTGAGAATAGAAGAGTCATCCTCATCTTCACCGTAGTCGCTATCACCCTCGGATCCAGTATCCTCGTCCTCATCATCGTCACCGTCAATGATAACAGAATGACGACCTTTGAACGAGTACCCATCGAACACATCCACAGTATCATCGTCGGCACCTTGCGGACCCGCCGGCCTCACGGAGGAACTACGAGACTGCGATGGAGTAGTGTTCGTCTCTTCCCCATCCGTGCGGTCGGTATCAGTAGCACCTTCACCATCATTATCCGTAGTTTCCTCGGTATATTCGTCAAGAACAGGTTCCATATCCAAGAAAGTGTCATCGAAGTTTTGAGTGTCACTAGCATTGGAAGGATCGATCGGCGGGATATATGGGGCTGCAAGGAAAAGTATATCAGTGAAAGATCGCCTTGGAAAAGGTAAGAACACGTACGTATATACCGCTTGTAATACACATGGGACCAGTCTCTGTTAGCACATCGGCGTCAGTTGACTGTAGCAATATCAGATCGGAAGAGATAACGCACATCATCGAGAAATATGGATGTCGTTTAATGCGGGGTTCACATATCCTCAGCGCAGGATTCCGTTGCAGCAACTACGTGAACAAAATGATAAGCAAACTTTATTACAGGGGTAACGGAAGGAACTTGCCCCACGAATCAAGCTCTTCGTATCTTGATCAATAGCTCTATCATCCGGGAACTGCAGCTCGTCCTGCAACACCCTAACATACATATCCGAGTGATTGTTAGCCCAGAACGGAGTCTACACAAAAAGCACGATAAGAATTCCATTCCATAAGAGAAAAAGAAAAGACTTACAATCCCAGTCAACATCTCGTAAAGCATCGTCCCAAAGCTCCACCAATCCACTTCATAGCTGTACGGCAAACCTTGAATGACCTCGGGGGCTAGATACTCTGCCGTACCACAGAAGGTGGTCGTCTGATCGGAGTGTCCTATAGGCTGGCCCGGCCATCCCAGAGCCAAATCCCCATTTTTATCAGGTTTCATCCAAGGAGGTGTGGCAGGCTGGGGTGCCCCAGGGACAGACGAGTAGAACTCGGTCCCTCGAGGGGTCATGGGGGCAGAGGAAGACACAATGGACTTCCGCGGGAACTCCTTCGACAATCCAAAGTCGGTGAGCACAATGTGACCATCTGCACCGATGAGAATATTCTCGGGCTTGAGGTCGCGGTAGATCACGCCTGCAGCATGAAGGCCTTCTACACCCTCGACGATTTCAGCGGCATAGAAGCGCGCGCGATCACGCCCCAGCCTACCCCATCGTGCGAGCTGTGTGGCGAGGTCCCCACCAGGATGGAAATCCTATCACAACAAAAGTCAGCCTAACCCATGACCCCCCAAGAAACAAGCAAACACACCATAACCAAGAACAAATTCTCTTTATCGTGGAAACTCCACCATAGCTTAACAACGAAAGGATCGCGGGACTCTGCGGCCATGCGCTTCAACACCGCCTGCTCAGTAAGCGTATGCTGCAATTCTTGATGTGCCAGAACATGCCGTTTCGTAATGGCCTTGAGCGCAAAAAGATCGGAGGTAGTCTTGTGCCGCACAAGCAGAACCTTTCCAGCGCACCCTTTGCCTAACACGCGCATCATCTCAAAGTCATTAATGACGACTTTGCGTTGGGACTTTTTCGGCTCCTTGGGCGCAGTGGACCGGGACCGCTTTTTGCGCTCGGAGGCGCGCCCGCTTCCCGTACGCGTTGAGATGGACGATTCGTCCCCGGTTTCAGCTTGAGATGAGAGAGCATCCTGGCTTGGTTGAGAAGAGGCATAGACACGAGAAAGGCGGGACGATTTGTCCGGGTCCGCGGATTGAGAGCGCTGCATGCGGGATTGAGGTGGAGCATCAGTGGCCATTGGCGTTGTAGGGACATCCTCGGCGGCGGCGGTGGAAGCAGTATCGTCGGCAGGGGAAGCATTCCCTTCTTCCTGCTTAGTCTCCTCGGTGACAGGCTGAGACGTCCCATCGGCGGCAGCCACAGTAGCCACATCCGCGTCTTTAGTCTCGGTATTAGTTTCCTCCTCGCCCTCCTCCTCTTCCTTAATGCGATCCTCCCTCGGGGCCGATGCGACACTAGCGGCATCCTCAACCCGTCCATTAACACTCTCGACATGGATACTTCCTTTCTCACTTTCACACCTCACATGGGCCATTTCCTTCTCCTTCTCTTTTTCCTTGTCCTTGGATGAGCCGCCATGGGCAGCGAGATCGGATCTAACGCGCTTAATAGCGCGCTCAACACGGACGCTCTCGAGGTCGTCTGTTCGCACGCGGACGAAACGTTTCCAGACACGCGCTTGGCGCAGGGCAGCGGTGTTGGACACGGTGGTGAGGTATGCTGCGATTGCTGTGCTCGTCGTTGACGTTGGCGGTGGGACCCCACTGGCATCGGTGCTGGTGCTGGTGAAGGAGCTGAATGGATCGCCGATTTCGCCGGATGGTGATGTCAGTGGGGTCGGGAGAGCCGAGGGAGTGCTGGTACTAGGTGCCCGGCGGGTGGAGGAGCGGTTGGATTTGCTGGATGTGGGTGAGGCGAGGCGGGAGAGGGTATTGAGGAAGGTTGATTTCTTCTTGGGGGGCAGGGAGGGAAGGGTGGTGATGTCGATGGGGACGGATGGGATCTTGACGTCGGGGTGAGCCTCGCGGAGTTTGGTGTCGAGGTCGAGGATTTCCATCGCGGTACGGGTAAGGGTGAGGTTGTGGGTCGGGGCTGAGGAGGAGTGGGGGGTGATATAGGTTAGCATAAAGTTGGGGATAAAAATAGGTGATCGGTGGAAGGGGAAAAGAAAAGGGAAAGGGAAAGGGAGAAAGAGATGAATGCCACACTGAGTATGTGCTGGTGACTGATTTTATGAAAGAAAGGAAAACTCACTCTTGATGTAAAGACTGTATGAGCGAGAGTCGTTGGGGGTTTCTGCGACGCTGACACTCCACGGGCCATCGGTGTCTATACGGACGGGGGCACGGCGTGGAGGCTGGACAGCATCGAGGGTCTTCATGTCGTCTAGGGTAAGATCAACGATGGAAGTAGATTGGGACTGAAAGAATGAGGAATCTGCGACACTTCTGGTTGTCCTGTGGGTGGAGCTGGGGAGGGTATGGATGGTGTTTCGGGGAGCTGGGGGGTGGTCTGAGGAGGGACGAAAGGGAGATGCGAAAGCTAGAACGGTTCTAAAGTTTTTCTTATGCGGTATTACGTTGGGGTGTGGCTCAGAAAGAGCGAGGGCAGCTGGCATGCGACGAGGAGAAGATCGAGCGAGTCAAGAAGACTCTGGTCTCTGACGATCTGGTGGCGATGGATTTGATGAGTGGTTATTAGTTCTGCAGGGTTAGGAGGAAGAGAAGGAGATGAGAAATAGAAACAGAAAGCCAGCCAGCCAAGTGGATGCCTCGAGGCTACAGACTGACTGGGTTCGTTCAAAGGAGTGTTGATATAGAAATGAGCAGAGCAGTAGAAACAATAATTTCAGTTCCCACCCAACCAACCCTCTTTTGTCTTTCCCAGACTCTCTCGACTGACCAGATCTGCCTATCATATTATGTCTACATCCACATAACGGCAACCACTATACCCTATTACTGCTATCTACCCTACAGCTCATAGGAGCCAAGCGCCCACCTATCTCTCGTCTTCAGCCCACAGGTCCACCTATTCGTGTACACCATGCTAGAGTGGCGCTACACTATACCTGTGTCATTATTCTAAAGATACCCTCCTGCTTAAACAAATAATTATATATTTTGCCGGCCATCTTGCGACGTGGAACATCACCGCTGTCAACCCAGCTTATCCATCCTTTTGCTTTGCAGGACCGACGGCTGCTTAACCTTCCCTTCATTCCCCTTCCAACCCAACGCCAGCCACCTGACAGCTGGAACATCCCGCACGCCCTTCGCCCTCACAACTGCCGTCTCCGGGTCTTCGTAAACACTCCCGCCCTGTCTCTATGTAATCCTAACTGTAAGCACACTCCCTTTCTCGTCGGATTTTGACTCCCATTAACCACCGTGATCTGTAATAGTCATGTACACCAAAAATATACATTTCTACATGCCTGATGTACATTTCACGTCTACACTCCATTCAGATCCTGTCCCGTTCCGTGCCCGCATTCGATCTTGAGAAGTATGCAAAGGAAAAATATACATATATGCATACATCTCCCGAGTTCCTTCCGTCTACACTAAACTTCCTACCATTTAATTCAGCTCGTGATCCTCTCCAGAGGAAAGTAGGTTATCACTGCTTTACGGAGCTGCAAGTTCTAACTGCGACTTGTCACTAGGGACCGGGGATAGAATGGATTTTTGCCAGGTGAAGCAGATCCCAGTTGAAACCGAACAGAAGAAAATGCGTGTCGGGATCTATGAAATGTTCATTCCTTCTGTTCCATTGTACCACTGCTTATACTGAACGCTTCTAATGCTGATTGTCGCCAACCACAGCAACTTGGGCATGAAACCAAATTCATGACGCAGCTCCATTCTGTCTGTACGAAACACAACGGAACAAAATATATATACTTGACTCATGATTGAGCTCGTGATGCAAGAGGTATGTAGGTTATCAGTATCAGCACTGGCTTTTCTCTCTTACGTTGTGCTTCTCCTAGCCTTTGCGATGGGGACTGTTACTAGGATGGTCCCGGGGTGATAGGGACTCGAGGAATGTTTATTGCTCGACTGTTGTGCTGGAGTCTGGATTGTTGTTTACTGTGCGTGATTGTACTTTTTTGCTGTTGGATTGTTCATTTACGCTGTATTTCAGAACACTGTGTGCACATACACCCTGTGTTCTACACGGATTCGATAACATTCCGAGGCAACCCCCGCCACAAGCTCAATCTGATAAGTGAGTCTACATAACGTATACTTGCCGCGGTACTTGGCTAGGCGTCTCCCGGTGGAATTGTAACATGTTAAGTTGGGCTTGTCGGGATGGGTCGAGTACTTCGCGAGGGGGTACAGGGGTATGTACTGCTTGTTTTTCTTGTGCTGTTTGGGGTGTTGATGGGTTGTATTTCAGAGTTTGAGAGGACTGTTGGCTATTGAAAACGGTTATTGATGATAGCCCCAAGCTCAATCTGATACAGTGAGGTTACATATATGCTTTCTGTGGTAACTGGTTACTAACTGTGCGTCCTACGTAGGGCATAGGCGTTACCCGGTGGTGTGAAGTTGGCCGTGGGCGCCCACGTGATCGATTCGCATTGACTTTCCGACTTTGAGAGAAGAGTCACACACGATAGCCACAGTGTTGCAAGGTACTCTACTTGGCAAAGTGAGTCTAAATGACGGTTTTTGGGAGGCTGTGCTCTTAGATAGGCGTAGCCCGGAGGGGTGAACTTGGCGCTTGTCGAGTACTCCGCGAGGGGGTGTTGATTCATGCCACCAGTTCCGCAAGTCATTCTATCTGACAAAGCGAGGCTACATGACGCATATACGTCGGTACTTGGCTAACTGTAGCTCCCAGCCATAGCTGCGCAATCTGGTAAAGTAAGTTTACATGACGCCTACACTGCGGTATTGTCTGATTGTACTCACAGCATGGTGATACGATGTTATCTCCCTCCCCCACAAAAGCCTCGTTGTAGCCTGTGATTGGCGTAGATTTCTAAAAAGGAATGGGGACCTCGTTATCTGCGCTCCCCGCTAGGGACTCAGTGTTGATGATATGAAGCTTTCATGATTGGTTATAGTTGACGTTGGCTTCCATCTTGAAACCATACTCTTCGCACGAGATGGAAATCAGCGGTGTGAATTGCTGAAAAGTCTGCGCTGTATCGCCAGGCTGTATTAAACTTAACTATGCAATAGTGATGCTACAGCAGTTCTTGGGAAACTTGGAGTCGTGGAAGGTTGCAGAATTTCATTATAGTGCTGACGGTATACTGTGATTTGGCTGTGATTGCAACTTTTTCGCCTGTAGGAAGAGAAGCATGTCGCAGTCGAGTTGTATGAACGACAATTGTCTTCCATACTAAGGGACCTACAGCTGTCTTAGGTGATGATCTCAAGTAAGCGGTGGTTATGACACTGTCTTTTTCAGTATAGGCTCATGTCACCGGTTATCAAGAGGTATACTTCACCTTTATGAGTATATTCAACGCTAATATGTGTTCTTTCTTTTCAGCTGCTGAGGCAGATTGTCTTGTTGCAGGGTGTCAGTCTAGACCCACGGATTTTTTTCCTAACGCTCATGTCACCGGCCATCAAGAAGCAAGGCCCCTTCTGAGCATATACAATACCAATATATGTTCTTCTTTTGAGCTCCTAATATCCCAGGGTGTCGGTGTATGGATGTTCTCCTAAAGCCCATCTCACCGCTCATCAAGCAGTAAAACCTTTATGAGCATCTCATTGATATGCGTTCTTTCTTTTCAGCTCCTAAGGAAAATTTCCTTTGGCGTCGGCGTATTCTCCTATAGCCCGTCAGGAAGTAGGACTCTTCTGTCTTGATAAACATAGCACTAATGCTTGCCCTTTTTTAGCGGCCCCCTAGGTAAATTGTCGTTTGCTATAGGTATGATAGTACCGGCACTTTCATGTTTCCTTCCTCCTATTTTGTAATATCAGCTGGAATTTCAGCGTACGTACACAGCGATACCTCTCGAAGATGACGATGTCCGCGCCTTTTCATGCCAGTAGAGCTTGGTAGTAGAAACACAATCGCACTGCAGCTGCTCCTTGGCTATTTAGTCCATTTTATTCGAACTTCGACCACTATCACTTATACATTTATTAGACGCTAGGCATCCCTGTTATTATTCATTGCTTATCTGGTTTGCGCTTCCCTAGGTTTACTTGTCACAATACATTACGCGGACCGTGTCACGGTTGCCGGATCCCGGATGACGTGGAAACTCTGCTTCATAAAGTTAGTCGCTCCATAGTAGTCATACTGGCGTCAGGGTTGAAATATATAAAAAGTTGCGCTTGTTGTGGGCTCTGAAAGGACCCCTGAAAGCGCCCATAAAGGTTGGATACCAGTCCGCGTAAAATTTGGCACTTTTGGACCTATGTCAGAGGAAAATCCGCGTATATTTGACCGATTTTCGGCCATTAGGTATGATGGAAAATCCGCGTATGGCTAGCCCTTGGGAGGAGGTATGATACCTGTCCGCGTATGGTGCGAGGGGGTGGGATCAGGGTGGGATATCACTGGAACCGCCGCGATTCTGGGCATGTCACACCAAAATTCAAGTACAGCATTCCTATTTATGTCAGAAAGGATACAGAGTTGGTAGGTCTTGTGTGAAGGGAACCGAAAGAGAGATGATAGTCTTTGACTCCAGCAGGAAGGTGACATGTGACCAATTCTCCTTGTACCACCTTCCTGCCACCTTCAGAAGTTCCCAACTGGCACACGTGCAGAGTCTTCACCAGAATTTTCATTAACAAGCTGTATCAACACAAACTAATAAATCAGACCTAAACATATAATAATGCCTAGAATCGAGACAGACCCATCAGGTGAAACATGCCCAGACTTTAGTGGGGAAATTTTTGAAGACATGCATAACATGGCCAAAGGGGGAAATGAACAAATGACAGATGAGGAAGCTATTGAGAAACTAGTAACAACATGGCATGCAACCCAACGAAAGAAAGTAGCAGCATGGGAGGCACAGGTACAGGCAGAAAACGAGGAGAGGCAATGCCAACAAGAAGAAGAGGAACCTAATCCACCAGAACAAAATGACAGTGAACAGAGAAGAGACAACAGAAGGCGACAAGAAGCTAGCAGAGAACCAAGTCCCCAGCTAAGACACTGACATGAGGAAGAGGAGGACACCAGACCAACAAAAGCCAAACCCTTCATATTTGACCCAAATGTAGGCATTGATGCGATGCCCTTAAACAGACCAGCCCAATATGCAATTAACAAACTCAAGGACAAAGAATATGTGGAAATTGACTACTTCACCCCATGCGGGTGTAGCTTAGCACAAGGTGAATGCTCCACCAACTTGACAGATACATTAGGCCTCAAGACAGGTGCCAATGGCATAATTGCGCTCCAACCACTCTCCGCAATAAAACCCCTGAAGAATATCCGCCAGGATACAGAATTAACCTGGGGGGAGGTAAATGTTGCACGCCATGCAATGATGAGGCAGATGCTAGAACTGGGGAAGACACTATGGCCAGCACATATCATACAGGCCCTCTCCAATTTCTTCAGGTGTTTAGACGCACACCCAATAAGGGAAGAGGAATATGGTGATGAGGCAATCGTAAAATACCAGGCCATAGTGAGAAGAGAATGGTATGATCATATGGAAGTTGGGAGGGGCATGAATCTGGGGATAATCAATGATAACCTGCTAAAACAAATCTGCCAGGATATTGTGATACAGAAAGGATCAGATTGCGCAAAAGAGGTCAGTAATATCCAAATCCATAACCAGGAAAAAGAACATGACTGACAATAAATCATTTCCCCTCCCCACTACATCCACACATGGAACCCTTCATTATGCCATATCTGCCATGCAATTACTGCCATATGCCACACATAATATATGCCACTGCCATCGCCACCACACCATGCAATGAAACCCCAATACCAACATGATGGAACGGTATAGCTCAATGCAATAATGCTGCGAGCTTCACAGATACTGCTGGACACACCAAAGAAGAGGCGAGGAGGTGACCACTCATGCTCCAGATCACCCAAAAGAGCCAGAACAACATCCAGCCGATACAGCCAGCAACAGCAGAGCGAATCACCATCGCCCAGAGAGGAAACACCCAGAAACAACAGGTTTTTTCAAAAAGGCGCAGCAAAACCACAGAGCGTCACCACTTGCACCGTTTGCCTGGGACACCGCAAACATGAGTTCTCCAAATGCAACAAATGCCAACTATGGGATGGATTTACCAAATCATGGGCAATACGAGGAGAAAACAGAAAGCTTACCAAACCCAATGGCGACAGCATATGCTTCCAGTGGCAAATGCCTCTGGGATGCCGAGATGCATCCCACCCGGAAAGACACTGCTGTTCAGGATGCGGAAACACAGACCATGGTGCTCAGAGATGTCCTCAAGCAGAGAAGTTATGAACCCCTCACACCATACAAGGGTGCAAAGTGGGAAAAGTTGTTACAAGCAGCTGGGTTGGAGGGAAAATATAATAGAGTGGTGGAAGGCTTATGCTGAGGCTTCCATTTCGGCATTCCTTCCATTGTCAGAACACATACACCACCAAATCACAAATCAGTCCATCAACATGACGCGGCACACAAGGACATCACTGAAAAGGAATTCAGAAGTGGAAGATACTTGGAACCACTCACACGATGTCAAACAGAAGTGCTTATTGGGCCCTTCCAATCATCCCCAATCTCCCTTATCCCGAAATCTGGCCCAGCAGGAAGATATCGTGCCATACATAATTTCTCCTCCCCATACAAACCGGTCACAGGAGTGGAATCCATTAATTCACACATTAATGCTGCAGATTTCCCATGTACATGGGGAACCTTCTCCACAATATGCTTACTGGTGTCAAGACTTCCACCTGGATCACAAGCATCAATTAGAGACGTTGCAGAAGCATATAGAACAATTCCGGCTCACCCAAACCAGTGGCCCGGGCTGGTGGTCAGACTTAAAGGAGAAGATAGCTATGCAATTAACACCAGCAATAACTTTGGGATTACCTCAGTGGGAGGAGTATATGGTGAAACAGCAGATGCAGCACTCGAAATCGTCAGACATGGTGGAATGGGCCCAGCATCGAGATGGGTGGATGACCACATCTTCATTCAGATACTGTGAGAACACCTTGCAAGATACAATGAACAGAGAAAACAATGGAGGAAAGAAATCACAGAAAGTGGAGGACAAGTTCACGAGCAATCTAGAATATGGTACAAGGGGAGAAACATGCCAGATGGGAGGCCAGAAGAATATGACAAAGATATGCATGCAGAGTTCAGAGACTTGGCTTGGGAAAAGAGAAGAGTGAGCATACAAGAAGAACCCTATTGCTACAGTGATGCAGACATTGATGAGCTATCTAACCAGCTGGGTACAGTATGGGAAAGCACCAAGACAATCTTATTCCAACCTGTGGTACCTTTTCTGGGTTTTAGCTGGGACTTGGATTGCAAAACTGTCTCATTACTGGAAAAGAAGCAAGACAAATACATACAGGCAATCACAGACTGGAGAATGCGAAAACAGCATACTTTGGAAGAAGTACAAAAGCTATACGGAAAACTGCTCCATGTTACGCTCATCATTCCCAAAGGCAGAGCATATCTTACAAAACTTGAAGCAATGCTGGGAACATACCATAACAGTCCGTTCACTCCACACTTTCCACCAAAACACACAGAGGACGATCTTATTTGGTGGGAAAGACAGCTCAGGGGGCCAACATTATCATGAAAAATCCCTGCACCAACCCCACTGGCAGACATCAATGCTTATTCAGATGCAAGCTCTGGTTTTGGCATCAGTATCACAATCAGGCAAAGGTGGCGAGCATGGAGACTACATCCAAAATGGCAAACAGATGGACGAGACATCGGATGGGCTGAAGCAGTTGGCTTCGAGCTCTTCATCATCACAATCATACTTGAAAAACGAATCAACAGCAACAAGGAGCAAGCCAAGGTATATGGCGACAACACAGGAGTGGTCAAAGGTTGGTGTGCAGGAAGAAGTAGAAGCTGGAGGGTCAACAAGGTATTCAGATGAATACATGAAATATGTGAGCAAAACGGCACTACAGTACACACGAGATATGTATCAAGCAAGAACAACCCAGCTGACAACCCATCCAGGGGAATATACCCACCACGAAAAGACCTCTTACCCAAAATTGACATTCCAGACATTATACAGCCATTTGTGTTCAACTTTGACGACCCAACAACAGAGAGCTGGGCCAGACCCCTCCCATTACAAAAACCAAAACAACAGAACAACCAGAAGGGATGGGGAAACAACCACAATGAAAGACAACATGAAGAGACATGGGCAGTTGAATACAATGCATAGGAGAGCAATGGCACAACAAGGAAGACAACACCAGGAACAAAGAAACCAACTCCCAGAAAGACATTCACGAACTTCAATCCGAAAAAACACTATGCCATATTCACTACAACTCACCCCAATCTCATCACACCTTTGCCCACATTGCAGGGCAAAAGACAGACTCATAACCTGGCAACCCATACAAGCAATCACAACAAATACACAAGGAGTTACAAGGGAAGACAAAGAACGAGTAGCAGCAGTAATGGAATTTGCCTGGGAAGAAAGCACCCTCACTACATGTCATATCTGTGACAATCCCTGTACCATTGGAGTCAACTCCAAGTTTACTCTGCTTTTAGTATGTTTCCTCCAGACTATGTATACTTGTTATATATCGAACTCTTCCTTACTAATGTTTACTTGTAACTGTTTACTTGTTCCTTCCCTTTAATATTACTACCTCGTTCTCCAGCCGCAGCCATTTCTCCTATGACTATAATCTAGAGGCGTACTACTAGTTTACCATGTTCTACATTTCATGGAGTTTACTTAACCCTAGGATGCCACATACCCATGGGCATTACTCCATACACATTCAGACAAAGTAGTTTACTATATAAACTACTCCTGTAATGTAGATAGACTTCAGTTTTGAATCAACTACGTTTACACCCTTCTCCCACTTGGGCCTTGAGCCAACTCCGCTAATTTGCCACTTACTCTGCTTTGTTCTAAATATGGAACTGGAAGTCCAAGGGGCGCAACACACAAGTTGAAGCCAACGTTCCACTACTCCCGTACTTGTTCATCATCTCCACACACCCTACTAATGTTGTACAAGTTACTCCGCTATTAGATTATCTACTCCAAGGTTCTTGTCCCTAGTGGAAAAGAATGGGATGTGACACTACATATGGAAGTGGCCTTTTATCCTACCAAGTCTTTTGCAACAAACGAAATATGACAGAGGAAGACAGAACACCAATTTGACAAGAAATACTGGCTATTTTAATAGCACAATTTGCACACATATACTCTGGGAAAACGATATGCAACTATGTAATGGGAATACGAGCCTGGCACTTATTACACCGCATCCCATGGGAGATAAACCAAGCGGAGGTGGATAGCCTGCTAACGGCAGCAGACAGATTAACCCCAGCAACTTCAAAGAAGGCGAAATGAGAACCATACACACCAGGGTACATCACAGGAATCAAGAGCAGGCTGAATCTTGACATACCAAAAGATGCAGCAATATACACATGTTTAACAACATGCTTCTATGCAACAGCCCAACTTGGAGAATTCACGGTGGAACACATAAACCAGAAATTCGACCCTTGCCGATACATCACCCCCAGACACCTATCCCGAACCCAAGACCATGAGGGGAACAAAGTAACCAATTTGCGAATACCGCAAACAAAGGTGACACCTGAAGGAGAAGATGTCTTCTGGGCGAGACAGAATGGACCCACAGACCCAGAAGCAGCAATGTCCCACCATTTGGCCATAAACCAGCCCCCAATAGATGGCCACCTCTTCACATACCAAGACACCAAAGGGGTGCACAAGCCTTTGTCCAGAAGAGCCTTCATGACAAGAATCAGAGAAGCAACCAAAGTAGCCGGCTTGAAATCCATGCCAGGACACGGCATTCGTATCAGATCCACCCTAGAGTATCTGTTGCGTGGGGTTCTATTTGAAGTCGTAAAAACCAAGGGCAGATGGGCAGGCAACTCTTTCCAGCTGTACCTACGATGACACGCACAAGCAGTGGCCCCATACATTCAAGCAACTCCAGACATACATACAAGTTTTGTCAGCTACACCACATACAATGCCAATGCACAACAAAACAACATCAATCTGCAAACACATAAGCATAGTCTTTCCTAAATGTTGGGGTCCGAGACTCACTCGTCGCGTCAAGCCTAGTGTGTGGGAGTCAGTGCTCACCCCGGCCCCCCAGCAGGAGAGAATAAACCAAGTTGGGAAGCGCGCACTTCTTGCACTCTCACCCACACCCCTTGATCACCTATCCTTCACAATCACTAATAGCCAAATAGACCACTTAAGTACTACAACCATAGCATTAAGAACAGTAAAATATGCACACCAAATGTTGAGATTATCTTATCTCGACAAAAGCGGATCTAGCGGATCTTATCTAATCATGGAACTCCGTAGCACATACTAGAACCTTCTAGTATGTTTATTCTTAGGTAGATGTAATTATAGTAGCACTATATACGGTACTGCTGTACTCAACAGCATAACAGCTTAACAGCTCCTTTTACAGCAGTAGATGTTTATATACACCTCTTGTACAGTATACAAACCCCCAGTTCTACTGGATAACAACAAGAAAGTCTTTACTCTTCTTACAGTCGCTCTAAGCCTCTATCTACACACTCTACCTCTCAGGTGAGCCTGTACCCAGATCAGCAACTGCCCTGTGCAGAGTCCTTGCTGTTTCTACAGGTTATGGGCCCCGGTTATGCACATGTAATGCGCCCCTACTGGCTGTACGCATGCTTGCTGACTGGGATAACCCAGAGTGATCTCTCTCCATCGCTGTATAGCATGATGTTGAGGTGATCCTCACAGTGGTTGCACCATGAACTGCTGATCTTAAGGATCGCTGCATGTGTGCTTTGCATGCCACTCTGATCTATGTCGTCATTATTGATGGCAATGATCACATGCATACCACTGCTAACTAGTAGAGCACAAGCTACACTTTTTCTCTATTTTATGTGCTTTACAAGTTACTGACATTGTACCTCTCAGATCACAATGTCTGCCAACTCTTCTGTTATTGCCACTGCTCCCATGTTTGATGGCTCCAACTACCAGCAATGGGTGCTCAAGATGACCAGCATCTTGAAAAGCCAAAGACTCTGGAGCATCACCTCTGGAACTCGCGACCGACCTCTTGAATTAAAGGTTGGAGATGAGGGATATGCTGAGAATCTCAAATCTATTGAGATCTGGGACTCAGATGATGATGCTGCTATTGGTATTATCTCACTTCGTATCTCTGAGTCACTTCAGCAATATGTCAAAGATTCTGCTTATGACACTTGGGAACTCTTGAAAAAGACTTTTGGTACACCTACTCCAGCTACCATCTTTGCCGATTTCAAGCACGCTTTGTCCTTCAAACTCTCAGGTGGTGATCCTGCCCCTGATGTTGCAGTTCTTAACACTATCTTCGATCGCCTTTCCACGAATGATGTCAAACTCAATGACTTTATTCGTTCTATGATCCTCCTTATGGCCATCCCCAATAAATGGGATAATATTGCATCCACTATCCTGGCTACTACTGCCAAGGATAAACTCTCTATCACCACTATCGCTTCCACACTCTCTGCTGAGCATGCACGCCAGACCACTGGCTCTCAACGTGCACAGAAAGCTTCCGCCATTAAACGCAAGCAGACCAATCCTCGCTGGAATGGTAATCAGCAGAAGCAGAATGACGGCAACCAGAACTCTGGTAATTCTTCTGGTAACAGACCTAACCAGAAGAAGAAGAACCGCCATAACACCCGTGGTGGTAAGAACCAACGCAATGGTGGGAACCCCCATACTCACTCCCATGACCATGGCCACTCTCATGTCGCCTCTGTTGCACTTGCTCCAGAAGTTGGGCCTTCTCCCACACTTCTGGAACGTCTCTCCGATCCCTCCTCCACTGTCTTTAAGCGAGTCCATGGGACCCCTGCTCAAGCCTACCAAGGTGAGAACAAGTCCATGGATGTCTACCCTGTCTATAAGCAGGCTCGATCCTTCTGTGATCGCTTTGAGCTTCCCAAGACAGCTCTCCATGTTAGGAGATTTGAGGAGATTATTGAGCGAAATGGCCCATCCACCTCCAAAGTCACCCTTGATGACTCTCCACCCCTTGCCGAGCGTATCTGTGAGGTTCCTTCTAATGAGGATGAACCAATAGATGCAGATGCTCCACTTGACTGGGGTTCAGACATGGATGAGGATGATGCCGTTTCCCTTGGATCTGATATCGATATCGGTGGATATGATGAGAGGCAAGTTCCTTTCCCTTCACATTTGAAATGTGAGCTGATGCATTTGTCACAGCACCCTCTTCAATTAAATTCGCATATATTAATGGCTGCTGTTGATGACGAAATTTTGCGACGCTTACGGACTTCATCTGTAGATTTACATAGTCTACAGAATAAATGTGATACACATGCTGCTTCTTGTAGTAAATGTAAGGGAAAAGGAAAAGCAACTAGTTCAGTTGACTGGATCATGGATTCAGGTGCTTCAATGCACATGACTGGTGATTTGAATGATTTCTCCAAATACAAAACTGGAGATTTTGGCAAAGTCATAACTGGCAGTGGAATTGAAAATATCACTGCAGTTGGTGAAGTACACATTAAGCACAAAGTCGAAGCTGATGATGGTTCTGTTACTGAACGAACATCGCTACTATGGCCAGTTCTTCACTTTGAAAAACTGGGTCAAACTCGACTTCTTTCTATGGGACAGATCCTTCATAAAGATTATGTAGTGCGTGGATCGTCCAACATGCTGGGTTTTTACACACAGAAAAATGAACTTCATCTTTCCTGTAAACTGCACTCACATCATGATCACATGTTCTGGTTGACTTCTGAAATATTGAAGACTAACACCACACATGTGAAGTCTGCATTAAATGTGGACTATGATCGATGGCATAAACGTCTGGGACATCTGTCTAAAGATGTAATGCGTCATGTCAGGGATAATGTGGATGGTATCTCTTCAGAGATTTCCATTCCTAAGCAAGTCTCTCCATGCCGAGGATGCGCAGAAGGCAAAATGCCTTCTAAATCTTACCCGCGATCCGAATCTAGAGCTTCTCGCCCTTTTGAGAAGATTCACTCTGATCTCAAAGAGTTTCCTGTACTATCTTACCATAGATATAAGTACATGATGTCATTCTTTGACGATTACACTTCCCATGGCTGGACAATTTTATTGCACCATAAATCAGACTCTCTTGTGGCTTTAAAGCGATTTACTGCCATGATTGATACACAATACAATGCCAAAATAAAGCAATGGCAGTCCGATGCAGGGGGAGAGTATAAGTCAGACGAATTTGATAACTATCTCCGAGATCGTGGCATAGAGATTTTGACAAGCTTACCATATGTTCATCAGCAGAATGGTCGTGCTGAGCAATTTAATCGCACTATCATGGAAAAAGCACAAGCCATGCGTTTTGATGCATGTCTTCCCCAATCTTGGTGGGAATTTGCTATAATGCATGCTGTCCATGTTTATAATCGCACACCACTTTCCCGTCATCATTGGAAATCTCCATATGAGATTCTGTGGAATGAAAAGCCTGACATTTCACATTTACGAGTATTTGGTTGTGGTGCATATGTTTACCTTCCCAAGGAAAAACGTGCCAACAAACTAGCACCTTGTTCTGAACTAATGACCTATCTGGGTGTACCAGATGGAGTTAAAGGACATCAGTTCATGCGCTCAACCAACACTCTCTTTAATGCTGGAACCGCCCAATTTCTGGAGGATACTTTCCCCAGATGTGATAAACCATCTGATCATGATCTGCCGCCAACAGATCCTGATCAATTTTCTCCACACTCAGATAATGAATCGCAATTTGGTGATGATGATGATTTTAGTCCAGGACCTACACGTTCTGAGACACGTCACCCATCCAACCCTCCTACAAGTGAACCTCAGCACGATCATGACGACGAACCTGCTCCGAGTTCTGCGCCCACACCACCAGGTCCTCCAAGAGAGGAAGAGCAACAGGCACCACACCGCTCTGGTCGTGAGTGAAAACCCATAAATCGTCCTGATAATATATATGGGGATAGACCCCTACTGAAGTACTGAGAGAACAAGATAACAATCAGAACTGGAGACGTACCACTGGTGAACCGGGTAGCTCCCATGGACCAGATCATTCTCCTCAGAATACGGTTCCTGGACCAATTTCTGATAATCCAGCTTCCATGAGCGACAGACTGTCTCACTCTCAATCAGACGATGAAACCTGGCTTCATAAAATAGTCCGGGAAGGGGGAGTGGATTTATTAAATTTCCTACTTCAGAAAGCGATTCCTGAGGAGAACACTCCTGTCCATTATAGGGACATCTTTAAGTTGCCTAAACAGCAGCAAAAGGAGTGGCTCGATGCTTGCTGCAAAGAATTAGAGGCTCTTCACAAGCGCAAAGTTTATGAGCTGGTTGATCTCCCACCTGGCCGAAAGGCCATAAAGAACCGCTGGGTTTTTTCTACTAAATCTGATGGTAGAAAACGCTCATGCCTTGTTGCCAAGGGTTTCTCACAGAGAGAAGGCATTGACTATGATGAGATATTCTCACCTGTAGTCAGATATGAAACTGTTCGTATCATGCTAGCACTATCTGCCTTAGAAGGCTGGCACTTGCAAGGTCTTGATGTAAAGACCACCTTCCTCTATGGATTACTTGATGAGGAAATCTATATGGAACAACCTGAGGGCTTCAAAGTCTGTGGACAAGAGCATAAGGTTTGGTGCCTTACACGTGCTCTTTATGGTTTGAAGCAAGCATCACTAGCGCGGTGGAAAGAGCTCACCTAGTCCATGAAGACTCTAGGTTTTACTCGCGTCCTTTCAGATGCTGGAGTATTTGTCTACAAGGACAGACATGGCAAAGTTGTATTCGCTATTGTCTATGTGGATGATGCCTTATTCCTTGGACCCAATCTGACACTGGTCCTAAAAAAGAAGTCAGAATTTATGCAACAATGGGAATGCCGTGATTTAGGCGAAGCCAAAGAATTCCTTGGAATTCGTATACATCGAGATCGCAAACGATTATTGCTTGATCAGACAGAATACCTTAAGAAGGTTTTGGAGCGCTTCGGCATGACTAATGCTAAGGCACACAAAACTCCGCTGCCTTCTGGCTATCAGCCTTCTGCTACACAAGGCACTGCAGATCCCAAATTGCGATCGAGATTTCAATCTGTAATTGGATCTCTTCTCTACCTGATGCTAGGCACACGTCCTGACATCGCCTACGCCGTGATTAAACTCTCACAATTTTCTGCAAACCCCTCTGAGGAACACCTCACAAGAGCACTTGGCATTTGCCACTATTTAGTTGGAACTTCTGACTATGCACTTGTCTATGATGGTGGTTCAAATATGGGACTTATTGCCTACACAGATTCTGACTGGGGTCAGGATAAAATTAAACGCAAATCTGTCACTGGCTTCTATCTTAAACTAGCCAATGGTCTTGTCTCATGGCAATCACGTGCCCAACGGACTGTTGCACAATCATCAACAGAAGCTGAGTACATGGCCTTGTCTGACTGTAGTCAACAAGTTGTGTGGGTCCAATCCCTTCTTATGGAACTTGGATTCCAGGAAACTCGCACACCCATTTGTGGTGACAACCAAGCTTCCATCTTCATTTCAAATAATCCCGTGCAAGAGCATAGGACAAAACACATTGATATTCGATATCACTATATTCGTCAATGTATTGAAGATGGACAGATTGAAGTTTTCTTTGTTCCTGGAACTGACAATCCTGCCGATTTGTTAACTAAGGCATTGGATAATACATTGTTCCAAAGATTCCTCAAGGAATATGGACTTGAGTTCTACTAGAGCTCATTAGTTCCGCATTACATGGAATAAGTGTCTCCCTATCCAAAAAAAACATCAACATTAGATACATTCTACTGGATAATAGACACATACCATATCCCACTTTTATTCGCAAAGAGCACTTACCAGTTGCACTTAGCGAGGGGGAGTGTTGAGATTATCTTATCTCGACAAAAGCGGATCTAGCGGATCTTATCTAATCATGGAACTCCGTAGCACATACTAGAACCTTCTAGTATGTTTATTCTTAGGTAGATGTAATTATAGTAGCACTATATACAGTACTGCTGTACTCAACAGCATAACAGCTTAACAGCTCCTTTTACAGCAGTAGATATTTATATACACCTCTTGTACAGTATATAAACCCCCCAGTTTTACTGGATAACAACAAGAAAGTCTTTACTCTTCTTACAGTCGCTCTAAGCCTCTATCTACACACTCTACCTCTCAGGTGAGCCTGTACCCAGATCAGCAACTGCCCTGTGCAGAGTCCTTGCTGTTTCTACACCAAATATCCTAATACCATCATATATAAACCTTTCCATCCCTGCTGTAGCAACATCCCTACCACCCAAGGAACCTGGAGCGTGCGAGTCAAAGATCTGTGCAAAAAGAGCCAGGGCAACAATTTTCATTAAATTGTTGCATATTTAAATATTTTAGTCTCTTTGTTAGCTTATTGTAGCCAATGTACTGTATCAATACCTTGCTGACCAACTGTTCGCAACTTTCAGTGTGACAGCCATTTAACCCAAATCTCAAAATGTTCGACATTCAAATTTTGTTGTACTTAATTGCTTGCCAAAATCATGTATAATGTAAATATCCATTCAAGTTCATCATTCACAGTTCCTTGTAATGCATGACCAAATAGTTGATTGTAGACTAATATAGATAGAGTATAAACAAGTTGATTGCAACAGAAGAAAAGAAATTGCTTCCAACTACTTTTTAGATAATAAAAAATGGAGAAAATTAGCAGACATGTACCTTGTGTGTGCTCATTGTCATCAACAACGACCAACAATGACCATCAACAGTCACACTTCCAGAATACACCAGCACTGTTCAATGTATGCTTCTGCTTGTTCTCTGTCTATAATCTCATAGATACTGATATTGGTATAGGCTAACGGGATGTCCACAATATAACATGATAGTACCTGTTCTACGATGCGACGAGCCTACTTTTGGCCTGCTTTCATGAGTTAATTTGCAGTTGGTAATCTTCAAGCTGATAACTTCAATCATCATGTATTTGCTTCCACTTACACTGAAAGTGTTGCTAAAGTTTCTGTTGTTGAGGATTCATTGGGGGTTCGATTACGGATTTTTAACATAAGCGCCTGCGGCAGATTTTGATGCTTACAAAGCGCTTAATAAGGTCAGAGGACAAAATCCGCGTATAACTCTGCAATTTTGGAGGTACCCTCCCACAATCCGCGTATGAAAGGCAATATGCCGCCAAAACCTGTCCGCATATCAAATCTCGAGTCCGTCCTCCGACCTCTAAGAGCGCTTTCAGGCAGCGTTGTCAATGACCAGGTCAGACCCCGCCAGTCAAAAGGGTCTAAGTCAGTGATTGACAGTCAACCGGTCAACCACTGACGGTCAATGGAAAAGGCCAAATGAAATTACTAATCAATAAACTGAGCGTTAATTGTGGCGTCTCTCGGCGCTCAAATCCCTGGGTCACGCAAGGCGTGGGAATGATCTTGATTATAGACCCCCTGCGACCCCATCAATAGGTTTGACCGACCCGTCTATAGGTCAGATGGTGTATTATATAATCAGACCATGTTGACCTCCATTGACTGACCCTTCCAACACTGCTTTCAGGGGTCCTGCTCTGAATCTATGGCGCGATAGCTATCTACACAGCATCTTATGGAGGCGTCTAGTTGAACCGGCAACTCCAGTATCCATGTACAAGCGAATTCCGAGCGGTAAAATCCGCCGTCTGAGTCCCGGATGGCACAAGAATATGATATTGAAGCTATTATCGAGACTACTGAAGGCCTTCCTGCTATTCATGGGGCTGTCGTCTGTCACTGGCTGGATCTTAGCGAATACAATGCCGTACTGGTTGGATCCAACCAATTAAACGCATTGTCCGAAATGGTAACACTTGTTCTCATGTTCTGACCTTTGGCAGCTAGGCCGTTGCACCGCCCAGTGTTCAGGAAGTCCGCGGCATATGGTATACATGCCCCCATAAGGTCCAGCTATGAACCTCAAATATTAACGATTTATTCGATGAATGGACAAAAATGGACAATTATGCCTTGAGCACCGGGATTAACAATTTCTGTGTCTATTTTTACTCATGGCCTACTAGCTCCTAATGTTTACACCTTCTCACCTTCCAGGCGACTCTATGCTGTGCCTTCTGTGCGTCAACGGAATGAATCACATTCTCTTCCACACAACTTCCACATCCGAAGATCATTTAGTATCGTATCGAATGTTCGTCGCTCGACTTCACTCCTTCTCCTGGGTTCGTCGTCGCATATCTCCGAGAACACTGTTCAGAGGGAGTAAAATCGATAATGAAGTTGACACCACCCGCATGTCTATCATTGTGATGTATCTCCAGACTTAGAGTCACTGTAATTGCATTTCGACAGCATCTACATGCAAGCTCCCATTTTCCAATTCCAGAGCCCCCTCAATCGTGACTGGGTTTATGGCGCCTAAGGCTTAAAAATCGAACTATCTTCTCACTCTTCAGGTTGCGCAGCTAATCCTTCCTGCAAAAGCGTTAGAAAGCTCTTTCACATAAGACCAAAGTCGGGCGGGGAGTTGCTTGCCACGGTCCTATTTCTAAACTCTTCTATTATACCACTTATATCCAGCGTTGTACAATTATAAACTCATATAAGCCAATAGTCTATTATTAACAATGTTCTGCACGTACCGATCTGCCAGCCTTTGGCAGGGCTGCAAGGACATCTGCGAGTGTCGTTGGACTGTCGTTTTACCTGGAGACCATCTCAGGCTTTTACTTATTTAGTACTGGACACGTGCGTACCGAAAGTTAAAGGCGTCAGCGTTTCCTCCTTTCAGTTTGCTATGTCCTCTCCAAAGCCATCTGGCTTCCTCGCTGATAGATAACTGGAAAAGTCTATTAACATCTACTTTCATCCATAATTCCGCATGATCATGATCAATATCACGGACATAGACAGTCCGATGTTCCACTCTAAAATATGTAGTACACAGCCAACTCTGCTCGTACTCGCACGCCTCTTCAAAGCTGCTTCAAAGAAGTTCTTGTGCAGATTAGATATCATGCCAAATGTTGAAGATAGCTGGTCTCAAGAACTTCTTAAACATTCGCGAGGTATTCGGGCGCTTTTTCTAGGGTAGCCGGCACCGGATAAGGCGTTGTGACGCGGTTGTAATTTACCAAAAATTGAATGCGATCAGTTGGACACCCTGTGAGCAAAACTTCTCCAAGCCTTTCAAATATCGATGCGTGGCGGTCTGGCAGGTACTCATTTGGCGTTGGCAGGCTAGAATGACGGATAGTTTTGAGATCCTTCTCATCTTGGTACCTGTCACCAAACTTATGACCTTGGGAAACAGTACGGAGGAGTGAAGCGGAAGCTTATTGGTAGGTTCCATTCTCTATATAATCGGTACCCATCGTTTTTTAACTCCAACACATCGTCCGTATACGTAGGCGAGTTCATTCTTCGAATCAGAAGCAACTCCAAGCACGAGGATTATTTACGAGCTATAAATCAGTACTGCCCTTGCCGACTGCAATATCATGGCCCCATATTATGGACCAGATGCCTCTCCTACCCAAATCTTTCTCGAAAGAACATTTATAGCTGGCGATTTTATATGCGGCTTTGGTTATGGTATGAGTTTAGTATATTATATTTGCCATAAAAGTATTTGACGCTATTACAGGCATTCAATGCATTCTATATCTAACGTGTGCCATATTCCTCTGGAGACAACGAAAACTAAGAGGAAGACAATCTTCATTCCTGCTAGCCTACATGACCCTCCTCCTGGTCATCGAAACAATATTCGTAGCAGTTCAAGCGAGGACTGTTCAAGATATATATATCGATAACAGAAATTATCCCGGCGGCCCGTGGGCATACTTCCTAGCCACTCAAAATCTTCCAATCAACGTGATGTTCTACGCGACTCTATTCCTCTTGACGTTTCTTGCGGATCTTTTAATTGTAAGTGGAAATAGTCTTATGATGTAACCCTTTTACTCCGGGTGCTGAGGATGAGCCCCCCTTTCCTAGCTTTGGCGTTGTTGGGTCATATGGAATACGGCTGGGCAACTGATTGCCTGTATTGTGCTTGCGTTCCCAGTCCTTCTGCTACTGTGCTCCTTTGGTTTGTACCCGCTCCCTCCCTTTAATACATACTTTAATACTGATCCTTGGAAATGATATGAATAGTGATGGGAACTCTTTGGACTTTACAATCGAGCCAACCAGGGCTGTCATTGTATAGTAAGCTACCGATGGCGTATGGAACGACATACTATGTCATTTCCCTCAGTGTCAACATCATTCTCACCATCCTGATTTCTCTCCGGCTATTCATGTATCGCCGTCGAATTCTCGTGACTCTTCCAGAGGAACATGCAAAGCATTACGCATCGCTGGCTACGATCTTCATCGAATCCGCCGCTTTATATTCGATGTTTGCTCTGATCTTCATCATCTCTTACGCCGTTAACAATCCGATCAACCAGATCTTTTTGGCTGTGGCGTCTTCAGCACAGGTGAGGAAGGAGCGATCCGTTTCGTGATGTGATACTGAGTGATTCTCCTTGCAGCAAATTGCAGGCTACCTCATCATTTACCGTATAGCTCAGGGTACTGCGTGGAGCAGTGGTACCCTTGGAGGGAAACTTCCCACCTTGCGATTTGCCTCCACCATACAGAATCAAGGAGAAACAGGCGTTACAACAGGACAGATTGATACATATCAGGCATCTGAGGCACAAATAACTCCTATAGAGAAACACTCGACATCGACGCTGGCAGAAGGGTCAAGTCCACAGCAAGGGTATCCTCCTTCGTTGCGATATTCCTAATGCGTTATTGCAGTGCTATCATATCCCTTGAGGTGAAAAATCTTCTACAGATATTTAATATACACTATCTTTGACACTGGACTTTGAACTTGTTAGCTACTGCTGTGTACTGCTGTGTAACTGTGTACATTAGTGCTCGACTACTTCTTGGATTATAGGACGGATATCCACAGACACGATGGAAACTTACAGACGCCTTTGACGAGAGCTGACAAACACCCGCACCTTCGGAAGATCGACGACTGAGCCGTTCGCTCGTTCGAACAAACGCGTCCAAATTTGAAATTGTTGCGCATCGCGAACGTTCCCACGTGATGTAACACAGGACGCACGTGCGCTCTGCGCGTGATGCTGAGAGCAGTTCTTTTTTTGGCAAGTTCGAGGGATGGAAGATGTTGGCGAACAAAACTCTCAACAACTCGGTTTTCGCACCACCCGCACGCTTCCTGCCGCTGACCTGACAGCAAATCCGGAATCTGCCAACGCCTCACTCTTGTTCCTTCTTTTCGGCCGTTAAATTTCTCGAACCTCAGTTTCTAACCAACAGAAATCATCCCCCCACCCCCAACTTTACTTCCCTCCCTCTATCACTGTTTGCACCCCAGAAATGTCTGATGCTAAGAGCGCCGCGTCTCCAAGTGATAAGCCCCAGAGTGTTGTTAATGGCATAATTGGAAAGGCTGTCGACCCCGAAGACATCACTGCTGTAGACGTTGAAGGTGGAGACGAAGGAGAGGAGAGCGACGACTACGACGTCGAGGACGACGAGGTTGGTGCTGTTCTTTGATGATTGTTACCACCTCTGACGTGTCAACCATTAACGCCCGTAGGAAGAACGTCAAATTGTTGGTGACGAGGACGATGAGGAAGAGGAAGAAGAGGGAGAGACGCAGGTAAGACCGACTGTTGTCACTGGGAGCCTCGTTACTCACGCTTACCCGTAACAGGGGGATCAAAGCCAAACCTCACGGCGCTCTTGTTAGGAAACGTAAGTGGTCCGAGCGCGCCTATGCTTTCGTCCCTTATTCACACATTGTACAGACCAATGGCAATGACGAGGAGGATGAAGAAGAGAATGACGATGATGATGACGCGGAGGACGATGATGAGTACCACGAAGAGGAAGAGGAAGCTCCTCCCTCTCCCTCGAAAAAGAGACGTTATGAAGACGTTCACGAGGAGGAGAACGATGTTCAGGAATCCAAGAAGGTCAAGGCCTAGGTCTTTTGAACATATCCCCGACTGGGGGTCGCTGCGTTTGCGTCGGATTTCCCGGCATGCCTTGATGTCAGCCTGTAGACATCTGACGGTTACTGGCTCCGCAGAACCAGACGACGACCTATATACTTCTTGACTTATTCATCTTTATATCTTCGCTCCTTTCCCGCTGTTTCTTTGCTTATTCTGTATTTGCTGATCGGGTATTGTTGTATCTAGGAGATGTACTCGTGGAGCCTTGTTGTACTGCCGTTTATTGGCTATTTGTTACTTATTTATCATCTACAGACCCAGTTTTCTAATCCCGGACTTTTTCTCTCGTCATGCTTATTGATATAGTACAAAATTACATAGCACAAAAGCGAAGCAATAACACATCATAGCCCCCACGGCTTAAAGTCATGGCTGCGCACTCACGGTACAACCGCCACACTAGCCCATTTTCCCTCGCTCTTTCTGGTGTACTTGGTTCTCGTATTGGGAACCACGCCCATATTAACGAAATCGACCTCATAAGGATCGATGACAACTAAAGCAAAGTTTCCTAGGGCATATTCCCAATTCTTCCTTGTCTCCCCTGAATCGCCCTCCTTTGGCTCCTCCACAGTCGATGGCCACTTTTTGGCGTCATCAGGACTTTCCATGGGACTTCCGGGAGCGGGCCGGGCCCAGCTGGCTTTCATATGAGAGCTCAATTTTGACCATATCTCGAGCCGCTTTACTTCCCAGTCGAATTTCTCCGAGTTAATAACGGCCAAACCGCTGCCGTGTCCAAGCTTCTCAGACTGGAGGGTATCTGTGAAAGCTCTGTATAGGGGGTGGTTGGGACTGGGTATGATGTGTGCCTTGCCAGCGATGCGGTATTGTTGTTGAGTACTTGCGATCCACCAGACGAGCTCGATGTCTGGGTGAGAGATGATCTGGGTTACTTTTGGAGTGCGCACATCAGTGGTGCTGATTAGCAACGGGAGGTCGGGGGCGGTGGGGGTGTACAGGAAGCTTCTGAAGATGTGTGAGCGAACTCTAGGAAACGGAGCTGTGGGATCGAGAGTCGCTATCTGCAGTACTTTTCAGTAGTATTATTGCAATGTTTTCTGGGGTGAATAGTATTCAGCAGCGCACCAGTCTCTTTCGGGTATTGGTTAATAGATTTTTCGAGGACTATCTTCCATTCAGGACCAGAGAAAGTGCCCATGGTATTGGATTTAAATATTATTGTCACAGAGGAAGATGGCTATAAGCTAGGCTATCGATATGATGGTCTGTGCGTCTTGTTTCTTATCTTATCAGTATGTGTGACGTAAGTAACGCATAACAGATGTGACAATGACACTAGTTAGCGTCGCGGCAAGCGGTTTCCTTTTATGAACGTCCAGGACAACTTACCTACGCTTACCCTTCTATCTCAGGCTGAAGTATGACAGCAGATCACCTTCAACGCTGTACTTGTTTATGGAGGTTGAAACGTTGATAATTGATTGGAACATCGTTGTCACCCACTGTAACTTAGAGGAATAGGCTGAGGTCTAGGCAGGGTATTTATAAAGCTATTTCTCAGTGGCTCGTCTTTGTCGACATCATCAGTTTAGCTATGCTGCTCGACCGCGAGCTGTAATATCGTTTCTGATCGTCGATCATCAACCACTGGCACGACGAACATTACAGGCTGGCCTTGGAATCTTTTCGGTAGCATCTGATGAGTTCTCAGTACTCAGTTGATACATGATCACTCTCCGGGCGGATAATATCTCAACAGTAACTGTGCATTATTTTTAGTTCCCGGCATCACCATCTATTATCAAACTTCTCATTGTTATTTCCTTCACCACCGTACCTGGAGATTGTTCGTTCTCTCGTTTGAAAGGCAATACCGGCTCATTTAATTTCAAAGTTATTATATCCTCAAATCTTCCTGTCACCGACACCACCTCTTCTGGAAAACGTTCTGTAAGTTGTCGCGCGTTGCTCCCTTAGGATATCTATGAATGTCATAAAGCACGTTCTCGCGATCGGATGACCGACGTGGAAACTGATCAATGCCAATCAATTCATTTCGCGCTTGTATCATAAGTAGATGAACTTGCCCCTACCTGTGAGCATAGCCCACTCACCTTGGCTTCCTTCTTTTTAGATTCGTTCAACAGTGCTAGTCACTGTAATTTTCATTCTTTTTATACTCCTTACTTTTTTATTTTCACTTTCACTTTCTATTTCCTTTACGATGTCCACTGCCAGATTCGTGACGGAACTTGAGACGGTAGTAGGTATGGCATTCCAACATGAAGTGGTATAAGTCAATCTTCATCACTTACCGTGTCCTTATCAACACCTACTGTTCTATTGGTGACACCCACCCCAGTTCCCCCGCAGCCAACCCTTGTATGCGACGAACTCTCCGCTCCTTGTAATGGTGTACATTCAAATTCAATCAGTAAGTGGCCTGCATTACTACAGACAGAGTTTGCCATCTTATTTGAGATTAGGTACTACGGCAGCCATTGAAACCTTGGACGTCGGGCCCGCACCCAACCCCTCTGCAACCACACTATCTTTCCTGCCAACATCATCCAGTTCTGTGGACTCTGGGATTTCAACAAGACCTGCACAACCAAACTTGCTAGGCCTCGCAATTGGCACATTCGTACTTATATGTGTAGTCCTTATTGGCGGCTTATGGTTCCTCTTGCGAAGACGTAACAGGACTAAGGATGATGAGGAGATAATAGCCAATTTTACACCTTATCCGTTCGCAATGGGCATTTCAGGGAACGGGAAGAATGTCGATGGTAGTGGCAATGGTAGTGATGCACCCGAGAAGGTAATCTCATATATTTTTCAATATTTCATGTTGCTTATACGTATATCTTTGAACCCTAGGAGCATGATGAGAAGGATAGCGAGAAAGAGCAAGATGGGAAAGAACATGACGGGAAGGATACTGGGATACTGGCTTCGTTGCCAACACTTGCGAAGCATGTAAGTTTTGTGTACTATGTCGTTCCTAATGCGTGTTCGTTTATACATGTTTTTCTCAGAGTTGATCTGCACACTGTTACCTTGCTGTTACCTGTCGGGAAGTCCTTGAAGGGCGGTCCGAATTGTATTTTTAACCTGCCATCCCGTGTACCGCGGTCCGTGACCATCTTTACTTGAATATTTTTTGTTCGTGGTTTAGATTTTCTATACCTTGTAATATAAGTATACCCTTGTTGTATTGGACTTTGTAATGTTGCGCTTGGACTTGTGATAGACTGGATTCTATGTCGACATTTAATAACTCCAGAGCCGATGGAGGTCGATGAATATGGCATCCCACGTCGTAGTACGTGTTCAGTAGCTGCTGGTCTTTTGGTTATCTGTACGACTTGCCTGATCATCCTTCAAAGCTTGGCCTACGTGTGAACAACAGCCTTGCACGATTCCATAACGCAGTAACTTATCGACGTATATCAACGTAAGGTTTCGTAGTCATACAGATATTTAAAATACGACCTCAGCAAATCCATTTCCAACGTGATCCTGGTTCTTCAATCTCCTCTGGTGCCTTTTCATTAATGACCCTGATGAAAGCAGTCTCCAACGTCGATTTCGAAATGGTAAAAGGTGGGAAGTCGTGCTGTGAAACCAAAAGTCGGAAAAGATGAGACAAAGACATCCCTGTTTCCTTGGTGGGAACCTCAAATCGAGTTGCCACATCATCCGTCATTCTTGCTCCAGGTATCTGCGATATTGCAACGCGAACTTTTTGCCAGTCTTCTTGGTTCCGAGCAGCAAAGTGCACTTCATAGGTGGTATATTTGTCCGCAAGTTCTTTCACAGAACCCATTGCTACAGCAGAGTCAGCAAGGACTTGAATATGATGGCAATTGTGATTACATACCGAGGATACTCTTTGACATTATTCCGACGTTGCTTGCCAAGGTCTCAGCCTCTTCCATTGAATCTAGACAGACACCAATAAGCTCAAGGAGATGACAGCTCAAATACACACTTACGAGTTGTAAGGAAGACAGCCTTATCTGCAGTCACGCGCTTAAGCATCGACCACAATTCACGCTTTGTCTTTGCATCAATTCCGGTGGAGAACTCGTCTATAAGCACAACGGCTGGATTACCTGAAAGGAGATATGTTTAGTTTAGATGATCGTAAATCTTCGATTGAAACATACCAAGTATCGCAATGGCTAATGATAACTTCCTCTGGTTACCTCCTGAAAGCTTGTTCGCAAGGCGATCCGCGTACTGATCAAGACCAGTTGCATTTAGCAACGTTTCGATATCGCGTGTAATTTCGTCGCGTTTTAACCCCTTCAGTTTTCCATAAATCAGCAAGTGTTCGCGAACGGTCAACTGTGCGTCAATAGCGGTAAACTGTGGACAGACGCCGAGGGAAAGCCTGGCAGTATTTGGATCTTGGAGCATAGAGGTGCCTTCAATGAAAATGTCACCCGCGTCTGGGCGTGTTTGCCCACCTGTAATTGGAATTTCACCACGCTGTTTGTATTTATATGCTAAGAAACTTACGGATGATGTCAAGAGTGGTTGTTTTCCCTGCTCCATTAGGGCCCAACAGTGTAAAGATCGATTTACGAGAAATAGTCAACGTTATGTCGTCCACTACCTTTTTGCCGTCATATGACTTGGAGACGTTAAACACTCGGAGAGACTCTTGTTGCGGAGGCATAGGGGAGAGTATAATCCCTTTGTGGCTATCGGATCCGACGCTCTCTGTGTCAGAGACCACTCTCGACTTTCGGTTCTTAGATATCCTGAACAAGGATCCCCGGCCAGAGTCGACTAGAGCCAACGCAAAGACAAGCACTATGATCCATACTATAAGATATAGAATAGGACCCCCATATGTGGTTATAGATCCAAGAGGTTTAAAAGACTTTTCGCCACATAAAAGCGAGAAAAGGTTGACAGAGACCAGTGCAGCGCGAACCTGCAAGTCATATATTCAATAAAATTCCTTGATGACACTAACGTATTGCTCTGACGTACCACGCTCACTACTGGTGCGAGAAGAGACATCGTGAAATGGATCTTGGTGATAATGCTAGGGTAATTCTGTGGAATGACAGTGAAGTACGGGACAACATATGCTGTCAAGTACAGCTAACACACATATATCAGTAAATAACCCCTTAAAAACAAACAACGCTTACCAGGAATATGAGAAATTGATAGCCCGTCACGATAATGAACGCCAGCAACGGGGATTTGACGAGCAAGGCTCCCAAATAGGAAAACAGAGTTCCTGCAATTCCATACAAAACAAGAACCAGCCACTAGATACATCCGTCAGAAAGATGCAGCATGGTAAAAGAAGAAACCTACTAAGTACCCAACACCTTGAAATTTTTCGCGTAGAGTGGCATATACGATAGAAATAACTGTTGCAACAAGGAATGTAGGTATACAGTCAAACAGAATGTGCCCCATCCACAGTCCCAGTGGATTCGCTAAACCGTTCGAGAGTTGCATAGCGTGGACGGAAGAGTATCGTTCCCTGGAAACATATATGACAAACAACGCTGGGAATGCGACTAAGGCAGCTCCGAATACTGCAACCCATTCAAGTGTAGTAAGCGCTTCAACCTTGACAGTAGGCAAACTTTCGAAGTGAGGAGAAATAGCCCGAGGAGTATCTTGGGGACCCAAGGAGCTGTTTAACGCCCGGTTGTATAATATATTGGTCGCCAGACCAAATGAAACGTCAGGGGCTAATTCAACCGGCCAAAGCACCATGATTTCTCCCGTATCAAAATTCATCGATAAACCGCGATAGAAAAGCGTTTGGTTTTGCCACGCCTGGTTCACAGCGTCTACAAAGGATGCATTGTTTGGAAGTTCAAGGAAGGGATCATTAATTTCTCCATCACCGAAAGGGAGGACAGAAGGAATTGGTGTCGTGGCATTTATGACTTGTACAAGTTCAGGGGGAGAAGCCAAATAGTCCTCATCTCCATAAAAATATTGCGGAGGGAATATAGGAAATGTAGAGTCATCAAGGTCGGCGCTAGTGCATGAAGCTACTCCGCCACTTACGAAACGTAGCGGCCACCACGCTCCAGAGATAGCCACCGCTAATGCCAAAAACGGCACCAGCCAGCTTCGACGAACAATGAGAGCACGCTTGTGGAAGATAGTGGCGGCTTGGGACAACGGAGAACGTGCTCGCCCACTTGACAGAGTGATCGTTGTATCTTTGGCGTGTCCCTGCCCAATCATACCCGCTTCAAGCCCACCACTGTCATCGGAGGCCAACTGGAGGAATACGGACTCCATAGACGTTCCATGAAGGTCATAAGAAGCTATTTCACCCCGATCCTTTGCGGCCTGGAGTACGTCTAGAGCTTTCGACACAATTTTCAAATCATTACTATTCAAATGATACGTCGCAGCGCCTGCGGATGTGCCTGAAAAGGTTGCGAATGGTGATACGGCCTGTATTTTTCCCAGAATATCTTCAGGGGATGTCCTAGAAGCATCTATGGTGACCGAGTAGCCAGTGGGAGACTGAGATTTTAGCTCGACCGGCGTGCCTGCAGCCACCAACTTTCCTGGACTTGTTAAAACTGCCACACGATCAGCCAGGAAATCAGCTTCATCCAGGAACTTTGTGAAGGACCAAGTCAGAACAAATAACTCGACATTGAAGTATGCCGGACACTTACATGCGTAGTAAGAATGATGGTTCTATCTGCGCGATGGCTGGTCAATGCTCTCCATAAGGCTCTGCGGCTCAGAGGATCCACTCCTGATGTGCACTCATCCACCAAAACAACTAAACGCTCATCAGAAAACAAATAACACGAACATATGTATGTTCTTACGTTTCGAGCCTCCAACTAGTCCGACCGCGAGCTGTAACTTGCGCTTCTGTCCTCCTGATAGCGTACCAGCAGCTGAGTACATCTTAGACTGCAAGTCACAGTCTACCAGTAGCTGTTCAAGATCCTTCCGACTTTCGCTTCTGTCCTTTGATTTTATGGCAGTCCAAAGCCGAAGAGTTTGTAGACATGTCAGTTCCGGGAACAATATATTCTTCTGTGGCACAATACCAAGTTCTCCGTGGCGAGGGCGAGATACATTCCCATTAAAAGCTACTGATCCCTTAGTGATGGAAGTAAGACCCGCAATCATGGATAGAATGGTGGATTTTCCGGCGCTAGACGACACATGTGTTAGCTGCAGTCTCCTAAGGCATTTATGAAACATACCCGTTAGGACCAAGTAGCACAAAAATGCCGTGTTTTGGAATATCCAGAGTTAAGTCATCTATGGCAAGAACAGAGGTTCTACCTCGCCATTTCGATATATGGAAAACTTTCGATATATTTCTGAGTAATACCGCTGTCGAGGAAGATATCGCTTCTTGTGTATAAGTACGTCTTGACCAGAGTCTTTTTGCCGCTGGATCAGGAACACCATAGAACAGGTCTTCAATCCATAGCGCAATGAGCGGATAAACGAAAACAGCAATCTGGAAGGAGGTTAAACACACTTATGAAGAGTTTGTTCGAGAAACTCACGAAAGCGACAATCATCATTGGCAGCAACGTGAGGTTAATTTCGAACTCAGGTAAAGTATGCAGGGCATTAGTGGCATGCCCACTGACTTCATAAAGGCATATGACTTTCAATGCGAAAACATAAAACATAGACGGGAAGAACAAGGACAGTACGACCCCAGTCACCATAGAAGGGAGAGGGATCATGACTGGTGCCACGGCCAAAACGAGTGCTAGACCGGATGTTACGACGGAAGCCAACTGTGGACTTTTACCAAAAAAGGCAGCTATAACAAAAGACCAGCTTGTTAGTCCGAGACCAGTGATGACATGCACAGCGAGGAGCAGAGCTGTGTTAGTCCCAGTGAAAATCT
Source organism: Cyathus striatus (assembly GCA_025738555.1). Taxonomy (NCBI): domain Eukaryota; kingdom Fungi; phylum Basidiomycota; class Agaricomycetes; order Agaricales; family Nidulariaceae; genus Cyathus; species Cyathus striatus. The sequence continues at coordinate 1,830,477 of JAOVFP010000015.1, read as the reverse complement.
TGTGCTGCCACATAAAAGCCAGAATAAACCAGGAGGGGAAATAAGCCAAGGTCATGCTCAAATGCCACGATCTACGTATATTAATTGCTGTTAGAAACTTGTAGCAAACAGAAATGAACTGGCAAGACTTACACAATCCTTGCAGAGTCCAGAAGCCCCATAGCTTTCAGATGAGCTGTCAATCCTGTCGCACGGTCGGTGGAAACCGCTCCCGCCAGCTAGAGGATATAGCATATAAGTAATTCCCAACCTTGCATAACAGAGAACATACGTGATAAGAAACTCCAAGGAATGTGAGTAGACTGTAACCAAGAATGAGTCAAAACCAGTCTCACGATAAGCTAAACTAAACGAACAAAGGAAGGGCAACGAAAGTATTGATGAATGATATGAAGTCTAAGACCGGTGTAAGTGAGAAGATCGAGTTCCAGAGGCAAAGTAAAGGCGTACTTAGTCGATGAGAACTATTGACCTCGTCGTTGGTGTTAAATGTATAAGGCCATTCCAAAGGAGTAGGGACTTGAGTACCCGTACTTAGTTCAATGAAGCTCTAAAGAAGGGTAAACTACCTGGAATGAGCTTCAAAGAGAGTACGAACCTGATCGACTGCCCATTGAAGAGCATGAAACCGCGTTTCCAAACCACTTGTATGCTTGTACACATTGATACTGCCAATAGACTGATCAGTCCTGATGGTATAATTGAACGAGCCAAAGTCATTCCGAATGGAAGTCGGGATATAGTCGAACGTAAGAGTAGTGAAGCACCGAGAGACACCGTTGAAATTTGCGACACATTCATCCACAAGGGCTTGGAGACTATCCACCTGCTTGATACCCGCAAGTTGAGCAGCGGAGAACCCGTCGGTTACTTTTGCCATAATATCCTTTGCAGAGACGAAACCAGTTCCATTTGTGGTATCAGCCCATACTAGTGGGTGACTTCCGTCGAAGACGTCTCGGATGCGGGGAATGGGAGCAATAGTGCCGAGACCAAGCTAAAAGTAAATGTTAGCGCAAATATATTAAGATAACCGTTAGGATACGACTGACGCCATTGACACGGGCAAAGAAATCTTGGGCAAACGTAAGGAGTATTCCGATTGCGATTGGAACTAACAAGCAGCGAATAAAGCTGGTCTTCAAAAGGATTTTCAATATGGCTGAAAAGTTTCAAAGAAAATATAAAACATACTACTGGACGCTGCAGGATAATGATCCAATTCTTGATGAACAGAGCCTTCGTCTGCCTCCAGAAGAGACCCATGGTTAGCTCGTTGACAATACTGATGAAAATCTCATCTTTCCACTGTCTATTTAACGGAGCCCCATATACAACATCCCGTTAACGGGGTCAAGCGTTGAATCAAATGCGCAGTCAGAAAACCAACATCCAGGGCTACAACATATTGATGTTGTGTTGAGGAGGAGGACAACGAAACGCCTATTGAGCTGCGGAAAAGCAACTTCTGGCAGGTAAAGATGGACAGACCATATGAAGACTTAGCATGCAATTCAAGTTAGGTGATAAAAATAGCCGGTTCTATGATTTCGCCCATCTTTACTGCGAACAGAGAAGACGCATGAATGCAATGCAATTGCCAAACATCACATGGTGCTGCTGAAACATTCTCAAGAGTCCATGAAAGTTAAAAATATGTTGCAGAAGCAGGGAGGCGACTTGTTGTCCGTGCTGAAGCCTGACGGGGAGTTAAGGATTCGGAAAACATTGTTTGAAGTTTGAACATCGTCGTCGGCGCTTGTCGCGTCGAGAAAGCGAAGGCAACCACGTGAGACTCAGAGATCACTTGGTTCAGGTCACTGGCACTGGCAGGGTTCGCGTCGATGATACTGCGCAACGCGTCGAGGACTGAATTCGTGATCTGCGGTTACAAGTCGCCGATGCCTCATTGCATCAGTTACTACGTTTAGTCTTTAAACCATCGGATCACACTTTTAAACAAAAAACGGGTCTCCGAAGTGGATCTTAATGCCGATCTTCGTTTTATAAGTTTTATCACATATCATACAAGTAATCTAATGCTGTTATTTCACGACGTAAACAGTCTGATACTTTGATTGGTATAGGTAGACAAGAACGTGAATTGTGGGGGTATGCAGATAACAATGAAAGCGAGACCAATCCTCGATAAACCGGAAGAAAATGCCAAATATTATGCTCGCAACTAGATCAGTTACGAGCGTATCTGCACCTTGCCGAATAGATCAGCAAGTTCATCTGCTGCATTATCTGCTGCGGTTGGCTTCTTCTCCTCGATGGCCTTGACATCGGCAGCAGCTTCTTCCTCAGTCTCCTTTTCTTCCTCTTCTTCCTCTTCCTCTTCTTCCTCTTCATCGTCGTCTGTAGCAAATAACTTTCCGCCCCTCTGTTTCAAGCTAAGAGCGAGCGTCTCAAGATGTTCATCATCCTCCTCAGCGTCGTTCCATTGAAGCTCTAGCCTCATAAGGCTGGAAAGGCTGTCCACAATGCCCTTCGCAAGAAGTGAAAACGTCTGTGCTTCAAGATTGTTGTTTTGCAGTTGGAGAGTGTGGAGCTTCGGGTTCGAGCCAGTAGCAAGTGCCGTAACAAGAAGTGGTATTTCGCCCTCGGCTGAAAGGACGCAGTCGGAGAGGTTAAGAACACGAAGTTCGGGCCACTTCGGGAGTGCCTCTGTCCACGCCTCGATACCAGTGACTTCGCCTTCTGCGGTAAAAGTGTTGTCTTGAAGATCAATATGCTCAAGGGTCGCGCACTTGGCAAGACCACGAGCAAGAGCAGTAACACCCTCCATACGGATGCCATTCTGCGGCATACGAACTTCGACGAGTGATCCATGTGCCCCGAAGGCTTCTGCCCATGCATCAGCGGAACCGTTCTCGAGACGATTCCTACCGCAGATGATGGTGCGCAGATTTGATTTCTTGCCTTCGGCTTTGCTGAGCCTTGCGGATTCCAGGAGGGCATTTGCAATGACTTCTCCACCTGCAGGTCCCAGACCATTGTTGTTGAGCCTCAAAATCTGAAAGCTTCTGTTTTGTGTAAGGAAAGGAACCATAGGCTCCACAGATCGTCCACCGAAAGCGTTGTCGCTGAGGTTGATCTCAACCAGCGACGTCTTGTCTATGAGGGCATTGCAGATTGAGGTCAGGGCTTGAGGAATCTCAGAGATAAGACGTCCCGTAAATATATCAGCGAAGTCTGCAACCTAATTATAACTAATTAGTTAATGCTAAGCCATACCGTGAATGACATACGTCGTGCGTACCTTCAGCACTTGTGTCTTAGCAAGAAACTCTGCCAAGGCCTCAGCTGCCTCCACACCAATGGTGTTTCCACCAAAATGAATTTCCTCAATTATAGTGGGATCGACATCTTTAAGGTATGGTTCAATATCGGCACGAGTATTGAGTTTGAGCCCTTTTCCGTGAAGAGAGAAGTTTGTAGGAGAAGATGTAGATGCCATAAGTAATAAAGTAGAATGAAAGTGAAAGAGCGATGATCGAAAAGTTTGATACAAAAGTAATCAATCTTGAATCAATCCATTATCAGGACTTGTTTATTTCTGGGGATGATGACAAACTATCGAAGCTTCAGCGCTCAGCGCTCAGCTTCAGTTGCAACGCTTGGGCAACGCGAACGGAGTAAGTACTTTATGCAAACTTTATGTCTATACATTCCATCAACTTGCATATCCTATGATTTATTAGCAGCTCCGGTGAAGGCGTATGTACTCTCCTTGAGAGCTCTTTTTGGCGCCTTTGTCGTCCTGGTCATGGTACTACTTACTGTTGTTTCACTAATACTAATAGCCATACCCAAGCAATATCACGACTCACGCAGCATGCTGTTGGCACTGTGTTCAATGTTATATTGTTCGGAATACGATGCATGCGCTTTGAATATCACTGACCTTCATAATTTCGGGGTTGATGTGCAATATGTTTCAGCTGCAGTTCTCCAGGCAATATTTCCTTCAACTCATGTCCAGGCCATGTAAAGAAAAAACCACAATCTATTGCATCTAGCATTCTACCATAACGAAGGATATAGTCATATAACAAAGAAGAAATTTGATTAGGAATTAATTTGGAAGACCAAAGTTAAGCACGCATAACATTCCCCCTTTTCACATCATCCTCCACGAACCCTTCTAATATCTTTGTTTCTTCAAGTTACGATCCAAAATATCCTTCCTCTTCGCCTGCCGGCTAAGAATCAAGTTTTCCAGATGCAGAACCGGCTCCGTCATACCGCAGAAAGTCTGATTGACTACCGTCGCGATCAAATGTACGCCTTCAGCCGAATACTCCGATTGAGTCAAGCCAGTCAAATTACTTGCAGCTTCCCAAGAAATGGCTGGCGTTGCGTCTACGAGCACTACATAATCGGTAGTCCCGTTATAATCCACCCTGACGCATCGCCCGCAATAGTTAATATCGGCAACCCCGCCAATTCTATGATCCTGGGCGAAAGTTGGAATATCTGCAAATGTAGTATATCCATCCAACCGCGGTTGACCTGCACATGCGGTATTGGCAATCAAGATGGAACCATCGTCGAACATCGTGTCATAGCGCTCGAACTCTTCGATCACTTGTCCGATTTGTCCTCGCACAGCGGTGAAGACGAGCGTGATGTGAAGTAGTACCAAGAGCAGCTGCATTTTAAGGGGGTATGTTTCCTGTGTCTCTCTGGTGCAAGATGTGGCGGGTACAGGGTACAGGGTACGTTTTTAAATTGAATTTAATACGAATCGGGATGACGTAGGTTGACGATGCATTCCATAGACATTGCATAGGTGCAATCGGACGGTATGTCATCGGCATCCAATCGCAAGGGAGTAGTTAGTAGCTCGCGCTCTCGGTTGGTTCCACGCAATGTGATTAAGTAAGTGAGTTTCAAATTGGTCAAAGACTATTGGATGTGCTAGTTGTATTGTAACTTGGACAAACAAAAGCAAGTCTTTTCTAATCTAAGTATACTGCAATACATAATACAATTTTCAGGGTACATACTTATGTATTTAAGATGCATAATCCATGAGGTAAATCAAAGGTATATCGAATGTGCAGTACGAAATTATCCCAAGAAAGAAAATCGTACACATAGTATGATTATTGATACCGAGTTGATAGACTCCGAGTCGCAGCCATTTGCTACGCTGTACGCTTTGTTTACTTCTAAGTGCTAATGTAACTAGGTGACATTAGATACAGATTCTTGCCTATAAATAGAACCTAAATTTGGATACAGTGACAGTATCCTGGCCTTTAAACATACTTGTAAGTTGCTACTCTTACAACCACAATCGGCCATACAACCTACGAATGTCCGATCTTCCCCCTCGCCCAACCACAGCGATGTTTGAGAGAAGCCCCACCGTACGAGGGGCTTACGATAAGGTTAAACGCTGCGAAGAGGGACTCGTCGCTTTAAAAGACAATTCTGAAAACACGAAGACACGGTTGATTGACGTTCGTACCTAGAATACTTTATATTACATTGGCCCAAAACGGAAGCAGTGCTTTCTGTCGCGACTGCAGTTGCTACGTGCGATGACGAGGACAAGTTATATTCACAAGGAAAACTATATCGTGATCATATTCTTCGTTTGTGTAAGTCAGTCCTACACGTTTTTGATTGAAATACTGAACGAGTCGGGACACCCAGTCACAGCATTGAGGAAAGGGTGCACACCTGTCTATTCAACGTCCTCGCGCTCATCTTTCGAGAGAGAAAGTCTAACGGAACCTCCTGATAGTCATGATACTGCGAAAGTAATGGTAAGTGGACAACTGAAACATAGCGTATATGTGAATCTCATGTATATACATGGGCGTAGGCGCTAGAACGCGACGGATATTGTTGTCCTATAAGCGGGTTATTTGATATAAAATCGTACGAAGCGGGTCTCTGCGAAGTACCCGAAGAGGATATAGGCAAAAGAAGGCTTATAGGCAACACGCAATGTTGTCATATTATTAGCCAATCTATCAACAAAAACTTATCTGATTCAAATAAGGTATTTAATACTTTTCTGTTAAATGTATAACTTACCTTCTATCTCATGCTGCCATTTCCTGTAGTCCATGTTTGGATCTACTGTTTGGACAATTCTGAAAGCTTTCGGCTATAAAACTATCGATGAAGAGTTGAATGGTGTCAAAATACACAGACTCGAAAATATCCTGACACTTAACGTTAATGTACACTCCGAGTTTGATAGTCTCCAAATATGGTTGGAAGCAACAGTAAGCTGCTTATCTCTATAGTTATTAATTTCCACTAAAGTGACCTAGAACGTTCCAAATACGTATAAAGTTCAAGGACGGACCCCAGTATTTATTTCAGGTTATCCGAAAACTATCACCTTCCAAAACCATGCTAAGATAGAGCGCTCCCTTCCTTCTCCGGCCTATCTCGAAATTCATGCATCCTGTGCTAAAGTTGCACACCTATCTGGTGCTGCAGAATACATTGAACGAATTATGCGAGATTTTGAGAAAACGACGGTTTTAGCTGAGGATGGCTCGTCAGCTATTTTATTGGAAAATGCATTGATTATGTCGGCGGCAATAACTGTATGTTGAGTCTTGTTAGATATTGGTATTGGTGCGTCTGACATGTCTTTATTAGCGACAGGAATTCTAAAAGAAACTGATAGATCACTTTATTTCTCAAGCTCGGGTTCGCAATGAGGTAGTCACCGCGCATCGAGGTTCGAGTCATGCGTTCTTACAACTTCTTCCCTCGGTAGTTTCTGGGGGGCTGGGCGAACGAGTATCGATTAGGCTGAGCGGAGAGTATCCAACGTAGACATTGTAGTGTCCGATACTATGTGTCTTGGCTGCCTTCGATAACTCGATATATACATGTATCTGTAGAGTAGTTAGCGAAACACATGCCAATCTATATTTTTCCTTCCCATTAGCCTTCTCAACTTCAGAGTACGTTGAATGTTACACTATGCCAGTATGCACTCAACAACTAGGGTTTACAAAGAAAAGCAGATCTTTTTCTAGTCTAAGTAGACTGCAATATCAAAGTACAATTTTGCATGGAGCATATCTAGGAGCGCATAATCGAGAAGCGCATATGTACTTAAAAGCGCATGATTCTTGAAGTAAAGCAAAGTACGAAATTATTCAAGAAAGCAAATCGTATGGTATGATTCCGAGTTGACACTGATAGTAATAACAGCCGCTATGCAGTGCCAACCCAGAAGAGAAGTCGATTTAAAGCAAATAATCTGTATCGAGAAAGAAAAGAAACCAATCTATAGCTGCGAAGTGGTCCGAATTCCGATGATGGTAGGGGCGGTGATACAGGGAAGAATGTTGTAGATGATACAAAAGAGAGATCGAATGCAGTTGGATAGGTTGTGCAGATAGAATGTGGAGTAGGATGTGCAGGTAGACTGTGGAATAGGCTGTAATGGTATCATGCTGGAGATAGCGATACAATAGTTTGTCGTTGAATCGAAAAGTAGTTCGTCACGGTCGTAATAATGCAAAGGACTTGATGATAATGACTCGATGAAATTCCCAGCAGCCATATAAACGATATGTAATAAAAAGAAATGCGTCGTAGGAATGATCGTCCACGGATCCAATATCGAAGCAGTAACAAAAGCTTGAGCAAGAAAGCAGACGTGCGAACGAAATTCGTGATCGGTAGGAGAAATGCAATATAACCCTTATGCTTCAGTGTTCATAGTTTGTTCGATGGATTTCGACAGCAAAAAAAGAGGGCGGGAAGAGAAAATATGAGAGAGGAGAATCGAAGAGCAGCAACGCAGCCGAAATGAGTGCTCGATGGGTAGGAACACGGGCGTTGAAGAAACGGAAATGTGACGGATACGAACGCGGGATCGAGAAGAACTGAGGGTTTGAGCAGTAGTATGAGATTCAACGAGCAGGAACAGAATCTTGAGAAATAGCGGCCGCCCGAATGACGAAAGTACGCCGCCTTAGAGTGAGGACCTGGGTTCGGAGGGCAAGAGTGTCGATCGCAATCGGCGGCCCGTAGACCACACGAAGAGCACCCAGCCGACAAAACAGTGAATCCGGTGTGAAAGGCTACACAAATAGTAAAACTGCCGGTATCATTCGATAACCCAAAGGCTAAGCGGAAGACACCAGCTCACTGCATAGCGCAAAACACCGGGCCAAATCGGTAGTCCATAAACCGCACAAAATAGCCCGGTAGAAGTACTCGCTGAGCTGTCCAAAAGGAGACCCAGAGACCCAGACCTAAGTCGGCAGCCCGTAGGCTGCACGAAATAGCTCAACGGGATCACCACTCACGAAACGGAGACGCTATCGAAAGCAAGCGCCTAGCCAAAGAAAGCGACCCGTATTCATTCCAGGCAGCAGAAATCTGATCTTGCTCAATGCCCTAACCCAATTCTTCTATAGTTCCAAGACGTGATGTGACGACGATTCATAGAACGATTCGTTGCCGTCGTCGTCTTCGCTCAAAACTTCACCAAAGTGAGGAACGGCAATGCTTTGAGCTGCGACGGCGTCCCAGTCACTATAAACGAGAGTGAACATAGATCAGTAAAGTAATCACGCAATAGAAAAAAGAAAGGAGCATACATTCCAGTCAACATCCTCTGACTCTTCATTCCCACAAAACTCTGTATCCTCTGCGCGGGATCGGTATGCAACATCTGGAAGTTACACCATGAGCTTATATTCAAATCATCACACCATAGAAAGAAAAACCTACCGCCTCGAACCAAGCTCTCTCAGCCTCATTCAACCCTTTGCCCAGCACCAACGTCCTAAACTCTTCTTTATCAGGATTCTCCCTTATCGTCTGCACATCACCAGAGAAGGGCAAGATCCCAGTAAGCAAAATGTGTCCCAACACCGCAACTGCATAATAGTCCACTCCGAAGGAGTACACTTTCCCCTGCATCATTTCCGGAGCAGAAAATGGAACGGTGCCCGAGGCGCTTATTACGGTGTATGCGTTTTGTTGGCTGGATGGGTACAGGGGAGGATCGAAGCTCGATGAAGAAGCTGAACGAGGAAACACGCGTGCAATTCCAAAGTCGCCTAAGACTACATGCCCTTCCGCAGAAAGGAATACGTTAGAGGGCTTAATGTCGCGATGTATGATGCCATTCTTGTGAAGTTCGTGCGCGGCGATAAGCTACATTACATAAGAAAAAGTGAAATAGAGAAGAAAAAAAGAACTTACGAGTTCGGCAATATAATGAAGAGCCATATCCTTCGGAAGCTTGCCTTCCGGTTGATCGAGTAGGTACTCATGCAACGACCCGTAAGGATAGTAAGGCTGAAATACCCGTCATCAGCCAAGACAAGCCAAACGAGTAAAGAGAGAACATACCATCATTATATGCATCTCTCCACGGAAATTCACGCCGCCCAACCACTCCACGGCCCACTTGCAATCTTTCAGCTTCTGCATCGCAGCAACCTCTTCCCCCTCCTCGGGGTCTACAACCATCTCAATCCGCTTCACCGCAATCTCATTTGGCATAGTGCTCTCCGCACCTTCTCCGCACACACTAGTAGCCTCATACAACGATACAACGCCGAAGCTTCCTTTACCCAACGTCTCTTGCCAGCGATATACGCGCTGACCAACACTCTCCTTTGTAGTGAGGGTGCTTCGCATAAAGTTGACTTGGATGTTGAACCTGTGATCTTTCGGAAGCGTGTGGAGGAAGTTGGAGTGTGCCGTGAGTGCAAAACATTCTTTGTAATGTTCGGAGGGGGAGTAGGGTTGAGGAGCGACAGTCACATGCTCTTCACGAGATGAGGCGGTTGAAGGCAAAACGCTGAATTCGGGAAATGTCAACGCCACAGACGCTAACAAAGGAGAAATGGTCAAAGGAGCTACTCTAGTACGACGTGCGTACTCGAACGCACGAGGAGACCTAAGAGCACGAGGCCGCCTATACATTCTCAGGATCTTCCGCTTTCCCGAGGTGGAGGCGCGAGAAAAATCTCTAATGAGAGAAGCGACAGTCTTCCGTCTGGAAAATAAAAATTTGCGAAGGCCGTAAGTGACCGAAATCCCTTTGTGTTGCAGAGAATCCTTTCCTTGCACGATGACTCCAGCACAGATGCGATTCCTTGCCAAGGCAGCAGGTACCAAAATAATAAAGGCACCAAAAAGAATCCTCAAGACGAGTATATGCATGTCCACCGGTGCCATTAGTGGAACATATGGTACACGGGTGGATGGAACGTACACATATTCCGTTCGTGTTGGTCCCGACGGTGGAGGAGGCGGAGGTGAAGATGAGGGCAGCGCCGAGACGAAGGGGGCATCGATAGAAAACTTCGTCTGCAAGCCCAGCTTGAGAGGGTCACACGGGGGCGAAAGCTGCCTTGTAATCAGAGCCTTGGCGCGCTCTATCTTGCACGGTAGACTCTTCTTCAGCTGCTTGATACCTTTGGACACCTTGCGTATGAACCGCCTAGAGTGAAACCCGACGAGGCGCTTGTAATTGACATTCCTAGGAATCCTCAGGTGAGGAGAGAAGCCAGGCTGGGGCACTGTAAGAAGAGCTGAAGAGGAGTTGAGGCTGACGGTCGGAGGAGATGGGCCGATATGGGGAAGGAAGTATGCGGCGTCGGAGTTCTGTCTGGGGTTTGGAGGAGGGGGAAGACGGGAGCTCAAGTGTTGAGGCCGAGGCCTGAGCAAGTTAGAGTCGGATTCTGTAGCATTATGGACAGTACGTGAGGACGGTTGGTGAAGAGAGGGGGTGGCAGAGGGGGTAAGAGCAGGAGGAACAGGGGGATAAGAGGGATAAGGGAGAACTGGAGGGCGGCGAGCAAAAGAAACCGCCCCATGAGAGCAGCGGGGCTGCGACAACAACTCAGATGTGCCCTCCCAGAGTCAAAGCTGCTGGTATATACGAGATAAGATTTGTAAGGATAAGAGACGGTGGTATGGAAGACTGTTCCTGAAACTCAGGGTTGTCGTGGTAACTCAGAAAGAAGGAGATCCTGTCCATGTCATTGTCAAATTCACACGCCACAACAGAATCAACATCATCACATGACCGCGTCAGCCAGACAATCCAAATTTGATCCAATTCCAAATAACGTTTCAATTTCATGCCTATGATCAAACGTCTCAGAGATCAAAAAATGCAAGTACAGAGTCACTTGTAAATCACTGAGTGAATTAATCGTATTTTTAAATATAGTGCATGGATGGAGTATCCTATTATTATCGATACTCTTTAGATATGGATAGCCGACGACCTCGAGACTATTTATATAACTCGAAACTTCCGGGCCCAAACAGGCCGAGCGCTTTCTAGAGGCCATCTTCTTCACCTCGACAATCTTCTCCCTCAACGACTGACGTCGGCGCTTTCGAATGAAGAATCAACACCAGCCCCAGTGACCAGACCACAGTCCTCCGGTCTCGCAGTCTCCAAGTCCACACTCATCCACTCCGGCACAATAGTATCCCCAGTAAGAACCTGTGCCAATTCCACCGAAATTTCATTAAGCCCCTCCACCACCGTTGCAAATGAGTTCCCAGTCACCCCAGAAGCTCGATTATACGACACCAACACACATCGTCCGCAATCTTGTTCAGTATTATTCATAGGGATGCCCATGATGGAATGGTTGGAGCTGAAAGATGGGATGTTGCCCCACACAGAATATTTCTGCAATGCAGTTGTGTCTTGGCAAGAGGTTTGGTTGATTGGAACGGTCGCGATATCGTATACGCTGTTAACATAGACTTGGCTTACGAGTGCTGTGGCCGTGGCCACTACGAATGCCAGATTGAAAAGTACGACGAGTTGCATCACGAATAAGTAGCTCGGGATTTACGAGTCGGTGGTAGTAGGAAGATACAGGGGTATGTAGGTTGAATCTGTTCTGAATGTTTTTTTATACTTTCTGAATGAATTGATTCCAATTCTAGGCCATTTTTCAAATGAATACTCTCTTCGCATGCCTTTGGGGTTTTGTGACCCTCTTATTTCATTTGTAAATGCCTATGGCGAAACCCTGAACACCATGTCGTTGACTGCCGGCAGGGGAAGTTCTAAAGCTACTAGTTGGATGATGTGTAGCTCGCTCAAAAGCACTTGGATTGACCTCCCGGCGCCCCATCCATCCGAATTATCAATTCCCCACGCATACCTGCCGTTGGATGATGCACAATACAAGCTGACAACATACAATATCACATTCGACGATGGATCCATCAGAATTGCCGACACAGTATGCGCAGCCATGGTCGGATATGAAACCTGGGGCAACATCCCAAGCTACTCCGATCACCATGGCATAGAAGTCAGCGGCTACCCAAAGCTCCTATGCGGCAGATGTATAATATTCCTATACAACACTCCTAGAGAATCTACTCGGATATATTCTGGGACTTTGCGCACTACATGATCAACTTAACACAAGAAGAATGCCCTATGGAAGGTGTACTCTGACGTTGGAAATGTTAATGCATGTTGTGGAATATGATATAGTAACCATGGTCATTTACTTGTGATTGGGCTCAGATCATATTGTGCTGACTTTGTGGTCTACAATTAGTGATGCAATAGAGTGAGCTACTCGCTCATGGAATATATCAATACCCTCATGGAAAATTTGGGGTTGTCACCGAGTCTCTACTGATCGGATTTGTCGACTAGAAGTCAGTGGAATTGAATTGGCTCTATGAATTGGTACGAACCCCCAATCCGCTTTGCAGCGACCTGACCCCTACGTATAACATGCAGTTATGTGCCCTATTTCTCCAATTCACCAGAGCAATACAAAATGGATCCATCAGAACAGCCGATATATTCACTACCTTAGACAACATCGGAGGCCTCTAAAAACTTCCATTAGCAAATGACAAATGTTGCACATGCAGTAATTGCTCGACATTGTTTACCAGCAAACATGGAGATGATATATATGCTGGATTCTTGAATAGGCGCGAAGCTCATGTTTGCTAGTGGACAATATGGACGTCATCTTATGATGATCTTCGAAGAGAGTATCAGTATGAGCCACCGGCGGAGGTCGCACGCCATACGCAAGTAGTACAGGGTGGGGGAGTAATTGAACATAGCGTAACTGCCAAGACACGGAGACCGCGTGTGCGAATATGTGCAAGGCCATGAGCGCAGGAATTAGTCTGTGTATGGACATGGAAAAGGTCTTTGGAACGAAAAGGAATAGGGATCTACGAGCAGCGCTTCATGAACACAGTAATTCATTTGGGGATATTCCATGTATGTATTCTCCCATCAAACCCGTGTACGAGCATCGCTATCCTTGCCCGAGGGCAAACTCCTTATCCCATGTCACCCTAACCTTTTCTTTACGTTGCAAGGACGCTAACGGATGAGAGACTGAGATATCCGAAACCCGGAAAAGCAAGTGACGTACAGCCACAACGAAACGGTCTATTCCATCCAAAACCTTCATACATAAAACGTTGGTCTATGAGTGAGTAAAAACAGCTTATTGCAGCTGCACAAACTGTTTGAACAATCCTATGGTGTCCACAATAAAACCAAAATCATAATATTATCATGATTATTATTTGTGCACTGTACTGCGAAAGAAAGACGTCATGTCACCCCTGAGATAACAATTACCCTGGATTTTATTCACGATAAGCCTACGCACAGGATTGTAAATTGAATGAATTTCCATTGAATCTAAAAATGAATGAGGACGCGCGTCCGGAAGTCCGACAAGCAATACAAAGCGTAAAGTCGAAAGAACACCAGTACATTATAACTTATCGCGAAAATGTCAGAATGCGAAGGAGTTACTTAACATTGCGAATGCCTGTCCTAGATTAACAAAAGTAAGAAGCGGGCACGTCAAAAGCGAAGAGAACATACACAGACAAAACATCCCACTACCACTTTCACTCACGTTCGCATCGCCGATTCATACATAAAAGAACCTACTACAATAAAAGAGAACAACAACAGTCCCGACAATGAGTGTAATACTAATAAAACAAAAGATGGTAGTAGTATAATTGAAACACGAACGTGAAATTCGCCGACGAGTCGTAATAAAACAAAACTGAGCTGTGAAAATAATTAGGCGATGATTATAAGCTTAATTATCGTAAGTTTGCGCGTAGCGTGAAGTGTTGATACAGAGCTAATGTAGGTCGGATTGAGAGGTCCGTAGGAGTGCACAGCAGTGAAAGCAAGAAGGTAAACGGATAGATGTTAAAAGATCGTGAAGAAGCGGATATCACGATGGTGGCGGTGAAGCAAGAGATTCTTGCGTTAAAAGTTCCGCTGATAAATAATGCGTCAGAGTAACATGGAAAGCAGTAGACAAAAGGGACGAACCTGGGTTTAACATGAGCTCTCCATTCTCTGTCACTAAGTGTTCCATTGGCTCGGGTCGTTCAAGAGGTTTCGAGGCATAAGGGTCATCGAGTGACAGTTCGAGTGGGTCCATGAGTCGCCCACCTTCATCTTGATCGTGTGACAAACGAGAGCGAATCGGCGAATGTCGGTGGAATGAAGTGGGCGAACAGGATTGTAAACAAGGTGAGTGGGAGTTTAAAGGAGAACCATGTAACAAACCCATTGTTTCAATCGGGGGAAGTGCTGATCTGGTCGATGTGGAGGCTGTTGAATGTAACGACACGGGGTTAATTGTTCTTGATGGTCCGGGTGAGGAGGATTCTCGTATTGGTCCATTCGCATTCGTTCCCCCAGACCCAATAAGGCCCGCCAAGGCCTGCTGAAACGCTTCACTTTTTACGACTTCAGTAGTGGTACTGGCAGCTTCTTCATCTCTCTCCGCTGAAGCAGATACGGGCTGAGCGTCTGCATCGCTAGCTATGCTAAATGAGCTCTGGCTACTCGTTGATGTCGGAGAAACAGAGCCTGGATTCCGAGGCTGGTTTCTTCCCATAGGATGCCGGTAGTGTAGGGAAGGATGTGACGATCCCGGAGGCAAGGACATCGGGTAAGCAGAAGGAAGGGCACCAGTAGGGCCACCTGGCCATGGAGATTCCCATGTATTTATTGGATGCAGCTTTGTGGCGCCTTCTGGGAGGGGAACTGGGGGATATGCTGGACGAGGGAAAATGAACGCTGAGAAGAGAGGTCGATAAGCTGGAAGTTACGGAGAGTGAGAAGACGCACGCATTGATGTGTGATCTCGATAATGACTCGATGTAGCTGTACTTGCTGTCGTAGTTTGAGCTTGCACTGGCGTGGTGCGATCTTGACTTTTGCTCGAAGGAGTGGCATCCCTGCTCGAGGGTGATGGAGACATCTGAGTATCTTCATCTTCATCGGTTTCCTTCTTTCCGGAGTCAGTGCTAGGTTCGATTACAACTCCCTTATGCCTTCCCAGATGCTCAGCAACGTGGACCCACATATACATGGTGCTGCTCACCTCGACTTCTGGTGTCTTCGTAATGCGTCTGTCTGGGGACACAGTCAGTCCAAGCCTTCAAACAGAATATTGAAGCTAGCATGACAACAAGACGTACACGAGTGAAGGTAGCTTCGCATTGCGGGCATGAACTGGTAGTGTGGCGTTGAGGTTAATATGACGCGTCTTTTCACAGGCGAAGGTACTCGACGAACAAGCTAGGCAAAGAATGCAACTTGGTGGTCCTCTGGTGTCTCTTTAGATCTGCCTCCCGAGCGAACTGCTTGTTGCAGCCATTAATCTTGCATGGCCACATGCGGGATCCACCATTCTTCTTCTTGGATGGACTTAGCTGCTTCTTCGCGGTGGATTCTTTCTTGCCATCTGACTGGAAATGAAAATTAGAGTTTACATATTATATTCTCGTACGACCTCGAAGGGCAGAGACGTACAGAGTCGTTTGTATCCGCTCTGACCATCGCAGGGTGGAACTAGTAGAGTTGTGGGTGCCACTGTACGATGGATGGCCAGGTAAGTAAATCGCGTTAGAAATAAGGTTGTCCTAGTTGAATGGTTGCTGTGTCGCGTAGGGAGATAGAGTCGTGAAGGTGGTCGTGTTGGAGTAATAAGATCGGGGAAGGTGAGAAATGAGGTAGAACGGGAATTGCTCAAGTAGGCAGATGCTGTAAGATGCTGTAGAATTCGGAAATGCGCTTGATGCATGATCATGTTTGTTTCGGAGGCCGATGCAAAGCCGATCAATTCACCGGTCCGTCACTTCATTCAAACTCTCCGACTCATTTCAATTCAAACTTCAATTCAAACTCGTTAGCTATATAACCGCCCCCATATTCTAGCAGCATAAAAATGGCTTCCGCTTATTACGAATTTTATCGAGGATCGTCGTATGTTTCCTTTCTCCTTTCGCTCAACTCCTAGGTCCATTAATCGCCAAGTGCCGCTGGTGTAGAATTGGCATGGCCCTCACAGACTCTCTAGACGAGTTAATCACAAGTGGTGCCATAACACCCCAGCTTGCCATGAGGGTTCTACAGCAGGTACGTTACGAGAGAACAGTGGTATCAGAAGAGATCGCAGGTTTGCTATATATCGTTCGCTGACTCATGTGGCGTATGCTCAGTTTGACAAGTCCCTCGCCGACACCATGGTCAGGCAGGTTAAGACTAAAACCACGTTGAAGGTATGTATCAATTAGTACTGTTCGTTCTTCTATCTCACGATATGCCAATCACAGGGTAACTTGCACACGTACCGTCTCTGTGATGACGTTTGGACGTTTATCGTCAAAAATCCATCATTCAAGATGGAATCAAATGAGGTGGTAAGCGCGCCACGGATAAAGATTATTGCATGCAAGAACGGCGATGCTATCGAACCCGGAAAGAAGTAAAGTACAGCAGTGGAGGGATGGACTTTACTTCGACGTGGTTTCTTTAGTGGTCTTATTCTTTGCTATATCTGATCAAAACGCATGTTACTCCACCAATAATTGTTCAATGAAGATACTGTAGCCGCTTTTCTAAATTTAAGTCGGCAATTTTTATCCTACGTTATTTCTCAATAGAAGTCAAGCTATTAATAAAGCAGAACGTCAACGTAACGTGGTCGAGCAATATAATCTTTATCCTTGATGTATATTTATGTGATGTTCTACTGAATGGTTTGAATAATTCATATTGTTGAATTCAGTAGCGAGGTTTGATTGATTGCGAAATTGAAACACGGAACGAAAAATTATGACGCAGGTTCCAACTTCAGCTTATCGCACGAAAAGTAAAAGGTAACCACGAGGTATGTATTAGCAACAGAATGGTTACAAAAGTGAGGGGAGGCTACATGCGCATGGGACAGTGACATAACTACAGATGGGCAGGTTGCAACATATGCTAACAGCACTAAAAAAAAACCAAGTAGAAAGTTCAGAGAACAATAGTAATCAAACCAACAGAGGGAGACGACAGCAAAAGAATTAAGGCAAAAAAGCTGGAGATGGAAAGCACTGAGTACGACCAAAAATATGCACAAGGAAACGTATAATGATGCTGAAGGAATAAGATGGGGGACGAAAACGGAATATGAATAAATAAATTAACATTTATGTGCGGGTCCGACGGTTGTATGTTGCGTACGAGCCGAAATTACAATGAACTCGGTGCCGGAACGGGGTGGTCACTGGATCTCGGTGCGGAGTGACGAGACGGCCATGCTGGCTGCGAAGCTGATGGGCTCAGAGATAGAGTGATAGGTGACAGGAACGGGATATGGGCTGTATCGCACTGTCCTGTCATAGATTTCGCTGGAAATTTTAGTTTGGTTCATGAGGGAACGATTTAAGGGTCTGATGTTGGGTAAAGGAGAGACAGGGGGAGATTCGGTATGGTCGCTCGAGCTGAAGGTATTCAGATGGGCCTCCGAGTCTCCAGACGGTGGGTCCTTGTGAACTTTTAGGTGCTGGAGGAGATTGTCGTGCCTATTGAAGTGTTTTTCACACATAGGATATGTACACTTGAATGCTAAGTAAAAGTCAGTGACAGGAAACTTGGAATCAACAAAGTACGACTCACGTTTCTCATGCGTATGAATAGACCTGATGTGTCGCTTAAGGTGCTCTCCACGATGGAAGCACTTTCCGCATCCTTCCGCGGTACAGACATACGACCGAGTCTCCTGCTCCTGCTGTCCATTACTCTCCGTATCTCTGGTAGGAACTCTGCGACCTCGACTTTTCTTGGTCAAGTTTGGGACCGGGACTGGCAAAACAGCCCGTGAACGCGGTAGTCGCCGCTCTGTTCCAGAAGAAGGAGCGGATACATTATCTTCAAGAGGGGTAAGACGTTCTAGAGTCTTGTTATCAATTTCGTCAGGAGCAGAGGAGCTGACGCGTCTCTCTACTGATGATGCAGGGGGTTGAGCTACTTCCTCTGGAGAAGCGTCCATAGGTTCACTGGCCGTTTGGGACTGGGGTTTAGTCCTGGTAGTCTTGGCAGTTCGTCTCGCCTTGGCCACAGGGGAATCGTCGCGGCGACGACGGTTGGGTACCGTAATCCCACTCTGGGAACGAGTTTTAGGCCGGCGAGGAGATGAAGAACGCTGAGTGTCATTCTGAAGAGAGGTATCCGTAGTTCGAGTGGTAGATATCTGGGGAAAGCGTAAGGCATGGACCCAACGAAAACCATACGACACGCAACGCGCGCTTAATAAAGACGAACCTCATTCTCCGGAACTACACGCTTCAGGACCTCACTCGCCCCGACGGCACTAACATGTTTTCCACCAATCTTGTTTTGTCCTATAGGCATTTCTACGGGTTAATAGCATGCAAAGCAGAGACAGGGGTTTTGAAGACTGTGGTCATGGAGAATACAAGTTGTCAGTTTTTTTTAATTTTTTCGACACACGAGGTACGACTCCGGGTCGGAATTCCCAAGTAAACGACAACTTACCTGAAGAAAAATAATACAGGATAAAAGGAAACAGAAGGCTGAACGTTGAGGAATAACTATGCGCAGAGATAAACGAATGTGAACTGTGAAAGGAGAGATGTGGGGACAGGGGAAAGTTCCCTTTATACCGAGCGTCAAAGCCCCTGAGTGGTCTTAAGCAGAAACTTACCGACGGAAGCTTTTTTTTGTCGCCTAACCACGTGTTTGACGTAGGCTTATCAAATTATTTGGCAAGGTCGTCATGGTGTGCAGCGGCTAGGCAAACAATCGCTGCCTCGACCAAGAACTGTCTGACTTACCTTTAGGTGATCATATTATAGCCCTTGGCAATCAAATTTCTAAACATCTTGAATTATTCGTTTCTCTGAGGCTATGTGCGGTGAGTGTAACATAAATTATTAATTTCGAACGTAAAAAGTCAGCTGGTCCTCAAGGGTTCGTGTTCATAATATTTTCCGTAAAATAATAACATAAACAAGACACTAGTACGTTTCCAGTCAGCTCCCGATAGAAAGGGAATTTAGCCTGATACCTCCTCTCGTCCAATGCTCATTTCCAGCTATGAAGTTGCTGCGAACAAGTTTAGCTCTGTCTATAACCTGAGAGTCTCGTTCAAGCTTGATATATACTCCCTCTACTGTTTCGTCGCAAAATTGGGATTGCTGCTGTATCATATGTTTCAGTTCTATTTCCGTTGGCATCGGACCTTCATGTAGAACAGGAGTTAGAGGTATAGACGTTGGTAACAGTAACCCAGAAAGTGTCCGCCTATCTGCCCACGTGTTGGTCGAACGATCGTATAAGTCAAAAGCAATAAAGTGGTCGGGAAGCCACGTGTAGTGAATTGAGTGAGTAGCAAACATCCATTCGCCAAATAAGATGTAACGCTGGGGGAAGTGTGGGTCACGGTTGAGCACTCGAAGTAGGTCATCGCGGTGGCTCTCTATCCATGCCCCTAGCTTTTTAAATTGTTCGTGTGACTGTGAATTCACATAGTGAGAACGGTTTTGCACTACAATTTCGGAGCTACTGGATGACAATGAAAAACCCATATTTGCACCGTCAATTTTCTCTGTGATAACTACACGAGTGCCTGAGGTTGCGACGATGGATGGTCCCTCAAGGACGACATCGTCGGCAGTGGCGGCTCCCATGTTAAAAATATGCGGTGTACGCGGGAACTTGTATATCGTAACTGGAGGCGACAATCGCAGAACAAGCTCTTCAGCTGCGGCGAATGACCTGACAATTAAAATAGCCTTGAATCCTTCATTTAACGAAGGCCGCACGAATATCTTATCCATCTGGCTCACAGCGTTCCGTACCCGGCTTCCCGGAGGAAGTGTGGAATGTCCTGCCCGCATCTGCGCTCTCGAAATGCATAAGTCGCGGCTGTAGTCGAACCAGATACAAAGTGGGGACTGGGACCAGTTTGACGCCAACTCGAGCCAAAGTTTTCTGTCCGAAGCCGCGGTATTGCATCGATCGAGCAAAACATGACTTCTGGCCTTGCCCAACGCCGCTTCACATGACGCTCTGCTGCCGGATTCATCTTGGGAAATATATACCCATCGAGAGGGATTCCGGGCTACCAATGCCTTGGAGAACCACGACTTCCCAGAACCAGGAAGTCCAACCAACATGAATAAGTCGTGGTCAGGACCAAAGTTGCCCTCGATCTCCATTGCACAAGGTGGGGGTTCGGAAGGCAAATCAGGATATATAGACTGCCGTTTCCATATAGTACTACACCACTTCGACACGAAGGCTTCTTGTTGGGAAGTCTCAATACTTCCAGGTCTGATCGCACGAAGTAGTGATATTGCTTCTGATGCTGATAACGTAGGGTGCGTCTGGTTGGGGTACGGCTTACTGAAACCGTAGGCGGCAAGGCAGCAAGCTGCTACTGTCCCTGCTCTTCCTTTTCCGCCTCCACAGTGAATAAGAATCGGAAGTTTATCTTCATCGTCAATAAGACGCATAACTAGATCCATTTGTTCGATTGACGGAGGATGATAATTGGGAATGGGGAGATATGTATTGGTTATCGGTTTTCCTCGATGCCACTGATTGGGAAGGGGGGTCTCTTCGGTGAGGGTAAGCACATGTCGAATCCCGAGATGCGGGGACGAGAGCGCTAGGATATCTTCCTCATGCCTTGGTGTAGACATAATGGCGATATGATACGGAACCAACCAGCGGAAGAAACGAGGCAATTTATAGGTCAATTCACTTCCTAGTCCAGAAGTTATCGTCGGAACATACAATGAATGTCTCGGTTCAAGACATAAAGATGGAGTAACATTTGTATTACTGAGCTCTCCTCGAAGTTCCGCTGACCAAGGTTCCAGCAATACGGCCCGTACATTCGTTGGTATTTGATCCATCTCGTGAGTTTGACAAACAGCTCCCCACTCTGTCTCCTTCGAGCACTCGATAAGCTTCTTTATGCAGTAGGCTCTTACTTTTTCTTGGTCGGCACGTTCATAACTAGACGCGTATGACAACATTGCGAGTTTGTATTCCTTATTCCATAAAGCTGCGTCCGCCATCCGGAGAAACCCACGGTGCTTGGAAGGGGTTAGCACTGCCAATTGAGATGCATATTTAACAGCTTCATGGTATTGTCCGGATACGTGCAAGGTATAAGCCAAATGGTCAAGAAAATCCGGAGAGGATTCATCTATGATTTGACCAGGTAGAAGAGATCGTATGCTCTTGTCCATGGAATGGTCGTCGTGGACCGATAGCGTGATATGGAACTGTTTCGATGGTAGACCTAGCTGTTTCCGGAGCTGCTGCCCGGCAGCCCAGACGATCACGACGAAAAAAACGCCAGCTTTGGCCTTTCCTCCCAGTCCTGCTGAGAAGACGTGTTGGGTATCTGCATAAATCTGATTAAGCTTCTGGGAGGAAATGTTTCTAATTTCATCTTTGGTGATAACGGTGATGTGGAAAGGCCCCTTTTTGGTGTAAGTCGGGTTCAAAGTGTCAGATTGTATCGCGACTCGGGCAAGCTCGTCAACGCGTGTTCCAACTAGAGCAAGCACTCCCTCGGTCTTCGCAAGTTTTATCGACATATGGGGCTACGTTTGGAGAGGATACACCGAGGACAGGGGAACAAATACGTGCGTTATGTAGTATAAACATGACCTGAACATGACTGTTGGTTGCAAACGGATACTTATGTGGCTGTGCTCAGCGGGACCGATTCAGATCAGTACCTACTCCGCTCCCGAAAGACATAATCATCACTTATCATGTTGACATTACTCTCATCTGGTTCTAATGCCCACGGACAACTAGGAAACGGTGCTGAAGATGATTCACATACCTTTCAGCCATGCATCTTTGATGGATATCCTGCCAGCGCAATGCCTCCTACAGCTTCGAACATTCTGGAGATCGCCAACGGTGCGAATCATACGTTAATTCTACTGGAATGCGTCAACGGACGATCGTACGCCGCTTCGGAGGTCTGGGGAAGCGGGGATGGTCGACTAGGTCAACTGGGTCCTTCATATCATCATGATACACTTGCTGGTACATCAACCAGGATATTTAGAAAGGTCACGCTACCCCTCGAGTCGGAGGATCTGACGGGATTTTCATGCAGGCATGTTTGTTCTACCTGGGAGACTAGCTTCCTTGTTTTTTCCTGCAAAGGGAAAGGTGATGTGTTGATCTCAATGGGCTCAAATGACTTTGGTGCTCTTGGTGTCGAAGGAAAAGGAAAGAAGAAAGCGAAGGATAAGGCGTTTCATGTTGTTAAATTCGATCATCTTCTAGTCAGTGGTTCACGCGTAGATCCAGCATCTCTTACAATACATTCCATCGCTGCTGGACAGCGGCATGTCATAATTCTGATTGAAGAGTCGCTGAAGGATGGTTCAAGACGTCGTTTTCTTGTTGGTTGGGGTGCCGCACGCCATGGTGAGCTGGGGAACGACGTGATGGAGAACAAGAAAGCACCTACCTTTCATTCCCTTCCGACCCTCGTGTTTATTGATGATCCTCGTGACCCGATTGTTAACATTGCTTTGGGATTCCACCACACTATCTTTCAACATTCATCAGGACGTCTTTTGGGGTTAGGATCGAATAGAAAGAGTCAGCTGGAGAGCATCTCTAGTCTGCAGCGTGTACACCGAGTAGACTGCACCTGGAACGGTACATACAGCATCGTCGAAGACGATGAAGGGTATCTCCAGGTGGTTGCGACCGGAAGTAACACCCATGGCCAATTAGGGCAGGGAACTGCACCGAAGAAGCACAGCAACCCTCATTCCCAATCCTCTCCCGTTCATTTCTCGCCTTCCTTATATCTTCGCCGTTTAACCTCCGTCAGCTGCGGAAGCGAGCATTGTTTAGTATCGTTTTCAGTCCGTGAATCGTCTGACGATTCTTCAAGGGAGCCAGCATCGGAGGTATGGGGATGGGGTTGGAACGAGCACGGGAACCTTGGAGATGGCTCGACTGTTGACGTACCTATCCCCAAGAAGATATGGGCAGAGGCAGAGCAAGGAAAACTGATTGGTATTTGGGGCGGAAATGGAACAAGTTGGATATGTTTTCGGAAAGACTGATATACATACATGGAAATATGAAAAGACAACGAAAATGAAGCGAAAATGCATTAATCGTCAGCTGTTAGGCCCAAATCTTCATGAATCTTGCGTATGGTCGTCTCCGTAAGAACTGCAAGCTAATATTCCTGTTAGAATCATCAGGACTGAGGTGCGACATACTTGCTCTTCCTATCAACATCTGCAAATTGTATGAGTGCGGTATTGTACCAAAAGATACCTGAGGGCACACCTGCGTTGCATCCTTTGCCTCGTTGTACTGGTGGAGAAGCTTGATATGATTCTTGACTATCTTTTCTGCGTCTTCATCTTTCCTGGCAGATTTTCTAGCAGCTAACGCGAAAGGAATATCTGCATATTTAAACAAACCCTAGTTTTTGCTGTAGCTGGTCGATTTCAGCCTGCAACGCAGCAATACGAGCTTCTTGATGCTTTGGCGCACAGTATCAGAATGTAAAGGAACGTGTATAGATTGGCTATACTTCTGCAGAGGTAGTGGCATACATCCTTAACTAGTGCAAAGCTTTCGTAGTAGTTGGATTTGCGCTGTAGGAGAACAAGTTCTCTCTTTTAACCTTAGTGTCAGTACGTGATGGTAGAAGCTAAAGTACCGCGCGACCGTTGAAGCAGCCGATTCACTCTCTTGTTTATGTACATGTAATCCCACTATATCAAGTGCTCACTCTTGTGTACCCTTCCAACTTGCTTCCAACTCCCGTTAGTCTTCCTCGCCATTACCTATCGTTACCCCTTTTCTCGTCTGGTGACACGTTACTCAGTACTCATTACTTATTGCACTTTTTATCCATCTGGACTTATATTTATATTGCACTCAAAATAATACCTTGGACAATATTAAAAGTCGCACCCTACTGCTGACGATCTAAGCCAATACATATTACAAACTCCCCGAAATTAACAAAATTCTGCTGACGATCCCTGCTCTTATTGGCAATGACTTCACGAAATGCTCACCAGCATCCATATGTGCCTTGAGAGGCACTGAAAACTCAGCCAGGGCAGCCTTAGGCGGGATTCAATAAGCTCACATATCCGACGCGATTTTCATCTGTGGTGGGATATTGGGGTTGTAGAATGGTTGGAGGCGGTTGTACGTGCAAGGAAGGGGGAAAAATGGAAGTGAGCACTTACATGATTTGGGAAGGAATATTGAGGCCTAGCTAGCTTCAAGAGCTTGCAACTATCGTAGACGGGATCTTCTTGCTCTGCTCAGATGCAATGAGGTTTGAAGCTGTATGGACCAGTACTGTAAGCAAGTTCGCCTTCTATACACAAGTTCAATAGAAGAAGGGGCCCAAAAGGACTATTTATTATTCTCTATCAACGGACGTCAGAAGGTGTACATTCATATTGAGTTATATCTAGCTTAGCGTCGATAAACCTTGTCCTGGGGGTTGGGATAGAAAGTGTGGACACTTGAGTTTAGTCTTCAGGGACAATGCTTTCGTGCGTGTACTTGTTCTCTCTCGCGCTCACTCACCTTGCACCTCCGCTTCTGCACTCGTGACATCCAACTCATCCCCCCTCCTTAGGTCAGGGACAGCATCATCCAGCAAGTTCTGAGTCTGATTAGGCAAACCAAGCCTCAAATCGGGATAATCCCTGAATAAATGCTCTATCTGCCTGCCCGCTTCCTCCTTTCCCCGCACAAGCATCAATAAAAAATTGTGTAAGTTGGTGAGAAGTCAACTTACCCCACTGACTAACTCGGGTTGATGGTGGTACCGGGAGATAATATCGAGGAATTGGCGGTATGTGTATGGGTCGCAGCGCTGTTTTATTTTCTTGGCGTACTGGACAGCAAGCTCCATGCCATTGTCAATGCTGGGACTCCAAGAGAGAGGCTCTCTGTCAGGGGGAGTGCTCTGCAAGGTGGTGGTGCCGGTAGGGGTTGTAATGGTGATTATGCCAAAGTCTCTGGCATCGGCGGAACAATAGATGCGGTATCCTATGGGAAGAAAAGTGTTGAACCCATGGATGAGTGCCGGGTAGTCGTTGAAGAGGTGCGCGACGCGTCTTATCACGCCCAGAGTGTCAATCCTAATAATAATAATGAATTAAATAGGATAGTAGAAAAGGAGTCAGCAACGAACAGCTCGTCTTTGAATCCCTTCAGTATGTCGACGAAGTGCCTGTACATGGCTGGCTGGTCGTGGAACTCGATCTTGACGGCATCGAGATAGTTGAGTGCATCTGTAATACTGACATTGGAGGATGCGTTGTTGTTAAGGTCGACGTCGAGGTGTAGCATCTCTGTGGAGGAAGGTTGGAGGTTGGAGGAATGCGATAAGGTTTGTGCAGACTTCGACCACACGCCATTGTATTGATTAACTCATTCTTACAGAATGAATTATACTACAACCACGCAAGATCATTGACATGGATACATAGATTGCAAAGAATGCTCGAAATGAGGTTCATCTACCACCATAATACAGCACCCGCCAAGTGGTAGCGGCAGTTGCACGACCACTGCCTAGCGTGCTTTGCCTACAACCTGGAGATTGATAAGAGTCCTAGAGTCGGGACCCAGTATTAAAGCCATGTATAGGTTGAAAAACAATTATAGTACAGCCAAAGTGATTTCTGAAAATGCCCTGTTCGTAATGAGTTGCTCGCAGAGTGTTGTCCGTGTAGCAGTGAATCGAACGCGGAGTTTCGAGCAGACAATGGAGGAAGTGCTGAATGTGCTGGACCAGTTATCGTCACTTGTCTAAGCTTCCAATTGGTCTCGCCCCTCGGGTGATTAGTGTTTTCACTCTGAAGATATCTCAAGGACCAGAAAGCAGGCCGGCTACCTCGAGCAGTGCAGTGGAAGTACCGACTTTACCAGAAATTGCATATACATTCGAGCTCGCGACAGCAATCTGCGCCTTGCTTTGTTGCTAGCATGAACGTTTGAACGGTACCGCCACTATGATACCTGTTAGCCTAGAAACTAACTCGGCGGTCAACCAAAGGCTAAAGGATACGTTACATGGTGCTAGCAGGGTGAGGATTGGCCGTAGCCCGTAGTGACTGGTTGACGGATTGGAAGTTGGAGCTGTGTATTTGCACCGCGATCATTTCAGCTTGGGTAATCCGCTTCACCGGCGCTGTTTTCCTTCCTTACCTCCTTCATCCCAGTTGCGGCAACACTTCAGTCTAATTATAGTTATGCCATCGTATCATGACCACTGCTATCACGATTGTTGTCACATCTTCACAGCACAACCTATAATAACTTTCGTTCACGCGGCTGGTCTATACTAATAGCAAGTACGTACTCAATGTGCACTCACAGGGTTTGAGCGCAAGCACTTCAAGACATTTCAATCTACCCCCACTATGGCATCAGCATTCATAGTTGAAAAGATTAATAAGGACACTCGGACGCATACGGAATCCATTATAGGATTGGTAGACCTTCCTGTGGAAATCTTGGAACAAATACTCCTCGATCCCAGTCTTCCTGACGAGCTGCTATACAAGATATCATTATTATCTCGACGCCTTCACTACATCTCTTTACCCATTTTCCTGTTGCGTCATGGAATAGAGAATTGCAAGGATATCACTCTGAATTTTCGACGCAGCAACCCCCGGATTGACGCACTTAGTGGCCTTCGGATTGCACTCTTCCTGTCTTCTGTTAAACGGGTCTCCTGCGCTATCTTTCACCCTGGAATTGACATTTTGCCCACCGTGGCCATTTTCGATCGACTCACTTTATTCTTTCAACGGCTGGACACGGTAGAAGAGGTTTCCCTGGTACTGAAAAATGCCGTATACAATCAAGCACAGGCAGATGTCATTTCTCTACTATCACACGTTGATGTGCAGGATGGCTTAAGTCTTTTTTCGCTTTCTTTTGGGCGACTTTTAAACGCCCTTTTGAACAAGGCCTGTACTAAAGTGACGCTTGGGGGTGCTCCCGGCCTTTCCATGCCACTTTATTGTTTTTGGTACAAAGCGGCAAAGCCCTCGAGTAGACCATGGACTGCCAAGTTGAAGGCTCTTATTGATCGGAGACGCAGAGAAAGTGACTCCGACTCCGACTATGGACACCTCTACCTGCGATACTTGAAGGCCGTCGGCGACGAGCTTTCTCTTTCAAGCTCCAAGCTGACTACCCTCACGATATCGGCTTGTCCCAATCTCCTTATTCGACCGTTTTCGATATGTCTTCTCTCGATTCTTCAGCTTCCCAGTATTACCTCTCTGAAGATTTGTGACATATCAGTCGCTGACGATATCTGGGTTACGATACTTCCCCACATCGCGAATGCTGCTCCTGGCTTGCAAGAGCTTACTATTAGCAACTGCACCAGGATCTTTACCAGTAATATTTTCCAGCTCCTTGCAGGATTCAGTAGTCTGAAAGAGTTGACACTGGGAAAATTTATTCAAATCGAGGACGAGCTGTTAAGGTCGCCTCATCGGCCACGCCCTCACTTATCATTGTTTAACAATTTGGAGAACCTCCGAGTTCCGTACGACTGGTTGTTCGAGCTAATATTCACGCCCTACAAGATGCCACAACTCAAACAGCTAACAATCTACTCTTGTCTGGGTTACGCAAGCCTGCACACTGTTATCACTTATGATGTAGCGACCATTCTGGTTCGATCAATCATACAGCGACTCCTAGACTTGCAATGGTTTCCCGAAATCAACTTGACCGTGCCTATTGGGCCTCAAATCTGTCCCCTTACATTGGGCTTCGGTGCATCTCACACAAACCTCAGTGATCCAATAATTCCCCTCAGTGTGCCAGATGTATACGATTGTTTAAAACATATCTCAGAGCAGGAGCGGTTGGCGATTTTTGTCTGGGTTAATAGCTTTCCTGCTAGCGCAGCGATATTCAACGTGATCCATTCTTTGACGATACAGATTGACGATGCGCAGAAGATTGGTAGCGCAGATAATCTTGCGCAATGGATGGCACTATTTCCGTGTCTCAGACGAATCACTGTGAAGGCTAAAGGAGGTTCTGCTACGTTGGTGTCTCTTTTGGATGAAGCTTTGAAAACTTCGAAGCTGTCGCATCTGCCATTTTTTAAAATGAGAGGGCGGTTGGGTGAGGCTGGGATGGTGATATTTACGCACGCTGCACCGTCGCCAGAAGGATAACAGGTGGTTTCTTGATTGGCACAACTGTGTCTTCTTACTAGTTAGCTCGAATAAATGCAATGCGTTACTTACAGACTTGAATTACTTTTCACAGTGACTTGACAGTGACGACGTCAACTTTTTCTGTCTGATCATCGGAATGGGACAAACCTTAGCATCTAGTGCAAGTCTTGTGCGGTCTCAGCGTGAGCTTGAAATGAAATTAAGACAAATTGAAGGCGTCATCATTCCCGAATATCGGAGAGGCGTTCAGTAAGTGTAAGCAAGATATTCGTTGTAAGGAGAATGGATGATCTCTTGAACGTTTGAACCCTTCATCAGCGAGCGCTTCGGAAGAGATAAGGATAGGTTCGCAATCAGTTGCGTTGACGCCTATAAGAAAGTTAACCCGGAAATGAATGATGGTGGGTTTACTTCGGCCCGTCGTGTGAGTTCTGAGACTGCACCCGCTTTGAATTTCCCGAATGTTTTTTTCCAAGGAACAGGAACCTGTGCGGAAAGCTGTTTTGGATGCGGGGACAAGCTTTCCTCGTGGTCACAAGGGGGCCGGCAAATGTGCCGAGTCGATTCTCCCACTTTTGAATCAAGGTTGAACGTGCCGGGGATCGAGACATACGTTCAGCACTGCGCAATACTATTCTGGTTTTTCCCTTCTCATGTACTTTTATTAGAAGACATTGCCTCCCCGTGTCGCCCAGTGCTGTCCTTCGTTCCTGTTCTCCTCTCCGTATCATGCACCTGGCGTTTTCCCAATAGCCCACCTCCCATTCTCCTTTTGCGACCCCTGTCACCATGGCCAATCTCTTTTGGCTCCAATTACGAGCGCTCATCTGGAAGAACTGGATTGTGTTATCGAAACATCCGTTTGTACGTTTGATTAGCTTCTAATCCCATATAGTTCCTAGCCTAACCTCCCTTGGTAGCTAAATATCTTACGATGCTTCATTCTCCCCATTGCCTACGGTGCCTTCCTAGCAACCGCCCAAGTATTCCTCAACAAACCCAATAACGTGCGTGTCGTCTCTATCTTGGTCTCTGCTGCAGGACAGAGGCCTTACACGTGTGGGACAGTATGGCTTTGGGAACCCCATCCCGGTTTACGACTTGCAGAAGACATTCGACACATCCACTCACTTGATATGGGCAGACGATACGGATGGATCCAGCAATCCTTCACCGAGCGACATAATATCGCGCATAACCTCGCCATTCACCGACCTCCAGCGGAGCTTAGTGAAACAGGTGGCATCTGCGGATGATATTCCTGCTGAATGTCCTCAAAACTTCAATCTCTTCTCGGAGTGTTTCGCCGCTATCATTTTCGAGGACATTCCGGGTCCAGGAAGTTCTGGGAGGACGGTGAACTATACGTTACGTGCCGACGCTGGCTTGTCATTTATAGATGTGGAGAAACACACGAGTGATTTCGAGTTGAGGATTTTACCGCTTCAGTGGGCTATTGATAAAGTGAGTCTCTGATTCATCTATTGATGCGCAGTTTTAACTTCTTTTACAGGCAATCATAGAGCTGCAGACTGGCGTAGAGTTACAGACCCCATTGGAATGGCCATACACGATAGAAACCAACGAGGAACAGAGTACGGACATTAGATTAAGTGCGTTGCGACTCCTCAGCTGAAATATGTAGGCCAAGTTCTGACCATTCTACAGGCTATATTCGTGGACTGAGATCATTACTCGTCCTTGCACTGTAAGGCGCTACCCACATTCCATATGTATACATACAGCTGACAATCCTCCAGTTTCGTATGTTTCGTCGGTATCGCGTACCAGCTTCCGGGAGCAGTGGCAGGTGAACGAGCAAACATGCTCACAGCTCACATGAAAGCCATGGGTTTGCGCGATACTGCACGAATTCTGTACGTCCCACCCTCATCCTATATCTCCATCATCACTCATAGATCATGTAGCTCCTGGCATCTGAGCATATCCCTCGTCTATCTCCCCGCATGGATCATCGTCGCTCTCACATGGCGCTTCCGAATCTTCACAGAAACAAGTGTCCTCCTCATCCTCGCTGTCCACCTTCTTCTAGGCCTCTCCCTCGCAAGTTGGTCCTTCTTTGTCGCCGCACCATTCGGCAAGAGCCCACAACTCGCAGCAGTTGTCTGTACATTCCTTTCCATTCTATTTGCGATTATAGCGTTGGTTATGGGCCATGCGAAGAACGGAGCAGCGTTTATTTTTACCATTATTTTCCCACCTGCGTTTTATGTTTTTGCGATTAGGGCGATTTGTGGGTTTGAGAACCATTTGATGGCTACGAATGCAGTGAAGGGTGATCCGGATAATGATGTTATGCTTCTGCCTCTTCTTATTGCAGCTTTGGTGCGTAATATCATTTTGGATGAGCGCGCTCCTCTGATGTAGGACTTTCAGATCAATGTATTCCTCTGGCCATACCTTGCGGTCCTCCTCGAGAGACGGCTCTACGACGTTCGTGAGCCCTCCTCAGGAAAGTCGTGGAAGTTCTGGAAACGCAAGTCTACTACGGTCCAACACGGCCAAACTATCCCTGACGACGTTGCTATCTCCGTCCGCAACTTAACAAAGACCTTCAAGCCTCCACTGTTCAGCACGAAGGGAAGCGTAACCGCAGTTTCAGACTTGAGTTTCGATGTTCCAAAGACGGGCATCTTCGTTTTGCTAGGGTCCAACGGGCAAGTGGATACATATTTGATCTTTGTCTTAGTTTTGATGTATCTTCTAGTGCTGGAAAATCAACTTCTCTTTCCATCATTGGTGGTCTTGCTGGCCGAACAAGTGGGGCAGTAACATTCGAAGGAGGTATCACCCGCCCACCACCTGGAACACTCGGAATCGTACCTCAGAAGAACGTTCTCTTCCCCGACCTTACATGTCTACAAACGCTACGGGTTTGGAGATACGTGAAATGGTCGAATAGTTCTCTCGCAGATGAGGATCTCGAGCAACTGTTGATTGACTGTGATCTGGGAAAGAAGATTCATGCAAATGCGAACACGCTTTC
The DNA here is from genome assembly GCA_025738555.1 of Cyathus striatus. Classification (NCBI taxonomy): domain Eukaryota; kingdom Fungi; phylum Basidiomycota; class Agaricomycetes; order Agaricales; family Nidulariaceae; genus Cyathus; species Cyathus striatus. The sequence goes on along the minus strand of JAOVFP010000015.1, from coordinate 1,798,901 downwards.
TGGTGGGCAGAAGAGGAAGTTGCAGTTGGCGATTGGGTTGGTGGGCGGTTCTAAAGGTGTGGTTTTTGTCTTTGCGTTATGAGATGGAATACTGATGGGTGTTGAAGTGGTGCTTGTCGATGAGTGTACTTCTGGTGTCGATCCTCTTAGTCGACGTGCTCTTTGGAGAACATTGACGTCCGTACGCGATGATCGAACTATTATCTTCACAACACATGTAAGACTTCTATAAGCTTGTTGATACTTCGTGCTGATGTGTATTGTAGTTCCTTGACGAAGCCGACCTTCTTGCGGACCACATCGTTATTCTCGCTGCTCCCGGAAAGCTAGTAGCATCCGGATCTCCTGTGGCATTGAAACGTGATATCGGTGAAGGATACTCTGTTCTCGTAACATTTAAGGGTTCTTCAGTGGATTCTGAGAAATCAGTCAATGTCCCTCGTGAGGAACTCTTGGATGTTGTTAGGGGATTTGCACCGCGTACCTACACTACCATGCCTGCACCGCACCAAATGTGCTATCATTTGAAGCTTAAGGACGCGATTACTGTTCAGAAGGTTTTGCAGCTTCTTGAAAATGAAACAGAGACTTATCAGATCGCCTCATTTGATGTCCTTGGTACTTCGATAGAAGATATATTCCTTGAACTTATGAACAAAGAAGAAGCTCTCAAAATAGACGAACATGAGAAATCATCCCGCGACTCTCTTACTGCCCTTCCTAAAGTCCAGCAAACAGAAGGCCAATTGGTCACTGGAAGACGTGTGCATCCTTCTCGTCAAGCATTGACAATCTTCCACAAGCGCATTCTAATTGCAAAGCGCAGCTGGCTTACATCCATTCTCGCAATTCTAATAGCCATTGCAGGCTCTACTATCCCACTCGTTTTTACAGCCGGCAGGCAACAATCATGCGTTCGACGTTTTTCTAACTCTACTGTTATTCCTCTTTATCTTCCTTCTTCACCTATCGTTCCTATCACGTTTGGGAACTCTTCGAGAGTTCTGACGTCTCCTCCTAATATTACTACGACTCTCGGCAGCAGCGCGGATTTGTTCCGTATTTTAAACATTCCGGATAATGCAACCTTCGTCGATACTATCAATCGGGATTATCGGGAATTGTCTCTTGGAGGAATTTCGGTAGACCTTAACACTGGTGCTTCCTTGATAGCCTGGGAGGCTTCTCCTCCTGGGTTGACTGGCCCTTCTATGTTGAACTTGGCCACTAATGTCCTTTATAACCGTGCTCTTAATAGCTCCGGTAATGGAAATCGAACTCCGACTATCATTCAAGCCAATTATGAAGACTTTCCGCCCATTGCGGCTGGTACTTTATTCTCTTTGAAGTGGCTTGCATTCTTTGGTGCCGTAATGGTATGTTTCTGTAATCTAGAGTTAACTTGCGCTAATTCGTCTCGAAGGCTGTTTACCCTGCATTTTTCGCCTTATACGTGTCAAGAGAACGTCGTTCATCTGTTCAAGCTATGCAGATGTCGAATGGCTTGACAAATCCTATCGGTTTATGGCTAGGACATCTGATGTTCGACACGATTTCTGTCGTTATCCTATCTACTATTATAATTATAGTATTTGCTGCGGCATCAAATCAATTCCACGGTCTTGGTTTATTCGTAAGTTTTGCTTCCTAATAACCTGGAGATTCGCTGATGGGATATATAACAGTGGGTTGTAATGGTCCTTTATGGAATTGCGGGAGCTTTGTTTTCATACTGTGTATCGTTGATGGTAGCGTCTCCTCTCGCAGCATTTGCCGCTGTTGCAGGGTATCAAGTTGTGATGTTTGTTGTAAGTGTTTTCAAAATATTTCTCTCGGACACTTACACGAGCGCCGCTATAGCTTTACCTTTCTGGGTATCTCCTCGTTTTGACATATGGCAAAACTTCGCAAGCCAATCAAATGATCACGATAATCCACTTCACTGTGTCTGTAGTTGCACCTGTTGCAAGTGTTGTAAGTACCATGCGTGATTAATATTGCTCCTAGTCTCTGACTTTTGTATGCACGATAGACACGCGCAGCTTTAGTCTCAGTTAATCTATTCTCCCTTCTCTGCAGCGGAAATGAAGTGGTCGACTCTTCCATTGGCACAATCAAGAAATTCGGAGGACCCATTCTCTACCTATTTATCTACATCTTCGTACTGCTTATTATTCTTGTCTGGGCCGACTCTGGTACACTTCTACCCCGCCGCTTCAGGAAGAATAAAGAAACCAACGGGATCGTTCACAATGACGTAGTAGCAGAAGCAGAAGCGGCCCAGAAGTCAGACGATCTCCTACGCGTTTTGCAAGTTTCCAAGACATATAATAGAAATAAGGTTGTTGACGATGTTAGTCTTGGAGTGTCGAGGAATACGATGTTCGCGTTGCTTGGGCCCAACGGAGCTGGCAAGACTACGGCGTTTAATCTGATTCGTACGTCCTTTCTCATTCTTCCTTCAACGCGTACTTAAGGCCGTTATAGGTGGCGACGTGATCCCCGACTCAGGTGACATTCTCATCGACGCAGTATCTGTCATCCGCCATCCACGCACTGCACGTCTGGCGCTCGGTGTCTGTCCCCAGTTCACCGCCATCGATTCTCAACTCACCGTTCGCGAACATCTTATGATATATGGTCGTCTTAAAGGGCTGCAAAAGGGTCCTGAATTGTACGGGAGCGTGGAATACGTACTCCATGCTACATCTTTAGCCATGTATGCCGATAGGCTGGCTAGCAAGTTGTCAGGAGGGAATCAGAGAAAACTATCTCTTGCTATTGCTCTCATTGGTATTCGTTTTCTCAGTTTTACAGACTAGAGGGGAACCTGATGACATATATAGGAAACCCTTCTGTATTGCTCATTGACGAGTTCTCGACTGGTATCGACGCGAAAATGAAGCGTGATATGTGGCAGACACTGAGGCATGTTGCGATTGGAAAGGCGGTAATTATTACTACTCGTGCGTTTTCTCCTTATACATGCACCACTCTTCCACTAATACGTATGTGCAGATTCAATGGAAGAAGCTTCGGCACTTGCAAACCGCGTTGGTATATTAGCTAAACGGCTTCTTGGTATACCTTTTCTTTCAACCTTTATAATGAATACGTACTTACAGTTATGCTATATAGCTGTAGGAACAATCGAATCCCTATCCGCGCGCTACGCAACGTACGAAATTCACTTCAACTGCCGCACTCGAGACGAAGTAACAAAAGCTCGAGAAATAATGGCTCGCATTCCCGGCTCGAGAATGGCCGACGATGTAGCTACACGATTCGAAGTTCCCATCCAAGATCAATCTCATGCAGACGTAGCCTCAGAAAAGATGTCGCTAGCAAAGCTATTCCACACCCTCTCTTCCGAGAATGACACGTTCAAAGAGTATACTGTCGAGAAAGCTACACTTGAAAGTGTGTTTTTGAAGGTTATCAGAGAAAATGATGTTGTTGAAGAGGATGCAAGGGGAGCTGCGGGACAGAAGAAGAGGTGGTGTGGCATGTTTTAAGTATTAGTATTGATTGGGATTATACCCTTTACGACGTGAACAGTTTATATAACTTTGGCACACAGATAACACTTGTACTGCAGCATAATTGGACAAACTTACATTCACAGCCGGAGTTCAATGTTGATGCCGAACTTCACAAGATTTCCAAAATTTCCACTGTTGAAAGCGGCTTGGTATATAATGAGACATACATGATATGCTACAAGTGCTAAGCTGTAAGTTGAATTAATGAGTTGGTATACAAATCCACACAGTACATGTTGAAGTATGCAATTTGATGCGTAAAGAGTGCAGAAATGAGTGAAATTAGAGGATTTGTTCCTTGGGCCACTTGTATTGTGGGCCAACCTAGTGAAATGTGTGTTAGTAAAAACCGAATGGAGAAAAAAGGAAACAAACCTGCTGAACACACATTCCACCCATTTTATGTCCCGCAAGTACAGCCTCATCCAAAGTTCTACCAGCAACAACAGCTCCAGTGAAACCTCCAGCAAAAGCATCACCAGCACCGTTTGTATCGATGATCTCCTCATCGCTCAATGGAGTCACCGGGAAGACCCTGGCATTGTCGGGTTCCGCAGCAGTTACGAGCACAGTGCTCTTTGCACCTTGGGTGAATACAACAACTCGAGGACGGGCTTCGTTAGCTTTGGGCAGGAGTGCGATGTGTTTCGCAATAGCGGGAAGATCTTTGGGATCCGGGAGGTTATTGGCGACTGCCCATGCTTCGGCTTCGGCTTCGTTACCGATTAGAATGTCTGTGTAGGGGAGGATTTCTTTGAGCTGAGAGGTAAAGAACTGAGCGACGAAGGGTGCTGAGAGGTTGAGGATGAAAGTCTGATTTATTGATTAGTATGTGATTTATATTTAAACTAACGAGGAAGGAGAATACCTTTCCAGCAGAAGACACCTTTTTACTGAGGTGAAGAGCGGACTCGAGGCCGTGGGTGAGGAAGAATCCTTCCAAGTAGAATGTCTTTGCACCTTCGATGAGTGGAGCAACTTCCGGAGACTCAAGATGAGATTTCTGGAATTTCTCTGCAGCGCGGAGGTTTGTTACCAAGGACCTACACATTAAATTATCAGCATAACGCAAGATCAGTTTCCCACCGGAGAGAAGCTAACACACCTGTGGTGGCCAGTGATAACGACCGCACAAGCACCCGTCTTCTCGCCTTCCTTGACGTAGTACACCTGGTCAAGGCCTTCGCGCTTGTTGGCGGCTTTCAGCTGCTCGGCGAGACCGTCGTTGCCGACACAGCCAACGTATACGACTGAGCCCGGGGGAAGGACGTACTAAAACGAAAAGTGAGTAATATAGGTTAATAGGAAGCAGGTGGAACATACAGCAGCTCCACGAGCGGCATTTTGAGCAGCACCACCAGCAACGTAGATCACTTCGTAATCCTTGACGACTTCATCGTAGCTGGGGTGTGCATAAGATACAGGTTTAAAGGCTTGAGAAAAAGAAAAGCGTACATGGGAGCATGCTTAGCATCTGCAAGGATGGCATCGTTGGCCTTGAGGTCGTATTTCTTAAGGAGAGCCTCGCCGTTCCTGACTTGCATGTCGAGGAGGGGGTTGCCCATGCAGAAGAGGGAGTAAGAAGGAGTGGACATGCTGGATGGTGGTGGTGTGAAGGAAAGAGGTGTGGGAGCTGAAGCGAAGAGCTGGGGAATGAAATGAGTCCTGGATGAGAGAACTTGGGAGAACCGGCGAAAATAATTTACCACTAATCGAAATCGATCATCAGATCATTTTCTTGTTTTATCTTATCTAGAAATAAACAGCGTGTGTTTGGTTGATCCCGACGCGCTGTCAGTGTCAGCCTGTCAGGACATTACACTAAGCAACTCCGTCTTCAACTTCCTTCCAATTAGCTTGCTACGAAACCACTGGTCTGACTCAGCGTATTACCTTGCTTGGCAAGGTTTCTGGGACCCAAAATGAAGCCTTTTTCTGTGTGCGTGACGTGACCGTCATTTTTCTCAGGGTACCTTTAGGTACCAAGGGACATTCTCTTTGAAACTACAACCATACCAGACCATACCCTTAGCCCGTACCAAATGAATTCCTGTCCAAGCCATTACAAATAACTATCACGGTACTTGTGTTGACATATCTACTCTACATTACTGACGTTTAACCAACAGATTGGACCAATATTCACACACCATATTTTCAACTAAGTAGTCTCTGGTCCTCGGAAGATAGCTTGTCCCACTGTCCGGACTCTTTAATATTCTTCTTAACATTCGCCTTCACCTGGTAGACATTGAGACGTATGAGGGACTCAGCTTCGTTGGATGCATCACAAAGTTCCTTCGATGGAGAGATATTCTGATAGAACGCAAGTGGCTCTACAAATTACAATTGCGTCGTGCTCTGTTTCCACTTTTGTGAGAGCAAGCTGGAAGATGGTAAAGGGCAAATTCCCTGAAGTGTAACTACTAACAGCAGACGACTTACGATCATATCAATTGTAGATGTGTAAGTGAAGTGTAAGGGAGTGTACTAAGATGAACACGCACGGATGGTAGAACCCGACGCCGCAATTGATGAAATCTTTTCAAAACCCACCAAGTGAATGAGTTTCCAGCATATGAAATAAGTACACGGTAACTTGATCACTGCTGATCTCTACATGACATACGGTTTCGTAAAACATGCAATAACGAAACTGTAAGTTGTGACTATCGTTATACTTCAACTTGTAAACAGGCTTTCGACACTCCTATTTGACCAACCAAAAAAAATTATATTCAACTATTGGCTATATTATTTGTAAAATTGTAAAGTAACTTGTCTTGCGTACTTTATAACCTGTAAATTGTGTAAACATGTAAGTAACAGCCAAGCAAGGTATATGCCGATGCAGTCGGCGCTTCTCGAGTACATATCTTCAATCTAAAGGAATGCTTTTCTACTCCATAATTGACTTTAGCGAATCTATAAAATTATCGTACTGAGATTCGGGAATCATGGATCGGAAGTTGGAACACATTTCATTGACACCAGCCAGGGAAAATTCGATTTCGACCCATTCGTGTATGATGTAGGTGTAATGGGGCATGTATTCTGGCAGCGCATTAAGTACTGATTGTGCTAGAAGACGTGGCATCCTCAGTCAGTAGTACTCATAAGTATGCACAGTTGTTTGAGCACACACCGAGTCAGCAATTGCAGATTGTACACGGCACTTACAGCGATTAAGTAGATGCGATAAGTAGGTCTGGATCTGGAGCTTGTCCACGGGTTTACCATCGGTAGTACTTAAGAGCTGGAGATGTAACGTAGGCGCCAACAAATCACAAACAAGCGCTCAGTCTTTACCACTTCGTAAGTACTTCGTTTTGTTTTTCAAGGCGAATTACTGTAAATAATTTATATCTTTTTTCTACCGTGCTTGACAAACATCCTTATAATTAACGCAAGTGCATGCTTCAATAAGCTTTCCTTTAAGCTTACATAGCCGGGGAAGTTTATGGTACTTGTGACCTGTCTCCGAAGCCGAAGGATATAAACTCTTCCTTATCAAAGTAATAGAGTATATAATAAGGCATGCATCTTGCACCCATTAGTAGTCTCCTGTAATCAGACTACTGGTGTGTGTCGTTATTTGTTTTTCTTGTGGGACGACTAACAGAAAGACGGAGTCGATAGTAAGTTCATTTTCCCACAAACCAATAGAAACCACTGACATAACCTTTTTCTACATAGTACTACTAGAACTATCATGCTTCCTTCACCTTCCGTCAATCAACCATATTGCAACATCTCTGCTTTAGAAGCCGGTCTTATTGACCTTCCAGATGAGATGTTTATAACCGGCCCAACAAAAGGAAACGTTACTACAGCCCCTTCTCTTTCTTTCTTACTACAACATTCTGAAAATCATCAAAAATTCCTATTCGACCTTGGTATTCGCCGTGACTGGGAGAATTATCCTCCTCCTGTAGTTGAATGGATTAATCAGGTTTACCGCGTAAACGTGAAACAAGATGTTGTCGAATCTCTATGGAAAGGTGGAACCTCGCCGCAAGACATCACAAACGTTTGCTTATCTCACTGCCATTGGGATCATGTCGGTGATACCACCCCCTTTACTCAAAGCATATTCATAGTGGGAGGAGACAGCAAAACCCTGTTTAGCCCGGGCTATCCTGCTGATTCCAAGAGTTTTTTTGCATCAGATTTGCTTCCATTAGATCGTACGCGTTATCTAGCTCCTGCGGATTGGGTACCTATCGGCCCATTTCCTCGCGCCTTCGACTTTTATGGCGATGGAAGTCTGTACATAGTCGACGCACCTGGTCATCTACCAGGTCATATTAACATTCTTGCTCGAACATCTTCAGGTGGCGGGTGGATTTTCCTTGCAGGTGATAGCGCACACCACAGATACCTTGTCACAGGGGGGCAGAGATCTCTGTTGGACATCCTGGACATGCTAATCACTACTGTGCTCACTTCGACAAAGAGCTCGCAGAACTTCATATTCGTCGTATTCAAGAGCTGATGAAACTTCCTCGTGTACGAGTACTCCTCGCACATGACGAATCATGGTATAAGGAGAACGAAGGTACTTCTCAGTTTTGGCCAGGACAAATCACCTCCATGTAGGATGTAGGCTTAGTGAGAATCATCGTGAAGAAACACCTACATTATCGTAGTTTATATTGTACATGAATTACACTCGTACTATGACATTGATGAATAGAAGATAAGCTTACACGATAGATTAATTTGTTATTGTACACCCATCCAACCTGGTGGTAAGTCACGGTGTTCGACGTTGGTCAAGTACGCCCCGAGCCAAAGCCTCTGAATGACTAATCCATTCCCACGATGGTAATTAGTCCCTCGGTACTTATTACTACTTACTATTAGACCACTGCCGGTTACTCTGAACCAGAATTATCAGTCCTAGTCTTCTAGTTCTCACCGGTTGTTACGCTGGCTGCCATGCAGGCCATCTAGCGGTCATTTATCGTGACGGCCTTAGACCTTGTCATGTCAGCGGCGTGTCTCGGACTGCCAGAGTCTCAAAAGGCTGTCGTGGTGGAAACATATACTCAAGAGACGGGCAGAGTGAATGAATGAAATATTTTTATGCAGGAACTGGATCCCTTTTTAGAAGTTGAGTCAACGTCCAGCGAGGCCGTCGCCAACAACCAACCAACGACGAGCAATGCAGGGTGTTGGCTCAGCGATCACTTATCCTTTCACTGGTCCACATGGTCCGGCTCCTCTGGCCAATGTATTTTAGTACTTAGGTCCTTCCAAAGTCTTTCCTTCCAGCTTCCATTCCAACACAATTCCTGCCTGCTATACTGTTTACTATGTTACTAAAGTCTTCACAGGCGGGCCCGAAGCGATGGGTGAATTTCCACGTATTACTTGCGAATTATAAGAAGGGATAGGGGGTCGCTGCCAGTAAGTATTATAGCCGAAATTCAGCTCAAATTCACGGCCATGTTACGGCCAACAATTGTGTTGACCAGGTGACAACTTGGCGACAATAACTCAAGTCTACTCACTCGTTATATCCTAGCCAGTTTATTCCTGTAAGGCCCATTGCTTACAAGCGGTTGATTTTTACCATCTTTCGTATTCAAAAATCTAGGCACCATATCTTCTGACAGTTGGCTTATCGGCGACTCGGAGCTTGCTCAACAGCGCGTTCTATTTTTTCTCTCCATTTTCATGCAACCTCTACAAAGTTCATTTGATCTGAGTATTGGACACTTTCTATACTTTATGAGAGGAAGTAAACTGATCTAACTTAGATGACGTTTTGCCTTTCGCAGTTTCGCTATTTGGACTGTTACTTTTGCAATGCATTTTAAACTTCCAGGCGAGACTTAGCTATATATAAGACAGGTACATTTATTGTCAACATTTCTTTATTGATATCGTTGTTTTAGATGGAAGCCGACAGTTTCATTTATACCACGTCCGACATAGGCCCGAAACTCGTTCGGAAATCAGTCACTGATCATTGAAATGAACAAAGTGCTTATATGTTACCTTTAGCGTTGTACAGAGAGAGCTTTGAGCGGGTACATGTTGGCCAATCTAGATGAACAGTTCACTGTATGGTCATCCGCTTATCAATATCCTTACACCACTGACTCGCAAATTATTCTTTAATTTTCATCATCTTGTTTTCATCTGCGTTCTATCCTATCCGACTCAATGTCACAACGGCTGTAAATAAATTCGCCGTCTATACCATTTGGTCACTTTGACTGATGAATTGCTCTTATGACCTTGATCTTTGCTGTATGGAACTGCCAATTTTTTGTTATATCTCCTCTTGGTGATCAACTTCAAAGATGGGCTAACACTCTCGGTGATGACTGCCAATATGCAGCGTCTCGTGTGCGTGTATATTCACCATAGTATTACCGGAATTCGCACTTACTTCCGATGGCCATTGAAAATTGGATACATATAAAAGGTCTGCTCAGAATCATCCCCTCATTGGATTTCTCATCCAACCTCTACTTCCTCAGAGTTGGTACCTTGATTTCAGCATGATTGCTCCTATCACTCTTTTCATCCTTGGAATGTTTCTTCCGTTCGTGCTAGTATCGGGATCCATTATTCCACGTTACGGATGCGATATTAGTCGTGCAACAATCCCCGATCTTCCATCCACTCTCCCGACACCAAACACCACCCTTTCCTTTGTCGCCGTGGCTTTTGGAACCCAGAATTACACCTGCGGAAGTACTGGAACATACACGTAAGACATACCGGGGTGAAGTGATATTTTCTGATATCAGTTTCTTCAGCAATATTGGTGCCTTTGCGGAACTCATCGATATTTCTTGCATATATGGCACCCCCGTTTTCTCCGGCGTGCAGGACATATTGTACGACGTCTGGAACACAGCGCCTCCTGAGATTACCACTGCAGAAATCGTCAATACATTGCAAAGTTTTGTGAAGACTCCTACCATTCTCGGTAGGTTGCATTGTTGTCGTATTTGCGGTGGTGATCACAATAACTGACTAGGCTAACATAGGTCAGCATTATTTTGTCCAAAACCCTATTACTGGGCAAGGCATTAGCCCGAAATGGGACTTCACATCAGCAGCGTTCGCGGGAAATCCAAATGCCTTTGTAGTTGGTGCAAGAGTTGGAGATATTCCTGCTCCAACAGGCAGTCAGGATATTGATTGGTTGGCTTTGACAAAAGCCGTGGGCTCTCTAGCTGATCAGATCTACCGCACTGACACTCACAGGGGACAACCTCCAAGCTCTGTAAGTGCATTTAATTCATGGCACGTTGTCTAGCTCAACGTTGGCAAGTGCACGCCTGGATCGCCAGATATTTTTGTCAAGTATACTTCCAAATACTGTAAGTTCATTTTTACCACTCTGCATTACCTGCTGTTTCTTAAACATCTTTGTTAGGGCTCTTTGGTGGATCTATAAAGCAGTGAGGTTGATGGAATGTATATGAAAAATCTTTTCCGATCTCGCCATCAGGCAAAGTATGCTAACTATTTAGCATATTTAGCAACTACATAGTGATTATATGAATGTCAGAATCTGAACCAATAACAAGCCATTTTAAGTACTTTGTAGAATTCAGTCCGCTATGCTGCTGTATGTTGTTCCATGATCATGATATACTAGCCTACTAGTTGTGAGTTGTTCAATCCTAAAGCCATTAGCGTAAAGTTGACTAAGTTAGAGTTAAGCACTAGCTTTTCTGTCGTTCCACAGTAAAACTGAGTGTCTTATCAATAGCCAGAAGTAACTAAAACCTCAAATTCCTAGCAAAACCGATCTTGAGCATGTTTCTCGTAGAGGACGCCGACCTTTGACCAGTTAAGTATAAGGTATTTCACATCAGATAAACTCGATCGTGCACGAATTATCCATTATCATATCATAACGACAAGCCAGTAACCGGCACATAGTAGGAAATCAAATATAGGAAGAACGCACCGTCGCACAGTGTTTAACTTAACTCCAGAGAGAGAATGGGGCGCAGGCAGTTGTACTCCTGAGTCGTTACCATCTTTCATGATCTTTAGCCAGAACTCGTAGTTTCGAGCCTAATACAAAACAAACAGCTCTCTGGATGGCGAGTCTAATAATTACACAATTCGAAAACGGATACAAGTATGGAATTAGTACTCACCTTTAGATAAAAGCTACTTAGTTGTGAACTATCATACGGGAGCCAGCTGCTCTTGTGAGAATTCCTCGAAAACAGGTAACACCTTTTATATTCGTTGCAGTCGACATTGGAATAGCTATCTTCACCGAGATTAACACAGAAATCAATGTCTTAGACGATATAAGTACTCTCTCAATTATTTTAGTGGTAAACAGGCTACGTCACGCGTCTGACGCGTTTTTCAACGCGTTCAATATATTCAAGAGGAGATTGAATTGTAGAGACGCGTCGCGAAAACTCGTCGCTCGTGTCCAGGCTCTTTGTGTCTTCCTTTGCTCCATTGCTCCCAAGGTTGGTGTTCACTTGTAATATCAATTGGCATTTTTATCGCAGCCTGGAGCTCTGTATGACCCGAAGTTTTGTGGTATCGGTATCGATAGGGAAATTTTACGCCAGTGCAATTCGAACCACCACAATAATTGAATGGGCCCGCTTCTCAATCCCGATGAATTGTGGAGCTTGGAAGCTACTGGAAATCCAGCTGCCATTTTTAATGGAGTCATTGCACTGTTAAATGCCTACAGTGAAGCCAGAGACGTAAGGAAGGTGGAACCTCCCCGCCCACAATTCTTAATATAGCCACCGATTCTCCAAATCAAACTAAAAGTTGGAGCTTAGTGAGTCGGGAGCTGGGGCTAGAGTCAGCAGTGCGGGACCCACGTAGTGACGTCGACGTGCTGGTTTTCGGTATAAAAAGGGGTCGGTAAGCATGGGTATGAACAACTTGCATTCCACAAACACATCAACCTCTTCCAACACCACTCTTCCACTTCTACTGAACAACGATGTCTTCTCAAACTTGTGTGTCTTTTTATTACTCTTATTTCTAGAATGAACCACTGACAGTGTACGCACAGACTCCGACAAAGACCCTCAGCGTGTCATCGCCGGTCTCAAAGCCTCTATTACCAACCCCAACGTTTCCGACGAGGCAAAGAGGCATGCTAAAGCCACGCTCAATGAACTCGGTAACACACACTCTCTTCCTTATCTTCTTGCCAACATGCTGACCCGACTTCCTTCAGATAAAGATCCCCAGCGTGTGGCTGCAGGCTATAAAGCCGCTCTTCACAACCCTCGTGTCTCGGAAGAGGCTAGGGTGCATGCTGTAGAGACTTTGGATGCTATGGGAGAAGATCCTTCTCCACTTAAGTCCTCTCTTCCCAACGATAGCGAGAAGCACGAACACCACGTCATGGGTGGGTACAAGGCCACTTTGAAGAGTATGTGCATTCGTTCTATGTGCTTGGCGGTACTAACACTACTTGTCTAATAGATCCTCATGTTTCCCTTGAGGCTAAGGAGCACGCTGTGGAGGTCTTGAAGGATAACGATGCTATTTGATTGCATTTTCCGAATTCTTTCTTTCTGGACAATTCAACTAAAACTCTACTTCATCACTGTTTTCGTAGTGCTAAGGATTGTATTGTAATCTTTGTAATTTTATCTTGTGACGACTATAAAGGGTACTTTTCCATGATGCTCCTTCCGTCCAGACTCCATTTTGCCAATGCTAAGTGTTGTAAATCGTCGCATCCGGGTTGCGACCATTTAAGTACATTCCCTCACGTCCCAGGAATGATCAATGAACTAGTATCCAACCCCAATTGAGTTAAATTTGGAGTATATTCCTTACCCAGGCCACAGAACAGACTATCCATGGGTGAAACATGCAAATAGTACGAATAATCTTCGTCAATCGCGGTACTGGAGGTTCTCGATACGCAGCCCAGGTCTTCACAAAATCTGCTGGAAGGCCTGTCCATCGGTCGTACTCTTCGTAGTTCTCGATTTGTATCCTCATGTTGATAGGAGTCAGAAGTTGTTCTTCTGTAAGCTCTGTACACATATCTTCGAAGAACTGAAGTGCCTGAGATGCAGTAAACCGGCCTCGAACATTCCTTGATACCATCTTATCAAGGAGAGGGGCTAACATAGGTGCTAGAGGAGTCAGTTGCTAGCGGCTCGAAATCAGAAAACATACTATGCTAAATGAAAGGGGGGGAAGCTCACCTGAAATGATTCTGCAAACATGCGTCCCATTATGCCCACATCGTACGCAAATGGGTCAAAATCAAATTCGCCCTGCCAGGTGTCTGGCATGAAATCCGTCCCCAGCCATGACTCCCAGTACGGTAGCCTACACTGCTCAGGAGTGTAATTCTCCAGGAATTTAATCGATACTCCGAAGTCTATAATGGAGTACAGTATCTGGCCCTCTGATTGGAGAGAAGAGTACGCAGGATCTTGCCAGTACATCCCGAGCTCGCTCACTGTTTGAAAGTTGAATAAAATATTGTCTGTTTTGATATCCTGTGTTGAGTACTGGTGAGCCACATTTCATGCGTCAACAAGCGAGTCTCCTACACGGTGAAATATTTTGTGCTTGTGCAGAAAGTTGAGTGCCTTCAACAACGATGTTTAGGAACAGCTGAATTTACAACTATAGAGACCGACCTTCAACATGTGATGCATTAGGTCCAAGGCATCTCGTACTTTCTCGCAATTGTTTTCGGGCTTAAATTTCGACCAACTATTTAAATCATATCAGAAGCCTCCATGTCCTAGCAAACGGTTTCTTACAGTGGCATAACGGCAAACCAGTGGTCATCACATGGCAGAAGATCCAGTACAGGAAGGATGCACGCGTCCTGTGTCTGGCTCAGCTGCAAAGAGTGTATGAATCGCAAACACTTATATTCTTCGCTACCGTCTTTAATATATTTAAGAGCCACGATTCGTAATTGTGAGTCCTGTGCAAAACCGACAGGGCCTTGAACGATGTGATGTTAGAGCGATGATGATATGTACACACGAGTACTTACCATTGGATAACAGCGCATTGGAAAGTACATTAGATTCAGATCCTTACTGTGATGAGAAAATGGGTATGGAAATTCCTTGAGCTGAAGTGTCTCCTTCGGAGAATCGTCGTGATCACCATTGAAATGGCTATCTTCATCGACAATGACGCCGAAATCTGATGGCTCGGGGTTGAATACACGATACTGTACTATTTCGACCAGTTGTTCACTGATTTTGGGCGTGACTGAAATTTTGAATTCATTGTTCGGTTCGAGGCCCAGTTCAGTACGTGACAGGCTTACAATTTGTTCATGCCCGTGTTCATTGTTAAGAGTTGTTCAACAATAATAACTACATGAATATTATTAACAATAGATCTACAGTGAGTGAGCAGTGTCGATATAGAAATTTTTGAGAAGAACAACTTACTCAAATCCACAATGGATTTTGTCAATTTTAAGCTCTCATTTAGTTGTCTCTACCCTATGTTCGACGCTCTCTGGGATGCGTGACAAGACTTGAATTTGTTCTGTTCGGAGACCCCGCGTGACGCGTGACCGAACAATTGGTCGAAATAGTACAGTATCCCCTCTCAAGGAACCATACTTTAGTGGATTCGGAATACCACTCAGGATTATTGTCGAAAGAGCTAATCTGAAGTTGGGTTGTTAACATCATTATTAAGACAGGAAAATAGTAGATTACGCGTACTTCCATAATTTACGTCCAGCAACCGAGGCGTCCAGTACATTGTTTGAAAGGGCTGGCATGAACAGAAAGTTAAAAAGGGATTGCGGTTGTTCTCTGTGGGTCCAACAACTTACAAACATTCTCACTGGCACCTGATCTCACTTCACTTCGCCTTGACACTTGTCATCGAGAGCTTTCTTCATGACTTTATGACTCTATACCATATGCCAAGCGAAATCTGTCATGGTCATCAGAGTGGGTTGAAATCCTGAACGCTGGCATTGTAACTCAAGAAAGGGAGTTGCCTGGTAGGAGTGGATGTGACGTCGTCGGACGATTGCCGTTAGGTCTAAGAATGCTGAACTTGCCGACACAGGTGCGCCTTCCAGGCTTTTAGTAGTACTTATTTACTATTGAGTCAAGTACCTTCCTCTATTTCTCATCCTGATCCATGTAAGACGGCGTGGTTGAACTGCATATCAGTGCTCACATATTTGTAGCTTTCGACGTTCCTTGCCAGTGCAGTGACAGTCTGACAATGACTAGGACGAGTCGTAATACTTAGGTCGTAAATGATACGGATGTAACTTGAATGTAACCACGCTCGAATCCTGACGGATCTGTCGGAGATTAAATACTCATATCTTATCTTATCGGAGTTCCAAGCGACTGAAGCGCGTCGTCGCGTCTTGAAAGCCTCATGAACCAGTAAATACCTGTAGCACCATAGCACTGTACCTACATTCCTAATGTTGGATGAACACTTTTGTCGCATCTTTAGTTTAACTTTAAATGGACAGATGAATTATATTTGTAAATGCACCCCCCGAATCACTTTAAGTGTCCTCCTGTAGGGTGTTATGTACGTAGCATGATTTTATTGTGTTCTTCAAAAACGCACCCACCAATCCTATGTCTGCCTCTCATTCTGATGCTCAATAGTACTGTGATTAGATCTATATATTATGACCATAGCTCCTAAATATGAGGTATATCATAGCAAATCATAAGGTGGGTATAACCAAAATGAGGACCATATTAACGAAGAAAAAAATGTTTGACGTAATACCTATAACCTTCCACTAATCGCACTTGCCTTCTCCAACAGCCCATGCACCCTCCTACTCAGCCTCTCCGCTTCCAACTTGCGCTCCAACACCTGGTGCGCAGGCGTCTTCTTCCTAGGCAACCACACTTTCCCTGTACCTCCTGTCACCTGTTCTCTCTTCTGTTGCAAAATTGATAAGTCCACAACCCGAGGTGATGTAGAGAACTTGAACACGTCCTTGTACAGCATCTTCGTTTCCGCTGCCAATGAATTCAAAGAAGGAGGAGGTCTTATCCGGACGGGCTTGCTGCGTCGCGGTTCCATGCCAGACGTAGGAGCAGCTGGTTCGTCTTCTTCGTCTGAAGATGAGGTATCGGTGTCTGATAGTCCAGATGGGTCGAGGGGCGGTGTAGGTGTTCGCGATGGTTTTGGAAGGGGAGGGAGAGAATCAATTTCGCGCAGGAGATCTTGTCCCTTGAGGTAGGAGTTTTCGGTGCGCAGATAGCGGACTGTTCCTCTTAGAGCATCGATCTAAATAGAGCACTTCAGCAGGTACTTCGAACGAGCATTTGAAAGCCTTACCTGTTCCAGGAGATGTGATGTTTCCAAACTTCCTTCAATAGCCACATTCTCCGTCTCGACCTGCTGCGCACCTGGAGCTACATACCATGGTTAGCGTTATTACTCCCAGTCTAATATCAGCAAGACACTTACCTTGCCGTTCGGTAGTGGCACCAGCAGCCCTAAGCCTGTTATTATCCTGCTGCAAAGCATCCAATTCTGTTTGTAATTGCTCCATAGCCTCCTCGTACTCTGTCTCGTGCCTCCTCGCCTTACCCAACTCATTCTCCAACTCCACAATAGTATCCGCTTGCTTCTTCACCGCCTCCATCCTCCTCTCCATTAATTCAATCTTCACGCCAGATTCTTGCATAGTTTGGTCTTTGAGCTTAAGGTTCCGCACGAGGCCCTGGATTTCTTCGTTCAGTTGCGTCATCTTACGCTCTGCTTCAATGTTGACGGATAGTAGGGTCTTGATTTCGGGGATACGGGCAATCCAAGGTTCAGTGCCGGTGACTGCGCCATATTATTAGCCCAGGAACTTTAACATCATTCTGAAATGGAGACGGACCTTTAACGACACTCTCATTCTCCATAATCATGGGTAACAGTTTTCCGCCCTCTTCAACAAGCTGAGCAATAGACACGCCGACGGCTTCCCAGGGCGAGCTCCCAGGTTTTAGGCCTTTAGCAACAGTGGCGGTTGCGGCTTCCTTGACCATACTCAACACAGAGGTGAGCAGGAAGGGCGACTTGGAGCTTCGAGCATCTCGAACGTGCATGTTGATTTGTTGTGCCAGCTACCATTACTGAGTCAATAACTCTTCCTAAAAGGCAGACGACATGAGAATACACACAGAGATACCGAAGTTGATCAATTCAGCAACAAAGTCGCTCAATCCTTTCATCTGAGAGATGAATTGCACCTTCACAGCTGCTGAATCATGCGCCAGGTCTTCTACTCTTTTCGTCAATTTCTTTGACAGCACCTTCGCAGATTTACATTGATCGAGGAGTTTCTGTAGGGGGTTGACGAGCTCAGCGGTGACATCGTACCCACCCATATCTAGCACCGCGTCTACAAGCGCGTTAGCAAGATTCAGGAATAAGGCGAGATGGATAAGCAAACCTTTGTCTTGCATAATTGTTGTTACGGATGTCTTCGCCAATCCAATTGAAGCCAGGAACATATCCAGGTCATGATCGAACGAATGGAGGTACCCGAGTTCGCGTTCTGCAAGATCGTGATCGAACCCATCGAAGTAGGATTCCGCGAGATGGTCGAATTGTGCTTGGATCCTATAAGATTGCATTAGCACCTCTAGACCAATACAGCAACGAAGGCGTAAAAAACAATGTACTTGACAATATCACCAACACACTCCATAACTCTAAATTCATCCCTCTTCAACAAATCGAGATGCATATCGATGCGTTTCTCAAGTGGTGCCATTTCAGAGTACAATCTCCCAATGTTAAGGAACGTTTCAGAATCGCAGCGCCTTAGGACAGCAGCAAAGCGTTTGCATAGTGTCGCAAGTCCAGAAATGCGGCCTTGCATCTAAACAAAATAAGTGTTAGATCCCAATCATATAAAGAGAGGTGATTAATACTAACTTCACAAACTCCCACAAGGTCCTCTCCAACTTCGCCGTTAAGTGCTTCAGGCAGGCCATGAGCACTACCCGCAACAGTAGATATCAACTCCGTCTTCGCCCCTAACCTCTGGAAGAACAAATAACTGCTCGTAGCATCCCAATCGCTTTCCACATAGACCTGAGGTAGGTATGGCTGAACGATATTCAACAGCTCCCTCGCCTCGCGTGCTTCGAGACGGTATAGTTCTAGTTCGATTTGTCTGGACTGGGCTTTCGAGAAGGAAGATTGAAGTTTGAGATTGAGAGACATCATAGCTGCGGTTTGGGAGACTGCACTGGCGGATTCATGTTGTGCTGTCTGGGTTTGCGTACGGAGATTGTCGAGGTCGCTGGAAGGGTGTGATTATCAGAGAGAATATCTGAAGGAGGCAAAATAAGCACTACCTCTGCAACTGCATAACCAACTCTCTGAACTGCATAATGGTATTCTCATAATCCTGACAGGCCTCTTCGAGATTCTCAATCTTCCTTGTATGTTCTCTTATCTCTACATCTTTCGCATCTATATTCTTTATTAATCTAACTGTCATGCAATGAACAAAGAAAGACACTCACCAAGATCCTCTTGCATCTGTTTCTCCGTCTCAAGATGGTTCTCCTCAAGCTCGTCATTAAGCTCCTTGAGGGCCTCAAGGTCCTCGATGGTAATTCTCATCTCCTCGATTTTCTATATCGCACCATCTATTAGGTCTTTAAAAAGGAAAGGAACAAAAAGACAGACCTCGCCGAGCATCAAGTTCCTCTCAGTCAGCTGCACAAGCATGTCTTCGACTCCGAGAGAATCATCCACCTGCAACTTAAGTCCTTCGATTTCAGTTTCGGCGTTGGAAAGCTTAATCAAGGATTCCTCGTATTGAGCTATATGGGGTATTTGGTGTGTCAAAAACGCGTCGAGGAGTAATGTAAGAAACAGTAATAGATCTACCTTGTAGTTCATCAATCCCGGAGACGTCCTTCTCCATGTCTTGAATCCTGTGTCGGAGCTCCTGTTCAGTTTCCTGAGACATGTCGCGTAGCCTACATATGTATCGTCAATCATCGACCACTGAAGATAGTGAATGGTAACCAACTTGATCAAAGCCTCCTTCAGCCGTTCGTTATGTCTCTCCAGTTGTATATACGCAAGTGAATCTCTTGCAGGGGCATCAGGGCCTGTAAACTCTGTGAGTCGTCCATCCTACCCAATGATAGAAAAAAACGCTCACCTCCATCCTCTTTCATAACCCCCATCTCAACCTCCAACACCGCAACACGTTCCTTCAACTCCTCAACCTCCGCCTCCGCCAACTCAGCCCGCTCTTCTGCAACTTCCTTATCCAACATAGCCATTTCCAACTGCTCCTGTCCATCCACAACCCGCCCCTCGCTCAACGAGCTTAACTGCTCCGCATCCGCAAGTTCGCGCTTTAGAGCTATTATTTCTTGTTGTTGTGAGTTGAGCTTGGCTTGTAATTTGGGGCGGAGAGCGATGAAGGTGTCGGCTTCGGTGATTCGAGCTTCGAGTTCGCGGATTTTGCGCGCGTCATCGGCGCGTTTGGTTTCGAGATAGCGGAGTTTGATATGTAGTTCTGTGTCGTCGCGCTAATAGGATGGTTAGAAGGGTTTGATGCGTAGAATATAGGCAGGGAATCTACCTGGGTTGTAGAAATTGTAGGAGACACAGGGGATGCAGGCCTTTGTGCAGCATCAGATACAAAAGGCGGGGCGGAAGGATGCACAGGTACGGGTGCAGGCAAAACTGGCTCTGGAGGGAGCTCTTCTTGAACCAAAGGAGGTGGAGGTTGTATCGGCGGTGAACTCGCCCTCCTCGCAGGCCCAAGTGCACTAACACTCAAGGGCGAACTGGTCCTCCTCACTTGCTCCTGACTTTCCAGCTGTATCTTTTGACGCGAAGGAGGACTAGGGGTAGAAGGCGCTGGAGTTTCTCCTGGACGCAAGGCGAGGGATTTACCGCGCTGTTGAGCGGTGAAGGAGGCCGTGCGTTTAGTTGGGGATGGTGGACCGGGTGCTACTCCTGGGCGCCGGGAAGTGGAAACTGATAAAGCAGCAACGGTAGGTTTAGCAGGGCTTGTGGAGCGCGGGGATGGGGTAGCTTTGAGAGTGCTTGAGCGCAGGCTTGGGGTACGTTGGTGCCCTAGTGGACTAGGGCGTGCGGCCGTAGCTCCGGGTGGCGGGGGTGGCTTCTGTGTAACCCCCCCTTTAATAATCTGCGCCAGGAGCTGACAACTCGAAGAAACAACGCACCATACTCCCCACTTCCAACTCACTTCCATGCATTGACTTGATCTGGCTCTGCCTTACGAAGACACCGTGCCCCATCTTGCAATTGAAATACGACACGCCCTTCACCGATCCATCATTCTTTCCATTAGCCTCCGCTAGCTCTATCCCTATCCATCTTCCTGTTGAAAAGGAGGTGCTGCCCGCGAAGCGGATTACACCGCGGCCCTGGGGGACAGTGACGATGGTCCCAAGCGCGGGATCCATGGGTTCGGTTATTACTTACTGCTTAGTAATTTTTGGATATCGGGTTTGAAATTGGAAAGGGGAATGAGGGTTAATTAAAGGGCTGGGTCCTATTCTAGAGGCGCATTGCGGAGCCTTGTGGACAATGAGGACGGCGGCGGCAGCGGAAGTATTGACGATGCTCAAACTTAAAGTGGTGACCGCGCTTCAAGATTACATGTCACGTGGATATAAGTATGGGTGTTACAGTTCAGAATCACAGTTCTTGCCAAGTTCTTGCGGCTCGTCTGTCCCTCTCAATCATCATCAATGCTTCCTCTCCGAGTGTACGGTGCAAGGAGATTCACTAACAATCTTTCGAACTTCGTTCAACGGATCTCAGGCTCTCGGATCGTACAGTGCACTCGTAGTACTTATACAAATAGTACCGTACCATTACGCGGGTCACCGTCCGCTGGATTTCACTGTACGCGTCACACTGGACGTACGTATTACTTAGTGCTTTTTAGATCCCTAAATAGCGGCTAACTTCAGATTTCAGATTAGTATTCTGACATACCACGATGTCGAGTAGGAATCTTGAATCTATGTCTACACGCACTTCAATCATGACTCCAATGGCCCATATGTTCGCATTATAACAGGCCTGCCTAGAAAGGATAACATCAAGAGATCAAGACCATAATAAAACACCAATGGCTGCGTTGAAGCTGTATAGGTCGCTCTTCAAAATTTCTTTTCAGAAAATGCTGTTCAATGTTCCACGAGGCTTCGGAAGAATTAGAAGGGGGGCATGAATGCTCCTCGAGGATAAATAACCACTGGTAGATTTATGTCACTCCTAAGAAGATTACAAATGGCTGATGCAGTTTACCTCTGTAGGTCCAAGTGCTGCGCGTATCTGATAATTTGACAAGTGAACGAGTTCCTGTTGGGTTCCTGCTTCAATTATGCCTAGATGATCTCTCAAAGGCGTGGGAGCAGATCTACAATTCCGCACCTTCGCGAGACATTGTCGAGACATTCTCCATGTTTTGTTAGAGTGGGATTGATATCCTCCATAATGGTGGTTCGGGTTCGCGCTGTTAGCTCGAAATTTTGGATCCGCTATTCGCACCTTCAAGTTCCGGGTCTCATGTTCCTGATTTCAATCGAAAGCTTTTCCAGCATTAACTTTGTTCGTTACAAAGAGGAATGGAATTGTGGGTCCTGATCTATACAGCTTTTTCTAATGGCGCTACCTTCGGTATCTTCCTTTGTTCAGACCTACTTGGTGCTCTTCATGTACTTCGACTGCTACTATTACATGTGCTTATGGATCCATTTATCGTTGCCTTCTCGTGGTTCGCAAAGGCTGCAGTTGGAGAATAGGTCGGATGTAATACTCGGAACGGCCTGGCCTTATACCAACCTGCGTCTACCTGACGTGTACATCATAATTACGCGTCGTCATAGGCATAGCAGACTCCGAAGTACTCCGTTAAGTGTAAGATTTTGGCGACTTACACACACGGTTCAAGTTCCCAATGCCACTAACTTTGATCTTTTGTTCTTCTTCTGGTGTTATTTTCGTTGGAGAAAGAATTATGGGGGCTCAGCCATGGTGCCTTCCGACACCTTCATCATTCCTTTTCAGGTCTCCTTGATATCGTGCTATTACTCCGCCTCTATCGTGCACGCTTGCGGCGCTCGAGTCATGGATTATGTTGTTCTTTTCTCGGAGTAGTACTACTTGAAGTGCGTACGCTTCAAAGCCGTAACAAGATTTCGTCTACAGTGCTCTATTTAGTTGGCTTCGTCGCCGATTCACCCCGCCACTAGCTACTTTCGAGGCTCTATGTCATTCACACAACCGGAAAACATTCGTAAATAAACTGTGGAGACTTGCCTGACTTTCCCCACCCGTTTAATCTTGATCTTCGACTCGGAGTACTATCATTGCTGGACGCCCACCATCGACTTGCTATCATGCGTGCATACGGATTTATTCGAGTCATGTATACAGATACAGCTTCTTGGGACGTTCTACCTGTGCCTCGTGTTTCTTCTTTATGTATATGTTGGTGGGTGCGCTCCAAAGCTGTAATGTTGGGACTGGCAATCTGCGAAGTATTTCGAATCTCTGTTATCTTTGAGCAATATTTAAGAGGCTTGAGTTTAAAGTATATTTCTTCAGCACCCGTCGACCCAGTCTTTAGCTCTTTGACCATGAATATTCCTCAAACTCCCCAGCGAGCTCCAACAGCACATTCGGTAAGTTAAAATCATCATTGTCGCTGCGCTGGTATCGTTTTACCGAGCTTTTTCTGGAAATATCTTAGAAGGGAGCTTATGTGGTGCTTCGTCAAAATACCGAATTCTTTCGCGGAATAGACCATTTGTCTTCGTTCGTTGATATGCCTACTACAATAACCCTTCCTGCCAATACTGTTGTTGAAGTAGAGGTGTCAAAGCTCACAGCGAACCAGGCCACCGTGCGTCTCCACCTCTTTAACGCTTATATAATTCATGAAATATATGGACACAGAATGGTCCACCAATCCAGCCCACTGCTGAGAATACGGTATACAAGCTGATCTATCGAATGACTGAAGTGAATATGTGGATAAAATTACCCCAGAAACAACCAGGAGCACTTATCAAGCATACCAATCTCCAGGCAGCGGTCTGCTAATCCGAATGCTACCTTTCATGTACGTCTGATATTAGGGGAAGCCATTTAGGTTACTGATAGAGAATATATAGATAAATGCCGTGGCAACCCTCCGCAATACCGTGGAGTACAACGATTTTGCGAATCGTGCTACTTCGGGAACAACCAAACACGTGTTACCTTCC
Source organism: Cyathus striatus (assembly GCA_025738555.1). Taxonomy (NCBI): domain Eukaryota; kingdom Fungi; phylum Basidiomycota; class Agaricomycetes; order Agaricales; family Nidulariaceae; genus Cyathus; species Cyathus striatus. The sequence continues at coordinate 1,775,116 of JAOVFP010000015.1, read as the reverse complement.
GGAACTAGAGTAACCATCATAGGGAAGGGCAGGACTCTACACTCGGTATATGACGATAACAGTTTTTTTTCAGTATAAATATCAGCTTATACTTTATGTGCAGAATGTGTTCATTGACGCAGGAACTGTAACTCGGAAGATTGAGTCTGTTGTTTACCCAAGATACAGTTACATGGTCTCTACCAGAGTCAACCACCCGATTATATGGACGTCCTCCCAATATTTAACTTATGACAAACTCGGAGCCTTACGCGGATAATTAAGTAGACACTGCTTGAGTTTTATGCTTCAGGATTCTGAACAAGGGCACTTTGACTATTAACTTTCCCTTCCTTGTAAACCATCTTAACTTTGGCTCGACCCAGTAGTACGTTGTATCGGACAATGCCATTCAAATGTTGTGTTTATTATGACGAAGTCCGACACATGTATCAACAGTGATTAAGTCTGCGATCCTTTTCATGCATGCCAGAGCCTTATTCACAGCAGCCAGATAAAGGTCATCCTTTGTTAACGTTATTTGTTACTGAGTATCACATACCACCTATCAAGTTGACACCAATTGAAGGCCACTTACTTGCACCAATCACGAAATACCTATTTGAGCAAAATTTTGAATGGAGTTTCAAAATCGACAACTCTGTTTAATGAACCTGCAACATTTCATGTTATGTACAAAACAACATTCTGTCAAGCTATGTCGGATGGGGTAAGGATCGATTTGGGAGGGGGGCTGCAAGATAACATCCAATCGAGTGAAGGCTTTTCCGTATCCAGCTCACAGAACAGACTATCCATGGGTGAAACATGCAAATAGCACGAATAATCTTCGTCAATCGCGGTACTAGAGGTTCTCGATACGCAGCCCAGGTCTTCACAAAATCTGCTGGAAGGCCTGCCCATCGGTCATACTCTTCGTAGCTCTCGATTTGTACCCTCATGTTGATAGGAGTCAGAAGTTGTTCTTCTGTAAGCTCTGCACGCATATCTTCGAAGAATTGAAGTGCCTGAGATGCAGTAAACCGGCCTCGAACATTCCTTGTTACCGTGACCATTTTGTCAAGGAGGGGGGCTAACATAGGTGCTAGAGGAGTCAGTTGCTAGCGGCTCGAAATCAGAAAACATACTATGCTAAATGAAAAGGGGGAAGCTCACCTGAAATGATTCTGCAAACATGCGTCCCATTATGCCCACATCGTACGCGAATGGGTCAAATCCAAATTCGCCCTGCCAGGTGTCTGGCATGAAATCCGTCCCCAGCCATGACTCCCAGTACGGTAGCCTACACTGCTCAAGAGTGTAATCCTCGGGGAATTTAATCGATACTCCGAAGTCTATAATGGAATACAGTATCTGGTCCTCTGATTGGAGAGAAGAGTACGCAGGATCTTGCCAGAACATCCCGAGCTCGCTCACTGTTTGAAAGTTGAATAAGATATTGTCTGTTTTGATATCCTGTGTTGAGTACTGGTGAGCCACATTTCATGCGTCAACAAGCGAGTCTCCTACACGGTGAAATATTTTGTGCTTGTGCAGAAAGCTGAGTGCCTTCAACAATGATATTTAGGAACAGCTGAATTTACAACTATAGAGACCGACCTTCAACATGTGATGCATTAGGTCCAAGGCATCTCGTACTTTCTCGCAATTGTTTTCGGGCTTAAACTTCGACCAACTGTTTAAATCATATCAGAAGCCTCCATGTCCTAGCAAACGGTTTCTTACAGTGGCATAACGGCAAACCAGTGGTCATCACATGGCAGAAGATCCAGTACAGGAAGGATGCACGCGTCCCGTGTCTGGCTCAGCTGCAAAGAGTGTATGAATCGCAAACACTTATATTCCTCACTACCGTCTTTAATATATTTAAGAGCCACGATTCGTAATTGTGAGTCTTGTGCAAAACCGACAGGGCCCTGAACGATGTGATGTTAGAGCGATGATGGTAGTTACACACATGAGTACTTACCATTGGATAACAGCGCATTGGAAAGTACATCAGATTCAGATCCTTACTGTGGTGAGAAAATGGGTATGGAAATTCCTTGAGCTGGAGTGGCTCCTTCGGAGAATCATCATGATCACCATTGAAATGGCTATCTTCATCGACAATGACGCCGAAATCTGATGGCTCGGGGTTGAATACACGATATCCCCTCTCAAGGAACCATGCTTTAGTGGATTCGGAATACCACTCAGGATTATTGTCGAAAGAGCTAATCTGAAGTTGGGTTGTTAGCGTCATTATTAAGACAGGAAAATAGTGGATTACGCGTACTTCCATAATTTACGTCCAGCAACCAAGGTGTCCAGTACATTGTTTGAAAGGGCTGGCATGAATAGAACGTTGAAAGGGATTGCGGTTGTTCTCTGTGGGTCCAACAAACATTCCCACACTGGGTACTAGTACCAACAAAGTTGAAAACATTGAACCAGAACTTAAAGTTTAAATAAATATGTAAATAAATAATTCATGTTCATGTCATCGAAATCCTATCATTTGGATAGTCTTATGAGAAGTCATTATGGCGAGTTTCAGAAATTTCAGGCTCCTAAAACCAGCAGTCTCCTTCCAAGACCCTATAGGATGTCTCGATCCTAGAGCGGTACGCAGTTTTTATTCCATGTTCGTTGAAATGTTTCAAGTCATTTTAATCAACTAATCATATCATTTGAATTGATCAACTCTCTTTTGGAAATGGGTACTTGTGAACATTAATTATATATACAAACACCACAGCCACCTTGATTGCCAGCTCGCCGACATCATTCTGAAAATGAAAGTAAATACTCAGTGCGTTGCGCTTGACAAGGAGTTGCGTCAATTTCGACGTCCGTTCAACGTTCGTTACAATATAAAAGACCTCACCACCTTCAGGACTGCTGTATATCTATAGTTCCTTTGGTTTCCGACGTAGATGGTAAAAAAAAAGTATTCTCGTTCAGTATAAGGAAACTTAGTATAAGTAAATGCACCTGTGTACTGGCATATCTACATGGCTCATAGGATGTCTCACCGGCGAATTAAAGTTCAAAGTACCCATTTCCAAAAATAGAATGATTAAATGAAGTGATACCACTAATCAAGGGGGTCCAAGGATTACGCTAAGACATATCAGGTTGATGTATTTTTTAAGCACAGTTTTAGGTACCCTCCCTCCCTTCCATGGGAACTAAATACCATATATAGATATTATATAAGCTATTCACATGCTAAAAATCTCGTGACCGATCAAATCCTTTGGGGAGGCCTCAAGGCTCATGCACAACTATGTTTCATTGTCAACTTGTTTCTGGCAGGCATCATCATTCCACATGTCTCACATATCCAACACTGTATGGCATATTCAAGCCCTACACAAGAAAGGTGGTACTACAAGATGAAATGGTAAGTTAGTTATGGTATGCTTCAGATTCAAAACTTCTGATATGCACTTACCCATTGTGTCTCACAGCCTTTGCACATGCATTTTATAACATTGACAGTAGACCTTGCCTCCTCAGGTATAGTGTAGCCACAGGTACATATCTGAAGCACTGCTTTGAAATCCATATGTTTGCACTTTTGGTTACCATGTCCAAAAGCTCAGTGCTTGCATTGGTATCTGTACCTTCAAGACAAGGATCCTCAGAGGCTGGCTCTTGCTCTTGCATGCCTATATGCAATGTCAGTATAGTCAGATCTATGGTAAGTCTGTTTTCTTGAGTAATAAACACTGCTTACTCATTCTCTGCTGTGTATCAGCACAAGTGATGTCTGTCTCATCTGAGACTCTGCAAGGCTCACCTGCTTTGCAGCCACTAAAAGGATTGGACAGGCTGTGTCCACTATTGCTTCTTGCTTCTTGTTCACTCTTCCTTCTGACATTGATTCTGAATGCACTTTCTGCAGTTGCTACAAAATTTGATTGTTGCAAATAGAAACAAATACCCTTGCAGTTGTTAAATGACTCATTGATTACTAATACCAATTGATTATGAGCTTAGTACCAAGTGCTCAGTGCATATTTGCATGACAATTCAGCTGGGAATTGATTGCTGCATGGTGGTATATATACTCAGCATGATAAATAGTTCAAATCCATGTCTTAATAAAAAAAATCTAAGTGAGGTCAAGAAAAAAATTAAGAGGACCTGAGACCACCCCCCCTCCCTAACCCTATATGGCTCAGCACAATCCTTGGACCCCCTTGCCACTAATCAATCAAAACAACTTAATAATTTCCCAAATAACTCATAGAACTAGGATTAAAAAATGTGTACCGCTATAGGATTGAGACATCCTATAGGGTCTGGGAAGGAGACAGTAAAACCAGCACGCTCGTATCTCGCTACAACCTCCTTATGTATATGTAAACAGAGTCAAATATTTTCTTAGGGCAAATAACCAGCTGGCGCAATCACCGATGTTTCCCCGTGGACCCTTGCCATTAACAGGGAAATCGACAGCGGAGCACGCCGTGTTCCTCATACCTGTTAATGATCTACATACAGTTATCTGAACCTCATACTCTCCGTGTACTTAAAAGACACAATTTTATTTATTTATCTTGAGCTATGCTTGTTCAGATACTTAATTGTAGATCAATATTTGGAATTGGAATTCGGATGTCCTGGATAAATAAGTATATAGGCTATATGTAGTGCTGCCGCAGAGTGTAGTAAAGTGACAGTGAAGCAAAATTTTATGTCACTGTGAGATGCTTCACAGTTGGCACAGTGTGCTGTGAAGCCACTGTGAAGTGACGGCGCTCAGAAGGCGCTCTCTCTGAGCTACTGCTTTAGGAAATAGTAGGGTCCTATTACTTATCTAATTATTAAGGGACAGAATAAGCGCTCTGAAGCGCCGGCGAGCGGAAACGAACAAGTGCTTTGAAACGCAACAGCGGGATCTTCACAGTCGATTCACAGTACATCATAAGGACTGCGACACACTGTGTAGTGTGACTGAGTTTGAAATCTTGCAGTGCAGTCACAGTCCCCGCACAGTCACTGCGCTGTGGCGGCAGCACTAGCTATATGCGCTCACCAACGAAACATAGACACTAAAAATAGACTCCGTAGTCTCAATCACGTGGGCGTGTTCAAGACATCTTCTTGACGGTGTCGCACTGTCACTAGAAAATCCTCCCTCTAGCAACCCCCTAGTGTAAATCGAATAGTAAGTAGTATTTTCACTCCACAAAGACTACAAATCAATACATAAACTTTTTCTAGTCTTCCAGTTCCGTGCACCTCATGCAAGGAGACCCAGCGCAACGGAGCTGTCGTCCATTCCTGTACTCTAGGAATCCCAGTGGAACGGTCTTATAAACTATACACTTGAAACCACCATCAGCTGCGTTTCGAGCATATTAAATAAAGTGAGTAGATAGTTACTCACCCTATACTAAATCCCATGATCTGTCCGCAATCACGGAGCATTTTTTTCCAGTCATTCAGCACCAGCACCTTGATATACAGTTGAACACATATGTAAATCTTCCAGCGTAGTAAACAACCTCAATTCACCTAAACGTATATCGTTATCAGCTCCTTCCTCTTCACCGAAGCTGAAATGGTACGAACTCAAATGTCCTGTCTCCCATTGACCCCGGGAACCTCATATCATAACCAGGCTTCAAACCCCTCACTGTACTCGAGTATATAAGTAAACAAGAGTTACAATTTATAAGTCCAGTCTATGATTTGCAGGCTCTTCCAATCGTCATCCATAACACCACTGTAATATCTTGGAAAACCATAGATATCAGGAGGACAGCGATTCTAGGTGAATCTTGAGCACTGTTTTCAAAGTTGAACCACTTTACTTGATCGTTGACAGAGTCTTGTCTGAGATATGAATGCAAAAGAAAGGTCGAGTGAGTGGACGCTACAAGAGACGGAAAGGGACCAAGAGGGAGGAGAGTAAGATCTTGTATCAAGAAAATGGCGTTTTTGAGGCTCCGGCAAGTTCATCCCATCCCGCTCAACTTGGCTTACATCAAGCTCACATCATTCAAGTAAGTCCCAACCTGAGTGCCCAATAACTATGTACAGTGACCAATATTTTTAACTCGTAGATCTCAAGATTTTTAGCGTGTGGCCATTAACTCTAACTCAGTAAGTATTACTTACTTTCACTTCATTTTCTACTCAGAGCGCACATAAGTACGTACTTACTAAATTTCCATTGTACGGTGACTTGTCATAACTACATACAGCTTCAGGATGATTAAGTACTATACAGTAATAATGATTATATGCTTACGATTCCAAATATATATTCAAAAATGTTCCGGAACAACATGATCAAGAATGCATAAACCAAGGGCGTAGTGCTGCATGATTAGGTGAAAACTCTTCCTTGTCCGGGCCGTGGGGGTCTGTAACCACGGATGGGATGCGCAAACAACACGAAGAAACCTTGTGGAGGGCGGTAATGGAAGTTCACGATAGTCAGCCCATTTCTCCACAAAATCAGCAGGAAGACCTGCCCATCGGTCGTAGTCTTCGTAGTCCTCGATGTATAGCCTCGTATCTTCAGAAGATGCATTGAGCTGTTTTTCGGTAAGTTCCGCGCGCATATCCTCAAGGAATTGCAATGCCTGAGAGGCGGTAAACCTATTTTGAATCTTTCTTGTCACCATTTTGTCGATGAGGGGGGCTAACATCGGTGCAAGCGGGGTAAGGTACTACAGATCCGAAATGAATGTCAAGAGTCCAACAACAAAGTAGGGAGAAAGGGCACACCTGGAAGGATTCTGCGAACACGATTCTCAGTACACCTACATCGTATGCAAAAGGGTTGAAATCAATTCCCCCTGCATAGTGTCTGGAATAAATGTGAAATACCCTGATCGAAATAACAGAAGAAACCCTTACACGGTGAAATATTTTGTGCCTGTGCAGAAAACTGAGAGCCTAAATAATGATATTAAGAAGCACGTAGTAAGTTATAATTATATGTAACGAGACTGACCTTGAGCATGTCATGCATCAAATCCAATACGTCTCGGATATCTTCACAATTACAAGGCGGTAAAAGCTGCGACCAGCTATAAAATTATGTTAGAAATCCTCACTTATGAATGGAATGACTTTTACAATGGCATAATGGCAAACCAGTGATCACCACATGGCAAAAAATAAAAAATCCAACACGGGAAGGATACACGCGTCCTTTGTCTGGTCCAATTTCAGGGAGTGTACGAATTGCAGACATTTATGCTCCTCGTTGCTGCCTTCAATAAATTTCAACGCAACAAGTCGTCCCTGTGAATCTTGAGCGAAAGCAACAGGACGCTAGATATCATGAAGTTAGAATAATATAGGGATACGCATTAGAAGTCTCACAAGTGGATAAAGTCGATCCGAAGACGTTTTCGAATCCAATCGCCGGCTGTGACTAGGGAATGGATACGGAAATTCCTGAAGATGAACCGGCTCCTGTTCATAGTCATAATCGGTGCTATTGATGTCGACAACCTTATCCTCGTCAAGAAACTGACGGAGGTTCGATAGCATAGGCGTGAATAGATGGTACCCTTTTTCAAGAAACCAAGCTTTAGTAGCATCATCATACCAGAAATCCATCCATTCTGGATTATCGACTAGTGCAAAAGTAATCTGGAGTTGGTCTTAGCGTACAGTACTAAAGGAATGGAAATCGGGGAAGTGCTTACATCCATAGGGTTTGCGTTTAACAGTATCCGAGTCCTAAACATCGATATCGTTGAGGTTTATACATTGTTCAAAGTTATCTGTAGGTCCCGATTCTCACACTCCGAGGCGGGAGTGAAGCAGGATTTTGGGCCTTGGCGAGATCCGTGAACTGGAAGATACGGAGGGTTGAGACCGACGATAATTGGTACATAGCTTCATGCTATCGCTTGTATATAGATTGCTGAGGCATGCAAAGTTCAGAGAATAGTGAATAAGTATATAAGTAAGTTACAAACTTCAAAGTAAACGTTTCCGATGGCATAAACTTAGAACGCGTCACCATCAACTACGCACGTGACCAACTGATTGACCAATCCGGCCCTGTGTTTCCGTGAAGACACCCGTTCAGTGAGTGAGCGCCTGTTCGCACTAGCATTCTCCCCAACATCGCACACGCACGCAGAAAACCTAAACAGCACGCCCACACAGCCCGGGCCCTGTCTTACATGTTAACTCCCAACGTCCACATCCACCAAATCTCATTACAAGCTTGAATATCAACTTGGAATTCAAGGTACGTACATTAAAAATATGATATCCCACAGTGTGAAGGGTGATTCGACTCCCGGAAACTGATTTGCATTTTTTGCGTGTAATCTGCACAGTGTGATTATATTGGCTCAGGCTAATACAGGCGGTGTTATTTGAGAGATGTACGCTCAAAATCCTGCGCATCATCAGCAGGTGCAGCAGCAGCAACACCAACAGTATTACCAGCAACAGCAGCAGTATCACCACCAGCAACTTCAACAACAGTACTATCAGCAGCAGCAGCTACAACAACAGGCTCAGCAGCAACAGGCTCAACAAGGACAGAGACCTCGGTTCACTACAGGTAAGTTCACACTACCACACGCATCCCAGCCGGATCTAGATCTAACAAGCCCCAGGTTCAAGCAGAAAGTCCCGCACACGAAGCTCTGACTCCGACACAGAGCGCGAACAACGCTCAGCATCCCGCTCAGATCCTCCCCACTCCCAAACTCGTCACCACGCCCGCCGTCACTCGCACCACTCCAACTCGCACTCGCATTCGCACACCCGCCACCAGCCGCCCAACCACATAAACCCACTAAGCCTGGACGGCCGAATCGATAACAGCATCGAGACGCTTCCCGATCCTGCTCCGCCTATACCGTACTGGTCTGCGAAACGCCATTTGACATGTGGAAATCCTACTCCTGGGCCTCCGTGGTCCGCGAAAGCTGTCCCATGGCGCGGTCCCGCTCCTGGAAAACTAAAAACAGCACACGCGGCCCTGGTGCTCTGCTTGAACATCGACGTTGATCCGCCGGATATAATCAAGACCAACCCCTGCGCCGTGCTCGAGTGTTGGGTCGACCCACATACCATGCCTTCGCATAAGGCCCTGGAAGCTATAGGCTCGAATTTGAAGCACCAATTTGAGGGTCTTAGTTTGAAGATTTCATATAAGCCTATCTTGGATCCCAGTTTGCAGGACTTGAAGAAGTTTTGTCAGAGTATGCGGAGGGCGGCGAAAGATGATGCCGTGTTGTTCTATTATAATGGACATGGTGTCCCCAAACCTACCGCCAGTGGCGAACTGTGGTGCTTCAATGCCAATTACACGCAGTACATCCCTGTGTCGTTGCAAGAGGTGCAAGGGTGGGTTGGAAGTCCTGGTGTATATATCTGGGACTGCTCTGCTGCTGGGCATCTCTTACAGAACTTTAACGTCTTCGCGGAACGGAGAGATCATGAAGTGAATATGATGCAAGGCGGATATCCAGAGGGCGTGCAGCCTATGATGAACTCCTTACAATTAGCAGCGTGCGCTGCGAACGAAACCTTACCTAGCTGTCCTGAGTTACCTGCAGATGTATTTACATCATGCCTTACCTCCCCAATTGACATCGCACTGCGATACTTCATCATGTGCCACCATCTACCCAACAACATTACCGCGGATATGGTCATGCAACTACCAGGAGATCTAAAGGACCGGAGAACACCACTAGGGGAACTTAACTGGATTTTCACAGCAATTACAGATACGATTGCATGGACGACGTTTTCGAAGGATATATTCACCCGTTTGTATAGGTGCGATTTGCTTATCGCGTCGCTGTTTAGGAACTTCTTGCTCGCAGAGAGGATTATGAAGAATTATCATTGTACGCCGCATACGTGGCCTCCCCTTCCGCCAACTAACACTCACCCTCTATGGGCGACGTGGGATTTGGCAGTCGACGCGTGTCTAAGACAGATTCCCGACTTGTTGTTCAAGAATCCTGGAGCTCCAGGATCTGCTTCAGCTAAAGGAGCCATGTCTGTCGTTACTACTCTCGGTGCAAAGCCTGGTAGAATTGGACAGACAAACCGACTTGATCCCAATGTGCAAAAGGGGAGCAGCACCAGTTCTGCATCTGGCGAGAAACCGTACCAGTACGTTCCTTCAAGATTCTTCGCAGACCAGTTAACGGCGTTCGAGGTGTGGATATCGAGGGGTGGTTCTGCATTGACAAGGAAGGGACCGATGAGTCTTCCGCCTGGTGATCAAAGGTCGTATTCGCCGAACGGAGAAGCGCCTGCTAACGGATCTGCGCAGCACGATTATGGCTTGAATGGGAGCAATCCTGAGCCGCATCTTGTTCCTAGGAAACCACCCGACCAGCTACCCATTGTGCTGCAAGTGCTATTATCGCAGCCCCATCGCCTGCGCGCGTTGATTCTGCTGTCCCAGTTTGTCGATTTAGGCCCGTGGGCAGTACATCTCGTGTTGACCATTGGTATTTTCCCGTATATTAGCAAGTTGCTTCAGGCTGCTGGCCAGGATTTGCGCCCTGTGTTAATATTCATCTGGGCGAGGATTTTAGCTGTTGACCCCTCCGTTCAAATGGATCTGTTCAATAATCAGGGATATAAATATTTCGCGAACGTATTGGCCATCAAGAATGACGATATCCTGCCGAATAGCTCTGAGCACAAGGCAATGTGCTCGTTCATCCTTGCCTCAATTTCCAGGGACTTCCCACATGGGCAAATGGCCTGCCTCAACGAGCGCGTTTTCGATAACTGCTACGACAGGCTTGATGAGCCGGACTTTTTGCTGAGGCAGTGGACGACGCTGTGTATTGCGCAGATGTGGGACGGGAATGATGATATTAAGGTTTATGGTGTTGATAGGGGGACTCAGGATAGGCTTATTCAGATGTTATCGGATGATTCGGCGGAAGTGAGGAGCGCGGCACTTTATGCGCTTGGGACATTCATGGGTGCTGCTGGGTCTGCCGATCCGAATCAGCAAGGCGGAGGCGGGACTGGGACGATGTTTCATCTTGATGAGAGAGTACATTTCAGGATGGAGGTTGCTGTTGCTACCGGCGCGACTTTGGCTATTAAGGACGACGCCAGCCCTATGTGCAGGAAGGAGTTACTTGTTGTGATTAGCTGTTTAGTAAAGGAGTGGAGAGGATATTTTGTTGTTTGTGCGTGGTTGTATTGGGAGGAAGATAGGAAGTGGAGGGTGACGGGACAGACGGGCGGATATATGCAAAGTCACTTTCAGGATGAAGACGTGACGAGTGCGGCGGTTGCGGATTGGTTGGATAAGGTTCCCGAAGACGAAATGAGGGAGCAGAGTCGCGTGCTGCTGTCATCTTTCTTCACTATCTTTGTCGTGCTCCTCGATTTGTCGGTGGATCCGTACCATGAAGTGGCGACAAACGCGCAGACGATTGTGGATTATATTGTGGCGCTCTTATTAGAAAGTCCTTTCACGCATCTCGAAGGGTCGTCGTTGGGCATCCCGCCTACAGTGCCCCCGGAGAAGAGAGGCTCCCCGCAGATTGGTGGTGGTATCTTAGGTGGATCTCGCGTGCCTTCGATTGTGTCCACCTCTTCTTCGTATAATCTTCCCCCGCCTTCCCCTATGGGAGAGAGACCTGGCTTGAACAGGAGCGATACCATGACGAGCACAATTTCTCAGGGTGTTTCTAATACTATCCGCAGGACGTCATCTTTTGCAAACGCTCTCAAGTCACTAGCTAATGGAATTGCGTTCCCGTCTCTTGACGGCAGCGATGGGAGATCATCACCTGGAGGAGCGGTGCATCATGATAAGCATAAACCAGAAATCCCGGACGTTTCGCGGCCTCCATCGCCTAATCTTAATGTTGCGCAGTATACTTCTCCGTACTCCCGACCTCCGACTCCGCAGGGAGGGAGCACTCATAGTCATCAATACTATCGCCAGTTGCAAAATTCTCCTCCACCTCATTATTCCAGAGATATATCTGAGGGCTTCACAGCATGTGATGTTATAGATGCGTTGATAGAGGAGGATTTGTTACGACTTAGGGCACGTAGGCACCCTGGAGAGAAGAGACATTACAGTGGAGGAACGATCCCCAGCCCGAGTAACAGTACCTTTTCGACAGAGACGGCAAGCAGCGTTAACTTGGGTCTTGGTACGGGGGCTGGAATCCGGGATGTTCTACCGCTGAAGAGTACATTCTTTGATTGGTGCTGCGAGTACTTCAAAGAACCTCAAATGAGGGTATGTCATCTAGAAGATAGTACTTTTGCACACAAAAACTGATATATCTTCACAGCAAGCAGAAGTTGATGAACCCGGTAGCATTCAGTACAATTATCAAGTGTGGAGGCAGCAACGCAATGAGAAGATCATTCAGGAGACTCTTTCTCAGTCCACCGCTGCTGGTGCGCTGAATCAATCAGATGTTTGTGTTATACGCTAACATCACGCTAGAAACTTCACGGTGGGACAGGCCTGTCGCAACGCTTCAGATTACCGGTCATCCATTGACTATGGCATTCCACTCGTACGATCCACATCTTGTGGTTGCCAATGAATCTGATATGATCACGTTCGTAAATCTTCTTGAAAGTTTGCTGCATTCATCTTACCTCTTTTTAAAGTGTTTGGGATTGGTCACAACGAAAGAGACTTAATTATTTCTGCAACGGCAATCCCAAAGGAACCACAGTCACGTCTCTTAGCATTATTAATCAAGATGTCGGTGGAATAGTCCTCACTGGCTCCGGTTAGTTCTGCAGTAAAACTCTAAAGCTGAGGTTAATTAACCACGTCACGTCATAGCGGATGGGATTGTACGGCTGTATCGCAACTATGATCCCACTCTTGAGCAAGGACCGCTCCAGATGGTTAGCGCGTTCCGTGGACTCAACGAAGTTATTCAGTTAAGGCAAGGAAGCGGTATGGTCATGGACTGGAAGCAAACTGCTGGTACGCTATTGATCGGCGGAGATTCGCACTTTATCAAAGTCTGGGACGCGCAGACGGAGACCCAGGGACTGGTGCGTATATTTCCGATGAAGTTCGAATGGAACTGCCACTTAATGCCGGTATATGTATAGGACTTGGATACCAACTCAGAAAGTCCTGTTACTGCTATTGTTTCTGATCAAGGATCATCCCAGACTTTCATTGCCAGCTTCGCTGATGGTATGGTTAAGATCTTTGATCGACGGCTAGAAGAGGAGGACGCGATTGTACGGTCATATCCTGATCATGGATCGTGGGTTCAAAACGTTCGTTGGCATCCAACGCTTGGAGGACAGTTCTTATCCGCAAGGTCTGCTTGCAGTACTATTCTTCGTGCCCACGTGCAGTCTATTAACGATGTTTCTATAGCCTGACTGGTCAAGTGAAGCTATGGGATATACGAGGATCTGATTCGGCTGTGAAAACGTGGGACATGCACCCTGGTGGACTCGCAGCATTTGATGTACACCCACTTTCCGGTGTCTTTGCTGCGTAAGTCGATTTTCATTACATTCATTCACTTTCGACTAATAGATGCCATGGCAGTACGTCGGCGATAACTCCTGCCAGCTGGAGAACGCAGCGAACTGTTGTTCAGTCCCTTTCTAAAACAAATCCGCTTTCCTCGTTCAATATTTCAACTGGACTGAATACACCACTCATCCGAATGCTGCCATCACCGTTTATACCAAGATCCAGTTCTCTTGTCTTTCATCCAATAGAAATGTTGTATGCCCTGGGTGAGCCCGATGGAACCAGTAAGTCATGACCTTTATAGTTGTCAGCTTAGACTGAATCTTATTGTGACAGTACGTGTTATGGGCTGCAAGCTTCCTTAGCGGGTATTTTCAGTCTTATCTCTTTCTTTTGTATACCTCTGGTTTCAGTTCGGTTTTGCATAATCCATGTTAATGTTTGTACTTTTTTTCTATATCTTTATCGTCTTTTGTAGCTCTATAACCGGGCGAGAAGCGTTTAAAACCTTTTCTCATCTTGCATATCCATCAGCGGGTAGAAATAGATTCCCATGCAGCTCACGAAGCGATCTCTTGAGCCACGAATAGATATTACTGACTTTGTATCAAACGAGGTTACGTAGGTACTAATTTCAGCTCTAATCTTATGGCCTTGCTTGTACTGGTGATATATTGAATACAGGTAACTAAATGGAGAGATAGCTTCCCGCAGACGAGCATCGAAAACCTAAAGAGGATGCACCAATGACATATTCGTTAAATATGCGATAGGTTCCGCACGGTACGTGTCGTTCGTGACATGAGGTTCTCCGGTGGGAGGGAATGTGTAAAGTTTTGGAGAATCGGCTGTATATTCTGGCCACGAGTCCTCGTCATCTTCATTAGGATTCAGTGAGTATGCAAAATACACGACGTGATCGGTCATGATATGCTCTTTGAGGTCGGAGCTATGGTACTATGTAATAAAAACAAACTCAGTCTACCGGTACCGCATGACTCTTTCGCGGGTGAAGAATGCTAGACTTACTGATCCTAGAAATGGTGTTTCTTTTGCGCGCTTGCTTACTGCATCACATCGAGACGTAAGACGGGAACAATATTGACATGGAGCGGAGGACATACAGAAAGACCAGATTTTCTGTTTTCCAGAACGCTGCTGAAGGAATGACCTTCTTGACGCTTGAAAAACAACATCGCCTTGGAAGGCCGCGATCCTTTTGTATTGTCCGGTAAGGGCATTGAAGATCCAGGTATTAAAAGGTGAGCCATCCACTACATCTGCCGGGTAAAGTTGGAGCACGCGATCTATCTCAGAGGAATTACCCTCAGGAATCCAGACTTTCTCTATATACTGTCTGAATTCATCGTCGTCACTTTGGAAATGTCAAAGCAATGAATACGAGGTAAACAAGCAATAAACAAGTTCCGCACGTAACATTGAGACTCGAGAGTGAAAATACAGTTCCCTCGTCGTCGCAGTTGCCTGTATAAGGAGCGGGCCCGTTTGTCAGTAAGTTCAACGAGTAATTACTAACCCGAACACGCACCATTCACCATCGAAACATTAGCAACCTTTCCTTGTTGGACCAGGCGCTGCGGGTTATCTGGCAGAAATTCTCCATCCGCTCTCGGACTCCATGCCAAGACAAGAGACTTGACAGCTTAAATCCTTCGCGGCAGTACAACCTTGATGTTAAGAAGCTCACCTGATAGGAATAGTAGTTTGGTGTTCTGTCGATTGCCGTCTTAAGAGTTCCATATGGAACGGTACGCAAGCATGCCAGTGTGTCGTTGGATCCGGAGCATCCAGTTTCATCCACCATTGCATCGTAGTACTTCTGATAACCCGAGGCTATGAATACTGTTCGCGGGAAGCATGTGGGCGCTGTGGAACGCGTACCTGCCCGCCAGTGACATTCCCCACGGGAATGGGAGCTCCTGACTGCATGAAGGCACCTCGGAATAAGCCTTCCGGGTCACCATCGTTCACGAGCATCTGCAGTGAAACAGAAATAGCCCCCGCGGACTCACCCCATCTACAAAAGGCAAATTCACAATTCAGGAAATCGAGAAAGGTGACGGAAGAAAAAGGTTTTACAAAATGGTCTTATTTGGGTCTCCTCCAAATTCCACGATGTATTTGTTAACCCATCGCATCGCTTCGCGTTCTGCATTATGGCTTCAGATCGTCAGGAATATACGCGATGAAGGATAAATAATGAGTGGGGTGGAGGATGAAGACGTACGGTCCCGAAGTCCTAAATTGCCCACGCGGGCTTGTTCGACTTCTCGGCTAGCTAAAAAGCCAAAACCTGCGGGATGGGGTCATGCAAGGTCATGTGTTGAAGAACAAGATAAGCGGGTAGCATATACCATTCAGTCTAATGTGTACGCTTAGATGTGCGTCTAAAAGTATGGAGTATATAATCTTGCCTGTAATTCATTGCGGCATATATAACTGGTTTGTCGAGTTCAATGGAACGTGTGACAAGATGGACAGCATTATCATCGTATCTATACAGTTTTAGGATTTAGATAACTGAAGATAGGGAGAAGCCAGGTACTGACTCTTTAATGTCCCCAGTTTCAAACCCGCCTGAATTCTGCTAAGTTAGAATGATAAACAGAGCCTCTCGAGCATGCAGCACCTCCATATATCCACTACCATGATTTTCAGTGGGCCTGGAACGCAATCAAGCTTGATTCCGACGTACCAACACCACGGGAAGGTTGGATTCTGCTGTAGTATTAGGTGGTCTAATGATAGATATCGTAAGACCTTTAAACAATCAGTACATTCTCTTAGTCTTAAGACAATTGAAATATTCTTACAATCTTCGCTCTCATTTTCGGTGCTCTGGTCATTGAAATAATTTGAAATATTTGCAAGGACTGAAAGTGTCGGAATAGGGAGATCTGATACATTCTGCTGAGGACACGATGGGCCATAGTCGATGGCGGTGAAATTATCCGTATACGGCGGAAGGGCTTCTGGGACCCGGAAGCGCCGATCTCCTACACTGAAACGTTGGAAGACCGGTTAGTTGGCCCCGATAATGAAGAGGTAAAGAGGTTACGGTGGTTGTGCAAACGGAATTCCTAGGAACATGGTTAGATCGTTTTCCATTTTGCCTGTAACTGTTGCGTTATCAAGCTTTACTTGCGGCTGTTCGAGCGGAGGACTTTGGTCTAATGAAAAGGCGGAAGAGACCAGAAGATGCAGAAGAGCAGACCATAGCAGGATGCTTAGGCTCATGGTGAAAGGCGCATGCAAAGGAACTGTAATCGAGGCTTAACGAAATTAAATACCGGGTACTCCACATTCCTTAGCTCAGCGGATTACAATTCGGTGCCATCTTAATAATGCTACAAGGTAAGTACAGTAAACAAAAAAAAATCAATAATCCTTCACATAACGATCTTTATAATACCAACGGACTAAAGGTCTTTAACGTCCTTTAGCAGTCTCATTTCCTTTTCCGCCTTCGAAATGTTGTGCACTGGCACTAGCACCTCCAACCTGCTCAACAAAGCCAATTCCTTCTGGATTTCCTGACCCAGTGTTTTTGGGTTTCTGCTTAGGGTTTGGGGAAGCAGCATCCAGAGAGTCGTTGGCTGCTGATCGCGCCTTTCCTCCAGCCTTAGCTGCCTCTGCCTGCACGTCAGATCTATGTTTGTTCTTGGGATCTATAACGTGTCACTTGGATTCATTGTTGGTCTTCGATGAAGGGCTCGATGCGTCCCTATAAGATCGAGAGAATGCTGGAATGATTGTTGCTCGCTGGGCAGAGGTACGGCGGACGATACTTGGTAAAAGGTTCATGGTAGACGTATTTGGTTATGTCGGTATGTTGTAGATTAAGAATAAGTGCGAAAGTAAATATATAGAGATCATATCCTTGCTTGACGTCATATCGTGGTAAGAGCGGCGAGCGCAGATGGGGTTCGAGGAGAAATCGGGATTGGGGCAGTGAAACTGGTCCATGGACCGCGTTATTTTTCCTTGTTTGAATCTAACGCTAATGACTTCTCAAGATCTCAGACTCAGGCGCCTAAGGAAATAAGTAGACTTGCTGCCTAGTCTGGCCTCCTCTGCAGAAGTGCCTCAGCCAACGTTCTGGAGGCTCTCATAATAGCTCTCGGCTTCCATGGGTATCTTCCTGTCACTCATTCATACTCGAGCTAGGTACTATCTCATGTAACCTTGATTATGAGGCCTGAAACATTTTTATCCAAGCGTTCTTTATAATCCACTCAAATACCAACCAGTCACGGCAGTCATTTAAATAGATGATGTACAGTGCGACGGTGTACGTTACTTAGAGATAATGCGGTATGTAAACGAGTGACAAAGTGGTATGCATTATCGTGACAAATCCATGTCCAGACACCACATAGGTAGAAGTCCCATTAGTTAAAATATGCCAATCCAAGATGCAGCCCGACAGATGTCCAGGTAGAGAAGTCCATTAAACGAAACATAATATGTGAGTAACTAGATGTCATTAGAAGGTGGCCGTTCTCCTTCCATTATTCATATTCATGAACGAAACCCCATTAGAGTCTAGAGACGACTCATAACGCCAAACATCCCAAGGAATGCGCCTAGACATCCAATCGCGATGGATGACAAAAGGTCAGCGGGCAGCAACGAAACAGCGGCATTGAAGGGGACGTAGGTGGGAGTCGCCCCAGCAGTACCAGAGCCAGAGGTGAAAGAACCTCCTGTCCCGCCACCCGTCAAGTTGGCGCCATTAGGCTATGAAGCCACTTATGAGCAACATACACTCTGCACGATATAGCTGAAACGTACCCCTATCGGACGTGAGTCATCGGCGAAGGCGCAAGTGTCTGAAGTGCAGATACAGTCGCCCTTGATGGGGTCCCAGAATGGTGTTGAACAGTTGGTAGGCACTATTTGCAAAGTTAACGACGTCATTCCTCAGAAATCGCGTACTATCGACGAAAGTAACGGCTTACAGCGGTGGCGGGCACTTTGGCCGTCGACGGCTTGTTGAGCTGGGTTAGGATTATCGGGAGTAGGCTCTACTTCGGGGCATCCATACTAGGAACAGGTGAATAGCATGTAAGCCCGCAAATAGAATAGAAGGGAAGTAGGACGTACACAAGTGTAGAATGGGAAATCCGAGAATGCGCAGTGGGAAAGTAGTCCATTCTCGTTCTGGGGGATACCGTTGCAGATCTGGAGCTTGGAATCGACTTGGGGCGTAGAACACTTCAACGCGCTCACGGTATCCAGCTGTGAAACTGGTACGGGATTGCGGACCCATTCAAGGAGCTGTTCATTAGACACGATCCACACTATACGCGGCGAAGTTAGCCATTGATAACGGCGTAGGTCAAAACGGGCGAAGGCTTTCACGTACCATTCTGTTGCTCTTGCGCCCAATCAAGGAACGCGTTGATCATGTTGATGGTGGAGTTGCTGACATCGACTCCGGGATACGTCCTCTGAAGGAATAGGTCAGATATTGCCACAATCACGAAGAAAAAATGAAAGCACAGACCGAAACATGGATCGGATGTGTATACAGCCCAATCGGGGCTCTGTTGCCGTTATAATGATCCATAAATGTCTTTTGCATGTATTCAAGCGTGGCAGTATCATTGACATGATTGGCGCCGTTAGCGGCGTCGCTACATCGGTTGTCAGTATGGACAAGCTCAATCGAATCACTATCAAGAGGGTGTCCAGAAAACTTACAGCCATGGGTCCATTAGATGTGGTCCTGCTACGCCTAAGTTGTCGAAGAACGCGTACATCGGGATCTCCCAGAAACCAGGCAACTTCGGCTCGCCTTTGCAAGTATCTGCAACTTCCAAGCAATCATTTGCCATACCATAGTCGAGGGTGTAAGGCCAGTATGCATCCGATCCGTCGTCGGTGACAGGAATGGAAGATGCTGCACTTGAATCGTAAGTGAACTGTGACTCATAGAGTATCTCGAGAGTTTGCCGCGAATAATTGAGGAACGGGGCACGGAAACCCTTGATTGCTGATAACGGAATTCCAGCTAGCGCATTGAGAGCGATGAGGTTGCCATTAACTTCTTCAGCCGGTGGAGAACCAACATGGGTCATGCTGTCATTCAACATATGGAGATGAATATTACGGCATGGTGATCCGACCAAATGAAACTTACGTGTGGTCCGCAATTTCGTTTCCAGCAACGTACCAATCTGTACAGGCGGGTAGTGTCTGATAAAAAGGCCTTTGGCATGACAGAGCGAATAATTACACTTACCAGTTACCAAGGTATAGTTTGTGTAATTCAAGGATGTAAAGTATGTCATTTTCGGTGCGCATCCGTTGGGATTTTGTCGGTGTGCAAGAAACTGATTAACGGCATCGAGTGTATAGGATTGAACTGCATCATCGGCAGTAAAGACCACGAATTGGGGGACTTCAGACTGACATGGGTAAAGAACATAAGTTATTTGCATATGATAGGTTCCCGACATGAATTAAAAGAACTTCGCCACCGCCGCCGCGTCATAGGACACGTTTATGGTGGATGGTATGAGCAGGCGCTCTCACGAGTGTAGTTATCTAGCAGAATATGAAGTGGAAGAATGAAAAAAACTCACAGGCTTCAGTCCCCCAGGGGGGTTAACACTGGCGCAATTACAATCGGGAAGCTTACACTTGCTGGTATCGCAAGAGTAACCGGCAGCGTCAGCACTGGTTGTCGGTCCCGATATGCCACCATCCTGAGCGAAAGCCTGCAGAGGGGCCAAGGCAGCGAGAGCGAGACAAGACAAAAGGGTCCCTCGTAACATAGCGGCGGTGAGGGCTGCACGTTGAGCGGGGGGGGTATTAAATAAAGAGCTCGATTCCAAAAGACAAGAAAGTCAACGAAAGGGGTATTCCGGGGAAAGGAGAGTGTAGAACACAAGCAGAAAAGAGAGGGAAGTACGAGAAAGAAATGAGGGTAAGCGAGCTAGACGGAGACTAGAACTTGTTAGCCGTTGTCGGCGGCGGCCAACGTTTGCCAGGTGAGAAGCTTAGTCATGCCTTTCCCAGTCAGCAGATGGCATTCCATATGCCTACTTGATCCAATCATCTATCCTCCCTTCCAACAAAACACTCTGTAGGTTCAAATCTACGTGTCAGAGTGAGACCTTCCACTATCATCGCGCTAGTATAAATGGGAACCCGTACTCTGCTGCACTAATTATAGGTGGAGCTTAATTATCCAACGGAAGCTCCTACTGGCTTCGAACTTCGCACATTCCAATCAGCTCTCACGATGGATAACTACCTACATATTCAAATACCTCGTTCAGGAGCTCGTGTTTACTCGTCTCTGTAGTACGGCCAGAATCGCCGGTAATCTAATATCGGACCTTCGGAACTGTTCAACTGGCAACTAGTATACTAACCTATGCTGTACTCACGTCAACGAGCAATATCTACTCGTAAAGATGAATCAGCAAGCCGTTACGATACCAAGAAGTAACTCCAGAGTATATCGTCTCACAATCTGCCATTAATATACGGTTCTGCATGTAGATATTATTATAAGCCGTCTTTGACGCTCAGCATTATGTTAGTGATTCTCATAAGACAACACCGTAGCAGAAGTTGGAAATCATCATTGGTATCTTCGGAACTGGTGTCTTAATGATCCTCTCGATTTACGAAAGATCTTCTTCCTTGAGTTCTCCGATAACTCCAATGATGGTAGACAAGAGGTTGAAATAGGAGGAGTTTGGTTTTCGTTTTTAACGACATCCTCAGGATCCGATCTCAGAAGAAGTCTGTCGAGGAAGCCCTGGATGCCGTACAGTGACAGAGAAAATCTGCGAAAACAGCAAGTCTTGCCCTACGATCCAGTTGTACCTTCATTCTGTACAATCCTCGAGCAGAATTCGGTACAGTTAAAGTTTGATATTAGAGTTCATTCATTTACCAATGAAGACAGACAAAATGAGAAACGCTAGATATCAAGAAAAGCAAGTGAAGCCCCGGTATCAAGCAATTCTGTACCTTTCAACGGAGATTTTTATAATGCGCGAAGCCGGTATATTGATTTCTGACGTCAGACCCACCATCTTCATAACGTGAAGCAGATAAAAGGATTATGAGAAGCATTCTCAACGATTTTTGAGAGTTATTCCAGTACTCTTCATAAATTCTCTTGCGAAGTCGACCGATTATGAATATAGATAGCTCCTGCCACGTAGAGTTCGATAGTACTTGGTAAACAGACGGCAGCAAAAATTATCAGAGGAAGGATCCCGAGATGTAGAATCGACTTAATGATTCATAAGAGCAAATCGTCCATTTTCATGTGAACACCATCTCGGCAAGCATCCGAGACGGATACCAAGTCTGAAGTAACTTAAGAGTCATTTCCGCTTCAGTACCGACAGATAGATGGTAAGTGTGGCCGTGCTACGGGTGTGAATTGCGAAAGTAGCTTCCATTTAGTCACACTAGGTTTTGAGAAAGTACGGTCTCGCTGCAATAATGAGCCATACAAGCAGATGGAGACTGGTATGATAAGCCACCCACCGTGGAACCCGAGGAGTGTCAAGTGAAAGAGACGTTAGCTTCGACTTGGGGTCTTTGTGGTGAATGGAGATATGCATGAATAAGATAACCAAGTCAGCATCGTACGAAACCATTAGGGAACGGGGGCAGTTATCGACGGAAGCATTCTGAGATTCCATCCAGTAAACAAGTTTCTCCCATGCACGATGAAAAATTGCACCTGGCAGAAGTTGGTAGAACGAAAACAAGCACGTTGGTTGATGGAGCAGGCAAGATATCAGATGCCCACCCTCGGGCAGAAACGAGTGGGAAGCGGCATCCCAAGATAAGACACCGCAAAGAGCCCCGCCTAAAATGCGTCCAAGAAGATCAGAGGATGGTTGATAACATATGGACATACTCAAGTTTAAGCTTAGAGGGGATTAGGATATCTATGGTGTCCACATAGCTCATGACCTTCCAGCGAGTCGAGAGTGGAATAAAGGCGCCTTTCGAGCACCATATAGAGATATCGTATACCCGCGCTGCATCTTGCTGACGTTGCCGTCAAACACTAGGATTTCCAAAGACGGCGCGCAGTATGTATCACTGAACATCCCTTGGCGTGTCACAATCGATGTTTAATCATCTAAGATTTAGCTTAAGCCTCATGATATGTTGAGAGTACCAGAGTTTATTGACTTGTAGAACTATCCGGTCACCAGAAGATTCCGGGGTCAGAAAGCTCTGCTGCAACAATGAGAAACCATCAGAAAAGTAAATGAAGGCAAAGGATGATGAAAAGAAAGAACCAAAGCATTTGGCGTGCGCCTGAGAGCTCAAATGCGTCGGTACATGATGGTCTCAGATCGATGCCGTTACCTTCCCGAGTCGCGAGCTTGCTTCAAATTGTTTGGTCCAGTCTGGCTTGACAAATAACTATAGTTCTCACGGTCATCCGACTCGCAAACCAAACAAAAATTGGTCTTAACACTTGTTCATACCACGAAGGTTGCTTATCGCTGCAATTTATAACTTCTAGTCCCAGATTCATAGCTATATTGACGCAATTGTCTTTTTGGAAGTTTCTTCCTCGCCAGCTATAGTTCGCTTTTTTTGTGTTCTCCACACGGATTGCATAAAGCTGCCAGCAACCAAATAAATCGCCAATCCAGTGTTTGCTAAAGGATTTCGACAGGTCTCTTGGACTTTCGACAACTTACAACTTCTTGTGAGTTTTTTTTGTATATTTAGCTTGACTTGTTAATCCTTAACAGAAATCCGGAAAGTTATTATTGGATTTATCCGAAGTTAATCAAAGGAGCAAAATCGGCCTTCCACTGCCTATTCATGTTCCCTTCTACGCCTGTCACTTTCACAGAATCTTCCCCACGAAGATTACTCATGACTATATTTTAGTGGCTTACTGGTCATAGATGAACGATTTTTGTCGTCCTCCGTGGGTCCACGCTCGGACAATCGCGAACAGAACATTGGTTTTGGGGTGTGTCGGTATGTGAGGCTCGGAATTTCCTGTAAAATTTGCGACTTTACTTGCCCATGGTTTGATTTTCTCAGTAGGTGTTCTCTTTTCGTTTTCCAGTTTGTGTCAGCGCCGTAGGCCACATGCACAACTTGTTAATGACTGCTACTGCGCATTCACTCATGACTTCCATCTCGCCGTTGATCCTGGTTACAGTATACCTAATAAAACCAGATCCAAGTTTCTGTCTTATCACTATTGTCTCCGTCCTTCTCACGAGTTCCGGTCCCGCAAGTGACATGTATGGCTTTATGGGAGAAGGTGCCAGGCATTGGTGGCCTTAATCATTTGCTCCGAGCTAACGGAATCTGGGGCGTCATAATTACCATTTCCTTGTCCAGTCGCTTAGTATGATTTCCTCTGTTATGACAACATATCAAGCATGACCCGTTTGTCTAGGAAGCACGGGAGTTGGGAAGCGCAGGCCGTTGTTTAAGCGCCTTAGCAGCAATATTACTCTAGGATTAGAGTCAGTGTGACCGCGCTTGCAGTCGGCACCGGCGCCCAAGAGTCGGGGAGATTTTACATCTACCTTCATATGCGTTTTGTTCATCCGCATGATATTCAGCTTCTGGTGTGAATGTCACTTCAGGGATGTCAAACATGGACGGAGATACGATCCTCATGTTTATCTTCTTTTCACCAGGAATACCGTTGATGATCGGTGGGGCTCTCGAACTCTTCTCTGGGGATATTGGCCTAGTTTGGATGTTCAACTCTGCGACAGGAATATCTTAGTGCTGTGGAAAACTGGACTTCATCCGCACATCACAGAAACTTCGTGCAGAAAGAAGTAACTTCTGACCTGCACCCCAACTTCACTGGTGCCTCTCTTCAATACATTGCTTCGCATCATGTACCAAGGGTATGCAATGTATTCCCCAAGAATGGAAACGAGTCCGGTAATCCAGGACAATACTATATTCAAATTATCCTTGATCCTACTTCATCTACAACAAGAAGCAAACCCAGAGGCTTTTCCTTGAGATAGTGCGATAAGAGGCTTCTCCCACCATCTATTTCGGATGTATCTGCAATAAGGGCGAACTTGAAGTGATCTAAACCTCTCCTGCTTCTTTGTTGTGTGCGTGACCTTGAACTGATGCTGGACTTTGCTATGTGGACGCTTCTAACAGGCTTCTTCATCCTTCGGGCTCTCTTGAGTCGTTCGCTATGGACGTCCGGTTCACATGTGCGATCCCTGCCGCTATGCCGATTACATCTTCTTCCTTGCATGATTGGAGGTGGCTTATAACCGAACGGTCACTGAAGCAGATGCACTGATCGCAAACCTTCAAGATATTTTGAGCTGATTGTCATGCCCGCAAAGGCGCAAGCCACAGAAAATCGTGATAATGCATGACAACGTTCCCAAGTATATCAGATAGTTCGTGATAGCTTCATCAAATCATAGCAGTTAAGCTTCTCGAAACCTTGCTGGCTTTTACAGTAGTATCAAGGAACAGCCAATGTGACACCACTTTCATGCACGCGGCCCTCGGCAGCTAGTTCTTTCAGCCTTTTGCGTTACGCGTTTGCAGTCACTCAGAAGCTATGAATTTTTCGCATGCAAGTTTTCTCAATATTTTTTTCTCGTTTATAATTCATGAAATGATTACAGGAAATATTATCCTTCCTTATAGGTCATTACTCACGGAATCCAGAAATAATCATCCGGAAGGAAACGCTCGATATTTGGAAGTGATCCGTACAAAGCCTGTCACAGGTTATTTTCATCATAGTGAGTAGGTTCTTGTACCTTGCGAACTCTCTGTTATGATATGCACTGGGTAGATTCGGGTAAGTCGCGTTTCTCACTATCGGAACGTATCTGTCTTTGACGTTGTTGGCGAACACAACGCTGTCTTCACAACCATCCTGAAGGCTCTAGATCTTCTGATCCTCTATGTAAGCTTAAGGTTTGGTACGTTACGACCTTCAAGGGTTTTGTCGACTCCACTCATTTACGTCCATAGTCAAGCATGTACCCATAATCACATTTCGTTTCTAGTTTTGACGACTTCTGCACTTCTCCGATTAACCAGGTATACATGGGAGTTGTATTCAAAAATAGCACTGCGACTTGGTCCTCGGTGCCTTATCAGGGCATGTCACGAGTGGATGGCATCACCATCCTAGTAGTAGTAATGCTACCGGAATCCCATGTGACTCAAAATGTCCAAGCTTGGGGGATATTTTATCGGAACCTCCGAGTCTTAACATTGCCGAACTATAGGCTTGCGAAAATACTTGGGACCAACATACCATAATAGTGGCGACGCGCAGTATCATTATTGATGAACCTTACAGCGCCATTAACGAAGACTTAATGCTCGACATGCGTGAGGAATACCCTGTCCGTTTCTTGAGATATTTCGTAGAAGATTCCCGGTGATTGTAATCACTTGGTATGATGTCCATATGGTGAATATGAATTTGCTGTACTAATTTTGCTTGTTACTCTGAGCGTATCATGTACTAGGTACCAACATGTCAAATGCAGTCTGCACGGCTATTACGAACAGGCTCTGACTGTACGACCACTACTTGGAATGCCAGAGCTCTCTGGCGTCATTTACCACACGAAGATAACGCGAATATGGATACTTCTTCATTCTTTGGTTGGGTGACGAATGGTATACTTATCACGTCAGTAAGTAAGTCTATCATTTAGCCATTTCTGTAGTGTTTGGTCAGGTTATTGGGCCGCGTACGTTTAGACACCTTGTCTTCCCTTACGATACATGGTCCTTTACCAACTCATACCGAGCATATCAAAGTAGAAGCACTGATGATATCCGCTCTTACGGTTCGAACAGCTATGAAAATATGAACCACCACAATCATATGACTTAAACGATGACCAATGTCCTGAAACTGGATTCTTTCGGTGACTTTTCGCTCATCCGCTTCCAGCTACCAGATATTCCACTGCTGACTGGAAAGAACAAGAGTCGTATATCTATTCCTGTTGTTCAATATCCGGCTCCCCGAGTCTCCGTTTTCATGCATGTTTAACCTTTTTAAGGAAACCGTATACAAATTGGGCCAACCCATATATGTTAATCTACGTTAACTAGGTGGGTTGTTTTCTTCTTACGTCTCGATATAGATTTTGATTTGCGATATAGTTGTTCTCTATTTTGAGAATACTACTTCTCCACAGAACATGAAAGGTTCGGTACCCTGCAGCAGCGGAAAAACGGGGTACTACAAATACTATGTGCACATACATAGTATTCGAGAGTCAGTCGTCCACTTGGATTTCAAATTAAAGTCATATGTGGAGTTTTGTCAGCATATGACGAAATAAATAGGATCAACAATAAACGAACTTTAACGTGGATACAACGTTCTCGCCTGTCTAATTCGAAGGGTACAATGCTGACCCACACAAATTTACTAATCAGGCTGTTCAATGAGTTACCGCTTGCACTGAACGTACACATGCTAAACGTTTGTACGTGCACTACAGAGTTACGCTTTACGCTAATTATTCAATTGCATTTTGGCTGTAGAATAAGAAGGGCGAGTTGGATGTAACGTACAAGATGTACTGAACAAGCTCACGAGATTTTTTGGGTAATGTACGTACTACACACCTCTTCGCGGGTATCGCAGGTGGTTGTACGTCCTGACTACCGTTTATAAACAGCTAAGCAAACTTCATTAGCCTGTGCGCACATGTTTTCTTTAAAATGGCGATCTAAGACATCGTATGCCGCCCTCGACCACTACCGCCCCGTCAAAAATATCAAGCCTTAATTAAAAAGTGAATTCGAGGCAGTTCGTGTTCCGAGATTATGCTCTAGGCAGCTGAAGAAATTATTTCGCGATGCTGTACAGTTGTAGCAGCGTACATTGAGGCCCGCCGTAGCGCTGCATGCAGCATAGCCCAAACTCCCAATTCCGCATCCTTGAACGATCAGCGCCTCGGTATGTAAGTTCCCTTGATTAACGGACGGAACCCAGCAGCGTTCAATATTCTATCCATTCTGCTCAGGTTTTTTTGAAATCGCCATGCAATAAAACGATCGTGTTCTCGATACATTACATTATTATTTGTTCTGCCGGATGAATGGCGGTGATCTCGGTGTTGGCATCAACGAGGTCGTTTATTGGCTAAATGGTAGTCGATTTATTAAGTAACTACTTTTGATGGTAGGGCTAGATTCGTCCATGCACAGTTGAGGCACAGTGAAGTAAAGTACGAAGTCGGATCTAGAAAACATTTCAGAGCATCCGAGACCCAATATTTGCGCCATATTTGCGGCTCTCATGGAAGGTCAACAACAATAACCCTAATCCCGATGACAATGACGATAGAACGGATAGGGGCCAGACCTCGTTCCGCAAATGGCACTGCACCCCGAATACCACAAAACGTTTTGTAGCGTCCGCCGACGGGAAGTCGGGCCTTGCTTCTTGTGTATATACCAAACCAAGTATATCCACCTATATTCACCCGTTCGCGCCGCCAGCGCTTCCACCCAAAAAGCCTAACGTCATCGCTGCGAATGTCTAGTAATAGCGCGAATGATAGCGACAACGGTGTAAGTTACTATGGCCTAAAGTTTGTAAAGAAAGAAAAAAAGTTGTAATGATTACGAGTATATCGGATGTCCTTCCTTTCCACCACCGTCGAAGGCAATGTGATCTCTTCCTATTTGACGGACCCAAGACCGATTGCTTCCGTGTCTTATGGCTCGACCACGCTATAAGCAGGGACAGCCATGGACGGGTCACCGGTCACGAAGGCTGATTTTCTCGAAGGCAGTGAATTTGAAGCATAATCAACAATATTGGCACAATATTCCAAATTTCCGCCACAAAACAGAAAAAAAAAACATAAAGAGTCAAATGAAAATTCCATGAAATTATGAGTCATTGAGAGTCCAGGTAGGTTGCCGTTGGTATAAGGTACTCGAAAAGGGATCTACGCACTACGTGTCTGGCATAATTAATTATCAATGACGAAACGGAATACTAATTAGGAGTTGGTCGATACTTGACTCCTCGACGTTCAACATTCTCCATTCAAAGGTTGAAGTGGTGCTGTCATCCTTCCATACAGCATTTATGCAATGCATATTTCAGAGATGAGACGTACACAAGTGGAGCCTCGTCGGATGGGCGGTCGTTTCGCGATCGTGCGAGTGGCGGGGCCGAGCGTGAGCGATTCAGAGTTCCCGAATAGTAGCGGTTAGATAAACGGAGGATATTCGGAGTACATACATAATCGTAAACGCTCGACGCGGCCTAGGAGGAACGTCCGAAATCGAGTGTCCGATGCGCAAGACGCGCACAAAAGAGAGGCCCCGTACCTCAGTATCAGTATTGCATATTCCATTGAAACGTTCGGTTTGGGCCTTGGCTTCGAGTATAAGTTTTTGCAATGCCGTGATGGGTTCGTATTTGGGCATGAGGTTCGCGTGCTTATTACGAGGTGCGAAATAGAAGGTCAAATTAATAGAGAAGTCAATCTGAGCTTGGAGCTTGAGTTTGAAAGGTTAATGCACAGCGAGGACAAGAATGCAATACAAATTAACTCGAGAGAAGAACAGGGCTGACCACCTTGTTTTCTCATTTTGCATGGGATAGTTGAAAGGAGGCTGGCTGGCCTGGGACTTTCAGCCACTTGCATCAGCAGATAGTAAGTATTTGATAAGTGGGAGTTTTTGAGAAGTACGAAAAAGAAGATTGAAGCGAAGAAGGAAGTTGCATCTGCTTAGATGTGGATTAGGTGAATTTCCAAATAACGTGTCTTGTTATCCGAACATGTCTAGTCCGAGGAAGGAAGGAAGGAAGGGAAGGCGGGCGCGAGAGTGGTGACTAGAAATAGATGTTGATGTATTTTGAAATAAATCCCGCCCGGGCGAGCGACTATTGCCTCCTCCGAGAGATTACTTACGAATAGGGAGTTCTTGTGTGAACGCTGGTATCAGCGAGGACAACGTCAGCGAAGGAGGAGGGGAGTGTTCCATGGCGAATGTCACGCTCAGATAATTTACTATGAGGTGGTAACAGAGAGCTGGAAGGGCTTGAGAGGTTCTCGAACGACAGAAAAGCTACGCTCTGGCTCAAAGTCCGCGGTGAAGGTACTTGGAAACGTAGGGCCTGGGACCACGAGACAAGTTCTTGCGAGCCACGAAACGGAGTCCTAAGAAAATCGCGGGAGTAGGTAGTTGCCGGTAAAGGTAGCATCGATTATTTTGATTATTTCATCGCAATTACATTTACGATCGGCGGGACATGGGCTCAAGGCGCCAGGCACTGGTATGTACAAATGATGGATTTAATTGAAGAGAGGCCGGAGGAGAGAAGAGAGAAGAGAGGTGATGATGAGAGCATATCATGGCATAATCGAAGCGGATAAGTAGAGTGTTGGGCGTGACACTGACTTGCTGCGGGCGACATACATAATTTGACGAGTTTGGTTGTGCTTGGATGGATTGGGATGTGGATGGACTGACCGAACGGTCCGCCGGAGCTGCCGTTATGCATTGAGGGAGATGTGGGGGAGGAGATCGGAGATGAATGGGAAGCAGAGATCTGAGATAACATAGATGAAAGCAGATCGGCGGGCGATGGACGGGGTTAAGGCTGGTTAAGAGTAAATGAAAAAAGAAAAAAAAGGTGGAAATAATGGATACAAGTAATAATATAGATAGTATTAAGTATGGATTTGGACAATATGATTCGCTCGGTTCGAAATGGAGGGCCGGATCGGCAATACGTTGGAGGTGTCCGAAACGCGATGCTATGTGGTAGCCTGTGGGGAGGACATGGAACTATGATAGCAATGAGAAGAGGGAGGACGAATATCATTATGTGGACAAAGTTTGGAGGAGAGGTGGCCAGCAGATGGAGGGAGATGACCCGATAAGGAAGGGAGGGCCCACGGGAGCGGATTAGATCAAGCAAGGTAAACTGGCTGTGACAGGATGTTGAAGTTGACGATAACCCATTTCTTTCGTGACGCTATTATTATGTCTGCTGAACTGGTGGCATGGTTCATACCCGATAGTGCTCCAGGTATCTGATTCTGTGGTCTGTCGGGCCGTGTGGGTGACCCAAGTAGGCAGGTCTGGCGTGCAAGAGCTCTGGGGCGGGACTAATCCTGGATGGGACGGTGTGAATGGTCCCCACAGTGGTAGACGGAGTGTTTTGAGAGGAAGCACGGCGTTACGTGGGCTTCGTTTGGAGGGGAGGGGATGTGCCTTGTCAGGCTTTGTTTTCTGTTCCTTGGGCTTCTTCTGGCAAGGATTGGTTTTCTGTTGTTGGATCTGCGATCGATCGACAGCTCCTCTTGAGGGTCTGCAAGTGGGACTCGGAGACTTGTTGGGATTTGCAAATTGGGCGACGACCGGTTTTAACTTTGCTCGCTTCCTTCTTCTTTTCTTCCTATTTTACCAGATTGCCAGGTGGTGAGCAGGGCACTGTGGATTCTTCCCTCCCTCAGAGTCAGAGCTCGTCCTGTCCTGAGATCTGGCGTCGTGAATTCGCGAGTCTGTTTCAGCCTCGATCACAGCCGTGCCAAGGTATGCAGAACGAGTACTTTGATTGGAAATCGACTCACATAAAATGTTTTGCCATCTCTCGTCTAGATTCTTTCGTCTTCATATCTGCCCCAAGGCACTACACCGGCCAAGCCCAGCCAGATCTATACAAATGCACTCCACCCAGAGACCCTCCCACTCCCACTCCCACTCCCTCTCCCAGACACACCTTCCCTTTTCTCCCTCCTACCCCACAACCCGCCGGAAGCGACCTTCCATGTCCTCCCCCGTGTCCCCCGTCAGCCCGACATACACCACTTTCTCTTCGGCGTCCCCGGTCTCGTCCAGCTCCAGCGCCTCCTTCCCCCGCGAGCACGACCAGAGCCCCGTCCCCGACCACCCCTTCGACGCCCTCGCCGCCATGGACCCCGTCTACGCGCCGTCGTCTGCCGTGCCCTTCTACGCTGCACAGGCCGACCTGCCGTACTCGGCCGACTTTGAGTACAACGTGATGAACTGGTCGCCCCAGGCCAAGAAGCAGCAGGTATCGCACCCCCTTCCGCTCCACCATCCGCAGAATCATTATAATCACCTTTACCGGCACCAGCCCGCCGTTTCGAACGACTCGGATCGTTTCAAGGCCATCTACATCCCTCCCCCCGTCCCTCCCCAACGCTCCCACCACCACTCCCCTCCCAGCACCATCCATTCCCCCGTTCCAAGTCACCCCATCCGTACATTCCAGCAGCAACAGCAACAGCACCATCATCACCACCACCACCAGAAACCACGGCAAGATCCCCCCGCAGACCCCATATTCGATGTCGACCTCGACGACTGGCATCCCCCTTCATTCCCATCCACACACTCCCAGTCTCACTCCGTGGCACTCGCACACGTCTATCAGTATCCCTCTGCCCCCTCTGCGCCCCCCCTGCCGAGGCACAGGCAGGACGATCTAACCGTCTTCACCGGCATGGGCAGCTACTCCTCTCCTGCCTCCCTGGGCCAGTCCCAGCCACCGTCTGCCATCCCAGGACAGCAGCCGCACATCTTTGACCTTTCTGCCCCAGTTGTCTCGCCGCCCGCCGCCACCATGAACAACCAAAATATTCTCATGTCTCCTCTCCAGCTTTCTCGCACTCAAAATGGCAGCATGGCTTACTATTCCCCCTCGGGCATTCCGCAGCAGCAGCAATATGATCAGTCGATCCAGCAGATGCAGCAGCAGCATGTCTACGCCACCGTGCATCCTGCTGAAATCTCCCCCGTCGACTCTTGTGGCTCGCCTCTGACGCCTTATGCTGATGGCCCCGATGCCCTCATCTCTGACCCCCGATATGTCTCTGAGCAGGACAACGAGCTCAAGGCAGCAATGGGTGCAGACATGGCCATGCACATGCAGAGTTGGGCTGGCGAGCGTCGCGCTTCTCTCGCTTCTGTGACTTCATCCTTCACCAATGATGAGGGCGATGCCGATGCAGAAGGAGAAGTCGACGAAGGCGATAATGTTTGGGCTGTCCAGGCATCGGCTCTCGGACTCGAGAACGGCGGCGGCTTGCACATTACAGCCGATGGCCAGATAATGGGTCACTGCGACGACGGAGGAAGCGAGGTACCTCTTCCTGACGGTTCTGAAAGTGATCTTCACAGCGGCGACAGCGAGGAGGACGCCGAGGATGATGGCAGCGGCGAGTTTGTCATGCGCTCTCGCAGGTCCGCCCTCACCATCTCTTCCTCCTTCCCCTCCGTGTTTTCCTACGGCGGTGAAGGACGGAACCTCAGACCACGTTCATCCCCGCGGTATTCCCCATATACCACCTATCCCTTATCAACCAACGGCTTCCACGACCAACACCAATATGCTTCTTCCTCCCATTCTTCCCAGAGTGTCTCTCGTTCCCGCCGTTATGCATCCGCGTCTTCGTCTTCTTCTCCCCGGACCATCGGAGGAGGAGGCAACAGTGGCTCTTCCACTTCCACCTCATCCACCCGCCGCCGTTCGCGTCCCATGACGTCCCTTCCCATGCCTGTGCCTATCCCCAATCTGACCAAAAAGTCTCGTGGACGTCATGTGCCTACCGCCTCGTCCATGGAGGATCTCCGCAATGCCGCTAGCGGCGCTGGCAGGAAAAAGCGGAAGGAAGGCGAGACCGCGAGGCCGCACGAGTGCCAGGTCGATGGCTGCGGCAAGGTCTTTGCTCGTGGTGAGCATCTCAAGAGACATGTGCGTAGTTTGCATACGAATGAGAAACGTGAGTTTTGTTTGGTTCTTTCTGATGATTTTTATTAATATTTTTTTTTGTTGTCTAGCGTTCAAGTGCAAGTATCCAGGCTGTGGCAAACGTTTCAGCCGCCATGATAATTTGGGCCAGCATCAGCGCGTTCATAAGGATTACATCCCACCCGAGGATGCTGACATGCCTGATTCGGAATCGGATTAATAGCCGTTTCCAATTATATGGGGTTTCCGTGCGGTTATGCGCACCTCAAGCTCGATTTTGAACCCTTCTTTCTCTTTCTCCCTTTTTGTTCGTTCTTTTTTCCATATATTTTTTGATATCATTATTGGTTTATCCTTTGGTTTCACGAGTAAAATAAAAGGACCTTTGACGATACCAGTACACGTCTTTTTTCTTGGATTTATGGTTCAAAATGTTTTCTGTCGTCGAGCTTCGGTTCGGGATCGTTTTCATGGGACTTTTTGCCTCTTATGACCTTCATGCTCAATTCACGCTCTTTTTTCACTTCATGTTTACCCTTATGCGTGGGCTAAAAGTTCGTTTTCGTTTTATTTTCATTCTGCTCATCCTTGTTGTTGCAATTTTTAGATCCACATGACCTGTATCTACTACATACCATCCGCGGATTCCGCCATTCTCCCTACATTATTGTGCACATAATCAGCGGACTTCTATACATACCAATTTCATTTTTTGTTTACTCCCGAAAAAGTGCTCTCTCTATTTTATGGTTTATTCATTCCCTTTAGTATAGCATACAATACGATACCTATCGGATTCCACTTAGAATCAGATACCCATTTAACCATACCTTATCGCCATGACCGCCGGTTAGCCTCGTGGGCAATCAGAGGACTCAGGTTCTATCTTTCTCGACTGGTGAGTTTATGGGACGAACATATACCGCTCGGCAAAGGGTAGGCGTGGAGCTTCTTTTCCCGTGACTCAATTTGTGCCTGGGGGGTCAATCTTTGGGTTTTGGTGTCGGTACCGAGTCTGCGGGGCAACTTGATGTCCAAAGTCAGAGATTTATTTAAACTTTCCCCCGATCTACATATGGCTTGTCAACAGGGAAAATCAATGACTTGTTGGAGATCAAGCAGGGTTGAGACTTATTCATGAGTGGCACACACATTGGACAACACCGGATAAGTTGTATTTACAAGGATCGTGCTATTTATCTACACCGTTCGCCGAGAGGCGCTAACATATATCCTACGGTTGACCGCGAAGCATGGGGAGCACTACCCACTGCGTATTTAGCTCGATATGGGCATGGGCTGCCTGCGCCGTCGTTTGAAATCAGCGGCGTGATCTTTTCCTTGTTCAGAAGAGGCGTCCGAGAGTCGCAGTGCTCCAATGATGCCGCCGCCACCGCCTTGGGCTTCATTTTGTACAAGGCAAGCGCAAGTACGCCACCGATAGTAGCGACTAGATAAGAAATCAAGAAGAGGGTTAGGATTTTAGGCAGGCGATGGGCTCGATGTGTTCAGAGCGGTTGATCCGGGGTTCCCTGTAGATGGGCAAGTATCGGCGTCCTGGTATTGATGGATCAACAAAGTGAACGTTCAATCCTTGTTGTGTGCGGACAAGAAAGACTCTTCGCGTCCGTCTGTTTCGTTGCGCCGACGAGAATTTTTCGGTCCTTTCCTCCGCGCCAGTGATCGTCGCCAGATCGTCGTTATCTCTAAGGGAGGTTTCATCTTAACTTAAACCCAAGAGTCGGAGATGCTTCATGTCTTGAAATCTTGAGAGAAATCGTGATGTCCCTTGGTAAATGGAGGAGATTTATCGGACATGCATGATGTACCGTCGCCTCGCTGCCTCCATCTTTCCTATGTTCCTGGAGGCTGAGAGGCTGACCAAGATAAATGGCGGGAATTTCAAATGTGGTCCATCACGGGATTATGTTGAGTAGGCGGAGCATCAAATGGAACGTGCTATGTTATGGGACTGTATCATCATCCATGTCATAGTCAGAGAAGCAGAAAAAGAAGCAGCAGAATAAGCATGGAAGGTCGTCGGTTTGCAACATCTTGGGATTATTGATATCCTTTCGGAGTAGGACATAAAACAACGATCGGAGAGAATCATTACTCCTGTTCGTACTAGAAACTCAGAGAGCTTGGGATAGTATAATGCAGGGGAAAGTAATATACAACGGGATTGCCTAGCAAATACAAGTGCGAGTAGCAACCTGATGTATGATCAGCAAGGGCAAATGCGCAGGAGTCAAGTTGTCGCTCACGGGTATGATTATAGACAGCGATGGTGAGAAGAGAAGATGAGGAAGAAGAGAAACAAGAGACATAAAGGAGTCCAATACAAGAAAACGCCGACGCAATCTGTCTCATGATGACGTTCAGGAATCGTCGGTCATGATTGCAAAGAACTCCTGCTCGTTAATTTCGCCATCTTGGTCAAGATCGAATTCGTCTATCATAGCTTGTCTAAAACACGTTACACCATTAGGAGCCTGCAATTTGACACAGGATACAACCACGTACAGTTCATCATCCTCCAGTCTGTCGCCTATCTCCTTTGCTACTCTCCGGAGGTTCTTAAGGCTGATCTTTCCGGTATTGTCATCGTCGAATAATTGAAAGGCGCGCCTGATCTCCTCCATTGGATCGCGTGCCAATATACGTTCGCTCACTATATTGAGTAATTAGACACCTAGAAGAACATAGGGCCGAATCAGCATGTCACGGTAAGGACGCGTACCACTTGCGACAATGATACGTGCCACCACACAATGAACATGCCACCAAGACACGTAATGACAACCATTCTACTCACTTATTTTTGCGAAATCCTCAAAATCCATTAGCCCATGCCCTGTCTTATCATGGTCCCTGAGTATCTTCAGGACCTCCGCCTTCTTCATATCGAACCCTAAGGCTCGCATCGCGACTTTCAGCTCATGGTAGTCAATGCAACCATCTTTGTCCGTATCGAACAGCTCGAATGCTTCCTTTATCTCTTGTTTCTGTTCATCCGTAAGCTCTGGTCGGGTGTGAGTTCGTCGTCTAGCCTTTTGAGCAGCAGAAGAGGTATACATGGTGGTGGTAGTAATGCTTGAAAAATCCTTGTCTGCCGTGTCACGCTTGTGAAAGGCGCGAAGCACGTGATATGTGACAATGTTGAAACCTCAATTAATGCCATGCGGCGGAACGCCGGAACCAGTGTCCCAAGTCCTTTGTTATTCACACTCTTGTACATATCAAGTACATATTCACAACATTCGCATTCACCGCAATATAACCTTTTACCATCTGGTTTCTCTTGGATATAAATCCTGATATAAAGGTATATGAAGCCTGGCAACACGTAGTTGCGATTAAGCATCCTTGGATAACCCTTTAACTGCCTATAATTAATCTATGGCGTACCGACGCCCGAGCTCAGTACGTACGCAGAGTTCTTTGATACCTGATCTTCCATCCTCTCTTGCAGGCTGCTAGCTCAAATTATGATACGTTTGACGACGATGCACTCGCTGAACTTATCGCGAACATGCCCGGTGCGAGGATATAAGTAGATGTCCGTATTTTCGAGATCTTATGACAACCTCATTAGATGAAGCGATCATTAATAATCCGGCGAGCCCAAGTCCTCAGGAGGCTCGCGCTTCAGGTCGTGAATCACCGGCAAAGAGCACCTTATCCTATCGTAGCAGCAGCACCTCACAATCTACATATTCAGTGTCATCTTCAGGTTCCAGCACTTCGACAGTCAAAGGCGATTCATCCAGAAGGTTCAATGTCTCCAAATCAAATTCATACCCTGTTGCGGAAGCTCGAAGTACTTATTTTTTTTGGTTCCGTATTGGAAGACGGCCTTAATTCTGCATACATAGGAAGCGGTAGATCGAGCCCGTCACCGTCCAAAGATTTTGAATTTGTTGTACCCCGTACTCCTTCCAAACTCAAAGGGCCTTATCGAGAACAAGGTGGGACTATTACTGAAAGCCAACGCTTCATACTGACCTTCAGATGATCTAGCGTCTCCATCTACCCCGCTGCGCTCGCAGGGACCTCTTCGTATCCCGACCACTCCTAAAACCCCTGCGACACCTTCGGCAATTCTTTCCCCTGCCCTCTCCTCCAAGATTCGAGATGCCTTCGAGGACCGTTTAACTCGTAAATGATTTTCATTGCTAGCATGACAGTTATTTCTGAACGTGATACTCCGCAGTCGGCTCTCCAACCCCCAATGGGCGAGGTCACGTATGTGAACAATTTTTTTTCGTTCCTGCACCTCATAACCTTTTGTGAACATATAGCCGGTTATGTACCCCACCGACTCGGATTCTGAGGAAGAGAAGGAAGGTAAGATTTCGTAGTATTATCTGAATTTACCCTTATTGATCTTCCTTGGATAGTGGAATCAATAGGTACGATGAAGACGTTTCTTTACAACTAGTTCTAACCCGGTTCCTCAGTTGCCGCTGATCATCCAAAACCACCGCTCAGGACCAATCCGCTCTCTCCGAGCAACTCGATGTCGTCCGTCAGCTCCGAAGATTCGTTTTGGTCAACAATGTCCAAGTCGACGTCAACGAGCTCAATATGGGACAGGCGCGACACGGATTTTCCATCGCCTGCTCCATCCCCCTCTAAACGGAGGAGGTTAGAGGTCCAGACAAATGCATTGCAGAAGCAGGGTAATAACGAGCTAGCTTCGCCACTCAAAACCCAGCGCTCGATACCCGTCGACGACGATGATCTGTTCGGACGGCCTTCAGCATCCGCCCCGAGGTTAGGTTCGAGTTACCAATCTGGAGCGATTTTCTCTCAGGGAACTTCAGCTGAGGAAGAGGACGAGGATGACCCCCCTTACTATACTGCTGACACTTCGGATAAATGTTATATACCTTCGAGGCTGAGGCCGCCTGCATTTGTCCCCCCCGAGGTCAAGGAGCTCACTATCGAGCCTGTTTCACTCGATAAAAAAATCATTGCACATTGTGATGAGACACAGAAGCTACTTGACGAGAAGCAAATCGCCTGGGGCGTCCAGTACGAACTAGCTCGCGGAATCACACACGGGCGCTGGACGTGGAAAGATGTACGGATGAATTTGCACCAACTCACCGGCACAAATGCCGAAGTTGCACACCGAGTATTTAGCGTGATGCGCGGTAGCAAAGCACCAAACGGCAGTACTTCTACTATCTCATTATGGTAAGTGTAAGGTCATATCAGTGAGGGGGGTCTTTTGATCATATACTGCCCTTTTAGGCGAGAGCTTGACCGTGAAGAGAAAGCAATCCTTGAGAATCGTTCCCGAGGGTTAGGTCTCATGGGACCATGGGAGGGACATTCGGATTGGCATGGTGGTCAAATCCAACAAATCGCGCGGTTGGTTAAAGATGGAGACTCATATAAGATTATTTTGGAGCGAATGGAATCCAAGCGTTCTTATAGGTTCGCCAGGTTTTACGGTTCGAGGCGGATCCTCCAGTTAAAAATCCCGGATGCAGTCGTGAATGAGAAATCTTTGAAAGAGTTTCTGCAGCATAAATTTGTGTTGTGTGGTCGTATCTTCGTGCCTTATCATGTCAAAGACGGCAAGCTCTACCTGGTGGAGATTAAGGATGACAAGTATAGGCAACCACAAGAATGGTGCGGTGATCTGCATCGCCTCTCTTTTGCCGACTTTTGTAATTGGCATAATCCTATTGTTTTGAATTTTGAACAGGTAGGAGCCTCATTTGCATCCACGTCTTGTTTAGTAATTCCATGTCTCTAGCCTCTTGCAAAGATGATTGCACGAAATGCGCTTGGTTTCTCAAATTCCGTTCCTGCACTAGAGTTTTCTGCGGAAAATATAATGTATGTAGGAGACATTTGTGAGTTTTTCCTTTGTTATATTTGTCTGCTGTTGCTTATTTCTAGATTCCACCTCTTATCGTGGTGGGAAGGCGGATGCTAAAGACATTATGACTGATGGAGCTGGCCTGATTAACAGAGCAGCTCTAAAAGTAATCTGCGGCAAGATGGGCTATACCTCGATGCCGGCGGCTGTTCAAGGACGAATTGCTGGCGCCAAAGGATTATTCTGCTTGCATCCCTTTGACTGTAATCCTGAGCCACGAATCTGGATACGTGACTCACAGCACAAGATCCATCTCCCCCAGCCTTTGAGTCAAAGGTCCCACAGGATTTTGGATTTGCTGTGTGTGTCTATGCCTTCCTCGTCAGTCTCACTGTCACAGCAGAGCATTCAAAATCTATCCCATAATGGAGTACCAGACGATCTCTTATTAACTTTGATGAAGGAGGGTATGTCGACGGCGTTCGCCTCTTTTCTTGAATGGGACCAACCATTCGCCATGGTCCATCTCTTGGATGCCATCAGCAAGAATGGACGTGTACAAGCATCACGATTTCAGCGGCTCACTGCTGGTGCCAGTCGTGCATTAGGATTCAGTCGAGCAGAATGGCGTCACGAGGATGTTGATTTCATCATGGAGGATGAAAGTATCGATGTCGACACTTCTAGCTTCACTGGTCGCATTGAAGAAAGCGGCAGTAGGTCATATGCTTTATCAAATGTACGGAGCTCAGAATAAAGTTCTCGATAGTGCCCTTCTCAATGAATGAGTTTGTTGTGGAGCTAATCCAAGCAGGCTTTCATCCCGCTCATAATACGGTATTAAGAGACAAGATCCAGTATATCATCAAGGCAGCAATAGATTCAGCCGTGGATAAGTGTCGAATTCCTCTGTCTTACTCGATTTCTGGCTTTATCATTCCAGGTAAGCAGCGCTTCTGGAACAACTTCATCTCCAATTAATATATCTCGTAGATCCTCTGGATGTGCTGGAAGAAGGCCAAATATTCTATTGCTCGTCACAGCAGCTGAGGGACCCCAAAACTGATCTTCTGTCTGGTCAAGTCCTGACTGGGGAAATCATTGTATGCACTTCATGAAGTTCGAAAAACCAGACTAACCACTCGTTCTACTAGGTCGGGAGGTATAATAACTATAAATGATAACAATGCACAATTTTTTATCCTTTTTTTCCACAGATATCCCCTTCGATTGCCATCGGATATGCAAAAGGTATGTCCCTCATCAATATCCGTGTATATACCCAATAACAAACATTAGGTTGTGGCGGTTGATGTTCCGGTCCTTCGTGAGTACATGGATGTTATAGTTGCCTCGACGAGAGGAAGCCATAGCTTGGCTAGCATGTTAGCTGGCGGAGGTGTGTCACTCTTTATCATTTACTTCATGGGCTAACCATCAGAATTAATACAGATCATGATGGAGGTAAGTATACGCTGGAGTCGCAAGTAAATAATACTTTGATCTTCATTCATAGACGAGCCTTTCTTAATATGGCACCCGGAGGTAGTGAAACATTTTAGTTCGAAGGAAGTTACACCACCCCCTTCCAACCTGAACGAATGTTTTGAAAGAGAAGTACAAACGGTGACACAGTTTTGCCAGAACGTGAAGGATATAAATTGTCAATATTTTGTCCAAGCAGGATACATATCTGCTCTTTTGCTTGGACTGACAGACTACAAAGTTGGAATTTATTCCAATTTTCATGAATGCGCTATTGAAATGCTGGGATATGATCACCCCGATACTATCCGATTGGCTTATACGTGAGCAGACTTGTATCATCCCCTGTTGGAGCAGCGCATTTTGACGCCCAGTCTTATAGTTTCAATACACTGCTTGATGCTAGTAAAACTGGACATACATTGAAGTCGAACATTTATAAAAGTGACAGCAAGAGATTCGCACCCCCTAAAGTGCAGAATGAAGATACGATTCTCTTCCGAATTCGGCAGTCGGCCGAAAAGACTCGCAACGAACTTCAATGTCGCTTGTCAAATTTAAAACAGCAATCCTCAACTGATGACGATAAGGACATTAAGAAACCATACGACACCTTTATGGATTTGGCTCGGAGTGCTTCGGATATCCATAAATTCGAAGGCTTTTACAACGAAATCGGACTCATTAAGCAGAGAGTGAATGCTGCCTTTGAATTGTATACAAAAGGTTGCGCGGCGACGTCAAAGACTAATGGCATAGCTCCTGCAACTCCGTTGAAGAAAAAAGTCAAGCAGTCCAAAAAGTCCGACGATTTTATGATTGCTGCTGCACGGGAGTTCAATGCCGAAATCCACGGCATCACCCTCATCACCAACGTAAAGGAACTGAAGGCTTCATATGCTTACCACCTTAGTCGCTCGTTCGCATTTACTGTAGCATTCAATGAGCTTTGTGCAATCAAAGCACGATGCTCGCCTGGAGGGATGGTTGCCTCCTGCCGAATCTTCGACGAGCTAAAGACCATTTCAAGTTCATCACTTCGCGCGTTGGCTAAAAGCAGCGATGATAATAATTGGTAACATTTGCTCTTTTTACAACATTTCGTTTCTTCAGTGAAGCTTTCTTGTTTTCGTTTTGATTTCTTAACTGTACTGTATTTTGGTACGTTATTTCGCATACCAATCATACGTCTTGCCCTTGTTTTCGTGTTTTCTGGCTCGTGGACAAGCCCACTGGGCTACAGTCTGACTTTTATCAAGCCACCGCAAAGCAAATCCGTGTGATCTTCCCGCACCTA
The DNA here is from genome assembly GCA_025738555.1 of Cyathus striatus. Lineage (NCBI taxonomy): Eukaryota > Fungi > Basidiomycota > Agaricomycetes > Agaricales > Nidulariaceae > Cyathus > Cyathus striatus. The sequence goes on along the minus strand of JAOVFP010000015.1, from coordinate 1,733,283 downwards.
GAACATCCTTGGTAGCATTCATGGCTTCTCTAGTACTTGGAACCTCCGAAGTCTGCCATTTGAAATTCTCATCCCACCAAGAGAAGAGCTCTGAACAATAGGAAACATAAACTTTCAAATTTCCGAGGAATGAATCTGAAAACCACATGCCGAATTCTGGGGTACCGGTGGATGTTAGTATCAGTAGCGGTAATGGCTCATCCTTAAGCTGCTGTAATAAAGGTACTCAGCTAATTTCGTGCAAGTATGTCTTGATGGGCTTGTCCTGCTCTCAATTCACGCGCTCTTCGTGTTTACCTACAGTCTTCAACAGTATCTGTCTTCGAACTGATTTCATACTTTAGAAGTTCAGTGATGGTTGTCAGCGCCATTCTCCGAGGACATCTTGATTCACGTTAAGCACGAGCTCAGTGCCACCAAATGACGGCGCCACTGCTTTCTACGCTGCGACGGTGAGTAGCTATCACCGTCTTTCTGTAACGTCGTAAGGAATTTATATTAATCGAAAGCACGCTCCACAGTTATTACAACCTGCTATAATGGAAACGACGAACGATTCATTACCCCACCAACGCGCGTCACTGACTTTCAATCCTAATCTTATGGCCTCAGCCACAGTGACAAGACATAAGGAAGAGTTCATCCATTAAAACACAAGATATAGCATGCGCATATATATGCCGTTAGCAGAGGCATGAGCCACACGGCGTCATGCTTCGATGGTCACGCATTCAACAGTTCGAAGGCTGCGATTTTCATATTCCACTTGCTTCCCGAAGCTGGGAGGAAAATAGGCTAGGCAAAGGACGACGCCACGCAAGGGGCGCAGTGTCGTAGGCAGCAACGATTACGAAAGGAAGGAAGTAAAAAGTCAACCAATTTCACTGTGAGATACCCTTACGAGCGGTGTATTTAAGCTTTTCATTCCCAGGAATGGGGACTTATGAGATCATCTGGGGGAAAAATTGGGCAAGCTTATTTTGTGCGGCGAGTGGGATGGATGGACAGGATAGAAAAGTGCCGGGGACCTTCTTTCCCCCCCGCTCTTCCGGGCCTGGTCTTGAGGACATGGACTGTCTTCCCGCGCGCGCAGGGCGAGATATTGCGTACGTGAACCACCCAAGGGTATCCACTCCCGTCGTAATGAAGCCAATCGACGAGTGAACTTCATGAGCGGAGTACCACAGCGCCATTCAATGAATTTCTGGAACAGATAAAAAGGCGACATAGTAAACCCAACAATGCGAAGTCGCGATGCGTCACCTGCACTCCTCACCTGTCCCCAGTGCATGCATGGAAAATACCGCTACTTGCAGTTCGCCAATCATCGGGATAGGCAATCTATATGAGATTCAGATCCACTGTGTGTATCTCAGTAATGACCTCCTCAGGGTTCTTCAACTTTGTCTCGTTCATTATTAGAAAAGCTACGATAAGTTCGGAGGATGTACAAGGCACACACACACTGGATCTCCCCTCTCTCTCTTGAAGCGACGCGACGCTACACTCTGCAGATAATTGATCGTACACATTGGGCCTCACAACGGACGTGCGCCTGAGCTACACTGCTCCCTCACGTCCTGGCGACGTCACATTACATTAAGACATACCCTCTCCTGCGCCATCTCACTCCATGGCGCCGCCTTCCCCCTCTGTTGCCGCAATGTCTATCGTTCTGGAATAACGCCACTTTGAGGTTCGAGTGGCGACCTGTCCCAACCATCGAGTATGAGAACCTCATAAAAGAAATACCACATGGAAAAGACAAAAGACACTCACAGTCCAGGGGCCGCCCACAATCATCGGCTACACGAAATCGCGCACGACGGACTTGGACCACGAGTAAAGATCGCCCATGAGCGTGATTCGACTGACTTCAGTATCCTGGGAAGCTAAGATATCCTCGTAGCTGGTGCTTCGAATGCGAGATAATTTCATATAACCTTCGCTGTTCCGAGGGGATAGGTTCTCCTGGTCCGAGATGGCTTTATTGTTCCCAGGAACCAGATAGCTTTTCGACTCTGTAGAGGAACTGGGGGCCAGTTGAACGTCATCCAACGCTAACGCTAACGTTGCTTCCCGCGCCTTGGTGGCTTTCCCAGCGTCCCCAGCGTCCGCCTCCGCGGTGTAGGTCCTAAAGCGTGCCATAGTCCAATCACACGTAATTTCCGCTGCGCCCAACAGCAATAATAGCAGTCCCACAGCGAATAGTACGAGAGCTTTTATGCATTTGACTGCGATGAGGATCAGAAGGAAGACGGGGGAGAGGAGTAAAAGAAGGAGATTGTTGTTCATGGATGTGTATTGTGCGTAGAGGTCGTTGTGAATACGAGATCTATCGATGGAAGTGCGGGTTGGGATTGGGCGCATGGTTAGGAAGAATATGAATGAATGCACGAGCTGGGCGATGTAGAATACCGAAGGGATGTATGCTGCGTGCAGTACTGTGTTCTTCCATGCTTCTGTTTGAGGGAACGGAGTAAGTGTAGCGAGGGTGTCGACTGTTATGGCTGGAGAGAGAACGTCGGTACTCAGTCGATGGACTCCGTTGGATTAGGATGTGCTCACCATGCGGAATTACAAGCGCGAGAAGTTTAAGATGCTCGCATATTAGGAAGTGTCCTGAATCTATAGGCACATAGGGAGCTAGAAGTGGATCTACAAAAATTGAAGCGGTAGCTAGGTGTTGTAGCGGCGCAGAGTCCGGGAAGAGGAATAAGAGAGACGGAAAGAGGAGGAGAAAGGATGAAGGGATTGAGGTTAAGATGGTGCATAGCCTAGTGGGTTTCTTATTCTTCGTCGCATTGTTTTTGGTCTGGGACGAGGTCTTGGAGGTGGATAAGGTAGATGATGGCAGGAGACGGGTGTGCCAAGGTTCCTTGGGACGGACGAGTGCAGATAGAGCAATTTTGTATTTCTCGCTTTGGTTGGAGTCGACGAGGACAAACTGCTCTGGTCCTTTTGGCACCTTTACCTTTTCATTGAACCAGGGGATGTACATGGTCCTGGACGACGCGTGTGCCACCGAATCCGACCATTCCGAGCATGAATTGAATATGTGCAAGACGTTTGAATTGATTACGATGCAATGATCGTGGATATGAAAGTCGGTGACCCGGCGTAGAGTGTGTTATCTATGATTTATTTTGAGACACGGAATGGAATCGCGGCATATGGAAATTCAGACGCGCTGTCCAAACACGGCTAACATAGCAGCGACGGAACGGGCGGGATCCGGGACATGTGATAAGGCCACGCCAATCCTTGCCAATTCCGAACGGTGATGTCGTCGGGTTCGGGCTCTCGGAAGCGGACCTGACGGAGAGCCGAAACAGCACTCCACGCATTTCACGTACTCCCTCCCCCACACTTATAAATGGCAGACTCTTCCCATATCTCCAACCTCTTATCTCAACGATACCTGCCTCCTCTCCTTTTCTTCCTACTACCAACATCATGGTCGACGGCGTAAAGATTCACACTAAAGTCGCTCCCAAGGCTCAGGCCGAGCTCTTCACTGAAGGCGCGCTCAAGTTCCTCGCTGCGCTGCATAGGACATTCGAGGCGACCCGCCAGTCGCTGCTCATTGCTCGCGAGGATGCACAGAGACGATACGACTCTGGTGTCCAGCTTGACTTTATTCCGGAGACGGCTAACATTCGCGCTGAGCCATCATGGCACTGCGCACCCCCTGCTCCTGGCCTCGAAGATCGTCGAGTGGAGATCACAGGCCCCACAGACCGCAAGATGGTTATCAACGCGTTGAATAGTGGTGCAAAGACGTTCATGGCTGATTTTGAGGGTGAGTTGTGTTATCGTGTTGCATTTGGCGAGGTCCTTATCCCCCTTGATAGACTCCAGCTCCCCCACATTCTCCAACATGATCAACGGGCAAGTAAACCTGCGCGACGCTGTACGTCGCCAAATTGACTTTGAAGTCAATGGAAAGAAGTACAAACTCTCCGAGAACCCAGCTACCCTTATCGTCCGGTACGTTTTCTTTCCATCCTCTTTCCTGTATCCATACTAACCCATATCCAGTGCACGAGGATGGCACCTCGACGAACCCCGCCTCACAATCGACAACGTCCCCATCTCCGGCTCCATCTTCGACTTTGCCCTCTTCTTCTACCACAACGCAGCCGAGCTCGTCAAGCGCGGTAGCGGACCCTACTTCTACCTTCCCAAAATGGAATCATACCTCGAAGCACGGCTCTGGAACGATATCTTTGTCTTCTCGCAGAGCTATATTGGCATGCCCCAAGGAACGATTCGGGGGACAGTGTTGATTGAGACGCTGCCTGCTGCGTTCCAAATGGAGGAGATTCTGTTTGAGCTGAGGAACCATTCGAGTGGGCTGAATTGCGGAAGATGGGATTATATTTTCAGCTTTATCAAGAAGAGGAGAGCAGATCGGGGGGCGGTGTTACCTGATAGGAAGGATGTGACGATGACGGTTGGGTTTATGGATGCCTATGTGCGGTTGCTCATTCATACGTGCCACAAGTGCGTCATTCTTCTCCCGTTCTCTCCTATTTGTACTGATAGATATGGTAGGCGCAAGGTGGCAGCAATGGGTGGTATGTCGGCAGCCATTCCCATCAAGGACGATCCTAAGGCCAACCAAATTGCAATGGACAAAGTGCGCGCTGACAAGCTTCGTGAAGTGACTGCTGGGCACGACGGTACATGGATCGCGCACCCCCTTATCAACCCCATCGCGCGTGAGATATTCGACAAACACATGCTCGGTCCTAACCAGGTTCGTGTCTTTCATGTCTCTTCCCTTCCACTAAGCTGACATCAGGATAGTACTACAACCTCCGTCAAGACGTCAAAGTCGCCGCCTCGGACCTCCTCAACCCCACCGTCCCAGGCAAAATCACACATGCAGGAATCCTAGAGAACATCGACTGCTGCCTGGCATACGTCTCAGCCTGGGTAGGCGGGAACGGCTGCATTCCGCTCAACTACCTCATGGAAGACGCTGCCACCGCGGAAATCACTCGCGTTCAACTATGGCAGTGGGTGCACTATAACTTGAGAGCGGAGGACGGACAGCCAATCACTGCTGATTTTGTTGATAAGCTGATTTTGGAGAGGAAGGACGGGGTAAAGAAGCTGGTTGCTGGTGTGAAGGAGGAGAATGTGGCTATTGCTGTTGATTATTTGAGGGGGCAGATTAGGAAGGACTGGCCGAGTGAGTTTTTGACGAGCGATTTGATGGGGTATCTGGCTGTTGCAGATGGGGTTGAGCCTGAGTTCCAGAGGGCGGCACTATAGTTGCCTCGATTATGGGTTTGGGATCTTTGGGTTGGTGGATTTTGTACTTGTATCGATGGCATATTTGTATGTAGCACATTTTAGTAGTAATCGTTTTGAATCGTTTGAGAACATTGTTGGAATGAAAGTGAGAGGGAGCGGGACGGGATGAGAACGGGATGAACTTGTCGGAGGCTTTTGGAAAATAGGCGTCAACAAAATACCATCTCAAGTTACTTCTACGGAGTTAACGGCGTTAGCCAAACGAACGCGCGAGTAACTAGTTTGGAGTCCCTCCCTTTTCCCCCTCTTTCAATGACATTTTTTGACCAAGCCTCACATTTCATCATAAATGGGGGAGATTTCGTAGATAATAGCAGTAGGGTGGTTAACTTGAATAGTAGGGTGGACGGTATTTGAGTTTCACTATACTGGTTATTTTCGACGTAATACTGAAGCAGTAAACCAGGAATGAAATATCTTTCTGAATTAACTGCGCCTGGTGCATCCTACGAGTCGGGGGATCAGTACGATGCCCCAAAATGTCATCCGATGACACGCACAAAGCTCCTCAACGATATACACGTATGGATTGAACTTCCTCGTAAAGAAACGGGAATATTGTTTCTGTAAGGACCCGCAGGCGCTGGAAAGTCTTGCGTAGCACGGTCTGTCTGCCAGAAAGCTGTTTCAGATGGAGTCCTCGGTGCCAGTTCCTTCTTTTCGAAGAAAGTATCCGATAGAAATAATGCAAAGAAGCTCTTCACGACTATAGCGTATCAACTTGCGCAAGTGAACAATGAACTAAAACAGCGTATTGTGGACGTGATGGAGCAGAATCATAAAATCGGTGATATGCCCATAGAGCAGCAATTTGACAAGCTTATCCTCAGACCCTGTGTGTCTGACTCTGTAGAACGACGCCTACGCCTAGCTCAGAAAGCTATAGTGATTGATGGATTGGATGAATGCAAAGACCATACCCAACAAATATCAATCTTGGAATTACTAGCAAAGGCTGTGCGCTACAAGAAATTCCCTCTGGGATTCTTTATCACAAGTCGACCTGAACACCATCTGCAAGAAATATTCAACACGAAATGTATTATTTTTGCAACCCATTTCATCACTTTGGGTCAGATATCAGAAATGTCCCAGGATATTCGAACGTATTTGGAGAGTGGATTTTCCGGCATTTTAAACAATCCTCGGTTTAGAATGAGTTTCATGTCAGTTCCGCGTCCATGGCCACCCTTAGATTGTATAGACAAACTGGTTCAACGATCCTCCGGGCAGTTTATCTATCCGGCAACAGTTCTGAAGTTTGTATCCAGTCCTAATCATAATCCTGCTTCACAACTCGAAATTGTGCTTGGTATTCGGGATAGCGGCAAATCTGCTCCCTTTGAGGATCTTGATCTCCTATATTATGAAATTCTATCCACGGTAGAGGATTCCGAAAAAACAATGAAGGTTCTGCGGTGTATACTTGCCATAAAGGCTGTCAACCAAACATTATTAACTGATCCCGAATCTTTAAATCACGTCATACTTTCGACGGCTGTGAGCAAGGCGGTAACTCACAATCAACATAGGATGCTCCTTGTTATAGAACAATTACTGAATCTTCCACAAGGCGAAGCTTACTTTGCATTAAACCAGTTACATTCTCTCATCTCACTCAATGTCGGCTCTGTTTCCTTTAGACGTAATTTGGAGATAGAATTTCACCATAAATCCTTCCATGATTTTCTTTTCAACAAAACACGATCAAAACGGTTTTATGTGGACATTGAAGTAACTCATTTGGAGGTAGCCCAGCTGAGTTTAAAGTTCATGGATAGTCCAACGTATAGAACAGTCGAACAGCATAGTATGTGAAAAATAACTTATATGACGTGGGCTCATTTGACTCTGTAGCTGGTTGGCTTTATGCCTGTTTTCTGTGGGAGCGACACCTTTTTTATAGTGATACGCGGGTTATGGGCTTACACCCTTTTGGTTTTGCTTTGAAGAGGTTTTTCTCTGGAACCTCGAATTATTTAAATTTGATGGATCTCGAACTGGCCTTGGAGGGTCTCGGACTCAACCATATTTCGCTGTCAGCCGAAGACATACAAGCCATCAAAGGCCTTATGAATTACGGTTCACTGTCGAGAGATGAACTTGATGGAATGTTCTTCAAAATATGGCTAAATTTAAGGGTATGTCGCTAAACTACTTTACAATACACTAGGAAATCACTTATGATAACCTTCCTTCAATAATAATAGAGTCAAAATGTTGACCTTGAATGCCTTTGGATTCCATTGCTATTTCCGATATGGTTTAGTTCCCTTCAGTCATACAGGCATGATTGGATAAGAAATTTGATAATAATTTACGCTATCTTTTCAGGTATCTGCATTGAAGTGAAGTTTATACCCCAGCTGCTGGTGAATGTGTTGCAACACAGTGTTGCGGAAAGGGTGTACCCGAAGAATCAAGTTTTATCCCAATATTCCTCTCTAAACTTAATATTTAAGAAATTTACTCCAGAATTACTGCGGTTCCTCTCCAGCAGCCAATACTCAGGCTTTTTCCATTGCACACTAGATGATTACTCCAACGTATATGCATCTCATATAATTCCTCAACGAATGCCTAGGTATGGGTCTACTGATCCGAGTGTTGCTTGTGAGATTTCTGCTGATACATCATTTCCGGGCTCCGGATTTAAGGTTTATGAGAACGTGGGTTGCTACCTTGGAATATATGAACCCACCTCCAACTCCAGCGCTACTGAAAAGTCTACTATCTGCTGCTTTGGATTACTATGATAATGCATCTTTGAATCAGGAACTTACGTACTTCGAAGAACGAATATTATTAGGTTGGTTGAAGGTATCCTTTCAATCCATATAACCCACACTCGTTTTATTCTAATAAGATTGCTCATAGAAACTGCCACATTCTCCCCGGGATGTTGTAGATGCATGGAAGCGGGCATTTGAAAAAGCACAACGGACGAGAGAAGTTAGTCATTTCTGGAGGGAGTTATAACTTATGAGCCCTCCAAGACCAACCTGGATCTAAAAAAGAAGCCCGCCGCTGCTCCCTTTTCCAGCGACACTTCTCTCTTCGAGTCTGCCACCGAGAACTTCGTGTATCAGTTGGGTATCAGTGCGTACCTCTTAAAATATACTTTTCTGCTCTTTTTGACTGAACAACACAAAATTTAGGACAGATTTCAGTTATACCTCTATATATCCGATTTTTCTCTACAATATATAATAAGGAAGCTATTATAGATGTAAACATTTTGTAAATATGTCGTTGAAAAGTGTGGAAGAATGACAGGAAGTTAGAGGGTGCATTCACAAATATTATTTGTATGTCAATTGTACAGTAACGGCACGACAAAGGATGTTCGTCCAACATTGGGAATATAGGTATAACACCGCAGTGCTACAGGTGGTCACTGGTCCATGAGGCTTTGAGGCTTTGAAGTCAGAACTTGAAGAAGAGTGAATGCGAATGTGAATGTTCAATAAATTGATAAACTGCAAGCGAATAGCTGATAGATAACTTGAAAAAGAAAAGAAAAGTCGAGAAATCTCAACTACACAACATAGAAACCCAATGGAACTCCTGCTGGACCAGGAGTTAGGCTTTGGGCAATCAAAGTTGGACGGGTAAGGGGATTTGGAGCTGGAAATTTACTTAACTTATCAGTTATGGCCAATTTCGACGGCTCAAAGTTCGGTGAACGCGTGACGTAGGTATGCACTCTAGTCTATAACCTGTTTACACTAAAATAACCCCCATGTCAATACCTAGTACTAGCAAGATCAAAAGTCCTTTCATAACAATATCTGTCAGAGTCACATTCACATAGATCTCCATTGGCGCTCTTCCAGTTGAACACCAAGCTCAGCAGTGAGGTTCTCGAGTTTTACCCACACGGAGCAATTGGTATGAAGAATCTATTACTCAAGCGTGGTTCTTGAGAGAGTACTTATATCATCTTTGAGATCCAGGAGCCACTTGCTATAAGTATCCTGAGCTCATTGCATAGCAGGGTATTTGGCGTAGCCGTATTCCGAGTGGACAACCATGACATGCACAGCACCGAAATTCCCAAGCAGTGCATTGAGGTCGACGAGGAGTTGAGAGATCGAACCTCCAGCTACGCGAGACACTCGTCTCAGGAGACTGAACTTTGTTGATCTTGCATAGGTAGGCTTTCGAATCGACTGTTTACGCTATGGTGAGATGACGAGGTGAAAGGTTTAGACACTAAACTTTCCACAGACCTGCATCGAGATTTCAAGGAACAGCGCTTGCTTCGGATGGACAAGGATAGACCTAGCAAGACGCAGACTCGATACCGTGCTGTGTATAGTCAGAGATCGACAACCTGCATGCTGGTAATTCCATAAAGCTTGTAGATCAACAGCATATGCTGTAGACTACGAATGAAGCTCAAGCATTCGTTTATGAAGATTGGGGACCAGATCGACATTGATCTTTCTGTAGGAAAACTGTCAGCTGAGAGCGTGCATTTTTATGACCAATGGGAGTACAAACGTGCGGTCAGCGCGTGACTCTGTCATACGACGTAGACTCAGAGCAGTGCAACACGAATGGTGTGTGTCGAGCATCTTCAGACTAGAGAACAGCTTGTGTTCATTTCCTCGTCGAAGGTGGAGGTGTATTCTTAGCTCGTCAGGAGCGAGGGCATCTGGTCCCTGGATTCTAGTTCTGGAATACATCCTTAAGTCCTAGCAAGACGGACAGACCGGAAGGGGAAACATCCCGACGGGAGAGCTGGGCTATATATGGGACAGGAAGGGTCCTGCTCATAGAAGTGGCCGGGAAGTTACAGGGCGCTTTGAGTGGGGATCACCAATCCCTATATGGTGTTTAGCGTGACGTCACACAGTGTCACCAAAAGTGACGAAAATCTTGACCCAGAATAAAACTGATGCAGGGAAGTGAAATTCTGAGTGTTTTTCTTCATTATTTCTGCGTAATAATAATATTTCATCTATTCTAAGTGTTGAAATATATATACTATGTCGAAATTATAAACATAAATGCTTAAATACATCTTCCTTTCTTGTCACAACTTTGTCACAGTTGCTGAATTGAAGAATTAAAGAGATATTTTACTATATCTGGTTAAATTATTTTTATAATCATAAACAATAGTTCAAATGTAGTATGATAAAGCTTATTTTATGAATTTCTGCCAAGTTATCACTTGGAGGTAGTGTTTAAGTGGTGTATGTGCGGTATTTCCAAGTGTACTGTGCTAATTTCCCACGCTCTTTGACACAGCGAAATTGCAACTTCAATTGCTTTATGGAAACTTATTATTTTGATTAGTGATAGTGACATAAAGTGCTCAGCTACAACATATTAACAACAATATTGAGTCAGAATAATTATTATGAAGAGAATAGCTATCTAATGGTGGTCCACAGTGCAACTTGAGTGTATGTTATACTAGTTTCTCACGCTATTTAGGAGGGCAAAACTTGTATCTACGGCCACTCATCAGAATTTCACTTTCACAGCTAGCTTTAATGACAAAAAGTACTCATATTTAGTATTAGAATAGAACTGTTGAGCCTGAATTTTTATTTTTTGACTTTTACCTGTTGATCTTGTGTGTTACCTTGCATGATTGACTGGTTAAAGAAGGTTTCTTAAAATTCTGGCTCAACAGTTTTGTTCCTTCTGTTAAATTATATAACTTTTGTCATTAATATTAGTGGATAAAGTGACAATTTGAAGACTAGGCACAATATTACTGATTTGATGCAGATTTTGGCAGAGGTTGGACTATTATGCAAATTTAAATTTATGTATTAGACTACTAAAAATATAATTATATCAGATTAAATATACTACTCAATTACATATCATGCAAGTTGTTTTAAAGTGATTGAGTATCTGTAGGAAAAGATATTTCACTGAGTCCATGTAAAATGGGCATGCATCACTGTCACACTGGTGTGACATGCCAAATTAGTGACCCCCACTTGAAACTGCGGCCATGCAACAGGAACTCAATTTTACAACTTGTGTTAGTGACAAAATATGATCAGTTCTATTAGAAGAATAAAACTGTTGAGCCCAAATTTTTAATTTGTAATTGTTACCCCAAAATAATGACAGATGATATACCAGATATCATGGTCAGAGATTATTTTTCAAAATTCTGGCTCAACAACATTGTTATATTGCCTTTACTGTATAATATTTGTTATTGAAGAAAGTCAGAATATTGCGATTCTGAGAGCTGGGGATAGAAATACTGATTTGATGCCTATTTTTGGCAGAGAGATTGCATTAACTTGCAATTTTATAATGATAAAACCAAATACATATATATAAATTCAGTAATATTAATGATACTATTCAACCATATATAATGCAAGTTATTTTAAGGTAATCAGAGGCTTGTACTAAATTGTAGCTTGAGATATTCGACTGGGTTAATGGAAAAGGGTGTGTGACGGCTGTCACGCTAGTGTGACATGCGTGATTGGTGACCCCCACTTTGAGGGCGGTGGTGTCGGGAAGCATAGGGTGCATACATGCAAGTGGAATAAAAGGGCGTGGACGACAATCTCCACGATATTTAGCTGATGTCCTAAGGACTCGGGATTTGGGGGGTCGTTGGGCGATCTGAATCTGTGTACCTGGGCCAGTTCCAGTGGAATGTAGTCTCGAGTCTCGAGCGAACGGGGTACGCACCGTAATACCGAATGTATGAGAACGATGATTATCCGTTACGGTCAGGCCAGTACTGCGGCTGCAGTTCATTGACATTGATAATTTCGATAAATGATTGTGAAACAGCATTCTATGTGCTACAGACAATGGGTTGACAATGATTACAAGCGTAGAGCCATATTTAGCAAACATTGAGGATGATTGTCATGGACAGGATACTTAAGAGAGAGGATAGCAAGCGTGAGAAATAACAAATCGGGTCTACACCGTCAAATTTGCAGCATTGAACATACATCAGCGTCTCTCCATGGCCAGCTCAGTCACCTGAGTACATCCCACCATGCCACCATCTATCGACCTCTCCATTCCCTCGTCCCCCGCCTCAGACACAGACACTATACCTCCCTCCACCCCCTCCGCAGACACCTCCCCCAGCCCCACCCTCGTCGACAACGACAACGACTTTCTCGTCCCTGAACCAGACCTCGAAGACACCGAGAAAAAGAAGAAGAAAAAGAAAAAGAGCAAGAAGAAGTCCAAGGCTGCTCAGGGAAAGGCCGCTGCCAAGGAGGAGGAGAGACCGCAGGTTCTGTGCATTAGTCGGAACAAGCACTGGCGGTATATCAGTTCTTATCATGTTCGTTGCTTTCTCTCTCTGCTGCAATCTCACTCATGCACTTGACTCTAGGGACCCTGGCTGCAACTCCCACTTGAACTCCTCGAGTCTCTCTTGGTCCTAAATCTAGACCCCACAACGCTTTCAGCCCCGGACCCTTCGTCCTTCCCCGCCCCCCTCAGTCCAAATGGGAACAGCAACAACAACACGCTCCGCCTCCCACCACCCACACCAAATCGCTTGCACCCACACTTGCAGGAGCTGCCACCCCCCTTCCCACCACCCAAGCCCGGCAAAGCAACCCCGCCTCCAATCGACCCAGGGGTCTTCCGCTCCGTCACACAAATCCGTCGATTGATAGATGAAGCATCCGAGCTCAGCGTGCGCGCCTCGTCTGGACTCTCTTCATCCGATCTCTCTTCCCTTTCGCCTACCTTATCCCACTTCCCCAATGGTGGAGGAGGCGGGGGAGGACGGAGCGTAGCAATGTCCGCCATGAGAATCCACCGTCTTCGTGCACTCGCCGTTCAAAAACTCGCACAAGCATACAAGCTCGACGAAATCGCCAGCAGCGTGATGGTCATGCAAGGCGGAAGCGTCTTCGACGACCTTGCCGAACGCGTGCTCAAAGTAGACCCTGGAGACCCTGATGCGAAATACGTCCACTTCTTCCATGAAAAGATTCCCTCTCGCCAGCTGGCCGAGAGCACGAGTACGGGTGTGCTGGATGACCTTATTCTGCGCTATCCGCAACGGTTGGAGTATTTCCGCACGAGAGGGATTGTGCATTGTTTCCGGGATGAGTATGCTTCTGCCACCAGGGACTTTACGCATGCGATCAAGGAAGCAAGGGCGGCGAGAAGACATAGGGTGATGCTGAGTGATCGCGAGAAGGAGAGGCATGATGCTCCCACTAGGAGAAAGCGCAAGGGGGGAAAGACGAATGGGCAGGCTCCGCCTGATGGGACTGCTGCGCTGAACGATGAAGACGATCCGCTCCAGTTGCATCCTTCTGTGCTTCCTGACGCCCCGGACCCCATCGAACCCCAATTGTACTTTCTCCGCGGAGCAGCCCATCTGCAACATGCGATACACCTCACTGAGAATGCGCTAAGCACATTCACTTATCCACAAACCACGCTCCTGTCCGACGTGCGGAGCTACCGCTCTTCCCTATGTGCCATCCGCGAACAGGTGAATGGGTTGATCAAAAAGAGTTTGAGGGACCACGAAAAGTTCCTCTCTCACTTCGACTCGCTCGATAGTCCGGGGAGTATCCCAGAAGGGGATCTAAGCTTCCAAATCTCGTATGCTTTTCTTCTCAGTGAAAGTGGTCGTCCGGGACACTCGAATTACCCGCCTACCTCGCGGCCACCCAGTCAATCTGCGTCCCCGGCGACGTTCACCACGTATCACCCTCTCCTCGTCGAATCTCATTACAGTATATTGCTATGTTATTTGCTTCTTGCGGATTTTAGGACTCTATTGGAGCGGTTTAAGCACGCGGCGGGGATAGTGGATGGGTTGGAGGGGTACCCTGTGTTCCTCCCGCCCCGATCAATGGCGCAGGCGGAGTTTGTCGAGGTCCTTGAGAGGCTTGCGGGTGGATGGGGAGAGGGTGTTCGGCCGCATAGTTTGAGTGGGGCGGGAGGAGGAGCGAGGGGAAAGGGCAGGTTAGCTATTGAACCTCCTCCTGTTTCTCCACCTCCGATTTCCGCTTCGACCTCTTCGGGATCCGCAGACGAACCGTGCTGTTCCTCCTCGTCGTCCTCGTCTTCAACGAAGCCTTTAAGAGCTGATGCGGCGGATGCTTTGGATTGTGCGAGGATTTTGCTTGCGCCTGTTGTGAAACGCCAGGCAGAGCGCACGTCTTCTTCCGATGGGGGGATGGGTGTTAATGGAAACATGAATGGATTTATGGGAGGAGGAGCGGGGGGGAAGTTGAAGCCTGCCCCGATTAATATTCCACTTCATGGGCCACGGGTGGAGGTTATCCTTGCGTGGCTTGGGGGTGTGCATTTACCTGAAGTCGAGGGATGCGTTTAGGAAATCGTTACTATGCAGCCTATACACTGGTGGATGGTTTTATTGGTATTTTTAAGTACAAACTATGCTACTTGGGTGGAAGAGTTTTATTTATTCATTTTCTATTTCTACTTTCCTTGGTTATTTATTTTCTATCGACGTATGTCAAACACAAATTTAGTGGGTCTCAGTTGAATTGAGTGGGGCCGATTGAATTGATGTGTGTCTTATAAGATCGAGCTAGATACGCAATGCCTCTTACCATCTTATATATGCCTCATAAACGCAAATCCAAAGCCATCGCACAAGCTACCCGCCTCCCCAGAATGCAGGCTCTGCAAAACGCAAATTTAGCTTCTGATAAAGAGATTATCCTCCTCGAATATATCCTCAGTACATTATGGCTGAGCCCATTGAAGATCGAACAGCGCTCCAACGCATTACGCAACTTGTCCCTCGTATCGAGCGCTTTCAAAGACGCATTCGCAAAAGTTCTATTCCGAGACCCGTACTTCCTCAACGCGGGGAGTTATAACTGGTTCTTGGACTTTGTAAAGGGAAAGCCGAGTCGCGTTTTCGACGAAGATATGGCCACGTACGCAAAGGAAAATTGCCGATCGATGAATTTCGTATGTGAAGACGGGAAGAAGCGCAAGTATCCCCGGTACGATGCTGTCCCGTACATGAAGCGCGACCAGCTCGATGGCATTTTCCCGAATTTGAAAAAGGTCCAAGTGGAATATCTTAATACGGTTTTCTGGGAGCCTACGACGGAGTGGTGGATCTTTTTTGTGCCGGATACGGTGCATACTTTATATGTGAAGTATAGTGTTGATTTGAAGAGGGAGTCGCATAACAAGAAGGAACCGCGCATTACGGCGTTCGCTAGTGGGCCGTATTTGCATTACACGCGCGTGCCGGAGCATATTGTGAAGTTGTATGTTGAGACGGATAAGGGATCTAGTGTGTCGAAGGAGAATATGTACCGGCTTGCTGCTATGTTTCCCAACTTGGCGTATTTGGAGTGGAATGGAGACGAGGTTCCGCTTGCTAATGGGCCCATCGACGAGGATATGTGGGAGAGGTTGAGGAGTTTGCCAGAGAGTGGGCCCGAGAGGGATAAGGGCGTTAAGAGGTTTGCGGTGAATGTTGCGAGGCACTTGTTCCAGGGTGGTGATCAGGCGTTTTCGGATACGCTGAAGATGCTTGCTAGGCAGGAGCCGGAAACATTTGCTAGGGAGACGGCGAGGATGGCTGCTGAGGGACGCTTGCCCAAGTTGGTTGCTGCGCTGAAGAAAATGGAGGAGGATGGGCTGTTTGATAATATTGTGTAAATCTTATGGACAAGGATAGTTGTAAAGCAGAACGATATATTCTTCCTATGTACACAGTAGTATAATAACAAATACGATACATTAACTCACGCGAAATGTACGTCCCCAAACTACGAGCGCAATGCAAAGCACCAAGAGAGGCAACACCACTGCTCTCAACTCTATAGAGACTTCCGACCTCGATCCCCGTGGTTCCGCCCGACTTCAAAACGAGGACGAGTGGCAGGGATGGCAAAGCCGATTTGTTCTTCCACGAACGTAACAGGTCCCAAGTATGGAATTCCACGAGGTGGGTACTGGGTCCTTGACAAAGTTCATGGTGCAGATAAAGAGATAACGGGAGACATAGCACATGGCCATGGATTCTCCACATTCGGTCGGTTGTAAAACAAAGGGATTGAAATTGGATTGCGTCGAGAACAAAGCACGGACCGGACAAAGGGGACCAAGCGCGCCTTTTCAACGTTTTTGGGCTGTACAGCTGCTTTGTCAATTATTCCCACGGTTGGATTCCTGGTCTATATAAACCCGCGTTTTCCCCTTCACCCTTCTTCAAGGCTCCTCGTCGCAACCCCTCCACCCCTGCCACCAGTGGGTTCGCAACCGTATTTACGGAGACGAGGACTGGACTTTATCAGCCTTCCTAGATGGAGCCTCCGTGTTGAGTGTCTCGCTGTTGAAAGGTGTCCTGAGCTATACGCCGCCTTCCTCACACCATATACTACGAGAGGGCACGGCGCGCATCTGGTGGCGCCCCTCGGTGTGCTGTATTATTATTGTCTGTGGAACTCTGCGACGCCCATACCCATATCCCAGACGGCCACATAGGCCATGTGCATACACATTGCACGACGTAGCACATACGTCTCGGGTACCTACCCGTCGTCCTCATTGGACTTTAGGCTTGTCAGCCGGTGTATACTTGTCTTGTATTCATATATGTGTGGGTCTTTGTACCCTTATCCTCCATGAGGATTCTTGTACCGTATGTACTATGATATTGTCTTGCTTTCTTGACTTTGTTGGCACTTGGCCTCTTGCGAACATCTCGCCTATTCAAGTGCTCAAGCTTCGTGTTCTACTCAAGACACTCGATCTCATGAAGATTCGTTAAGCTCTCTGAACCATGCTCAAACCCTCGCATCGGAGGAGTGTAGCATATCGCTAAGTACCCTCTGCCGTTTTACCTTATTATTATCCCCTCGTTGCTGGATATCTTTATACAGGTTGTTTATTAACATCTTCATAGACGTGTGGTCTCAATGGACCTTGACTATCTCTCGGTGTCTTCGATATGGACTGCGGTTATTCTGCGCTTTATTCTGTCTATTCGAGTTACACGTTCTGTTGAACGTTGGTAGCGATGACCCATGGTTGTCGTTTGTCTTCTCCATTCTCTTTCATTGATGGTGTGCTCTATCGTAGAACTATTTATCAAGTTCCTAGGTGCAGCTTGCACTCACGTATGGCTTGTCAGGACGCGACAGTTGTCGCTTTGCCTTTATCTTCACTCATGTGTCACCACTTTCGTTGTTATGTTATTCACCTTCGGAATTGGGGACATGTGGTGTTACGCCTTCATCGTTGCTCAGCGCTACGCTGTAATGCTATTTGCCTGAAATATTTCCGTATGTTTATCTTCCTCTGTTGGAGGTTATGGGGTGCCACCTCTTCGTTGCTCAATGCTCTGCTCTCGTAGACGCTGATTGTTGGACGTTGCATTCACCTCAGAGGGACTCTTAGGCGTTCAATCATCGTCCGTGTGGAAGGTCATAGGGTGTTACCTTCCTCGTTTAAGCTATGCTCTTGATATTTGTGTGATATACTTCATCGGCTTTTGACCGTTTATTATTGGGCATCAAGGACGAATGCTTGCAGCCTCTTATGGCTTGGACCTACCTATGCGCTCTTGTCACTGCGCTCAAGATTTATGTTTTGAATGTTGGATGGAAGACTCATAGCCGTCGTTCGTCGCTCATCCATTCTCTTTTCCTTGATGATTTCTTTTATGTACCTATGGGGATGTTATCCCTTCGTTGTTGCTCAGTTCGCAATGCTCACATTTACATCGTATATCCTCGAAGGCTTATAGCCTTTACGGACGTTGCGTTCATGTCTCTAGAGAGTTCAGTCATACTTCATGGTGGCTGCTACCCATCGTCGTTCGTTGTTCAATGTCATACAATCCTGATTCTTCATAGGCTCATGGCCTTTTACCAGGACGTGTTTAACGCCACGCATTACTGATTCTTCATAGGCTTATGGCCGTTTACTGTTGGGCATTTGACCCATATCGCAAGGACGAAAGCTTGTTGTCATCGTCGCTTCGCATATCACAAGGATCTACGTGCCATTGAACATTTACATTGGTTCTGTGTTTATCTATCCTCTTTGTAGGAGGATGGTATGCCCGTGTCTCAAGGGATTCTCTTATATGTTTGGTTATCCTCCATGTTGGAGGTCATGGGGTGTTTTACCTCATTTGATGTTCAATGTCATGCTCTCTTGATTCTTCGTAGACTTATTGCCGTTTACTTTTTGGCATTGTACCCACGGTGCAAGGACGAAAGGTTGTCGTCCTCGTCACTTTGCATATCACAAGGGGTCTTGCTTTTATCCTTGTCCATACGTTCTATTGATCATTCGCATTGGTTCTATGATTATCCATCCTCTGTGTAGGATATGGGGGGGGTTGTTACACTTTCGTCATTCATCAGCTCTCATAGACGTCGATGTTTATACGATTATTATCACAGGCTTCTGGCCCTTCACCGTCGGAGGCTACGCACATGTCTCAGGGATTCTCTTATATGGTTTGGCTATCCTTCATGTTGGAGCCTCACTACCATGGAGGTCTTGGGGTATTTCCCCTCATTGTTTGTTCAATGCCATGGTTTCTTGATTCTTCGCAAGCTTTTTGCCGTTCACTGTTAGGCATTACATTCACGCCGCATGGACGAAAGCCTGTCGTCTCTTTGCATATCACAAGGATATTATCTTTATCTTTGTCCATACATTCCATTGAACGTTCACGTTGGTTCTATGCTTATTCTTGGAGGATGTAGGATGTTACCCTAGAGCTGACATTTACATGACATATCTTATGGCCTTTCACCGGGACATTATGTTCACGTCTCATGGCATTTTTGCGTGTTTAATCGACCTTTTCGATGGAGGACATGAGGCGTTACCCCTCATTCGGCTTCTAATGCTAGGATCTCTTGATTCTTCGTAGGCTTATTGCCGTTCACTGCTGGGCATCGTACCCACGTCTTAAGGACGAGAGCTTGTCGTCCTCGTCGCTTTGCATATCACAATGATCTTTATCTTCGTTCATATGTGCCATTGGACACTCACATTGGTTGTCCTTTAGTGTTGGACATTATGTTCATGTCTCAAGTCAGTACCCCTCATTCATTGTTCCAGGCCATGCTCTCTGGATTCGCCTAGGCTAATTGCTGTTTATTGTTGGGCATTACACCCACGTCTCAAGGACATAATTATTTCAACACTACATTGGTTCTACGTTTATTCATCCTTTATGTAGGAGGATGCGGGGTGTTACCCATTCCTCATTGCACAGCTCTCTTAAACGCTCATTTTATGTGATATATTATCGCAGGCTTACGATCTTTTACCTTTGGATGTTACTTTCACGGTGTCTTGAGAATTTTCGCATGTTTAATCATCCTCTTTGTTTGAGGACATGGGCTGTTATCCCTTCTTCGTTGCTCACGCATGAATGTGAGGTCCCAATGGACCTCTTTGGCTTCTGCTCATCTGTATGTGCACTGAACCAAAGAAATTTGCAATCGTCTTGTCAGGATGCAACAGTTGTTGTTTACATGTAGCAAGGATCGTTATCTTCATTCATGCGTGCTGATATTACTCACTTCTCAGTTGCTTAAGGCTCCGCTGCCCGCAGCTTTTTGCATAATTTCATCATGAATCCTTATCTTCACTGGCTTGGTGCTCACTTATGCCATCTTCCGTGTTGGCGGATATGGGGTGTTACTCTTTCATTACTCAGCTCTCATAGACGCTGGTATTTTATTATATATTATCGCAGACTTATGGCCTTTATCGTTGGATGTTACTTTTGATGTTTACGCGTTACATCATTGCAGGCTTATTGTCTTTCACCGCTGCACGGTTCACGTGATGGCGCACATCGTTTTCGTCCGTTGCCCATACAATCTCTTTTTATTGATGAATATTTTACATGATATTTCTATCGTTGGGAAATGCTCACATTTCAAGGACGAAACCTTGTAATCTCTCTTCGCTCGTGTGCATTGATTTTCACATATGTGTTAGTCATCTTTCGTGTTGGAGGACTTGCGATGTTGGCCTTTTTCGTTGCTCAACACCACGCTTTCATTATTCACAAGATATATTTTCATAGGCTTATGATCCTACAGTTGGACGTACACCCATGTGTGAAGGTGTTTTCACATGTTTAATGTTCTTCCGAGTAGAGGACATAATAGGTTGTTAACAACCCCTAGACCCTCAACAATTTCATCTCAGGTCTCACGGCGCTGGTGTTTACAACGTTGTCATCTTCCTTCGTTTGCATCAACTGTCACGTTAGTTCTCAAGTACAGTTGTTTATTCTTGATGGCTTGCTACTGAACCTTTAATTGAGGTTCTGATCTCCGTTTTCGCGCAGCAACGCTCGCTTTGCACCTTACAACTCATTCATACGTACTGGATGATAATTTTCTTCTTTTTCATAACCCTGTTATTTCACATAATAGGTTTTTGGATACACAAATTCTAGTTTGACTTCTCATGTACGCAAGGAATAGGAGGAGGAAGGGCTTCCTTGCGCTACCCAGCCTTTATTTCTACGGCTGTCGCATTACCAAGTTGGTTATAATTTAGGTCTATCTATCCTCGCTGCTGGAGGACATAGGACGATCTTATTTCTTTCGTTCGTCATTCTACTATTCAGAGATGGCACGTTTATGAATCTCTATCGTTTTATGCATTCGCACTGATGCCATAAGGGATCAACCCACTTACTCGTTACTTGTGCTTCTTTTCTCATCTTCATCAGCAAACGCAGATTTTTTCTCATAGCAGGATATAGCACATCTTGTAATCCCATAGTAGTGCATAGCAAATAGAAGTTATGTAACTAGCCGATAACATGCTATAGCAATCACTAGCGCACACTCTTCACTCTATAATACTCTATAGAAAAGTCACGAATCTAGGTAGCATGTCATAGCTTTCGGATGTCCTGTATAGTCCTCTTGGTAAGTTATATGGTGAGCTAACTAGAATCTCATAGCATGACCTAATAAGTTTGAAGTCCTACATAGCGAACTTCAATTTATTGTGAACTCTTGAATTACTCTTCCAAGTCTTCGGAACAAGTGCAGTGACATGCCCACGTGGACCCAGCCAACCCATCGGTTCATCATAAGGTTTAGTTTCAAATTTCAAACGTCCGTGTCAGCCTAGTCAAGTGCCAACTTCAGTCTTCAACGTCAACGTTCAACGTTCAATATTCAATGTTCAACCACCAACTTGCCACCAAGAGTTTCGGAGTCTCTGAGTTCACTTCTCCTATAACCCTCTCACTATCTATGTGCTCACTCTGAAGTCGCATTATTTCAGTTTATGCTATGGACCTATAGCAACCTCACCATGCCCGGCTCACCGCCAGCTTCGTCTTCACATTCAATGTATCTGGACATTTGCCCTCTCAGCTACAATCAATCATCCTGCTGAGCAATATGTGAGTTTAGTTTTCATCTGCTTTCTTTTACTAAAAGCATGGTGTAGCTAACACAGTGCATAGACTGTAGGCGACGCCACGTCACATCCTTGGCTAAATGCCATCCTTCATTTCGCCCTACCTGAAGATCCTAATGCCTGTTTGGAATGTAACAATTGCAGTTGCGGGAATCGCGTGTGCGGCACGGATTTAGTGGGAGTATCATCAAGAGTCTGGTGTGAGGGCGACTTGACATTACAATATGTGCCAATGGTGCGGGGCATGGGCAGCATATCATTGTACGTATTCCCTTCTTTCATGTATGCTTTCCCTCATTCCTTCGTTTTATCCTTGATGTATATCCTTCCCCTTCTCCATTCCTTTCTTCTGCCCCTGCCCCTTCACTCCTTAATCCCCCATTTCACTCCCCTCCTTCCTCCCCCCTTTGTTCTTCATCTTTTCCTTTCTTTAATTCTTCGTACCTCCCTCTATTCCTTCTCCTTTCCATTCCACTCTTCACACTGCTAACTTGACATCTTGCCTCAGGAGTCAGGAGCCATTGACTTGGAGGCGCATACTCCTCTCGCAACCCACTCCTGAATCCAAAGCAATGAGATACCAAGCGCCACCACTTTGGCATGCAGCTCGCTCTGGACAAGAGGACAGCGGACCGGCGAGTTCGAGTTCAACCTCGACTTTGTTTTGTTTGTGAGAGCGGGTGGTGAGAGTACATGCATGCCGTTGGTTGTTGGTCAGTGATATTTTGTAGCGAGGGGTGGTAAGCTGAAGTGTGAAGGAAGATAAAATTCGGTGATGAAATTAGGTGTCTGAAAATTCTGGTGATGGGGAAATCGCACTTATATTGTATATGTTTTGTGTGTATGTACCTAGTATATTGTCTTTTAAGTGTAATCTGGAATTTGAATTTGCGAAATCATAAGCAAGAAGCAATATTATTTTTGAAATACGCTAGCGGCTGTATGACTACCATAGCAACTTGCAGTGCATTCAGAGGGCTCCATGATGCTCCATAGTATGCCACTTAATGTTCACTAGCACCTCATAGCAACCCATAGCATGCAGTACAAGCTATATAGAACTCTGTAGCATAGGCGGGAGTCTATACAGTATCTGATAAAGGGGGGTCTTTGTTTTGGTGCTATGGTACTATGTAATGCTATGTAGCATCGGGTAGCAAACCCAGACTTTGCTGATGTTGACGTTACTTTCTCGTACACTTTCAAGGAATGTAGTGGGCACGTCGTTGCTTAGCACGCTGCTTTCATGGATGACTTCATGGCCAACTACTTACACGATATTTCATCACAGGCTTCTGAATTGCAAGCCCATTAATTATTGCCGGCAGTACGTTCTCGTCTCAAAGATGATTGTTCGGCCATTTCGCTTACCAAACGGTGTGTTTACGTTGTAACAGTTGTCGCTTTATGTTTCTCAAAGATCTTTATCCTCGCTGATATGCGCTTCGGTGTTACGTTAGCAGCCCATACAATGTGGTTTTTCACGTAGGCAAGGGGGGAGAAGGGAGGGTTCCTTTGCTCTACTGCAGTTTTCGCTTTGCGACATCGCAATAATCTTTTTTGCCATGCATGCCACGGGTAGTGCCTTTGACACTATACCGCCGTGGCCCGTGGTGGGCTTCAATTTTTCAGAACGCTTTATGGCGTTGCGATAGTTATCGCTTTGTTCCTTACAAGGTCTTCCAACGTCTACATTGGTTCTTAATGTTCGATGACCTAATGGCCATGGGACAATGATTTTGCGCTCCCTTTATTGCTCGGCGTGCTCTCATAATTTGATTATCACAAAGCTGTTGTAGGCAAGGTATGGGAGGAGGGAGGGCTTCCTTGTTCTACGACAGCTTTATATTCTACAAGGGTCTTTATCCAATGATCTTTATTCGATCTGTTATCCGCACTTGGTGTACATACCAGTGAACTACGACTCGTACATGCATTTTTGCTTATCTTATGGATGCCACTGGACCTTCACGTCCTATCTTCATTGCGGAGCTTTTTAATTTTTTCGTTGTCCATCATTACTCACGGGCCTCAGGCTCCCGACTTCGCGTGCAGGTCTTTAACAGCTGCTGAACGATGTTTGTTTGCGCACAGTTAACTACAGCCCAGACAGGAAGCATGATATTATGCATGGCATGCGTGCTCAGGCACGGTAACTGTCGCTTTGTTCTTCTTTTTCTTCTCGTGGTGATCCACTTCAAATATGTGAGCCTTTACTAGTACTAGTAACTTTATCATCAACGAATTTTTCATGCGCCTATGTTGCACGGCACTTAGTCTGTTCTCTTTGGACATGCACTGTGTCATTGTTACCTCAGCGTGGCCCGCGCTAGTCTCCGCTAGGTACCTGCTGTTCTGGAATGGTCTCTAATTATGAATTTCTACTTCGGATATAAAGATTCCTATTATTTGGCTTTTAAGCATCCCCAGGATCTACGGACGTTCTAAGTATAAAATCTGCTTCATATATTACTGGAAACACCGTCTACTACTCTTCTCATGAAGATCCACCTCTCGTTTACTATTGAATAATCATTTCCTCTTCCAACCTTATTTACTATCCATTATCGCACTTCATGACAGCGAAGAACGAGCTAATTACCGAATTGCCATGGTGCGGTTCGCGGGAACTAGGTATACAGTCCTTCATAAAACGTCCTCGGTCCTACCGATGTCAATTGTCTTTTACATAGAAAGCTGAAAGCGGAATAAATGGACTGGATATGGTTCACGAACTTCATGTCAAGGCAACACAAAGTTAAACATGCACAGCTACAAGGGAAAGAGGGCGGGTGAATATTATCTTTTTACATAAAAACGGGTGACCAAGAGGTTTTCTATAAGTACCAGGTCACAGTTACAACTTGCGAGCGTGCTAATCTATATGCACGTATCTGTTTTCTGAAAGAAAGAAACTTCGATTCCTGAGACTACTGGACTCTAGATGGTAACTGATTTTAGGAGATAAAGCCCAGAGTCCGCTTTTGCATTGACCCGTTGACTATCGCCTCTTTCAGGCCAATCATCTGCGTGAGGTGTTATGGTTTTAGAAGATATAGCCGATACAAAGGGATAGAGGGAGGGTGTATCATAGCCTGTCGTGGATTGCGTGAACAGCCACAGTCTGCTTCTGCATTGATCCGTTGACTACCGCCGTTTTCAAACCAATTATCTGCGCGAGATATTATTCAATCGGTCCTTCATCCAGTTTCTTTGATACGTTGTCAATAATAGCCTGCTTGTAGGTCTCAGAAAAGTAGCGTAAATTGCCTAAACATGTGCATTTAGAGTACCCGATGACATGAATAGTTGTAAAAAGTTCGATAGCATCACCATTATACTATCCGCGGAGACTAACAGTCAGTACCACTAAATACTTGCAGGGTAACCCGTAGTTGAGTTACTCTCCGCCTTAAAGGTTCATCCATAACTATGGTTCTTTACTCCAAATCGCAAGCAGATTGTTAAATCAGCTAGATATAAACTGTGATAGATCACGACTGAACCCTCTTCATAATAGGCCTTGGAAGCCGAAGTCCGAGAACTGAGCGAGAAAGTATGACATATCAAAATATCGTCCAAGAAGTCTGTCACATCATAGAGCATCAGTCAATGTTCATGGGGAAGATTTCCTCACGTACCAGCCCAGTAACATATATCAAACCAAAATCATAATCAACCACCATCCCCCTTTCTCCGACCATTACTGTCTCTCTTTCGTCCCTCATTCCTCTCGAGAGCACTAGCAACCACGTCACCCATCGTACTTATACGTGGACGACGATCATAGCGGCTACGGTCTGAATAACCAGATTCTCTGCCACTACTACGATCTCTTTGATCTGACCGGTGTCTCCTGTGTTCCCTAGATCTGTCATCATACGTGCTGGATGACCTCGAAGAACTGGCAATTGCATTCGAACGACTCGAACGGTCTGGCGGTGCTTGCAGTCGTGAAAGGAGAGATGGGCCGCTGTGTTGGGAGAGACGTCCGTTGTCCTGGAACGCCCCACGGTACGACGGCCTACTGTTATATCCATAGGATGAAGAACCCTGGTTGTTTATATCCTTCGCGGTGGCAGGTAGTCGTTCAACCGCTCCCCGACCTACGATATCCCCGATATGCTGCCGGTGTTCGACCATCTATATAATGTATGTTAGTGTTGTCGATAACGTAAGGAGCTGCTATGGCACTTGTACCTTTTGGTTAACGGAAACAATTACTCCCAACCTGACAGGTGATTGCAGAGTACTCCGAGTAAGATCCTCGTATGCAGATTTGAAAGCTTGCACCATGAGTCCTAAATGCTTCGTGTCGAGGGATTTTGACACATCGTGCTCTGGTTACGTAGGGTCTTCAGTTTCAATCGAGGAATAGACGGTGGGTAACATACCACGGCCCACCAAACA
Source organism: Cyathus striatus (assembly GCA_025738555.1). Lineage (NCBI taxonomy): Eukaryota > Fungi > Basidiomycota > Agaricomycetes > Agaricales > Nidulariaceae > Cyathus > Cyathus striatus. The sequence continues at coordinate 1,707,144 of JAOVFP010000015.1, read as the reverse complement.
CTCCGTGGCGAGCTTGTATTCCACTCGGGTATCGATCCATTCATGGCCTTCCTTTGGGAGTACTTTTCCTTCTGGTACCGAGATATACGACGTGGCATATGGGAAGTCAGATCCATAGTACAACATGAAGTCGGTAAGTAAGTGGCCGAGAGAGCGACTTTCGTCAGGATCAGTTATATATTCCTTAGGTCGTTTGCTTGGGTTCAGCTATCCAAAACGTTAGATAAAACGTTATAAATATGCACACTGTGCTCACCTGCAGGAAGCTGATACACATAAGTATAACGGCATAGCTGCCTATTCCTCCGCGTGATGGATCTGCTAACCCTCGCTGCTTGAGGAATCCTTTCATGACGAGCACTAAAGGTTTCAACGCGGGCATCTTTTGCATGTAGCCACTGATGATTCCTAGGCTAGTGATGCCATCGTCGTTGTTAATTCCCAGATCGACGCTAACAGGGCCTAAGCCTCGGCATCATTCGCAAAGTATACGAAGAGGCACTTAAATACGAACCATACTCCGGAAGGGTGGTGAGCGTCAAAATTGGTACACGAGCAGTGTGTTTCACGAACACGTCGTTCGTAATACTTGAGCCCAGTAGCGCGCTTTTCAGTGTAAACAATGTTGATTTTACATTGTAGCATCTCATAGTAACGCATACGTCTATATCTCTGTATGGCATCATCATCAGTGATATAATGCTATTGAGAAAGGACAAGAACTCACGCGCCAGGTAATGACAACCCTGTTACCGCGCTTCCATGTCTCTGCACCTCCGCATACGGGAACCGCCATTTCACTACTGCCTGCACTGCAAGAAATATGCCCTCACGAAGTGCAGCTTCTTCACGTGTAGGTCCTACGTAGTTCACATATTCCAAAATCTCGTCGTGAAGTCTAATAGCCATGGTCATAAGTTTACTGCTCCCGCCAACCAAGTTTGTCACGCACCTTTCTTCCGCCGTTACAAATGTTTTCGATGAGGACATGTCAGCCCAAGGAGTAAGATTATACACCTCTTTTTGATCAATTTCTTCCTTTGCATGTGTCATCTTGCGACGTTTACGACTGCGGGAGGGGTCCTCCTCTGCTTCGGTTGTTGGAGGTATATTGGGTGCCATTTATTTCCGCTAACTTTAATAAAAAATTGATGCTTGGCTCGTACTGGACAGTGTCGGCTCCAGGCGGGTATAGCGTTTGAATGAAACGGATAAAAGTTGCTCACTTGAACAAGCTCAAGCTCAAGAGTCACTAGTCAAGCTTGTTAATTGAACTTGATGGAGGGCTGGGCAACTGCGACCATATGTGGTCACATGATTGTGTGAAATTGTGCCTCAGGCGGAGGTAGGCGGAGCTCGTGTCTCGATATCCTCTCGAAGTATCACACCGCTACCGCTCGACACTGCAAATCAAAACGCAGTGCACACTATGTTCTCTCAAATATTCTTTCTCAAACAGCAAGCTGTATGTCCTCGAGAATAAGTAGTTGCATTGTTTGAATATATCGCTTATCCATGATGAAACACTTCAACCCGGACCCATAACGTGCGCTACTTGTTAAGGCAACACACCTGCCTAGAGCAGCTAGAACGTTTCTCGCCAGGAGTGGAAGAGAGTGGATCCCAGGACCCAAAGGTCCGTGCATCCCTCCTGGTCAGGAGGTCTCCCTCACGTGTCTGTTGCCTCATAATGGAGTCCTTATAAGGGTGTAAGCCTGGGAGCTTGACAATAATACCCCGTACTTATTCTCTCTAAAGCCTACGAAACTCTTCACGAAATGAAGGATAACAGCGTTATGGTTCAGCACCCTCCGGCTGGCGAGTGTTCATATCTTTCGAGATTAGATGCGGTGCTTACATTTTGATGTGTAGTCAAGGTTGGCGGCAGGCGTCTTTCGATCACCTCTAAACCCAAGCCACATGTACTCTCGTAGGTCATTTGATTCTTCCTCGTACTCTCTTCCTTAGCCGAAGTAGGGAACCCATCACCATGCAAAGCGCAGACAATGAACCGGATGCCTCGCAGCTGGACTATCCTAGACCTGCCCCACCCGGTTCTGAAACGGAGCGCCAGCACAAGGAACATCACCAGCGTCAGGACGACGAAAGGAAGGAGAAGAAGCACCATTTACACGATGGCCAGAAGGACTACGCATTTTGGAAGGCAGAATCTACACGTCCCACCCGCGATCCCCAGTCTGTTCTGTCTAAATCACCAACAGCAGGTGTGCGAATCGGACAGCCGGCAGGGAAAGGCTTCGGAGCTTGAACGAGGTTAGACCTCTAATATACTGAAAGGACACGCACACAGTTCCAGCGGTTTTGTACGAATATACATGCAGGTTTCAGGGATTTATTTTTATCTTGCCATTCGATCTTGTAATACTTAATAATGTCTTCTTCTATCCGTCTGTTGTCCAGCTACCCGCTTGATGTTTCCCGGCGCTCTACAATCCTTAGTTATACCAAGTTGTAAATATAAAGCACCATTAAAGTAAACTTGGCCGTACTGTAATCTTTATCACAACATAGCAGATTTGATGAAGCCATCCCAAGAGCGAAGTACAGGAGCATAGACGTTTATAGGCGCCCGATTGTTAAAAGATTCAAGCCTACGAATTACTAGGATTGATCTAAAACCACTAGATCGTGTGTATCCACGCGAACAATAGGATTCCTTCGCCGAAATACTTGCAATGTAACCAATGAAACCATCTATCTTGCATCTATGATTCACGAACCGGCACCAATCATTACACAAACCGACGATCGCTACAACTCAGTTATAAATCTCATATTGAGTACTTATTGCGTATATGTACTAACATCATGCATCTGTTGCTCTCTCCAGAATTACGAACGGTAAAGAGAAATTGAAATTATAACCATGGCCATCTCTTGTAGCTATGACATGACGAAAGGAGCCCTGAGATACAGAGTGAGTTGGAGTTGCATCACGCCACTGGGAGAACCCAGTACCGTGACACGCCGCTTAACGCCTGTGGATCCTGCCAGCTGGACAAGGGAAGGAAGTACACGATCCCTTGTTGAAGTTGAAGCACGTCTGTGCGGATCTGGGGAGAGACTTTGTGCTCCGGTTACGTGACGTTGAGGTATTAGAATGGCGCGTGATAGGAAGGAGACGATGCACCAGGTGAGTATTAATCAATAGGACATCCGCACATTTCCAGCCTGTATAGTTGCCATTGGCCATTTCACGACGACGGTCCAAGTGAAAATCCATGTGATACTGTAGGACAGCACCCCATTCATATCGCTGGGAAAGATCTGAAAGATGGGAAATGTAACAGAAAGCGCCATCGGCGACAGTGCGAATGATATTCGGCTTCCCGGTGGCAGCAGCAAGAGTAGATAGGATGTTGAAGTAGACGGTGAGTGGCGAAAGAAGGGACGTGAATGTAGGGTAGTCGCGCGAAGAACCCGACGCTGGTTTCGCAGGATAGTCAAGTTTACACAGATCCAATGGCCTAAAATCATGGCGAGCAATATCTAGAATAATGCCTGCCTCGACAAGAGGGAAATCGTCATAGACAGACTTACTGAGAGTGGGGGGTTGATGCATGATGAAAGGCGGCACAGCCACGGGATGACTCCCAGCAGGAAGAGTTTCTCCATGCAATGGTGCAGTGATGGGAGGGGACTGAATTGAAGCGAGAAGAGCAGCAAACTGCTCAAGCGATAAAGTAACAGGTGGTTCAACAGGTTTATCCGACATGTCGTGAGAAGATTCAACGGCTGGGGAGACAGCGACACCTGAAATAAAAAACAAAGCTCGAGAGCTGTAAGATGGGGAAGAGAACACGGTAAATAAAAGATGTACCTATTGAGCTATCTGTGAGCTGGAGAAAAGGGAAAAGGACGTGAAGAAAGGAGGAATAAAAAAATAGAGTACTTAAAGAAATTGACTAAGGAGGTACCCCTATGTCCTTTGGAAATTGCACTCAGCTGTCGTAGACTACGACCAATTTCATTGATCGCGTCAACTTCAGAATATTCAACAGATAGTATGTATTTCAATAACCAGAATTACAGAAATATGAATGAATAAAACAAAAAGATGTCGTCACTAAGTAGTCAGCAGCCGCCACAAAAACAATAGCAACGCCGATAGAACAAGTGACAGTCCACAAGGTGGATGCATATTGCAAACTTCGTCCAGACTCAGCCTTCACATGTGTCAGCCGCAGAACGGCTGGCGTCAGGCGAGTTCCTTAGAATGCGTTCAATATACCAGAATATACCGTCCAGTTTACTAATAATCTCGAAAGCCATCCAAGATTACCCCGCCATGTACTTCCTATTCACAACCTATAAGATGTTAAACATTAGTATGTCTCACACATCAGTAGAACACATTAAAGCGGAAACATAGCAATTTGTTATTGATATTGATATTGATAATTTGATATTCATATTCAAATTGAAGTATTGATACGACCAAGGTACGATAAAAGTAACGAAATATTGAATAAGATGTCATCGCCAACGAGTCAGTACTCCCGCTATGGAGAATAACGGCGCCTGATAGCGACATGGCGAGTTCTCCACAAGAGTTTGATCGACTCCGTGGAGGTGATTCAATATTGCAAACATGTCCACGCCCAACCTTCATAACCACCCTTCCGTAGAAGAATGGGATCCAGTGGGTTCTAACGAGAGTGCGTCCGAAGATGTAGAACAGAAAAAGAAAACCAAGTAATAGAGTATAAGAGGACTCACCCGACACCTCCGCCATCCGAAAGCAACGTCGAGGCACTGTCCACAACCTACCTTTATTAAGCTTACAGATAGTACAAACAAAAAGATGTTTTGGAAAGTCATGTATAGCCCATATAAGAAGCATATGTTTTGTTACTCTGCATGATCATACGTGCGTATAGGTAGGGTGGCTGGTAGTGATGCGTGAAGCGAAAGCAAATACGGAGCAATAGAGAGAAGGTCGATCAATTAAGAACACCTTTATGAGCTCTCAGCGATCTCCTTTCCTTTCTTTCCACGGAACTTTTTGGCGGGTGAGGGCTTGGGTTCCTTTTGGGCAGCGATGAGGGCAGAGACGCGGGCAAGGGTGGCCTGTGAGAGAACCAGTTGTTAGTAACGGTTCGCATCTGGCGATAGTTGAAAAAATGAAGCAGCAAGAGACAAAGATGTTATCGCCAACGAGTCAGTACTCCCGCTATGAAAAATAACGGCGCCTGATAGCGACATGGCGAGTTCTCCGCAAGAGTTTGATCGACTCCGCGGAGGTGGGTTTATATTGCAAACATGTCCACGCCCAACCTTCATAACCACCCTTCTTGGAAGAATGGGATCCAGTGGGTTCTAACGAGAGTGCGTCCAAAAAAAGAAAGAAAGAAAAAGTCGAAGCGCGAAGGGAAAAGGAACAAAACGCGATATGAATATGAATACTCACAGTACGGAGGTCAGCCCTGTATCCCTTCTTGGCGGTCAATTTGGCAGCAACACCGAGAGCGCGGCGGCCTCCGGAGCGAGGGCGGATGGTGGTAGTGGCATAACCCTTGGAAACAGATTGGGGGGAAGCCTTGGTCTTGCGGGTGGTGACCTTGATGCCAGCAGAGGTGTCGGAGACGTCGATGGTCTAATGCAAAGATTACATCTTGATGTATGCAGCTAATGATCGAACGAGTAAACCAACCTTGGCGTTGACGAGTCCAGAGTACTTGTACGAGTGGAGGTTGCGGAGGTTACCCTACAAACGCTCAGTATCCAAACGGGTAAGAGATTTACAGCTGGACTTACGGATTCCCTGGAGAAGATAGGTCCCTCGGGGACACGCTTCACAAGGAAGGCGTTGTTATTCTGTTGGTCGAAGATTCATATTAGAACTTCGCACTCGTCGGTACAACCAATGAGCTGAATAGAAATAACAAACTCACGCGGAGCAGCAACCACTGGAGATCGTTGGACATGACGACGAGAAATAGTTTGGGGAACGAGGACGATGTCGGGCGAGTATCTTACAATGCACAGACCTTACGGAACCTGCCGGACGGTGGCTGAGTTATTCTGTACAGTTTACCTAAAGTCATTGCACAACAGAGACAAATACTGATTTCGTCCAATTCGACTCCTTCGGCCCTCGCCAGTCCGACTCGCCACGAAATCCAAACGATACCTTACACATCTTAATACAGTATTTATTATATGTAAGTTTTTGAGTGGATTCTATTTCGTAGGACTGTCTTGCATTAGCATTCAAGCTCAAGCATAGTAGAAATCTCAAGTACGGGCCTGCTAGTACTACTACTTGAAAGCTTCACTGGCAGGTAAGGCTTGCTTACCGGATAATACTACGGCAATTATAAAACTCAGACTTTGTACTTTTGAAACCCGTCATTTTTGCATGAAGCTTGTTGTCACGCATGATAAGTATGCAATGAAAAAATAACTAATAACCACGACTGAAACCTGTCTGTGCCAACTTGAAGGAGACTGTCGCATTGTCTCGTCAATACTTTGAAGATCCTTCGTTACTTCTCTCAGTTGTACTTTGTTGAGTTCTTCGTTTATTCAGCTCATGATATATCACTTAGCTATTTGTATAAAGACACTTATCGCTCAATGCGAGCAAAGTTTCCTATACAAAATATCTGGATCAAGCCTAGATAACCGAACTTATGTCGTCCCAGATATATTCTTTAACTCCAATTTCCCGGACTTTTTAGAGCAATGCAAGACTATAGCTACAAGAAATTTCGGTAAGTTGATTTTTACGTGGATTTTCAGCTCTTACTTCGTAGGAACTTCACTTTGCTGCAAATTATTGAGCGCAAGTGGGATTCCTCCCTGTCCAGAAATAGAGGCCGCCCTAAAAATATTCAAATCGATATATATCTCTTCCCAGGAAATTAAATATACCCACCTGACGGATATATTGAGGCTGAGGATATCCAAATGCGCCAACGGAGTCACAGCAAATAACGGAAGTGCGCCTTGCGGAAGCACGACATTCGGAATGGTACCGGTGTTCTGTTGACTCAGAAGCGGAATAACAAGGCCAGGGCTCGCGAAGGCCTGCTCAAAAGTGAGGAGTGCACTATTGTTACTTCCGGCAGTCAATGCAAGACTGTCAATGGTGAGTTCAAGCGGGAGAAGATTCTGGAGCTGGACGGCAACCCTGTGAAAAAGTTTTAGTACGAGATTTAATGGGTGAGGGAATATTTACGAGATGCGACTCGTCACAATGGATTGAAGCTATTGAATCAGACTAAGAACAACTAAGCCGGGGTGCAAGTACAATCCGTAACCCACCGTAAGAAAAGCTGTTATCTCTGTGACCATTCCGAGGCCAAGAAGGCTCGTAATATCTCCTATGGATAAATCTGGAGCACGGTTCTCGATGGCAGGGGCCGCAAGGATTGTAGTTATGAAGAAACTACCGAGCACGAACATAAGAATGTTTATGGGGGCCATTTCAACCCAAGTTTATCCGTGGAAGCACAGAAAAAAACGCCATTCAATAGGTCATCTTTATACTCCCCAGCAAATGTTGTCCCTTTTCATTAATCAAGGTCCCGGAACACTCAAGAAGAAACGCAATGCCACTCCTGAACAAAAATAGCAAATCATGACGTCGATAGTCCGACGTCGACATATTCTTGTCAGAATCTTCACTCACACGTATGATGTATCTTGATGCGAGACAGCGGGATTTCAGGTCTAGGCTTGCTTTTCAATAAATTATTGGGCATGAGTGAGAAGAAAGCTGTCATTCGAGTAAAATATATGTATTTGATCCGAGGCGATGATTAATATTCTTTCAAATTCGACGACTGATACTCAGGAAAGTCGTCATAAGAAGCTTGGAATATCAATGAATTCATTGAATGCGCACATCACAGAAAACGGAACTGCGATTCACCCGAGACAACTTCTCTTTATCTCCGTTTATCACGAGATGAAAAGCAGTACATAAGTAGTCGACTAAGTAGTCACAGCTGACTTGCTAAACGGTAGTAGCTGACCAAACTGCTCTAGGCTTCTGTCGTCCAAACGGCAATGAGTATCAGAGCCCACCAGAGTTTCCCCAAAAGACAGTTGAAGTATGAGTCAACAAAACGGCCTCAATGAGGAGGAACGTATGTTATGAAGATTCTCGTGCATAGCAGCTGGTATCAGTGGTTGGCGAATCCAAAATCTAACAAGATTACAGCAACAACAGTATGTACGTAGTTGTATAATCGCGGTAAAACAGAAATTGATTCGGAAATTTGAAACATAACGTGACTCATGGCTCGGTTCTGCATTGTGGGCGCACAGGTTCGGCCACCTCCATTCAGCAAAAACAAACTGAAATACTTATGGATCAACTTCGACACCTACAACGTACGTGACGCCTATGCCAACGGTCCTTAGCATTTGAAGAACAACCACTGCTTCATTCGGTGCAGATCTCAATGGATGTACGTATACCACTGCCGTGTCCGGGAGAAAGACCCCTCCGCTAATTAGTTTGCTCCAGCTTAGTTCTATTCTACAACCTGGAGGCGACGATGTTGATATTGATTGGTGGGGATTCTGGTTCAGCGAACAAACAAGAGCGTGGTTTCTACAGCGAGGGTATCGGTTGTTTAGCAGAGATGATGATCCCGAAAACCAAACGCCTTCCGATGAACGTTTGCATACATTTCACTTTCATCAGTCCTCATATCCATACCCTCACCACAGTAAGGATCTTATTGCTGAAAGTTTAATTTCCAATCGAGTTTATTGCACTGTACGTTGTATCTTGAACTTCTTTTGTGAAATTCTAACTTGCTAGTGTACAGGGTGCAGTTGTGTATGGACAAGACTCGAAGTTACGCCCAATTGTCATAAAATTTATTAGAGGCAATAGTGAGGAGTATAAATGCTTGCAATTCATAAACTCGCTAGACTTGAATCAGACACGAGAATCGTGCATCATTCCAGTGTTAGAATTTCTCCAGTATGATGAACACTGGTTTGCTGTTATGCCGCAGTAATTATAGCCTTGATCTCATCCTCTCCTAGATATGTAATTGACATGACTTTTTAGATGGACAGAGATGATACCTGTTAATAATTGTACGAAACTGCAGGATGTCCTGGGATTGATGCATGCGATGCTAACGGTTAATCTTTGGTAGTATAACTCTTGAGCGATCGAAGGACTTACCTCACTGTTAATACAGGCAGTCAATTTCCTACATGAACACAGAATATTTCATCGAGTAGAAGTCTTCCTCGTTTACCTCTAGCGACAAGGCGCGACTAACTTCGGTTCTTACAGGATATTAAAATGGCAAACTTTGTTGTTAACTTCTTACCCACCGAAGACCATAGTCCATACTATCTGGATAAGACGTATTCGTCGTTGCAGTCGGGTAACCAATTGCTCTATGCCATCATAGACTTCGGATTATCGATAAAATTTCCCAAGAATTCTTCTTCTCAGCAATGCAGGTTACCATATTCGGAGGCATGGCGTGGGGCTTATTCTGTTCCTGCTGATTGTATGCAGGGTGAATTTGACTTCGATCCTTTTGCATTCGATGTGGGGATTCTAGGATGTGTGTTTGCTGATAAATTTCAAGTATGTTTTCTTTATCTTTCCATACGAAATGTTTTGAATTCACCTTCGATTTAGCACCTTATTCCCCTTGCGCCTATGTTAGCACCTCTCATTGACAAAATGGTCACAAGGGATATCCAGAATAGGTTTACGGCTTCTCAAGCCCTTCACTTCTTTGAAGAGATGCGTGCAGAGCTCACGGAAGAACAACTTCTGATGTACATTGATATTTCGGCGCCATCTTCGCTTACTTCTCACCACGAAATTTACGACCGATGGGCAGGCATTCCTTCAGATTTTATCAAGAAGTGGTCCAAATATCGTGAACCTCAGGTACCCCGCTCAGTGAAGCTTCTTCGTGCTATATGTTTATTTCATCCAACGATATACCACTCAGTAGCCATGATAAGAAAAGCATTCCAATTAGTGAATTTTTAGATTGACAGCTTGTCGCTTAGTTTTGTTGCAGAAAGATTTACTGATGTCGAGCCGCAATACAATGTCGTACACATTAGCCCTTGAGAATTAAGTTCATACATCATAATTGAAACGAATGCTTAGTACTATTAGAAGTTCTCTGGAAGTTGAATATTGAATAACTACGGGAGAGAAGTGTGTCATTTGTATGGTGAAGTCGTGAAAAGTTGTAAATTGCAAGATGCGTTTCAATTTATTTATACAGTTAGTTCTCTGGAGACGACACTGTCCTATATATGTACATAAGCAATAGTATCGAAATAAATTTACCTAGGAAACACTGTATCATGTAGTACGAAGAAGTATGTAATCAAACGAAAAGTTCGCTATGTGGCACAACGTAGATGGAAGTGTACGTGATAGTTGTTTGGCCATGAGGAATATAAATTACTAAATAGCACCCGACCTTCATGATCTGGGTGGAATATACTGGCGAACCCTGTACAGAAAGGATCAGATTCAGACCTATTACCATTACGAGAGAATATTGTATACCGTGCTATAGCTGACGACATTCTGATCTCCTATCACTAGCTCAGTGTTAGCTGGTATGTGCTGTCGTTTTCCGTTAGCATCATCGTAAGGCACTGGTTCTGTTACAACCACTCGTTCACCGTACTAACAAAGCCGGTATGATCAGTAAGTTTCCAATGATGCTACACGAACTTACGCTGTATGCCTTGCCGGGTCTGCTTTCAAGCTCATTCCAGGCACGTATTTGTCTGTGCCGGACCTTCAGTGGACGGAGAGACCATTTAAAACGGACCCAATTCCTGGTAGGAACAGAAATTGTGACGGTGTACGCAACATTACGAACAGTTGCGGGCTCGATGTGGCCGTCGGGAAAGATAACACCCTGGTTGTGTCATTGCGATGAGTTCTAATTAATAATATGTTTGAAACACGCGTACCTGGGTTTCTGGAAGGCGCTGTATCTCGACAATTTGAACCCGAGTTCCGGCCGGAAACTCACTGGTAAGTGGTAACTTTTGAGCCTCATGGTCGAAAAGTGATTTTGGTTCCCTATAAAACCTCGTTGGTCGAGAGAGAATTGCAAGGGAGTTGGGCTACGTGTCAGGGTGAGTGGAATAGAAGGAGAGTATCAAAAGAAAATTCTCGACCTGTAAAAAGTTATCGCTAGGGGCAGACATTTAAACAACTTAATGGTCGTATAATGAAGTGGTAGTGATTGATGCAAGAGAGGTGCAGAATAAGTCCCTCAAGTGAACTGTCTTAAATAGCAGTTTTATGCCCTAGAACCATGCCGATTTAATTCTTGACACAAGAGTCACTTGCAGCAGCAGGAGATATCGAGTAAATGGAGGTAGAAGGTCGTGCTGAAGAATGCTGTATAGATGGGCCCCACAACTCGAAACAAAACAACACCGGAGGATCAAGATTTCAAACAAAAGATAGTTTATTAGTATGTTCCCACAATCCGTTAGCATTTCAATTCCATCCATTCGACAGTTTAGACTCTGAAGTTCCCTTGAATCAGATAACTAGGGTTTTATATATGTACTTTAATAAAGTACAAGCAGAACGAGCTCGAAGACGGGGACGGGCAACGAAGAGCTCAGGAACTTGCGACCGTTTTCAGCATGTGCACCACTAAGTTGACCGTGCCGAGGTAAGGACAGGTGTGGACCAACTCCTCCATGACTCGAATATTCGAAGCGCAGTTGATAGTAGCGAAGTAACAGATTATCAAGGAAGTCCAAAAAGAGTCATTGAAAGCAGTGTAGCGACGCTGCATCGCTGAATCGTATCGTAGCACCCATAGTTCGTTTCCATGAGAGCCTTGCCAGAGAGTCGAGATCAATGAAATGCGTAAAGTATATATAAGTCACCGCAGTTTCTTGCGCCAGCCAAGCCTGTGGTATAACGCAATCATGAGAACTTGAATAATATACGTTTTCAAGTACTTAGCTACTCACAAAATCTACTCGAACAAAGTCAGCCAAATCGAACTAAACGTTACGATCGAGACCTTGTGCAATTGTGTGAAGCTGTGCGCCCATGGCCATTCCGAGGCAACGATGATCCTTGGATCATAAGTACATGCAATAATAGGGACACAGTAGCAGTAGAACATCCAAAAGGTCCAGAAATAGTAAGATTGAAAGTAGCGCCATTGGAAATTTTACATATACGACCATCCACAATTTGAAAGAAGTTGATCATCGATGAAAAGGCTTCCGATGAATTAAGGGACGTGAGGCTCGGAGCGAACGCGGCGGTCCCGAAAGTCCAGCAAGAGCAAGTACCGACATTGTTCCAGGGTAAAGTAGCCATTAAAAGAATCAAGTTGCTGCCAAAGGTGGCCGTAGATTACAATGCCACTCTAAGTACAAGAATGACTCGACAATGTCCCACGACAGCGCGGCCTCTTGAATCGATTCCCATACCCTTGAAGATTCATCCCCACGCATAATTGATGCAGGGGCATATCTACTTGTTGAATTATCAGCTACAGCTCGTGCTTGATGACGTTCAAGTGGATTGTGTCAGTTACCATTATCCTTTCGGGACTGACATCAATCTTCCGGCGATAGCTGTCCTCAAGGTCCCTCCAAGGTTCCTCAAGCTTTCCTTGAATTTTGTTCGAAGTGTTACGCGTTACGGATCACTGAGAAGCATTAATTCCGAAAAGAAAATACGAACACTAACATAAGTATATTAACCTACTAATACAGCTTTCCATATTCAGGAATCAGCGCTTAGCAATTGTTGAACGCTGATCTTCCAGTGTCCTTCATTCTGGACGTTCATTAGTAGGTATACACCATTGGAGTTAAGTATCCGGGAGTGAAGAATGTCAATAAATCTTCCGACTAACAGTGAAGCTTGAAGCTTGAAGGCCAATTGAAGGCCTGAGGCTTTAGTGCAGAGGCTGACCGTCATCATGTATGCAAGCAGGCTCCTAAAACCAGCACGCTCGTACTTCCCTTAGGTAAACAGAGTCAAATATTTGCTTAAGGCAAATAAACCTAAGGGAGGTTCTGCTCGAATGCAGCTCGATAGAGCGGCTGGCACTTGTGGCTGCCGACGTTTCCCTGCAGACCCTTTCCATTAACAGGGAAATCGACGGCAGCATATTCTGCTTTCCCACCTCTTAACTACTCTCGCTCATGAACACAGATAATCTACAACCATCCGAACCTCATACTTTTTATTTACTTACTCTGAAGCACACTACTCCACCGCACGTTTTTGTTTAGGAGTGCTGGGAACTTGGGAGGTTGGGCAAGAGTTGGAAGTCGACGTCGGGGACAAGGAGGGGAGTGATGGACCTGGTATGTTGTACTTTGCTCATTTCCACTCCAGCTGCTTGCTGGCGTTAGTACAGGGTCTGCTAGAGTTTACTTTCAACGCGCGTCAGTGTACGATTGCTATCGTGCTCATGTATTCGAGCTATCGGACAAGCTCTGGCTTCAGATCCCTCCAAAACCCCTCAGCCCTCAATGTTCTACAACCACCAGTTCATCTCCTTTTATCTGAGACCTCTTATCGTGCTGAAATTTCCCTCGCTCGCCCTTAAAGCTTGATTATTGGTAACACCAACGTGTGATGAATGATATATCTATGTTCATGCACTCTCGATCATCATAAATATATTTAAAGCTTTGATTTTTTGAGTGAGCGTGGAATTCAAGACTTGTAAAAATATGAGCCTTCATGATGTTGAATACTATGACGATGATTCCTTAGACTGCCGCTTTCCCAGAACACCCTCACACATCCATTACTCCATCAATATCATGATGCGCTGGATACAATCCAAGTTCAATCTTATAGCATGAATTTGTTTTTATCTCATCATTATGTTTTTCATCAGAATCGGGATATTAGATGTGAACTTTCGAGTGCGAGCGTTTATCTGGTGGCAGATAAATAGCTTCAAGTGATGTGGCTGCCCATGCAAGCGAAGGCAGGAACTGAGGAAACCCTTTAGTTTCAGTCTTGTAGTTCTAAAGACTAATACCCCCTACCGCTTGACATGTCATCTAACAAATCTGTGGAAACATCTGCTCTTGCTGGTGTGGCATGTGGTGCCATATTTTACGGTATGAATATAATTTCTTATGGCCCAATCAATTTCCGGAAAATTAAAATGTTATTTTTCTACTAGGTGCCTAGTGAGTCCACTAGATGCGGCTGGAACATATATTAGTAACAATTGTTTAGCCTCATCATATTTCCTATTTGTATGTTCCTCTTATTACAAAAGCGACTCAAAGGTATCCCTGTACACTGGTAAGATGATTATATTGAAATACTAAGTCCCATATAATCGACTATATATTCTTCAGGACTTTAATATGCGCAATCATTACCCAGTTTTTCGCTTCCACAATCTACATCTCTGTCCAGTTAAGCATGGCATTTCAAAGCTTTGTCAACCTGCAATCTTCCAACTTGACATTAACCACTTCAACTCCTCTTGCACCCTCTGACTCGGCGCAGAGTATAACACAAGATCCGTCACCAACGTGGTGGAATACGCCTCCGATTCCAGCACCAACGACAGCCCTTCTGCTTTCAGCGTCAGGAAGTCCCAACCAGAAATGGTCACCTGTTGCAAAGTATTGGCTGGATACCCATGCCAAGCTTCAGCTTCTGTCAAGCGCAGTCTGTTTTGCGAACGTATGCAGCATCGCTACACTACATTTTTCATGTTCTAATCCCCTTCTTTAAGATTATTATTGGAGACAGTATTATTGTTTGGAGGCTTTACGTTGTGTGGGGAAGGCGATGGATTGTATGCGCACTCCCTGTACGTTGTGCATGTTGATCACTGGTTATATGTTATGTTCAACATAGCTTGGTTCTACAGATCGCCTCGTTGACGGCAGGTGCAATCTGCTCCGCACTCATGATCAGTATTGAATCCACCAGCATCTACAGTATTGTAGACAACCTTGCGATGGCGACTTGGGGACTCTCTGTCGGCACACAGCTCGTATCAACGTTACTGGTGGCATTCAAGCTTCGGCAAGCCGAGTCACGGTTTGCGGACAAATCAGGAATTAGTATGTTGGCGGGCAATCCGTACAAGAAGATAATGTGGATAATTGTGGAATCCGGGGCGATATACACTACCATGGCACTGGTGTTGTTGATATTATATTCGATAGGCCAGACAGGGCCTGCTGTAGTTCTTATGGGGTGTGTTGGGCAGGTTTCTGTAAGTGGTGTTAAGTCTTGACTTTTATGATCGTTTTCTAAAAGTGATTTTTTATGTACAGGCAATCATTCCGGCGACAATAGTTATTCTTCTGCACTCAATGCAAATGCCACCGTCGCCTCTATCAACAAGAGTTCCTGCCAGTGTAATGAACAGCGATCACACAATGATCTTCGCTTCGGCTAGAAAGCAGAGTACGACTCACAGTGATGACGAGTTATCTGCAGCATCTACATTGCACTCTAAAGAAATGCATTAGTATAAATTTCAAACATACATAGTTGCTCTAAGTGCTTAAGTAAGTGTATTAACTAAATAAAAGAAAAACACTAATCAGCCTCCCAGAGTATTTTGACTATGTACATAAGCAAGTATAGCGTTTTATGTACAGTTCCTGTCTTTCTTTTATATTTTTCATTGTTTTCTAATTTTCTATTGGGTCTTAATCTTCATAGGGTTGCATGTAGGAACAGAATAATGACCGCTTAAGATAGGCTTAAAGTTAACACATATTTATAACGCTTCTAGTCATGGACCTACATGAACCTACAGCCTATGACTTATAGACTTCAATACTCTCATACTGCGCACTACCATCATGATGGATTTACATGCCCGACTGAGAGATATCCGATGCACATGGTTTGAAGCAGTGTTGAAGTCTGTTGAAGTCTTGCAACGAATTCAATCTCAACTTTGGCACTGATCGGATTTGATTCCATACACGCATAAGAAAATATATATAAAAATATCAATCCAACCACGGAAACTTAACCTCACTCAAGATCTCCATTCAAACTTATCACGAGAGTGAAAGTGTGAAACTGATCGACACCGTTAGTTACGTTTAAACGTGAAATAAGGGTAAACACACTTAGTTGGAACATGGCTCTGCTTCAATCCATCAATCGGAACTGGAATTCCAAGTTGTCCAAAGATAGTACCAGCCCTAATTATTCAAATTCAGCTCTCAGTTGCCCTCGCAAACCGAAAGCGTTTATACCTCAAAGCAACGTTAGTATTGATTAAATCCAAAAACCCCAGGGGGATAATGTCAAGAGAGGCAGTAGCGCCTTGAGTCAGCAAAACATTGTTAATATTTCCCGAGTTCTTCGTGGCGAGGATGGGGACTACGAGGGGTGGAGAGAATGTATGATCGAAGGTGGCGAATACGGTGTTGTTGATTCCGGCTGAAGAAACGATGCGGTCGACCGTTAGTTCGATTGGGAGGGGGTTTTTAACGTCGAAATTGACGCTAGAATATTTGTTGAAAATCAGGAGAATAATAATATGGGAAATTAACAAACGTGATGAGATTTGTTGTCAGAGAGTCTAGCTAGAGGGTGCGTAAATACCTTTTCAATTAGTTAGTACTGTAGAAGTATACCGTGATAATTGCGTTAATCTGTGTTACGAGCCCGATACCGATTAAATTAATGATTTGTGCGACTGACAAATCTGTTGTGTCGAATGCTGGGGCACCACCGACGGAAACTAGAAATGCTCCAAGTAAGAAAAAGAAGAAAGCACCAAGACGAGCCATAGTAGAAAGCAAGTATACAAGAGCAGAAAAACTAGCACTTGAGTTGTAGCGGCGCCGCCAGTCTAAAAGAACAGCTTCGGAGAGTTTTATATCTTTTAGAACTAGTACATCCGACCGAAAAATTTCGCTGCAATCAGCACCAAAGCAATGATTCAGGAGAAAGCTTGAGAGAAAACACAGCAAAAGGCACATGCAAAAGACATCATCTGACGAGTGTCTTGACGAATCCACTTGAAAAGACAGAAGTTGAGGTGGGGAGTACCCACGGAATGAATCCCCTTGTGACCTTCTTGAACTTCTTCGTGAACTAACTCGAGAGAGGTGAGTCCACGGGTTCAAATTTGAATATCACAAGCTTTGGGAACGCAGTTGATGGTGGTCGAAAGGAAAGAGGGAGTCGGTTGAGAGCGTGGGAGAAGTTGCGGTGCAGAACCCAGATGGCGCCGTCGTGGGGATGCAGTGCCAATCTCCATCACAGGCACCGGCGGCTGTCGTAGACTCGTAAGTCCATTCGGTGGCATTCCACCACGCCCTGCAATTTTCCCTCTTCTCAGTAACGACCACTACCCATATTTATTAACGAGTCTATACCACACTACCAACTATGGGCCGCTGGACACAGTATGATGAGGTACGTACCTTTCTCCACTACGTCACCAGCCTTGAGCTTGATCTCACACCATTGTTAGGACGAGCACCGACTACCCGAGGGATTTGAGCGTATTGGTTATGATGCTGATGAGGGGAGATACTACTTTCGTGACTCGCGGGACGGGTCTATATGGCGTGGTGCAGAAGGAGTCGAATTCGGAGAAATGACAAAAGGTACGCCCAGTGCTTCGCTATGTAAGTATTCACTGAGCTTCTTTCTAATGACAAAAAACCCTTCTATTGCCAATGCAGTTTCCGAGGCACCATCGCACATTTCATCTCAATCTCAACGTCGCTCGGAAGACTTAGAAGCTGCCCCTGCGCAGCGCTCAGGAGGATACCAACTCCTATCCAACGATCCTGTAAGTCGCCTGTTAATAATGTCTGCCCACTTCTTTTGTTTATGTAATCTCATTTTTATTTTCCTAGAATCAGACTGTCATACCCACGAAAAACATCAATACCTCCGCCTATCGCACTCTATTCCCCTTCTTCCTTATTATCGCTGTTTCTCTTTTGCTCGTTTGGCGACTCATCTTGTCTCCTGGACTTGCACCGCCTCCGAAACGCTGCCCTGGACAAGGTTTAAAGTCGCACCTCGTGCAGCCTGGCGAGAACTGCTGGTCCATCGCGCAGAAGAACAACGTCGAGTGGGAGCGCTTTAAGGAGATCAACAAGGGTATCCAGTGCGAGCCTTTGATGCCTGGAACTACTCTCTGCCTTCCTGTCACTTCCCCTTCAGCGAAGCGCCGAACGTACTAGGTCCGTTAAGACAACTTTTCATGATTCTCTTCTTTTCTATGGTTCTGTATACCTTCATCGTCGTTTACCTATTCCTGACTTAGCCTCCTACCATCCTTTCCTTACCTTTATTTGATTTGTTTGCATCCTTTTTCTCTTCACTCATGTACGATAGTCATCGGAACAACGGACGGTTAATGAACATGTTTTCACTCTTGTGCTTGAGTTCATCTTAGCGCTTTGGAGCTCCTGGGACGAGGATATCTCGGCAGTGTTTTTGAGGAGGACGGTGTAGTAGGCGCCGTCTCAGTCTTTGGAAATCAAGCTGTGGGCCGGTGTGGTAATGAGGTCGTGGGAATGTACGGACACGACGTGACGAGGTTCAGCCTTCGAATTCGATTTCCCCTGGCAGTAAATCTTGCGCCTGAGGCCTGATACAGATGCATGATGTGTGGGCTGCTGTGATAACTGGTATGTTACCCCGCTGGCAAATCTATGTTATATATCTAACCACCTGTTAGATCTAGACCAATCCTAGCATCAGGATAGAACGAAACCCAGTTTACGAGTCTGAAGACTTTTCAAAACGAACACCAACGTAAGCATGCTCCGAGAAGGCATTGATAAACTGGATTTGGCAGTGTAGAAAGGGACTGCTTCAGTGAGCTTAGTGAGAATCGTCCTGGGGCCTTTATACCCCGGTATTTTGCGAAGTCCATGGTTCCTGTTGTGGGTGCTATGTTGGCAGTGCTGAAGGCTACGAGGTAGTTGGAGGTGCTGGAAAAAGGGCGAGACAACTTGCGACTACAACAGACGGCGGACTAGATATTTTGCAGGCGCAGTGACGATTGAAGCCGCATGACGCAGTATGGTGTGTAGGTACGTCCTTTATATTCACCTTTATTAGAAGGCGCAGAGGCTGATAGATGGACTTTTCAGGACAAAAAGACATTTACATACATATTAAGCTGTACTTACCAAGATTGAAATATACTCGAATTACTCTCGTCAAACTTTCATTCCTCTGCTTGGTGTCGATGAACTTGCGGGCCCACGAATCATCTACGAACTCGAGGACACTCAAAATCGCGAACTGGTGCTAGATTAGAAAGGGTCAATACTGAGTGTATTCTTCTCTTTGGGCAGGAGCATACTAACGATGTTTTCGTTCGTATAGTAAGTAGTGCAGAACTTCCACCGACACGAACAAGTCTGATTGATTTGGGGCAAGCGACTCTCCGTGAGCTGTAACAGTAGGGAGACTTCAGATTTATCTCTTCGCGTGCGTCCTTTTTTCGACTCGACCGATGACTGACCATTTCAATCTTCGTCGATAACCTCCTCAATATCTAACGGTGATCATCTCGTCTTCCTCATTGTCGACTGACGCGTTACTGCAGCTGACAGCCACTGCCACCACTACTACGACTTCCTTTCTTATCAGGTAAGAAGTATTATCATCATGCATCGGTTGTAGCTGACATTCTCTTCAATGTCACTAGGTGATCTCATAGAGCATACAGAAGTCCACAAGCATACTGATCCTCGCGCCATTTTTATTCACCGCCACCACTGCTAAGGTTCTTTTCCTCATCATAACTATGACTAACACGACCTTTTCAGATATTATTCATGCGCATACACCCAGTTCATACATGCTCCCAAAACGCCATCTCTCCCCACTCTCTCCCCTCATGGTATACCCTCGTGCACCGCAAGACGACTCGCCGCACACAGGTACGCTCCCATTTTTGCGCCTTCATCAGAGCCCCCTCACCATTTTACTGTACCTTTGTTTCTCTTTTTCCTTTCCTCTCTTTTCTCTCTATCTTTCTCCCTTGGGTAGTGCCGCCTAGCGGAACGGGGGGTGGAGGGAAGGTGATGGCGCCCACGTTGTGCACGTACGCGATGGCGAGCAGGATGGCTGATGCCGAGCTGTGTGCGGCTGACGCGACCACGGGGGATCTCAGAAGAGGGGCCGGCACTCTTGCTGAGCCGAGAAAAGAAGAAAGAAAGAAAAGAATATTTGTTTTCTTTTTCCTCTCACGGAGATACTTGCTGGGCTGAGTGCTGCAAATGGGGTGCCGTGAACCGGAGCACGGATATCACGGGGGAGGTTGATGCGGGTGTCTGGTACCGCGACCAATGGCCGTAGTTCGACCATCATGGGGATGGGTTGCGCGAGCGAGAGCTTGTACAACTTGTTACCTCCTTCCACTTTTTGTACATACCTTTTACATTTCATTGGGGGCTCCTGTCTTTTAGTGTACCTTTTTGGGTGGTGCCGCCTAGCGGAACGGGGGGTGGAGGGTAGGTGATGGCGCTCACGTTGTGCACGAACGTGATTGCGAGCAGGATGGCTGACGCTGTGCTGTGTGCGGCTGAAGCGACCACAGGGGTGTTCGGGGGAGGTACTGGCCCCTCTCGCCGAAGTTCTTTCTTTTTTTCTCCACTCTATCATTTCTTTTTCTCGTGGAGTGTTACTTGCTGGGCTGAGTGCGGCAGGTGTAGTGGCGTGTGGCGAGACACGATACCCTGGGGGAGGTTGGTGCGGGTGGCTGACCAGTACCGTGGCCAATGGCAGTAGCTTTCTGGGGATGAGCTGTACGGGTGCGAACCTGTACACCTCGTTACCTCCTACTCTCTGGGGATGAGTTGTCCGGGCGAGAGCCTGTACGCCTTGTTACCTCCATATTTATGGTGGTCTTGACCGAGAATCTTTGGAACCCCCCAACTGCTTCGTGCAGTTATTTCTCTGATATAATTTGTACATTCCCGCCTCTGGACCCAGGCCGAGTAGGAGGATTAGAGGATGGATGGAGATTTGATTTGGTTCAGCTTCAGGTACGTGACACGTTTTCTCAGTTTTCTCAGTCCTAACATTATATGCTGAATGCTGAATGAGTCTTTTTAATCTCATAGAATTTGCTCTTCAGCGACTTATCTCCAACCTTCGACCACCCCATAGTATCTGAATCGTTTTTCCCGTTCACCATCAATTTAGGTGGTGTGCATTTTTCCAGAGTCTCCCCTGAACATGCTCTAACGTTATATGTTCTTTGTTACATAGGTCTCTGTTTATATGTTTCTACTTCGTCCTACCTACCATATCATAGTTTTTAATGCCTGTGCTTCCAATGCATTTTCCGAAAATATCGATCCGTTTTGCGTCTCGTCCCCATTCATACATGATTGCCATATTAGAAAATGAGCACTTATTAATGTACTTCCATTTATATCGCATAGTAGGTGACAATGATTACAATAAATATAACAGCGCTTCAGTTCCCTTTGTGAGTACACTGATAAGCATTATACATCTCGCGGATCTTTATATAGATCGATACCCTTCGATGCTAAAGAACCCACTAGAATCCCATCTTCGCTAAGGGTGTTCTGCTTCTCCAACGAAGCAAAAGCGATTCCAGTGCCGCTACTCATAGTACTGGGACCAGTCGACTTAGACGACGGCGTCAAATTTAAATGCACAAGGATAACTATCGTCGCTGGTATAATCGCCTAGATCCAACCCTTAGTTTCCAACCTAAAGATCATAATGCAAGGCAGGACTTACAGCAGTCTGCGCAACACAGCCCATAAGCACCACGGCAACCCCCAACTTCCCCAAAGCAAAGAACACCAGCAGCAACAACGCCAAACCGCTCTCCAGCACAATCCAAAGCACCCTCCTATATGGCCCATCCCTCCAGCTCACTCCCATCTTCTCGCTTAACCTGCCCCCATAATAGATTTTGTAAGCGATAAGAAGCGTAGCGATAACTTGTGTTCCGATTGAAAGTAACCAAGTGGACATTGCGAGGCTGTTGACGATGTTGTAGATGTTAGGAACTTCAATGCCGACCATGAGGAATGCACAAATTGCACTTGCGGTCGGAGGGGGTATTGGGGGGATGCAGATGGAACATTTGGAGCCCCAAACAACGTGGAGCCGCCAGATGAGTATGCTATCTCCGATTACGGTCTGTGATGGTCAGTTAAATGGAAGTAGAGGGGAAGAAGATACGTACGTTTAGGAAGCATACTATATTGGATGCAATTTGTATCTTTGCATGCGTGTCGAGCCAGTATAGTGCAACAGGCGGCCGTGGTTCGGGTGGTGAGCTCCATCCAGACAAGGAACGTACTTCCGAAGCGTGTAAGGAGAGAAGGGCGGTGTGTGGTGATGGTGGGTATGGTTGGAGTCTGACGAAACTTTGGAATGTCATGAAGAACTGGAGGGTGATGTATGCTGTGGAGAAGAAGAATTGGGCGAGGACTGCGGAAATTAGAATTCTGGGGTGTGTTTGGTTAGAGGGATCCCCGGACTGAACAACGTAAGTACCACCAGTGTACATGAACACCTTTACGTCGCCTCTGTATCAGGAGGTACATGCATATCGGAAAGACGACGAGGATAGAAAGATGCTTAGATGTGATACATGCCACGCATGCGAGTAGACATTGAGCTCCTGGAGATAAGCAGAACTTTGAGCACTCTAAAATCGATCGCGTTAAGAGATAGACGTACCATATAAAATGGCATTACATGCTACACTGGCAAGAGCAGACGTTTCCACGGCGCCATTCGAAGACATTTCAGGTTTGCGTAGAATCTAGGCTGGAATCAAAGGCTGGCTGAAGCTAGTACTTGTAGGATGGCAGCTACATAGGCTATATATATCCTTACAGTCCCTCTTAAAATGCTCATACTGATCCTGACGGACTATGATGATGAGAACGTAGTGCGGTAAACAAGGCAATAAATATCATGGGGGTTGAAGGGTGTTAACTTTTATTAGGCCAAGGATTGGCTGAGGACGTCGTAAGACGTGAGAGCTACACCGCTTGTACGCCACGGTACTACTGCAAGGCAGCACGATGTCGTTTTCCTGCGAATGAATTTGCGTCTTTAGATATGTGTACGGAACCGCGTTGTTCCGAAGTCGATGATCAATAAAGGTAAAAATAGTTCCCACTACCTTTTTAGGTAGTAGGGTTTATGTAGGTCGTTGAAAAACGCTCTTTGCAGGCCGATCGCTCGGCATTGCTTCGGATCAGACTTTGCCTGGTATGGTTAAAAGTTTACCGTTGTTTGTACCCTGCTGAATGTTGGGTGTTAGCTCGTTGTGCTTGTACGATCCTCTATATATCCGTGTATTTCATATGATGGTTGCATGCCCTGGCCACTGGTTATAGGTACATACCCGTTATTTGCCAGTCTCTATGGGTAAGTTTCACATCTAGACTTTGAACTCATTGGTTAAAACATCTTTGAAGATATAGTGGATTGTGTTCGACGTGATACAACCACTGGTAGCCCTAGTGAAAGGTTGGGCAAGGGGAACCATTTACCATCCTCTACAGGGTGATCATTCTAATCGCCCACATATTCATTTCACGGCACATCATATTGCCGGTGGTCCCCCCTTTCATTACCCTCTCCATGTCATCAACAAACCACACAGGCAAGATTCAACATAGGCCATGCAATAATATTCAAGTACGTTCCTCTTTTCCTCCTCTCATCTTCCCAATATAACCCGTGGAGTAAGGTTGACCAAACCTTACTTTGTTCAACCCATGCGGAACCGTTTGCATCACTTCGTGCAAGTGTCTTCATATGTGAGAAGGTTTTGATCTTTACGATACATTTCCTTCTCTCTGGAGGTGAACGTTAAACATGTTCCGGCTCTCTCCCTCTCCCCCTGCCACTCCTTGCCATTCAAACTTGTCCATATTCCAGGAGTCGATCACCGGGCTGCAGACGGACTGTCACGCCGACCAAAGGCACCCGAAGACCCGGAAATCGACGATGACTGGGAACAGTGGATTGACGATGCCAACGCATTCGCCGATGTGCCTTTTGAGCTAAGCACTACCCACTAAATCCACCGCAATTCCGAAACAGCGCGCAGGATAGGGGGTGCCAGTGCAGAGTTGGCCTTTGGTTTAGTACGTCCTCCTTCCTTCTCTCCCTCCCTCCTCATCTCTTTTCTTTCTTCTTTCCTTTCTTCTCACTCTCCTTCCCTCCTCGCTTCGTTCTTTCATGTAACGGATATTATATAAATCTGGCCAGACGCCTCTCTAAAATGAACAACCCACACTCCAGTTGTAACACCGGGCTCACGAGCGTAGTCTACTTCTCAACTGGAACACAGGTACTGTACATTCCAATCCACTATCAGTTAGCGAGACCTCCTTCCTCTTTTATTTACCATATGAAACTAACCCCCCACAAAGAATGGCAACGATACCCAAATACGGCATCTCATTATGCGCTCCCTATTCCTCCCTTCTAAATACTAGCCCCTAGCACAGGATATCACACTCGTCTTCGTACAATCTTCCCCTTCCCGGGTTTTGTGAAGCCTTCTGCGCCCAAAGTCAACAAGTATCGTGGCAAAATCAATACAGTTTCCGCAGAGCAAAGTGGGAACGTTCGTGAAGTTATCAAGGTGTATAACTATAGACATCCGTAACGGTCTCCGCTGGCTCTTCGACAGCACGAATTTCAACTTATCAACCTGCGCCAATCCTTGCATCATTTGTTGATGAAACGGGACATTGAATATTCATCGGACTTCAGACCGACATCACTAAATTGAACAGAGCACCTACCGAGCACAGAAGATGTACATCATTCATTTGACATTAAGTGGCAGCTCAAACGAGATGAAAAGGGCTGGAGGTTAGTGTGGTGGATGGATAGAGGGGGCGAGACGATAAGGAAGACATTGGGACCTAGGCAAATGTGGGTTATACTTCCCAAAGCCCCGAACACATCCTTTCATTACACCAGTAGACAGAAGCTGAATTACAATTCCAGACTCCAATGCTCCGCCCATTCCTGCCTGCAGGGGGACATTTAAACCCGGTTCAATATCCAAGATGGATGGTAGGGGAGAGGATAGTCCACAAAGTGCATCAGGGAGCGGAAGTGATAGGAGATTTCCCCCCCCTTCATGACATTGTGCGTCGCTTTCGCCGCGTGTGATGGAGAGTATCACGTCTACTACACCCGCGTAACTGCTGGCTATACCGACTTCATTACCCACTTCGAAACCTGCCCCGCCATTGCCTATACGTAGGAGTACAGTTG
Source organism: Cyathus striatus (assembly GCA_025738555.1). NCBI lineage: Eukaryota > Fungi > Basidiomycota > Agaricomycetes > Agaricales > Nidulariaceae > Cyathus > Cyathus striatus. Next base: position 1,681,874 of record JAOVFP010000015.1, on the reverse strand, counting down.
CCAATACCGAAGATCGAAGACCTGAATTGCATAAACTTATCCCCCTCTCCTGTCCCGCCTTCGTTTGAAACGAATCCAATCACGTAGACATTTCACCTGATCATCGAAAATCTAGAAGTGTTTGCGAAATCCGACCTCCCTCCTGAAATCCCCGACCAATTGATACAACTTGACATTAACGGTCCATTTCAGGGACAACCTCTTATCCCGCGCAAACGTCGTTTCAAGTCATTAAGAACCTTCCAAAGTGCATCAACCACATCTTCGCTCAAAGACAAAACCGCTGAAGATAAACCTACCGCAAGCACCTCCGGGAACAAGAAAGGTCGAAAAGCTGGGAAGGGCACTGAAATCGACGAAACGTATGCTGTTTGTTTCCTTTTCGTATCATTCCAATCTCACACATCACATAGTAAAAATTGATAATTACTACAATTCCGCTTTTTTAAAATTTCTTATCCTACTTATCTACTTAACCCTTTCCTTAACGCCTCCAAAAAATCTACACCTAACATTTTGTTTCTACTTGTCTAATTCTCACCTTATAAATAAAAATAGACCCTTGTATTATTTAGTCTTGTAAAATATACGACGACTTCTTCGTCACATCTTCCGTTAGTCCAAATATCTTACCAGTAAATCTTATGGACTGAGTCCGTCGAACAAAGACTTGATTATCTCGATCATCCGCTGTCAGTCTTCCTAAACCTACCAGTGAAAGCCTACTAAAGACTGAGCGACAGGGGAAGGTAGTGGGCCCTGCCGCTTGCCGGCCTTATTATCTTATTTTGTAACCCAGCCATAACAGACCATAACCTACGAAAGCCCAACAGCCTGAGAATGTAACGGATGTAAATAAAGATTGGTTGCGGGAAACCGACCCAACTATGGCAACTTTTTTACTTGGTCCAGAACTCCCATCAAGACATCAAGCCATCGTGTGCAAGTATTCGTTGACTCTTGTCAGGGCGAGGAACTAGATACGAATTGTTTTGTTTATTCAGCTTACAGATAAGTATACTTAATTTCCTATGGAGCCCGACTACTGAAAGGCTCAGACACTGTAACTGCCAAGTCGCCTCACTACTGCAACGGTGCGACCCACGACGTTACTGAACCTGCTTTCTTCGGTTTAAAAATTCTTGCTACTTATCCTTGAGTCATTTACTCTATAAGTGTTGTCAGTCTTAGATCAGCCTTTTAGGTGTCTAACAATTTTATCTTTCGATCGGCTACCCCGGAAGCACCGCGTCTAGACGAGACTCTGCTGCTGACGCTGTGCTTGATCCTGGCAATCATAATTAACAGCAACAATATCGTCGATGACAGATTGTGGGTACCTCTCACAGCCCACACATAGCAATCATACCACAGGAACTCAGTTACTTGATCAGCGAACTATGTACATACATTTCAGGGAATAAACATCACAGGTCAATGTGAATTTCGGAGATATTATCTGGCTTTCTCCCAGGTATGTATCTACACATCTTGTCCACTAGTATATTTCTACGATTAACATTTTTATTACTACTATAGGTTCACTGATTATAAGTGGTATACTATACTAACTGTGTAACCCTACGCCCAGCGTAGTTATCATTTCACTGCTCTCAAGAAGCGGCAAGTAACTCGTCATCATCACCAGTGTTCTGCCTTTCGGTTGGGGTAAAATTAATCATACTTATCGGCCTGGCTCTGCCTATCAACTCGTATGAAGGAAAATGCAGAAAAATAACAATCGTAGCAGGAATTATCGCCTGTAAACAGCACATTAGTATTCATCCAAAATCAAAATAAGCTCTGAAACATAGCTTACAGAAATCTGTCCAATACAGCCCATAAGAACCACTGCGACGTCCAACTTTCGTATCGAATAAAATATCAGCAGCGCCAATGCCATAGCACTATATATCACGCCAGACTCCACGGTTATCCTAAGTAACTTCTTATACGGAATCTTGTCTGACAGTGACTCTCCCCACTGTTCTTCGACAGGCTTTTCCTGCTTGGGCCAAATTCTGTAAGCGATGAGAATCGTTGCGATGACCTGTGTGCCGATCGCGAGAGCCCAGCAAGCCATAGCAAGCTTGTTTACAATGCTGTAAATGCTGGTGGATTGTATACCGATCACGAGTGCGGCGCAGATTACGCTGGCCGTCAAAGAAATAATCTGTATGGTTCAAGTAACTTTAGAAGAATGTATGAACGGGTAATTTATGTGAACGTACTGGGGGGATACAATATATCCTATTTCCCCATACGTTATATAGCCTCCATATGAGAATACCATCTCCAAGGATGGTCTGGCAAGAACAATTAAAACATCAAGTGAACGGGTTCGAATGCAGTACCTACGTTTGCAAAACAGACTGTGCTCGATAAAATCTGTATCTTCGCTTGTGTATTCAGCCAGTACATTGCAATTGGTGACCATTCTTGATTAGGACTTCCCCACCCTGATACTGAACTAGTGAGTACCGGCTGGAAAGACTTGCGCACTGAGGATATAAGAGCCATAGTTGGCCCTGGAATTGGAGGTGTGTTCCACCACGTTGGGGATGGTTCTGGAATTATGGCCGGCGAGTCCGAAGGTGAAGGAGGACTTGAACTGGAAGGGGAAGTTTGTAAATGAACGAAACTAGTGAATGTCATGTATAGTTGGACGGATATATAAGTTGTGGAGAGGATGAATTGGATAATGATTGTACATATCAATGTCCTGAGAGTTCCGTGGTTAAATTAGCAAGTTGCACGAGTAGAAAATAATCTTACCAGGGCACAAGAATATTCTTACGTCGCCTCTGAATTACAAGGAACATGCATATCGGGAACACGACTAAGCTAGAAATTTACTTAGATATAATTCCTGACAATATACGAATGATAGACGAACTGTGCACCTAGAGACAAATCAAACTTTTTAAGTTCTCCGAAATATTGTTATATGCAGCGTGACAGAGACGTACCGTACATAATGGCGTTGCATGCCACACCAGCAAGAGCAGACGTTTCTACAGAATTGTTAGTTGACATGTCACCAGGACGGGGGTAGGGTTTCTAAAATCGAAAGGCTCACGTACTTGTATGACAGCAGCACGCGCTATTTTATGATATCTGCTGCTAATAACTAGTAGGGGAGAAACCTAGAAGCGCACGTAAAATTTCTGGATGTTATGGTGACTCGGAGAACATAAGATGCTCATCAAATTTACTAAGTTCTGGCATGAGGAAGACGTGATTGTCCCAACGTTGCCGCTTTATGAAGTTCTTCGGGCTTTACGGTTTACCCACATATATAATTAACACATGAGCTTGGAATTCTAAAATAGCACACTGTAAGCTCTGAATTGAAAACCAACTACAATATTGTAAAACCTCAGGCGTCTGCACCGAAATTACCAGTAATTCCTTTAAAAGATTTTGAGATGATTTCAGCCAAATTATGATCTTAAGTTATTACGCTGTGGAGTAAATAGTAGTAATGACTTGCAACTTAAAATTCCTACAGAGTCTGAAAATCACCGCCACGGCGTTAATTCTAATCTGAGGATAATTTAAGCGCTCTGTGGCTGAGTATGGCTGTTGTTAGCAAGTTATTAAGCCGTTGTCTTCGGCACTGCAGACCGGCATATGTTTAAAGGCCTTAGAATATAGCAACACCAAATAAACTTTCACGACTTCAACTTTCAAAAGGTGTTACAAAGTGGCCCAGATGATTGGACCGTTCATTGACTTGATATAAAATTTACTACATATTGACTACATACGCAAACTTTAACATTCCGGTAACTATAGAAAATACCAGAAGGCGTTATTCCACATTCCATTTATGCGAGCAATGAGCACTTATCCCATTCAAGTAAGTTCGCGCCGAAGAGTAAAGTAATACCTACTATCTCCAAAAAAGAAATTGAGGGAACTTCAATTAGAGTTTTGGGTATTCAAACATCTGACTGACCAAAGTAACACGGGGTGATACTATGGATAACTCCACCCAGTTTGAACTCTACTATTAAACTTGAGCATTCGCAGAAATGGCCAATACATTCTGCAAGGTTTGGGATATGTTGACACTGGTGTGATAGGAATCCTCGCGTGGGATGGCATGTCTCATGGAGGAAGTAAACGTGGATCGATTCTGTCTTATCCATCAGCTCCTACTAGTAAGTACTAGCCTAGATATATATCATATCAGAATACCATTTAGTTAAACCTTATCCGTTTTCTGTATGGTGATTGAACCAACTCGTGGTCTGTGTGCTAATTATAGGTCGGTATGCCAGTTCCGTATATCATGTATACCTATGTGCAATTATACGTCCTACGAATTTTTAGTCCATTTCTTTCGTTTTCAATGTAGAATCAATGGGTATCCCATCGTCACTACGAGTGCTCTGTCTCTCCATTGAGCTGAAGGCGATTCTGTGATCATTGCTTATCGTGCTGGAGCTACCACCTGTCGATCCGGTCGGCGGTGTTAAGCGTAAATGTACAAGGATAACTATCGTTGCAGGTATGATCGCCTGTAAAAATAACTTCTTAATACACGCTCAATGCGAAGCTCAGAAGATTAGTACCACTTACTGCAGTCTGCCCCATGCATCCCATAAGAACCACAGCAGCGTCTAACTTTCGTATTGAATAAAATATCAGCAATGCCAATGCCATAACGCTGTATATCGCCCCTGATTCTACGATTATCCAGACTACCTTCTTGTACGGGTTACCGGCTTCAACAAGACCTGATTTGTTGAGAAAACGTTCTGCTAGCCGAAGTTTGAATGCGATAAGAAAGGTTGTTATGAGTTGTGTCCCTATGGAAAGAGCCCAGCTGGCCATGGCGAGTTTATCTACAATACTGTAGATGCTGACGGATTGGATACCGATCATAAGGGAAGCGCATATAACGCTAGCAATCAGTGAGGCAATCTACATAGGTGGTTTTGAGTAATATAAGGATGGATAAGTATGCAACGTACTGGGGGAAGACAAATAAGCCACTGTTCTCCCCACACTAAGTATAGTCTCCATATAAGAATGCTGTCTCCAATAATGGTCTAAATAAAAAATTCAGAATAATAAAACGATACGGGTGGGTATATATACGTTGAAAAAGCATATTGTACTTGAAAGAATCTGTATCTTGGCACCTGTATTTAACCAGTACATCGCAATAGGCGACCATTGCTGGTTGGGACTTCCCCATCCTGATACAGAACTTGTGAGTATCGGTTCAGGGGTCGCCAAAGACAGAAGTGCTGCTGTAGGTGCTGAAATTGGGGGTGTATTCCACCATGTCGAGGACGGTTCTGCGATTATACTCTGCGGACCGGGGGAGATGTTTGATGTGGTTAATGTAGAGTCGTAGGGCTGTAAGTGAACGAAACTTTTGAACGTCATGTATAACTGGACAGTTATATACGCTGTCGACAAGATGAATTGAGTGGCAAGTGCACATATCAATATCCTGTCGAATGCAGGGTGGGTACATAGGCCATTTAGCCAGATGTAAAAAATAGCTTACCAGTGTATAGGAATGCCTTTAAGTTTCCTCTGTATCAAGAGGAACATGCAAATAGGGAATACAACAAGACTAGAAATCATTTTCAGACAAGCATTCCCGCCACATGTAAATAGACGCACTGAGCCCCTAGGAATGAATTAAGTGTTAAGCTAAGTTGAAACCGACTAGCTCTGTGAGGTATACGCACCATACAAAATAGCGTTACATGCCACGCCAGCAAGAGCAGATGTTTCTACAGAGCCATTGGTTGACATGTCAGGATGGGGTAGAAGCTGAAACGATTGAAGGGCTGAACGCTTTTACAAGTTGTACGTAAGTACATACAACAGAAGCTATTTATATACGATCTGCTCAACCGGCAACCTACGTACCTAGAAGAACATATCAGATGTCACTCAGTCTGATGAGAACACCATGGAGAGATGGAATACATCACAGATTTTCGAAACGTTGCAATGTGGTGACTCCGGAGGACGTCTTGATCGGATAATGAAGACGAGGGTCCTATAAGGTCGTCGTGAGAAATATATCATAGTATTACCGCGGGGAACCACAAAGTCGTTTCCCTGGGGTTTTTTTGTCTTTGGGCAACCCACGCAAGTCATAATTGTGGCAATTGGGGGAATAAATAGTATGAGGGTCTGCAGCCCATACCGACATGGTGATCCCAAGGCGCGCCATAATTACCACAATTTTCAATGACAATAGACAACTATGGTTTTTTAATAGAAAGGATTCCACGTTGAAACTCTTACCACTTCGATGAAGCTTCGGACAGCTATGGTCGACATGAGAAAAGATCGGGTTCATCTTGGTTTCATCAAAACGTCACAAAGCCAAGAGCCTGACAATATAACAAGATCAAACAAGGACATGTGTTACTGGCGGCCTACGGCACAATTGAAAGCTGTCTCTTGGCTGTCTCTTCCTCTCCCTACTCCGAGTACGCACCGGTTTGTTGGACACTAAGCTCCAACGTTCAGCCTTCAAGAAGCCGAAAACAAATTAAAGTTATACAACAAAGCCATAAACCCACGAATGTTGAATAGGTACTAGCTGTATCTTGGCTGTATTTAAACGTGACTCGGATCCTTTGGTGCCGATGAGAAATTCCAACCACCTTCTGTACTTGCTTCTGAAAACGGCAACGTCGAAATAGTATATTCTATTTCAAGCCCTCTCTTGTGCTGTTTTAAGAGAAGAACAAGATTGCATTATCATCACGTAGTATTAGACAGCATATGGAATCAAGACAGAAGCACTTACTATACCTTAGTAACCTTACTAGGACTCACAGTAAGACGAAAGTCTGGACCTTGGAGAGAAGCTACCTGAAACTCCATAGGCGATCAAGATTCAACCCCACGCCTCTTGCGGGTTGTACATGGGACTGCTCCCATGGCGATCATACTGGTACCTCAGGTGCAGTGCTCAGGTCAGACTTTAACCCGCAGGGCAAGATGTCACAGTCCTGATTATGGTCCTGACTCGAAGCTGAAATACATATGATTAGACCGTTAGACGCTCTGGTAGTGATATTTTGGAGTCGAGAACCCTACGAGAACTGCTCCAGTGCATGCGATAAAATCGCTGCTTCTCAAGAACCCAACTTATAGCAATTCCAATGATTGCTCGTGTCGCTGTATCCTAGCATTTACTTTGAAAGGGAAATAACCTATTCTTAACTGGAAGCAATCGTTCCAAGTGTATTCTTGGCCTTGATGCGCATTTGGTACACTGGCGAAATTATGCATGTTATGCTACGTTACGGCGAATGGCATCCTCAATACGTGTACTTATGTACATCAAGTTTATAACGACATATACATCGAGTTCATTAATTCAGTATTATTATTTCGTAGTATATGTATGTGTGTGTGGATAATTACTACAGCTCTACCTCCGTAACGAGTCTACGCGACTTGAACACTGGCGTCTTTCCAGACCGAAGCGTCGTTCTCAGCATACTGTGTACTATTAGTACTTTGACTTCTATATGAAGCAAAGGCGATCTTTGTGTTGTTATTTGAACGCGTCGACGTTGGCACTAGGTTCAAGTGTACGAAAATAATTATGGAAGCTGGGATAATCGCCTATGTTACAGTTGCTTTAGTATTCCCCGTAACAAGGCTGCGAAGAACACGCGCGACAATTACGACTCACACTTATCTGACCTGAACATGTCATCAGAACCATAGCAGCATCCATCCGTCGTGTAGAATAACAGATTAACAACGCCATTGCGACAGCACTGTATAATGCACCTGACTCAATGATAATCCACAGTAGCTTTTTGTATGGATTGTTAACAGCTCCGGGTTGAGACACTCTACCCTTAAGCGCCGTAGAATGTCCTGCTTGCCATATCCTGAAGGATATAAGAGAAGTCGACATAATTTGTGTTCCAATGGAAAATGCCCAAGCAGCTCCTGCGAGGTTGCTTGTGTCACTATAAATGATTGTTGACTCTTTGCAGAACATGATTATGGTGCAAACCAACGCGGGGATCAGGGATGCGAGCTGGAGAGGACAAGAGGAGACATGTCAGTAAAAGTTTTGCTAGGAAGAATTGCAGATGAGAGCATACAGAAGGTAAACACATACGCCATTGCTTTCCCCAGACGAAATACACTCTCCAGATAAGAAGCATATCCCCAATGATAACCTGTTGACGTCGGGTTTTAAGTTGCGAGCAAAATTTATATATACTTAGACATGTAACGTACGTTCATAAAGCACGTAATGTTCGAGAAAATTTGCACTGCAAGGGTCTTGTCTAGCCAATATAGAGCAATAGGAGACAATTCTTCGCTTTCAGCCGCCCATCCAGACACTGAAAGAACTGGCTCCGAAATCAGATTAACAGATGCCAGGGGAGTATCACGCCACCACGTTGGCGATGGTTCCGGGACTATACTTTGAGGACCCGTCAGTGTGCTAGTAGGTGAACCAGGAGATAACGCGGAAGGGGTAGCCTGGAAGCCGATGAAACTATGGAATGCCATATGTAGTTGTGCTGATAAGTAAACTGTAGAGATGACAAATTGGGAAATTATTGCAAGAAATAAAACCCTGGTAATTGAGCGCTGTAAGATCGTACGCACAAAAGGCAATAGTGCGACATACCAATGGACGGGAATTCCTTTGAGTCGACTCCGTATTAGAAAGAGCATACAAATAGGGAATATTATCGAACTGAAGAACTTCTCAGCATTTTTATACACTTTTGAGAAATTGATAATTTGACATACTAAGAACCTGAAAATGTCGGTAGATCAATAATAATCTCCAGTAAATTGAATCACTACACATACCGTAAAGAATGACATTGCAAATCACACTAGCCAGAGCAGATACCTCAATAGAGCTCTCTGGCGACATGTTTGGGTCGGTAGATATGAGACAAGCGGTAGAGAGAAATGGTATAGTTGGTATGATTGAAGAATCATTTTGAGCGCTAGGATATCAGCACCACGCGCCGGCATCCTAAGGGGACAAGCTTCATACGGCTAAGTATTCTGGATACTTTTAAGTTTCAGCATTAGTCTATGAAGTGATGATTGGGTGGAAAAATTTAAAACTTATATAGAAATGATCATCCAATGATGATTGCATTCCTGACGTTCTCCAAGCCTACTTCGCAATTTAATATGAAATATTAATAGGGTCTAAGCCTGGGGAACCGTAGTCGTAAGCGAACGCTTGGACTCTGAGTTGAGCACTTAGAGTTCGAACTGCCCGATGCCACGGCGCAAGTGCTAATGCGCTATTGCCCATTGCAACATAAACACAACATAAACACCCTTGTCGACAATTTCTGTTCGAATGACTAATCATTAATCAGTACTCAGTGATAAAAGCTAGTGACATTGAATCGTAAATTGATCGTAAAGTAAGTACTTGTGCAAAAAAATCAATGGTTGAGTATGAAAGTTGCTCACGGAAACCACGGTACTTACATGCTTGCGGTTTAGCCTTTCGACAGTTGGCATGTTCGATGTAGAAAAGTCTAACCTTTTCGCCAAAGTTCAATTCGCTTTCGGAGTTCCCAAGTTGAAAAAGGATACATAACGGCCTTAGTACATAACAGTAGCAAATAAATTCAGTTCCAAACACATTGCGACGATGTTGCGTGATGCAAGAGTCATTGTCACAGCATTGACGCTCTGAGTGCATAGGCTCAACATGGGCCAAACGCGCAGATACTTAAAAGCCAAACATACTTATATTAAGTACCCTTGTAACTCTCTACTCGACCAATAATCTCTGGAAAAGGCCTTTAGTATGGTATAGATGAACCTCATCCAAACGTCAAGTTTCCTCTTGGTTTTACACACCCGGTGATCTTACCGCTACCAATTCATGGGAACAGTGGTATTCTTTAAGATTGCGACCACTGGTGGAAGTTCTCAGAGCATTGTTACAAAGCCGTGCAACTAAACAAGCGCTTAGGCTTGTCGGCTGCTAGGTATAAGTATCTGTGCGAGGAGCGGATGACCCCAGGACGGCCAGAAATACTCTGGCAAAATACTATATAACTTGTTGTTCTAGGAAGTGGTTTCGGGAAGTCTCTCAAACCGGTAGGGATCGTAGAGCATTCCGATAACGCTGCGTCGCCTACTAGTCGTCTTAATCCAAACATCATCGGGATGTCTCTCTACCATTCGACGTCGTGTCCTCCGTGAGCACAGATCATCAGCAGGAATAAACATCCTATGCAATAGTTACATGAAGTAACATTGCAAAGGTGTCGTGGCTGAAATTGAGGCTGAGGCGGAGGCGTCAAGATGAAAGAGGGATGCTACAGTATGTCCTAATCATTCACCCTTCTTTTCCCTGAATTTTACTGTCTTATTCATTCAGATTGGCGTTCTCAACTTCTAATTGCATGAGAACTATGGCCGTATGTTCTGAAGCCATCAGAAAGGTCCAATTCAGCGTGGGGATAACAACCTGCATGTTATGAAATACTCCTGCACTGCAAGAAGACCACTTATGTTGGGTTTTGCTTTAGAACTGAAGCTGTGCTATCGGACGCGCGTCGGGTATGTTCTAAATATGCGATGAAGATATGCAGAAGACTTGGGATGGAGTCGGTCCTCGCTCTGTTATGCTCTTCGAAGCAATAAAAGCGTGTTGATCCCTGGTGCGAATCGCAATCTTCGACGAAGAATCAAAAGTCCGCTCAATGGCATCGCTCGCGATCTCCAAAGGCACCAAGCTTTCTCTACGCAGTTTGACGTATTTGAGTTTAATTGGCTTCGATTCCAGACAATGGTGGGTCATTATCGTCCTTCACAAAACTACCCCATGGACGACTTCCAATATGTATAGAATGAACTTTTTCTTAAAAAAAAATCCTAAATTTATTGTCGGTGATGGTGACCCATATGTCACGACAGTGGAGTGTCTACCGTATAGTAAGGTGTAGTGCTGGGTTATGTAAGTGTAAGGGAAAGGGTAATGTATGTGTGAGGCGGCGGCTGTAAGGTGGAAGCCTCGGGGCGTCATGCAGGAGCATGGCGTCAGGAGGATGAGAAAGGAGGCACTACATAGTGTGAGTGCGCACTGTAATTTATTGTGAGGTGGTTGTATACCAGTGCGGCGAGGCATGTGAAGGGCTGAGCGTAGCGGCGTGTGCGAGAGACAAAGATTCTGATAACCAAGAATAAAATCCGATCCCCTTCATTCTACTACTTCGACTAATCGTCCTCCTGTGGGGGGGTCCATCGTGGTAAGAATGAACTTCAACATTCAGTTCTTACCATACGAAACTAATCACCGGAATATTATGCGGGAGATTGCTCTTTTTCAACTCCAGGCTGTCGACTATCTGAAACACGGAACCTGAGCAGTGGATTTGAATCAAAACAGGCTTCCCCCAACTTTGAATATAAACTTGTCTCTCGCGACACTTATTCCAAGAATGTACCTGAATATTAGGATGCCCCTATAGAGGTATAACTCTGGAAGAGCCAAATAAGTCCACCTGATACGGGTGCCATGCATTGGCTCCAATCCTATATCACTTGCGCTCCTAGATCGAATCCAGCCCAACATCGTGAACGGTGCTTGTCCAGATAGAACCTCGTCTAAAATTGAAGGGCCGTTCCCAAAATATGCTAACGAGCACAGCTACAAATACTACATCTAATGCGCCTGGTGTTCGACTTTTAGAAGGTGTGGAGATCGGATCGAATACACCGAATGGAACCTCATCGCTGGTTAAAGAAATATAGCAGGCGCCGTTAAATAGTTGAAGTTGATACTGCTACCCCCGAGGGACGAATGGTACCGGTTAGTTTTCAGCGTGCGTCGATGGGGGGTTTCAGCGAAGGTTTTAGTCAACAAAATGGCAACGAGGGTCGGGCGAGTGGTTTCGGTTTGATTGTGCTCGACGTAGTTTTCGACTGTCTTGACAGACTTGCACGTGGTGTGTCGCATAGCTTTTCAACCGCATACATATATGATATATACATTTCAAAAGACCTGGATAAGACACAAGGACAGATAGCGAATTTTGGCGAATCACAGCCCATGAAATCAACGCTTGCTGCTAGATATCAATGCCTAGGCTACTGGCCCGCGCCACGATGAGTGCTTTGGAGTTAAGGTCCACGAGCATCATTTTAAAAGAACGGCATAGGATGCTGGTTCAAGAACGCCATGACCACCCAGCTGCGATCATTAGTCGACAATTATAGGAAATATTTGTAATGCACGTTGCAGAGGAGTCTACAGCATGCTGTGAGGAGCTTGAGAGGAGCTCTGCCCCAAGTATGCTCCATTTGAACCGTGTGCTCCCATCGTACGCGAGATGACTTACGCGAATAAATCCACGCTGTATAACCTATTCACCACATAAAGAGCTCCTCGACGGAGGATTATATCCAAAAGGAAGCCAGCATTAGTTACTACTACAATGTAATGTATTATTAGCAATCGAAACACGAAAAACCCGGTCAAAAGTAGAATAAAAAACTATATCACAAACCACCACCCGGTCGCTGAACCAGAACACCTTCCAACCACTGTCCTAGTGTTCTCCCTTCGAATTCATACGTGAATGAGCTCGAGAGATTGTTATCTTTAGTATCTTTTTCTGTGCCGTTCCTCTCTAGCAGTACCCAGCGACCTTTGTAGCCATTTGGCAATAAGAGAGGGCCCTCGCTGAACCATGGATGCTGCAAGGCTTTCTGCGCTGTTATCCGGCGAGAAGGAGCCAGCTGAAGGAAGGAAGACAAAAGGTCGAGCGGAGAAGTCGGTGGTGGGGGTTCATTTATTGTGTATGTAGAAGATATAGAAGAAGAGGATGAGGACGGAGAAGAGGAGGTTGAAGGAAACAGTTGGGACTCCGCAGGAATTGATGATGGGGGAAGATTGGGAAGCAAAGGCCAGAGGGGAACAGCTGGAACTAGGTTGAATACCACGCTTTTAGCTGAAGGGAGCTCTTCGAATTCCTGTGGTACAAGCATAAATAAAGGAGAAAATACATAGCATTGTGTTGAAACAACTTACAGGCCAGCTATCCTTCGTCGGTGTCCCTAGTACCTTGAAGATACTCCAAGCCAGTCCAATCTCCCCTCGGTCACCTGAGAACAAGGGATCTCTTCTCCAATATGTACCAGGGTAATCAATCCTCAGGTATCTGGGTATGATAAGCGGTTTCAGCTTATACTTATGTGCACTCCCAACCTCAGACACAGCCTCCGAGTTGCTTGTTTCCGACACGGCGGAATGAGGCTCATCCCTTTTCAAAGGCAGAGCGTGAGCTTCGAAGTATGTTCCGTCGTTGTTTAGCTCAGCAGGTGGCGTAGGGTTCACAGAAGGGGCTTCGTAGTCGTACACCATTCCATTTCCATCATCGTCGGATGAATCGAGTAGTTCGTCGTCATCATCATCATCGTCACTCATAAGACGAAGAGGTGTGAAAACACCTGCGAAAGTCGCTCCGAGACTCCAGAGGTCAATTGCGAGAGGGTCGTATGCCCTGGTTCCGAATAGCAGCTCCGGTGCGCGGTAAGAACTGGTAGAAGCAGTTAGCAAGATGTAAACTTTTTTTAAAGGAAGAAAACTAGTTACCCCGTCGAGACCTCGAAGTACAAATGCCCTTCTTGCTCAGGCCACAAGTCCAGCTTCTTCTTCGCTTCTTGTTCGTCCCTGTAGGCGATACCAAAATCTACAAGTTTCACCATACCCTCAGGGGTAAAGAGCACATTCTCAGGCTTGATGTCTCTATGAGCTGTGCGCCCTCCACGTTTAGAGTGCAAATACGCAATAGCACAAATGAGTTGTAGCATGATACTCTTTGTAAGAACCGTGAAATGTGCTGGTGCTGAAGTCGGCGAAGGAGAGCAAGAGGGCGGAGAAAGAGACAAAGTAGGTGAATGCGAAGGTGCTAATTTAGGTGGGAACGGGTGTGGGCTGAAGAAAGGCGAAGCTAGAAGCGATGGAAAACATATGGGCACGTATGGCATATAGAAGGATACAGTCAAATCTTGGGGTGTACGGAACGATCCCAGTACTTGTATAATCTATAAAAAACATTGGGTCGGCATTCAAGCTCTTGACGATCAGCATGAAAATAGCAAAACGCACGTTGGGATGATTCAAGTCAGACATAATTCGAAGCTCCTTTATAACATCATGCGGCTCCTTTGCGAACTTCTTGAATGTCGTAGCAGTTTTGACGACAACCCACTGCGGTTCCCCGTGCTCATCGATGCGAGTCCACGTCCGTGCCACAGTGGAAATTGGACCTTCTTTTATTATATCATAGTGCGTTCGCGGCTATAAAAAACAAGGTCTCGTTATGAGACTAAAACAGATCATCGAAGGCGTTGCTTACAATATCTGCGATGTGGAGGATGTCGGGCTTTGCAGGATGGGCAATACGGCGCACAGCCATGGTGTTGGGGTCAAGTTGGGGTGCCCGAAAGATGTTGAAATGACTGGGTTGGACTACGGCTATAGTAGCTCCCTGGAAGGAGAGATGATGAAGTAGTAGGTGGAAATAGCCATTCAAGAATTCATTCGAAGTGATTCGAACTAAAGCGTAAGGGCGTAAGAAAACTAAACGAGGCGAGCTGCTTAAAGACACCGCCTATCTTAGCGCGCTTGGAGATCCGGCTCCGTAATCTCTATCTTGTCATGATTATTTGTGTCCTAACCTACACCCAATCTCAACCCAATCTACACCGCTGACCGTCCAACACCGGACTGCGCAGTGCATATTCTAACAATATTGACCAGCTGAAAGAAACGAGTCCCCGTATATATGCACAATGATTCATGTCTGATGTCAAACTACGTTACTTAGGGGAGGATCGTCGATACACTGTAAAAAGGCTGAAGGAATGAAAGCTCCTAATCCCAGTAGGTGACCAGGTAAAAATAGATGTACCGCTCGCAAGAGAAGCAGTAAAATACGACTTCGAGAAGCTTCGCTCTGTACGAGAGAATAACCACTTTGGTTCTAAACTAGCGAGCTACTGTGACAGCTGATTGCAAAAGCCTCAAGTCTGACTTGCACTCCCGCTTTCTCATTGGACCACGCCCACTTGTATTCACTCAGCAACCACCACCTCGCCACCACAGTCACGCGCAGCAAGGTAATACTTATATTGTATATACTGTATCTTTTATGTTTCACTATGGCGCCCTTTGTTCTGTACTAATACTTACTTGTGTTGTACTGCCACTGCACTGCACAGCGCGCTCTGTGCCAGACTTTCCCCTCTATGTAGTTTGCTCCATTATCCTGGGGTAAAGGACTTAGTGTATATAAACATGTGTGTTGTAGCTAGTGCACCTCAGCCGTTGTACGACAACGCTGAGTTAGTTACTCTAGGTTTTCTTCACTGATACAGGGACACAGAGAGAGGGAAAAATATGAACATTGCGTTACCTACACAGACATCAGTAATGATAAAGAGAACATCCAAAGAAATCCAGTCTTCGTCTATCTACACTTCTCTGCATACCCCACTCATGAAGCATCTACGAGCGCACCTTCACCTACTCACACACAACTCGTCAGTCGTACTACAATCAAGTGAAAAGGACCAGAAAGATCACGTACCTTCCTTCGCCAGTGCCTCCTCCCACCCCTCTTCGAACAGCTCGGGGTTCTTTTCGGGGGTTGCAATGCCATCCGCAATCTTGGGCCTGTTCTTTGCTAGCAGCTCGGATTTCCAGGCAGAAACCGCAGCAGGTGCTTTACTACATTTTGAAACATATTGAGCTCAAAAGTGTCATAGAAAAACAAGGTAAAAGAGGCAAACCTGGGAACATAAGTGCGCGCAAATAACGCAGCCTCAGGCGCACGTTCAGTCTTGACGAGAAGGTCCACGCAGGCGGGTGCGTCACCCAGTTGGAAGAGCGTAGCAAACGCAAGATTGTTTTGACCCTTTTCCGCTGCCAAAATCCATTCATCAGTACCCTTTCGCTTTTTCGTTCTCCAAAAAGTAATACATACCTGCCTTCTCTGCCAGCCCCCTCAACCCCTCGGCATCGCCCACACTCAACAAGAGCAGCATCAACGCACTCAAGTCACCTGCCTTTTCAAATGCCTCACGTGCAAGATCAAATCGCCAAACGGTAAGTGCTCGGTCACCCAAGGCTTTCCACTTGACTTCAGATTCCGACTCGGGGACGGATCGAACTATTTCGAGTGCGGCGTCGAGATCGTCCAGGGACAGCGCGAGATCGAATTTGTGGTCGGGATCGGTCGTTACCGTTATTGCGAGCTCCTTGAGATCTGGTAAAGAAATGCATCAGATTCCAAAATTTGATACAGGATAATGAACTTACCTCTCTGCTCTAAGAATCTCGCAACCTTGTTCAACTGGTCCTTCGGAAGTGTCGGCAAGATCTCGTCGGCGGCATCCATATCACCACGCAAAATGGCAGTCTGATATTCCACGACGGCGAGGGAAAGAGAATATCCGTACACATTCATTTCCTTGTCTACCAGGTAGACACGGTTGTGCGATGGGAGGTAGCCGAGGAGGTACAAGGGTCTGTGAAGATGGCCATTAACAACGCAGAAAGAGAGCAGCGAAGGAGGAATGAGAATTTAGGACTCACGTATCGAAGGGACTAATAGTATACGACTCCTTTCCGACAAAGTAGCATAGCCTGTTAGCGGTTGTGTATACGAGGCAATCTCCAATCCATTTTGCCGTCTTAATTCTAAAGGATTCTTCGGTCAGTATTTGATACTTCCCTTAGCACATATGTCCTTACCCTTCGGGCACTTCAGCAACAACCTCAAATGCCTCCTCAACACCCTCGTCTGTGATGGCCTGCCCACTAGAAACAGCTTCTTCATATGCCTCGCGATTGAACTGAAGGACGAAGAAACTATCTTCCGTCGTAATAACAACAAGGTTTGAAGGGGAGAATATAACCTGCTCAATGTGTCAGTTACTACCACTCTCAACAGACCAAAGAAAACACTAACGTCCTTAGCATCCACATCCACCCTCCTCACGATCTCTCCGCTTTCCCAATCCCAAAATACAACGAACCCATTACCCCGCGCAGCAAGTGTCGCTCCTCCTCCATGCAAACTCTCCACAGGCCACGATCCAGCGCCTTTCATCAGTGGCGATGTTCTCTCTTTAAAGTTCTTGTACACGCGCAGCTTCACTTTACTCTCTAATACGGCGTAGACATTGCTATCCGGAGCCCACGCAAACGAGATACCATTCCCAAAGGACTTGTTCCGCCACGCAAGGGCGGTATAGATGATGTATTCACTATCACCGATGGCGGTTACGAATCTTCCATTCGGGCTGTGAAGGAGTCCAGTAGGGTATAGCTCGGTGCTGCCTATGTCCTTGGGAGGGACTGGGATACGGCTGCCATCAGGGGTCGGGGTGGATGTTGAGAGCGACTGCAGGGATAACGAGAGCACATCGTGGTTCTGCGTGTAGATGAGCTTGCCTTGGGGGTCCATAGAGTAGGTGGGCTCGTCCCGTCCTAGAGAGAGAGCGACAACACCTTCATCGAACCCAACTGCGACGTCGTTCGTGTGTTTGTGGAGAGCAACACACCATGCACGTTCGAGCGCGTAAGATAACGTGTTCTCGATACGATAGGTTCCTGAATTCCAAATCTTCACTGTGCCGTCCTCGCTTCCACTGATGATGACCGGCAGATGGGGATGGAACACAGCAAAGCTGACATTGTTTGTGTGGCCTTCCATCGTCGCGACACAACTCTTGGATAAGTGGTCCCATACTTTGATGGTCTTGTCGTCTCCACAGGTCAGGAGATATGGTTTATCAGAGCCAGGGTAGAAGTCGACGTAATTGACGCCTTTGTCGTGTGCTTCGAGGGTGAAGTTGGGTGAAGGGGAGGAGAAGGACCATAGTTTAATTGTACGATCTAAGCAGGCAGAGACGAATGTGTTGGGATCTTTGGGGTTGACGCAGAGGTTCATTATATAGTGCGTGTGCCCCTCGTATACCTGCAGGCAAAAGTACAGTTTAGCGTCCAAATTGAACACGAACCAGAAAAAGGAGGCACCATGATGTTCTTCCATCCCTTCTCCCAATCCCATGCCTTAATTGTCATATCATCACTCCCAGTAATGACGATGCTCATCGTTGGATGTACAGTCAAACATCTGATATAGTCCGGGTGAGCTTCGAACGCGGCGACCTTCTCGTGTGTGTTGTAATTGAAGACGCGCAGTTGGAAGTCATCGCTTCCGGCAACAAACCAGTTTTTGCGGGCAATGAAGCGGACACATCGAACGGGGACATCGGCAACTTCAAAGGTCTTGATGAGGGCGCCGGTGTTGTGGTTGTGGATGTGCACTTGACCATTATACAAGCCTGTGAGAAGCCAAGGCTCTGTTGGATGAAAATCAACGGACTTGACGCGGTCTGAACGGGAAAGGAGTTTGCGCTATATGAGCGTGAGGGTTAGTAGACGACGCAAGGATGAGATGATGGCTGTAACATACGTTTACTTCGAACAACATTTTGTGTTCGGTATATTATGGTATGAATTAGAGCGTATTTCTTTTGGTTTCCCGCCGTATATGAGCCGTAAGATATGGCAGGAAATTTGGCCCTGGACGATGGGGACGACGACGACGAGCGGGAGTAAGTTTAAGTAGCTAACGGTGCGCTACTTTGAATTTACATCTGTACGTGTCTTGTCGTGTGAACCTACTTCCAAATCCATTCTCTCGTGATCCCCGCGTTTCGCGTTAGCGCTCGCCATCTTCATACAGAAGATGAATACATATATTACCCTTTTTGTGACCTACGTACATACAAATTACTACATAAGTATACTACATACTACATACCTACGTTACCCATTATTGTCTTAATTCCTAGAGGTTGTCTACTTTATAAACCTGATTTGAGGCTGATATAGAAAGACGTGTAGTAGCCCACATACAATATTACTCCATGAAAAGGAGGATAATGGTACATACAGTATCATTACATAACAAGGTTGATTCCAAGTAGTACCTTAGTTAGTGGCATTCCACTCGGACCCCCCATAGGGTCTATAGCAATATCTGGACAACCATAATTAGGAACTTGCGCAGGATGAGGATGGCCTAGCAGATACGTCAAGCACCCTGGAACCACCGTCTCCACAGCCGACTTCAAAATCATGAACTGGGGGGTATTAACCGGCATCATGCAATCGAATGTATCAACAGCAGACGGAGCCACTCGAGGTGAGGGGGCCCCCGCATCTGGAACTGGAGTGTTACCACACTACAACCATTTCAACCACTCCCCCACAACTCCCCACTGTGGGTTCCCGCGCATGAAACAACCCCCGAACTGAAAATCAGTTACTTGCCGCCGACCACGAGCGGGTGGCCTTGGAGGTGGGACAATCCCAGAACCCTCTATTACAGGCATCTTTGCCCATTGTAAAAGTAGTTGAGCATACCGAAAGAAGAAATGCTAGAAGATAAAATACTCACACTAACCCCGAAGTTCCTCAACCCCAGGCTCTTCACGGACTTTCTTGAGGCAGGGTTCCTCTTCATGACTAGCCTTCAACTTCCGCTTCCTCCTCTGGGTGGAACAAGAGGCAGATACAAGACTTGGAGCTGGTTCTTTGGAACAGGCTTTCTCATTTCCTTTCCCCTTCCCCTTCCTGCTCAGGACGGCAGATGAACCACCGGCAACATTGCATTTTCCACTAGCTTTACTATTCTCCCCTTTTTTCCGATTTAGTGTGGCAGGAGCACCGGCTGGACTTGGATCTTCGGGTGGTGTGAGCGACCAGACAAACATATGCGAGCCCATCTCTGACTGAAGGGAGCGCTTCTTCCTCTGTCGTTCGCTAAAACTCGCGGAATCGTTAGATTGGACGAGAGTACGTCCTTTCGTGGGGCCTCCATGTGTTGGTCTTTGAAGGTGGAAAAGCGAGACTGCATCGTGATACTGCGCGGAACTACCTGGAGAGCCGGCGGAAGGAAGATTGTATGAGGGAGACATAGATGTGGTGAGATGAGGTAGGGGGAATATCTGAACGGGATATGGGAGACTAGAAGGAACAGTGTCACTGAAAAGCGTAGTATAAGTATATGACTGTAGAATCAGAGCTGAATTTATGAGAACGCGTTGCGTCTCGTGACCAGGGAAGCTTGGTGTTTTGTCGCGTTGACTTCGTGGGGTATATCAAAGCGAGGAAAATGTTCCAGAGCGAGCAGCGGAATCCATTGTCCTCACTAAGTTTAGATGCGCTTGCGTTGATATATGCATTGCGGTATCGAGAACAAGAGCAGAATGGGACATCCCAGCCTCGCTGCAGAGCTCCTTTGGTTTCCGCTCATTTGTAATTTTCGTCCAATCAGAAATAATCTTTACTTTGCTGCATGATATAATCATTCTCCTGTATTCGGCATAGTATTAGTACATATGAGCGTCAAGCGCAAATATCATTGAACTCACACGTCGGATCATAACAGATACGTACTTGACAACGATACGTGGCGATGAGCATCCTGTGCATACCACTCAGCACATTGTCCCATGCGTGACCACTTAATGACACTTCATTAGTAGTAGTATGTCTTCGCCGACATAATCCCAAGTCCCTCATACAAGGCAGAGTATCCTTAGATTCATACCTTCAAAATGTGATGAGTTAACGATACCAGGAGAAGACCGTGCTATATTACCCACATTACACAAATGACATGTTATCACCTCCTCGCATTTGGTAACATATATACTTCAAAGAGCCTTCTCGTCAATTCACGTGGCGCTCATTGCTGATGCTTGCCTGAGGGCCTGAGGAACCAGCATGGTTCGACTCTTGAAGTTGTTATACCGCTCGCTTGTTAGAGTGTATTGCGTCTGGAGTAAACAAGTATCAGGTTACAGAAGTCACCTCGACTGGTTCACATGAGGCTGAGAAAACTTGGAGGGAAAGGCTGGCTACGACTTGCAAGAAGTTGCTCACAGTCACTCTGTTTGATAACGCAACACATTTATGTAAGTCTGAGCACTCGTTAAAGAGCAAATCATGTAGTAAGAAGATATCGATTCATGAACGGGAATCACGGGTGGGGGGAGGGCCGCGGAGCAAGAACTTGGCAAGAACGTTTGAATTATGTAATGATCAATCTACATATTGTTGATGCGTATTTCCCAAGAGCCTCCGAGTCAACTGCCGGGACCCGGCATTGAGGCAGAGACAACTTGGAGACAGCTTTAGGACAGCTTGGAGACTCCGACAACAGAGAATCATCCCCTTGCATTCCCAAGCTCACTGCTCAATGTGAGTCTTAGCCTCGTCTCAGCACTGTCTTTGGAACGCTGAACTCTAGCCGAGAAAGGATCTCATAAGCTCATAGGCTGTTATGTAGTTCAAGGAACATTCATTAATTATTGAAACGTGCACTAGTAGCTTTATATACCATAAGGACCAAGTACTAAGGAACTGGCACATAGCTGCATTATGTAAGATTATGAAAGGAATAAACAGCCTTGACTTTGAGATACTCAAAATCAAGAGGCCATATTGAAATGGGATTAGGCAGAAGTGACATCCGAGGTTGCGTACAAGCAATTCTGTCATAAAAATATCAGGGCCAAGTATACAGATTATAGCATAAAATACTGCTCACCTTGCTGTCGGGTCCACTGCCGGCGGTGGGGGGTTCAGATCCCTTGCTGTTTCCTGTGAATCTATTTTTGACTAGTTGAGTAAGGATGCAATGATAACTCGAGGACCACGTACTTCTGGCAAATAGTCTTCACGCTGGATACTTTAGTGGTCCTAATCTTTGCGGTGCTAAAATAAGCTATTAGTAAGATGAACATTCATTGAGGCCGTCGGAAGTCTTACTCTCCGTAGTTTCTGCACAGGAAAGAGTCAGAAATAAGATGATCGCCGAGATTAAATGAACTCACGAGTTGATACCAACAAGGACCTTTCCATTCACAGCCCAAATGTTGTTGAGCTAGTAGCCGAAATCTATAAGTTTATATTGAAATACGGAGTGTAATGTTCAGTCATTACCTCAACTGAGCGAGCATGCTGAGTCTTGCAATTGCCGCACTAGAATATAATCCATAAGTGATCCTCTCCGACTCTTAGGGTATATGTAACGTACACTTCTGTAGAGCTTTCCGAAGTTTTCAACATAAAACTATCAAGAGTGCACATTAAAATCATGGAAGAAATTTGAAGGTAGAAATCACCCACGTTGTTGATAATGACCTGGGTTGCAACACGAAATACGTCACTCTCTGCCACTGGGAAACTTCTGTTCGCGAGCACATACCTTTCCACCTATATTGAATAATGAGCTATGGGCACTTCTGGACTGGAATCATAGACACGTACCTCCGTTGTGTTGAACAACTTTATCGGAAGCACCCTTCACGATTCATCCTTAGTAAATGCCTAATCATGGATGTAGCCTTGTTCTCACCTTAGCCTGATAAAGTCGGTTAGTTAACAAAGCATCTTTGCGCAAAATTAGGTAAAGTACATACCCCACCATAGTTAATTGTAGAGGTTCCTGAGGATTGCTTGAGCGTGATCGCATCCTCGCATACATCCTATACCATCTGTGTGAGCTTATGGCCATGTCTAAAATATCGCATCCCACATACTTCGAAGTATACGTGGTCGAGCGTGCAGGAGCCTAAAGACTTTCATTAGTCGGCATTCGTAAGCATCAGTTTATGATAGTTACCAAGACAGTGAACGCCCTCTGCCTGATTCTTGCCGATGACAACACGGCTGAGTGTAGCACCATCTTCAAGCAAGAAGACGGCATCTGCATCTCCACCTTCCTTCTGCCCTTCGCAAGCACCAGAGCCTCTGTCGTATCTGGTGTAGGCCGTAGGCGGCGTGAAGGTCTTGCCCTTCGCGACCGTAATGGGCTTGCTCAACGAGCTGGTCTTGGGTGGGGTTGGGAAGACGTTGGTTGCAGCCCGTTGGTGCACCGAACGCTTCTCAAGACCACTGCAAATTGACATGCGTTAGAAGTGATAAGTGAAGTTCATTGAGTGTGAACGTACTGGGAAGCAGACACGGTGATGCTGAAGATAGCAAGAGTCAAGAGTTGCGTGAAGAGCATGATTAGGGAGTTGGTGGTAGGGTAAAGATTGAAGGATAACCATAGTGGCTTATATATAAAAATAGTCTACCCACTATGAGGTGATAGATGGTGTGTGTACTTGGATCTGGTAATTCGCTAGCGAGAGACATGCACATGATGCAGGACGAATAACTCTTAAAATCTTTGCGTCGCCTTGGTTGCACTCTCAAGTGGGGGTGCCAAGTATACGAATGAGAGATCGGAGACGGAGATGG
The DNA here is from genome assembly GCA_025738555.1 of Cyathus striatus. Lineage (NCBI taxonomy): Eukaryota > Fungi > Basidiomycota > Agaricomycetes > Agaricales > Nidulariaceae > Cyathus > Cyathus striatus. Next base: position 1,658,524 of record JAOVFP010000015.1, on the reverse strand, counting down.
AGGTTGAAGCGGCTCCGGAATAGTTCAGCGGCCCGTTCAGCGTGCTATGAATCTTTTATCTAGTGCGCCCGGGATCCAAATATTGCATTTTACGACTTTATTGTACGAGGTATACAATTACACATCTGACCAAAAAGAGTCCGCTTCGCTAGATGCGCTTTTAGCCGCGTAGTTAGGCCAAAGTTAGGCGCCTAGCCATAAAAATGGCGGTCCTAGAATTAAGAGTAAGCCAAGAGTAAGCTGCCTAGAACAGCACGCGTACATTTTCTTCCGAATACTCCCCATATGTCAGAGCCAAGATAATTGTATGGTTTTTTAACGATAGAAAACGAGCAGAGTCATGAGGATGAGATGAGAGTTTGGCGTATTGTAGTCATCAGGAAAGTGAAAGTTGTAACTTGTCAATTACTAAGAGGTCGCGTTGTTTGTTACTGAAGTGTTTGTTATTGACATGTTTGCAACAGCTTTAAAGCTAAACAATCTATTAATTATGTAAGTATTTAATATTTAGCACTTAGACTTGTACTTAGCAACGCCCACTTGCGCCTCATGGCACAGCACCTTTCATACTTAGTACGAATTTGGACGAGTTAATTGAAAGCTCTTAATGATAACTCAATCAGTCAACTAACTTAATGTTTATCACATAGCCACCGTGGGGTAGCGTGCGGTTCAACTTCGGAAACGTGGCCAAGGCCCTCTGAAAGCTGAATAATTCTTTAATGCCAAGTTAACAACGCGCGGACGGTTTTCTTGTGGATTTCTGCCGGTTGTTAAGGATAAGTATGCACATAAACTTAAAGTAACTCACTGAAAAACGCGCTAGGCACATAACATTAACAGTATTACCGATTGTCTGAATATAGTATGTTTTACCTACGGATTCGGCACACTTACTAATTAGTACCAATAATCCCTGACGAACTTCGATAGACCAGTCACTAGTGCAACACTTCATAAAGTTTAACGTCTTACATGACATAGGTACTTGGTACATCTCCCTTTATCTGGCATGTTGTCGCCTGTAGAGGCAGTATTGAAGAATATTTGAGCCATGTATATCCGGGTTTGTCGGTTTGTTCCACAACAACGGTGTTAGGTCTGCCAAGAGAAGAAGCTGGTTGCAACTTATGGTGCGCTTTTCCAACCTAAATAATCCGCTATCATTATCAGCAGCCTGTGTGTGTGTGTGTAAGACACAATGACGAAGGTGAACGACGGGCTTGAAAGCATAGCGATGCACAGAAATATATTGGTACGATTGTATGAAAGTCTTTGGAAAAATAACTTCTTAGTACCCACTGAGTACAATACTGGAGACGTAATAACCACTTACTGACCTCAGGCACGAAGACCCGATCACCAATCATAAAACACCGGATCAGAGACTCGGACATAACGCCAACCAGAAACCACGTGGAGATAATACCGATACAATTCTATAACAAATAACTATGCTACACCATATCTATAGAGGGCCGACAAAAAACTCTAGGGTATGGTATAATTGGATCACCCCGAGTTTGAACTCTATCATAAAGAAAAAGTAAAGTAAAAAGAAAGTGAAAAAATCTATGTGATATCTAGTAAGACTCTATGTGGCAAATTAGAAGTCCAACGCGGTGCGTTGCACGTGGGGAATACGACGAGAGATATGCGCCAAGCGCTCTTTCTCGGTGCTGGTAGAGGTAGCTGCTGGAAGAGCAGTAGTGTGGAAGCCAGTCATGCCATTAGGGCAGAAGGTAATCTTAAGGTTGACCTGTAGCGGAGAATCAGCAACAAATATCACTCTAAGATAGTTAATATACATACATCATCGTCCTGGCATGCCACTTGGACCTCATTGTCGTCAGGATCAAAGAAGGCAGTTTCGCAGTCAGCAGACGAGCCTTGAAACAGAAACATCAGTGTAAAAGACAGATGAAAAGACACGAACGAACTTACAAGTAGCACCGAGTCCGTCACATCCGCCGTAGTAAGTGAAATCGACGGGAACAGAGTATGCAAGTCTAGTAATATACAATCAGCAGTGCGAACATATAAAGTAGAGAGAACATATACTCACGGAGGAATGAGAGAAATGTCCGAGCTTGAGCCACAGCCAGGGCACTTCGGATTAATGAGTGATGTCTCCACTAAACTGCATCCAATGCCGTCATAGCCACAGTCCCCTGCATTTAATGTATCAAAAAGCTGTTACTTCGTCAGTGTAGCAAGAAGAACATACCTGTTTGAAGGTACGCAATCACAGAGTAAAGGGGACCGTCAGAGGTATATGGTTCCCCAGTGGAAAGAACCTCGGGTCCCTGGATAAGTCGGGGCTGTTGAAAAAGAATGTAAGTCGACAGAAGCGCTAGCGGCATCCCGAAGGATAACTCACAGTCCCATATCCACAACTGCAAAATAAAAGTCAGTTAAAGAAAAGGTTATAAACGAAAGAAAGCACTCACTTGTTTTCAAAGGTCACTGTATGCTTCTCTCCAAGAACGCAAGCAGCGAGCGCAAAAAGAATGGCTGGAACAGAAAGAAGTGAAAATGCCATTATAGTGAAACTTCAAAGAGTGTTAAAGAACAGAGAAGCTATACAAGCGAGAGGTATGAGGGTACGAATGAACGTGAGGAAACAAAGACGTCGACATCGAGGGGTTTTTATAGCTTTCAGCGGGGAGGTACACAGCCCACGGAGAACAGCATAACACCCACTTTAACCCGCCTCGGAAAAGAGTGAGACCAGGTGTAATCGCAAGCACATAAGGGCCCATACCCTCAAATAGTCAGCCAACTACCATCTTTGGTAGATGAACCTTTAACGTTGTCCCGGGCCGTGGGGAGAGAGATGATGCAAAAGTTTCGGAATCAAATTATCGTCGCGGCTTTGTCAACGGGTACCAGCGGATGCCCCGCGCTGCAGCGGAACTCACTGCTATCGGAACATTTAGAAGGCATTACCTGTGCAGCGAGTTGGAACGAGTCAAATTGCCAATGTTAAAAATTCAAAAGGCAGTGGTTTTCATTGGGTGTTTTAGTCACTTTTCGTAAGTTTTACCTACTTGGTTGCCGAAAAGCTGAAGAGTAATGACGCAAGGAAAGCAAGCCGACAAGACTCCTCGAAAACAGGGTGGTTAAGCAGCACAGGATTGTCTTGTAAGCTGGTATTTTTTGCTGAATGCGTAATTGATATTGCTTCAAAAAGGCCTTTACATGACGCATCTTCATTCCTTAGTAGAGTTTCTGCTGTAAAGACCCCGCCGGCTAGCGCTGTAGCAATAGACTCAGAAATCCGGCGCGTAAGTTCACTTGCGTAGACATTAGAATACCGAGTCTGGGAGATAAAAAATCACAAGTAAAACAGTAATTGAGAACAGGACACAGAATGAGTGGATTCTGAAAGCAATGAGCTCAACGTTCAATGCAAGTTGAATGCAAGCGAAAACTGACGTGATAACGTTTGTTGATTCTTATTTCCTAAAAGCCTCCAAGCATTACTACGCGTAATCGTTAAACTACCCTAAAAGTACAGAACTGTGAACAAAAAAAGTACAAATCTATGATATAAAGCCATATGCGAATAGACCATCGTTCTAAATTACTCATTGCCACCCTAAGCGTTATCATATCTTCGGAATTTCAAGCCGCAACATACGATCCAACAATTGGTCCCTATGATCTGAAGGAGGCCTCGATAACAGATCATTCATTAACTCGACTAGAATATATTGCGTGGGCTCCTTCATCAATTCGTCGAATAAACACTCGCCTTGACCGGGACGGCCCCAGCCCATATCAGGTGAAGAGTGTTCCTGGGGAAGTGTTTCCTCAGAGACAAGGGGGGAAGACGTGGTTGTTTCCCACTGGCAGGCAGAGTCATTTCCAGCTGCAGGTGGCACAGACGTGGTTGTTTCCCAGACAGAGTCATTTCCGGCTGCAGGTGGTACACTCGGAGGAAGATTAGAATTATCGCCCTCCCAGAGAAATCCGAACAACGACCGAAGCTCTTGTGGATCGTAGGGTGGCGGAGGGGGAGTTCGAACATATGCAAGTCGTGGACTTTGCTGTGATGGGTGAAGGGGGTACTTTTGTTGCTGTTGTTGAGCGGGAGTGGCATGTATGGGGGGATGATAAAGAGGCGTCAGGGTGACTCCGCTTCCTCTCCTAGAAGTTGGAACAGGACGTGAGGTTTCGTTGGAGTACATGTTATAGAGAGTGCTTTATGGATGTGGCGAGATTGAGAAACGGTAGGGATTATGGTGGACTGATAATAGTCAGAAAGCTCAATTTAAGAGATTCGGCTAACGCGTAATCTCGCGAGCCACAGACGAGTTAGGCAAATAGGCGTATAAAGCTGTGGAGGGGCATCCCTTTGTTCAAATGACTTGTATTTAATCGCAGCTTGTGGGCGTATCTCCATTAGGGCAATGCGGGCGAACAAGAGCAGAAAGAGGAATCCTCGCCGCAGTTCCCTGGCTTATTGTTCCCGTTGAACAACACATGGATTCTTAGGCACGTGTAACTACAAAAGAGCCTTTCAACAGCTTTCAATATGATGAGTCAAAATTTCGCTGCGTACCTGTAACCAGGTATAAGCTCCATATCCACCCGCGCCTTTCCATGCAGCGAGACTTGGTGTAACAATTGAAAGAATAACATGTCCTGGTTTCAGTAGCTGAGACTTCCATTGGCCAGGCACTGTGTTGTCTTTGAGAGTATGGAGAGCCTCATGTTCTTGCTAGAGGCTTCTGGTAAACCTAAACTAGGATGAGACGGTCCTTTGAGGCGTAGAAAACGCTGCTTTGTGAATGCTTACCATTACTCCGTTCTCAAGTGCGATGCATTTAACTTTTGCTTTGCATGCTTTCACCAAGGCAGAACGAGATCTGGAGGGCAATCATTGCGAGAAGGAGAGAGTGAAGCGAGTAAGCGCTTTGTTGATGCATGTGTCCTAAGAGCTTCCGCCTCGGAGTCGCAAGTTCCAGCGCTCCCACTACGCATCGCAGCCTCATTTCAGTTTCAAATACTTATCAGCGCTTCAGCAGGTATCAAAAGCATGTCCTGACATCCTGCCAGACAGTACATGCCACGTAAAATCACTGCCCATTCTTAGTCATAAACCCAGCAAACATGATCGCTTCCGGCACCCATCGGACCACGTGCGTCATTTTTTTCTTACTTACCCGCTCTCTTATCTTCCCCATCCCTACTCTTACCCACCTCCCTCCTTTTCCCCCTCACACACCCACCCAGCTTTTCAAAATGCCTATTCTCGTGCTATAGGCAAGGGGACCGGAAGACCCTTGCCCGCCTGCCTTCTCCAGTTCCACACTAGACGCTCGAGTCACCTCGACATAGAAGATAGAATTCAATATAGAACATACCCCAGCATTTCGTATTCAAGAGGGCATTATAGAACTTAGACTTATAGAACCATAATTTACAAAATGGAAGGAACTAATACGCTCCAAAGAGCAACGGCACCGACATCTTCCCTCCCCCCACTCACCCTTCTATCAACCTACACAACATCCCACATCCAAGCGGCACTAAACAACCTCCAGCAGCTCTACTGGCCCCCGGCGCCCCCACCCCTCCCACAAAAATTATCCATTCCAAAGCGCAGACTAGCTCATCTCACACACGACGACTCCGTCCCCGACTCCGGATACGCCTCCGCTGAAGACGACGATGAAGAATCCATCGACTCGGAAGAAAACATCAGCGTATCAGACGAAGATACGGACCAAGAAATCCTCCGTCTGGACGCCTACGAGCGCAACTTTGCCATCAAATGGACTACATCCTTCATTTCCCGGTGTGCGATTTGGATCGAAGAATCTTCCACCGACGAGGAGTGGGAAGCGCGGAGTGGGCTCCTCGACGAAGCTTCTACGATTTTATCCCGGTTCAATAGCCGTGACGAGAAGGAGGAAGAAGAACAAGCGCTCACGCGCACTTTCGCGTTTCCCACTGGATCAAGCAACCCAATCAAAGCGGAACTCAACGACGCACCGTTGTCCAATGAGGACCATACTTCCGTCGGACTGCAAAGCTGGGGAAGCTCAATTCTCCTCGCGGAGCGTATGTGCTTGGACCCCGCCCGATTCTCCCTCGTTCCCACCTCCCTACCCCTCCGCATATTGGAACTGGGAGCAGGAACAGGTCTACTAAGCATCATCACAGCCAAACTCCTCCCAGCGACTACAGTAGTAGCAACGGATTATCACCCAGACGTTCTAGCGAACCTACGCAAAAACGTACTCACCAACTTTCCTCCAAGTCCCCCATCTTCTCCGATAGAAGTATGCGCTCTGGACTGGGAAACGCCAAAGTACACGAACCCACTACATGAGCCGTTTGATGTGGTATTGGCTGCGGACGTAATATACCACCCCGAGCATGCGGAATGGATAAAATCGTGCGTGGAGAAGGTGTTATCTCCCACTGGTGTATTTTGGTTGATCATTCCGGTTCGGTCGACGGGGAGACATGAGGGTATGCATTGTACGGTTGATAAGTTGTTCCCTGTGCGTGAGGATGTTAAGGCTGGAGAGGGGAGGCAGCTTGTTGTGTTAAGCCGGGAGGAGTTTGGGAGGAAGGGGAGCGTGGGGAGGGCAGATGAGGGTGCGTATAAGTTGTATGAAATTGGTTGGGTGGAATGAGGTTGAAGTTGGTGTGTATGTTTGCATCTAGTGGGGTTTATGTATATATGTCGTAAAATCTATTGCGTATTGACGACGAGCATCTCTGAAATGGGTATGATAGGGCTGCTCAATTCCGTCTGCTGCGAGTCTATCAGCTCAACCCCCCAGTTGATCTTTCACAATATATCCTGGTTCTGTATTACCCCTCGAACACGCTACTAAGTGGACTCGTTTGAGGTGTAGTGCGTTCGGACATTCTCCGCGCACGTCACAGACACCAAATCAACGCACAGATTGATTTGATGAGGAAATGTTGGTTTGCTGTGCCTTCGTCATGTACTTATTACGTGTCGCGAAATAAAGTATATTATCGAGTACACTGAGAGAAAAGAGGATTAGTATCTACCAGCCAGGTGCGTCAAAGCCTCAACCACTTATATCTCAGTATGAAAAAGCAGACAGCGAGGAAGACGGCATTGCTAATTGGGGTTACGGTAAATAAATAAAGTTATTGCTGGAGATGTTATTGTGATAGACAAAACAAGTGGGAGAGTTACGAAGCTGAGAAGATCCTTTGCCAAGTCGAGGGATTACGATGCATAATAGAGAAATCTGGTACAAGACAATAAAAATGTCAGAGATAAGGTAGGAGACTCGGGAAAGGTATACAATACCTGAGCATAGTAGGGAAAAGGGGGGGGTGGGTGAGACGCTAGGGGGCTGAAGCCTGAGCATAGCAAGTAATTCTGTCTTGATTCCATGCGCAATCCAAATTAGAAGACTACATGACGATAAGATACTCTTGTTCTTCCTTTAAACCCGACACAAGTCAATAACACGAGAGAGTGCTTGAAATAGAGTATCCTATTTCGATGTAGCTGTTCTCAGATACAAGTACAGGAGGTTAACAGAAGGTGGTTGGAAAGTGGTAACTGGTTTTCTCATCAGCACCAAAATATCGCGCTATCGGGGGATCCAGCTAGCATTCAAATATTTTGTTATATAGTCTCAACCCGTTGTTGACTTTGTCTTGAAGGTTGGAACAAGACAGGTGGACAGACTGGTACTCGGACTAAGGAAGAGATAACTTGCAGTTGCTTGCAAGTTTGCTGCTTTCAAGTAAGTACTCTAGTATCTATGACCTTGTTTGACCTTGTTTCATCATCAGGCTCTTGGCATTGTGACGTTTTAGTAGGTGCTTACCATGTCTGATAAACCCGATCTATTCTCATGTCGACCTTGTGTCAACCGTACATAAGTAGCTGCGATCCATCATCAAGGTCGCTGAATGTCCGACCCGTGTGGGTTTTCAAAAAACAAAAGCTTGCAAGGTAACGACTTCATGGTTCCCCCGCGGTACTACTATCTCACGACGACCTTAAAAGACCCTCTTCTCCATTATCCAATCAATGGTGTCCTCTGGAGTCACTACATTGCAATCATGATGTTTCGATTTGAAGCAATCATCCTTTGATGTAAGTATTCCATCTCTTCATGGCGTTCTCATCAGATTGAGTGGTGTCTGATGTGCTCTTCTACATACATAGGTTTCCGGTTGAGCAGATGGCATATAAATAGCTAAATAGTTCTCTATCTCCGTTATACAAGTACGAGTGGTCCCGGCCAGCCCTTCAATCGTTTCGGTACCTACCCCATCCTGACATGTCAACTAATAGCTCTGTAGAAACAGCTTCTCTTGCTGGTGTGGCATGTAACGCCATCCTGTACGGTACGTCTACCTCATGGCACAGTCGATTTCAAGGAGCTTAACACTATATTTCTAGGAGTTCAGTACGCTTATTTGCATATGTGACTGGAATGTTGTCTGAGAAACTTTTCTAGTCTTGTCGTGTTCCCTATTTGCATGTTCATCTTGATACAGAGGAAACTTAAGGGCGTTTCTATACACTGGTAAGCTATTTCTTAGATCTAGCTAAATGGCCTTTGTACCCACCCTGCATTCGACAGGATATTGATATGTGCACTCGCCATCCAATTCATCTTGTCGACGGCGTACATCTCCGTCCAGTTATTCATGACATTCCAAAGTTTCGTTCGCTTGCAGCCCCACGATTCTACGTTAACCTCTTCAAGTCCCTCCGGTTCGCAAAGTATAATCGCAGAACCGTCCCCGACATGGTGGAACACACCCCCAATCCCATCACCCACAGCAGCACTTCTATCCTCGGTATCTCCTAACTCTGAACCGATACTCACGAGTTCTGTATCAGGATGGGGAAGTCCCAACCAGCAATGGTCACCTATTGCAATGTATTGGTTGAATACGCAGGCCAAGATACAGATCCTGTCAAGCGCAATATGCTTCTTCAACGTATGTATACTCATGCATATCGTTTTTATTATTCCGACTTGTTCTTTAGACCATCATGGGAGACAGCATTCTTATATGGAGGCTATACTTCGTATGGAAAAATCAAAGGATTGTTTGTCTTTTTCCAGTATGTTGGGCACTTATCCACCCTTATGTTACTCTAAAACTACAACTATGCAGATTGCCTCATTGGTTGCTAGCGTTATCTGTGCTGCGCTTATGATAGGTATCCAATCCGCCAGCATCTACAGTGTCGTAGACAAACTCGCCATGGCTAGCTGGGCTCTCTCCATCGGCACACAACTCATAGCAACCTTCCTCATTGCATTCAAACTTTGGCCAGCAGGGCGGTTTATCGACAAATTGGGTCTTATTGAGGCTGGTAACCCGTACAAGAGGCTAGTCTGGATATTCGTAGAATCGGGGGCGATATACAGCGCTATGGCGTTGGCATTGTTGATATTTTATTCGATACGAAAGTTAGACGCTGCTGTGGTTCTTATGGGGTGCATGGGACAGACCGCAGTAAGTGGTGCTAATCTATTCATCTCAGCCCTGCGCGCATGCCAATAAGCTGTTTTTACAGGCGATCATCCCGGCGACGATAGTTATTCTTACATATTGGGACTTAACACCGCCGACCGGATCGACAGGCAGCCCCAGTACGACAAGCGGTGATGACACAGTCGCCTTCGCTTCAATTGAGAGGCAGAACACTCAGTGACGACGGGATACCCACTGATTCTGCAGTGGGGGCGAGAGGAGTGGACTAGACGTACAATTGCACATATATATTATATACCAGCTTCCTCATTCACTATCAACTTACTCCTTCGAAGTATAGTATCGATAATTCCACCCCACTGAACGCCTTCTGTGATATTTGGAATGCATTGACACTTCCAAGATTGGAATCCGCGTAAGGTGTATCTGCCAGGATATCTACAAACCAACTCATGTAGGAAGTGAACATACATTGATTCTGTCAAGTTGCATGACAGCAGCCTACCTACATATAGTATGGCAGAATGGATTAATTAGTTGAACCTTATCCGTTTCTACCAGGTGATTGTACTTACTCTTGTGGTCTGTATATTAATTATAAGCGGTATGGAGCCCTGTATCAAATGAAGTTGAGGTATATATTGGGTTTTATAAGACTAATTTATGCATTACTTCTTGCTTTGCGAGATACTACTAAGTGGACGCGAGAATTCCAGATAAGTACGAGTATGTGAGCACCTGAGTTACTATTTTCACTTGTTAAGAATTCTTTGTTCAACCAACTGCTTGCCAGTGATTTCCTAGGACTCTAATTGAACATTCCTAAAAAAACTTCTGCGAGATAGTACGTGCTACTTATGTCTTCGACATGGACGATGAGATGCTGGTCAACGGGAGAAGCGATGCGAGTACCAGGTCTGCGATTGGCCAAAGGTTGTAGTCAAAAGGCGAAATGACGCTAGGTCGAATGCGGGATATCATTAAAGTTCGCGATACTAAAAAATTCATGAGCATATAGTACCAGGAGTCGGGACTAGTACTGAGAAGACATGCCTTGTGCCTTAAATCGAACCAAATCAAATCTCAAGCCATCCTTTAATCCACTGCTCCTTCTCCTACTCGGCCTAGGTCCAGAAGCGGGGATGTACAAAGTACATCACAGAAAATAACTGCACGAAGCAGTTGGGAGGTTCCAAAGATTCTCGGTCAAAAGACCGCTATAAATATGGAGGTAACAAGGCGTACAGGCTCTCCCCCATACAACTCATCCCCAGATAACAAAGCCAAAAGAGGTAACGAGGTGTACAGGCTTGCACCCGTACAACTCATCCCCAGAAAGCTACTGCCATTGGCCACGGTACTGGTCAGCCGCCCGCACCAACCTCCCCCATGGTATCGTGTCTCGCCACACGCCACTACACCTGCCGCACTCAGCCCAGCAAGTAAAACTCCGCGAGAAAAAGAAATGATACAGTGGAGAAAAAAGGAAAGAACTTCGGCAAGAGGGGCCAGTACCTCCCCCGAACACCCCTGTGGTTGCTTCAGCCGCACACAGCACAGCATCGGCCATCCTGCTCGCCATCACGTTCGTGCACAACGTGAGCGCTATCCCCTACCCTCCACCCCCCGTTCCGCTAGGCGGCACCATCCAAAAAGGTACACTAAAAGAAGAGGAGCCCCCAGTGAAATGTCAAAAACTATGTACAAAAAGTAGGAGGTAACGAGTTATACAAGCTCTCGCTCGTACAACCCATCCCCATGATGGTCGAACTACGGCCATTGGTCGCGGTACCAGACACCCGCACCAACCTCCCCCTGATATCCGTGCCCCGCTTCACGGCACCCCACTTGCAGCACTCAGCCCAGCAAGTATCTCCGCGAGAGGAAAAGGAAAACAAATTTTCTTTTCTTTCTTCTTTTTTTCTCGGCTCAGCCTCAGCAAGAGTGTCGGTCCCTCTTCTGAGATCCCCCGTGGTCGCATCAGCCGCACACAGCTCGGCATCAGTCATTCTGCTCGTCGTCACGTCCGTGCACAACGTGGGCGCCATCACCTTCCCTCCACCCCCCGTTCCGCTAGGCGGCACTACCCAAGAGAGAGAGAGGAAAAAGAGAAATAAAGGTACAGTAAAATGGTGAGGGAGCCCCGATGAAGGCACAAAAATGGGAGCGTACCTATGTGCGTCGAGTCGTCTTGCGGTGCACGAGGGTATACCACGAGGGAGGGGGGGGGGGAGAGATGGCGTCTTGTGGAGCATGTATGAACTGGGTATATGCGCATGAATAATATCTGAAAAGGTCATGTCAGTCACAGTCATGATGAGGAAAGGAACCTTAGCGGCGGCGGTGGTGAATAAAAGTGGCGCAAGGATCTGTATGCCTGTGGACTTCTATATCCCCTATGGGATTACCTGGTAACATCGAAGAGAGTGTTAACCATAACCGATGCATGATGACAATACTTCTTACCTGATAAGAAAGGAACTTGTAGTAGAGGTAGCGGTGGTGGTCAGTTGCAGTAACGTATCAGTCAACAACGAGGAGGAAGAAGAGATGAGTACCGTTAGACATTGAGGAGGTTATCGACGAAGATTAAAACTGTCAGCCACAGGCGAGTAAAAAAAGGACGCACGCGATGAGGTAAAGCTTGTGTTGCCTGATGGAAGGAGACTGCGAAGGTATGACATCGGTCAATCGCAGCAACGAGGAGACCAGTCAATGAGCAACAATGAAAAAGAAACTTACGTCGATGAGGGCATGGTCCATGGATAGATTATATGTGAGCGTGAGCCTAGAGGAAGATGAGTAGGTAGAGGAAGGAGGTAGGACAGGAAGGAGGGGACGTGGCTAGGATGGTGGTGGTTGAAAAGAATGATGCAATTCCCCCCTTCGAAGTCTTTTCAGGTCTTAAATATTCGGAATTGGAATCGGAATTTGGATGTCCTGGATAAATTGGGAAGTGTGGCTGGCTATATGCACTCGTCAACGAAACTGAGATACTAAAAATAGTCTCGAGTAGTCTCCGATCACGTGGGCGTGTTTATACATAGGCAGCAGGTCTGGGCTAGGAATTGCTGTAAAGATACTGCTAGGACTCTGTGTAAGTAGCTGGGTAGTGAGCATTCGAGTTCGTAGTTGTTGTAAAGTAATGTGTGAAGTCTCCCTACTGGTCCCGCTCTAGCGAAATCTGTAACCTTGTGCGGATGCCTAGTATTTACGGTATGCTTCTTGCCAGTTGTTATTTACATTGAGCCCAGCATCTTAGGTCCTTGGAGGTTGTCCGTAGCACATCGACACGAAGCGGACTGAGAAGAATTGACCACATGCGAAACCTATTATATTCTAATCTTGGTACAGTTCAACGTGTAGTATATCTTGGTATTAAAAGTACAATGTCCTGCTTCATGCTCTGATAATAAGTTTTCGTTAGCTCCGTTCCTTCGCTGTTCCCGAAGTAAGCACTTACCCATCGTAAACCTGCAAGCTGGCTTCAAATTCTCGTTGTGCGCGGTCTCTGCAGAGTAGCAAGCTTCGAGGTCGACAAAAAAGCCCTCCCGAAAATACTCTATCACTCCTTCTTACCCTCTTTCTCCTTCCCTACCCTCACAATCTCCTCTAAAAACCTTGCAACCCTCGGAATCGCCATCGCAGCACAAGCAGCCACAACCAAAATCGCACCCACAACAGGAACCATGCTCTTTGGTAAAACACCAAAATACAAAGGTTCGAGGATGATAATCACTGGCACCGGTTCCGGGTCGTATGTCTCATCAGTGCGGAAGTCGGAGGGTGTTTCCCCTGCGTAGATGACTGATACGCGGGCGTATTTTGTGCGTGTTTGACTGGAGGATGGGGTTGATTGGAGGGAGAGGGGGAGCGCGGAGGGGGAGAGGATGGATAAGTGTATGTCGGAGGGATACTACATCCATTCTTAGCATGGTTCGGGGAATGTAAAAGAATCACTCACAAAAGCAGGGTATGAGAGACGCAGAGTGAATTTGGTGAATCGGTCCCATTCGCCGGTGTCCAAGTCCAGCTTTATAATTGCCTCCTCATCGCACATATATGATTCAGTACATTTCGTGAATTCTTCACGACGAAGTGCAGGTATGGTAAGTTGTATTTCATTGTTCGCAGGTGTTAGCACTGGCCTGCCGAGTTGTGTTAGAAGTGCAATACAGGTTTGCGGGGTTACATACCAGCTATCTGCAGCAACCTGCACATCAGTCGCAAGGGTCGGCTTAAAATTGACAATCTCTGTATTGGCAAGGACAGAGGCAACCAAAGCGAGGATAGGCCAGATTATCATTCTGAGTGTGTTTCAGATCGAGTTGGAAGGACTCGTCACTCGACACGTCGCGTCCAGACATTCCCACGGCCTCTTAACTACTCCTCCTCACCACTGCTGGCCCACCGCCCTCACCATGGCCTCTGCAGACACCACCTGCTACACCGTCGTCTTCGAAAGTGCGGCGGAGATCCCTTCTCCCCAGGACCTCCGCAGCGCCCTCGAGAAGGGCTCCGACGAAGTCAAGATCGAAACCCTCAGGAAGATTATTATTTCTACGATTAATGGCAATCCCCTGGTCAGTCTTGCGCTTACACTAATATATTATGGTGTTAATGTCCTCAATATCATAGCCAACACTCATGATGCCCGTTATGCAATTCGTCATGCCATCCAGGAACAAGCACCTCAAAAAGCTGCTTCACTTTTACTGGGAAGTATGTCCCAAATACGATGAAACAGGCAAGCTAAAGCAAGAGATGATTCTCGTCGTGTACGTCTCCCCTTCCGCCCATACCAATATCACCTACTAACACCCACACAGAAACGCAGTTCGCAATGATCTACAACACCCCAATGAATACATCCGCGGTGCAACCCTCCGCTTCCTCCAAAAACTCGCCAAGGACACAGACCTCATCGAGCCCCTCATCCCCACCGTCCGCTCCTGCCTCGAACACCGCCACTCCTACGTCCGCAAAAACGCCGTATTCGCACTTTATGCAATCCACCGCGAGGCGGAACACTTAGTTCCAGACGCAGCAGAGATGCTTACCACCTTCCTCGCAGCTGAGAGCGATGCGGTGTGCAAGCGGAATGCATTTGTCTTTTTGGCGCATGCGAGCATGGAGAGGGCTGTTGCATGGATTGCAGGGAATGTGGAAGGTGTTGTGGGCGGCATGGATGAGAGCATGCAGATGGCTGTTGTGGATGTTGTTAGAGCTGATTCGAAGGTTGATTCGACGCATAAGGTTTGTCGTTTTTTTATCTTGGTGGAATCATGCTAATCGTATTCATAGGCAAGGTACATTAGACTTATATTCGAGCTTCTTAATGCGCCATCGCACGCGGTCAAATATGAGGCAGCGACGACGCTCACTACACTCACGCAGAATCCGGCTGCTGTCAAAGGTACGTATCTTCCGTTCCTACTCGTCTCGATTGATCTAACTCGTCTCTAGCCGCCGCTTCTTGCCTAATTCAACTCGTCCTCAAGGAATCTGACAACAACGTCAAACTCATCGTACTCGATCGCGTCGATGCGCTAAGAGAGAAACATGGACATGTCTTAGATTCCCTTATTATGGATGTATTACAGGTCCTTGGAAGGTACGTTTCCGTCTTTGTTTCATGTATCATCGCCTGGTCTTGGTGGCTGGATGGTTTACTGATATGCGTTACAGTGCGGATATAGAAGTGCGCCGAAAGGCAATGTCCATCGTGCTCGCTATGACTTCAAGCAGGAATGTTGAGGAGGTGGTGTTGTTCCTTAAGAAGCAGCTACAGAAGACACAGGAGACTGAGTACGAGAAGGTACGCATCTCTCTGTTTTCTGAGTTTCAATCGTCCTAACGCGTTCCACAGTCTACAGAATACCGACAACTCCTGATCCAATCCATCCACGTTACAGCGATCAAGTTCTCGGAGGTGGCAGCGAGCGTTGTGCATGCGCTCATGGACTTCCTCGGGGACACAAACAACCCCTCCGCATTGGACGTTGTCGCTTTCGTTCGGTCAGTCCCTTCACTCCTAACACAACTCTCCTACTCAAACCAACACAAAACAGCGAAGTAACCGAAAAATTCCCCAACCTCCGCGCATCCATCACTCCCAAACTCACCGCAGCGCTCCCCACCATCCGATCAGGCAAAGTGTTCCGCGGGGTCCTCTGGATTCTAGGCGAATACGTCGCCACTCCCGAAGAGATCAGCAGCGTATTCCAGGAGATCCGGAAAGTTATTGGCGAGATTCCGATTTTGGCTGCTGAGCAACGATTGTTGGATGAAGCTGGGGGTGATAATGACGAAGAGAAAGAGGGAGAAAAGAAGGAGGAGGCGAAGAAGGAAGGTGGGAAGCCTAGGGTGTTGGCGGACGGGACTTATGCTACTGAGAGTGCGTTTATGAATTCTGCGGGCGCGGCGAGGTTAGAGGCTGTTAAGAGTGCTGCTAAGCCTCCTTTGAGGAGTGGGTCTTGTTTTTACTTTTGTTTGTGGGTTTGAGCTGATGATGGTTTAGCGTTGATTCTCGCGGGAGACTTTTTCACTGGTTCTGTGCTTGCTGCTTCACTTACCAAGTTGGTGTTGCGGTTCGAGGAGAAGGCGGAGGATAAAGTGTCTGCTAACATTTTACGCGCTGAGGTCTGTCTTTTATGTTTCTTTTGTGGTGGACGAGACTGATCGCTTTGATGTGCAGGCAATGTTGATCATGACCTCCATCATCCGCGTTGGCCAATCTAAATTTGTGACGGTGCATATTGACGAAGACAGCACGGAGCGTATTATGAATTGCATTCAGACGCTTAGCGAGCTGGATACTGTTCGTGCGGTCCATGAGGTGTTCTTGGAGGATACCAAGAGCGCATTTTCGAAGATGCTTACTGCGCAGGAGGTGAGTTCCAAGTTACAAGGCGAGGAGAAGAGGCTGATATGGGCTTGGTATAGAAACGCGCTGCGGAGAAGAAAGAGGCCGAGTCAACGAAGCCTAAAGCTGTTCAGGTGGACGATCTATTGACGTTCAGACAGTTCTCGAAGAAGACGGCTGATGATGCTATTGATGTATGTACTTTTCTTGTTTTACTATGTGGGTTGTTGTTTATGGTGTGTAGTACGATGAGGATGTTGGACGCGCTACGGGTGCTGGAGAGGTCACTGAGGACTTTATGTCTAACCTTAGCCGTATCACTCAGCTTACTGGGTTCTCGGATCCTATTTATGCAGAGGCATACGTTAAAATGCATGGATTTGATATTCTCCTTGGTATGGTTGTGTCTTATTCACCGTAAAACCTTGCTCATTTCGTTCAGACGTCCTTTTGGTCAACCAAACCTCCAACACGCTCCAAAACCTGTGCCTGGACTTTGCAACCCTGGGCGACCTCAAAATCGTCGAACGTCCCTCCGTATACACCATCGGCCCACACGGCTTCCAAAGTATCAAAGCCACAATCAAAGTGTCTTCCACTGAGACTGGTGTTATATTCGGCAGCATCCTCTGGGAAGGGCCTAATATGAGCGAGGCTTGTGTGATTCTGAATGATATCCATGTTGATATTATGGATTATATCAAGCCTGCGTATTGTAATGAGGCGCAGTTTAGGAGTATGTGGACTGAGTTTGAGTGGGAGAATCGGGTTAATGTTTCGAGTTCTTTGACGTGTGTTTTTCCTCCTGGTCTTTGGTGTGGAGAGGCTAATGTTTTTTTTAGGGATCCAAAGGATTACTTGCAACATGTGATGAAGACTACTAATATGGCATGTCTTACGCCTGAAGGAGCCACTTCGGGAGACTGCGACTTCCTCTCTGCAAACCTGTACGCGCGCAGTTTATTCGGTATGTCGTACTTCTCCCTCCCTCCTGCGTATTGAAACTAACAATACAAACAGGCGAAGACGCCCTAGCGAATCTCAGTATCGAGCGCTCAGAGAACGGGACGATCACCGGTCATGTCAGGATTCGGAGCAAGACGCAGGGTATTGCGCTTTCATTGGGTGATCGGATTACTATGTGTACGTCCCTTCGTTTCGTTGATGTGTGAGATTGTGCTGATGGCGTGCGTGTGTTATAGCTCAAAAGGATAATAGACCTCTTAGTGTATAATACCCCTTCGTGTTCGTGCTTTAGTAATACACCTTTTTCCTTTTTTTTTTTTGGTTTGATTTATTTGGTTCTGGATGTCTTTGGCTGTGTGGACTGCGGATGTTCCTAACGTTTGACTGGGATGTTTTGTTGGATTGTTGGATAGATTTGAGAGTTTTATTTTTGTGTCTCAACGGCCTTTAATTGGAATGCTTGAGAGTCTTCTTACACCCTGAAGGTCTCTTCGGCATGGGGACACCTAATTGTGCATTTTAACACGCAAAGCACATGCATTACTGAGATAGGCCTGTGCTCAGTTAACAAAAGATACATTCCTAGGTGCAACGGCAGGTTAATTACCATGGTTTAAGTATCGTATGTGGGTAGATACTTTCGGTACGCTCTCGAAGACTTTTCTTGGTAGGAGACACCTGACTGCGTACTTCCTATGCGATATTAACATAGGCAGTGCACATGAACTACTCACTGAGACAACCCTGTACCCAAATTTTCGAAAGATATTTTCCTAGGCACGGCGGCAGCTTAATGACCGTGGTTTAAGTACCATGTGTGGGTGGATACTTTTGACGTTTCCGTATGCTCAAAGCCGTATGTCGAACCCTGCTCAAGTTCACATACACAATGATCTTCCCTAACGCTGATCTTCATTTGCGATATAAATATAAATACACTAGCAACCCATTTCCACGGTATCATAAGGACCATCATGGTCACTCTCATCGCTCTCGAAAATGTTCGGAACATCGCCAACGATACACTCATCACTTGTATTATCTTGTCCTATAAATAGGAAGGTGTATTTTTAGTTGATTTTTATTTCCGTGTGATTAATTAGATGTGCCTTTTCTTACCTGGGCAGGAGACCCATGATCCAGAGTCCATGATGTGCACTTCGCCGGAGGGGTGGACATAGCCCAAGAAGCGGCCTGGGACGATAGGGATGGGATCCTCCCTGTGATGAACTTTAACGAACTGCCTATTTTTGAAGGGTTCGTTAAAACTTACTTGTTGTTGATGTGTGTCAAGGAGATGTGGGAGTCGACGTAGTTGGCGAATGCTTGGTTTCCGACCTGCAGGGTTGGTTGTCAGCAAACGGAAGTCCGGGGTAAAGGGAGTATGCACGTACCCTAGGCAAGCCGTACCCTATTGTTCTGAATGTGACACCACTGATATGGAGAGGCAGGAAAACCCCATCGAGCAGAGCAATAGCAGCCCCGAGCGAGTGTCCGACAATTGTTACCTTTGTCGCAGAGTGAGCAGCGATGGCAGTCTGTACCGCTGAGAGAATCGTGCTCGCAGTCCTGGGTTGAAAGGCGTCAGCGAGAAGGATATGCTGCGTAGCAAGGTCCCTTACTTTGCCTGCTCGTTCGCAAATCCGCTATGCACTTCAACAGAGGATGAAATTCCCGGGAAGAGTGTGGAGTCAAGGCTCTCCTGGAACGCGTCAGCATCGGTGGCAATGGCCTCACTAATCATGAAACGTTTCCATCAGGCGTCGGTGAATAAGACTACGAATCTCATACATTTGGGATGTATCCGTTCCTTGGTGTGCAACAATTACGGTTTGCTGTGATGGCGAGAATCCTACATACCCTAAGTAAATGAAATGTTAATCACCGGTCTAATTCGGAACCCTAGAAAAGCACTTACAGAACTGAACAGAGCCTCCATCCCCTCCCGATGCTACAGGAATGAAGTCGGCGTTGGCAGCGCAGTTCGCTGTAAACATTATGAGCACAATGAAAACGACATGAATCTAATAACACACCTCCACAACTCCAGATAAGGGTGGTGCTGGGATTGCAGTATGCCGCGCTGGCAAAGAACGTGAAAGGCCTGAATGCAGAAATCTGGGATGTACTGAGAGCAGTGATGCTCTGCCTCTTCACCACCTCCGGAGCTGGTACAGCTTGGACGGAAAGGGCACTAGAAAGCGCGAGTGATAGCAAAGAGAGGGTGAGCATCCCTGTTCAGATTGGTGACACGAAGCCGCCTGGATGCCTGTCTACAATCCTGGTGGCTTTTATAGCAGCAACCTTGTAGAGATGAGAATAAGTAAACTGTCACCCTGGCTGTAATAGCATATGCGCTAGAAGAGGATGAAGCGGGCCTGCCACTTCGGAACCAATCAACTTCATTTGTCAATAGGCTGTGCGCATGTGCTACATGAGAATAAGAAACAGATCTTCTTAAAATAAGATAACTTGGAGGGCTCGCAGCATCATATGGACGGTGATAATAACATGCAGATCGGAGTCCGGACTTAGGTACTGAGACAAAAATCGCATTAAACAGCTTTAGTATCCCGTGATCTATGTGCCAGGTGACAGCTTCGAGGGTTCTGGGACGCATGATGATTGATCATCCATACACCATATATAGTAACTGCGAACGTGCTCAGCCGAGACGAACATGTTATTCATGAGTTGAACTTTGAAGCCAAAGCTAGTAGCTCCGATAGTCGGCTTGAGTGTGTCCCGTCGATCCTCTCAAATGATCCTATATCATATAGAAACAATCTGTACAGTCATTCAAACTTTGAATACATGAATAAAACAACATGTATGAGTCGTTTACGTCAAGATATGACTTTATTCACGAGTTTCTAGGGACCGCCGAGGTTAAAAGTATCATCAGCATAGATGTAGGAATACCTTACCACAAGGTCTTCCTTAGGAGACAACCCGACAATTTCACCTATCTTTTTACCAGTCTTGTAAGCATGAATAGTCGGGACCTGGGACTATTCTTAGTTTAAAGTATAGCGCCTGAATGGGATCCACAGCTTACGGTTTTTACACCTGCCTTCTTCATGACATCTGGCAGTTCATCGATGTCGACTTTGTAAAAATCTACCTCCGCAGCTTCATCATCGTCGGATACTTCCTCAACGATGGGAGTCATCTGGCGGCAAGGACCAGCCCATGGAGCATAAAAATAGACAACAACGGGCTTGTCATCGTTTATCTGATAGCTCGGTACGTCAGACCATACGCATGTTTAAACGATGTCTGTGTACATACGGCTGTTTCGAATTCAGTGAGAGAGTCAAAGACTTTAAGGCCCACGACTTGAGGAAAGAGGGGGGTAAATTTTAGTGTGTAATGGAGGAATTGGCGTTACGAGCAGAGCCATCTCATGTTTTATGTGAATGACGGCCGAACAATGTGGGATTAAACAACTGGTATAGGTGATTTATGACACTAAAACAGGTCAGCAGACTCAGACAGAACATGAAGTGAAGGACTTCAGTTAGACGTCGACTGAAGATAAGCAAGATTCAAACGTTGTCCAAACTTCTTGCCATCCTTTATTCCTCCATTGTAAAAGTAAACAACTAGTGAGCAAGGCCAGCTGCGATTACGAGTAGTATGAGAACAATCGAAGACAACTTGCTAGCCAATGTATTCAGAAATGAGATGCATTCAGGTGCATCATCACTAGCAATACTCGTCAGCATAGTTGGTTCGGCGATGTGATTCTTCTCACGGATGATACGATTATTGACACAATGCAAGCAGTCATTCCACACCATGTAGAGGAAATCGATCATCTGCACCCAAAGACGTACTAGCTTGCACCAAGAAATCCTAAGAGAGACAGATAGAAATTAGAGCACCCTTTGTTCCGAAAGATAAACATATGACTTGAAGAGAATCAGGAGCCAGCAGCTCATCCATTCTGATTTCGTCTTAAGTATAAGGGAATTGTCGGCATCTGAAATCGTTCTTGGAGATGAAACCTGAAAACAACGCTGAAACTTACAGCTTTTATACCAACATCTTGCACTACATTTGGTTGAGCGTCAATGTCAACCTTGTAGAAATCTGTGCCCCAAATTTGATATCATCAACTAATCTGCAAGATCTATAACACATGACCCGTTTATCTGATAACCCGGTATGTCAGTTTGTAGGTATGTATTAATAGTAACTTGTAAACATACAGCGACGTGGAAATCATCGAGAGAATCGAACACGTTGAACCCATGTCTTGAAACTAGACTGGAATAATCAGCGTAGAGAGAACATATTTGGATTACTGGGGAAGCCAGTGTGCGGTCGTTTTATGCGGGTCCCAGGATGATAGCTCCACAATACGGTGTTTAAAAGCATCGGTTCACATGTGAAAGCCAAATACACAGCCGAAAGCTGCTAGACTGAGAGTCGGTTGATTCAAATTCAATCAACATTACCGCTCACAGGCCTCATCAGCAAGAAGCCTCCACTCAATCCTTACGGCGCACACTATATGACAACATAAATCAAGACATCAGAATTGCGATCCTAGAAGGCTGAAAGATTTAAGTATGCCGTAATAAACAAAAATCTAGACATCGTACCGGAGGTACTTTCACCTAGCTATTCGTTAGTTATTGCGAAAAGGCGAACAGCAATAAAGTCGAAGCTGGTCGATGCAAAGTTGCAGCTTGCTGGCCAGCAGATTTGTGTACATATGAGTTCTACGTGACCGGCAATGCGTTGAGAGCGTGGTTTCTTCGACTCGCAATCCATCTCATGAATGCACAACGTTATATTGACATAATTACAATCATTCCACGTATCTGAAAAACTTAGAAACTTAAAGAACCAAGTGTCTACGCAAGTGTCTTAGCTTGAATTACGAGTTCCTGATGAATTCGAGGATTAGAAACGCCAATTTCTCGAAAAATAAGCCGCTGACCTGAAGTTTGGCAGGAATCGCCCCTGCGAACTCCTCCACTTTGGTACCGTCTTTAATCAGAAGGAAAGTCGGCATCTAATACGATCCTTAGCCTGAAATCCACATGGCACCGACGTTTCAACTTACAGCTTTTATCCCGACTTCCTGCGAGATATCTTGTTGTTCGTCAACGTCAACTTTGTAGAACTCAACTGACGCATAGTCGGGAGCGTCGGAGAATTTCTCAAAGATTGGAGAAATCTGCCTGCAGGGACCACACCAGGTTGCCCAGAAATCAATTAGAACGGGCTTTCCACTGTTTATCTGATAGCTCGATGTCAGATTACAAGTCTAAACAGTGATCTATTGACATACGATCTCTTTAAACTCAGTCAGAGAGTTGATTGCTTTGACACCCATATCTTTAGTTTGTGAGATGAAATAGAGGAGGTGAGTTTGAAACTAGTGGGGGGGATTGAAGTTATGGAACTGATTGTGTCAAGATAGGAATGGTGTCACAGTTATATGTGAGATGAGAGCGCCTATCCCATTGCGATTTGTGAGCTCATCGAATCACGTGGGATGACTAAGGCACAATGGAGGTACCAACGCCGAGGGTCAGCAAGACTCGAAGCAGGTCGGGATATCACCGGACACCGACGCCGTGAACAAGCAAGCTTATGCGCAGTCCCACAAGAGGACACAGCACACAGCTTCAAAGTCAACGTGACAAATTGAATCGAAGCAGCATTTCTAGCAAATTCCCCTGAGAGTTCTAACGCCAAGGATAGACAGATCTGAAAACACGCACGGGCTGAGCGCTGAGAACTCAAGGCAACCGTAGTCGACATAGATGGATATGATTAGTAGACCAACAGCACGAGATAGGAAACATCATTTGTGGTCGGAATCTGCATAGCATCATAGAAGAGTTTGGGGTTGGAAATGCAAGTGGGGCCAGTCCTACAGCAGTCAACAGTGGCATTTGAGCGGTTATTCTGACGGGGTTTCAGGACGAGGAAAAATAGAGCTATTTGTCAGCGTGTTTATAACTTTGCTCCAATACCATCTTGACAGAGACAAGGATAGAGAGAAATGGATAGTATTTGCAGTGAGATACGAGTCGACGACTGCAGCAAACAAGATTTGAGAACTTTGTTTGGCATTCGACTTTTGAAGCGGCGATGCTGCCTCAGACTCGGAGGCTAGAACATTTGACTTCTACTCCGATTCGACACGCCATCAGACTTCTCAACGGTCTCAAAGTAATCTCAAAGTCTACATAATTGAAGTTCTCGACTGGACGCGTACATGTGAACTCAGTACGCCAACCTCATATGAATTTCAAAATGTAAATTGAAGCCATAAATTATAATACATCTACTACGAATTACGTTCAATATGAAGTACTCTACATGGAATCGTAAAGTGAAATTTATACAGTTTCCTTGGCCTTTTTCACCAAGTTCTGCGAATAGGTCATTATGCATCAGTTATTCGTTGTGACATAATCATTTCAAATAAACGCACCTGTAATTCCTGGGGACGAGCACCAATCATACTATCAACCTTGTTGCCACCCTTGTAAACAACGAATGTAGGCATCTAGAGCGCGAGAGCGGTCAATTACACGCATTGAATGAAAGTGAATATGACTTACCGAAGTCACACCGACTTCAGCAGCTATTTCAGTTTGCGCGTCAACATCAACCTTGTAGAACTCGAGAGACTCGGAGTATTCAGGGAGAGCAGAGAGCTTTTCGAAGATAGGACCGATGAGCTTGCAAGGTCCACACCATGTGGCCCAGAAGTCGATTATAACAGGCTTAGGTCCGTTAATCTAGGTGAAGAGATGATAAGATTAGACGTTGCTATTTATATGAGACACAAGAATTCTCACGAGAGTCTTGAACTCCTCGTATGAAGCAATTTCCTTGACCATTTTTAATTCGGTGGTAACAGTAAGGCAGGTAGGTATGAAGTTGGGGATTTTATGAGTCGAACGAAAAGTAGAAGTAGATGCAAGTTTTATATCGCGGAACTCAAGTTGATTATCAATGTGTTATCACGTGGGATGACAAACCATATTTAGTAATCACGACGGCGGACGCGTGCTGCTGAGCTCGACATTTCACATTTCTCTCTTCTACTGTAATCTTCTTGTTCATTAGTTTACTCTGATGACGAATGGCTCAGCCATTTTTTACCACAGACTCCGAGAACTTACTAGTAGCTGTGCCTTTATTGCCAAACTACACCACTAGCTTACTCGACTTTAAAATATTTACTCATTTGATAAGTAATCCCGAAGTTTGAACTCGAGATGATTCTAGAAATTGCCCAAGACATCTTCAGGTCGTCTTCAAGTATTGTATTTTATGTCGACGGCGGATGCGTTAATTTGAATTTTGAATTTGCGCCAAATTTGCGCGTCAAATATTATAACCACGTGACTTGAATCGGCCGCGTGATCTTCGTAATCCAAATTTTTGAAACCTCCGCTCGTCTTGCGCTTCAGCTGCTCATTCGAATTTGTCCAACCACCTTAGTTGTCATCCCGTAAATCTTAAAATCTTATCAACATGCATTTGATGTACACTTTGGACGCGACTGGTAACCGCATTTATACCCTTAAAGTGAGTATTGAATGGATATGGCTCAGAAAAGTGAATTGATGAGGCTGGAATAGAAAGTCACAGATGAGGGCAAAATAACGAAATCTGCTCATCCTGGTGCGTCCTGCTGTTTTCAAGGCTATGTATACCATCATTTTAATGGTTTATTCACCTCATAATAGCCCGTTTCTCTCCCGACGACAAGTTCTCGAGGCACCGTGTCACACTTAAGAAGCGCTACGGCGTGCTGTTGACGATGCTTCCTGCAAAGCCTCTGTAAACAGCCTGCTGCGCGAGATCATCATGTCACATCGAACTTGGATTGTATCAATCTTTTCAAGGGTGGCGTTAGGTTGTCCCAAAATATACTTTACGAGCCGTGGTTATGTTGGAATGAGACAACTTTATTGGTAACATGAACTGGACACAGGATGGGTGCAGATCATTGGATGTCAAAAATTATTTGTCTGTATAGTGTGTATTAATGAATTCTCCTATCGATGTCATTACGATTCTTCAATGGAAATGATAGGACAAGCTATTAAGATACAACATCGTTTGCTGTTAATGAGAACACCTAGCAGACGAATACGACTCGGATGAAGAAATCAACTGGTGTTAATCAGTAATTATAACATGGTATAGTGGTAGCTGGAATGGCGCGTCTATAAGTACAGATGTAGGTAATACAAGCGCCTTTTGGTGAACACTAGCAGTGCTCAAAGTACACCCCGCAGAAGCTCTAATAAGCCAGAAGCCTAACAGCTCAGCGACCGGTGTAAATGCTCCGGCAAGCGGGTATCCCAACAGTTGTAGAATCTGTCCTGTACTGGCGTTACGAGAAGTGGATACCAACTTCGTGGAATGCAGCAAGAAGCCTAGTGAATTATGAGTGATATGCGAAGAAGTGCACTGCAAACATATACGTACTTCAGTAGATCGTCAATGTCCATCTTGGAAGCACGTCTTTCAGTACACTCGGTATCAGCCAGTACTTTATCGACAATGGTGTTTATAGATATATCATCGTCCACAGGCTGTAAGGAATCGTTAAATCGTTAGCGGAAAGAATGAAAAGCAAACGACGTACCATTTCCTGTGTTGCTAGCCATGTCCGTCTATTCTGTTCTAACATCTTCATTACACCCTTAGCTTGGAAATTGCCCCGGACGGTTTTATTGGGCCGCGAGAAGATGATTCGGTTGAGGCCGTCGAATTCCTCGAATTTGACAGGCGGGGAGGATCGATTGGCACCATACGGATAACAGAAGATTCGACTTGGGGTGGTGGTCGGAAGTCGTTCCTTGAGACATTGATGATATTGTCGACTTTTGCATATAGCTAGGACATAGGTGAGATCAGTGTATCGTTTGAAAGAGCAAATGGAAATGAAATACCTGAACATTGGCAGAAAGTCGAGACCAGAGTGATGTTCCTGGCCGTGCTACTAAACGCAGCGCAAATTCACGCTGGAACATCAGGATCGCGACGCGGAACAGCGGTCGATGGGAGAGAAGGCGGAAGACGAGAGGTGAGGAGATTTGGTATGGGGTGTTGGAAATGCAGACTTCGAAGTAGGGTATCTCGGCTTTGACGAAATCTCCTATTATCACCTCCAGTTTTCGTTGCTCGGGTCTGCAGATCCGCAATGTTAAGACACAAGCTGGATGATTATATGACGGAATAGA
Source organism: Cyathus striatus (assembly GCA_025738555.1). Lineage (NCBI taxonomy): Eukaryota > Fungi > Basidiomycota > Agaricomycetes > Agaricales > Nidulariaceae > Cyathus > Cyathus striatus. The sequence goes on along the minus strand of JAOVFP010000015.1, from coordinate 1,631,989 downwards.
CGTACGTTCCCTGCACTCGTTTTATTACTTCAGCAGCCATGCGAGGATCCATCTCTATTGCTGTGACATGTTTTGCCTTCTCGAGGATCTTGACTGTAAGGTTTCCTGTACCAGGACCGACTTCCATGACTTTATCTGTGGGTTTTAGATTGGCCTGTGTAGATGTATCAGAATGCAGCACTATTCATCAAGCTGAGCACTAGTACTAACGGCATCTACAATTCTGAAGGTACATCTTAGTTCAAATTGTAATGTAAAAGTGCAAAACTGACTTCTGGGCAGTTGCAGGATTTTTGAGGATATGTTGACCGAACCGTGCAGTGTTGAAAATGGGATTGGTCATTGAGGATGACGACCCTTCTTTTTCCTTCTTTTTGGCTGCGGGCTGATGGGCCCTCGAGAATCTTTCTGTAGTGGCCTTGGGCATGTTTATGGAGAGGAAGGAGATGAGGAATGTGTAGAGACCGTCGGCGTTTCTAAGCAGGAGCAGAGAAATACAAATAATTTTAATTCTTGGAAATTGATTTCTGCGCACGTGCCGCTATGCGAAAGACGTGACAACACGCGACTGTCACTGTTTAATGTGACTACAACGCGACCCATTTGCAACCCATCTCCAATTGATCCCCAAGGTCAACGCCGCCAGAGGCTCATCTTCGCTTTGCAACCCAATCTAGAGGCTAACACATCTCAAACTTGGACTACACTGGAGGAACAAGGAAGGAAGTCAACTGCAACCGGAAAAACTCCAATCAAAGCGTTCAGTTTGTGTTTAGTCCAAGGTGCCTGCCGAAAGTGTTAATTGAACATCGTGAAGTAGTTGAATACGGCGGCTACAGCTGGTGAGTGTAAGAGTAATTACATGCAACATATTCGTCTAAATGATATTAGAGACAGAAATATACCAATCGAACCTTGAAAACGCAAGGTAAAGCTTTCAGGTTCGAATAAGAGTTCTATAGCATCGCTTATTCACATACGACGCGTAGCCTACAACTCGTACGATGCCTCCGCGCAGGTCATCGCGCTCCATAAAGGCCGAGCCCTCGATCGAAGCACTGCCAGCCAAACGGAAAAGGGGACAGACAACAGATCCTGATACCGAGGAAAAAGAGAACGTTGCAAAGCCACCCCCAAGAACTAGACTCTCAGCTTCACGTTCCAGCCTCGCTCCCCCGTCGAAAGGTCGCACTTCCGCGCGTGCGAAAGCTCTCCCCGAAGTGTCAGAGTCTGATGAAGACGAACATGGAGATACCCCTCCACCAGTGAAGAAGAAAGCACGTCCCAGTACCGAGACCGAAGAAGTGGAAGAGGAGAAACAAGATGAAGAGGACGAGGATGAGGAGGAAGAGATTGTTAAACCTGTGAAGGGACGTCGCGGGGCTGCTCCGCGTAGAGGGAGGGGGACGAAGATGGTCATCGATGATGATGAAGATGAAGAGGAGGAACGAGCACCCAAACCAACCGCCCGTCGAGCTTCAAGACAACCTACATCTACTGGTAGCAAGCCCAGTGCAGCACCTAAGCGACCATCGCGCTTAAGTCGCGCCAAGAAAGTCGAGTCAGATAAAGAAGATGGGCAGAACGAAGAATCGCAAGAAGAGGAGAAGGAAGAAGCTCCCAAACCCGCTTCAAGGACTACCCGTCGGTCGTCTAAAGCTACTATAAGCGCTGCATCATCGAAAGTTAGTCATGCCTCTACTGCTCCGGAAGCTGAGTCCGACGACGAGATGTTTGTCGCTGAAGAAGAGGAGGAAGAGGTAAAGCCTACGCGTAGAGGACGGAAACCTAAAGCTCCCGCTCCCCCTGCTCGTAAAGGTCGTGCACCAACCAAGAAGGGCAAAGTTGAGCCAGTCGAGGAATCGGATGAAGAAGTCGAGAACGAACTTACTGAGCCCCCGTCTGCTCAGCCCAGGAAGGAGACGACACCACAGCCCGAGACCACCGGCGTCGAGCCTGCAGAACCTCAAGTGGAAGAGGAGGAGGAAGAAGAGGAAAAGTCGTTGTTCGATCCTGTCCCTATGCCCCATCCTTCCCAGTTGCCCACTAGTATACCAGAACCTTCTGGTCCTAAACCTCGCCTAGTCATTCACAAAATGGCATTGATTAATTTCAAGAGTTACGCAGGAAGGCAAGAAATTGGCCCTTTCCACAAGGTTTGGCTCTTATCTCTCGATTTTCGTTACTTGTAACTCATCAAACTCGTTTTTAGTCGTTCTCAGCCATTGTTGGGCCTAATGGTTCTGGCAAGTCTAATACCATCGATGCGCTACTTTTTGTATTTGGATATCGTGCATCGAAGATGCGTCAAGCCAAAGTCTCTGAGTTAATTCATAACTCAGCGGGCTATCCCGACCTCGACGACTGCAGTGTTGAGGTGCACTTCAAGGAGATTATTGATCTAGTACTTAACTTCAGAAGTCTCACTAGAATACATTTCTGACAGTGTTTTTTTGTAGCCTGGACCCGATGCATTCGAAGATGTTCCTGGTTCTCAACTGGTTGTTACACGCCAGGCGTATAAGAACAACTCTAGTCGATATACTATCAACGGAAAGACTAGTACCTATTCGGAAGTTCAGGTCTTATTGAAAGGGCGCGGAATTGACTTGGACCATAAGCGTTTCCTGATTCTACAGGTATGCTATCTCTCTCTTGTTATCCCGTGTAAGTGTTAAATTGCTTTTACAAGGGAGAAGTTGAATCTATTGCACAAATGAAACCCAAAGGAAGCACCGAACACGAAGACGGTCTCTTAGAATACCTCGAAGATATCATCGGAACATCGAAATACAAGGAGCCCATTGAAGAGGCCCTAATTGAGATGGAGCGTCTGCAGGAAGATAGGCAGCAAAAGCTCAATCGACTTAAGCTTGTGGAAAAGGAGAAATCTGCCCTGGAGGCTGCTAAGCGTGAGGCAGAGGACTATCTTAGGTTAAAGAACGATCACATCCGTGCGCTTTCTCGTTTATGGCAATGGTATATCTGGAAATGTCTGTTGGCTGAGGAAGATCTTGAGGGGCGCATTGTAAGATATCCCCTCATTCCTCCACGAGCAAAAGATACTCACATAAAGTCTAGACCCGATACAGTAAGGAGCTTGAGGAGGAAACAGAGCGTAATCAAGACGATATCGGACATTTGGATGCTTTGAAAAAACATTATGTTGAACGTGAACAGGCTTATGAGGTTCGTATCTTTATCTTGCCGTTGCCAATTGATAGGCACCTCTAACGATATTGCTACAGGAACTCCAAGTGGCTACCACGAAGGCGCTCAAAGATCTTGCTGCCCACGAGAAACAAGAAGTTGGGCTTCAAGAACGCTACAAGCACGCGAAGGGAAAAGCCAAGAAATTAAGCAAATCCGTAGCTGATGTATGTTCATTTTTTTCACGCCACCTTCTTTGTCTGACTAGTTACGGTGGTACAGGATACTGCTGCTAAACAAACTGCGGGTCGCACGCTCGAGGATAGCACAAGAAAGATAGAGAAAGAGAAAGGAAAGGTCGAAGAATTTGAGGATTCACTAGCCGAGGAGGAAAAGGTTTTAGAAAGCATCCGTGACAGCCTGAAAGGTACAGACTTGGCACTCCGACTCTAGCTGTTTATTAACGAACTTTTCCGCCTAGATAAAACCCAAGGATTCCACGATCAAATCGAGGCTAAGCAGAAAGAACTTCAACCCTGGACTGCAAAGATTAACAGGAAGCAGGCTGATATCGATGTTGCCACCAGCGAACGCAATGCCCTTGCAGAGAAGGCGAAAGCCCTGCAAGAAGCTAGTCTCGAAGCTGAAGAAACACTGCAAGGCTTGCAAGAAGACCAGGAAGTTAAAGTGAGAGTTGGCTCCGGTATATGAGAATGTACATCGCTAACGCATCTTGTAGGTGACTGAACATAAGAAGCTTCAGAACCGAAAGGCAGGTCTTCAGCGCGACATACAATCAGCTGAAGGGAAAGTTCAAGTACGCTTCCGTGGTTCATATTTATGAATTATGCTCTTACCCCTTTAAACCAGACCGCGCAAGCGAAAGTACAGCAGTATCGTGGAAAGGCGACTGCTTCTCGTCAGAAGGTCGACGAAGCCAGGGCTTCGCAGTCAGAGAATCGCTCACAGAACCGAGTGCTCGACAGTCTAACTAAGCTAAAGCAGCAAGGCCGTATTCATGGCTTCCATGGACGCCTCGGTAGCCTGGGTACCATCCCTGACAAGTACGACGTGGCAATCACTACGGCCTGTGGATCGTTGAACCATATGGTTGTCGACAGAGTGGAGCAGGGTCAGGAGTGCATTCAGTATTTGAGATCACAAAATATCGGTCGTGCTTCTTTCATGGTTCTTGAAAAACTCTCAAACTCGAGAGGTATGGATAAGATATCGACTCCAGAAAATGTGCCTCGCCTTTACGATCTCATCAAACCCAAGGAGCCGCGCTTTGCTGCCGCATTTTATAAAGCGGTCGCTGATACATTGGTCGCCAATGACCTCGAGCAAGCAAATCGTATTGCGTATGGAGCAAAGCGTTGGAGAGTGGTTACTCTTGCTGGACAAATGATCGAGACTTCTGGTGTTATGTCTGGTGGGGGGCATAACCCTCAGAAGGGTGGCATGAGCTCGAAACTTGCCAAGGAGGCGGTTGCACCAGATGTATTGAAAAAGCTGGAGCACGATACTGAGAATGATGCCAGACTTCTTCAAGAGGCTCAAGAAGAATTGCAAGCTGCCGAGGCTGAATTGGACCGCTTAACACGCTCGGGTCCGGAGATCGATATGGCTCTACAAAAGTTAACACTTGATATTGAGAATGGCAAAAAGAGGATTTCCGAGGCTGAGAAGCGAGTCCGCGACGTCAAGTAAGTATTTCAGTCTCTAGGTTGACTAATTCTCATCGACGTTTTCAGAGCGCAATCAAAGCCTAATTCAGGAGACCTTGCACGCATCTCTGAGCTTGAAGATACGATCGCTTCAGCAACCTCTGAACTAGAAGGCTTGCAAGCCAAATCTTCCAAAATCGAGGATGCCATCAAGGCTCTTGAGAAGAAAATTCTCGACATTGGTGGCTCGAGACTTTTGAGCCAAAAATCCAAAGTCGATGGTATTCGCCTGCATATCAACATTGCCAATGACGAAATTACGAAGGCCGAGGTGGCCAAATCCAAAGCCGAGAAAGATATGCACAAGTTCGAAAACAACATCCAGTCGAATTCCACTGTTCTTGAGGAGGTTGAAAGCGAACTCGAGGAGCTGAAGGAACAGCTCACGGAACTCGTCGGCTATGTCACTGAGCTACGCGAAGAAGTCGAGAAAGCTCAAGCGACGGAGGAAAACTCTAAGGAAGACCTGGACAAAATCAAGGCAGATGTTGACGAGCGAGAAGAGGAAATTGCCGTGTTCCGTAAGAAAGAGGTATGAGCGTTCGTGCTCGGAACTTCAGTGCATATTTACTGACACCAATTTTTAGATGGAGCTCAAACAAAAGATCACCGACTCTGAGAAAGAACGCAACGAAAACGACAAGATCTTGACACATTGGCAAGAGCAACACGACCGATTGACTTTGGAGGAAATCGAGTCAGTCATTTCCTTTTGGTTGTTTTATATTATCCTTACCTTTCTTCCAGTGATGAAGACGACGAAGATGAGGAAGCTCAAGCCGAAGAGCAAGGGGCAGAAGATGTTGAAGGCGACGTTAAGGTCAAGCCCGAGCATGGGCAGCCGACATCCAAAGTCAAGAAGGAGCGAACTGCGTCACACGAGCTGCAAGTTTACAGCACCGAAGAGTTATCAAGGATGAAGAAAAACGATCTCCTTGGTGATGCTGAGTATCTCGATGGTTAGTGTTACACGATCTATTTCCCAGAACTTACTCAACGAAACCCTAGAGAAAATCAAGAACGCCAAACCGGATCTGACAGTTCTCAAAGAGTACAAACGCCGCGAGGAGGAATTTATGAACCGTGCCAAAGATCTTGAGAACACAACCAACGAGAGAGATGCTAAAAAGGCTAAGTACGACGGGCTGAGGAAGCAACGGTTGGACGAATTTATGGCTGGTTTCAATCTCATCTCCCTCAAGCTTAAAGAGATGTACCAGGTATGTTTGCACCATTTGAAACACGAACCATTCCACTAAAGGTCGTAATTGCTAGATGATCACCCTTGGTGGAAACGCAGAACTCGAGCTTGTAGACAGCTTGGATCCTTTCTCTGAAGGCATCATCTTCAGTGTAATGCCTCCGAAGAAGAGCTGGAAGAATATTTCTAACTTATCGGGTGGCGAAAAGGTACGTATCTACAATTCCGTACCGTGTCGACCCATCTAACATAATGCAGACTTTAAGTTCTTTGGCGCTGGTATTCGCACTACACGTTTTCAAGGTGAGCTATTACCTTCCTGCACCGTGTGTAGTTCTTAAATCCTATAATAGCCTACGCCATTGTACTTTATGGACGAGATTGATGCTGCCCTTGACTTCCGAAACGTCTCAATCGTTGCTAACTATATCAAAGACCGCACAAAGAACGCTCAATTTATCATCATCTCACTGAGGTAACCCGCTCTTCTGTTTTGTTCCTAGTTGTCTGACATACGTCGCAGGAACGATATGTTCGAACTGAGCCATCGTCTGATTGGTATTTATAAGACTGCTAATACAACGAAGAGTTAGTTCTTTGTCTCATGTTGTATGCCAACCTGACCGAATCCTATGCAGGTATTTCTATTGATAACCATTCGTTATTAGCTGCTCCATCGGCACGGCCGCCAGCAGCACACCCTCCCGCATCCACTGTTACGAACTAGAGTATTCTAATATCATTGTGCTATTTCTTGGTGTACTTGGTTCCGTCTTTCCTTACATGTATAAGACGAGTTTATTCCTATCCCATATGATCCCTTTCGAAGTTAACTGATATCTGTGTATGTACAACCTAGTGTGTATTGATTAGTATACATTATATAACTAGACGTGAGGGATTAGTGTCCGAGATCCATGAGTTCCAGAAAACGTTTAAATCATTTGTTCTAAAGATCGTTGGTGGCATATGAATACCCCTCCGATTGCGATAATCAATCTGAATCAGAACCTGAGTCTGATCCAGCATCGTCATCTGTGAGACCATCATCATTAGTTGTCGTTCTCTTCATAGCAAGAGTTACCCACCGCTCGCGATATCATCATGAGATACAGCAGCCTGTGCTTGTGAACGACGGATTAACTGTCGCGTCGTTAGATCGTCTCCAGATACATAATCTATGGCGATGTGGCCGTTCTTGTCCTTTACCCTGTAAGGCGCAAATGTCAACAGAAATACATACGAGACACATATATCTCTACTCACGACGTATCGGCGCCTGCATCCAGCAAACTTTCAACGATGTGATGTCTCAGTTCCTCGTCTTCGAGTTTGATGGCGAGATGGAGGGGTGTGACTTTGTCGATTCTGTTTATTGGATCTACATCACATCCTTCGCATGAAAGGATGTGTTCGAGGACGACGGTAGAGCCATTGATAACCCTGCAGTTGGTGGGGTTGTGAGATAGGGTGTGATGGTGGTGCAAGGATTGCGACGTACGCGTTATGAAGAGCTACAATGATCACTTAATCAACAACCTGTTTATAGCAGTGCGATGGAGGGATGGACGCACGAGTGTTTCCTAAGCTATGAATACACAGTCAGTAGGCGCAATGCAGGATGTGTTATGAATTTCACATACCCGTCTTGGCAATTGATGTCAAAGCCTCCCTCTTCGAATACCTCTTGAATCATGTCCTCGTTATCAGTTCTGGCGGCCGCAAGTAGACGTTCATCTAGATAACTATTGGTTTTTGGACTGATAAGGCGGGAAAGATACATACTGTTGGATGCACCCTTCGTTTCTTCGGACATTTTACCGTATTAATTCTAGGGTAAGTGGATAGCTTTTGAGTTCCAAGAGGTATGTTAGGTCGTGATAGGAAAAGGGCCTTTGAGTCTCGAGATGATCGCGATCAAGCGCCCGACGTATACTAGGAAATCAGAACGGCATTCGAAACCGGCACCGGGAAGCTCTTGCGCAACAGAGAAAAATAAATTAGCATTTGAGAAGAAAAATCTTGCGTCTCTCTGTAGGAAAACAAAAAAAAGCATGAGCTTAATACTCGAATCCAGAAGCTCAACTTGTTATGAAAAGTAAACTAAATAGAGTCGCACAGAGTAGAACAAGAGTACTTAATTAGAACCAGATATTTTGGAAGTAGAAGCTTTTATGTAAACAATAGTCACAGACAGCCATCAACATTACAGAGCCGCATTTGCCCATGGCGTCCACTGTTGCGGTCCTGGAGCGTCGTCCTCAATAACTCGGCTTCCTCGACCAATCCACGACTCCCCATGGCTCTGTTATGATTTCTAAAGTGCTGTTCTGGTGATGCCTCGAAAGGCGACTGTACCTTCCGTCCAATCCAAGTTCAATCAGCTCAGCTCGGTCCTCAAACCTCGGCATTAGCATGTCTGAATTCTTGAAGCAAACGGCTTAACCAGTCCAAAGACACGCCATTTTTCGAGAAGAAACATTCTCTGCCTTGGGATGGAATCAATGTCGCAGTAATCTGCACCTCTTGCAAGGGTTGCTGTCACTGTTCTTACGGCTTACCTAACAGTCAAATTTTGTGCTGGCGGGCGGAGGGCGCGTGTAGCTAGGCGATCCCAATTCGGTATTTATACTTCTAAATTAGTGAGCAGAGGATAACAGACGCGTAAGATTTACAGGAATCGAATTATGACCTACTAACTTCATGGATTCTGGTACTTGAAGTATGCTTTGGCATCCTAGCTATCGGCAGGATAAAGTTGGGTTGAAGTCAGAAAAGTCTACAGCGATGGCGCAAACCGTCAATGCCTAGGATGGCTATATGAACGCATCCCCCAGCTCGATATGATATGTGACCTCGTGTATCTAGACCTTTTTCCTGGCTGGCAGCTGGATGCGAGGCTTTTGTACGCCACTTGGTGTGTCTGTGCACCTAGTTGAGTAGTAGTGACGCGGCGCGCTGATGCATAAACGTGTACTCCAGAGTGCGAACGCCACTTGGATCTGGAACGATTTCGGCTGAAGAAATAGTAAACTTGGTACTGGTACTCAAAATGCGTTCTGGCGTCATGGTTATCAGTAGACTGGAGTTACATAGACTTACGGTAGCGACATTATTCGTCAAACATGCACTTCAATTTATAAAGCTCGTCCTGAACACGAGTGCCACTCAAGACCGGGAACAGTTTACCGCCTAAAGTTGGAACGTAAACGGCAGAGGCTCCTGTAAAGTGGTATGATGCTGCAGGTTTTCAACCATCGTCGTGGAGCGTGCCCTCGACCTACAAGCACCTGCTGAGAAGTTAGGCTGAAATCTGACGCTACCAACCACCACAATTGTTCGCATTATGTGCTTACGCCTTGGAATAAGTGTATCACTATGTGATACTGAACCTAAACTGTACCTCAACAGTGATTTCATGCCGTGCGGAGAAGACTGGAAAGAGTAGGAAGGACCTTGCCAAACGCTGGGATAAAGGGGAAGACTGTCTCGACTGCCATTGTCGCCATGCAGTCGTTAGCTGAACAAGTCCATTTTCGAATGGGAATGACACTGAACAATGGCTTACATATGTCGCACTAGTCCGCTTACTCTCCATAGCCTCAGTTTTTGGGTAGGACGCCAAACCTGCGCAACACGATCACGGGATTCCACGAAATACAAACTGGAACGCTACGGACGACTATAAATTTAAATTCTGTCTTCGCTGCTGGGACCCTACATTCACCACTACCACACCTTTCCTTTTCCCTCTCTTTATCAGAAACATTCACCATGTCATATCCTACTCCTACTCCATCCGCCTCGAACTTCGCCTCAAGTTCGACATTTCCTCATCCTCGCGTGCCGCCTTGCCTCCAACCTCTCCCCGTCTCTCAACAAAGACGCTTTCTTGGGACTCCGTGGGGAGTGGTACCCTCCAGCAGCACTAGTGTGTTGCCCAGTATAGCCTCTACTACCACACCCTCACAAAACATCGTCCCTTCTCCAGGACCTTTCACCTTTCCCGGCCCCTCTCCACCTTCAGTAACACGATCTTCCACGTCAACTCCTTCGACGAAGGCTCTAAGAAGAAGGCCAAAGGGTGCGAAGGTAAAATCGGTGGCGCCCGCCGTCACTACCTCCACCTCTGGCCCATCGATTTCAAATGCCACTACTTCTTCAGAGGCACCCGAAACATTGACGGCTCACATAAGGAAACCTCGCCGACCCAAGGTTGTCGACGCGGAGGCCCAGAAAGGCAAGGATGAAATGAAGAAGATGATGGGGAAGATGGACTTTCAAATTCCGTCAAACCTACTTCTTCCTCATGAGTGGCCTTACCACCCGATACCCGAGAGGAATGCCAAGGGCAAGAGAAAGGCAGAGGAACCACTTCCAGTGGTTTCTAAGAGGACTCGGACGGAGAACGTATGTATCTCTATATTGTTCATCTTAGTGCTTGCTCATCTATATGTTACAGCGACTGGGCACACCTAGTTACGAGGATGTGGAGTCGAATTCTCAGGCCCCATATCACGCTCATCCCGTGATGCAGCCGTTACATCAAGCTCCTGCCATGCAACCAATAGCAGGATATGCCACCATGCTTTCTGGGTACGTCTCCCAGCAGACTGAGTATAAGTCACCCGAGGCTCCCGTGCTGGGTGTATCTGGTGACATGGATGGATATAAGGCGTCGACATATAGTGGGGATATCCTGCAAAATCATGTTCCCCCAATACAGGCACCATCTACAATGGCGGGATACTCCAATGCTAACTTTGGATACTATAATATGTCCCAGTATCAGGCGGCTCAAGGAGATGATTCCATTGACCATAGTGTTGTTTTGGGGCCCGGATTTGGGTACTTTTAGTGTATTGGGCGGGGCGGGGTTGCCTTTTCTTTTTCTTTTTCTATCTTGTTGTACTGTTATTTTTATCGGTTTTCTTTTTTCTATCCTGTTGTTGTACTGTTATCATTATCGTTATCATTTTCTTTTTATATTTTTTTCATTCTTAGCTATTGTAGCATTGGAGTTTGTAGCACACACTGGTATCGTTTAGAATGTCATGGACTTGGTAGAGTATGTAGCATTAGTATTGGTAGGTAGTATCACAGATTTACGGATCTCCATTTGTAGTTTAGGAAATATTACGCATAACTTGTTAACATTTCATCATTCATCATACGAAGCCAACACTGTCCTCGACGCGGGAAATTATGCAGATCGACATTGGTGAAGGCTTAGACTAACCATATCATCAAGACACATGCAGAACATAAGAACATATTATTTCCTCTTGAGGTTGTCCAGGAACCAAACATACTATGATTATTCTAAAGTAACAATTAAAAAGGCAGTCCATCTAACCTTAGCACCTTTCTTAACAGCACCCCCAGGCGTTCCCTAACCACTATATTGTCGGTACTCTTCAGGCCCTTTGAATCAGGTTTACGTGGACGCGTGCCCTGTTTCCCCAGCTCTAAATCGAGGTCGGGATGTTTGTTCGACTTGTACTTTCCATGTCTTCGGTCCACCTCAGTATGGATGGCTGCATCTACGCGTTACAGTCACCATAATAAAAAGGCAAAATGGAGAGCGGCATACGCGTTCGCGGCATCAGGACGAACACATTGCTCCTCCCGGCCTTCCCGAAATTGTATGCCTTCCTAATTCGCTGAGTCTGCATTCGCGCCCTCGAGGATTTTGCCACCGTTGAAGTGCATCGTTGCGTCGTCGTTGAAGCCTTGTATGAAGATAAAGAATCGAGATACCGTTCCAGAACGACTAGACCTGGTCACATGCCTGCACACTCGTTGCAAGTGCAATCATCAATGGCAAGTATAGGCTGTATAGCACGCTCTGTAGCCTTCACCGATGTCGATAACCGTTGTTGATAAATTGAAATAAAGGCGAAGCAAATCTGAACGGTGGATTGAGCACCCATCCTGACGGTAATGTATGACCGCTACTTGCAATCGGATTCTGGTCGCGTAGAGCTGCGATGTGGACACAGGACAGAGCAGTTCGGGTCGTACTAGATACAGTGCAAATACATCAGAGGTAGTAAGTTCTTTGGCGTAAAGTCCAAGCTGCAAATACGCTGGATGCGTCCCCCGCATAAAGTATAGCGGACGGTAACAACGCCCTGATCGTTCTACTCGTCCGCGACCTTACTTGGTGTTTTTGGGTGCAGGTTGTGGATAAAGCAGATCACAGTACTAGTGCAACAGGCTCTTCTTCATATTTGGTGGCCTCATCTCGTGAGAGAAGCAGGAAATAAGACATTGCTTGTGGTAAGTCGGTAGCATACTCAGAGTCACTGGTGGAACCGGTGTGACAGTGTGTGCCTGCGGACTTGAGAAGCTTTCGCACGATAGATGCAAACAACAAATTGTGCGACGTTGCGACTCGCCGCTTGACCGGCAACCGTAACTCCGATATCATTTTCCTGCACATCGCTGACATTAAAAGTGCTTCTCATGTCTTCTGAATCTACAAGATGACCCCTGTTCCGAAAACGCGCCGAAAGACACAAAACTTAGCAACATGGCGAAATATTTTCTACATTTGACAGGATTACCACACGTATATGGTACGACTGGCTGGGGTTGGTTCTCGGTGTGCTTCCTAATAGTTCACCTTTGTGCTGGCGGGAAGCGAGTCCCCACGCATGTACAGACCCGTATATAAGCGTTCCTAATTTGGTATTCATGTTTCTAAATCAATGAGCAGAAGATAACGGTATAAGATTCACAGGATCAAAATCTGGCCTACTGAATTTCGGTACTTTAAGTATACTTGGCGTTTTGCCTTCTGTATGCTTAAGTAAAAGGCATATAGTGGTGGTGTTTTGGTATTCCTGGTTGAGATAATGGCGATTTTGCAATCATTTCACGAGTGCCACTCACGATCTGGAATAGTTTCTAGCCTGAAACCAGAATGCAAGTGGAGGCTCTTGTCGGTATATACGTGTATCTAGGCGCACTGCTATACTGAAGGCACTGTCATTCTGGAGCAGTACCTACACGGCTAGCTGCGAGTGGCACACGAGAAGTTGGAATTAACGCTGGCTATAGTCTGACGCCACCCTCTCCATGGGTTCCTATAATGTGAACCTTTGGATATACGACTATACGATACTGAAAGGTACCGTCCACACGTTTTTAGCAACTTCAAACGCATATATAAGTATCCTAAATTGTTTGTCTATAGCCATCTACTGCAATGACAAGGGGAACAACCAGATGCTAGGCCACAAAGGGAACTTGTGCTGACGTGTCAATTGCACTATGTGACGGTGGCTCCCTTTTACTTTCACAAAGGAAGTAAAACATTCGGAATGCAATGAATCTTTGTTGATTTATTGTTACGCAACATTCTTTGTCGAAATTACCGGTTGAGTTAACAACGGCCAATGGAAGAGTTGAAGGTGAGCGAAAACATATAAATTCAGACTTCATTCCTGGAACGCTGCATTCCCCACTACCAGATCATTTACTCCGTGTTTTCTTATTCTATCGTATTGCCGCTCAATATTTGGTATGAAACATACTGCTTCTACTCCCAGCTTGGAGACGGAGAACGTAAATACCGAGTCGATATCGTCCCTGTTAGCGCGTACTCACCTGCCTCCTACTACAGCGAGTGGTGCTCCCTGTACAACAGAAGCCCACAGCTCTTGATTACTCTCAACACTGGCATATATGGTACGTTTTCCTTTCGCTGTAGATGATCATCCCACTAAAATATCTGCCCCAGCTGGAGGGTCTTTTTTGGCGAAAAACAGCCCTACATCGAATCTGGTACAAATAGGAAACAATGTCAGGACTGGCCTCGTCAGCCCAAGATCGTCAATGAAGAGACGCGGAGAAATAGGGAGGCAATGAACAAGATGACTGCGAAGTGGAACATTCGGGTTCAGCCCACCCTGCATGTCGCCGAAACGCTCTCGGAACCCTCCTCGAAGGAGAATGGAAAGGGAAAAAGGAAAGCGAAGGAATCACTTTCGGTGCCCAAACCGAAGAGGATCCGCTTGGATCCTGAGGTCGCAAGTATCTCGACTTGTGTTCCTCTTGGTGCTTGCTCACCTGTCTGTTACAGTAGGCTTGTTCGACTTCGGTCGATAATAGCAGCGAGCCCCCCACGAACCACCCAACGCGCAATCTCCGCCTCAAGTTCAACATCTCCCCATCCTTGCGTGGCACCTTTACTACCTTGCCTCCAATCTCTCCCCCTTCTCAACAAAGATGCATTCTTGAGACTTCGTGGGGAGTGGTACCCTCCAGCAGCACTAGTGTGTTGCCCAGTACAGCCTCTACTACCACACCCTCACAAAACATCGTCCCTTCTCCAGGACCTTTCTCCTTTCCCGGTCCCTCTCCACCTTCAGTAACACGATCTTCCACGTCAACTCCTTCGACGAAGGCTCTAAGAAGAAGGTCAAAAGGCGCGAAGGCAAAATCGGTGGCGCCCGCCGTCACTACTTCCACCTCTGGCCCATCGATTTCAAATGCCACTACTTCTTCAGAGGCACCTGAAACATCGACGGCTCACGTAAGGAAACCTCGCCGACCCAAGGTTGTTGACGCGGAGGCTCAGAAAGACAAGGAGGAAATGAAGAAGATGATGGGGAAGACGGACTTTCAAATTCCGTCAAACCTACTTCTTCCTCATGAGTGACCTTAGATACCTGAGAGGGAGGCCAAGGGCAAGAGAAAGGCAGAGGAACCGCTTCCAGTGGTTTCTAAGAGGATTCGGATGGAGAACGTATGTATCTCTATATTGTTCATCTTAGCGCTTGTTCACCTGTATGTTACAGCGACCGGGCACTACTACTGTCTACACTGAGTTACGAGGATGCGTTGAATTTTCAGGCCTCATATCAAGCTCCTGCCATGCAACCGAGAGGGTTCGGACGGAGAACGTATGTATCTCTATATTGTTCCTCTTAGTGCTTGCTCACCCGTATGTTACAGCGACCGGGGACTACGTTTACTACACCGAGTTACGAGGATGCGTCCGATTTTCAGGCCATCCTCATCTTGCACAGATTCCTAACTATGGTTGTCCAGATATTCCTATAGACCCTGTGGAGCGGTCCGAGTGGAATGGCAATAACTAAGGCACTACTTAGATGTAGCCTACTTGGCATTGGTCGCTCACCCGCGGTCAGCGCGAGAACCATGGGTACTTCTAGTTGGTTGGGTGGGGTGATGTTGCAGGCTGTTTTTCTTTGAAATGTATTTCAATCGTAGCACGCACTGATATCGTTTGTCATAGTATTTTAGAGTAGATTAGCATTAGTAAATACACTGCATAGAGCTGTTAACATTTTCAAACGAGCCAACATCATTCGATTTCTAGGTTTTGAATAGAAAATAAGTCAGAATTTGATTTCTTTGATGGACTGCTGCTCAGTGCATCACTAAATTCTGGAGAACCTCACGAGCGGTTACTACCCTTCTAGTTTTCATGATCTCTCAACCTGAGTATTGATTATTATGTAGCTCGAATTGCCCATTTGCATAGGGCATCCCACAGCCTACCGTAGCGATTTCAAGTGCTTGTAGAACACTCGCTCACATTTTATTAGGTAGATCATTAAGTTGTAGCATAGGTATGTAGCTCTCGTCAACTCTCATATTGGATACGCATTGTATAATATCACACTATTGTTTTTGTCAAGCTTTCGTGAACGAGATGACATACACGGCTCCGAAGAATCTCAAGCTAAAGTCATCTGTTGAACTACTCAAAGGCGTCAGAAACAAAACACAACGGGCCGCTCAACTTATCCTCGGCGCTCGGACAATATAAAAGTCATATGAACAGTTAAAGTCAAAGCCAAGACCATCAATCTCTCATATCTGAGATACAAAGAAGACTTCCATCCAGAATTCAACTTTTGCAGTGCACGTCAATAACTATCAGAATCTCAGGTACATTTAACATAAGATGACATCTATAACTCATCGTGCGCATGCCTCAAAACCTCATGACTAGTACTTAATCCGAGGACCAAGAAATCGCATAAAAATACACTAAAGTAAAAAGTTAAGAATAACTAGCGCGCATACTGCTACTACTACTGCTACACTACCATTACCATGGGACGCAAATATGTCATGCCTGGGAGAACCTGTGTTTATATCCGTGCTGGTTGTCTTTTAAGTGGGAGGATATATTTAGCCTGTGGGTACGCCTAGTGTTGCGCGCTGTTTGAGAAGTAGAAAAGAAGGGTACGTCAGATATTGTTGTATTTTTGGGAGGTAGATTGTTAGGAGATGGGAGGCGGGCCGCCTGGAAGTGCAGGGAAAGAAGGGGGAGAAAGAAGAGGAAATGAAAAGAGGGGGAAGAAGAGAAAAGAAGGGACAAAAAGGAAAAGGAACGTACAATCTGAATGTACGTCGCCCGCTCAGTTGGTGGTAGCATGTTAATCTGTTCCGGTGTCATTGATAGGACTTGCATAATCAGTGCCTGTATTTCGGATTTCATTAATCACTCGTAATTCAAATTGGGGGTAATCATAAGTCGCACCTTTTGTTCATCTGGGATGGCAGCTAACATATCAGGTAAAGGCGTTGCTGATTGTCCTTGCCCATGTCCTTGCCCTTGCTGCTGCTGCTGCTGCTGTTGTTGTAGCGGGGGAGTACCATACTGTGGATAGCCAGGGTACTGCGGCTGAGCAGGAGGAGGCGTAGGCGCCGCCACCGCTGGCTGCTGCTGCTGCTGCTGGTACGCATAGTGCGGTTGCGCCTGCGCCTGCGCATAAGGATAATTAGGCTGTGGAGTCCCATTGGGATACCCATACGCAGTAGGTGTGGGGGGAGTGGAAGTCCGATACCCAGCCTGTGTCTGCGCTTGAATATGTGGTGGGATTGCGGGTATTGGTGCAGCGAGTGGTGTTGCTGAATGTGATGGTGCGGGGGTGGGTGTAGGTGCAGTAGCTGCTCGCGAGCCGAATTCCGCTAGTGTTTTCTACCAGTACTTTCAGTCATATTGATTATACAGTAAGAATGGGAGGGGACGTACCTGGAACACCTCGACATTAATAGCATTCATGGACACCATGAGCGTTATGAGCGCGTAGGCGATTGCTGGTTGGGCATTGAGAATCTGACGCGCTGCTGCGGGTGTTGTTTTCTGTTCTTTTTTAGTTAGTTTTTAGGTTGGATGGATAGGGCGTATGGGGGCATACTTTGAGAGTTAGGAGGAGCTCGAGGAGCTGTTCAGGTGGGATTTGTTGAGCTGACATTATGATTTTTGCTAGTTTGTTGCTACTAGCTAGGCGGGCTCACTGAGTGCCAAGTGGGGAAGCGAAGTGAAGCTGTTGGACAACAAGCGTAAACAATGTTGAATTCGTTGCAACTTTGCAAGCACTTGGTAGGGTTTACTTCGATCAGGCACTCGAAGAGACGCTTGCTTGAAGTACATCAGAGTGAATATATTATACGCCATGGAATAAAGTATATATTTGTGTATATGAAGAGAAAAGAGAACAAGCATCTACGAAGACGGGTCATTAAGGACTAAGGGTAGGGCGAAGTACTAAAAGCATATAAAACTATTATTTGCAACGAGGAACGAATACCGTTAGAGCAATACTGCTAGTAAGGGGGTGGTCGAAGGCGGGAGATGAGTCGTTGAAGAGCAGACTCTGCGAAACCAAGAAAACTCATCAGCATATAATTCCAGGACTGATTGAAGACCCGCCACATACCTGAAGTTGAACCAGATCAAATACAAAGCCATCCTCTAATCCATTGTCCCTTCTCCTACTCGGCCCAGATCCAAAGGAGGGAATGTACAAAGTACATCAGAGAAATAACTGCGCGAAGCAGTTGGGGGGTTCCAAAGATTCTCGGTCAAAAGACCGCCATAAATATGGAGGTAACAAGGTGCACAGGCTCTCGCCCATACAACTCATCCCCAGAGAACACAACCAAAGGAGGCAACGAGGTGTACAGGCTCTCACCCATACAACTCATCCCCAGAGAGTAGGAGGTAACGAGGTGTACAGGCTCGCACCCGTACAACTCATCCCCAGAAAGCTACTGCCATTGGCCACGGTACTGGTCAGCCGCCCGCACCAACCTCCCCCAGGGTATCGTGTCTCGCCACACGCCACTACACTTGCCGCACTCAGCCCAGCAAGTAAAACTCTACGAGAAAAGGAAATGATAGAGTGGAGAAAGAAAGAAAGAACTTCGGCGAGAGGGACCAGTACCTCTCCCGAACACCCCCATTGTCGCTTCAGCCGCACACAGCACAGCGTCAGCCATCCTGCTCGCAATCACGTTCGTACACAACGTGAGCGCCATCCCCTACCCTCCACCCCCCGTTCCGCTAGACGGCACCACCCAAAAAGGTACACGAAAAGAAGAGGAGCCCCCAATGAAATGTAAAAGCTATATACAAAAAGTAGAAGGAGGTAACGAGTTGTACAAGCTCTCGCTCGTGCAACCCATCCCCATGATGGTCGAACTACGGCCATTGGTCGCGGTACCAGACACCCGCACCAACCTCCCCCGTGAAATCCGTGCTCCGCTTCACGGCACCCCACTTGCAGCACTCAGCCCAGCAAGTATCTCCGCGAGAGGAAAAGGAAACAAAATTTCTTTTCTTTCTTCTTTCTTCTTTCTCGGCTCAGCAAGAGTGTCGGTCCCTCTTCTGAGATCCCCCGTGGTCGCGTCAGCCGCACACAGCTCGGCATCAGCCATCCTGCTCGCCGTCACGTCCGTGCACAACGTGGGCGCCATCACCCTCCCTCCACCCCCCGTTCCGCTAGGCGGCACTACCCAAGAGAGAGAGAGGAAAGGAAAAAGAGAAATAAAGGTACAGTAAAATGGTGAGGGGGCCCCGATGAAGGCGCAAAAATGGGAGCGTACCTATGTGCAGCGAGTCGTCTTGCGGTGCACGAGGACCATGAGGAGGGAGAGGAGAGGAGGGGGTATGGAGGGACGATATCTTGTGGAACATGTATGAACTGGGTGCGTGCGCATGAATAATATCTGAAGAGGCCGTGTCAGTGACATTCAGGACAAGGAAGAGAACCTTAGCAGTGGTGATGGCGAATAAAAGTGGCCCGGCGATCTATTTGCTGGAGGAGAGTGTCAGCGACAATCGATGCATGATGATAATACCTCTTACCTGGCAAGAAAGTCGTAGTAATAGTGGCGGTAGTTGCCAGTTGCAGTAACGCGTCAGTCGACAATGAGGAGGAAGATGAGACGAGTACCATTAGACGTTGAGGGTGTCATTGACGAAGATTGAAACTGTCAGCCACAGGTCAAGTCGAAAATATGACGCACGCGAACAGGTAAAGCTTGTGTTGACTGATGAAGGCTGCGAAGGTTATGACATCGGTCAGCCGCAGCAACGGGGAGGCCAGTCAATGAGCGACGATGATGAAGAAACTTACCGTAGACGAAGGCATGGTCCATGGATAGATTATAGGTGAGCGTGAGCCTAGAGGAAGGTGAGGAGGAAGAGGAAGGAGGTAGAAGAGGAAGGAGGGGGCGTAGCTGGGATGGTGGTGGTTGAAAAGAATGATGCGATTCCCCCCTTCGAGGTCTTTCGAGGTCTTAAATATTCGGAATTGGAATCGGAATTTGGATGTCCTGGATAAATTGGGAAGTGTGGCTGGCTATATGCACTCGTCAACGAAACAGAAACACTAAAAATAGCCTTGAGTAGTCTTCGATCACGTGGGCGTGTTTATGCGCAGGCAGCAGGTTTGGGACAGGAATTACTAGTCTGTAAAGATACTGCTAGAACTTTGTGTAAGTATCTGGGTAGTAAGTATTCGAGTCCATAGAAGATGTAAAGTAATTTGTGAAGCTTTGAAGTCTCCCTACTGGTCCAGCTATAGCGTTTGTAACGTTGTGCGGATCCTAATACCTATGCATTGGGTTTTCGAGAGGCGTTCCGTCATCATGATCTCACGACACCGACCGGCTTCCTAAGAGTTACTGTAGCTTGACATATCTATCGCCAGGACACTGCGCGAGAACTTTGCGTTCCAAAGAGGACGCAATGTCTTATTGTTTCTGCTCGCATTTGTAACTGCGTGCGGAGTCCGGAATCCTGGATCCTATGCACTGAGTTGTCGAGAAGTGTTTACCAAAGATCTACCACCCACCACCCACCACCCACTCACCTATCACCCACTTCCCTTTTGCCCTCGACGGCCCATTACTTACCCCAGGCAAAGATCTTCTGTGTAGCGATAGGTTCTTATTGATTTTGCATGGCGCATCGCAGGACGAGATTGAGAAAGAAATCGATTATATTCCAGTCTTGGTACAGTTCAACAAGTGCTATATGTAACAGGGTATTCAAGCTGCTATGTGCTGTACCTCGTACCTGATAATAGGGATGTTTTAGTTATGGTTCTTCAGTGACTTGGAACCGAGCACTTACCCAACACAAACCCATAAGCTGATTTGGAACCCTCTCGGTGCTGGAGAAAATTCCCAGTACGCACAAAGGATGTCATTGAAGTCTTATCTCACCTCCACATGCTACCTCGCAACGCTTGGTACGACAGCTGCTGCACAAGTAGCCACAACGAAAACAGCGTCCGCGACAGCAGTCGTAGACCCCGGAAACACACCAGCGTACAATGGTTCTAGAATCGTACATTTCATCGGGACGGAAGGTGGAGGAGGGTTCATCGAATGTTGATGATATGGCATATTTTGTGCATGTGGGTGTTCGGGTGGAGGATGTGGAGGTAAGAGAGAGGGCTTATGGAGAGAGGATACAGTACTTCAGCAGAGGTAGGGTGAATTTAGATAATACCAAACGCAAACCAACACAAACACCAACTCGCTCCACCCCTTCCTTTTCCGGCGTAAATTTCTTCGCATCACCAACCATGCTGTCCTCCCTCCGAGGCAGCATCTCCCGCTCCTCTCAATCCCTCCGCCCCCTCCTCTCCCGCACCTACGCCTCCGCTGCAATCTGGGACAACCAAAAGCATCATGAAGCAGACTCCGCCTTCTCCCGCACAGAGGCCATATACAAGAAATACAAACCCGTCTCCCCCGGAATCCGCCACCTCAAAATGCCCCTCCAGCCACACCTCTACAAGGGCCGCCCCGTGCGCCAGCTCACCATCGCCAAACGGAAAAAAGGCGGCAGAAACAATCAGGGTATAATCACGGTCCGCCATAGAGGTGGTGGACACAAGCAGCGTATTCGCGTTTTGGACTTTATGCGTAAAGATCCTGGTCTCTGCGATGTCATTCGAATCGAGTATGACCCCGGCCGATCTGCCCATATTGCTTTATTGCATAACCAAGACACGACCATTCCGGAGCATCGAAGGTGGTCATATATCGTTGCGACGGAGGGTATGCGTGCAGGGGACAGAGTCCAGTCTTTCCGTGGTGGTATTCCCGTCGGTTTTATCCCTGGCTTCGACGAGAAAATCGCCGATGAGGCGGTGAAACATATCGATGGTGAAATACCCAAAGGCGCAGACGCAGACTCTGCCGAAGTGCTCGCCATAGGTCTGCTCCGAACCATGACTCTAAAATCAGGAAACGTCCTCCCCCTCCGTCTCATCCCAACCGGAACAGTCATCAACTCCATCTCGCTATCTTCCACCGGCCCAGCAATCCTCGTGCGCAGCGCAGGCACGTACGGGCAGGTCATGTACCACGAGGAGGATGGAAGGTTCTGCCATGTCAAGTTGCAGAGTGGGGAGATTAGGAGAGTGTTGAGGTCGTGTTGTGCCACTATTGGGAAGGTTAGCAATCACCTTTGGAAGACGCGCAATTTGGGCAAGGCAGGGAGAAGGAGGTGGTTGGGCTGGAGACCTTCTGTGCGTGGTGTAGCCATGAACGCGTATGTTTTCTCTTTTCAGTTTCCTGTCTATGCGCTTGTACTAATTATAATGATAGATGTGACCATCCTCACGGAGGAGGACGTGGAAAGTCCAAGTCGAACAAGCATCCCGTGTCGATTTGGGGTTGGGGAACCAAGGGTACGCGTACGCGTAAACCTGGTCCTACGGGCCCCAAGAATTCCAACAAGATGGTGGTTAGAGAGCGCCCGAGGGGCACTGAGAAGAGGGGTGCTAAGACTAAGATTTAGATCACCTGCTCTTTTTTATTGTTACTTTGGAATAATCGTAATATATTCTGATTCCTGGACAAAGTTGCGTGTCTCAAGGCCATCGTTCGGTGTCGTATTGCTTGTATCGTTGGAGGACAGTGCTGATGAAATGATAATAGCTTATAATGCGCAATATAACTAATGCTACAATCCGATGCTATGCTATACTAAATGATGCCAGTAAGTGGTACAATACTGTATCGTTCTGTATGGAGGCAACGGTCACGCGTCACGCTGACCCCGTTGCGTCGCTAATTCAATAGTTTGTCACGCATCACGGCAGACCGGTTGCTTCGCAGGGGGAGCGTGACATTAAGGTCAGAATTTTCAAGAATAGCTAAAAATCCAAGAAAAAGCACAAATATATTCTCTATCTTGCTTGTTAAATGTAGTAAGTTAATTTAAAATAAGTACTGACCAAAAATGAGCCTAAAGGTTGTGTAAAGGCACTTCCAGGTTGGGTTCAGTGTTGCTAACTCTAACATTTGTCACGCATAACTTAGCCTTGGTTGCTAAACTCAAGTCCGAAATTTGATGTCACGCTCGGGGCTCCGTTGCCTCCATACAGAATGACACAGTATGTCCAATGCAATGCCCAAACTAAAAGATAGATGAAAAGAAAATGATAACGATAACTGTACAACAACAAAGATAAAGGAAAAAGTTCATCGCCCCTCTACAAGTAACCGTTTCGTGGTTCATAGACCGAACGAGAGTGAACGATCCCGTCTCCCTGCCCCGCCTGATACTGGGTCATGTTATTAAACCCGAAACTCGCGTTCGTGTATCCCGCCATTGTCGACGAAGCCTGAGCCGCGATATAAGCATCTCGACGCTGGCCAGCCCACTGTGGAACGTTGGGAGCGTACATGGCACCCTGGCAGGGCAGTGGGGCGGGCGGAATGCATGGCATCTGCTGGTACGTTGTGTTGTACACGTTCGAGCCATCTTGGGTACCCCGTCGGCTGCTCCGCATATCCAGCAGAGAAAGATGTAGCTTGAAGAGCGGGATAAAGCTGCTCCTCAAACATCAAGCGCATATCTGCTCTAAATCTACTTGAACATCGTCACTAAGAAAGACGCTGGAAGCGTTGATCGGGGCGGGCGGTGGACCAGAAAGCGAGGGCAATGTGGTGATGACGCTGTCAAGGGCACCAGGGGATGATGATCCAGCGACGGGGCCACTGATATTATCGACCGAAGTCGAACTTGAAGCCTGCTGTAACAAACAAGTGAGCAAGCACCAAGAGGAACACAAGTCGAAATACTTACGACCTTAGGATCCAAGCAGATCCTCTTAGATTTACGTTCTGAAGGCGACTCCTTCGCTTTCTTTTTGCCCTTCACGTTCTCCTGCGAGGGTTCCGAGAATGTTTCAGGGACATGTAGGATGTGCTGAACCCGAATGTCCCACTTCCCAGCCATCTCGTTCATAGCGGCCCTGTTTCTCCGCGTCTCTTCATCGACGACCTTGGGTTGACGGCGACGCTTCGTAACTCGAGCCTTTGGTGTGAGGCTGGAGGAGGGGATGGTCGATTGTGATGGCATGCTTAATGGTAGTGAGAGAGAAATGGTAGGTAGTAGATAAAAGTTTGCAGTAGCGACGAATGTTGTATTCCAGTAAAGAAATTAGACTTTATATATGCATTCCGTCGCGTAGAAGTTATATTTCGCGAATCCCGTGATCGCGTTGCATAGGTTTGTTTCCTTGACCAAATATGAAGTGACTGGACTTGTGCAACATGTGTAAACCATTGTACTGTGTCATTTCCAGTCGAAAACGGACGTTCAGCTAACGATCGCATAGCAACAATGACAGTCGACAGTCTTCCCCCTTTATCCCAACGGTCCGTAGCGGCATTCCTACACCTTTCAGTGCCTTCTTACTGCACAAGTTAGCTATTGAGGTACAGTTTAGGACATTTGCGCTTGAAGCCAGTAGGAACGTGTAGATGGCACCTTTCAGTATCACATATCAATATCTTCTAAGGTGCAAGCACCTAATGGGAGTCATTGTGGTTAGTGTCGTAACGTTGTAGCCGGTGTGATTTATGACTTCTCGAGTGTTTGTAGGTAGTAGGTATACTCTAGAAGATGGCTGATACCATTCAGAGTCACATCACGTATTGATATACCAAGGGGGATGCCAGAGCCTTCATTTGTATTCGTGCTTCAGGCCGGAAACTGTTCCAGACATTGGGTGGCATTGGTGCTAAGGTCGCATTTCATAAGCCAAAGTTCACGTCCCAACGAATCGACGTGCATACTGCCACTAAATATCTCAAGCAGGTGTACAGGTACACCAAGTAGGGTACAAGAGCTTCGAATCCTGCCTCAGACACAACACTGTCCCTGATATACGATGTGGCATATTGCATGAACCTGGGGTGCGCGTTCATACTCAAGCACGCATCCGAAACGTCGCATCACCACCATCTCAACTAGGAATACCGATACGCCAAGTAGGATCAAGAGCCTCCGTTGGTGTAATAGTTTCAGGCCGGAAACTATTCGAGATCGAGAGTGGCATGTCGCGCTCGGGATGCGGTTCGTAATCTCAATTACGCGTCGAGCAACACTAGCTCAACCAAAAGCACAGATACACCAACTGGGATACAAGGCCTTCAATTCGCACTTTGCTGCCAGCTATACGGGGTGACATATGATGTCGAGCTGGGGGGGGGGCGTTCATAAATCCAAGTACGCATCGCGTCACCACTGTAGGCCATTCTGACATACGCCTGTCGAATCCCGATAGCCAGGACATGAAAGCATACTTCAAGTACCGAAATCCATAAATTTAGTAGGCCAGAGTTTTATTCCTGCAAATCTTATACACCTGTCATCTTCTACTCATTGATTTAGAAATATAAATACCAAATGGGAACCTCCTACACGCGCCAGTACGCCCACCAGCACGCAGGCGAAGGTATTAGGTAAGCTAAAAGCACCGACAGCAAGTCCCTTCGAAAAACTCAGAGATGTATTGCAACGTTGGGACTTTGCACGGTAACTTGTCCAAGGTAGAGAATATATCGCCTTTCTGCTGAATTCTGTGTCTGGAGACTTTTCAGACAACTTGTTTCCGGAATCCAGTCTTCCCGACACCAAAGACCAAAGCTGAACCGAACTGACTGAGGCTGCACAATCGCCGATAGGAGACTCTGGTTGAAGAAGACAAGGAGCAGCACTTTAAAATCACTTCGTGTTTCCGGAATGATGTCCTAATGCTGAAGACGAAAGCTGAACTGATTTGTGTTGATAGAACTGTACAGTCGCCTTTAAATTTCATCTCGTAGGTTCAGCAAGACACGGGAAGCAATTTTAGAAACATGTAGCAGAATGAGCATCGGAGTTCGATCTGGCAAGTGCGGTCCTTTCATGACGAGTACGAGTACTTAGTCGAGGTTCCTTGAGTTGCGGAGTCTGGACGCACAATTTGTTGTTTGCATTTGTCGTGCGAGAGCTTCCCTTCGCCGGCTTTGCCGTTCCCAAACGTCGAATCGGAATCCAATTGCAAACAGTGGTCATATATTATCGTCAGGGAGGGTGCTTAATTCACCGTTCAGATCTGCTTCGCTTCTTTGAAGTCTAAATAGTCTGTAATGCTTGCCAATGATTGCACTTTCAACGGAGTATGTGTGCAGGTGCCTAGATCCAGTCATTCCATAACGGCGTCTTCATGAGCTGAAAATCGCCGACGAGGCAACGATACACTTCGATGATGGCGAGACCCCTAGGGCACGACTGCAGGCTCAGCGGAAGTCCTTATTAAAGACAACGAAGCACATCTTTGGCAGGATCCTGTACAACTCTGTGCAGACTCGCTAGTGGACTTTCACGCACTGCAGCTTGAAATTTAGGAATCCCTCTCCACCTCTTCCCAGCTGCAGCAGTGAGAGTCGGGGCGTGTTCAGGTTGTTAACAACGACCTTGGGAAGACGCACAATTTCGGGAATGCTAGGAGGAGGAATATGTTCGTATTGAGGCTATGAATCCGTATGTCGCCTTCTATTTTGTTCTTTTATTATGTTAATTGGAAGTAATGTATAGATGTAACCAACTACACGGAGGTGGACCGAGGACGTGGAAAGTCCATGTCGGCGAACAAACAACCCATGTTGATTTGGGGCTAGGGAAGCAGGGTAGTACGTGTACGCGTGGTAGCTAGGGAGCCCGGGGAGCACTGAGGAGAAGGTTGCTAAGATTTAGCTGCTGTTTTTGTTGTTAGTTCGAAATGACACATATTTCAAGATCATCGTTTGTCTGAATCCAAGTTCGCTAACACTGGTGTTGCATCCCTCCCGCATCCTCCTGGGTCGAAGTGATGGGTTCGATGTTTCGCGAAATGTTAACAGTTTATAATGCATGATACTTCTAAAGTTATAAATGATGTTCCGTGATACTACTTACTAATGCTATAATACTTACGATGCTATGCTAAACGATGCTAGTGCATGCTACAAATCCAAGTCCAATGTTACAATAGCTAATAATGAGAAAGACAAAAGAAAATGATAACGATAATGATAGCAATACAACAGCAAGATAGAAGAAAACCGATAAAGAAAACAGTTCAGTACAACCACGAGATAAGAAAAGAGAAAAAAACCAACACCACACCACACCAATCCACTAGAAGTACCCCAGGCGGTCCCCAAAAATTGTACTAGGACCAATGGAACCATCTCCTTGCGCAGCTTGATA
The DNA here is from genome assembly GCA_025738555.1 of Cyathus striatus. Classification (NCBI taxonomy): domain Eukaryota; kingdom Fungi; phylum Basidiomycota; class Agaricomycetes; order Agaricales; family Nidulariaceae; genus Cyathus; species Cyathus striatus. Next base: position 1,605,093 of record JAOVFP010000015.1, on the reverse strand, counting down.
TTGAGACATATTATAATGTCCAAAACTGGCATTGGTGTATCCCGCCATTGTAGATGGCGACTGTATCGAAGGAGCCTGAGTCCGCTGCAAGAAGTCGCCACCGTAGGTCGACGCCCCGTATCCCTCCATGTCACCAGCCACACCCAGCACCGGCGCCAGCACAGCTGGGGATCGATAAACAGTCTGCTGGGATACGTACCCAGAGGGCATGGTGGCATATCCTGCCATCGGATCAAGCACGGTAGGAGCTTGATACAACGCCTGCTGGAACATGTCATGCATTGGCTGCACAGCGGGAGCCTGATACGGGGGCTGAGAATGGGACACATCCTCGTGACTGGGTGCAGTGCCACCGTTAGTGTACTCCTCGGATTGCTCAACATAGGCTGTCTGAGTAATCATGCATTGCTGGTCCAGTGACAGAGAAGATGGGCCTGATATGGTGTCCAAAACACCAGAATTTATGGCAAGATATTCCTGCCAAATCCGATCAGCCATCTCAAGCAATTCCTCCCCCGTTTTGCTATTGGTCAAAACCGGTTCCTCGAGAGAGGGCGTGTCTAATACGGCCTCTGGAGTAGCAGCGGTTGAAGAACTGGGTAGGTCCAGTCCACCAGGAAAGGACAGAGAACCAGCGATGGGGCCAGTGGCATTGTTAAAGGAAGCGGAGAAAGCGCTAGAGGAGGGCGTAGCGGGAACCATTGAAAGAGGGACGGGCTGCGGGTCCACAAGAAATTCTGGTACTACCTCTAGAGCAGCAGAGGAACCGACCGACTGCAACAGATCGGTGAGCACATACTAACAGGAGCAGTGTAGAGATACTTACATTCGCTGGCTCCATGCGAGCCCTCTTAGCCGCTGGAAGTGGAAGTTCCACTGCCTTTCTTTTTCCCTTGCCCACCGTTTGAGATGGACGTCGTGACATGACTTGGGTGGGCTGAACCCGAAAGTTCATCTTGCCAACCATCCTGTCCATCGCTTCCCTATTTTTTTGAGTCTCGGCGTCCACGACCTTAGGCTGACGACGACGCCTCCTTGTGGTGGTGGCACTGGAGGGTACCGCAGCCGATGAGGGTGGATTAGAAGTAGGACAAGACATAGGTGAATAACGTCTAGGATAACGAGAGAGAAAAGAAAGTAGTGGATGAAAGGTTGTTGTAGTGGAGAATGTAGGCCAGGAGGGAGATCAGACCAAAAGACTTTATATATGTATTCCGTCGCGTACCAGTTCGTATTTCGCGAATCCCGTGACCGCATTGCATAGGGTTGATGTCCTGACGAGTGAGTGGACTCATGCGACATGTGTAGGCCATTGTACTGTGTCGTTTCCATTCGAAAATGGACTTGTTCGCTAACGACCGCATGGCGACAATGGCAGTCGAGACGGTCTTCCCCTTTATCCCAGCGTTCTGCAAGGTCCCTCCTACTCCCTCCTGCCTTCCCCCCATGACATTAGATTACTGTTGAACTACAGCTTAGGAGATTCGCGCCCGAAGCTGCTAGGAACGTGTACACAGCGCCTTTCAGTATCACAAAGTGACGTCTTCCAAGCCGTAAGCACATAATGCGAACCATTGTGGTGGCTGGTCGCGTAAGATTGTAGCTTAACTTCACAGGTGCTCCGTAGGTCGAGGGCACGCTCGACAACGATGGTTGAAACATCCAGCAGATATCCAATGGAGGTTCGAGAGCCTCCGGCGTTTGCGTTCCAGTTTTAGGCCATCAACTGTTCCCGGTATTGGGTGGCATTCGTGTTCAGAGCGCATTTTATAAACTGAACTGCGCGTTTGACGAATGCCGTTGCTACTGTAGGTCTATGTAACCCCAGTCTTCGGATAGCCATGACGCCAAAACATATTTTAAGGACCAGTAGCAAAGCTTGCTGTTTCTCCAGCAGAAAATTGTTCCCGATCCAGGGTGACATTCACGCTCTGCAGTGCACATATGGCGCATCTGCGCATCGCGTCCCATCACTACTACTCATCTGGATTCACAGATACACCAAGTGGCATACGAGCCTCGCATCTAGCTTCCCTGCAGGAAACAATTCTAGACATATGGGATCACATATCGCATCGAGCCCTCGTACGTATTGACAGGTCACGCCATCGCTGTAGGCCTTTCTGACTTCGGCCCAGCTTCATCCTGACGATAGCCAGGACGCCAAAGCATACTTCAAGTACCAGAATCCATGAATACAGCGGATTTTCCTTCCTGTAAATTCCATGCGTCTGTTATATCCTCTTCTCGCTGATTTAGAAATATAAATACCGAAATGAGATCACCTATCTACGCGCGCCCTCCGCTCTCCAGCACAAAATTGACTGTATTAGGTAAGCTACAAGGTCAATGACAGCAAACCCCTGCAAAAGGTGCAGAAACTGCGACATTGGTCCCATCCAAGGTAGAGAATATTTCTTTTCGAAAAATACTGTGTCTTTGGGCTGGTTAAGCCGATTGTGTCCAGAATTACTTAGGGACCTTCTAATGCCGATGACCAAGTTGAACTGATTGGACTCGGATTGGACGGAACGGTACAATCGCCTTTCGATAGACCAAGAGGGTACCAGGCATCTTTAGAGAAGCACTTTAGAAATGACAACAAAGTCATGGAGAGTCGAAGAAGAAGAGATGTCGAGGACGACGCCATGGGCAAATGCGGAACGTGCTCCGCAATATTGATGGCTGTCGGTGGTTGTTGTTTAAAGGCTTCTGCTTCTACTACTCTGTGCTACGTACTCCAATGCAATCTAGATTCTACAAGCAATCTAAGTACTTTTCATAATACTTAAGTTGACCTCTGTTGAATGTAATATTTAGTGTTAAATTAGTGCATACTTAGTAGCTTTTTTTGTAAATTTGACGCATATTTAGCCCCTGCAATTGGCACCCCTTTCATCGGCCTTACTCATTAATTAGTATGTATTTGCTTTTATCTGTAGTGCAATAGCTTCTCTTCGACGCTGAATCTTGGACGCCTAAGGCTATAGCACTCGTATCCCTCTCATCATCACGTGCCACAATGTAGTCTCTTGGCCTCTGGCTCGAGAGTTGAAGTCATCCACTTGTCTTCCACCACCAAGCAATGTCCTTTTCTACCTCATCTCCCTTCAGGCTGGCACGTAGACGAAGCTATCAAATCCGAAGAAGATCGCGTTGTTGTTACTCGTTTCGGGCATGACTGGGACTCACAATGTATGGTCATGGACGAGTCGCTCTACGCTGTTGCAGAGAAGATGCAGAACTTTGCTGTGATTTATGTCGTGGACATTACGGAGCTTCTGGATTTCAATAAGGTGTGTTATTTTTATTTATCTCGGTTGTTTGAGTAAGTATAGCGCAATGAGGACTGACAAGAAGAATAGATGTACTTTATCGCAATAAACATATTATGATCGATTTGGGGACTGGTTACAATAATAAGATGTATGTTCACCTGTTTTCTTTGCTAACTCTCTGCTAACAAACAATATTTTGTAGTAATTGGGCTATGGATAATAAACAAGTAACATACCCCCCCTTCCCTTATTTGATAAGGTCTGACGAATATGTGTGTTAGCTCATTGATATCATTGAGACCGTATACCGCGGAGCATCAAAGGGTCGGGTTTGGTAGTCTCTCCAAAGGGTATGTTCTCCTATCGTTCCTAGCTTAAGGCCTTGGCTGATTAGTGCGTATAGACTATTCCACCCGGTATAGATATTAGACAGGAAAGATCAAAGAATGCATTACGATTGCAATCTGTATTGATGTCGGTGGATATGGGACAATTTGAACGATCGTACAGTATATGTCTGCATTGCTACGTGTACTTTATGAGATGTTGTTTTGTGATTTGCAGGTTGCGACTGCACTTGGAAAACATTCGACTCCCAGTTATTTTGAAAAGTCTTTCCATATCGACGCGATGCGCTCGCGGGGTGTGCTTGAACGTTTGTCTCACGTCTAGTTTAAGGCTGACTTTTTCTCATTTCACAGCGGGCTTTTCAATCTTTCAACTTGGTAAACGTTGCAGCGAGATATAACAATATTTGTAGCGAATGATCCTAATAAACAACATCTACTGCACCAGTGCTGTGGTATGTATAACTGGTAGTATTACCACAGCATCGTTCCTTCGCCGCAGTAGCACCAGCCCATCTCGATCCATCGGCGCAGCATCACTTTGCTCACCCCAGCACATCTCAAACCATCGCTCTGGTACCCACAACCACCCCTGTGCCCCAGTCCAACGGTGTTGTCATCCTCAGCTCTGTAATCCGTACCAGTGCGCTAATAGTTCTTTCCGTATATGACTACAAGCAGGGTTATCGCTGATTCATCCCATTCACTTGGGTCGTGGAAAGGCCCAAGTTCCGGGATACCCAGGATACCGACATTGTGGGTACTATACAAGGTTGTGATTTGGCGTTTACATACTAAATGACGTTCATTATATACAGCATAGATATGTGAAGGAAACCCATCCACCTCTTTCGATGAACGCAAAAATGAGATATCAGTATATTACGCGTATCACGCTTCCTCATCTACCTCCTCGTCTTCTTCATCAGCCTCATCGCCAGTTTTTCTTTTAGGCTCTTTCGTCACTTCATCCTTCCCAACAGCATCTCTCCACTTCGTAAGGTCATCACCAATGTTGTCTTTTGCTTCCTGTATCGCGTCGTGCAGAGCGCCGTAATACGCTTTCTGGCCTTCTTTCTCTATTTTAATAGGGAAGCTGAGTGCCAATGCAGTAGATAAGCCTTCTGGTGTATGTCTATGAGGCGGAATTAGGTCGTATGTGATGAATATTGCAGACATAATGGTGGTAAGCAAGGACCTTCGTCGGAAGCAAGTCGAAAGACGTCGGGAGGAATGTCGGGGATCTGTATTTGTCCTTATTGTCCAATAACTTCCGCCTATTCTTGTCCTCCCGGCCCTTTCGCGGTCCGGCTCAAAATGCACTTCATTACCCGTCTCATATCCACATTGTTGGTTAAACGCAAGTAAGAAGGGTAAGGACAGAGATAAGCAATACCGAGATTTGTGCGGTCCCGGAGATTTCAGATCATTCTCTATTATCTAAATTTGTAGTGCTCCGAGTTAATTTCGAAAGTTAGCGGATGGCAAGTGACTGCTGAAGGATTGTCGGACCCGTCACCCGGTATATTTATATTTTTGTGGTTGACAGGTTGTATTTGTCTTTCTGACATGGCAAGCGTTGTTTTTTCTTTCCTAGGTTTCTCCGTGGTAGAGTTGTGGTATGAGATCATTTTTGTGCGCTGGCAATTATTAACGTTAGAACTTCCTAGTTAAAAACATTTCGGAGTTCAAAGTTCCAATGCGACGAGTAAAGATAAGACTAATGGTAAATTTGGAAATGGTGAACATATGTAGCGATGTAAGTAGGTACAACTTCAAGTGCCAGCTAACTATCATGTCATACTTCAGTGATCTATAACATCGTCTATGCACCTCAAGATAGTAACGATTTCACAGCTCACTTTTAACTCACTTCTCCGAGTTCTTTTCTTGTATGGCGGGGACCTGTAATGAAATCTAAGGTGCTCCACATGAAAGCTAGCTTCTTCCAAACCGTTAAGGACTTTTTTCACACTCAACAGTGACTCAAGGTATGAACTTAAAGTCAGCTCTCTAGAACCTTCGTAATAAGTTTGGGGTGTGATTTGACGTCAAGTAAGGTACGTATACAGAAAATAGGAAAGATTGTCAGAAAACCCGGTTAAGGGTGCTTCCAGGCATCCTCAAGAGAAGTCGAGAGTAGAAAAGATAAGCTTTGTCTTTGCGGGTAAGGAGTACAAACGACGCGCATACTAGCTAAAATACTCTATCGGAATATTCCATGTCACGTGACCACTGCGAGAGCGCAACCCAATTCTGACAAAGATATGTATGAAATTTATTATGACTAAAATGACTTTACTCCAAAAATATATATCATACTACTAGTAGAGCGAGCGGTGTAAAACAACGTGTATGAGCAAAATATGAGTAGCTGAGTTAACACAAGAAGCCTAAATGCACTGGCGCCCAAGGGGCGCCTTTGCGCGCCAATTGAAGATGACTTTGATAAATAAATCACAACAGAAAGCTCGTTGAGGCTATGTTATGAGGCAAGCGACGCGTTCAGCTCCGCATTGCGCAAACTGTAGCACTTGCTCATCGCTTCCTACGACGACCACAATGGTAGGCTTTGAAATTCATTTATAAGTACACCTCATCTAACACCGTCTGCCATAGGCTGTAGCAATGAATATAGCACAACAGGAACTTCCAAACTTCGTTCTTGCCAAAGCTCCTCTCTTTCCCCGAATCAATCTGAAGTTTCTATATCTTTACTAGGCGCTCACTCACACGTTCATGGTCTTGGTCTCGTTGACAGACTAGAGGATGAGCTAAGGTTTTGTGGGACGTGCGAAAGCATGAAAAGCAGCTGGTATGATACTGAAAATGGTACAGGAGGGCCAAATTGCTGGGCTGCCTAGTACGGGGAAGACAGCTATTGCTATGGGTGGGTAAGTGATTTCTTCCCCACTGTTCCCGAAATGAACTAACATTCCCCGTTCCCTTTCAGGCATGGGTCATTCCCTGGGTCCCGACGTCCCATTCACTATGATTTCTGCCAGTGAAGTTTTCTCCCTCAGCATGTCAAAAATGGAAGCTCTTATTCAAGTATTCCGACAGAGTATTGATATTAGAATAAAGGAGGAGACGGAACTCATGGAGAGGTTGTAGAGATTCTCGACTTACGCACGCTTGTTCTTTCTCATAGGCCACAAAAACTGGCATCAAATCAACACCAAGGTATCAGAATGGAGAGAAGAAGGCATGGCTGAGGTTGTTCCTGGTGTATGTTGGCTCTCTGGTAATACGTTTGTCAACAGTAACGTTTAATAATTCTTCCTTAGGTCCTATTTATTGATGAAGTGCATATGCTCGGTATCGAATACTTCTCCTTCCTTAACCGAGCACTGGAGGGTGAACTAGCTTCCTTGGTTATTATGGCATCCAACCGGGGCATGTCAAGGATAAGAGGCACAGTTCGAGAGTCCTCATGACTTACCTGTCGATCTCGTGGACCGTGCATTGATTGTAAGCACACCGCGTTAGTACAGTGAAGTCGAGATCCTGGAAATCGTCAACACTAGGTGAGTGTTTTCAGTCTGTTCTTCAGTTTCTCGCCCCGGGTACCTTTTGGCTCATGTACCCTTATATCTTCATTCTCATCTTTCTTTCCTGCTCGCTCGCTTTTGAATAATCTGCTGCTTGTGACGCTGGACCTGCTTACCTCTGCTTACTTTTCCGTCTTCTTTTGACGTCACGTGTGTTGAACGCTGTTTCTTCGCGTATATGTCGCGTTCAGGTCTGTTCAGGCATCAGTGTCCAGTGTCCCGGACGAGGGCCGTTGTTCCTGTTCCTATCTGTAGTAGTAGTTATGTTTACTCGTGTCCCCCGGCATTGTTGGGAATTACGAGCACCGGTGCATTACCCATGTTTCATTATTAGTCAAGGGGAAGAGGAGATAGAAGGGAGCGTCATATGCTCCTTCCTCCTTTTATGCTATAGTGTACTAATACGCTATGAAGTATAACGTATAGTGTCATTGCTGTGGTTGCGCTACCGGCTTGTCGCTTTCATCTTCACCGTTGAATAGGTCTGTTATCGATATCACAGAGAAGCCAGCATGTGCTTGCCAGTTTCACGTCACGGAAAAGGCAACGAAGAGAGATGTCTATGCTCCCTGCCTTCGACGACGGTGACTATGTCTCCGGTGTATTTTTCACCGGTGTAGGCAACCATGCTTGAGAGCACATACGCGCCATATGTCTGTTTCACAGCAATTGATTAGGCATCGAAGCAGTAACTTCATGCCATGCGGTTTTAACTGCCGTCGAGGTCTGTTTTTGTGCGTGATATTGTTATTTTCCTTCGTTGATGAAAGATGGTGTGGTGTGTTGCTTCGATGAATGCAGTCGGCATATACCCGTTTCATGCTACCCTGCGACAGCAGGAGATATGATCACGTGGTTGTTGATTTTGACATTCTGTCTATTTTTCGCTCTTCTGGTGCATGTGCGGACGAAGACGGTCTCATGTGCACTAGTACATCTCTTTCTCATTCTTTCTTTGTTTCGAACAAGCTGCCACCTTTCTGTCCATTAGCACCGAGGGTTGTTCCCGATATCGACGCCAAGGTTGATGTTTCAAACAAGTTGCTGATATCCGCGGTGACCGTAATCAGCGCTACTCATCCTAATACTATTCTATAATCAATCATTCTTTCCTCTTGTTATTTGCGTCAGCATTCTTTCGCAGTTTTCTTAATTTTTATTGCCATTTTCAATGCGTCGCTTGTTATTGGATAGTCCTAGTTCTATTCTTGTCCCTTCATTTTTTCGATCTTGGCGGCCTCGTCCGGTCTCCCATTTCCTCGAGAACGTGGATAATTGATCGCAGCTTCCCTCACCGCATCTCATATATCCATTCGATATCCACTCATCGGACAAAACAGCGGATAGAGATCAACTGCGCATCTATTTATATTGGCTTTTATCTTTTCCTTTTTCTCACCTATCCCTGCGTTCTAACTTCTGAAGGGATGCTTCTTCAATAATGCCAGACGGCCGAAGTACTCATTTTCTTGGCGTGCCATCCTGTTTTCTCGCATTCGCCAAAAATGTTTTCGTCTGCTTGTCTTACTTCCTCATGGCAGGCTGGGCATGTTTCTTCGGTGCTCATTTTTGTATTGATTTTTTGTTGTGGTGTCTAATACATTACAACGTCATTCCCATCACATCTCTTATCATCTTATAGGTTGCCTCGTTTTCGATGTCATGGGCCGCACTTACCTGCTTTCCCATGTTGTACTTAGCCGCTAGTTGGTGTTGACTGCGGCTGGCACAACTTACAGCGCTTTGCATATCGATATAGACTTACAATTTCAGCAGCATATAGCTGAGTTCCACCGGCAGTATGATCCGCGCCAGTCTGGACTCTGAAGGTGCGATTGACCAGACCATCCCAAAATGGATAGCAGCCCGCCATAGGCAAGCAGGCACAGTGGAAACCAGTGGGGCCACTAAATTCCAGGGTTTGGCTGTGGGGTCGCCATTGATGGCCATATAACTCGGCTATATACTAGTGGAGTTTAAAGTCTATATCGATATGCAAAGCGCTGTAAGGAAGCTTCGTCATTTATGAGGCTCCAGCGACTTGCATCGCCACATCTAGTTTCTTTGCTGTTATGAGAATACGGGTGACTAGCGAGAATGAATGACCGTAAAGACCGTTGTCTATAATGACGTGATGTCATTAACACGGCTATGATGACTTTTCCACCGAATACCCTTTCTCAAGGTGTCTTATTTTATTTTTTCAGCTTACTGTTTCTTTTCATACCCGGGGCCGATACCGACGCGTCGCGCGTGTCTGCTCCATCTCTTTCGTGTCGATGATTCCCAAGTAATGGAGCTACTCTAGATTCATAACTGGTTGCTATCTCCTACCGGGTGTCAAGAGGAAGATGTCCAGGCTCCAGCTCACCCCAGACGCCATGCATGTTTTGACATCTATGGCTACATAAACAACACCAATGCGCATTGTATCTTGTGCTCACATTCTTGCAAGAATGAGGAAGGCAGAGAATGTGGACGCAGAGGATCTGGGGCGTGCAGTGGTTGCAAGAGCGACAAGGCACGTTAGTCTTTGAGGAGATACCACAGGACGAAAGCGGTGCTGAGGATGATCCGATGGACCTCCGAGCGTCAGTGCCTAAGTTTGGGGTAGATGCGGGGAAGTGACATGGATGATGGGATATGAGTTGTCGGGCGTAAGATCCAGGTGCTACACTACATAACCACCTGATTTTTCGGCTGAAACTTTTGTTATTGTTCACGGAATGTATTCAGCGTTTATTGTAGTACCGACCCATAAATATTGTTGTCTACAGCTGGATCAACAAACAGGATCATCACGGTGCTCCATTTTTATCGTTAGTACTCTATCTTGATTCTGTTTAGCAACGTGCCACAGAGCTTAGCGATGACCCACTCAAACGGAATGGCACGACCTAACGCTCTCGAAGACTCGACCCCAACTCTGCACCCTTCCGTTACAGTTTACCGTTGGATTGTCAACCCCGTACCGCTTTCCCGTTTCAACCCTACCACCGGATACACTCATTCTTTCCTCCTATGGCCTATGAATCGCTTATCATTGATTTTCTGCTTTTTTGAACATCTGTCTTGGGGCCTAAATGCTAACTGCGCAGCGTAGTTTATAGTGGGGATCGTATATTTTAGATCCGCATACGCAGTATTTGCTGGATACCTCCATTATTAGAACTTACATTCCGTAGTATGTAATGCTCCCCACTCAGAGCGCGCTCCCCGCTCCGTTGCCCGATATCATCCGTTACAAACTGTGTAATGAAAGTTCCATGAACCTACATTTCACACTACGGCATGCCTTGCACGGCAGGTGTGAAAAAGTTTCAGTTCACGAAAGCCAATGAAATCATACGAGTTCTTGTGTCTAAAAGGATGTCGAGACACACGTAATCCCCCGCACTTTTACGACGTCCAGACGCAACGGATGAACCTAGGTGAAGTCTGGTGAAGTCCATCCTCATCGATTGCTGAGCTTCCATGAGTAAGTTTCCACGAGACAAGGACTGTTGTTTTTCAGTAGCATAGTTCTTTTTCGGCCGTGCTCAAGATATCTTTCCCAAAACATGACTGCGGTTCACACGCAAGATTCTGTAGGGGTTGGGTGATACTCGTTTAGCCCTGGTGAAATCATCATTTTCAAGGCTATATATAACCACTCCGGCAAGTTCTTATGTACTTGTGCTTAACAATTGTCATGCGCTGCGTCACCTGAACAGCCCAGTAAGGACCCACCAGATCTTGGGCTATGCATGATTGAGCGGCTGCTGTAACAGTTGCCATGTCAGGAAGTTGAGAAGTTGTGTTGAACAACATGATTACTTTCCGTTCTGCGTCACTAAATGATGTTTATTTCAATCTATCTTTTTCCAGCTATTCACTACATACCTCCGAAATCTTCCCGAGAAGGTCGGGGCAGTGCGTTCGCTATCCGGATGGATGGGATTTTCGCATATCCACGTCTGACAGCCAAGGTTTGGTGACCTAAGAACTAAACATACCTTTCCTTCTTTTCGGCAACGGAGAATAGACATAAGCCCACGGAGGTCTTTGTGGCGGTAGAACCGCTGACCAGATGCAGTTGATTTGTGAGCATGCGTGTTTTCCCATATGGAAAGCGATGGGGCCGCGCCAGGGGATGTAAATTTGGCACGCGACATTGATGCTCTTGAGTGGGGTGCATTATGTTATGCTCAGTTACCACCTCTTCCTTGTTCCGTGTGGACCTTCCACCTGCATTTTGCATCTGAATTGGTCAAAAGGAGCGTATTTTTGACATGAACACTTGCTGGCACCGGTCCGTAATAGGAGACCTAAAGCGTACTTATACGCCAGAGAATTGAATGCAAAGCTCCATCGCAATTCAACAACACCCTTCCTCCAAGAAGCACATACTTACCTACCGCCTTCAACCTCTCTATAACTTCGGAGATGCCGTCGGTAAGTCTATCCCCAATACTTCCTCACATCTCGACGCCGTCATCTCCGTCTCGAGGATGTCCTTCTACGCCAATCGCTTGGAGCTAGCTGCTGACCCTTCCGCTTGTAGAAAACATTGAAACAATCCCTGAAGCGGACATTCAGTCCTAATGTGCGTTACGATCATCGCGTCCAACTCAAAGTCGCGGAAAGCTTACCATCGATCATCATACTAGGCTTCCACAACAAGACAGCAGCAGCAGCCTTCTGCAGTTCTCGATGGCAGAATGAGCTTCAGCTCTGACTGCAGTACATTGATGGTGAGTACACTGCTCCCGTGCAAAGTGAGCGACCCTGAACTCGTATCTGCCATTTTCAGAATGTCGATCTGCCAACATACGAGAGCCTGAAATTCCAACAGCCGATACCTGTAGTCGCAGAGGTATGACGATTTCTACCCGTCGCTAGATTAAGGTGGACAGTTGACACTCGATCTGCAGGACGATATGCTTGATCCTGAAGACATGGCTTGGGGCCCTCCACCACCCATGCGTCTCCAAAATTGGACTCTGCCGATGTTCTCGCGAAAAAAGTCTTCGCGCTCATGATAGACATTGAGGAGGTAAGGAGGCAAATTACCAAGGTTTGAAAGACGGCGGCTTATCATTGTACGTTATAGGTACCTTCTTCGCTGTGATCACCGCTGCGCGCCGTGGTCCTGGGGTGGTTGTATTATTATAACAAGTCTGCTCTGAAAATAGCACACAATTAATGTAACATTCTTGTCTGTATGTGCCGTACAGACGTTTAATAAAATTGGGCACGAAAAGCTATAATTACATATCGTCTGATGTTTTTGAAAAGGCATACGAGAATACTGAGGGCAGGGGAGTTCTAGCCAAATCTTTGCTTCGCTAGTTGCTGGAACATGTCCATAGTGGCCTGGTGAAAAACGTCGAGTTAATGAACGGAACAGTGAATGCAAGAATCCCGCTAAGGAAGAACACGAGACCTTCTCCTTTTCCTTCAAAGCGCTGGCCCTTTCCCTTATGGCCATCGTCTTTTCTTCGTTCTTCTTTTCATATCTCGTTTTAGTAGCGTCTCTCCGCGCTATTCTGGATGCCACAGACAAACAATTTGAGTCCTTGATCTATGTGGGAGAAAGAAGGGTGTGAACTTACTGGGCATGGAAGCTGTCATTGCCACCCATCAAAGTGGTCTCATCTACCTCTAGGCCCTCGTCTCCCTTCTCCCTAAAGGCACGGTCATTATCTCTCCGCAGGCGCTTTTTCTCTAACATTGCCTCTCGTCCCACCTCACGAGGACCCATCATGTCTTCCACCCGTTCCTTGGCCTCCTTCTTATCTCGTTTACGTTTATATGACCGCTCTTCCTCCCTTTGCTCCGCTTCCAGTTCGCGTGTAAGGGTAATGTCTGAGGACGAGGGCAGCGTAGGGCCAAGCACACGCCCAGTCGTGCGCGAACTGGTTCCTGCTGCGGGTTGTGTGTAATCCCGCTCTCGCCCCCAAGTTGCAGCTCCTACTTCTTCTCGAGTGTTTCGCAGGGCTTCACTTTCTGCTTTATTGCTTTTCGAAGTAAAAGACCACTTGTAAGCCGTCTGGTTGTTAGCGGGTATCTTGGAAGAGTCAATCCCTTCATAGTAGTTTCCTACCGCAATGTCAGTTAGCGAACGTAAAGACGATAATAACTACTTACTTGACAGCTTTCCCCTGTTCCACACCTGAAAGTTCTCGGTTTATAAAAACGGAAGACACAATATGTTAATTAAGAATTAAGCATACCTTCACGAACTTTCGAAAGTAGCTGCGAGTTACAATTAGGATTCATCGAGAGCAGCAAGAAATGGGATTACCTTCTAGCTCTATCCCCGGAAAGTTCATCGAAGTACTATTCATAACAGCATGAGAGACCAGACATTTGAAGTTAAATTGCGCAGCACTCACTTTTCCCTTGTCCTCCTTGAGCCATAGGCGAAATTCATCGCTCTTTTGGAAATAATCCGACTCGCTGATAGGTTTTGCGCCATTTGGGAGTTCACGTATCCTCTCAGGAGAGCGTGAACGGTCTCGAGGGCTTTTTGAACGGGAGCGGGAGCGACGAGAGGGCATGAGGTTCAGTTGTTGACGTTCAGCACCGTCGAACCGTCGCAGTCAGCACGGGCGTCAATTAATGAGGCTGTTGGACAACAACAACAAACAAGCAGACAGCGTGGCACTAAGTTTGAAATTGACACTTTGACTTCAATATTTCGTCCGTCTGATATTACGAGTGAACCACAGTACACTCAAAGCCATTCTTCCGAAATTAATATCTTAAAAATTCTCGAGGTAGTAATCACATGTGAGTAATTCAAACTTCTTTCTATCTTACAAATTTCCCATTTTTGTATAATAGTATACCAGGTATCATTTACGCAAACTGCCAGTTTACCTTGATCCGGCCGACATCCTGGCTGGCAAGCGCTCGGAACGCAGAGGGAGAGAGGTCAACACTTCCTGATCCACACCCGGGACACAAATCTACAACTTGCGCAATAACAGATTTTCCTCCGTCTAGAAAGTACAATTCTTAAGTGGTTGCTAGAATGGAGTGGAACGGGAGAAGCTAACATTGAATCTGAATGTGCTTTCCGCAGTTACTTCCGCGATTGTACTGCGTCGGGTTGAGCGCCACGACATGCTGATTGTCGTTGCTCGTTTTTCCGCAGGCTCCGAGCTAATAACAATCCCATAATAGTAAGTCGCTTGACTAGTAACTGGTAATCGATAATCATTCACCCCGGTGTAGTACCAAGTGGCTTCATATTTTACGTTAGCAACATATAACGTTTACAAAGGGATGGGTCCTACCATCTCCAGAATAACCATTAACCGTAGATGATACAGCAGCTACAGCGATGAAGTGTGCGATTGAAAAGCGCATCTTGATAAGAGTAAAGCAAATATCAACCTTTACTAGGTGCTGAGAGGGAGACGATGGTAAGGGATTTTCCTGCACCTCTATTCCATCCACGGGCTTATAAAGAAAATTCAAGGATATCTCCTATACTTAATTCGACATGTCTTGGATACGACTCGGAGACGAAATAGCTGTCCGTGGCCTTCTTGATTTAACGAGCAACGCAATATCCAATGGAAAACGCGCAAGAACGTGCACATGGAACTGGTTCGTTAGGTATTCCTCGTGCTTGACGACCTAAGCTAATCAAATTTCCCTATATTCGTCTGACTTCGAAATGATTATCAGCAGAACTGTGAACGTGGTACGTCTACTGTATGTATATATCGGAGTTATTTCAGAAGATTTCTCAACGATTAACTGATTCTACTAATGATATTGATACACGGTTAGATGCATTACTACCCCACTACAGCCTTTGTCCACTTACTTTCCTTTATTATGTCGCACGCAGAACAACTATAAGTATTCGCTCTAGCAATAATCTGAAATATCCTCAAAATCGGCATTTCTCCCAATGCTTATACAGTCGACCTAAGGGGGTAGAATCATCTTTTCCTTAGAAGACACTACTTTCCAACTCAGAACGTATTCAAAATTCTGAAAGCCAAATATTGAGGAAAGATCTTCTCCCCACAGAAGTACCTGAACGAGGTACATTTTTAGTTTATCGGGCAAGTCGAAGTATGGTTAGAACCTGGATCAATGGGTTCTACGCTGCTATAAACATCCTCGTTGAGTTCGCACCCTGGAATGTAACCGTCGGCTCGAAAGCCGCGTTGCTTACTACTTGCTCAGGTCGTCAAGTAAGCTTCAGGGTAATTACCACACTGTCCGGCTGTGAAGGGCAGTGGTGGTTTACCCATTTCGTCCATCCTGTGGTATAACTCCCGGGTAGTCGGATCCTTACAAAGACCAGGTCTAGAGGCTATATAATGCCAGCTCTTTCATCCTGCGTTACTGGCAGTCAAAAAATAATACCAAGCGGATATTTTTGTCGGATGCAGTTTCCTCTCGAAATATTAACAGACTGTTTCATTGGATGTATTCGCCGATAGCCCTGGTGTTTCCCAAGTAGAAACAACGACAAGCCTAAAACCAGGTGATACGGTGCTTCTATGTGCGTTACTTCACTGGATACTATCACTGTTAATATTCTGTGATTTACTAAAGCGATGATTATCACGGTGTGTTAATGACAACACTCTAGAGCCCCGTGAACAAGCAAACTGTTTCAAAACCGGTATGTTTTTGACTTCTCTGGTTCACTCCAGATCTTCATTTTGTGGTCTCCACAGAGGAGGCGTCGATCGTAAGTTAGATTCAGTTCATCTAGGACAGGTCGTAACTGCTATTTATAATTTGTTGAAACCGTCCTCATCGCAGAGCCAAGATCATTCATAGCTCTCTTCCAACGAGGTTCATATGAGCGAGCCCCATCTGTTATATTCGATACCCGTAACCATGCCCTGTAATGCAAGGAATACCAGCAACTCGATAAGTTATGTTTGCGAAGGAGACTTTCCGAATTGTGATGGTCTGTGATGAGCAGCTGATGAAAAAAATATGATTTACGTTGGTTCTGGTAAATCTATCAAGTCTGGAACATTGTATACGGTCACGCGTATGAAATTGCAGCCTGATTAACAGCTAGTGGTGCGGATGGACCCACATTTGTAGGGTGGTGGCGTAGTCATGTTCAAACCTAGGATCTGATTGCTTTGCTCTTCATTTTCACCTGAATATCAGAGGAAATCGCGATCTAACCTTCCAGTTGCACCTGAAATAACATAATTTGTAGTAAATCCTCCCTGAGTCATATAACCTCAAGCGCCTAGTATATTGCGAAGGAGTAGCCAAGAAACTGCATCCATACTAGACTTCAAAGTCGAAACTTCAGAACATGACAAACTATAATGCAACTCGTGCAAGCCAGTATCTCTTTTTGTATTCTTGAACGAGATCATACTATGCGATTTTGAACACAACCTTTTCACGATTCATTTTTCAAGACACGCAATGACTTTCTCTGGTTATCCACGTTCAGCATGATCAATAATATGTACTGGTATTGTACGTAAGTCTCCAACACGTATCAAAAGGATCTCCTTGCGCTTTCTGATTCAGTACAGAAACGTACTTGTATTTAAATTAATAGTGGCTACTAGTTTCTGAAATTGACCACAGCGGTCTGCAGTCCTACGAGGCCATCTCCTACTGTCCAACCTGTTCGTTATCTTGCGGCAATTGCAACCAGCCGACTCCTCTGGTGAGATACCTATGTATAAGGTTCGCAACAAATAATAATCCGGGCTGTTCAAACAAAACTTGGATGATGCAATCTTCAGCGTCCAGTGGCCATCCGTAGAAATCTTTATCAACCGTCTCGTAATAAAGCCATAAGACTAGTAAGCACCCCAAGACGACATTACCATTGATCTCTGGGTGGTGCACAATAATGCAGACACCATCCGCTAGAGCATGCAGTTGTGAGCCCACGTAAAAGTCAATTCCGAGCACGTACATGCAATATTGCATGGTCGTCATCCCAAAAGTGTATGATTCAGAGGAGTGCGAAGGACGTTCGCCGAGGTCATCACAGGCAACCGCTGTGAGGTTTGGGAAAAGGGGCTTGAATAGTTTCCATGCAAGGTCTCCATCGTCCATGCCACGGATATGAAGGTGTTTTATAGAAAGTACACTATCAAAGTCCCAGGAATCAGTCCAGGGTAGCCTCTTTGTTATGTATCCATTCTGTCCTCCGACAAACGTCAAGTGGAGGCAATCCATTTGCTTTGGAATTCCTTGTAGCCAGTTCCATCCACCACAGGGACCCAGGCATTTAACGTCTATGGCGTCGATGAAAATTTGGCGCATGTCTGGGTGGTTTAGCGAAGGAAAAGCTTCCCACTCTATCCAATTAAACACATTGGTTATGTCTTGACCACTGTGCTCGCATTCATCATAAGCACCCCTATAATTCAGGGTTATTGAGCGAGGCCTCGACGATGCAACGAAGTCGCAGTCTTTGGTGATAGGCGTTCTATTTTGCATGATGTTGAGGTACCATTGTTGCTGTCTCTTCGAATCAATGTATAAGTCTGTTAAGGCACACAAAAGAAAAGTGTTCTTCCAGCCTTTGTTAACCAACATGACTGAAGACTTGAATTCCCTTCTTTCATCTGGAGTTAGAGCTGAATTCCACAAGAAGTGGATAATCTCCGCTTGCTGCTCGAGGGGAATGCGACTTTGAGCCACCGTAGCATATATTTCTGAGCCATTTTTCGAGCTTTCTTTGTGACGAAGAGTAGAACCAGGAACCATCAGGTGAGATAAGCAGAAAGTAGGTCAAGAGCTGATCAAGAGTGTTTAGCCCGTGCCACTCTTTTATCGATCAAATAAAAAAGAGCCGCAGAATTCAGTTTTAAGTATTCAATCCAATTGGCACAGACCTCAACAGCAACTTGCTCAAGAGTCGACTCGTAGGCCAAGCCGCCAGCGTCATTAAAATAACTTGAAAATTAGGAGATTGCAGACATAAGTGTAATAGTAATCAATATAAAGAGAAACGTATCGGTAAATTGTGTTGAGATTAGAACTAGGGGAAGTCAAACCTGGCGATACAAAAATACGATACAATCAGACAGTGAAACGAAATAACTTCCCACGGGTACAGCTGAAGGGTTTAATTCCTGCATCGTTGCGAGATCCAAGTAAACACTCAGTCGGCGATTCAGAATTTGAATTTTCCCGTCGCTGTGAGTTCTGCGCCACTCACCGACACCGACATTAATACTACTTTTACCTTGTAATTGCTCTGTGTACGATACAATCTCTAATATCTGGCTGAGCTCCCTCTTTCTCTCGTTAACACATCATTCAGAACTCAACAACCACAACTTCAGCTACAGTATATACCATGAAAGCTTCCAATAGTGCCCTTTTATGTTGCTGTCGTTCAGATATGCGAGGCATGGTTAAAGGAATAGTTGTGGAAGCAGTGGAAAACACTTCTCTATCTAATGATTATCTACAATCACGGAACATTGTCCATTCGGGCTCATGTTAACAGAGTTCAACGTTCAGTCTCCGACCTAACTCGGCTAAGACTAAGGTCCAAGTATCGCCTGCCTTCATACTATTTGTATCGGGGGTTGTCAAACCTAGGACGATACAAAATAATGTTCACGCTAAATTCACACAATACAATTATTTTCTTGGCGTCACGAAACACCTAGGTTTGACTTCCCCTACTGTTGGCCACTTGAAGACTTGACTCAGCTTGGAGTCCTTGGACGAACTTCTTGGGACGAACCATAAGTAGCCTTGGCAGCATTAAATCACGTGGTGATAACGCCGAGGGTAAACTGCGTCTTGACCCCCAAGTTAAAGTTCCTGATTCTCAACCAATTCTCAACTTATCCTTTTAACTGCCTTAACATTCGCTTGAAATCGCTTTCATCTTCATGCTTGTGATCAATTCGCATTCACGTACACTATGCACTATGATATCGTACATGGACTGGATGCTCGCAGCTCAAGATCTCTGTTGTCGTGGAATATCAGATTGAGGTTGAATTTCTAAAGGCAAGTAAAGGTCAATGCTAATTTCCAGTGGATGGGTCGAGGGATACTGCCGGTAAGACTTTCAATAAACAAGTGAAGTAGAGATAATGAACAGGCCTTGTAATAGCACAGATTCTGGGTTTGAATTCGTCGTCATAGGTTGGGGAATTCGAACCCTACTTGCCTCCTGTTCATGGAGCTTGGAGGTTGAGGGTTGCGGGGTCGACGAGGGGTACAAGTACGTCCCTTATATCCGATTTAGGAAAGGGTGCGGAGCTGACGAAGCGAAACTGCCAGGGTAAAATGAACTTTACTACCTTCATCCCAGAGGTGAACGATGTACATACGAGTTGAATGGTATCAACATGTCAATATAAGAGCTTTTTACCCCCTACGACTCTTCTCATTTTCCTGGTATCGATAAGTTTCGGAGGACCTGCAAGAGCCATAAGAAACCACAAATCACAAAAATACCGGGTATGACAACAGCACAAGTTCGGGGTCGAAGGGCGGGGCTCAGAAGTCGCAAAAGACATTTGTTGTTCCTGGAGCACTGCATAAGTGAGGACTAAGGAAGATAGAAAGGTAAGTAAGTCCTTTATATCGCAACTTCTGTACTGAAGCTGACAAACAATTTCATCAGGCAACAAGGACTTTTAAGCGTACACCCTATTACAACGGAAGAAGTACATACTTTTAAAATGTGCCAAGACTGAAATATAATAGATATTGCCAGCGTCTGGATTGGTTTCTTTTATGTTGAGGCCGATGCTATATGGCAAACCTGAATGGGAGGGCTGTAAATCCAGATTACACTGAAGGTTTCTCCTGGAGCAAGACGAGGAACGAGTGGCAGGAACGATGAATACTGTCGGATTCGCTGTTCCACGTACTAATAGTTCGGCTGGCGATGCTCTCGCGACAGTGGATACCACTTAGATACCACGGTGAGCCTTCTGTCCAACGGCGCAGGAGAGATGATTGTTTGACTATCCAATGGCTCGCGCATGGGACCACCTTATAGGATGTTACTAGTGTGCGAGAGCTGGAACAGGAGGGATACTACTTTACCTCTTTCGTGGACTCGAACACGATGGATTCCTGTAAACACGCCCACGTGGTCGAGGCTACGAGTGTTTATGTTTCGTTGATCAGTGCATATAACCAGCCACACTTCCCAATTTATCCAGGATATCCAAATCCCGATTCTGATTCCGAATATTTAAGATTGCGAGGGGGGGATTGCATCTTTCTTTTCAACCACCACCATCCCAGCCACGTCCCCTCCTTCCTCTTCTACCTCCTTCCTCTACCACTAACTCCTTCCTCACCCTCCTCTCCTCGCTCACCTATAATCTCCCTTGGATATTCCATGGACCATGCCCTCCTCTACGGTAAGCTTCTTCATCATCGTCATTCATTGACTGGTCTCCTCGTTGCTGCGGCTGACCGATGTCATACCTTCGCAGCTTCCTTTCGTCAGTCAACCCAAGTTTTACCTCTTCGCGTGCGCCCTTTTTTCTACTTGCCTGTGGCTGACAGTTTCAATCATCGTCGATAACATCCTCAATGTCTAACGGTACTCGTCTCATCTTCCTCATTGTCGACTGACGCGACGCGTTACTGCAACCGACCACCACAACTACCTCTACTGCAACTTCCTTTCTTATCAGGTAATAAATACTATCACCATGCATCGGGCGCGGCTGACGCTCTTTTCAAGCATATAGATCACCGGGCCACTCTTACTCACCATCGCCACTGCTAAGGTTCTCTTCCTTGTCCTGACTGTGACTAACACGACCTCTTCAGATATTATTCATGCGCACACTCCCAGTTCATACATGCTCCACAAGACACCATCCCTCCATACCCTTCCTCTCCCCCTCCTGTCCTCTCTCTCCTCATGGTATACCCCCGTGCACCGCAAGACGACTCGCCGCACCTTGGTACGCTCCTATTTTTGTGTCTTCACCGGGGCCCCCTCACCCTTTTACTGTACCTTTCTTCCCTCTCTTTTCTCTCTATCTTTCTCTCTTGGGTAGGGCCGCCTAGCGGAACGGGGGGTGGAGGGGAGGTGATGGCGCCCACGTTGTGCACGGACGTGACGGCGAGCAGGATGGCTGATGCTGAGCTGTGTGCGGCTGACGCGACCACGGGGGATCTCAGAAGAGAGACAGGCACTCTTGCTGAGCAGCTGAGCCGAGAAAAAAGAAGAAAGAAAAGAAATTCTGTTTTCCTTTTCCTCTCGCGGAGATACTTGCTGGGCTGAGTGCTGCAAGTGGGGTGCCGTGAAGCGGAGCACGGATATCACGGGGGAGGTTGGTGCGGGTGTCTGGTACCGCGGCCAATGGCCGTAGTTCGACTATCATGGGGATGGGTTGCATGAGCGAGAGCTTGTACAACTCGTTACCTCCTACTTTTTGTATATAGTTTTTGACATTTCACTGGGGGCTCCTCTTCTTTTAGTGTACCTCTTTGGGTGGTGCCGCCTAGCGGAACGGGGGGTGGAGGGTAGGGGATGGCGCTCACGTTGTGCACGAACGTGATTGCGAGCGTGATGGCTGACGCTGTGCTGTGTGCGGCTGAAGCGACCACGGGGGTGTTCGGGAGAGGTACTGGCCCCTCTCGCCGAAGTTTTTTCTTTTTTTCTCCACTCTATCATTCCCTTTTCTCGTGGAGTTTTACTTGCTGGGCTGAGTGCGGCAAGTGTAGTGGCGTGTGGCGAGACACGATACCTTGGGGGTGGTTGGTGCGGGCGGCTGACCAGTACCGTGGCCAATGGCAGTGGCTTTCTGGGGACGAGTTGTACGGGTGCAAGCCTGTACACCTCGTTACCTCCTACTCTCTGGGGATGAGTTGTATGGGCGAGAGCTTGTACACCTTGTTACCTCCATATTTATGGCGGTCTTTTGGCCGAGAATCTTTGGAACCCCCAACTGCTTCGCGCAGTTATTTCTATGATGTACTTTGTACATTCCTGCCTCCAGACCCAGACTCGGACCGAGTAGGAGGAGGAGTAAAAGATTGAATAGTAGCTAGAAGATTTGGTTCGGTTCGACTTGAGGTATGCGGCTCATTTTCTCAGTTCTGGCACTATATGCTCACCACTAGTGGTTCTCTTAGCTTTGCATAAAGCCCATCGAACCTATTCTTCGACAACTTATCTCCCGCATTCGACTACCCCCCTGGTACTCATGTCGCTTCTCCCGTTGGCTATTATTCTCATGGTGTCTCACTGAGTCACCTACTGCCCACCTTCTACCATCCTCAGCTACGGTGTATTTCTTCCGAGTCGACTTTAATATTTAATGCCCGTGCTCGTAGATACCTCTCCCCTTTCTCTTACCATACCCAATAATATCCTTTATTTCACAGCGTGTACCGTATTCATTCTTAGGTACAGCTAATAAGCGACTCTTCAAATGATTATCAGCAACAGAGTTGTGCGGAATGGTAATACTGACATACTGTCGAAGATTGACTGGGATTAACGTTCGGGCAGCATTAAAATTTGCAGCAGACGGATAGTCGAGTATCCTCATGATGTCTATTTCAATAACGCGGGTCATCTATACGCAGTACAGTTGACGGCATATTATATATATATACATAAATCCCAGAATTTATGTGCCGCCCTCCCCACGTTCCATTTCCGTCCCAACTCCCTCTAGCTCAGCACAAGTCAACACAACAGTCTTCCCGCCTCTCCGACTGTTACATCCAAACAACACATCAACCCCACAATACTTGCCTTCATGTCTCCCCGTCCACCAACGATCAACCAGAACTCTCTACTGGGAGATAACAGCTTCTCCACGCAGGTTTTTATCCACTCCGCGTGCTCAGGGTGGTATATCATGTCCACGGCTAGCCGGTTCGCGAGGGCGTTGGCTACGACAATGGCTTAGGAGGCGTTGTCAATCAATCTTGCCCCAACCAACCAAACCCGTGGGCCTTAGGCGTGCTCTTCAGACACTTTCCCACCCCACATATTCCAAGTGGTATATGATGTCCGCGTCGAGCACCTAGTCAAAGTATTCGAGCAGAGGTTAGATGCACGTCGGGGTATCCCAGTCCGGCACGCATACTTCTTGGAGAAGGACTGGTGAATTGAGATAGCCGGTAAACATGTTTGTGTAGAATCGCTAGCATATCTCGGTGGTAATCTACAACAGAACAGTCTACCACTAGCAAGCTCTTCGGCTTGGAAAAGAAATGCTCCGAAGGTTAGGAGGCTTGTTCCTCCTCCTAGCTCAAGGATACGTAGAAGTTGAGTGAGGATCCGAGGAATCTGGCTGCTAGTAGAAAGCTTGTCCCTGCGCCTCGCGTCGGAAAGTATTCGTCCATCCATACATTCCTTCGCAGATTTCGACAAGAGAGCGATCTGTCGGATAGTTAACTCCAAGCTTCAAAGAGAAATGTGGGAGGTATAAGCACATGCGTTCTGATCCCCAACTGTACAGTCCGACAGAGATATATTCCTCACGCGTCGTGCATCCCGCTTTGATGGGGGGCTTGACTTCCCCGGTAGAGTGTGAGTAAGTGCTCGTCCAAAATGTCATGGTCAAAGGTGTGGGACGCCAGACAAGGCTTGGAGGATGGTACGCAGGAAGAAGGCAAGGAAAATGCAAGAATATGTGCGCTGTTCACCAGGGGGACATATAATAGGTGACCATCCATCATTGCATTCGTTAACTAGAGATATGATAGCTGCATTGTGGAGGGAACTACTCCTCGTTTCCCGCTCTAGCTGATCCAGCATGCGCAGTGGGCGATGAAGGATATGACCCATTTATCGCAAATTCAGGTCTGAATACATCTACATGTAGTGTCTTGATGAAAAGATAAGATCTCGTCCTCTGATCATGTAATGCTCTTCTCGCGAATGTCTTCACTAGAATTCGGACCATAATTGTTGTTCGTGAGGTGCGCCGTGTGCCATTCTGCGATTGGGGATGGATTACCTTGTCCAAGCTTTGTCGGTAAGGGAGGAGGTGCAGGAGAGTGGATCAGCCTGAGATGGTCCAGTGCGCCTTGAAACCCGAAGTTGAAAGTTGAAAGTTGAATGCAGGCCGTTGACTCTGAGACTCTGGGAAGGTAAGTAAACGATGTCGATAAAATGCTTTGATAACTGGGCGAGCAATCTCCAGCTAGTCGACTGGTTAATAAAGCTTTAAAGTGTTAGCGTCAGCGATTGGTCTTGGTTTGACCTGCGTTGTGACGCGCGTGCACTGTCGTTGCGATTGGTCCGCTGGAAACGCTGGAAGCTTTTAGAAAATAGACGTCAACAAAGCACCCATCGACAACCGATCATCTTCCGGACTCCCGAGCCTTCCAACCCAATTCCAATCAACTTCTAACTCTCTTAATCCCCAACACCATCCATCCCTTTAGATTTTTTCCTTTGATTAAGCCCTATTGAACACAACACTCTCTATCGTAATGATTTGCTCCCTAGTTTCACTTTACCTCAGTCAGAGCTTTAGAACAAAGTAACGATAAGTTCGGTTATTAAAGTTTCGTAGTGAATTTTGTGCGCCTCAAAAGGGCAGCAGTCTAATCTCAGTTTATCTCAACCAGATGTTACTTCCTTCCCTCAGCAAGAGTAGAATTATATTGAGGCGGACTGGGCTTGCCTTCGTCGATTGACCTCGCATGTGACTGTAGCCTAGTTAAAGGTCCAAATCGTCTATCAAATCTGTATAGACTGTCCAAGACAACACTTCTGTAGTGCAGCAAGATACCTTTGGACGTTTAAATCAAGTACTTTTTCGATGTACCAGGCTGATTACGTCTCGATAATTGAAATTCAGAGGGCAACATTTGCATTACGTTGTTCTTGCATTGTTCTAACGACACCCCCATTTCATAGCTATACATGGAGGTGGAGTATACACTCTATTTGGGGCTCTAGTATGCTTCAAAGGGTTTTGACTGGTCATGGCATTGAAAGGTGAATGTTGTAGTCACATTCGCCTCAACACTAGATACAGGAACTACGCGCCGCCTGGCAATAATATACCATGGATTTACTATAAACGGGAACGACTTGCAACTAAAGTAGTCAGGGAACGGGACAAGTATGTCTTTTTATGTTCAAGCTCATCTGGGTACAATGCAGACTCTATTGGTTCATCACAAGTGTCAAAAGCGATTACTCTTGTCATTGCTGAGGACAATGGCTATGGTCTACGATCTCTCGCTTGTCACAAAAGTTGAGTTTGCCATACAGTGAATTATGGTACATTGTAATGCCTTAAGGCAGCCGCTGCCACATAAGGCAAATTGTTGAACACGAATCCTTAAACAGTCTTTAAAGGCATCGCGGAAAGCCTTAGAACGTGATGTAAGGGCCCACTGTGAAGTCTTACAGCACATTCATTCTCTACAATTGCTTATAATGTGGTGTAAGGATACTCGAAAAAAACGTGAATCTGTTTTTATTCCATTCGGAAGCCTAAATTGCGATGATTCTAATAAGTAGATTGGTATTGACTAGAAACTACATACATACAAAACTACATACTAAAGATACTACTCATTGTTACTTAAGTCTTCAGTACTTCAGTACCAATGTCACTTACCAAGCCATTTTGCTTACCTTCACGCCCCCCACAACTTCACTTACCTTGTGTGTAAACGAGAAAGTCAGTGCTCTTTTATACATCTCAGGCAGATGTTTTAGTCATCACACCCGGATCTTGCACTGTCTCGGTAGGGGGGTTTCCAAGTTCCGGAACCAGCTCTGAAGCTCTCTCCAGGCTAATCCAGACCTGCCCACATCTCCGTATACTTACATTAGTCACACTGTCATAATCCCGAGCCCCGTCACAATGTATGCGAGCCGAGGGATATTCATTTTACTATATTTTTTACTACCTCTGCGATACATCACGATTGTACTATAGCCAGTGAGTTAAGTACAAGAGTAAGTAGCTCCACAATATATCTAATGGATGCCACACAGCCGCACTCAGTACTCTTTTTCGGACGGCCTACAAGTAATATTATGAACTAAATAATACTACGGCCACCTTGGAATCCATGTGTAATCTTACGAAAACCTTAACTTTTGCTTCATGAAACCCCGTTGCCTAAAAACGTATTGCAATGAAGCCCGTGCCTTATGATGGAATATGACAGGCTTAGAATCATTTATATCATGCCTTTTAAGAACATTATAATGTATGGTGTTGAGATTTAAGGCTTAAGGCCTTACAATGCGATTCGGACTTTCGTGACACTTGCTCTAGGAAATCATTCTTTGCTTTGGTCTTTCACAAATGATTATGTGCCAAAACTAGAGAGTCTTCTTTCGTGATTCAAGTGTCACGCATATTCTATAAATTGAGTTCTGAACTTTGGTACTTCCCCTCAACACACCGCATTCACTAACGTCTTTTCACTCCTACCGCGCTCATAAACCACTGCATTTCACAATTTCTCACAACATGTACAAAACCTCACAACACATCCCAGTCACCCCTCCCCGAAGCCGGGGATTCGGAGGAATAACAGTGACTCGGGTACCTTTAAAGCATTCTCCGTTGCATGTCAATCCAATCCAACAACAATACCCCCACCATACCCAATCAACACAACCGACACATTTGTCCCACACTCCAACGAATGGACCTTCTCATTCCTTTGATCAAGCAGAGCTAGAAAAGATATTTTACTTTGTTTTCAACGGGGAACCTTACGGTATTCGAGAACTACCCCCAATCAAGCTCCAATCCTTGATGGATTATCGCTGGGGTGTAAATGACCAAAGGGGGAGCGCACTCCCAGCTAGTAGTTTCAAGGACAGATTATCTCCACTCGACGTGTCCGAACCGTTTTGGACAGTATTTCAGCGTGTCCTTCCCAACCTTTCCGCAGAGCAGCGTGCAGAACTGGATATGCTTAGCGGGATATATCCACACGCGGAATTGTTTTTTGTGGCTCTTCAGGACATGGTGGCCAAACTTTATCCTTCAAGGAGATGAAGTATGACTTTCTCCAGGAGTATTGATGTCAAATTGTGGCTGGCGTCAGTCTTTGAAGGATGCTCTTGGCAAGCTCTTGGGACTTGCTTTGGACAATTTATGAAAAAATTATGTACTCTATCATATGAACTCCACTATGCTTGACGTGTATTATGTTACCTACTCCGGACTTTTTATTAGTTGAATGCAAGATACTCATTGGCGATTTATTGGACACTGAGCTATGAGTGAGCTTCAAGCTTCACAGATCGTCAATGGATTATTGAAACTTGTTTAAAGTTGGTTTAAAGTTAATGCTAAAGCTAGGACCGGCCCGGGACAATGAAGGGTTAAAGAAAATAGTTGTAAATAAATGTGACGCCGGCTGCCCACCGCACAGTCACTCTGAGCGTTACCACTTCCTTCGAATTTGCTGCTTTGAAAATCTATTGTTTCAGTGCCCTATAGGCCGTGATTAATTGATTTTACTATGATAAATTTTCGTCATGACTCGATTATGGAAAGCAAATGCGCCGATGGCGAGTTCCCTTGTAACGAGATCATTTAGCAGTGGCACTGCAAGCAACAATTCGTGGCAGAAATTCGTGCAGTCCCAGCGTCAGGCGAATCAGCCGGAGTCATTCAGAATTTTTACGTGTTGACTCTACCTCCCTCTAACGAGAGTGAGTGTGGTATTTCGAAGTTAGACTCGGGCACCAATCGCTACTAAATGCGCGAGCAGAACAGAATAGAACAGACTATTGCACTCTAAGGACATTTTAACCCCCGATGCTTAGGAGATGATTCCTGACTTGGAATAAGAGTATTGGTCGAAATTTTTAGCTCCCCGTTTCATGTCTCTGCTTCATTAGTCTCCAGCCCATCGGCCACTGATAGTAAGGATGACCTACAAAAGCTTACAAAGGGTGATTCGAAGGTCACTGCTTTTTCGAAAATCCCAACGCTAAGTTATTTGAAAGGCAATCTGACTCCTTCTAACTCTCTGTACAGGTAACAGCTTTTTATGAATAGTTTGAGGCCGGCAAAAGGTTCCGACAGTAGAGATTCCGCTGTAGTGCGGGGCATCCGCTGGCATCCGAGACCAGACATTGACAAAGCCGTGCCGCCAATTTGATTCCGAGGATTTTTCATCATCTCTCAGCCCGTGGCCCGGGATAACATTGAAGATTTATCCAAAGATGGCAGTCGACTGACTATTTTGGGGTATGAACTCGTATGTGCTTACGATAACCTGATCGCACCCTGTTCTCCGAGGCGGGTCAAAGTAGGGTTATGCTGTCCCCCGCAAATCTTCCATGGGCTGTGTACCACTTCACTCAAGCCTATAAAAGCCTTTCAGTATCGACGCTTTTCTCCTCACATTCATTCATACCTGAATACCTCTCGCCTGTATCTTCTCTTTTCTCAACACTCTTTGAAGTTTGAACTACAATTGCTTTTTCACTTCTTTCTGTCCCTGCCATTCTTTTTGCGCTCGCTTCTTGCGTTCTCGGAGAGAAGCATACAGTTACCTTTGAAAACAAGTGCGTGCTTTTGTTCCTTTTGCAGCCTTTTCATGAACTGACTATTATCGTAGCTGTGGATACGGAACTGTGAGTTATCCTTATGCCACTAGTGTTCACCAACGTTGGCTTAAATTTTTCATCAATAGCCTCGACTTATCCAGGGACCAAAGGTCCTTTCAACTGGGGAACCATATACCTCCGACGGTCCTCTTTACTCTGTCATCTCGTACGTCTTCCCATTTCTTGTTGAGAATTTCGTATTGACTTTCAACGTAGCTACCTTCAAACTGGTATGTTTATATTCTCATTTTGAAGATCAAGTAACAGTTTCTGACGGGTTGATGTAGGGGACTGTGGCTACGACGGTATTGGATGTAGTTTAGTGGAGACGTCACTCATTAATCCAAAGTGCCCTGGCTGTGGCTCAAGTTCGGATATTTCCCTTATTCCTCCGTAAGTAGATGTATTCTCGACTTTGGATGCTTGCATTGCTGATTTCGTATTACTAGACTTACATACTCTGTCCCTGTTGATTTCACCTACTACGGAGGATGCGACGGACTCGGTGCTACTTGTAAGTTCATTAGTGTCTACTTGTAGAGAATTTTTATTGAAATTTCGTTTCAAAGGCTCTTCTGCGGATTGTGCAACTGCCTTCTTTGATCCTGACGACAATGAGGTTCAGGTAGCATGCCAGGACGACGATGTACGTATATAACTATGTCGGTGTGGTACCTTTTGTTGATTCTCCGCTACAGGTCAACCTTAAGATAACCTTCTGCCCCAATGGCACTACTGGTTTCCATACTACCGCTCTTCCCGCGGCTACCACAACCAGCACCGAGAAAGAGCGCTTAGCGCACATCTCTCGTCGCATCCCCCACATGAAACGCACCCCGCACTAATTTATTACTCGGATACATAGACATAGAGAATTGTTTTCCTTCATTTCGCTACACTCTTTATTTTTTTATTCTTTTTATTACCTATAGAGTTTAGAGCTAGAATCTGGGGTGCGTCTATTATACCACATTTCCTGGCGTCGTAGACGAACAAGGTTGTCTGGATCTCCTTGTTTTCGTCAGCACTATAGAATCAGGCCTCGGTGTATCATAACTAGAGTTGCAGTAATATAGAATTCCATTTTTATCATTCATTGTCAAGGGTTGCCTGATGGCCCTCTGCTCTACTTCAGTCTCAACTCGTAATTCGATGTCACTGGTTTCGGTGATAAGTCGTGTGCACCTTTCGTGATAGAATTTGGTCGGTAATTGTTGGAGTTGACGTTGGACATTGAACCTATGTCACTTGCAATTCTCACTCCGGAAGATCATATGAAACTCCATAGTAATACAAGGCATCTACCTATGTCGTATTCAGAAGAACAATTGAATGCGTTTTTCATCCTCGATGCCATAGACAGAACACTGCCACTATGTAAATATCTTCCTGGATTCTATCTTTGTCGTTCAACCAAGTCTTTCATTTCAAACTTTTGTCTCATGAATTGATGTATAGTTTGACTTAAACCTATCAAAGGCCATCTTAAATACGATGAACATAAGTAAATAAGTACTAACAGATGAATGGATGACCGGTGACGCGGTGACAGGCGCTAATAAGAGACGCGGAGATTTTTTTAAAGTATGTATAAGTATTTGCACGACGTATACGTACCTCAGGGCCGGCGCGCCGCACCATACCTCCGAAGTAAAACCTTACAGACTCTACCTACAAGAGTCTTTACTTACCTGTTCGTTGTCATCCCCAGGGCCCCAACGCTCAATAACGTCCTGCATTGAATATTATACCGGTCATATACAGCGGCGAACCGAAGGAATGCCACAATTCACGCCGTGCTAACTTATGCGTTATACGTATCCGAGAACGGGCCATACACATTTTTCGAAGCAAACGTTCGTTGCTACGTTCCACCTCTTTCTTCCATTCCTTTACTAACTCAATATCTATTACAGCGCATCTCTTTCTTCTCAGAACGCATAATGACCGTCTAATCGCAACCAACAGAATCCCCCTTCTGGGGTAAGATGCCCAGACACAACCGCACCTCGGCGTGACATCGAAGTCTTCAATGTCCTGATTCAACATTTCAACTTTAAAAAGGGTTTTTGAACACATATATAACTTTTGACAACTGCAGACACAAGAAATTCGATGAATTTGAAGGTAGAAGCGTTCAGAGGCTTATCAAGTGTATTTGCGTGCATGATGCATCTTAAAGCTGATTCTGTGCTTTCTGGGTGTGATCATAAACCATCGGGTTAGGAGAATTGAAGGGAGGACATTATGGTGCGTCGTTTTCTCGTATTCTTTTCAAATTTAAATGCTAATGTGTAAGGGTGTATTCTCCGATAACCGATTACAGCCATTTCTCCGCTACAGTTAAGGACACGGACCGTACCGAGGTCTTGCCTGGCATACTCCTCCAGAGTGCGATGGATGTTCGTCTTGTGTTCGTCACTGTCATGGGCGACAGTGAATACATCGGCATCCATAACACTGTCTCCAGGTTTATGTATTCATCTTTCTCATACTATTCGCGCTTCAGTTAAAACTGGAGACAAATTTAACTAATCTTATAGATGCTTCACTGTTCTTATAGCACCAAAAGTTCGAAATGGAGGACTCATTCTCTTTATGATTGCTCTGATCCTTATGTACGCCTTGATCATGATTTCTTTCGCTGCCAGTTGGGCAGCGGTCAGTCGGCTGCAGAGCTAAACAGTGGCTACAATTTTACTCTTAGCATCGTAAAGGGAACAGTGCTTGTGGCAATGCTGATAACGGATTTGTTGTTGGGTGGTTGATTTGCTCCGTCATTGCAATGAGTACGAGCGGCTGTGC
This sequence comes from Cyathus striatus, assembly GCA_025738555.1. Classification (NCBI taxonomy): domain Eukaryota; kingdom Fungi; phylum Basidiomycota; class Agaricomycetes; order Agaricales; family Nidulariaceae; genus Cyathus; species Cyathus striatus. Next base: position 1,573,598 of record JAOVFP010000015.1, on the reverse strand, counting down.
TGGGCATGGAAGTGTTATCTCGATTGGCTGAAAAAGAAATGGCTGTTGGTTTCACTCGGTGTTCTTCCTCGTCCTTCTCTAACTTCTCATAAAAGAACTTGAAGTTGGTAAGCGAATGGTCATGACAGTGACGATCACTCGACTTGGACATGGTGGAATTGGGTGATGTTCAACAGAGTTACCCTCCACCTGCTTTCGTGAGTATTCCTGACTTCATGACGTGGTGAACTATGGCAAAGAAGGGGGGTTAGTTTCTTTCAGGAAAATCAAACCGTTCTTTATCCCTTAATCTTTCCCCTCAAACGCAATATCAGCTTCTCCCGAAGACATGATCTCGCGTATCAATCCAGGAGATCCCCCTTAGCTTCCAGCCCCAGTGATAATCACCGTGGAACCTTTGTACTTTGCTGCTGTGTTACTGAGAACAATGCTGGGAAAAGAAGGATGAGGAGTGGAGTTAGGACAGAGTGCGGCCATGGCTTTGCGGGATTGTCCTCTGGGGACCTTTATGTTCTTGCATATAGGACACAGCAGAGTTACACGGAGGTTGCTGTTTGAGGCTGCTGAGAAGACAGTACAGTGAGCTCAGTAAACTGTTACACGGCTTCAGTGAAGAGCACAGGATAGCTCACAATCAACACCATCAGTGACTTGCAACACGACCAGGTACAGGGAAAAGGGTATGAGGGGCTGTTAGTATCAAGGGTGAATTCTGTTGTTTACTCTTACATGTTAGCTGATGCTGTAGTTGCTTTTCTAGATACATCTACTATGCAGGGGCAGGGGTACCGTACGTTGGGCATTTCAGGACGATAGCCTTTCTTATTCAAGAATCTTCAGTCTCACTTCCTGTTACTTCGAGGCCCTCGCTCCTACTTGCTTCAACTAGCCTTCGACGTCTTTCAGGAGTTTTCCAATGCCTTCCTTCAAATCCGTCTTTCTTTTTTCCGTTCTATGTAAGGCCTTTTTACTTCATCCCCGTTTCCGACGCGACTGAAAGATGATACAGTGCTCTATCCTCTCTGGGGTTTAATATGCGACTCTAATGCTAGTGTGGTCGTAAATATTGCGTTTATCTCGGCGCTCCCGGATTTGGGGTACGTTCTGATTGGCTGGTGTCTTCTCCACCGCCGGTGTGACTGACCAACGTTATCCTTTGAAAATTGCAGGCGTACCATCTTTGATCCCCGTCAGCTCAGTATCCTGCTCTTTCCACTGGTGGCTGACTATCTTCGATGCAGTTTCAAGTACTTTAACGTACGTATAGACAAAAGCCACAATCCCGCCGGTTTCTGATCGGATTTCTCAATGCGCTGCAAGACAACCCGATGCTAATCAAAGCCACCTACAGATCCTGACTATGGGGACGCCTCATTTTTCTTTGCATCGAGAGCGCTTCATTTACTTTGATTTCTTCGTATGGCCATTGGGATCCTCTATTACATGCCTCGGAGATTATCCATAGTCATGGGGATCCTACGTTCCATTTGGGTAGTGTCGCTTTGCAGAACGGGGAGTAGGCGGATGGACCATGGCACTTGCGTAGTGTACGGCGTACGGGGGAGAAGGATTGACTAAGGCTGTGCTGAGTGCGGCAGGTGAGGTGCCGTGAACGGTGGCCGGTGAAGTGAGACGCAAATGAACACAACTTGTGGCTGAGGTTAGTGCCGATGACTAGCTGACTAGCAGGCACCGCTACCACTGATGACCGTAGTTGCAAGAAAGGTTTGTACGAGCGAGAGTTTTCCCCATTTCTTTAGTGTGTCTGTCTGTTTGTCTTACGGTGGGGACAATGATCGAGAGTTAACTAAAACAGCAAGTTCTCGAAGGGTGTTGGCCTTGCATCTGCGTGCCTTAAATGATGTTCGGGTTCCCAATTGCAAGTAATCTTCTACTGGTAAAACACTTCAGATTAGCTCACTGGTCAATGCTGGGCGTTGAATGAATGGCTCACAGATAGCTTCGACGACAAGGACTTCGGCGAGGATATAAATTGTTTGCTCTAACTACGATACAAGAATGAGAGTTATACAATTCTCACCCCAAATTCGTATCTGGGCTGAGGGTAGTGGTCATAAACTCATGTTTCTCTTAATCTTCTAAACATGTTTGACGCATTGTTTGCAAATGAATGATCAGTAGAATAGAATGTGAATTATAGCAAGACCCGTAAGAAACCTACACTAAATCTATAACAATTAGGGATATTCAACTATTTATGGCACGTTCGTTATCATCCTCTCTATTCATGTCGGTTAAACGGTTTTCCATGGTCAGTTACTATGCAATAAATATGAGCTTCCAGGGTATTCGGTCTTTAATTAGATAGGAGGAAACCAAAAAGTCGACTAAGGTCTTTCTGAAAGAGATATCATGGAGATATCGGAATACGTATGGTTTATTTTAATGCCGGTGGGTTGATTCGGGTGGACACCCGTCTGGATATTTTTGCATTCAATAACTAAGACGTGCCATATTCAAGCCGCCATTTCCGCCCCTTGCGAGGCGACAGGAAAGATTTTCGATTCGCCAAAAGACCAGGGCCTCGGAAAAGGGCAGTGGGGCCAGAGAATGGCTATTTTTATGCCAGATTCATTCGAGGATATGTATATAACGTTTGGAGGGCCTGTATTCAATCTCTAAGCGACAACATATTCAACCGCGAGTGTCGGACAGAGCTTTCGGAGAATAACATGGGGAATATTTTAATACGCCAGTGACCTGATGCTTGGATTTCTTCCACTAATTTGGAGACCGGTGGGCGAGTACGATGATATCCACCGGTGTGGTTACGTATTTCAGTGTTGAAGTCCCCATTTCCTTGCACTCGCTACTGAGTGGCAGCGCATACAGAATGAGCGCGAGCCTCGAGCACGAGACGCGAACTTTGAATTGATTATGGGCGGTTGTACAGGAATAGTCGCGGAATCGATCTAGATAAGATGCAAGTAATTGTCGGATATAACACCACAACGAGATCGTAAATCACTGATCAAGATATGATTCTTGTCACATACATTTCACAACCATAGATAGTTAGCTCATCTGCCCTCTCGAAGTTGAGGAACTGTAAACAATGCAGACGGAACGGGAATAATATCATTCCTCCGCCTCTACGATGGGCGTCATGAAGGACTGCTGGCAAGAACGTTCACATCCCTCATGTTCGTTGTTCTTTAGAACACCTATAGTATATTTATGAGCAACCCCTCGTCACAGACGCAAATTTATGGCAAGTAGCACATAACGCACCTGTAAATAGATTCGTGTCACTAGGGATCGGCAGTCTTCTAAACCGGCCATGATGATGCCTGAGGCCTGAACTTTGGATCCTTCCCCAACGAAAGGCACGCCAAGGGACGTTACGAACACCAAAGGCTGTGTGCGCTCTCGTTCGGCCAGTATGAATAGGTAAAGGTCTAGCCTGCGTCTTCACACTAATTTTATCTGTCGGCGGATCGCAATAGGTAGAGTGAAGGAAAAGAGGAACGTAGCAGATCGTTGTAGAGTTGCGTTGCTGATAGGAGTATTTTTGCTCTTTAAGAGACAAGAATACCGTTGTAGATCAGTGCATACATAAACTCAGAGAGACAAAGACTCAAAGAGTCGACGGTTGTCGTCGCGGTCAAAGTCACGGTTCCGCTTTGTTCCTGAACCTAAGATCAAAAGGTCACGCGTTTCCAAACATAGATCACGCGACCAGGCGCGCTCACAAATGCAAGACACGCGTCAAAAACTCCATCTTCCCTTCAAGGCACACTAACCCCACCAATAGCACATATAGCTCATACACTATTTTCGTTTATGTTTATGATGTAGCTGAAGCTGAATGCTGGGGTACTGTGATCAAACCCAAGTTAACGAAGGCGTACAATTGAGTGTGTACGTTAATCCATTGATCGAGAAAGCCGAATAGAATCTGATATTTCCTGAATAAAGGTCCTCAGAAAGGGCTATAACTTACCGCGCGCCGCTTCTGCGATGGAGAATACAATCTTTGCAGTTCGGTGACGTTAACCCCTCACGTTTAGAGTTGCGGAAGAACAGTCTCGGTCGTGAACGGACATAATATAGCCCCGTGTACGCCAGAAACCCCTCTCCATCTACGGGAATAAATAAGTATAGTTACAAGAATGCCATCATGGGGACGGTTTCCAATGGCTACACCATTTTTACATCCAAAAATACCAATATGTGGTCACTTTACCATGTTTAGGGTACGTAAGGCAGTACAGTTGCGTAAAGTAGCCCAAGCTGTCTTCTGGACATGAAGGTCATCTGTTCTGCATCTATACACGAGGGAAATCTAAAACCATTAATCAGTTTCAAAGGAATATTCAAATATTCTTGCTGTTACGTGTAGTAGTACTATAGATAAACGAAATACATCTAATTAAGTATTTGGCGGCACCATTAGTAAAAATATTTATTACATAAGTCATGTAATACTTCAGTATACTGCACCCTTTCGAGCAACTGTTCAGTAATGCATCACACGATGCCGTGAACTTGAACAAATATACGTTTCGTCACGCGTCACAGCTCCCCATGAACAGAGGTACAAGGAGATATTTAAAATCATAAAATAAAATCGTCGCTATTTGTGAAAAATTCAGCTAAAAATCATTTATGTGATGAACAGATCCTCAATTTGTCACGCACCACACTGACTCTTGAACAGAGGGTCCACTGTTCATCGTCGTCACAGCGTAATTTGACGAACAGTTGGTCGAAAGGGTGCAGTATGCATTCATGTCATTAGGTATTCACCTGCACATCAGCGAATACTATTTATTCCCCCTATTCCATTATATTGACTCGGAGTTAGTGTCTTCCAACTGTACACAAGATGTAGAAATTGCGAAATAAGAGTGCTAAATGACGATCGACCAATTAATTGACGTACTAATTTAAATTACAACAAACTGCGAACCAAGCGCAGATGACAAAAATCTCTGCTCGCCCGTCGGATGAGATTCGAACATATTGAATGGGCTCCACAGCGTAATATAAAACTTTCCGAGATAACGATAAAAGAATAAGTGACCCAATCGCCTTCAATTTCAAGGTAAGTTTAAGACAGATGTGACTGTGAGGGTACTTACATGGTATTACGTTAAGCTAAAGGAAAGAAATGAAAGAACTATCACCGCGTGATCGATATCTCAACATCCCGACGAAGCCATAAGTAGAGCATGATACGTAAGTAGGCCCGAATTGTTACGACTTACAAATCACTTTCCTAAAGCTGATAAATGGTAACATAGGGCGGTAACCCTACAATGTGCATTGTGTAAAACATACTCGCGTGCTGAATGATTAGTTCTGCTATTCGTATTACCGATTATAATCATACCTTCCTATTTCTTCACTACACACCAGGAAGTCCACACCCGGACATTACGGTCGCAAACATTTTACGGGGTGCCGGGGTTGCCGGTTGCAGTGGTACGATTTCAATCTCTCACTGCTAGGCCCAACTCGATGGTACTGATAGCACATGTTCATCCGTGTCCCGGAAAGTGAAAAGCCCAGAGTATCACTTTCATGGACGTGTAAATATAAGTATGAACTTATGAATCTACGATTGTAACCTAAGACTGCGGGGGGACAGGGTTTGTGGAATCGAATTTGAGATGTCGTCACATAGAGGAGCACAGAGGTTATGTGGGCAATTATGACGGATCACGGATATGTATTAATGTATGTGCCTGTTGGCTCTTTGCTAGAAAGATGAAGGTACCTACCAAAAATACTTGGAGTGCGTAAAAATAAGTGAGAGCTCACTTAAGGCTGTGCGAGGAGCCAGGGTGTCATTATCGGCGTAGTGGTCATGATTGAAACGTTCAGGTTACGTTGGTGTATGACGAACACCCAGCATTTGTCACGAAGTGGCCATTCCTAGAACTTATCAACGCCACAGGCAGCACTAGCACGTAGAATTTAGGAGATAAAAATACAATTTACTGTGATAGCATAGCAGTGCACAAGTTGGCTGCCGGTGACGAGTAGAAGGAGAGACCAGTAGAAAGGTAAAGTGGTGGAGAATAAATCAATACTGAAACGGTAATGGCCCATGGGTCCAGAGGAAGTTGAGGAGTTGGAAGCAACGAAATAAACATCTACTATCAATGCTATATGTAGTGCCACTGTCAGCCCTCCAGCAAATTATTATGGTAAGGATGAGATCTCAGATAAGTCCGCATAAGAAATTCTACAGTGAGTCTTTTCCCACTGAGAATTAGAGTACGCTGAAGCTAGGTGAGTAGTAGGTGAACAACATTCAACGCTGACAGAAAGTGAGCAATCGAAAATCGGATAGTTATGTAAAACGTCAACGTTTCAACCCCGCTCGGCATTTGCCGCCTTGGATAACTTGATTTTTGACATTTGACCTTGCGTCAGTACTTATTTCTCTCTGCGACGATCCTCTCCAGCGTGCTTTAAACGAGCACGGGTACTCCTCATGCACTAAATACGTAAGTAAATACACGCATGGGCGAGCTCTTCATTTCGAATCAGACTCGACATTATAGCTACGATTCAGAGCCCACGATCGCACATAATTAGCCTGACATTCGGTAAAGTAATAAGCTAATGATATACGGTCTTTCTGTGCGTCGGACTCAAAGTTCTATAGTATATGTGGATTTAAATCCTAGCACTAACTTGGCGCCGATGGCAATCCTACCTACGAAGTTTTCAGACGGATCGTCGCCGTTGTCCGCAGTTTCACGTTAGCCTGTACGATGGTAAGTAATACGGATTTCTCATGAATTGATTTGCTCAATTGGACGCCACAGTCTAGTGGAGCCTACAACTTGTCCCAACATGGGAACCCAAAACTAGAGCAATCGCATCATAAATCAGTGACGGTCCCCCATCGATATTCAACTTATCCTCGCCCTCGGAGCTTCCACGACCAAAAAAGTTATCCATCCCGCACCTCCCGACGATAACGCAATCGCCACCACACCAATCGTACGGTGTTCAAACTTTCACCGCTCGACGTTCACATCTTCCAAATTCCAAGACATCCTGGCTGAACGCCACCTGATCGGGAGGATATCCGTTAAAACCGCTCATATAGGCCATGAAAGCGACATTCGACTTGCTGTTTCTTATCGAGGGGGTTTTTCATTAAATTCAAGCTCAGACGGTAAGACTGTCTTTTAGCTTCACATTACGAGATTTATTCACGACGTTGGCAGGGGGGGAGTAAGGCTAAGGGGCGCCATTTTTTCCCAGGCTCAAGCGTGTCTCACGATGCGTCTGATAACGTTTCTTCAAGCAAAATGTGGGGTAAAGCTAAGCTTACTTGACGTTCATAGACCCACTCAACTTTATCTTAAGCGTTATGGAAAGCACGTTTTCGCAGACTGTTGATTCAACACCAAGTTCTCATTTCACTGTGCGTAGACTCTGAATGATTTACTTACGACCGTGGCATCTTAGCATGAGTCATTTCCCAGTCAGTGGCTATGGTCAAGGACGCTGGTATTTATCTAGTAATAAATGCTAACTTTATGAGCATCGCATCAGTCGTCGCGTGCGGCGGCGTCAACTACTGTGTCTTTCAGCATCGTCCCCGATGCCGTCGCGCCTCTACAGCTATTCTTCCATGGAAGTATGAAGCTAATGACACAACTTCTTCATGACGTCTGGATAGGATCGTAAGAACCCGGCGGCTCTCATGATTACATGAATGACTCAAGTTCTTCATCTTCTACAGGTTCAGATTTTATTTATTTCTAAAAATGAGTTTTGCTACGAAGGGTAACGGTACGATACAGGTGCGGATGGAGAAGCTACTAAGGACGACATATGATCCCCGTCGCCGCTCAGGCTAACGCTGGGCTGCCATCCAGAATAGCTGTAAAGTGGCTCCTAAGTGGATTCCAGACCAGCTCCTCAGCGTTCTCTTCGACTTGGACGCTCGTCATCAGGTAAGCCCACCAAGTTGGCCCCACACGGCGTCTTCCCGTCGAACAACCTCAGCCTTCCCTTTCCCTATCTTTAACTCTCCTCCATCACGCCTAGGGAAATGAATCCGCAGCCTGGCGTCTTGGTTGATAACGTCAACGGTCAGCTCACTTTCGATTTCGAAAATTGAGGTAGGGGGTTCTCGTGCCTTGTATATTAAACTTGCGGAGTTCGGGTATGAAGAGGGGTTGGCTTTCCGTGCAAGGTATTTATCTGCGTGTATTAGTTGGCCGACGGCAATAAGGTGTTGCATTCGCCTCATGATTAGAAGTTCAAGTTATCATAGCGTAACAATTATCTTCGAATTCTCTATTATATTAATATTAACACGCCTTTATCGCGCGAATGCAATGAATATTCAGCGGAATATACATATGGTTAAATACAACCTCCTTCGTACTCATTATGCGAAGCCCTACTATTCGACGCCAATCGTCCTGCTTAACCAAAAATACCCATCATCAATGCCAAAAATAACAATGTCGGTACAGCTCCGACGGAATATGAACGGTACTTCTCTTCAATTCCTCGGAGTACAGGGGATAAACAATAATTCGAAGGCGTATGTGCACGGGAGAGTGAGAGTCCGCCGGGATATGCCCTCACTTCCTTCCTTCAATCACTGATTTTCACTCGGATAGGCCCCTGTACGCACTGTGGAAAACATGTCAAGCCTGCGAGTGATATTCCACGACGTCTACGTAAAAGTGTTCCCCCGCAATCATATGTGTATCAGTGCGAATGATTGATGCCGTCGTATGTCTGGGATATTTTTGCGCTTGCCATTGGATGTCGAGTTCTGACTCTGCCTATCGTGCGTTGTTGGGTTACTATGGATAGATAATGCAGTCGCGTGGATTACACTTTACGGATGTCGTTTTGAGTGACATCGAATGGATGCAATCGTAACTGATGGAATGACGTCGATATAATTGGAACGAGAAGCCTGTGAGAATATGATGAACTTGAATGTTGTACATGTTACATGTAATATTCAAATTCAAACGGAGAGGAGACTGAAAAATTCGGATACAGACGATAGATAATCTACAATTTCCATCCGGGTGCAGTCTTTTAGCGACAGGCCGCATCCGGGTCAGATTTATAATTATCCTCTTGAATGATCACCGAGGTAGGATGCGTGCCATCCGGGAATCGACATTCAGCGACAAGTCAATATTTACAAATCATACGCCGCTGTAAGTAGTAACTGTGGCTACGCAGGTTTCAGTTGGTTTCGCGCCGGACGTCGTCTTTCAGCTACAGCCCTACAAGTCGAATGTACGCCGCTGTTAGATGATTATGTACTTGTACGCGGGTTTCACTTTCATTGAACGGATATCGTTTCTCAGCGATATCGAGTCCCTGTGTTTTCCCTGCGCAGTATATTACTAATAATAACAGAAAGAGCGGGACACTGGACCGAGATATAATTGTGTGTTAGATTCCGTTTCAACCCGTGAAAGAATGTTGTTGCATAGATGGAGGATGGGATTTTAATTTTATGATGAGACTTCAGCTCTGAACAGTAAGTGTTCGGCGAGGTTGGGATGTAAAATTGGATATGATCCCCGTCGTTGTGGCTGACGGGATGAAGCTTGAATGAATGATATTTTGCTGTGAGTGTTAGACTGAGAAATATAGCTATACCGGCCACACAAACCCATGGAGTATTCCCCCAGGCCCCAAAGGGATACAAAAATAGCAGTCTGGCAATGGATCCATGGTCATGCTACGGTCGCGTGCCATTGGTATCGAGCAACGGCAGAGACCCGGGGCAAAGGATGATAGAGATCATAATCACGTTTTGGCAGTCCCACATCAATCGTGGTCTCGACTACTCAGCGAGCGAGGATTGATCGCCGTGTTAAGATGGTGCGTTAACCCCGTATCTTGCTGGATAGCGGTGAGATGGTGAGGTATGGAAGTTTACTTTGAAGAGAGATGATATCATTAAAGGTCGCCGATCAGAGAGCGTGTATTATCGTAAATATTAGACGTAAGTGGTCGAGCGTTATAGTGAATGCTTACCTCCATTATCGACGGAGACTGTTGTGGTAGCGGTGTGATAAATGGGTATGGAATGTAGGTGCCAGAGGGATAGGCGGAGTGGTGATCACTTCTTGAGGTTCAGCAGGATAACGCTGATTGCGGATTTTCCGGAGGGGTTAACGACGGGGAACTTGAGGAGCTTACCGGGGTAAGTGGTTCGTTGCACTGCGAGTTCCCGGTTCCCGGATGGATGTCGCTGGCAGCGGGAATCACGAACTTTGAGGAGTGGGATGAAAGAGGAAGTGGGGTAACGTAAATCATTTGATGGTACTTTGCACGGGGGTATTGGTGGGAGAGGTAGAATGTGCTGTGGTTGGGGTACATACGATAGATTTAATGAGTTACGAGATAGGATGATTTGCGTGTGGATGGAAAGTTGAAAGGGGCGGCCGGCGGGAGGAGGCAAAGAAGGTGAGCCGGGGATGGGGCCATCAACGGCGTACTTACGCAAGGGATCTGATCGGGAGGAGAGCTCCGATCATTGAAAAGGCCGCGAATAGCGTTGCGTGGGAATAGTTGTGGGATCTGAGATGGAGGGGGTCTGTGAGTTACGTAATTCCCAGGCATTCTGTATTCTTGGTGTGTGGTCGTACTTAAGACTCAGAGATGGCCTCTGAACTGCTTCCCATTCCCCGCCCCGCACATGCACATATCCACCGTCCCCACTGAGATTCTCCATGAAATTGCACTCCGCCTCGTCAGTTCCACTCCCCACGGCCCACCCGACGCCCTTTGTGCCCTCCATCAGGTCAACCGCGCCTTCCATACCGCCCTCGCCCACCCCCATCTCCTCGCCCGCATCTTCCGTCTCAAGTTCGATAGTGGCGCAATAGCACGCAGGGCATACACCCCCCATGCACCCGATCTCGCAGCTCAGCTCGTCTCGTGGTGCCATGCCCTGCGCGTCATCCGCACCGGTGATGTCTTCCACGAGGACGCAGAGGATGCCCTGCTCCGCGCATGGATGATGATGCTCGAGAATGATGGCAAGAATCGCAGCCAGCTCGAGTGGGCCGGTGTGGAGGCGTTCGTCGAGGCCTGGGTCGTGGGGAGGCTCTATGAGGATGCGGGGCTCAATGCGGGATGGCCCCGTGATAGTCCTGGTAATGCGTGTGCGGTGTGGTTGATGTGGTTGTTTACCACCAGAGGTGAGGCTTTTGCCTTTGTGTGTACTCCATGTGCTCATCGTGTGTAGAGAAGTTGGTTGCAGAGCCACCCGCGAAAAGGGAGCTGATTGTGTCACTCCTCCTGCCTTTTGTCCTCGTTCCCTACCGCGTATGTCCCTCCCCCTCTGTCTGCTATTCACTATCTAATCATACGACAGTACGCATCATCACACGCACCTCCAGCCCACTACACCCTCCCCATCTCCTCACAACCCGACACCGTCTCCCTACCCGGCTCCATGCCCACCCATCACGGCCCATACCCCATCTACCCCAACGCCGTCGTCCTCCCCCACCACTTTGGCTCCGTCCCAGACATCTCCATCCCCCTCATCACCACCGCCGCCAAGCTCGTCTACTTTTCCCGCCGCGAAGTCATCCCCTTCGGCATTCCCCCCCATCTCCCAGAAAACCGCGAGGAGGCCCTACAAAGGGGCGTCGAGGGCCCCACCAAGGAAGACATGCGCGAGGTGAATGGCTACATGGGTGCACGCATGGGAGACCGCGTGGTGTGGAATTGGGATCTGGGCAACAGAGAAGTCCACGAGGCCCCGCTTTCCCTTATTCCTTCTTCTACTTCGAGATTGCCTCCCCCACCGGAAGATTACAGTACCCTCTTCGACGCCGATTGGTGGAGGCATAGATTGTGTGGGGATGCGTATGTCCCTCGACCCAAGATTTTACCCGGGTACACGTATACCCCCGGAAGTCTTTCTGGTCAATGGCAAGGACGTCTCCTTATTCCTTCCGAAATGGCCTCTCATAACCTCTTACGCAATGCACATAATCCGCAAGGAGGGCTGAGCGAGATGGGGATGGAAGTGACCACGCAGCCTGTCTTCATGCGTCTCTTTGAGCACTTTGCGTTGGGCGAGAACGATGCTGTCCCCGCATCCTCCTCTGGCTCCCGCTCTATGCACGTTCCAACTGGACACGGATACGAGGATCACGAAGGCGAATTGGTAGTAGAACATGATGGCGGAGAAGGAATGCGCAATGCGTGGTTTCCCGGTCGCATTGGAGGAGTTTCCTTTTCTCCGCTGCCACCGACTTCGTATGAGGCACACGATAGGGATCGGGTGAGGATTAGGACGGATTATCAGATGCGGACGGGGCCGGAGTGGGTTTACGAGACGTTTGATGAGGAAAAGAAGAGTGCGCACAGGGAGGAGGCGTGTGAGCGCTGTCGGAAGCGTTTGGACGTTCTGGAGAAGGTTAGGAGGGAAGAGAGGGAAGAGGAGGAGAGGGTTCTTGTTGCAAGGGTTTTTGAGAGTGTTGGATTGGGTTCTGGCTCTTCTTCGCCGCGTGAGGAAGATGAGGAGGATGAGGATGAGGAGGAAGTGCGTCCGTTGAATTTGCAGTTTGAGATGGAGGGCGATCAGAATCCGGATGGGCAGCCTTCGTTTGATGGTTCTGAGGGGGTGTTTGTGGATCGGACGAGGAGGACTCATGGGCGTGCTTGGGTTCCTGAGTGTGTACCTGGTGTTGGAGGTGTTTGTGTTAGTGGTCGGGTGAGTTCTCCCTCTCTCCTTTACTATGGTGGCTCATGGGTTGTAGACCGATCATAGACATGCATTAGCGTGGAACGCTTATACGTTCTATGGGCGCGTTCGGCCTTGGGATGGGTTGGTTGGGATATTGAGGATGGCTGTATGTGTTTCTTTTTTTCGTTTTATTTGGAGGGCGCTGAGAAACGGTGTTAGAGGTATCCAGCTGTCAATCATGTCTTGTTTTATGGGTACATCGTCAATGGGAGGAACTTTGTTGGTAATTGGAGGGTTGCCAGTGTTGATCCTATGACGCCTTGTTGGGAAAGTGCGTTCGTTATGAGTAAGAGGGAGGTTTAGCTGGCGGGGTAAAAATACAGCCTTTTTGGTTATTATGCTATGGATGGCTGGATCTCTTTTTTTCGTTCGATTTTCTTGCAATGCATAATTCGCACATAGTTACATACGATACGATACGGTACGATACATACATACGGACTGATTGCACGCAGCACTTTGTGAATACCATTACATTACATAGTTAGATTTTGATACCATCCTGTTTTTTGTATATGTTTTTCGGGATATGTATTTTGGTGTAATTCTTGTGAGTTGTCGAAATAGAACTCGAGTCGAAGTACGCACAGCCTTGAACCTTCGATATGCGTAGTACCCTTGTGAATTGTTCGACTTGCCCTTCTAAGTGGATACGTACTTATTAGATGGAATGTCATTCTGATATGTATTTCGGTGTAGTTCTTGTGAGTTGTCGAGATAGAACTCGAGTGGATACGTACTCTATTAGATAGAATGACATTCTACGAAGTACGCACAGCCTTGAACCTTCGATATGCGTAGTACCCTTGTGAATTGTTCAACTTGCCCTTCTAAGTGGATACGTACTTTATTAGATGGAATGACATTCTACGTATTAGTCTATACACACCGCCTTGAACCTTCACTGTTATTTTTACGCACTTCTTTACTCATGATCGTGCGTAGAACGTGTACCGTGTACGATTTGCAAGTCGAATCATCACCACCACAACGGAGCATCTGGGCTTTGTTCACTTCGTAATGAAAGTCTAAGTATGTTATTTTTGTATTTCTTGCTTGGTATGCATGTTTTTGGATATATGAGACGGGGGTCGTTGGTTTGGGATTACTGGGGTACCGTGGGTTTGGGTGTGTTGCTAGATTGACGAGGTCGGAGACGGAGGAAGGAAGGAAGGGGAAAGTGGAGCAACCGGTGGCTTTTATTTGCTTTTCCGGTGCGGAGATATCTTGTGGTATACGTTATGATAAGATCGGCGAACTGGTTACTTTGCAATATTCAATGGTGATAAGATCGGTTTTGAGGTATGGTTACTTTGTTGGAGGGCTAGAGCTGGCTGGTCTGGAACTTGGAGGCGGTGGGGTACGTACCATTATTGAGATCGTACATGGTGATAAAGTCCGAGCACGGACTAACAAGTGTCTTTTTTTCAGGGTGACTGGCCATGGGAGGTATTAGTGCGTACCTTTGGGTATCGTGAAGGGATTTAGTAAGTCGGTAATCCATGATTTAGTTACGGTCCGATAAGATATGTTTTCGATTAATTTCGGCGTATCAATGTAAGCGGACTTGGTTGGATAATTGAATCACTGAAGTCAATGGGCGTAGGCTGAGTCAGTGAACTGGGGTCGTGAATGCGATATGATATATGATAATACACACCCTCGTTTCCGTGATCATTGGACTGTTTCCATACGGTGTTTCGATAGAGTCGAAACTCCAATATCTTGGTACAACCTAGTCGACCAATTCAAAACCCCTTCCTCAGTTCAAAGCCTTGTAATCCGACTCGCAGTTCCCGTATTTCGGATATTCAGTGCATCGGTAGGGACTCGCCCGGCTTTCAAAGGTTCTCGCCGAGTCTTGGCTACTAGGGATTAATTTATACATGCAGATGTTTCTTTTCATTCCTGAACAAATTGTAGGTTGTTCGATGGAACAGATGGAATTAGTTACGCCGTTATACGGGAGAGTGTATCCACGTTTTTGTTATTGGAGAAGAGAGATTGGAAAATTGCTGTAAAATGCGAGGAGGGAAACAAGACAAAGCGCGCATGAACGTGATTCGGTATTCGGACGGAAGATGCCGAGCGGGGTTGAACGGACTATTCCGCAGTCTTTGTAAACTCAGCGCAGCCTAAAACATTGACTTGGGCAAAAGAAAAAATAGGACCACGGACATTGAAATACCTTGGCACCTCGTGAGTTTGAATATTTAGTGGGTTTCATTTTCGATTAATCGTTACTAGAATATTCGTGGCTGGTCCAATCTGGATATAACGACGATACTTATTACCTGTTCAAATCAGCCGAGGTCAAATGGCACGTATACCTAAATAATAATGGTAAAACTTCCCACACGAATACCTTATTTCTCTATGGTTATACCAGGTTCAGGTTCAGCAACGGAAAGCGCATTCCTCGCAATTAATTCAAAACCCACCGGCCCCTTGGGTCCTGCGATTGGGATGAAACCATTTGGTTATGTGTACCGTATCAGTCTCCAGTTAAATATCAAGCTTTAACCGGACCCGCATATAGATATCATCAGGAAGAAACCCCTTTCGAACGACAATTCTTCTAGTGACGAAGCAGGACTTTGCCTTATCAAATCCCACCCCCACCCCCCCCAGGGATTAACCAAAGGTCCGGTTTACTTATTTGTGTTTTATGAGAAACGCATGTCACCTCGGAAATCGATTTCATTATATCACGTTACATAAATACCTGAAGGCGAAATATGTGATGTCCTCTTATAGCAAACGGAAATTAAGACTGCCACCATCCAATGTCCATGGAATTGGATGACACGAAAGAAACAGGAAATACAAGTAGAAGCGTCGGCCGAAATCCCGGAAGTGCGCGGGAGGTAGCCGCGAAGATGTGCCATTTGACGCCCACGCTGTGATAGCTGCTTCCACTCACCCCCACTCCAGTATTCGCTTTCGCGTTATCATCGCTGAACTTCAACGGCTGTCCGAAGGAAATGGATGATGATACATGAAGTGCAGTTCCATCTTACTGCTTGTAGAGTCAATCCACCGCTCATTAAGCTCAACCACTCTGCGGATACTGGTCATACTATCTTCGTGCCGTCCCAAGCGTACTATATCCGAGCATCTAATTGTTGCTTCCTGGTCTTATCTTTCCCCCGATGACTGTTCTACACGCACTTCAGCCACTATTTTTCTCGTTCAGCTTCTGTAAAGCAGTCCTATGTATTTCGTCTTAGGAGTTCCATGGTGCAGACTGTATCGTGGAGACGGGGTAACGATATTCTTTGTCTCCATTCATATATACTTACTGCAGCCAGGCACGGGTTGCGGATCGAATAAAGATTACACCACTCCTTCAATAGGTGAATATACCAGTGACCTCTGCTACTCAGCGGATGAATAGTCTCTTTTAAGTTAATTCACTGTAATAGATGCAATTCGATAGCTTCTCCCGCGAAGTGGATGGATCGCCTCATACAGGACTGGAAGGAATTTTTCCGTTAGTAATACTCAGGCGACGAGATTAGGCAACGCATGGATCCCGTGGTGGATTGAAGGTGGATATTTCATTTCTATGTTCATTAACCTTCCCCTCAGGTTTCTTACCATACTACTTCCATTGCGCAGAGCCGTAAGTACTGATTTTACAAGGCAAGTTTCGTTTCGGAGCTTGAAACAGTTAATTTTTGTGCGTCATCTTACCCGCCATAGTTTGACTATTATCCGTAAGTAAGGCTCGTATCGTAATTCGTGACATATATACCGTCGCGCAATCAGCACACTTGCCTCCCAAGGCAAGAAATTCTGATGTTACTCCACACTGGATTATTGATACAGAACGCCACCGCCGCAAGAAGGATCGATTATGTGCGCCTTGAGAAGGGTATTTCGGCCAGGAAGACGACGCGGCACCGAGCGCTTTATGCAGACCTCTCCCATACCTTTCTTGCAAATGACACCTGTCCATCAACACTACGGGTGCGATTCGACACTATCCCTATGATTGGGATGGAGTTGCCCCCACAAGGTTCTGGCTTTCCCAGGTCAATGCGTACTACGATTAATTTGGCAGGAGTCGGGTTTATTTAATTCCCACCGAGATGTAAACTGTTCTTTAATTCGTTCTATAAAGGAGAGTTAAGTGCCCCCCTCGTGTTGGAACAAGATATTTCGTTGGTGCCGAGGGACTTGTTGCCATACCTACTAAGATGTTATCATATATCTACCGGGCTGTTTATTCTGTCATTCTCCAGTGAGTGGGTGAAGAACAGACAGGAATTTAATTGGGAATGTTTATGTTTGGGCGATTCGACGGGTTATCGCCATCTTTCCATACTTTCAGCCGTGAATTAATAAACTTCCCCGAAAGTCCAATGCCCCATGAAATCATCGTTCGGAACTGCTCCAACAGGAGGTGAATATTCAATACCATAATTGACTGCTATTTTGTATCGTAGGTATTTGCTTTAACCACTATCATGCTACTTGTTCTAAATGGCTGTAGTATCGGTACCTAGCGGCGCTAATTTTAGATATAAGCCACCTGATTATCACATATTGACCTAGTGAGGTTACCGATTTTCAGTATTTTGGCTACGATATTTACTTCGAACCCACTCGGCAACAACACCTTACGCTGTTACCGGTTGTCATTCACGTTCGAGTCATTGTCCTCTCATGTCAGAGTTCATGAAGTAATAGCAATTTGTACCTCAGAAGTCAGGATTATTCCTTCAGACATATTTAGGTCATACCTAACGCAACATCACAGGGTTCGTTTGGGGTTCGTAGCCACCACACCCTTGCTAGAAGTATTCGCTCAGCCAATGCCGAATTTCAGCTGTCTTGGTTTCATAACAGAGATTCGACCTTGAGAAGAGCTTACGCAATGCCTCCTTCCGTCCTAAACATGTCTGCTCCCATCCCACGATTGAGCGAATTGTGCTCTTGGATGAAATAGTTTGAGGGCTAAAAATGGATACTGGACTATCTCCGTCTTCTCGACGACGGTAATTCTCAGCTTATCCCTCCGACGGGCCGACAGAGCTTGAGAATCTACAGACTAAAAACTACGTGCTGTGCCTTTCCTTTCTTCTGGCTGGAAGAGTGGTTGATAGAGTCACGTTCATAGATGAAAGAAGGATCTACACCAGTTAAATAGATTATCCCAACACTCGAATCTCCGTGTTAACGCAAATCCTACTTTGCCATGAGAGATGTTTGCATCGGTAGGTTTTTCCCGTTGCCTGGAACCCCCGGCCAAAGGAGTAGGCATCTTCCAGAAGTGTGTTGCATTGAATTGAAGGAGTCTAAGAGCGCATGTCCATGTACTCTCTACCTCGTGCTTATGACTTACTGGCGCATTGCTCGGTGGACCTGAGTGGGCGCGAACATTATTCGCGGTCCTTGAAAGTATCACACAATTAATCATAGACGCTGCGCTTCGATTGAATCATCCCCAGACCAGGAAACCGTTCAAGAAGTAAACTAGCACGCTCCAGGTGCGCCCCGGATTGAAAGGGAGTTCACATACTGTTTGAGGAACAGATAAATCAAACGAAACGAGTCAACCTTGAGTCGCACCAATGAAACTATGATCAAAGGAGAAATGATAAAGTTGCTCGACCTGTCCGGTGGTTCTTGAGGGAGCATCTGGTTCGCTCGCCGTTTTCACGTACCTAGTACATACATTCTTGCGCCTGGAGGAGATAGTTAGACTTCGCGCTCATCGGAAGTCGTGAAATGAACATAGGGTTCTCAACAACAATTTGAATTGTCCAAATGCTCATACGGCAGGCTCAGCTCCTTGTGCCATTCGAAATCCTAACAAAGCAGATTCCATAATATTCGATTTCTAACGCCTTCGGGACAACCACTCGTGCAACACGTTCCCGCTCAGATACTTGAGTTAATTCATTAGACACACACCCACGCCCCAATCACCCAGGCTTGGCACAGCGCTCCAGAAAAGTCTCAGAAGTGCAGGTTATGTCGAGATATTCTTAGGAATCCTGAGTGAAAGGGAAGAGATGAAGATGTCGAGAATGATATGGCACACGATCTCATCACGGTACCTGATAAGCGTCGACATGTTTTCTCAGCCAAACAATGGACTGTTCGCGGGAGAAGCATTGGATATATATGTCCATCATCTTTGTATCACGAGTTCAAGTTGGTTCCTTGGATCTTCCCTTGGACGTCCATGTCTTGACGATCGCTTTCATGTTTCGTATCATAGACTTCACAACAGCTGAGACGTAAGGCGTGTTGGTATCCAGGTTCATGGAGCAAGTTCTCCGAAGGTATTCCCCATGTTCATAATATGCATCGTTGGGCATCTTGCTGTGATATCTCGGAGAAAGTTCAGAAGGGGATATACGTGGGATATGAACTGATACGCACAGTTTACTGGTACATGAGTAGCTTCCTCGTTGCCTTCCGTAGTCCACCATCTACTCTTTTGTCGCTGCAACAAAACGAGCAACGTTTCCATTATGGTCAGACGAACAGGTAGCGTGTTATGACCTTTACTCCTTCCAACCGCTTGATACGTCTCGGGAGATCGGCTAGAGACTCGGCTAGTCGATTTGAGGCGGTTCCAGGTTCTGTAGGAGTCAATCGGTAACACACTTCTTGCGCGATGCCTTTTTCAAGTCTTTTCCAACTATCTTCTATCATACAAGTTACAACTATAATCTTTCTCCAAACTTACCTTGCATATTAGGCCGAATGATAACTGCGCAGCTCTAGACTCAATGGATCGACGTTCTCGATGAACATACTAAGGTTTCTTTATGTCGCTGAATTTCCATCCGGTTGTGATAGCTCGCTGTCCTGCCGCTCGATCGTCGCTGTCATGGTCGGAGCTCCAAGTGGCCCACGCAATGGCCAGGACTGTTGGAAACATTGGTTCTGAACACGCGCACATCTAATTGCAAGAAGATAGGCTCAGAAATGCAGTGCAAAGCTTGGAAGTAAAAGCAAGAAGGCTGGAGGGAGGAGTAAGTGGCGGGGAGTCGCAGGCGGAGGAAGTTGAAATTTGACGCGTAATCAAGCGGCGCTTGAAGCGTGGTGCGAGAGAGGAAGTCGGTCTGCTCAAATTGGCATTGCAAGAACCCGATTTGGATGTGAAATGCTTTCCTCTTCACAGAAGGACGCTCCTCGCCGACGTTATAAAATCCAACTTCGGCGCCTGTCTCCATGTTTTTCCTTGACCACCACCATCTAGCTTCCGTATTCATCCTTCCCCATGGTTCCTCCTGGCCACTCCCCGCCCTTCCTTCCCCTCTATGACACCATCCCTGCCACGCAGTCCAGAGACGCCTCAGGTCTAAGCGCGTCCATTTGGGCCCCGCAGCCTCAAAAACTCAAACCTTCGTCGTGGCCAGAGCCTCTTGATACACCTCATCGTACCCCAGGGATTGATTTCCAACCTCAAAGCCGGTCAGAACTTGCCGGTAATGCTAACTTTCCTTTCTTCACTCGGGAAGACCTCTTTCCCCCTGAGCCTGCTGCTACACGTCCTAAAGACATCGGCGCCATCGGAGATGGTAGGAAGAAGGCACTATCTGACCTATATGATACGGTTGGTATATCATCTTTCCTATTAATCCCTCTTAAAACTCACGATGTATGCGTCTTAATTTCAGCACAATGTCGAGCAGATGCTTCGTACACTTCATCTCGATTCTCCTGCCCCATTCGCTTCTGCTCCCAAACCGCCTCTTACACTCGACCTTACTTCTTCACCCAAGTCTCCAGATTTCTCCCCAGCATCTGTTTCATCCGCTCTTTTAACACCTACAGACCTATCTCCCCCGAAATCTTTTGATGTAAAAGTCCAATCTTCGATCGAACCATCACAATCCTTTCCCTATCTACATCAATCCTCCTTGTTATTCGACCAAAACTATACTTCCAATGCTCAAAGGCAACAGGAGCCGCTTCTTCAACCTTCATCTTCGTTCACCTCCACTGCTTCTTTTTCCCAGCTAAATGCTACTCCGACTACCGCTCCAGCTTCTTCCGGCACCTTTGAGCCTTTTGCTGAGCCCCCTACTCCTGCTCCTCAGCCAGCGCATACAATCTATCATTCCCAGTCCCACTCAGCACTGAACCAGCTTTACTCATCGCCTCGCCAAACTCTTCAGCGTCGCCCCTCCATTGACTGGCGCCTGAGCCAGCTTCGTGCGCAGCAGGAACAGTATCAGCAACAGCAGGTGTTTCAGCTCCAGCAGCAGATTTCAGCAGTTCAAAATATCGAGCCTAGGCGTCTCTCTAACGAGAAGCCTACCATGGACTTCAGTAATCTAGGACAGTCGCCCATCGACGATTTCGCGCTGAGGCCAGCGTTCAATGCCCAGTACCACCGGTCCACTCAATCCCATTCGCAGTCATTTCCCGGCGCTCATGAGGTATTTTATTCTGTATTATAGTTTTTTACATCACTTAGCGCTAATATATACGCGCTATTTCTTTGTCTAGCCTATCAACTTCTTATCTCTCCTTCACCCATCGTCGTCCCCGCCTTACGACGTCTTCGTGCAACGTATCATCAAGTCTTCTGATCAGCAGGCATCCATCTTCCTCCAGCAGAAGCTCAAAGTGGCCGACGGCGATGAACGGGCGAAGATCGTGGATGCTATTTGCATGCGAGGGTTCGAGATGATGGCCCATCGGTAAGCGCAGTCCTATATTGTCAAACGCCCGCAGCCTTAGTATATTCTTCGTAGGTTTGGGAACTGGGCGGTTCAACGATGCCTTGAGGCCGCATCGACCCCTGATGAACGTCGCAAGATCGTATCATGCATGAAGTAAGTTGTCAACAACCAGTATCTCTGTTTCTTGTCAGATGACTGACCCGATATGGTTCGCCTTTACAGGGGACGTATCGTCGAGCTAGCTACCAACTGCTACGGGTGCCACGTTCTTCAGAAAGCTCTTGACTGCGAAGAGGACATCCGCCTGCTCATCGTATCGGAACTCCTTGTCGGAGATCCAGCGCAGACTCTCGTAAACAAGCACGCATCCCATGTCTGGAGCAAGGTCCGTTATAAATATATCCTTAGTTTTCCGCCGCTGATCTGACATTTTCCCATAGATCATGGAGTTGTCGTGGACGCCACCTGCGCCTCCGATCTTCACATAGTGAGTCCAATCTCTCAGACCCCCCCGTCGACTTCTCTGAGCATACGTGTAGTGTCAACAAATCCTTGAAGGGCAAGTGGGCATCTCTCGCCTGTCATGAAACAGGTTCCTTGGTCGTTCAGGTGAGGAACCCATGTGTCCTGTTGGATCTTCATCGGCGTCGGCGGTGGTTGCTCATAAACGATTACCCCGTAGCATGCGTTCGAGAATCTGGAGGAGGAAGCCAAGGACGGCATCGTCGATGAGTTACTCAATCAAGGCCACGCCATCTTCAGTGAGGTAACGAAGAACCAGTGGGGAGCATACTGCGTCCAGCACAGTACGTCCTTCCTCTCGGTTACTTGTAAAGTGACATGAGTGGTTCCCGTCTGGCGCGCCTTGGTACTAATACGTTACCTATTCCCCAGTCCTAGAGCATGGTTCTGAGAAGCATAGGCACATGACACTTGACCATCTTCTAGAAGGTTTCCTCGAGTTCGCTACCAACGAACAAGGGTCCAAGTCTGTGATGAAGGCGTTGAAGGAAGGCGGCAAAGACACGTTAGATAAAGTCGTAAAGCGTATGTGCGAGCCAGCCAAAGGGTAAGCAGTCCATCTCTCTCCTTTTCGGAATTCTGCGGCGTTCCCTCGGCATCAAAGGCTGACTTATTGATCCGCACAGGGCAAGAAGGGCGATGATTGTTGACATGGCTCTCTCCCCCACCGGAAGCCAGTTGATAGCGAGTGTGTTACCGACAGTACGCACGATTTTTCGTATGGGGAAATTTGACTTTACTGATTATGTTTTTTCCTGTAGGCGGATAAAGATCAGAGAGGCCTACTTTACGACTGCATCAAAGGACATATTGTTACCTTGCGGGGCTGCAAGACTGGTTCTAAAGTCATTTGGTTATTGTAAGTCGAGCACTGTTCCTGAAAAGACGATCAACCCAACTGAATTACTATCTTAAATCTTAGTGATAGAATGGTTCGTGAAGCTTTGGTTCTTATGCTTCGGCCCCACCCGTGTTGATGATCTTGTCCTCCAGCGCGCATATTATGGCTATTGAAGTACTTTGCTTGTGGTTATCCCCGGATCTGCACCAGCTATACACTTCGCTCATCACCATCGAAATCTTACTCGACCTAGATTATCTTTTTGCATCAAATAGGACCGCTTGAAGTACGCCCATCATTGGAGAGTTTGTCTGGTCATGGTTTTCATCCCGCAAACATATCGCATCCCATAATACCATCGCAAACCGGAACATAACTTAAAAAAGGTCTTCTCATCAAGAAAACATCGTGATTCATTTTCGTACATAGCACATCCCTTGCAAGTATCCATAATTATTTTTCACCAGTTAACAATTAGTTTCAGGCATTACCGCTGTTTATAACTCACCCATCCTTTCGCATTTATGTACCATACACCTCAAAACTTATACTGCATTTCGCCTTCCATTTTACTGCACATGCAATTCCTTTCGTACAGATTTCAAACTTTTAGCTTTAACGTTTTCGTAGCTTGGCATCTTCGAACTTTTTCTCTGAGCCTCCCATTCATTCACTTTTACTTTTTGCTGAATTGCGTAGTTGCATCGTATCGTGTATATTTTATAGTTCGAGCAAAACATGTACCAAAGCAATTAATCAATTATTGTTCAAATGTTTATACCTATAGCCAAATCGCCTTGTCTTAAGCATATTCGGCGTACCGTGAGAGATGTTGCAGGCTGAGTGCAGCAGGCCGCAGGATGGTCATGCGCAAGATCAAAACTATATTTAAATTTAGTAATTATAGCGCGTGCCTCCTGAGCAAAGCTGTAGGTACGATCATGATCTGAAACGACGTCGTGACCGTTTTAAAAACAGGATAGGGAGAGGGATAGGGAACTGGGCGTCTGCTATCGTGGCGCACAGAAATATTCGAAAGTCGCAGTATTTCTATGCATTGAAATAATAAAAGACAAGTTGGTTCGCGTACGAGTGTAACTTATGTGTAGACGATCAACTGATCAAGAAGTTTCCAATTGCGCGACATCCAAGCAAAGGCAATCTTTTGAACCGAACGAAGTCGCCACATAAAACCAATCCGACATAACGAAGCGAAGCAACCTAAGCCACTCCACGCGTAGGATCGTTCCAACGCAGAGCAAGCTGATTGCTTGACTGATTCCGCAGCGTAGAAGCGGAGCAGTTCGTCAGCTCGATGGAGTAAGGAAAATGCGGGGAAACAAGCTTCACATCAACCACTTTCTCGTTTCAAACCATTAAATCGATATTGCACCATACCTCAGCTGAAACAAAGTCTTTTCCCCCTACCCGCACTTCCGCCACCAGCCTATGCATATCACAAGGGGAGCCAAGTGGTGTATAGGCTGAACGACACATCGATGGCTGGTATAATTAGCATGGTTCACCACACACCACTGGTAGAACCATGGAATGACTCAATGAGGTGCTTCGTGTGGTAAAGATATGAACTCTTGAGAATCGTTTCGTGGGTCAGCAGGGAAAGCTTATGCCGCGAGGTAAGAGATGGTGGAGGTAGAGGGAGCTCGCTGAGTTGAAAACATCTGGGATGTGTGTTTTAAATGTATGAGCGTGGGGTTTTGGAGATGAAAGGATAGACGATCGAGGGAATTTCTAGAATCGTGAATGGATAGGGGAAAATGTTGCTGATTTGGAGGATTAGGATGAGTTTTTGGGTGTTCGTTTGCGGGTTCACCTGAAAAAAATTGGTAGGGAATCAATGGGAAATATTCGTGAACTGGTGCAGCGGGTGGCTTCCCGGTTGAGCTCCCTGAATGAGAAGATCTTTGCTACCTTTCTAGGCGTGACCCGAGGTAAGAAGTGCAGTCTCGGATGTGAAGCTTGGAGGAAAGATCGGATGATTCTCCTCGTTGACGACGTCCTCCGAGGAAACTTCAACTTTCGTTCTGGTTTTTTCAGTTGATCGATGGCCGCTGAGTTTCAGTGAAATTTTTGTATGGGCGTTTTAAACAGAAAAACCATGCATGTTGTCAGTTGTGGCGTGCTTCAGATAGACTTTTCAGTACTCACTGTGAAGAGTTCACAGTACGTTTTCTTTCCGATCCAATGAGTGTGCGTCATTAACGAGAAATCGCTCCGTACCTCGGGTTACGAGCCGGTAGTCTCTACGTTCTTGATTTCGGAGAGGAACTGAAAAAGCTTCATAAATTGATTGCTTCCAGTTCCAAACATGCTCCAGGGTAACTATCCACCTGTCCTCTTTTCAGCCGCTGTAGAATAGAGCAAGAAGAACTCGATTTGCCGCCAGTTTACATCAAGCCTTAGTCTTGTAAGAATGAACTAGTTTATTGGAGCCAGGATTACGCTTAGCAAGTAGTGATAACACCTGGAACGACGTTTTCGAATTCTCTTAGTAGTCTCGTTGTATGTGTTCCCCTGTGAACAACAATCGGAAATCAAGTGACACGCAGAAAATGATCTTCGCTTACACGGATTAGCTATTTGAAGCTGTAGAGGTTTTAGTAAGTATACGAGCATATACATTGAACCATGGTATTTTTATGTACATACGTTCCTTGAGACTTGCATATTAAAATAGTCATTGAGGGGGGTTCTGAGTGGACACGAGGATGAATCGGTAGGTATTTAACGACACACCTTAAGTTATTGTCGGTCTGTCCTGGAGGCCCCGAAGCTAGTACAGGATAGGTACCACATGCTAAAATCGAGAGACGGCTCATATAATCAAAAGAAGCTGTGACGATGCAATTTTTATCAACGGGCGCTGGGAGCAAGAAAAAGGAGACAACACAGGACAACCAGTTTATAGAAACATCAAAGAGCTTATCAATTCACCACCAAATGCACTTCTTCAGACTGCTGCTTAGCATGTCAATATTTCGTATGTACGTGAGTCCGGACGATATCTAAAAAGAATTAAGCTAACAAGAACCAATCAGCTCCTGCCAGATTCAATGGAAATGATTGATCATTCCTTGACATTTCAACTTCAAGGACGTTGCCAGATGAAAATCATAGAAGCATCGTGCCCGAAACATCTGAGGAACGAAAAGGGAAACATACAAAGGCGTGCGGTTCCGAATCAAAAATGAAGGGCGAATCTTGTATCATTCCCCATGTAGTAGTACTTCCAAGACATGCCGATTTGAAATGCTGTCGAAATGCATACATTCGCGGCGAGGTTCATCTCAATTGAAAGACGAACATTGAACCCTGCACACTTCGCGAATCTTCCGAATCGAAAGATGTCCTGCTATTTATGGTTTGTGTCGAGATTAGTTCTGTCAAGAATGGCAATAAGAAGGTGGCTCGCTCACCTAAAGGTCGAAAGGCGACATGAGACTTCCCGCAAACATCGGAAGTGACAGACAAACGAGAAGTAAAAGAGAGGGGTATGGTCTGACATTAGAGCTGATGCGGTGTTGAGAAGTCACTTCGACAGAGAATTGTCGACATGGAGTAAGTAACTGAGGCTGGAATGTCACCTTCCACAGCAATCTCGGTGTAGAATGGCCATTGTTATCATCAATGCATTACCAATGTTCGTCATGTCCGAGGAAGACCTGATGATAAAGGAATTGGGTGGTCATCTGCGATACACAGATGTACAATTGTATGGAGTGAATTGAAAAGTTGCGGTACGAGCCTCGAGAACCAGAAATGCGGCTCGGTCAATAGAACTAGGTCTAGTCCAATCTAAAGGTGTGATCACCCATTCTGCTGATGATGTTCCAATATCGACCTTACCCAGACGCCTTGTCAATCACGTAAATCACTTGCTAATGTAACGCCCTATGTTTCTTAGACGTCTACATCGGTCAAATACGCATCGTACAGCTTCCATCAATGTATCCCTTCCCATCACTTCCTCGTTTGGAAGGGATACCAAATCGACGACTAGTGTTAGATCATCTTTGACATGCGTTATAAGGTTGAACAGGACCTGTGCTGGAGAAGGTGTGATTACAACTTCAACTATAACGACTCTTTCCTCTTGCACTACTCAGTGTCATAAAGAAAACCTAGCAATGCCAAAATATAGTAGGCCAGAATTGGTTGTGCCAAGTGGTATGGAGTGAGTCCACTGCAGCATTGTAAGGAAGGCGTTGCCGTCGTGAGCGAAGTGCTCGGGATCCCAAGGAACGAATAGTACTGCGAAACCAGCTGTGAAAATTCATTTTCCTCACAGAGTTTAGATAGGTTATAATGCCATAAATCTTGTACCGAGACATAAGCAGAGAGAGTATCCTCATCCGGCTGCCTGGCTCTTAATAGTTGCGACTGTTTTACATGCCTTCGCTGAAATGGTTCATAGATCCGTTCGCCACCAGATGTCTCCAAGTTAAGACCAAGTAAAGGGCTATTGTAGAAGACTGTGCTGCACCACCGGAATCGAGTAGTCCATATGTCATCTTATCATCTCCTCGTGCATGAACAGACATACCAATTACGAATCTCGCGTCGGAAGCAGATCACACTGACGAAGTCAAGCCCAATAATGCCGGATAATTATACCACTCTCTTGCTAGAGGAAGATAGCAAGAGAGAGTATCTGGCGTCAACTGGTATTAGCTGAATGAAGTGCAGTAGCTTCAAGCTTGGTCGCTTAGTACTTGGTCACCGGAAACACAAATTCAGTATTTTCCTGCTTCCTGCCATGTTCGTTAGAGATTTGAGTCTTTGGGGTAAATCACTGAGAACGGATTTTCACCTAAGGCATGGAAAGAGAGCTTGATTTTGGCAAGATTTTGGAGCAACTATGGCCATGTGAGAGGGAGTCCAGCTAAAGTCCGGCAAGAGCTGGGTAGAGCCCGCAAAATAGTGATTTGTTTGGGGCTTGTTGATTCCTATTTTCTAAGGGCCTCCAACACCCTGTAAGAGTGGGCCGTCCGGTCCGCGTCTGTAGCATTTGGCCGGCATCATACTTCATAGTAAGTAACGAACAAGGTCATCCGGATTCCGTTTACATGTACTACTTACACAATTATTTCTATATTATTGCGACACTACTATTAAGTGTGATACATCAATTATGTAATGCTGAAAAAGGCATGAGCAATATGGCTAAAGAAAACACATTATCCAATGATTGGCTCACTTGGGGTACAATTCCAGAATATTGACAGATGCTTCACTGATCCTCGACAACGACATCGAAATGATGACATTTCCAGTCAGAGAGATTGTGACTGAGATCCCTAAATTTCTCGAAGTTGTTGATGACAATAATGTTAAATAAGTCAAGTGACTTTGCCTGGTTTTCAAATCAAGGCCATGTGTAAGAATAAGTAGTGTGAAAACTTAAAGACATAGTAGATACACTGCTGCAGTGCATCAAAATCAATGTGTTGATACCACTGGATGATCATACTACTAATAACAACTGCAAGCCAAAATGGACCACTTCTAATGTCAATTTAATTTACTCTAAGACTCAAGTGCTTATCCAATCTATCTTCAACTACTTTTAAACCTCACAACAATAGCATCTGAAGTTGCAGACAGAATGTACCCCCAGGACTTTTTGCCTCCCAAGGAAAGAGTTGCTAGTACTACTAGTACATTACTGTAGTCATATTGACACCATGGCCTGTTCACAAACATGACACCTGACATGCTCTGAATTGGTGTTTATTTTTAGGTGAAAATGTGGCTGTCTCTAAGTATATAAGTATATGGGCCATTTAAGATTTAACAACAAGGCTACTACACCATTAGCACCCAATTTCAACATGTCATATTTCCCAAATGCATCAAATTTTGTCATAAATGGATCAACTTTCATGAACATAAATAATGGGAGAGATGGTATATAAGCCCATACTCACTGCTAGAAGTCTTCATGGCATACTTACACATTGCACCAGTGCTCCAATACCTTTCTCAACATGTTGCACAGGGTGCAACTCACAACTCACAAAACCAGTACAGTGCACCTAAATGTCATCCAGACACTTGCAAACAATTCCTCTGGGATATTTATGAATGGATCAGAGAACCTGACAAAGAAACTGGAATATTGTATTTACATGGGCCTGCAGGTGCTGGAAATGTTAAAACTATTGGACTGGACAGGGATTGAACCTGTGACCACCCATACTCATGACTAGGTGCTCTTCCAACTGAGCTACCAGCCCTTGCCTATACACAAGCAAGAACAGGTACTTAACCAGTTGAGTGGGCTACCAGGCTTGTCACCATGGCAGGGGTGCTCCAATATATATACACCCCCATAACCCAGTCAAGGCTGTCAACCTTGCCAATCCAACAGGAAAATCATGCATAGCATGATCTATTTGCCAAATCTGGTGAGAGGCTTCTCAAAGGCACCATTGTGGCCAAAATTCTCGACGTACTCATGAATATTGGCCATAGCTGGATCTGATGAGAGAAGCCTTCTCTGGGCCCACCAAATTCAAGATGGAGAAGGATAGCTGGAGGGCGCTTACTAATTGTTTTTCTTGCTAGGTCTTGCCAAATGCCCAAATTGGGGTTGCTTGAGGGAAGAAGTGCGTTGGTGCGAGTTTCAAGGGAACTGTCTGGCTCCTGTCAAGGACTTTTGATTGAGAGGGATACTGGTATGGGGTTAGAAGTAGTCAGCCAACAGTAGCTTTGTTTTCTTTTTTTTCCTCTGCTTTTATTTGAATTTACATACATTTTTTTCGTTACTTATTTTAAGGTGTTAAAGAATTGCTGGGAGCTGGGAAACTAGGTAAGGTGTGGAAAGGAGCTGCAACCAGGTTGCTGAGGGGCCGCTCTGTGCTGGGGGAGCAGAAGCACATCGCAAATAGCCCCAAAGCTCTCGGGACTGTGCCCGGAAAACACCAAGTCCGGGTTTTCTTCTTTTGGTAATTCTTGACATCTCTCTTTCTTGTTGCTTGACAAGGACTCTTAGACACGACGTAGAGTAGTGTAGTAAGAGAATTGGGGTCTGTGATGCAAGAGAATGTGTTGCAGACCAGCTTTCATTTGTACATAAACCCACTCCCTCAGAAGGAGAAATCCATCTTCTGTTCACTCGGTATTTTCTGCGAGACTGTGCTTTGAGCTCAGATCGACTTCTGGTTTTATTCTCTTTGTACTGTGTGCTTTGTACTCTACTAGCTAAGTCCCATCTTCATTTGTCCTCTTCCCTTTCCCTCCATATTCCGCTCCCATGACGTTTAAATGTGTCGCATTTGTTTCCACGCATGGATTACATAATCCATTGAACGCGTCACTCACATGGTCTAACAGACTGCATTTCACTTGTCAGAGCTTTGTTTACTTGTACTCTAATGCACAGGTACCCGCCAACAGACTCCCATGTCTCCTCCCCTCTTTCACACCATTGCAATTGTCAGACTGGATGAATGTATTGATAAAGCAACACAGACAATCATTCTGCATCTGTTAGCAAAGGCTGTACAGCATGGTTTCCCCCTGGGCTTCTTCATTACCAGTTGACTGGAGCTTCATCTGCAAGAAGCCTTCAATACCAAAGAGGTTACATTCATGATGCAGTTTATTTCTTTAGCTAGCAATCCACAAAGCTTATTGGATATTCAAATGGTGCTTCAGAGTGGATTTGCTTGTATTTTAAATGATTGTAGATTCAAAACCACTCTGAGCTCTATCCATCAACCATGGCCATCTTCAATGATTATAGAAAAACTTGTGCAATGATCTTTGGGGCAGTTCATTTATGCAGCAACAGTCATGAAGTTCATATCCAGCCCCAATCACAATCCAAATGCATGGCTGGAAATTGTGCTTGGAATCTGAAACAGTGGTAACACATCTCCTCTTGCAGACCTTGACCTTCTTTACCACAAGATATTGTCCAGAGTGGAGGAGCCTGAAAGAATTACCAAAGTGTTGGGATATGTATTTGCCATCATGATGAAGGTACCTCTCAGTAATTCACAGAACAAATTATCAGATCCTATTACAGCAGCAGTACACCACAATCAAAATAGACAGTTTCTTGTGATGGAACAGTTGTTATCCCTCCCACAGGAAGAAGCATTTTTTGCATTAAATGATCTTCACTCTCTTATTGGTCTCAATGTAGGATCAGAGCCAAGTTACAGTAATTTGTTGAAGACTCAGTTCCACCATAAGTCATTTCATGACTTCTTAACATCAAGAGAGCAATCACAAGGTTTCCATATAGACCTGCAAGCAGCTAATGCAGATATTGTTCAGTCTTGCTTGAAATTCCTAAGTTGTCCCAGATATGAAACAGCAGAACAATATAGTATGTGACCATATTTATCAGAAGATATTGGTTTTAACTGAGGTTCATAGTTGGCTGGTTCTATTCTTTTTTCTGCTTGCACAAGCATGTCAGCAGAAGTCACAAAATTGTGACAATTCCTGATTTTTTTCAGCCTTTAAAGATGTTTTTCTCAACTGCCCAGCAATATTCAACATTACTATCAGTCAGCGACTCTGGTGACCCAAAATGCGTAGTGGCTGTGCATGTGCGGTGCATTAGTCAGCACCTACCTCTCTTCGAGTTGTCGCGCACCGTGCACGGAACACAATTTCACAAAATGTTACTGTATCCAAACTGTATCAAACCTCACATAAATTAGACACATTCTCATCATCAAAATATCTCTGCTCATTTAAATAGCCTGGATATCAAATTACTTTAAATTCTTTTATGTACTTTTCCATAACCACTTCAAATGCTACTTATTGGATACTTACTAGGCAACTGCCACATACATAACTCCCATATAAAGTGTTTCTATACATTCACCCTTGATTTTCTCATTGTTGAATAATTGGAATAAAGTGGGAGCCATTAAAATGAGTGCATAACTGTGGAAACACTGTAACAGCTAGTTGCAGCTAGTAAAACAAATGAAAAATATTATAATGAAGATAGTATAATTAGAACGAAGCAAGGGGTTTTAGAATGAAGGTAAAATAAATAAAATAATGCACAAGCAATCAATAAAAAGGTTTCTGTCTCCTAACAAGAAATGTGAAAGTAAATTTTTTATCCAAGTGAGGTTTCTGTTGATTCAGGTGTCAGCAACTCCTGAATGAGTATCTAACAAGTAAATTTATTATTATGTATAAAAAAGAAATACAAAAAAACTAGGATTCGTCAAGCTTACCCTTTAATGTGCGTCGCGAAGCGATGTACGTTACATGTTAACTTTTTTTTGCTTTAGATACATCAAAACATTGACTTGGATCGTTTTCGTGTATCCGTCATCTTTCCTCTTTGGTTCAGGTATTTTAAATCATATAACAATGATGCCCTTGTAAAGCAACTACTCGCTTTACAAGTTATCGTTCCTTTGGCTCACCTGAATGCATCCCATGGGCTATATGATTATTATTATGATATTACTGTACCATTACGACCAAGTGTTCAGTCACGCGTCACAAAGGGCGATGAACTTGAACAGATCCCGGGTTTGTCACGCATCACAGAGGTACTTGAACAGAGGTACAACAAGACTTACAAAAGGGTAAGTAACTGAAAAAATTCGGCGCCTGTCGGCATACTTGAACAGTTGACAGCTGTGAACAGATAACACATTTGTCACGCATCACACGTTCATAGTATGAACACTAGGTCCAACTGATTGTGGCCGTCACGCTAAAAACGCGTGAACACTTGGTCGTAATGGTACAGTATGGGAATTAATCACGATCTCAAAGCGTTCCACGAAATACTGTCCAATATCAATTTTTTGTACACCACGGACTACCACTGCAAGAGGGACCTATTCATGTGTTTGTCTACTCCTCAGTTTTCTGGCAATTTTCATTGCACATCGGATGACAACGCAGACGCATACATTACCATAATTGCCATTTCAATAGCATCAAGGTATTCATGGACAACGACGTGGGCCAAGTCCTTGCTGGATCGAGACCAGGGTACAACTCCTGCACTTCTAAAGGCACTACAATCTGCAGCTTCGAATTTCCATGACGAAGATTCCCTTAACGAGTTACTTACACACAAGGCAGAGGGGTATTTATTAAACTGGTTAAAGGTACTATCCACTTCATTGATATCATGGACAGCATTTAACGGCAAGGTTGTAGCAATTACCAAGTCCTCCTGAGAGCATCATTATTGCATGGCAAAGGTCATTTTCGAAAGCACGGTATGTGGCCAAGGAAAGGAAAGTTGGCTATGATCATTATTTTTGCTATCGCAAAGATAATAGATTCATACCCTACTCAAACATGCCCAGGGCGGTCAACGGTCAACTCTAGTCGACGCATATGGTAGTTTGTTGACTTTTCATTGACTTCGGAATGAATCGTACTGCTATTTGTACACTGGTAACTGTGCGACATGATATAGTTTAATGATTTAACGTGATACTGCAGTGAGAAGAGAATGTAAGTAATTGTACTAAGAAAAGCAAGCGAAAGGCTTTTCCACGTGTACCTCACCTATTTAACTATTTATTATCCAATCGAATATACTGGCAATCCTAGCCTTGTTGCCGATTGTAGGCGACGCGTTGGGCCCGGCGAATTCGTCACATCTATCACCATAGTTCAACGTTCGGCTAATGGAACGGAAACGTGATAAAGAACAGGAAGACATACTTTTAACTTACAAACAGCATCTCCACGGCGGCAGCATCGCTTCCATCACCTACCCATCTTCACAGTTTATTCCATTTTCATCCCCAAAGACCCCAAAGACCATTTGTTTGTATCATTCCATCCAACCTAAGTTTCGTCGTACATCGAAGGTGACCAAAAGGCATTCTACCATATAATACTATCTACCGTATAATCCCTCCACCCTCCTCCGCCATCCCTATCCCAATCTTAATAATCATCGCTGTGCCTATTAGTATGGTCACAGTCCTGATCATGTCCATCGTAGTCACTCACTCTACGTCGGCGATCATCATACCGCGAGTAGTGAGAACCATAGGGCCGCGAGCCGTACGGTCGTTCAGCTGGTCGGAAGAAATAATATGGAAAGAAGGGAGTTAGTATGCTACCTGGATAGAAAGCGGCTCATAGTCACCTCGCTTGGAAGTGCCGTGGTATCGACCGGGTGTGGGAGTCCTTGCGCGTCCGCGGCGGGCCTGTGTGGTCAAGCGAGTGAGCAAGGTATGATCAACAGAAGTCGACAATGGGGAGAAAAGAGGAGATAATAACAAGTCAGCAAGAGCTAGCGGAAGCGAGGGAGAAAAAAAGTGACCTTTTCAATGGTAACGACCTTCCCCATGATCTCAGTCGAGTCGAGGGCGGTAACGGCTGCGTAGGCGTCCTCGGTGGTGTACATCGTGACAAACCCAAACCCGCGAGACTTTCGGGTGTGGGGATCGTACATAACTGAGGCCTTTTTGACCTATAAATGGGTGTAAGTATGGCATTACGAACGAAAATGGTGACAGGAAGGAGCGGAGAGAGATGATGTTGAGACGGAAGGATGAGAGGCGAAGGTGAGTGAAGAAAGTGTGTATGCGCTAGTATTCGAGTGGTACCTCGAGTAAGTATGCCAGACGACGCTGTAGCCCGCATATACGAAGTTGAAATGAATGAACGAACACTTACCCTGCCAATATCTGCAAACATAGTCTCAAGCTCACGACTATCAATGTTATGGCTCAGCCCCGACACATGAAGAATGTTCCCCGGGTTCGAGCGACCCTCTTTACCATCCCTCCTGAAAGACCATCTGCTAAGCCTACACATCAGCACCCAGAACTCCTAGAATGCGAAGCCGAAAACTCACCTTCCGCGGGCATCCCTTCTAGGGCTCCTACTCCTACTATTCTGCCTCAGCGCATCGTTAGTGGAGCGCCAACCGTTAGAGCTATCTGCAGTCCGAACATGAATGGAGTCGTTGGCGTTCGTAGAGTGGTCGGTGATAAGCTTCTGTACAGTGCTAGTTGGCTTGCCTTTGTTGACGGGCGTAGTATATTGAGGTTGCTGGGGTGGGGGAGGATAGTAATTAGCGGGAACAAAGGGGGGTGGATAGACTGTAATAACGAATGGTGCTGGCGTCTTTCGAGACCAAATATCGAAGGGACGGAATCCACTCAGTGAGCCATGCAGTACGTGTCAGCATTAGGTAGAGTTTACCAATAACGGAGTAAACCCAGTCGAGTAGCCGACAGGATTGGACCAATGCGGGGCCTGGGGGTTCACCATGACTGGGTGACTTGATGTGAAGTGTGCAGTGGTCATGGTAGGGAAGACAGAGGGGGTCATCTTCTTGGGAAGCGAGCAAGTGGTTTCAGCAGCTTTAAGTAGTGGGGATTGGGGGCAATCGTAGACGTGAACTGTGATAGACGACGATTCTTTGTTCGTTTTAGTAATAGGTCACCTAGATCCATCCTCAACCTTCTTTCTTATTAGTCTCCGCACTGTATTTTGTCAACTTTTAGTTTAACAGGCCATTTTGCTTTCACATTTTGACATATGGCGTACCCAGGAATTGAGGCATATAGAGCTGCATATACTATACTTTACTCGTCACCAATATGCTACGCGTAAGTTCGGGAATTAAAGTCGAGTGATTAAGTAAGTGGGTCTGGGAAATAACGTAGGCGAGAACGATCAAGCAGGATACAAGGCTGCCCCTTCCCGGTGGGTAATACAGATATGAAGTACGAGTTCGCGTGAAATCGCATTAGTTGGTACCAACTAGACAACCGGCTCCAAAGAAAGAGATATCGAGGCAACCAGCAGCGTACGTATGTGCGTTAGGTCCGAGTAAGATGCGAGTATGAGCGGCATGGATTCTAGGATCGAGGAGTGCGTAGGAGCAGTAAGTTGAAAACCTGCGACGTACCCAGCCAATCCAATGGTATGCTAGGCTGGTTACCCGTAATCGATGATGGCCCACATAACGTAGGTCATCGTTGCTGACGTAGACAGAGCAGAGAACGAGAATGCGCCAGCCAGTCTGTTCCGTCGAAGGCAGCGACAAGAAAAGCCTCCCACTGTAAACACGGGAGACAATCCAAGACAATCCGCCAGAGACGAATATACCGATGCCTTGAATGACCAAAAAGTGACAGGCTCGCAACACCGTGTTTGGCGACCCTCCCATTCAGGGTTCAGAAAGACTGAGAAGCCATTCTGAACACTGATCCTATGACATATGTTGGTTCAATTATACTGCTCTATAGAAGCAGAAACGCACCTCTTGACTCATATCCAGAGTTTGGTACGAAAGCACCACCGGTATAGAGATCACAGGTAGTAATGAGTGATAACATACTTTCCATGATATACCCCCTAGACGCACCCTTTGTTGCGTACGCGTAGATACTAGACACATCCTCACTTCACTATCCAGCCGCCGCCAGTCTCTTTCCTAGCATATGCATAGCTCTACATGAGGGTCATATACTGTAGTGCCGCCATTTCATGCACTTCAAATGCTGCCATACAAAGCATCGGTATTCGAAAACAGACACAAGGAGGCCTTGATGGTACGCGACGCATCGGGCCTAGCGTACCCGTCACATCTACTATCGCAGACTACAGTTTAGTTGTCAGAACGGAAATGTCAATGAGTACGGGGAGAAGTCATACTTGAAACAAACTACATCCCCATGTTCGATGTGGCAACAGCGTCCCAAATCCCTCCTCATCCTCCTCCACTGCAGTCCAGGCCCTTTCTTGATATTTATACCTATAACTTAATAATTATCTGTTCTGAGTCGTCGAGACTCGATGCCCAGATAGCAAAGTGCAGGCGCTAGATTCTACTTTATATATAGAGGAAAAGGACGTCAGAGTTCTGAGTGTGAAGCAGAAAGTTGGCGACTCGGTGACCTCAGGTTCCTAAAACCATCCCCTTGCCTCGCTCGAATGGCCTTCACAGGCTTACACGCGAGGCTGAGAGAGTAATCGAGCAGGATAGAAAGGCCGCCCTATAGAGCCCAAATCCCGCTGTCTAACTGGGCAGTACCGAGATGAAATACGATTTAAAATGAAAGCACATAAAGCGACGTTGACCAAGCTCTGAGACTCTCGGGTGGGGGGTCGTACATGGTAAGAGGCGTGAGCAATGAACGAAGAGGTGATAGGAAAGAGAGAGGGAAGGGAGAGTGGGGACGTCGAGGGAAGAGTGAGAGGGAAGGTTGAGAGGAGAGGAGAGGAAGTAAGAAGGGTGTACGTGTTGGTACTCGAGTAGTAAAGGAATACTCACCCCACCAATCTTCGCAAACGTAGCCTCGAACTCGCGTGTACCAATCTTGTGGCTCAGCCCCTAAACATGGAGGTTGTTCCCCGAGTTCGAGTCACCCTCTTTCCTGCTCTCCTAAAAGACCGCAACGAATAGGCACCTACAGGTCGAGAGGTCGCTCGTACATGGCAGAGGCAAAAATTTTGACCTGTAGGAAGCGTGAGTACAGAGTTACGGAGAGTGTGAGAGAGAAGACAAGAGAACAAAGCGCTGGTGCTAGCCTGACGCCTCGAGTAAACTGGGCTGAGGAACACCGAAATGCGCGTACATGAAGGCAAGAAAAGGCAAATAAATAATACTCACCTCGGGACTTGCAGGTGTAGAGGTCGTACATGAGTCATGCTTTTTGACCTATGGGAGGGGGCGTGAGTATGAGATCATGAAGGAGAGGGCGAGAGGGAAAAGAGCGTATGGCCTAGCATTCGAGCAGTGTCTCGAATTATACAGTAGCGCACACCCACACGAAGGAAAGAAAAGCAAGAGAAGGGACACACCTTGCCAATCCTCACGACCGCAGCACCGAGCCCTTGCTGTCAGTCCTCTAGCTCAACCCCAAGACAAAATTGACCCCCCGCATTCGCTCCGCCTTCTATTCTATCACTCCTAAAGACCCCAACAAATCAGGGCTCATATCTCCCAAAATGCAAAAGGCGAGAACGTACCCTCAGGCCTCCATGATCACCCCTCCAGAATCATACTCCTTCTGTTACACCTTGGCGCATTGCGAGGGGAGCGCCCATTGTTAGTGCTACTCGCCAATTGGGCCATAGGTCTTTGTAGGGGTGTACGTCACCAGTACCAGGCTCGTGCATGGGGATGTTAATATCGCTACTACTGGAGGTCGCGTTATCTTGCTAAGGGAGAAGCCTAGGGTGAGGGTTATGTCAGATTGCATGAAGCTGTAGCTGAAGCCGTTAAAAGGGGCAACATTAGACAGCAGAAGTAATGAGGGGATGGGAGAGAAGAATGAAGTAACAGCTGACGCAGCCCTCGTTCGAAATCAAGATGTCGAAAAAACAGCGGGGGAGACGGGTTTCCCGGTAACAGGAAGTGGGGCGGAATTGAGGAGATTCCTGGTCAGCGCTTCGGCCATTAGCCAGCAGAATTGAGGAGGGGGAAGTAAGACTGGAGATTGAACACAACTGGGGCGTGACAGAAACACGGCAGTTGCGGTGAGTTATGCTGGTAAAGAAGAACGAAGGGATTCGTCGTCGTATCTGATGC
Organism: Cyathus striatus; assembly: GCA_025738555.1. Taxonomy (NCBI): domain Eukaryota; kingdom Fungi; phylum Basidiomycota; class Agaricomycetes; order Agaricales; family Nidulariaceae; genus Cyathus; species Cyathus striatus. The sequence goes on along the minus strand of JAOVFP010000015.1, from coordinate 1,535,304 downwards.
TGGGGCGTACTTGGGGCCCGTTGCTGCCAGTTGCTGGTGGTGGGTGGGCCCGGTGGGGAATGAAATGACGGGGATCGAACATCGTGGTTCCCACGCTTTACCTTAGCTGCAGTCCTTAGCATCAAATCATTTGGTCTCTGGAACGTTGAAAAAGCGGCTAGAAAGTGAATAGCAGGCTATACAGTCTGGGCCTATATGTAATCTGGACGATACATGTCTTCAATATCAAAGGTCGGTGCTTAGCTGAGCAAGTACGATCCAAGGCTGACTAAAGATAGAAATTATGGACGGAAAGAAACGCTGGCTATCGTACTGGTTTTGACAACCACAAACAAAAGACATCAGGGCTTCGGACACATGCGTGATTTCTCTTCGAGGTATATATAAGTATGAACTATTCAAAATGGGACAGAGGGACCTTTCAATCACGCTGTCAACATGTCATTTTCAAATGCGTCGAAATTTGTCATAGAAAGAGCAACGTTTGTGAATAATCACATAAATAATGGGAGAGATGGTACGATGTGATCTATACTCACTGCTAGAAGGTGACATTGCATACTTACTTCATTGTACTAGCGATATCTCAGTATGTTGCCCTTGGTGCAACTCATGACTCAGCAGAACAGTGCGATGCACCTAAATGTCACCCAGACACTCGCAAACAACTTCTCAGCGATATCAACCAGTGGATTAAAGAACCTGACAAGCAAACCGACATTATGTATCTACACGGGCCTGCAGGCGCTGGGAAGTCATCAATAGCGCGATCTGTCTGCAAGGAAGCTGCAGATGCAGGATTTCTATGCGCCAGCTTCTTTTTCTGGAGAGGTTCACAGGATCGAAACAATGTGAAGAAATTTTCACTACCATAGCATATCAACTGATGATGGCAAATGATATGCTTGCTGCGTACATTTCATCAGAGATGCAGCTGGATCCACAAATCATTAATGATGCATCCATTGAGAGGCAATTTAAACAGCTTATTCTCGAGCCCTGTCTCTGCCTCGTTGAATCTGGTAGACAACTCCGCAATGGAGTTATAGTTATTGATGGATTAGATGAATGTGCTGATAAAGCTATGCAAGTATCAATCCTGGACTTGCTAGCTAATGCTTTCCAACACGAGGGCTTTCCACTGGCATTTTTCATCACTAGTCGACCTGAACTCCATCTACAAGAAGTCTGGGACACCAAGATGATGGCTTCTGTGACTCATCCTATCTCCCTGTCCAGCGTTCCCGGAATCTCACAGGATATTCGAACAGTCATCCAGAGTGGGTTCTCGTGTATTTTTAATAATCGTCGATTCAAATGGGCTCTTAAATCTGTCTGCCGGCCATGGCCACCCCCATCTAGCATAAATATACTTGTTAAGCGATCTTCAAGACAGTTCATTTATGCAGCAACAGTAATGAAGTTTATCTCTAGTCCTCGCCACAATCCCGATGCACAACTTCAAATTGTGCTTGGAATCCGTGATGCCAATAATAGTTCTCCTCTTGCCGATCTTGATCTCCTTTACCATGAGATATTGTCCAGAGTGGAGGAGCCTGAACAAACTACCAAGGTCTTGGGATATATGCTTGCAATAATGGATGTTAATTCATCAAACTCAAGTGATAGTCAAAGCAGTGTTTTTTTCAATCCAATTGCAAGGGCTGTGAATTATAATCAAAATAGACTGTTTCTTGTTATGGAACTGCTGCTATCGCTCCCACAGGGAGAAGCATTCTTTGCATTAAATGATCTACACTCTCTCATTGATCTTAAAGTAGGATTAGATTCTTACAGTGCTCCTTTGGAGGTTCAGTTTCACCACAAGTCATTCCAGGACTTTTTAATTACAAGGGAGCGATCACAAGGCTTCTATGTAGACCTACAATCACTCCATGGAGATGTTGCTCACTCCTGTCTAAATTTCTTGACTCGTTACAGATATGAAGTTCCAGAAGAATATGGTATGTACACATATTTTCAAAACATATCAGTTCCAATAATATTTCACAGTTGTCTGGTTCTATGCTTTTTTTCGCTTGCGTGACCACATAAACAGAAGCAGCAATTTTTTTGAAATTCCTGATTTCTTTCAGCCTTTAAATATGTTCTTCTCAGCCACCCAACAATGTTCAGATTACTTGGATCTCCAAAGGGCCATCAAGATCCTCAGCATGGATGCACAAGCTCTAATAGATTTTACTGAAGCCCTTATGAATAATCAATCACCATCAGTGGAACTCCTTAAATCCATGAATGGTTTATGGCTTCAGTTTGATGGTGTAAGTAGTCCCACTTCTACTGAACTGGGATTAATTTTTAAACTTTGTTTTCTTTAGATACATCGAAACATTGACTTGCATCCTTTTCGCACATCAATTATCTTTCCTCTTTGGCTCAAACATTTAAAGTCATATAACAACGATGCTCTCGTAAAGCGATTGCTGGCTATAAGAGTTATCTTTCCTTTGAAATGGTTAGATCAATCCTATCTGTACAATATGATGGAAACTACTTATAACGAAAAATCATTCGGTAAAATGCTGTTCAATATCGATACGTTGTACGGAAAACCCCACCAGAAGGATTTATCGATATTTTTGTCCGCTAGCCTGTTTTCTGGTGGTTTCCATTGCGCATCGAATGACTACTCAAACGCATACATAACCATACTAGGCATTTTAATGTTATCCCCAAATTGTTTCACTGATTTGAAGATGTGGGCCAAGTCCTTGCTGGATCGAAACCAACGTGCAACTCTTACGCTTCTGGCGGCACTGGAAACTGCCGCTCGGGGTTTCCATGACATAGATTATATGAACCGGTTTCTTACGCATAAGACAGAAGTATATTTATTAGGTTGGCTAAAGGTATTATTCACTTCACCAATATCATGGGAAGCATCTGACCAAAAGGTTATAGAAATTGTCGGATCCTCCTGAAGGCATCATTGATGCATGGCAGAAGACATTTTCAAAAGCACGGGTTGTGGCTGAGAAAAACTATCCAGGTAACCTCGAATATTTTTGCTACGACAAAGATTCATGCCCTACTTGCCCTGACTGGTCAACGACTCGACGGATACGATAGTTTACATTGATTTCGGAATTGAAGTTTACGATTGTAATACTATCTGTATACTGGATAATAAATGATAGCTTATGCGACATGGCACGATTTCGCTCCTCTCTGCTTGCTCATACTTACTTACAGAAGCATTGGGGTGATAGAATAGCAACCAAGAAGTTTATCAAATGCATGACCACACATCTCGGCTCTCAAGCTCGGTGCACACTAAAAAATGTCCAAAACAAAACAAATATACAAAGAACAGCCATACTCAGTGCGCTGTGCGATGGATAAAGACAAAAACAAAATGAGTAAACGACCGAGACAACACGATATACGAATAAGCATTACCCATAGTAATATCAGAGGGGTGAGGGTGGTATCCTTGCGCATGATACGACATGAGCATGAAAGACTGTAACATGCCGACCAACATCGTCGATGTGTAAGTAGTCCGAGGGCTGTCACAAAGTGACAGAAAGAGGAAAAGTGGCAAGACAGGATGATACGATGGAATAAGACAGACCCTCGTCCGCGGTGGGCCTGCATCGTCAAGGTATTATCAACAATGGTGACCTTTCCAACGATTCTCCGTGGAGTTGAAAGCGGTAATGGTGGCGTCGGCTTCTTCAGGCGTCTACATCGTCACGAACCCGACGCCCCGAGACTCGCGGGTGAAGTCGTACATGAAAGACGCCATTTTGACCTGTACGAGGCGTGAGCATGAGGTTACAAAAGAAGAGGGTGACAGGAAAGAGTGAGTGGGGAGGGGGAGAGGGATGTCGAGGGAAGGATGTGAGAAATCGAGGGAAAGGTGAAAGGAGGGTGTACGCACTAGTGCTCGAGTAGTACCTCAAGTAAGTAGGCCAGAGGACGCCGTAGCCCGTATACACGAAGTCAGGAGAAGCAAGAAAAGCTAGGAAAGGAATACTCGCCCACCAATCTTTGCGAACGTAGCCTCGAGCTTGCGCGTATCGACCTTATGGCTCAGCCCCCCTAGGTTGTACATGAGTGAGACACACCCTGCCAATCCTCACGAACGTAACCTCGAGCTCGCAGGTTCAATCCTATCACTCAGCCCCGAAATGATGGTTGTCCCGCGCATTCGAGCCGACCTCTTTCCATCACCCCCCCAAAACACAAAAAGTAAGAACGTAAAACCTATGATCAACCCTTCTAGGATCTTACTCCTGCTATTACGCCTCGACACGTCACTAGGGGAGCGCCCATCGTTAGTTGTATTTGTCAATTGGGCTGTCCATGTCGTTGGAGTTCGTTGAGTGATCAGTGATAAGCTTTGGCACAGTACTAGTCCTGTCAATCCCGTTGCTGACGGGCGCAGTATATCGACATTGCTAATATGGGGGAGGGTAGTAAGTAGTGGTAATAACGGAGGGCGGATATACTGTAATAACAAATGATGCTGGCCCACTCAATGAGCCATGCAGTATGTGTAAGTATCGGGTCGCAATTACTGATAATGGTGTAAACCCAGTTGTATAGTTCCAGCAAAACTGGAACATTGCGAGGCCCGGGAATTCACCATGGCTGGGAGACTTGGAGTGAAGAGTACAGTGGTCATCGTAGGGAAGACAGAGGGGGTCGTCGTCTCTGGAAGCGAACAAGGTGGTCGTTTAACGGGCCATATTGTTTTCACATTTTGGCATCCGGCGTACCCAGGAATTGAGGCATATAGAGGTTGCATATACTATACTTTACTCGTCACCAACATGCTACGCGAAAGTTCGGGAACTGAAGTTGGGTGCTTACAAAGTAAGTGGATCTAGGAAATACCGTAGGCGAGAACGGTCGAGCAGGGTGCAAGAGGCCGCTCTGTCCAGGTGGGTATAGAGACGAATTACAACTTCGCGTGTTAAGTGGTACCAACCAGACCACCATCTCGCACGAAAGAGATATCGAAGCCACCATCGGTGTACGTATGTACGATAGGTCCAAGTATGAGGTGAGCATGAGTGGTATGATTAGTAGTATTAAGAGGAAGGGGCAGGAGCAGGCTGAGAGCCTGGCTCGAATCAGTGACGTATCCAACCAATGCAGTGGTATGTCAGGCTGACTACCCGGACTCGACGATGGCCCACATAACGTAGTCCATTGCTGACGTAGATAGAGCAGAGAACGAGAAATCACCAAGCAAAGCCTCCCGCCGTACACATTATGGAAGACAATCCAAGCGAACTGGCCAGTGAAGGATATCTGTATCCACAGTGATGCCTTGGGTGACCAAAATATGACCAAAAAGTTCGCTCCGTAGCGCCAGAAGCCTGCCTTCCAATTGGGCACCACCGAGATCCGATATAAAGTACCATCTAGCATAAAATTGCATAGGATGCAATTGATGAATTACACGTTCGCAGGAGAGAGGCTTCGAGCCTACCAACATGTACGTGAGGGCCCCAAAAGCCATTTTACTCGTATCTTTCCATCCAACCTCTTCATTGTACATCGGTCAGAAGGCATTCCAGCACCCAATACTGCCTATCATAGCCTCCTCTTCCCATCCCTCTTATAATCACTACCCCACGCCGACCATTACCCACGTCTATCATCCTTATCCCGATCTCTATGATCATCGACGTGCCTATCATAGTCCCGCGAGAGGTAAGAGTCGTAGGGCCGCGGACCGTACGGTCTTTCAGATGTTCTACAGCTACCTGGAGAGAAAGTGGCTCAGTCATCCTGCTTGAGAGGGCCGAAGTATTGGCCGCGCGTAGGCGGACCTGCGTGGTCAAGAAGTCAAGTTGACGAGCGTCAGCACGTATCCAGCGTAACGATGATCAACGGTGCATCAACAAGGAACAGCCACGGAAGCGAAGAAACAAGGAGGACAGCAAGGTCCTTTCCTATAATTTCGGTTGTATTAAGGGCAATAATCGCGGTGCCAGCTTCCTCAGTCGTATTCATCGTGAACTGGAAGCCGCAGGTCTCGCGAGTGTAACGATTGTACATCATAGGGCCTTTGATCTGTAAAGAGACATGAGTACGAAGTTACAAAGACGGCGAGATATGAGGCTGAGGGGGAATGTGAGAAGGAAAGGTGAGAGGGCAAAGGATGTACGCGCTGGAACCCAAGTGGCACTTCAGCAGGTGGGATGGAGGGAGAGTGAAAGGACAAACAACATAGGCGTTGGTACTCCAGTGGCGCCTCAAGCACGCAGGACAGATAACGCTGTAGTACGCATACACGAACGGAAGAAAAGATTATTCACCTTTCTGATCTTCACAAACGTAGCCTCGAGCTCACGACAATCTTATACCTCAGCCCCGAAACATGTACGCTGTCCCCCGGGTCCGAGTCACCCTCTTTACTTCTCTCCTAAAAGACCACTACGAATCAGCACCCACAGCTCCAAAAACGCAAAAACAAAGCGTACTCTCCACTATCGCCCCTTCCAAGACTCCTATTCCTACTACTATGCCTCATAGCTTCGGGAGGGGGGCACCCGCCATTAACGCGATTCGCAGTCCAATTGGGTTGTCGTTGTTCACAGAGGTGCTGGTGTTACGCTCTTGCACAGGGATGCCAATCCCGGATTGCCAGGGAGAGGGAGAGGGTAAGAGTCGTGTCTGGTCGAGTTAGCGTAGCTGGAGCCGTTAAAAGGAGCAGTGGCGAGGTGGCAGGAATACAACGAGGAGGGGGCCTGGACTGAAATAACATCGGACGCCGACTCCAGTATTTGCTGAACAGAACTGAGGCGATGGGGGCGAAACCGAGGATTCTGCAGAACTAACTGAGGAATGTAGAGTGAAGAATACAGAAGTCCCGAGTATGCCGGTAAAAGTAGCTCTTATCGTGGCCGACTCTGATGACGTCTCCTCATCTAATCCTGGTGGTGAGTTAGTGTTGGTTGGAGGAGGATGAGGACGCTGGTGTTTCTGCGACCAAACGTCGGCATTGGCGCCGACTAGACGAATGGTTGTTACAATCAGAATGTGAATAAGGACGATGGGGGGACATACGCTCACCTTAGACTGCATGCTCCCTCTCAGCGACAACAGTGTTCCCACTACGTCTGAATGAACTGCGAGCTGTTGATCCTGGACGCGCTAACGGGTTGCATGGGTTAACGGGTGTAGAGAACTTAGACGATGGCCAGCTGTTCAACGTTCAACGTTCAATGATGGCTTCGCGTTTGTCTCATCCTGTAATAAGAAACAACATGAACTTTGTGAGTCTCCCTCCGTGCGGCGCCATCTACATCATCGTCAACAGTAGTATTCGCCTTAATCTTCGATATTCTGGTGATGGCAGCAGCAGTACCACCATAGCATTCGGTCTCGCCAGCAAGAGTGACTAGTGTTTCATCGGATTCCAGGAACAGAATGAGGGCACGTAGGACGTAGTACAGTGGACAGACAGATTGAGAGGGGTTGGAGGCCACGGCCCATGGTCTGGACCAGAATAGTTGATTATGTAATCTTTGACATCACAGTCAACACGACGCACAACGCGTCCGAGACTCCAATCGATGTCTTCACGTTTTCTTCGAATTCCTTGTCTCAGAGCCAATAAGCACTATTTCAACATTCTGTCCACTTAAGTACTATTAACGTTACAGTGTCCAGAGGCCATCCTCCTGACTGCGCCAACTCGACACCATCCTTCAACTTTTTTCTTCCTCAAACCTTTATTCCTGAATCCTACGTGTTTCTATGCTTCGTAACAAGATTTCTCGGCCAGCGACTGTATGTTCGCTATTCCTTCGTATGGGAGTCCTCGTCTCTATTGCACTGTGCCATATCTCTAACATATTTTACGTTGCTTCATTTCATATACAAACCGCTTTACATACTACAAACCATCATTAATCCAGGCTGAGTCCAGCTTAACTTAGGGTCTGTGAATCATTTCATATGCCAGAGGTTTGTTTTGATGTTCGACTTTACAATTGCTAGCTTCCTTATCATCCTAGAACCCCTAGGTTGGAAGAACATTTCTAGAAACACGAATAGGCTATCTCATCGTTTATGTCTACTAAACCACAACCTACACCTCAGCGGAAGCGAAAGTAAGCGGAAAGTAACTACCCAATTACCCCCTTCGTTCCTCATCCAATCCTCATCTCTATCTAGTCCCCGCTATCTTCAACATCTCGACTGTCAAGAGTTAGTAGTACCAGCGCTTCAATGTTTTCCCAGTACGGGCACGGGGGATCATCGACCAGCAATTCAGCTCATAAGAGGGAAGCATCGAGGCAACCAGCGTATGTATGTGCGATAGTGTACAATGAAACTCGAAGAGTAAAAGCAAGTTGAGAGCTTGGCATGAGTGGCTGACGTAGCCAATGGTATGTCAGGCTCTGAAACCCTCGCTGCCCCCATGCTCTGTGGCGGCAAAAATAGAACTAGACGTCACCAATGGCTAAGAGATCTCGGAGCAGTATCAACGCCGGGAAAAGGTCTCCTGCCAGCGCGCGCCCTACTTGACTCCTTGCAATTGGGGTTCATAATTATCTAACCACACGTTACAATTAGGCCAGAAATAATGAAAGTTGAGTAAACGACGCAATGTCGACAGCGGCACTATGTTTTAATGGCCTCAGAGCACAGGAAGCGAAAGCATGAGGTAAATCGATGTGTATCTTCAGTACAACGTAGACTACTTAAATACATACATTGAGCAGTGGTGCTTCATCTGTACAGTATAAAATAAGCATAGTACCTTTCTGGAAGGATATGTGGCACAATTGGATTGACATAAGTAATGTGAGCGGGTGATCACACAGAAATAAGGCCAAGAACAGGAAATATGAACGCGGTCAATATGTTGACTGTAAAATAGTCAAACTGCTCTTAACCATGGAAATACAAAGCTGGGAATTTTGGGGCGTCCAGTGGGGCCAATGGGGCCTCACGGGCGCGTTCTGGATTCAGAATTTTGTACAGCATCATGAGCTTTAACTTCTCTTGGATACTTTTCCTTTATTTCGAACACTGCCTTATGTCATTGGCGTAAAGCATGCGGCCGATCGTATATATAGTTCAAACAACTGTGCCGTTACTTCTAATACTTCTGCGCCCTCGCCATCGACATGTCATTTTCGAACGCCTCAAATTTTATCATAAAAAGAGCAACATTCGTGGATTTAAATAACGGGAAAGATGGTATGACAATACTCGCGACGAGAAGTCTTCATCATATACTTATCTATCATATTAGCACTTCAATATCTCTCTGAATATGTTGCCCAAGGTGCAACTCACGACTCGGGTGACCAATATGATGAACCAAAATGTCACCCGGACACTCGTATACAGCTCCTTCACGATGTAAATGAGTGGATTAAACAGCCTTCCAAGGTTACGGGCATAATGTATCTACATGGGCCTGCAGGCGCCGGGAAATCGTGCATAGCACGGTCTGCATGTCAGGAAGCTTCTTCAGGATTCCTAGCCGCTAGCTTCTTTTTCCGGAGAGGCTCCCAAGATCGAAATAATGCAAAAAAGTTATTTACCACTATAGCATATCAACTCGCAACGCTGAATGATGAGCTTGCAAAGTGCATTGCTGAAGAGATACATAAGGATCCACGACTACTTTATGATGCTCCCTTAGAGCGTCAATTTCGAAAGCTCGTTCTCGAACCTTGTCTTCTCCTTGTCAAATCTGGCGAACAACACTTTGAAGGCGTCATGGTTATTGATGGAATAGATGAATGTGTCGATACAAATATGCAAATATCAGTCCTTCGCTTGCTAGCAAAGGCTGTGAAGCACAAGGGCTTTCCATTTGGATTTTTTATCACCAGTCGACCGGAATTCCATCTGAAAGAAGTCTGGGATACAGAAGAGATTATGTCTGCAACACAGTTTATTTCATTGTCTGGTATTCCAAGAAGCTCGGAGGATATTCGAACAGTGCTCCAAAGTGGATTTTCTCGGATTTTGAATGATCGCAGATTCGAAGCAGCTCTTAGATCTGTCCCTCGACCATGGCCTTCTTCTGAAACTGTAGAAATTCTTGTTGGGCGATCTTCAGGGCAGTTCATTTATGCATCAACAGCGATGAAGTATATATCTAGTCCTGGCCACAATCCTGATGCACGGCTCAAAATTGTACTTGGAATCCGTAATAGTATTAATATTTCTCCCTTTGCAGACCTTGATCTCCTCTACTATGAAATATTGTCCAGAGTGGAGGAACCAAAAAGAGCTATCGACATGTTGGGATATATAATTGCGATGAAATTGGAAGCTGACACCGAGGCACCGAGCTATGGCCGTGATATGTCGGATTCTATCGCAGAGGCAGTAAATGCCAATCAAAATAGACTATTTCTTGCAGTGGAGCAGTTACTTCACTTCCCACAGGGAGAAGCATTTCTTGCGTTAAATGATCTTCACTCTCTCATTGATCTCAACGTAGGACATAATCAACATGCACTACCTTTCCTTCTTTGAAGTTCTTAGAGACCCCGCATACTCCCTGACAACGTTTAATGGGCTGGAGTACTTTTGATTTTGACACCTGGGGTGCCTAAGGATTGAGGTCTGAGGGCATTTTAGGTTGTAGGCTACACCTAGGCCTGTTATGGATATATCGCCATTCTATAGTAGATAGGGTTCTCGACTACCTACACTACTATCGCTAAACCTAGAGTTCAAATTCTTTTCTTTTCTTTCTTCTCAATTCTATTTTCGCAGCTGGCCTGCTCAATATCACATGACTCGCTAACATGTTTTCATACTGAAGTTATCCCGAGAAAGCCGAGTCAGTAGAAGGTGGTAGAACATTCTATATCATACCAGAACATGTCAGATCTTCGTAAAAAGCAGATAGGATAGTGTACAGAAAGTATATAAGCACCGTGCAAAACATAAAATATCATCCTTTTTTGACTACCAAACCAGTGTGAACTGTAAGATCAGAGCTTGACTTGAGGCTACGCGCGCTAAGTCTCGTCTGTTGCTAAAAAGGGTGATATACTTTTATTAAGGTCTATTAGCTCGCTACTTCATACTCTAAGTATTATCGATTGCTGAATATGATTGGATAATCCAATCAGCGGTAGCTCGTGACGCATAATTCAGTGTTTGGTAAACTTACGCTTCTTGAAGTCGGCCATTTCAGTACGCTCAACTTCCCTATGCTTTGACTCTATACAACATTATCTAAACATACAAGGGTACGATTATACAAGTTATCTAAGTGTACTAACCTTATGTACTCACAGGAATACACCAACGCTATGGTTCTCGGCAAACCTTAACAAGGCCTAAGTCCTCATAACACATTTGAGACAGTGATAGATCACATTTCATTACCTACTTGATTATTGCAGCTGTCATTAGAGATGTCTACATAATAACGGTGTAGCATTCAAGTGTACCTATATACAACCGTTTGATTTAAACACACGGAAAACATTTTAGAATCGAAAAGAAACCGTATATTCATTGAACCTAGGCCTCGTTGTTAACCGTATACGGACTTCGCAACCATATCAGACCTGCATACCACTCTGTTTAATGCATGAGAAATACATAAATATCTACAATCTTTCCAATTACGCAAAATTGAACGCGGGGTGGCTGGAAGCTGGCTGTTTCTGTCCCGACATCCAATGAGTCCAGATGCCATGACGTTCCATTATCTTGCCAGAAACGGAGTTGCTGCGGAAGCTCACTAACGTTATCTCTACAATCATGAGTAGTGAGAGTGGTACAATCTTTTAGCTGTATACTGCGGAAAAAGGGAAAAGGAAAAGAAAAGAGTTAGTATGCTACTCGGATGGAGGATGGCTCACGCTCATCCAGTTTGGGAGCGCCGTCGTAGTAACCGGGTGAGGGCATCCTTGGGTGTCCGCACAGGCTTACACAGTCGTGTAATTGAAGGTTAGATGTGATCAAGCGGTTAACAGACGTAGTTTAAAGAAAGGAGGGGCCTTTTGAGTCGATGGTAACGACCTTCCTATAGTCTCAACGGCACTAACAGCGGTACTTACGGCATTGCTCTTCCTCAGTCATCTCCATCGTCATGAACCCAAATGCACTAGACTCGCGGGCATAGGGATATATAGGGCAGAGGCCGGTTGATCTGTAAGAGGAGGCGTGAGTATGGGGTGACGAAGAGGGTGAGAAGGGAGGATGGCAAGGCAAAGGATGTCTATGCGGATACTCTGGTTGAACAATGGGCATGCATCAGTGGACGTATGCAGAGGTTTGAAAACGAAAAGAAAGAAGGAATACACACTTCTGTCAATATTTACGAACGTAGCCTCGAGCTCACGCATATGGATCTTGTGGCTCACGCTCGCCTTCAAGCTATGTCCATTCCTTTCAGTATCTTATTCTGACTATCACGCCTATACGCACCACAAGCAAAACGCTCACCATTAGTGCTACTCGCAAATTGGGCATCGGTGTTCGTAGGGGTTCCCACCTGCAGTGATGGACGGGAATGTTAATCTCGCCTTTGCTGGAGCTCGGAAGGCGTAATATCTAATATCTTGAGATTGCCTTGCTAAGGGAGAAGTCTAAGGTGAGAGTCGTGTCGGGTCGCGTTGGCGAAACTGTAGCTGAAGCCGTTGAAAGGGGTAGCAGTCGACAGTAAAAATGATGAGGGGATGGGGAGCACATGACAGCTGATGCAGGCCTTTTCGAGATCGAGATATAGAAAAAACAGGAGTCGTGGCTTTCAAATTGATTGATCACTTCCGGTAATCTGCGGGACAACGAACTGTTTAGTGAGCGAGGGTTTTATTGAGTGCATTTGGAATCATAATTGGCATGCGAGATCATTAAATTAATAAATTTGGGATCAATCAATCAACTCAATCCTTTTGTAGTTAGAAATCAATCCTTATGTAGTTTGAAATCAATGACAATTAAATAAGAAATAAATGAGAAATAAATGTGCAATCAATGAGGAATCAATCAAAAATCAATCAAAAATCAACAGATAACTCGAAATTGTTAGGTACCCAACTACAGGACATACTAAATAATAGGGTGGTTAACTACATACATACACTTACTTTATCTACTAGGCCACAAGTCCTTTTTCAACAAGTAAATTTTTCTCTATATTACACATACCTGAAGAGCGAAATCAATCATTTGTACTTAGTTTAAATCACATTTCAAAGTGAAATCATTGCTAACATCAATCCTTTTGGACTTCATAGCATTATTGGTACAAGTTTGAAATCATTGGGGAGATCAATGCAAATTCCAAATGGAATCAATGGGAAATCAATGTGAAATAAATAGGTAATAAATGCGAAATAAATACTAAAATCAATGTTATATCACAGGGAAATCAATGAGAAGCAAATTGGTAATAAATGCGAAATAAATACTAAAATCAACATATTATTTCATTCTATTCTATAACCTTCATGGAGGTGTACTAGTTTCAAAAATGCTAGAACAATGAAATCATACAATCATGTTTTCTGAGCTGTAGCATTATTACTAATATAATACTTTTTACATAATATGTGCATTTATGTATGATAAAAATAGATATAAGACAAGTATTGAATTAACATTGAATTTAGCATTTATTCCAGCAATGATCTCTCTATGATATGACATTGATTTTCATATTTATTTCCCATTCATTTTCTATTGAACTATCATTGATTTCAGTAATGATTCCCATTATTTTCCCATTGATTTCCCTATGTAATAACATTTATTTTAGCATTGATTTCATTTGGAATTTGCATTGATCTCCCCAATGATTTCAAACTTGTACCAATAATGCTATGAAGTCCAAAAGGATTGATGTTAGCAATGATTTCACTTTGAAATGTGATTTAAACTAAGTACAAATGATTGATTTCAATATTGATTTCGCTCTTCAGGTATGTGTAATATAGAGAAAAATTTACTTGTTGAAAAAGGACTTGTGGCCTAGTAGATAAAGTAAGTGCATGTATGTAGTTAACCACCCTATTATTTAGTATGTCCTGTAGTTGGGTACCTAACAATTTCGAGTTATCTGTTGATTTTTGATTGATTTTTGATTGATTCCTCATTGATTGCACATTTATTTCTCATTTATTTCTTATTTAATTGTCATTGATTTCAAACTACATAAGGATTGATTTCTAACTACAAAAGGATTGAGTTGATTGATTGATCCCAAATTTATTAATTTAATGATCTCGCATGCCAATTATGATTCCAAATGCACTCAATAAAACCCTCGCTCACTAAACAGTTTGTTGTCCTGCAGATTACCGGAAGTGATCAATCAATTTGAAAGCTACTGGTGAAAACAGAGGACACGCGTTTGACGATAACAGAACGTGGGCGCGAATACAAGATCTGGTCAGTGCTTCGGCCATTAGCCAGCAGAACTGGGGAGGGGGAAGTAACACCAGAGATTGATCACAACTGGGGCGTGATGCATATACATAAAGAGCGAAAAACACAACAGTCACGGCGGGTTAGGCCGGCAAAGAAGAACGAAGGGAGCTCGGACTCGTAGTGTTGCCACGGCTCGGCTGAAAGCCACTAGCCGTTTAAGCCAAGCCGAAAATAAGCCGAGCCAAGCTAATTTCATGGCTTCAGGGCTCATTTGAGGGACGGCTAAGAATTTAGCGGCTCGCTGCAGCTAAAAGCTGGCTAAGCCAGCGGCTTATCTACCTATTTCTCACATTTTATATGTTGTGTGATTTTGTCAGCACATTTTGGTTGTTTGTAAGTATATACAACTGTAAATGTTGGAAAATGTCATTATATCGAAATATGTTCAGTTATGTGTGCAAACTACTTCCAAACTTTCTACTTAACATTGACTTAACGCATAATGATGTGCGACACGTGACAACGTCGTGATCTAGTGTGACTTTAATTAAGTTCAGGTTCACGGCACTGCAACTACTTAATCCTCCACCTCAGGCTTCGTTGTTTCCAAGTATTTTGAGCTACAATGTCATTAATACCAAATATTCAGTTGTTGTAAATATTTAATTCTCTATTTGCATACATCTTTGCAGTGTATTTTAAGTAGAATACTTACATTTTCTATTATTGTGACATTTGTTTAGAAACTAAAGAGAAATAGGTAACTTAGCCAACGGCTTAGCTGATTAGCTAGCCAAAGCTGATGAAGCCAAGCCGTAGCTGTTCATTTCGGCTTCAAGCCAAGATACAAAAAGCCATTAGCTGATAGAAGCCGAGCCGTAGCCAAGCCGAGCCGAGCCGTGGCAACACTAGCTCGGAGTAGCCGTAGCTGATGTTGAGGACGTATTGTCACTCGTTGCTGGTGGCGAGATGGTGGGATGAGAATACTTGGATTTTCAGAGACCCAATGTTGGCATGGCGCTAACCGGAAGAATAGTTGTTGGAATCAGAATGTGAGTGGGGACCTGGAGAGTACTTTGGAGGAGAGTCTAGCTGACGACGGCCAGCGTTGATTTACGTAATCTTCAAGATCACGTTCAAGACGCAGAGTCAGACGGGTCTCCAGGTCGTGTTTTTTCGTTTGATTCGACATGACATTGACAAGCATATGGCACCATCCCACTTCTAAGTCCGCCAATAATGACATCCATGATCGATTAAACAACATTCCTCAAATGCCTCAAATGGACTTCCTGCCAATACTACTAGCGTTCTCCCTCTCTTCCTACTATAGAATTCATGTCTCGCCTTGCAGTGCGATAATCAAACAGTAATTCTGTCCTGTGTCTAAACCTTCTTATATATCCTACAGTACCGCTACTCTACGCTTTCCTTTCACTCGTCTATCAACATCTTTTGTCTCGACTACGACCTCTCTATTGTCCAATGCAACTGCACCCTCACGCCAGAACATTGTTTCGATGTTCAAGCTTTGTCGTTGTGTTCTTTCTTGGACGTTATCGCAGTTAACGATATCACCTCGGAACTCCTAGGTTTGACGATATATCCATGTTTAGGTTCATTCAACTACTACACCTACATTACGTTGGCCATCGACAGTGATGAGCAAGTGGAAAACCACTACATCAGCTACCGACCTTGTTCCTCATCCCTTCCGATCTTCACCATTTCAATCGTCAAAATGAAATAACTATCCGTATGCCTTGAACGATCAAATGCGACAAGCTCGCAGCATCTAACCTGACCGTTACCGTATTAACCGGTTAGAGCTATTCTGAACACTGTGCAAAGGTCGGTTCAGCTACCACCGTGTAGAAGTCGAAACATGAATGCACCAACGGAGGTGGCCCCTATCTTTAATCGACGTTGCTCAAAGCCGCTGACAATGTTATTAATGCCGAGCTGTGGTCGATACTATCAACCCTAAGGAGTATCCTCTGAGGGTAAGCTCTGCAAGCAAATTCTCAATAAAGTCCGATTTGTGACTAGCTGTGAGAACCTCTATAGACCTGTCAGCGATATACACTTCGAGACCTACTGAACTGGCACTAGAGGGACCGACACTGACGAAGGCCTTGTTCTTCAAGATGTTCCATTATCGCATTGATATAGCCTATGGAAGAGACGTCGTCTGGCACGACAGGGATACAAGTATACGGACCCCAGGTGGCAATGAGTTACATAACATATTTCATCGGACGATATATCAAGATGAACCGTATGTCGCCTAGGTCTATGCATCAAGTCTCAACCCTGCCATCTAAGTCGTAGTTTAATGACATATTTTCATTCGGTTTCAAACGAGAAGAGGCCGTGATTGTAAGTAATGCGTTGAGGCCACAAAGAGTGCTCGTCTCAACTACCATCCCTTCTATCACACCAAAAATGCAATTCAAAACGTAAATAAAAAAACGTACTTTGGAACAAACTGCATCTCCATATTAGATGGCAACGGAGTCCCCAATTCCTCGCCATCCCTCTCCACTACAATCTTCTTTAAAACTCTTGCTGCGTCGGAGCCCCTCTCGAAATGTACATGGAACCACGGTACAACAAGGTGTAAGTGCTTGATTCGATTTTATTTGAAGAGGATAAGAAGTTGAGTATGAAGCAGAAGCTTCTTTATTTTTACGTTGTCCAATGAAAGTACAAGCATCCGCGTGCTTTCAAGTACACAGGCTGAACGGGCTGTGATGGAGTTGCTATTCTTTGACGATCGCTTGGCGCGATTTGGATTGAGGTACAATTGATTAACTTACCATGTGTTAAAGGCTGGGCCAGCGGTCACGGATGTTTAGTAGGTACGATCCCAAGATATGGTGGAGGCAGACTGAAAATAGGATGAACGTACTGAATGCTGACTGCCAGTTTTAGAGAGCATTGAACTTCGGACACATTGTGGAGGAGGATATTTGCTTGGCGGTATCCTCTCGAGAAAGAAATAATGCGAGTGGGAAGACGTCCGTCTGTCCCTTCAGATCCAGTGAGCACGCATGAGAGAGAGAAAGGGGGGGAATGCGAAGCTGACATTCTCGAAGCGTACGCATGACATTTATGTTTGTAAGCGACACGAGGTAAACGATGAGTAAGCGACGGTATGTACGGAGTGAGGTAACGGAGATGGAAAACGCATTTTTACCATGCAGGCAGAATGCCTGCTCTACAACATCCAACCTTATGAAGTTCTCTTGGAAGATGTTTATTTTTAGGCGCTGCAATGTGCAAAGCATGCGGCCAACTGTTTATTATGAACCGATCAAAATAGGACAGTAGGGCCTTTACACCCCCGCCGCAACATGTCATATTTCGCAAATGCATCGAATTTCGTCATAAACCGACCAACGTTCGTGGATAATCAAACAAACAACGAGAGAGATGGTACACAACACTCATGACTAGATATCTTCATGGAACACTTATTCATATACTAGCGCTACAACAACTTCTTCAATATATTGCCCAAGGTGCAATTCATGACTCAGGAGAACAGTACGATGCACCCAAATGTCACCCGGACACTCGTAAACAACTTCTCAGCGATATCAATCAATGGATTACAGAACCCGACAAAGAAACTGGTATAACATATCTGCATGGGCCCGCGGGAGCTGGAAAGTCATGTATTGCACGATCTGTTTGTGAAGATGCCGATCATGTGGGATTTCTAGGTGCCAGCTTCTTTTTCTGGAGAGGTTCACAAGATCGAAACAATGTGAAGAAACTATTCACTACTATAGCATATCAACTGGCAATGCTGAATGATGTGCTTGCGGGGTACATTTTATCGGAAATACAGCTGGATCCACGACTCATTTATGATGCATCCATTGAGCGTCAATTTCAGCAGCTCATTCTCGAGCCTTGTCTTTGCTTCATGGAATCCGGTAGAAAACTCCAGAATTGGATTATAGTTATCGATGGACTGGACGAATGTGTTAATACAACTATGCAATTATCAGTCTTGCACCTGTTAGCTAAGGCCTTGCAACATGAGAGCTTTCCATTGGGATTTTTCATCACCAGTCGACCTGAACTTCATCTGCAAGAAGTCTGGGACACCAAGGAGATTTTTCTGTGACAAACCTTATCTCACTGTCCAGTATTCAAGGAATTTCACAGGATATTCGAACAGTTATTCAGAGTGGATTTTTGTGTATTCTGAATGATCGTCGATTCAAATGGGCTCTTAGATCTGTACATCGACCATGGCCACTCCCATCTATCATAGATATGCTTGTTGAACGATCTTCAGGACAGTTCATTTATGCTGCAACAGTGATGAAGTTTATCTCTAGTCCTCGCCATAATCCCAATGCACAGCTTGAAATTGTCCTTGGAATCCATGATGCCAATAACAGCTCTCATCTTGCAGACCTTGACCTTCTTTACCAAGAGATATTGTCAAGGGTGGAGGAGCCTGATAGAACTACTAAGGTGTTGGGATGTATGGTTGCCATAATGGATATTGGCAACAGTGGCTCACATTCTTATAGTGTGTCTGATTTATCGCATCCCATTATAACAGCAGTGAATCACAATCAAAATAGACTGTTTCTTGTTATGGAGCAGTTGCTATCCCTCCCACAGGGAGAAGCATTTTTTGCATTAAATGATCTGCACTCTCTTATTGATCTGAATTTAGGATCAAATTCTTATAGCAATAATTTGACAGTTCAGTTTCACCACAAGTCGTTTCAAGACTTTTTAATCACAAGGGAACGATCAAAAGATTTCCATGTAGACCTCAAAGCAACCCATGCAGACATCACTCAGTCCTGCCTAAGATTCCTGGCCTGCCCCAGATATGAAACAGTAGAACAACATGGTATGTGTACATATTTTACAGAAGATATCAATTCTGATGCCTCACAGTTGGCTGGTTCTATGCTTTTTCTGCTGGCGCGAACACTTTGACAGAAGTAGCAAATATGTGGAAATTCCTCATTTTTTTCAACCATTAAAGATGTTCTTCTCATCCACCCTACAATATTCAAGTCACTTGCATTTTCGACAGGCGGCTGATATCCTTGGGCTTGGGAGAAATCGTCAAGCTGTAGGGCTTACAGAAGCCCTTATGAATAACCATTCACCATCTGTAAAAGTTCTTCAATCCATGAATGAGTTATGGCTTGAACCTCTGGGGTAAGTAGTTCCACTTTTATTGGACAGGTAATTGATTCTGATACTTCATATCTTTAGATACATCAGAACATTCACATATTTCGCACATCAATTATCTTTCCTCTTTGGCTCAAACATTTAAAATCGTATAACAACGATGCCGTTGTGAAGCAATTGGTTGCTTTACATGTCGTCTTTCCCTTACCTAACTACCTGACTACATCGATAATGTTCAATGCAGGAATCATTTCTGATATCAAATTATCTAGTGAAATGCTGTCCAATATCAATTCTCTTTGTGGCTTGTATAGAAATGTGTTCTTGATATTTTTGTTAAATCCCCAGTTTTCTGGAGATTTTCATTGCACATCAAATGACTACGCAGACACACACATCACCATAATTCATTTTTTACTACTGCAACCCCGGATCCCATGGCAAGATGCCTACTTCTTGATCTTTTGGGCCAAGTCCCTGCTTGATCAAAACCAAAGTGTAACGCCTGCACTTCTAACGGCACTGGAATCTGCAGCCCAAGAATTCCGCCACAAAGATTCTCTCAACAAATCTCTTACACATAAGGTAGAAGTGTATTTATTAGGTTGGCTAAAGGTATTATTCACTTCGCCAGTATCATGAGTAATTTCTCACCAAAAGATTGTAGAAATTGCCAGATCCTCCTGAAAGCATCATTAATGCATGGCAGAAGGCATTTTCGAAAGCATGGAATGCGACCAAAAAAGAGAAAAGTGGTTACTACTTCTATTTTTGCCCCTACAAACATTTGTGCCCTACCCAAACTTGCCCTGAGCGACGCTAATTCGTTGCTTCTTCATTGATTTCGGAATTGATGTTTACGACTGTAATTTGTACTGCTATTTGAATTTTGTATAAAGGATAATAAATGGTAGCCTATGCGACATAGTACGGTTCATGACTTAGCTCATTCAGGTGTGGTGAGAAAAAACATAAGTGATGGAAGCAAAATGGAGGCAGGAAAAGCAGTGAAAGGCCTCCTCACGCCTACCTTTACGTCTTTAATAATTACTGTCCTGTTATTTTAAGTTGGGAGTACTCCGGTGATCCTAACCTCTTCGAATAGATATCCATGCCAACAGGCTGAGTTTTTCGTGGGATGCGTAACTCATAGTTATAGAATTATCGAGACAACAGAGCACCATTGACCATGGACTAACGGAACAACCCAAAAAAATGTAAAGAGTGTTTCCATCCACGGCAGTCCGATTTTTGTACGTCGACACGAGCACTATAAAAAGCATTAAGGAAATGGAAACCAGATGAAGGAAAGTTGCAGTAAGTTAGGTCGAAAACACATGACCACACTGCATCGCGTCTCGCGTCTCGATTCTCAGGACTCCAGCTCAATGCACACCTAAAAATGTCCAAAGCAAATAAAGTATACATAAAACCACGATCATAACCTAGTACAACACAGATAAGACAAAGCACAAAAATAAGTAAAACGACGTAGACAATACAGCCTACGAATAATCATTATCCATCCTCGCTTTATTCCATCCTACCCCAAAGAACCATTTTCTTCGTATCATCCCATCCAGCCTTTTCATCATACATCGATCGAAAGGCACTCCACCACCTAATACCGTCTATCATAATCTCTTCTCCCGCCATCACTTTCATAATCCCTCCCTCCTCTACCACCACCATGCCCACGTCCGCCATCCCTATTCCGATTTCTATAATTATCACGGTGCTTATCGTAGTCGTGGTCCCGATCAAGCCCATCATGGTCTCTCTCACAGCATTGGCGATCATCGTAGAGCCGCGGATCGTACATCCTTCAGTTGCTGCGTAAGAGAAGAGCTCAGTGATCCCGCTTGAGAGGGCCGTAGTATTGGCGGTGTGAGGGTGGTATCCTTGCGCATGAGAAAATGCTACCCGGTCCAGCTAGCACGCCAACCAACGCCATCAACGTGTATGTATTTTCGACAAAGAGAGGAAAAGTAGCAGGACAGGACGACACGATGGAATAGGATGGAACCTCGTCCGCGGTGAGCCGGCGTGGTCAAGACGTTATCAGCAGCAATGATCTTTTCTATGATTCACGGTGGAGTTAAATGCAATAGTGGTGGTGTCGGCTTCCTCAGGCGTCTCCATCGTGACGAACTCGAAGCCCTGAGACTCGCGGGTGGGGGTCATATACTACAGACCCCATTTTGACCTGTAAGAGGCGTGAGCATGGGGCTACGAAAGAAGAGGGTGGCAGGAAAGAGTGAGAGGGGAGGGAGAGGCCTGGACATCGAAAGATAAGTGAGAGGTAAGGGTGGGGGGGGGGGAAAGGAGAGGAGGTAAGATAAAAGGGTGTGCGCGCTGGTACTCGAGTAGTAAAGAAGGAATACTCACCTAACCAATCTTCGTGAACGTAGCCTCGAGCTTGCGTGCACCAATCTCGAGGCCCAGTCCCCTAACACGGAGATTGTCCCCGGGTCTGAGCCACCTTATATCCTTCTCTCCTCATAGATCCCAACGAATCAGCTTCCACAGCACGCTCGTACATGACAGAGGCCTTTTTACCTGCATGAGGAGGCGTGAGGATAGGGTTACGGAGGGAGTGAAAGGGGAGACTGAGAAGATAAAGGATGTATGCGCTGATGCTAGACTGTGCATCGAGCAAGCAGAGCTAAGGAACACCACAGTGCGCACACACGTGCGCAAGAAAAGATAGAGAAACAATACTCACCCTAGGACTCGCGGGTGAGGGGGGCAAAAATGACTGATGCCTTTTGACCTGTAGGAGGCGTGAGTATGAAGTCACGAAGAAGGCGAGAGGAGATGGTGAGAGGACAAGAGCGTATGCCTTGGTACCTAAGTGACATCTCAAGTATGCAGCGCAGCGCTATGCTAGTACCCATACACGAGAAAAAGAAAGAGAAAGGACGTACACCTTGCCAATCCTCACGAACGTAGCCTCGAGTTCAAAATGTCAATCATGTAGCTCAGCCCCGAAACAAAGGCTGCCCCTCGCATTCGAGCCGTCCCTTTCCAACTTTCCTAAAAGACCCTGGCGCATCAGCACCCGCAACTTCTGGAACGCAAAAGTAGGAGCTTACTCACAACGGATATCCTTTCCAGGGCTCCTAGCCCTACTGTTACAACTCGGCGCATGATATTAGCACCATTCGTGATGTCTTGGGATTGCCAGGATGAGGGGGAATGTGGGAGTTTTGGCACATCGAGTTAGTGGTATGAAAATTGGATGCGTCGAAAGGGAGGTAGTAAGGTGGTGGGAATACACCAAGGAAGAGGGAATACTGAAAGAACATCAGACGCTGGATCCTTGGGAAGAAAATGCGGTCAACTCACTGGGTATGTAGTACACGTATCAGTTTGCTGACAAGGGAGTGAACCCGGGAGCGAAGTCTCTACAGAGCCTTCAGCCCTCAGCCCTCAGCACTGGGGCAATAGGAGCGAAACTGAAGATTGAACACAAAGAGTAGATCAAAAAACGCAGCAGTCACGGTGGTTAGGCCCGCAATGAAGAACGGCGGGAGCTCGTTGTAGTCGTACATAGCTGATGCTGAGGACGTATCGTCATCCGTTGCTGGTGGCGAGATAGTGGGATGAAGATACTTGGATTTTCTGAGACCAAAACGTCGGCATGGTGCAAACCAGAAGAACAGTTGTTAGGGTCAGAGTGTGAATGAGAAGAGTTGGAGGTTGGTTGGGGCAAGGTTGGAGGCTCTGGAGGACCGTTGATTCTGATTTACGTAACCTTCAGGATCACGTTCAAGACCGTCGCAGTTTCAGACGCGCCGCGTCTTGTTTTCTTCGTTTTGACCATCTCATTGACAAGTATGCACCGTCCTTTGCAGAACATAACTGAGGAATGTAGAGTGGGGAATACAGAAGTCCCGAGTATGCCGGCAAAAGTGGCTCTTATCGTGGCCGACTCTGATGACGTCTCCTCATCTAATCCTAGTGGTGAGCTAGTGCTGGTTGGAGAAGGATGAGGACGCTGGTGTTTCTGTGGCCAAACGTCGATAGCGGCGCTGACTAGGCGAATAGTTGTTACAATCAGAATGTGAATAAGGACGATGGGGGACATACGCTCACCTTAGACTGTGTGCCTCCTCTCAAAGATAACAGTGTTCCCACTACGTCTGAATGAACTGCGAGCTGTTGATCCTCGCGCTAACGGGTTGCATGGTCACCGGGTGTAGAGTAGACGATGGCCAGCTGCTGTTCAAACGTTCAATACTGGATTCGCATTTGTCTCATCCTGTAATAGGAAGCAACGTGAACTTTGTGTGATCTGTCCAGTCTCCCTCCGTACAACACCATCTACATCATCGTCAACAGTAGTATTCGCCTTAATCTTCGATATCCTGGCGATGGCAGCAGCAGTACCACCATATCATTCGGTCTCGCCAGCAAGAGTGACTAGTGTTTCATCGGATTCCAGGAACAGAATGAGGGCACGTAGGACGTAGTACAGTTGGAGGCGGCCCATGGTCTGGACCAGAATAGTTGATTATGTAATCGTTGACATCACAGTCAACACGACGCGCGACGCGTTCGAGACTCCGAGACTCCGATCGATGTCTTCAAGTTTTCTTCGGATTCCTTGTCTCAGAGCCAATAAGCACCATTTCAACATTCTGTCCACTTAACGGTACAGTGTCCAGAGGCCATCCTCCTGACTGCGCCATGCCTCCCCATCTCTAGCCTGGCATCGATGATCAACCCGACACCATCCTTCAACTTTTTTTCTTCCTCAAACTTTTCTTCCTGAATCCTACGTGTTTTCTATGCTTCGTACAAGATTTCTCGGCCAGCGACTGTATATTCGCTATTCCTTCGTATGGGTGTCCTCGTCTCTATTGCACTGTGCTATGTCTCTAACGCGTGAAGCAGAAGCAGAGCGGGTTGCGATTCTGCGAACCACCTCAGCTTGACCTTAGCAGACCTTAGCCGGTCCCTAGAAATGATTGGTGCTGCGTGCATTCAAATTTTCATCCATAATAGTTACATAGAAAGTCACATGCTATGATTTTGGTAGCATCCCAAAATAGGATATATACAAGCTGGAATTTGATGGGTATCAATCAAAAACAGATAGCCTAGGCGCTGAGAATTTTCGGCGTGCAATACAACTTTGTGCAGTGCCAAGAGTTCTAAAGTCTCTTACACAGCCTTTACTTTGGGGCACTGAAGTGTATATATGAATAGAAATCACAGAACTTCTGCACCTCAATAATCACGGCCACCTCTCGTCTGAAATGGAATGAGGATGCAACAGCATCGATAAATATGGTGGTGTAGAGGAATTGTTCACAGGTCCTGTTAAATTGAAGATAGGGCTCGAAAACGAGCCTCTGGAATTAGGTTTAGTAGGCACGATTCCAGAATATGGTGGAAGATAAACTGGTTTTTACAACACAAATAAGTGGAGATAGTAGCTATCGGCCCGTGCATGTTCTCTTGGAAGATGTCGTTATATTTATAGGTGCCTAAGTCATGATATGCACAGCATGTAGGTGATTGTATATATAATAGACGTTCAAAATGTGACAGCGGGACCCTCACACTCCAGCAATCAACATGTTTTTTGCAAATTCATCAAATTTCGTCATAAAAGGAGGGAACTTTATGGATATAAATAACGGGAGAGATGGTACAACAATACCCATTGCTAGAAGTATTTATGGCATACTTACTTGTTGTACTAGAACTCCAATACCTTTCTCAGTTTGTTGCTCAGGGTGCAAGTCACAACTCAGGAGACCAGCACGATGCACCAAAATGTCACCCAGATACTCGCAAACAACTACTCAGTGATACCAATCAGTGGGTTAGAGAACCCGATAAAGAAACTGGTATATTATATTTACACGGGCCTGCAGGCGCTGGAAAGTCATGCATAGCACGATCTGTGTGCAATGAAGCTGCTCATGCTGGATTTCTTGGCGCCAGCTTCTTTTTCTGGAGAGGTTCACCAGATCGAAACAATGCGAAAAAGCTCTTCACTACTGTTGCATATCAACTAGCAATGCTGAATGATGTACTTGCAGGGTACATTTTAGCAGAGATACAGCTAAATCCATTACTCATTCACGATGCATCCATTGACTTTCAATTCCAAAAGCTCATTCTCGAGCCTTGCCTCAAATTTGTCAGGTCCTGTCAAAAACCCCTCTATGGCACCATAATAATCGATGGACTGGATGAATGTGAAGATAAAGCAGTGCAGTTATCAATACTAAGACTGTTGGTGGAAGCTGTACAGTACGAAGGTTTTCCCCTAGGATTTTTCATCACCAGTCGGCCGGAACTCCATCTGCAAGAAGTCTGGGATACTGAGGAGATTGCTTCTGTAACGAAGCTTATTTCATTATCCAACATCCCAGGAAGCCAGCAGGATATTCAAACAGTGCTCCAGAGTGGATTTTCCCTCATTTTGAATTGTCGCCGATTCAAATCTGCTCTTAAATCTGTCCATCGACCATGGCCACCCTCGTCTACCATAGAAAAACTTGTTGAGCGGTCTTCAGGACAATTCATATACGCTGCGACAGTGATCAAGTTTATCTCTAGTCCCAATCACAATCCCAATGCACGACTCGAAATTGTGCTTGGAATACGAGATAGTGGTAGTACTTCTCCTCTTGCAGATCTTGACCTCCTTTACCACGAGATATTATCCAGATTAGAAGAACCTGAAAGAGCTATGAAAGTGCTGGGATATATACTTGCCATGGAGGAGGCTTGCAATCATTCACATGGATATTTATCAGATGCTATCGCAATGGCAATATACCACAATCAAAATAGACTGTTTCTTGTTGTGGAACAGCTGTTATCCCTCCCACAGGGAGAAGCATTTTTTGCATTAAATGATCTTCATTCTCTCATTGATCTCAATGTAGGATCGGAATCAAGTTACAGCAATCGTTTGAAGATTCAGTTTCATCACAAGTCATTTCATGACTTTTTAATGGAAAAGGAACGGTCAAAAGGTTTCCATATAGACCTACAAGCTGTTCATGCAAACATTGCTCACTCTTGCCTAAAGTTCCTGATTCAACCCAGATATGAAACAGTAGAAGAACATGGTATGTAAACATACTTTCCAAAAGAAATATTAGTTCTAATATCTCATAGTTGGTTGGCTCTATGCATTTTTCCGCGTGCACAACCACTTCTACAGTCATAATAGATATGTGGAAATTCCCAAAACATTTCAACCTTTAAAGAAGTTCTTCTCAGCCACTCAACAATATTCAAATCGCTTACAACTCCAAGATGCTATCAAGATCCTTGGGCTTACAAAGGACCAGGATACACAATCTTTAGTAGATTTAATTGAAGCCCTCGTAAATAATTGCTCACCGTCCGTGAAAGTTCTTAAGTCCCTGCATGATGATTTATGGCTTCGATTTTATGAGGTAAATAATACCACTTTTACTTGACAGGTTTGATATTGTAACTTTTTTCATTAGATACGTCAAAACATCGATTCCTTTCGCGTATCGATTATCTGTCCCCTTTGGCTCAAACATTTAAAATCATATAACAGTGACACTCTCATAAAGCAATTGCTTGCTTTACAAGTTATCGTTCCTTTGACTTACTTGGGCATTTCCCATAGGCTGTACGATATACTGGGAGCTATTCATGATCGTAAATCGTTCCGTGAAATACTTTTCAATATCAATTTTTTGTACGACATGGGCTACCAGAAGAGCTTATCAATATTTTTATCTACCCGTCAGTTTTCTAGCAATTTTCATTGCACACCGGATGATTATGCAGATGCATACATTACAATAATTGGAATTTCACTAGACCCCGAATACTTATGGATGAGCATGGACACGTTGAAGATATGGGCAAAGTCGTTGCTGAATCTAAAACAACATTCAACTCCTGCACTTCTAGCAGCACTACAATCTGCAGCTCAGGATTTCTATGACAACGATTCTCTCAACAAGATGCTTATGCATGAAGCAGAAGTATATTTATTGGGCTGGCTAAAGGTACCATTCACTTACTTACAGTTATTAGTATCATGAAGAGCATCTAAAGGTCATGTTTTAGAAACTACCAAACCCTCCTGAAAGCATCATTGATGGATGGCAGAAGGCATTTTCAAAAGCACAATGTGCAACTGAGGAAGGGTCAATTGGTTACTTTACTTATTTTTGCTATAACAAAGACTCATGCCCTACTAAAACATGCCCTGGGAGGTCAACTATGGTCAATACGTACAGTACCGATTAGTTTGCGATTTCAGAATTGATACTTGGAGGTGGTATTGTACTAGTATTTGTGTGCGGTGAGAAGAGCACAGCGATGAAAGTAAGGGAAAGCCTGTCAGTTATCAATGTCGGCAGGTGATATATGAGGAGCCGACAAGGGAACCATGGATAGGAGAGGAAGACGGATCGGCAGGTGCTACCAGGGACGGAGGGAGGAGACCTTTCAATGGTAACGACCTCCCCACAATCTCGATAGAGCTGAGGGTGGTGATGGTAGCGTCGGCTTCTTTGGACGTCTCCATCGCGATGAACTCGAAGCCGCGAGGCTCACAGGTACAAGGTTCATACATGACTGATGCACTTTTGACCTGTAAGGGGAGTGAGTATGGGGTCACGGGGCGAGATGGGCGAGTGAGAAGAGAGGGGTAAGAGGGGAGGACGAAGAGTGGGAGACAGAACAAAGGGTATACACGCTGGTCCTTCAGTGGTACCTCAAGTAGAGGACGCTATAACTAGTTTAAACGAAGGAGAGGATAAAAGATAGAGAACGAATACCCACCCTACCATAGGCTCGAAGTCACGACAATCTTATGCCTCAGCATAAAAACACCCTCCGCGCACGTACCTTCATGTCTTTAATTATTGTGCGCACATACAAAAACTAAGGTGGCGTAGTCTTAGATTCCTAACTACTTTGCCGCTAAACGTCACCCAGATTCAGAATACTTATTATACCAGAAATGTCCCAACTAAGAAGTAGAGAACGAGAATGTTTCTATCCATGCTAGCCCAGTTTTTTACACATGAATGCAATGATGGAAAGCGATTAGAAAGTACAGTCATATGAAAACTACAGTCGCGCACATACACAAAACGAAGAAAGGCGAGATAAATGATACACACTTTGTCAATCCTCATGATCGTAGCCTCGAGCTCCGGCTGTCAATGCTATAACTCAGCTCCGAAACGAGGATTCTCCCTCCCGTTCGAGCCGTCCCTTCCATCTTTCCTAAAACACACTAGTACATCAGCACCCGCAACTACTGGAACGCAAAAGTAGGATCTTACTCTCCGCGAACATCCCTTCCAGTGCTCCTTGCCCTACTGTTACATCTCGGCGCATCACGAGGGAGTGCATGCCATGAGCGTTATTCGCGGCCCATTTGTGCTAATCCCGCCATTTACTGGGTAGGTCCAATGTGAGAGGATTGACACATCGAGTTGGTGGTATGAAAGTTGGATGCGTCGAAAGGGAGGTAGTAGGGTGGTAGGAATGCACCAAAGAAGGGGGGAATACTGAAAGAACATCAGACGCTGGACTCTTGGGAAGAAAACGCGGTCAACTCACTGGGTATGTAGTACATGTATCAGTTTGCTGACAAGGGAGTGAACCCGGGAGCGAAGTCTCTACAGAGCCTTCAGCGCTCAGCACTGGGGCAATAGGAGCGAAACTGAGGATTGAACACAAAGAGTAGATTAAAAGATGCAGCAGTCACGGTGGGCTAGGCCGGCAATGAAGAACGGGGGGAGCTCGTTGTTGTTGTACATAGCTGATGCTGAGGACGTATCGTTATCCGTTGCTGGTGGCGAGATAGTGAGATGAATGTACTTGGGTTTTCTGAGACCAAAACGTCGGGCATGGCGCAAACCAGAAGAACAGTTGTTAGGGTCAGAGCGAGTGTGAATAAGAGTTGGAGGTTGGTTGGAGCAAGGCTGGAGCTCTGGAGGACCGTTGACTCTGATTTACGTAATCTTCAGGATCACGTTCAAGACCGTCGCAGTTTCAGACGTGTCGCGTCTTGTTTTCTTCGTTTTGATCATCTCATTGACAAGCATGCACCGTCCCTCTCTGCCAATTTACGAGTAGTAAATTTTGGTGTTACGGGAGTGTTCTAAGGCTCCCAATAAAAATATCGATGATCGACTAGACAACATTCTTCAAAATCCTCAATTTCAAAATTTCAATCTTCGTACTCCGTGCGACACGAAGTGTGCCATCCTCCTGCTAGAACTATCATCTCTGTCTTGGGGTACTATACAGCTTACAGGGTTTAGATATACTCTAACCAAACTTTCTTAGTCCTCGTGGATCAGCATTTTAGTCTTGATTACGTCCTCTCCAATATCCATCACCTTCACGCCAGAACATCGTTTTGAAGTTCAAATCTTATCGATATGTACCTCACTTCCTCAACATTATCACCACTAACTATTTTCCTTATCTCATCGATCATCTTAGAACTCCGAGTTTGATGGGCGTCTCAAGAGACCCATATATCTCTATTTAGGGCAGGCAGAAAATTCCGTGCACGCTCAGGGTCGATATTCCACGCTCAATAGGTGAGCGTGGAATATCGACCCTGTGCGTGAAGATCTTATATGTGAGCGTGAATATCCTACACTTGAGCGTGAAGAAATCCTAAATGAGCGTGAAGATAATTTCTTATAAGTTGACATATTCCTGTATTGTATTGTCTTAAAAAGGTGTAAATATAATTATCCACTCTCACATTAATAGTTGGTATGAGTGTCCATGAGTGTGAATGGTAATATCCATCACGCTCACACTCAAACTCAATTAGATTGAGCATGAACATGAATCATAAATATGTATTTTACATCCACGCTCACTCTACAGTAAATATATGTGAGCGTGAGCGTGATAAGTAATACCTATCACGCTCACACATATTTACTATAGAGTGAGCGTGAACATATATACTAATCTTTATTCATGCTCATGTGTACTTAGTGTATCCTTGTAATTTGAGCGTGAGCGTGATAGGTATTACCTATCACACTCACTCTACAGTAAATATATGTGAGTGTGAATATATATATTAATTTGAGCGTGAGCGTGATAGGTAATACCTATCATGCTCACGCTCAAATTCACACTCACTCTATAGTAAATATGTGTGAGTGTGAATGTATATTCTAATCAGTATTCACGCTCATGTGTACTTAGTGTGTCCTTGTAATTTGAGCGTGAGCGTGATAGGTAATACCTATCACACTCACGCTCAAATTCACACTCACTTTACAGTAAATATATGTGAGCATGAATATATAAATTAATTTGAGTGTGAGTGTAAATGTATATTCTAATCTTTATTCACAGCTCATGTGTACTTAGTATGGTGTTATAATTTAAGTGTGAGCGTGATAGGTATTACCTATCACGCTCACACTCAAATTCATGCTCACTCTATAGTAAATATGTGTGAGCATGAATGTATATTCTAATCTGTATTCACAACTCATGTATACTTAGTATGGTGTTATAATTTGAGCGTGAGCGTGATATGTAATACCCTATCACGCTCACTCTACAGTAAATATATGTGAGCATGAATATATATATTAATTTGAGCGTGAGCATGATAGGTATTACCTATCACGCTCATGCTCAAATTCACACTCACTCTAAAGTAAATATGTGTGAGCATGAATGTATATTCTAATCTGTATTCACAGCTCACGCATACTTAGCATGGTGTTATAATTTGAGCATGAGCGTGATAAGTAATACCTATCACGCTCACTCTACAGTAAATATATGTGAGCGTGAATATATATATTAATTTGAGCATGAGCGTGATAGGTATTACCTATCATGCTGACTCTATAGTAAATATATGTGAGTGTGAGAATATATATACTAATCTGTATTCACGCTCATGTGTACTTAGTATGTCCTTTTAATTTGACTTATCACACTCACTCTCAATGAAACTGTGTTTGTGCATGAGCGTGGGGTGGGTGTGTTCATGCTCACACTCAATTAAGTGAGTTTGACTGTGAGCATGAGCATGAATACTTAGGCCAGGTTTAAATTGAGTGTTAATAGTATAAATTTGAGTTTTAGCATGATATATCAGTCTGAGTGCGAGTATGACTTGAGTATGACACATGTTCAAATGGAAATATGTGTGGGGTAATAAATATTATTCAGAATGTAAATATAATTACAATTTCAAACCTACACTGAAGTTTGTATATGTCTACTGCAGTACTTACTCCTCTAACCAAACCCATCCTTTTGTTACAGGTCTTGGTTTTGGCTTGGGTTTTAGTGGCTTTGGAGAGTCAATGGTTGGTGTCTCTGAGTCTCTGTAATTCTCTCCAAACTATAAATGTTTCAATTACCCACTAATACTAATGTAATGGCACAATTACTCACCTCTAAGTCACTATCATGTCCATTTACATTGGTGTCAAACCAGGTTTCTGGAAGACCATCATATGGATCCCATTTATTTTGTGTAGGACCAACATCAAGACCCCATACATAATTTCCAGCCCTTCCAGCTCGGACTGACCTCTCAAACATTCTTCTTTCAAAGTGACTGAGGCATTCTCTGTCTACATCAGTTGTCTGTCCCTTTACCCATATATTTTCAATTTGATATTTCCATGCTGCTTCCAATGTATTGATACTATCACTGCTTTGAATAAGGCTGTCTCTTGTGGATGCAATAAAGATAGTGTATGCATGGGCCAGAGGTGCTGTTCCAAACCATTTATGAGTTGGTATATCACTTGCACCTGGGACATTGACTGAAAACCAATGTGCAATCTCTCCTCTTTCCAGAGGTGTCAAGTCACCAGAGTATGGAACTGTCCCAGCAGGTATGTACTTGTGTATTGGATTCTTTGTTTTAGACATATTTCGGACAAATTGAAGAGCTGGTACATTATTGTGTTCTTCAATACTTTGGTCAAAAGGATCTATAGTTAACAATGCTTTCAAAATTTGAATATGTGGTGTTAAGATCTTGATAGTTTCCTGAGTGATAGGTATCTTCTGGAACTCTACTATAATATCTTCTTCTGTACAAACTTCATGTGCATGTGTCCATTCTCCAAGCTAGAATATAGTAAGTATGAAAAGATACATGTATCTAGCTGAATCATACCTGAATATTCCTTCGACCCTTTAAATCTTCCCACAGTTCATCAACTATGTCTTGCTTGTCAATCCAAACCAAAAGTGAATCTGGTTCCATGTTAGGTAAAAAGCAGCATTCTCTCCAGAATTTGACTCTCCATTGATCTTCATTTGCTATAATTAATCGCACTGGATACCAGAACTTATCCAACCGAGCTAGAGCTCCTTTTCCTGACCTATAAAATGTTCAGATACATCTCTAACAATTTACATAGTAGTGATTCACATACATTAACCGCTTGCTAAGTGGCTTTTGAGAAAACCCCCGGCTGATTCAAGGACTATTAGCAATATTAGAAAAGGCAGTGCATATTTATTATAAAAAAATATACCTTGGGTATTGGAATGGTGAGAAGGAAAGAGAAGCCTTTGGATATAAACATATATCACAGGTATATTTTGCCTTCTTTGATAGATCTGATGCCCTTCCATGTCTTTGGCATGCCACATGCATAAAACATTTACATCGGTTGCATTGTATCAATGTAGATCCCTCTTCATCCATAATATTGTCTTTCTTTCCACATCGACATTTGAATGGAGCACTCTGTTTCTGTTTTTGAGAACTTATCAAGTTTTCAAATTCCTTTTCAGATGCCGATGATTCTGGTATACAAATGGTCACCTTCTTCTTAGGCTTTGCAAGCACTTGTAACTGACTTTGACTATCAGATGATAATTCACCCTCACTATTCTTGGCTTGATATGTTATATATTCAACTGTTTTTGCATTTAAAGGATCACGAAGCCATACTCTATCATTTGGAGTCATCATTATCAGATCTGATTTTCTGTATGACAATATTGGTGCAGTAGAAATTGTATTTAAACCAGACATTTGGATACCATATTGAGAACTTAAAATTTTGGTTTGCTTCTTAAAAAACTGCTTCTGAGATGATAGACCACCCCTAAGACAGTAAACAACAGAAGATGTTTTATAACCACCTGGAGGGTTTTGAATATTCCATCCATGTAGGATACTTTGACTAGAATCAATATCAAGTGGAATGCCATAACTAGCTGTCAGTCCATCATAGTGATATATGCCTTCAGATGTTTCATAGCGTGTAACAAAATGATTTTTGGATTTTGAATGGAATACACGTCCAACAATATCATAAATCATTCCACTATTTTTTTCTTGTACTGTACATGGTCTGAGCTCCCTTGGAAATGTCCACATTTGCTCAGATTCTGTGGAGACATTTTCTCCAACATTTAGAATAAAAATTACAGGCAGTGTTAACCAGATATTATATGTTTCATTTTGAGTTCCTGAGCATAAGACTTCTCCTTCACAAACTCGCCAGCAAGAATTTGTTGTTCTAGAAGGATTATTATTATGATTTTGTGACTGATGTCTGAGCCATAATTCAGCACGACCAAAACAAGATTCAGTATCACTATCCCTAAGGTCATGATACTTCTGACTCCGAGGTGTTTTCCGAATTTGCATATGACGACCACCTGTAGATTCACAGCCTTCACAAATATTAAACTGAGCCTCAAGTTGCTCAAAATATGCATGTGCAAGATATTCTTCATCAGTACTTTCTTTTGATACAATTGAATATAGCCAGCCCTTTTATATAGATGAGAAGATCAGAAAACAAAAAAATAAGAAAACTAGGACTGCTTACCCATGTATCACTACATCCATATTCATCAACATAGCATAGTCTATTTTTTATTAAATAGCTTCGGAATTTATCACGTTGTGATGATAATTTCTTAACAGAGGACTCTCCTTCAGGATTAGTTTGAACATCCAACCAATTATTGAATAATTGTACCAGTTCATAGAATGCTGGTGTTTCACTTTTGGAGGTATTGCCATTACAAGCTGTATGAAAATCACTCTCACATTGTTTAAGAGCAGTGAACAGTAGCTGTAATGATACATCAAGCCAACAGGAATTGCTTCCCCACTTAAAGCTTGGAGTTCTCATGCTTTCACAATCCATAGAATCTTGATTTTCAACCACTTGATTTGGTACTGTTTTTTCCTCCTTCAGTACTTCTTTCTCAGTTGTAGCTATAGTCTTAGAAGTTTTTGATTGCTTCTTTGATTTTTTACTATGTTTATTAGGCTTAGGAATTAACTCTGCAGATGTATCTGGTGGTCTTCCATCATTCTTTTTCTTTGAGCGACTTCTTCTTGGATCTCTTGATGGCTTTGTTCTACCATACTTCTCTATATTTGCTTTCCAAGGCTCAGGTCTTCCATATTGTATTAATGTTCCCTGTGAAGCAGCCTCATAAATTCTCTCATAATACTTTGCAACTGCAAACAATCCATGAAGTCCATCAAGAAGGCCATGGTCTTTACCTCCAGCACTGTATAACTTCCAATGCATTGCCTCTTCTGCATTTGTAGTAGATGGTATAGAGTCCCATATGTCTGGATGCATTCGTTTTTGTGACGTAAATAGCATTTTTGCTATGCTATCTCGAAGATACCAATTAATCCATAGTTCTGCCAATGGGAAGTCACGAATAATAATTCATATTTCTTCCTTGAACTTAACAGCATTGTTTGTTCTAAGAGCTGATAAAACTCGTGACTCAAATATATCTGCTTTATCTGGACTAATAACTCCATGATTTCTTTTTACCCTTGTAAGGGAAGCACGAAAATGCTCTTGACATCCCCAAAGTGAATTTGTAGCCATCTCATGAAGAACCTCCTCTGATCTAGAATCATTCCGTCAAATATAAAACTTAACTAATGCTTCAACAAATCCTTTATGCTCTGCTTCACTAAAATCCATTACCTAATTTTAATATTTAATTAGTCAAGTAATGTAGTCATTGTAGATGAAATACTTACACCTGAGAATAGTGAATCAGTAATTTCAATGTCCCTTCTTTCAAGCTGCTCCTCCATACTATATAATAGTGCACTGAAGTGTAGCTCATAATGACTTGCTGATGCTCCATTACTATATGAGAAAATGCCTGGAACCCATCGCCTAAGCTCAGGAGAATATACAGAAGAGACAATAAGCAGGGATTTATGGTCTTTCCACCATCCATGGGCTGCATCACTAACAAGACCATTTAGAGGACCATCAATTACCTTATCTTTAATGAGCTGTGATGCCATAAATGAAGATTGCACTGAGATAACTGTAACTTTGCCAAACTGTTCAAATATAATAAATCCAGGGTGTTCCTCTTGAAATCTTGCAAAATTCTTTACAAAATCATCAGCATTTTCTGTCTGTCCAATTATTTTTTGTCACTCATATCCTACTCGATCAGCATTGATTAAAGCCTTTGATATAAGTGCAACAGATTTCCCTGGGAGACCATTAGTTCCCCTAACTCCAACAACAAGCTGTAATGGTCCTGCATTAGGATGTTCTTCAACAACATCTCCAAGATCTTCCAATTCATATGGTAGTAATGAGAGAATGTTTCCTGGTCTATCATGGGTATGAAATCCACCATTAACATAATGAACACCTCCAGACCATGTATATGTTTTAGAATTTACACCACATTCAATATGTATTTTTTTAGCACCACAAGCACATGGTTCTTTAAGTTGTTTGGTAAGAGCAGACATTCTTGTCTTGGGGCATGTTCTTATTTTACAATCATTATTATCACATTTGATAACACCCAGACACTTTTTCACAGCACATTTTCCATTACTCCACAGTTTTGATTTTGCACTACCTCCATACCCACCATTTAATCTTGTAGCCCAGTGTACATGCAGATTATTTGTGGCATCAACAAACTCATTAGTATAGTTGGCTTCCCAGTCACCATCAGGCCAGCCATCCCAAGATCTCAGATCTTCAATATTAATAGTGTCATTACTATCATTGATATCCATAGGAGTATCAGCTGCACTAGAAGCAGAAGTGCAAAGAACAAATTTTCCATCTGCTGTACACTCATATAATTCTTTCACAGTTTTGCTACTATCAGCCAATTCCTTCCTGAGATTGGCCTTTTTTTTCTTTGCAGCAAGAAGCAACTCATATAGCTCAGTTTCAGACATTGAATCACTATCTTCCTGGTCTCGTTTAGAGGCTTTCAGATAATGCTTAGGTTTAGTATTCTTAATTTTCTTCTTTCCTGTTGCTGTAATTTAAGTGTTATTGACTGATTACTTTATCATATAATAACATATAATCACCAGTTAAATCATCCAGTACATCCAACCGCTTCTTTTTGGATGGTAAATGCTCAATCTCACTTGAACTTCTGGTACCTTGTGAACCCGAGCGCTTTCTCTTCTGAGCTGGCACAAAGTAAGCATACATATGCTTGAAGAATCCCTTTATTTGTTATTAGAATATAAATCTCTAGAACAGAAATATACATATGACTCACCAGAACCATTTTAAGTTGTTGTTTGATGTGGGTGAAAACTTGATGTGTGAGGGCAGAGTGTATAATGACGATCTCAAAAAGCACTCTGTTATATATAGAGCATGGACCATGTCGATATCTATCTGATATCAGTTTAAAATGAAGCAAAACATGTTCATCCAACGATTTTTAATGGCTTGTATATGCCACAGATCCGAAATTATTCATCAGATTTGTACAGAACCTCTTATCATTAAATCGTTCCACCTGCTAAGGCAGGTATCATGGCCATCACACACACCTTTGATCGGATGATCTAACATAAGTTTAGCTTTACCTAATTATAGATATATTACATCGTGCAGAAGGCCTTCGTGTTGCATCCATACAAGTAAGATTAAGTATAAAAACAATCTATGAAAGCCAGCTCGAGTCCAGCTCTTCAAGGGCCATATAGGGGATAATTTCTACGTTGTGACTCTCAAGTACAATTTATATTAGTTAAACCTGAGCGAAATATATATTCACGCACACGCCTATCACACTTGGTATTTAAGCAAATATGTGTGAACGTGAATACATATTCACGTTCACAGTAATGCTACAATATATATGTAGCATTAAATATAATGAATCCTGTGAGCGTGATGTCAAAACCCTTGAGCGTGAATTAATAAACCTTGAGCGTGATAAAATGGACCTTGAGCGTGCAAATTTAGACCCTGTGCGTGAAGGTATAGACCCTGTGCGTGAACCTTCGACCCTGTGCGTGAAATGAAATCTTGTGCGTGATATGAGCGTGCACGCTCATACCTTGAGCGTGAAAAGTGAGCGTGCACGTTCACATTTGAGCGTGAAATGTACATGTCATTTTTTGACATCTGACAATTTATCTTTCTTAAAAACCTTACTCATGGTGACCATAAGACTACAGTAGTATAATAACCA
This sequence comes from Cyathus striatus, assembly GCA_025738555.1. NCBI lineage: Eukaryota > Fungi > Basidiomycota > Agaricomycetes > Agaricales > Nidulariaceae > Cyathus > Cyathus striatus. The sequence continues at coordinate 1,497,306 of JAOVFP010000015.1, read as the reverse complement.
GTACACACACTTATTTTACATATTTTTGACTCTCTAATAAGCCTTTTACAACTATTATATGTACCTTGAGCGTGACACGCTCACCTATTGAGCGTGAAAATTTGGCCTTGAGCGTGGCACGCTCAGCCACGCTCACTTTTGTGCGTGCACGGTAAAAACTACGTGCCCCTCTATTTAGATTCGGTCAATTCGATTCAACTAAATACACTTACGTCTCGTCGACAACGAAATACGAACATATTTATTCCTCGTGCTTTCTCATCCCTGTTTATCCCCACTCGATTATAAAAAATAACCAGGGTATCCTTATCTATCCTGTGACCTTGAGTGGCTAGCATGCGACAGGCTTGCAACGTGGCCTCATATCCGATCTCCAACTAACAGAGATCTCTGACATATTCGAAGGCTCAGAAAAGATACCCTACCCCATAGAAGCGGAAACGCGCCAGTGAACATGAGTTCGGAGCGTTGGTATCAGTATTACTGAAAATGCTACCGATATTGGAAGCAACGAAGTTGCAATCGTGGTCGATGAAGTACCAAGGCTCAAGCAGCAAATTTACAGAGTGCCATCTGCTTATCGGTTCCATCGCGGAGATGCACCTATCCATCGGTGCGACCTCCGGCATAACAAAGCGGGTGCTTATTCGACTTTACTTGGAGGCGATTAGAGCTATAAAGTCGAGCATAAAGTCACATTTGGCACGTCGCCCAAGGGAATGCAGTGTGCACAAGACATTCACGCGCTTTCAGGTACTACTTTTATATACGGGCTATGTTGACATTGCTGTTTTTCGTGGGCATATGGTGCGCTTAGGTACTGAATTGAGGCTGTACAATACCACTCTGGGCCAGCGCTCGTGGGATGTTTAGTAGGATGAGGATCCAAGAATATGGTTACATATTTATTTTTAGGTGCTGCAGCATGCGACCGACGTTTATATATGGGACATTCAAAATGGGACAGCAGGCGTTGGTGACCTTGGTCTCCCGCCGCAACATGTCATATTTCCCAAATGCATCGAATTTCGTCATAAACGAAGCAACGTTCGTGGATAATCATATAAATAATGGGAGAGACGGTGCGATAGTCAATACTCGCTGCTATAAGTCTTCATGGCACACTTACTTGTTGCACTAGCACTCCAATACCTTTCGCAATTTGTTGCGATGGGCGCAACTCATGACTCAGGAGAGCAGTATGATGCCCCAAAATGTCACCCAAAAACTCGTAAACAACTTCTCAGCGATATCAATCAGTGGATTAGAGAGCCCGACAAAGAAACCGCTATAACATATCTACACGGGCCCGCGGGGGCTGGAAAGTCATGTATCGCAAGATCTGTTTGCGAGGAGGCCGATTATGCAGGATCCCTAGGTGGCAGCTTTTTTTTCTGGAGAGGATCACAAGATCGAAATAATGTGAAGAAACTCTTCACTACCATAGCATATCAACTAGCGATGCTGAACAATGTGCTTGCGGGTTACATTTCATCAGAGATAGGCCTAGATCCTCGGCTCATTTATGATACATCTATTGAGCGTCAATTCCAACACCTTATTCTTGAGCCCTGTCTCTGCTTCGTAGAATCCGGTCGACAACTCCGGAATTGGATTATAGTTATTGACGGACTGGATGAATGTGTTAATACAGCCACGCAAGTATCGGTCTTGCGCCTGTTAGCTAAGGCTGCGCGACATGAGAGTTTTCCATTGGGATTTTTCATTACGAGTCGACCAGAACTTTATCTTCAAGAAATCTGGGATACAAAGGAGATTGTTTCTGTGACAAATCATATCTCCCTGTCCAGCATTCAAGAAGTCTCACAGGATATTAAAACCGTGCTTGAGAGTGGATTTTCCCGTATTTTGAATGATCGCCGATTCAAAGCAGCTCTCAAATTTGTTCGTCGGCCTTGGCCACCCCTATACAGCATAGAGAAACTCGTTGAGCGATCTTCAAGGCAGTTCATTTATGCAGTGACAGTAATGAAATTTATTTCTAGTCCCCACCACAATCCTAATGCACAACTTGAAATTGTACTTGGAATCCGAGATGACAGTAATAGCTCCCCTCTTGCAGACCTTGACCTCCTTTACCATGAGATACTGTCCAGAGTGGAGAAACCTGAAAGAACTGTGAAAGTATTGGGATATATACTTGCCATATTGGATGTTAAATCATATTCTGGTCAAGATGATTTATCAAATCCTATTATAATGGCAGTGAAATGCAATCAAAATGTATTGTTTCTTGTTGTGGAACAGCTATTATTGATCCCACCAGGAGAAGCATTTTTTGCATTAAATAACCTTCATTCTCTCATTGATCTAAACATAGGATCTGAGTCTTACAGTGATTACTCTGAGTTTAAGTTTCACCACAAGTCATTCCATGACTTTTTAACCACAAAGGAGCGATCAAAAGACTTCCATGTAGATCTCAAAGTAACTCATGCAGATGTTGCTCAGTCCTGTCTATATTTCCTAACTCACCTCACATATGAAACAGTAGAACAGCATGGTATGTAAACATATTTTCCAGAAAATGTAAGTACTAATGACTTGCAGTTGGTTGGTTCTATGCTTTTTTTTGCTGGCGCAAACACATTGGCAAAAGCAATGAACTTGTGGAAATTCCTGATTTTATTCAACCTTTAAAGATGTTCTCCCAACAATATAATAATTACATGCATCTTCAAGAAGCTATCAACATCCTCGGTCTTAGGACCCGGAATAGTGACCAAGCCTGGCAAACCATAAATTTTACTGAAGCCCTTATAAACGACCGCTCTCCATCTTCAGAAGTCCTTCAGTCCATGAATTATTTATGGCTTCGACATCCTAAGGTAAGTAATCCCATCTTTATTGAGCAGTTAATTGATTTTGAAACTTCTTTTCGTTAGAATTATCGGCACATTGACATGGATCATTTTCGCACATTGATTATATTTCCCCTTTGGCTTGGGCATTTAAAAGAATATAACGATGACGCTTGTGTAAAGCGATTGCTCGCTTTACATGCCATCATCCCATTGGAACAATTATCTGAACTACATCTATACAATATGATGGAAACTATTCATGGTCGCACATCGTTCGGTGACATGATGTCCAATATTGATATTTTATGTGGCACAGACTATCAGATTGACTTCAGAATATTTTTGTCTTCTCATCAGTTTTCTGGCACTTTCCATTGCACATCGGATGACTATGCTGATGCATGCATTACCATAATTAAAATTTCAGTAGCATCTAAGTATTCAGATCAGAATATATTTTACAGGGTTCGCACATTGAAGATGTGGGCCAAGTCCTTGCTGGATCGAAACCAAAGAACAACTCCTGCGCTTTTAATGGCACTGAACTCTGCAGCTCAGAATTTCCATGACGATATTTTTCTCAACACACTGCTTTCGCATGAAGCAGAAGAATACTTATTAGCTTGGCTAAAGGTATTATTCAGTTTACCAGTGTCATTGGTAGCATCTGACCGAATGGCTGTAGAATTTACCAGATCCTCCTGAAAGTACCATTGATGCATGGCGGAAAGCATTTTTAAAAGCACGGCATGCGACTGAGAAAAAGTTGACTGATTACTCTTTATATTATTGCTCTACCAATAATTCATGCCCCGCTAAAACATGTCATGTGCAGTCAATTATAAATACTATTTCACTCTAGTTGATGTAGTTTATAGAAAATATACGGAACTTAAATCATTCATGATATGTCCTATTAGTATGGTGAAAAGAGAATGTAAGTATTGGTAGAAGAAGCAAGCGACGAATGCAAGACGAAAGCCTTCACTCAGTGTGTACCACACCTACTTTACTATCACCCTGCCATTTCAAATCAAAGATACTGGTGATCAGTGCTCAGCGCTTCAGCGCTCAGTTCTTTCGTAGTTACTTCAGGGGTTCGTTCAGTTTATCAAACCAGGGTGCTTAAGCAAGTTATTATGGTTGGGCACATTATGTGACTACAATTGCTGTATCGCTAATGGAATGTCGAGCTGAAGGACATATTTTTATACACGCAATCCAATTTCTATACATGAAAACGAGGGTAGATCGTAGAAACGTGCGAAGAATCAAGAAAGAAACGGATAAAAGTACCAGAAATGCATAACCAAATGGCATCCCGCAATTTAGTAGTAACGCCCACCATAATGCCTCCCATCCCCATACCATCCCTACCCGATCTCTACAATCATCACGACGCCTATCATAGTCGCCCGAATAGCAGGAGCCGCAGGGCCGTAGTTCGTATGGACTCAGCAACTTCGTTGCCGCTACCTGGAAAGAAAGCGACTCAGTCACCTTGTTTAAAAAAGCCATAGCATTGACGGGGTGAGAGTGGTATCCTTGCACACGATACGGCAGGAGCATGAGATCCTGCCACTACCTGGTCCATCTAACGCGTCAATCACGTCATTAACGTGTATTTAGTCCAAGGGTCGGCGCAAGGTAGCAGAGGAGGGAAGGTGGAAAGGCAGAGCGATGCGATGGGGTAAGGCGGGCCTCGTTCGAGGTAGGCTTGCGTGGTCGAGGCATTGTGAATAGCAACGACTCTCCCCAGAATCTCATTGGTGTTGAGTACAGTAATGGCGTCGTTAGCTTCCTCGGACACCTCTGTCGTCATGAACCCGAAGTTGCGAGATTTGCGGGTGTAGGTGTCGTATATAACTGAGGCCTATTGACCTTTAAGAGGGTAACATGTATGAGTATGGGGTTATGAACGAAAAGAGTGTGAAAGAAGGTGAAAGGGGGAGAGGGTGCGGGGGCAAGGATGTACGCGCGCAATTCGAATAGGTAGGACAAAGGGGAGAAGGGGGTTGGAAGGACAGTAAACATAGCTCTGTGAGACACAGCAGCGAGCATACATGAAGGCGTGAAAGAAAGAGAAGAAAGGGACATACACTCTATTAATCTCCACGAACGTAGCCTCGAGCTCGCGGGTGTCAATCCTGCAGTTTAGGCAAAATGGAAGCTGTTTCCCGGGACAGAACCGCCCTCGATTCTCTTCTAAAAGGCCCCAACTTATCAGCACCTGCAACTCGTAGAACGCAAATGCATAAGCTTACCCTTCACAAGTATCCTTCCAGGACTCCTACTCCTATAGTTACGCCTCGGCGCACCGCGAGAGCACCCACAACTAGCGCTATTCCCAGTAAAACTGGGACATTGTAGGGCGCCGGTCCTAAGATCCTGCACGAGGATGTTAATCCTGCCATTACCGAAAGGCCCAATATCTTGAGATTTCCCATGTTAATGGAGCGAGCTCTGGTGGGCTATGCCAGCGCAGAAGAGGGGGCTCGTCGTCGTCGTCGTGGCTGATGCTGATGCCGAGGACGTATCATCATCCATTGATAGCGGTGAAATGGTCTAGGGTGGTGAAGGATGTCGATGGGGATGCTGGGGTTGCTGTGAACAAAGGTAGGCATTGCAGAACTAGAAGAACAGTTGTTGGAATCAGAGTGAATAAAGAACAGCTAGAGCTCAAGGACTCCGAGAGAGCGAGTCAGAGAGTTTGATGCATCTAGGCCTCTGGCGACGGCCAACCTCGGGCAACTTGAATTACGTAATCTTGATCACGTTCAGATACAGACGCGTCTCAACCCTAGATCCCTACGAGTTAGACCGGTAGCCGGTCGGTATCGTGACAAGTCACGTTATATGAACGATTGTATCGTATCGATTATATATACCGACCGGTCCAACTGGTCAGATTTGAAGCGTCTGTCCCTTACGTCCCTCAAAATTTCCTTTTTTGGATTCTCGGCTCTCTCGCGCATCGCGTTGACTCTTTCCGTTCTCCGCGCTCCTCTCCTCCCCCTCCTCCGTTCTCCCCTCCTCCACTCTCCCCTCCACCGCTCTCTCCTCATGCCCTCGCATAAAGGTACTGGTTCCTTGCCCAAGCATAGGCCCTTGCGCAAAAGACCTCGTTTGGCCTCATACGAGCAACAAGTTGTGCTCAGCGACGTTATCTAGCCATGCAATATTCAGCCCAATAGCAAACCACCAGAACAGTGGCAAGCTACACAGCGTTTTCGCTTCCGCCCTCCCAGTGATGGAAGGAGCTCAGGTCATGCTCAGGAACAAGATAGAAGGAAGGAAGGAGGAAGAGGAGGGGGGAAAAGTAAACATGGGATCGGTGGAAGAGAAATTGGAAATGCACCACCACTGGCAAGTGGGAACCAGGAGAACTGGTTTGTTCACCTTTAGCCTGCCTATGTCGTACTAGAAGATTGTTTAGCACACCACATGAGCTAATACCACCTGATTCACCCAAAAGGTGAGCACCAAGAAAGAACATCACAGAGAAAGTAAATGCTGCATTGGATATCTTGAAAGAAGATTCTATTGGTCTATTTGACCTCATCCAACTCCAAAACATCCTTGATGACAATAACATCGAATACAGCTTCTACAGATCTCATTTCTACAAGGATAGTAGCGAGAAGTTTTTTGATGTCATGAATACCATTGCCCTCTCAAATTAACCCTGTACCGACATCCACCAGAGAGACCTTTCCAGCCAACAGGGCAAGTGTCGCCTTCATCTGAAACTCCAGAGGTACTATCACTCCATTTGAGGCCACGAATACCAAAAGACAGGCTTTGAGTTCATGCAAAATGTGTTTCTCGTTGTACTTGCTCCAAAACTCATTGCGTAGTCCTCGCTCAATAGGAATAGCTTGCTCAACTAGGGATTTTGCATCTTATATAGTTGAAAGCGCTCGAATTTCAGGCAATGAGAGGTTGACGAGACTTATAGAAATAGTAATTGATGGAAGTGGTAAACAAACGCAGAGTACCTAAGAGGAGAAGGAGGGGAGAACGGAGGAGGGGGAGGAGAGGAGCGCGGAGAACGGAAAGAGTCAATGTGATGCGCGAGAGCCGAGAATCCAAAAAAGGAAATTTTGAGGATGTAAGGGACAGACACTTCAAATCTGACCAGTTGGACCGGTCGGTATTAAGGCTCCAACTATATAGTATATGTATACTCTGAAAGGCGTAAATATACTTCGTCACTGTTTTTGTAGTGCTAAGGACTGTATATAACTAGTATATAGACAGATAGATCATGTGCATCTAAAATGTCACATGTTACTGACATCACCATGCTTCTTCTGCTTCATTGTTGGCGGATTGGCATCAAGAAGTCCATCATGAATCCATACTTTTGCTAGAAGTGCTTTGTGTATAGTTTCTGCTTTGAGTGAACTTCGAAGATCTGAGCATATGTGGTGAGACTTTGAAAATACCCGTTCAACAGAAACACTAGTAGCAGGTATAACAAGAAAGTCACATGCCATTCTGGAAAGCATAGGAAAGGAATGGCAGTGCTTCTATATAATTCAACATAATAAGTATCAACAACAATTGAAAAGTAGCTATTTACCGTGTTCCTGTAGTCAAAGATCCAAACTTCTCAATAGTAGCAACCGGACCACACTCACTCAATGTTCTATTCAATCACTGGCTGTCAGTATCAATCATGGAGTGGCTCATAGTAACGACTAACCGTGTTTCCAAAGTTGAGGTAGCTGAACTATTTTTGTAAAGTAATAATTGTGATAGGCACATGTTAAATTAAATTGATAGGAAACAAATTCATACGTCAATTTTTCGATTTCAGCTACAAGACAATTGACCCTTATAGCCGCAATATCATATGGGAGTGAGTAAGGATTGACCACAAAATGAATATAGTCAATGACCAGGTCCATTCCGAATTGACCACACTGAATATTCCACAATTTGCCACAAGTTGTACGAACATCTTCACCAAAAAGTATGTCCATTCATCAGTTAAAAACACTCCAATGGTTGCCAGTAGGAGAAGAAGGAATGGGAATTCCTTTAAATATATGATTAATTGTACCATTCTCCTCTGCCAACAGTACAGAATCTGGAAGCAAAGGAATAAGGTTTGAAAGCCTTTCAACTTGGGCAAAGATCAGGTGTAAAGCAGCAGATGTCATAGATTTAGTTGGACTGTTAGACCACTGAGACCAAGGATCAGCGTCATAGAATCTCCGTGTATCTGTAAAATGTCGCATGGTGTAGCTCTTGGCATTGTGAGCATAAATTCCTTATAATTTAAAGAGAGCCATATTTATAAGTGATTAGATAGCACCAAAACTTAAGAAATACTAAGATGTGAGCAAGTATGCATAGATGGTGTCTTGATATACATATATTCGATACCGAGAACTGTATAACAAGTCATTGTCATTGGTACAGTGGAGCAGAGGTGCAAACGGCTACATGATGAGTGATTAGCACGTTGCTCCTTGCCGCGTTGCCCAGCTCCTTAGACCCTGAAATTCACGCGGTCTAAGCTGCGTAAAACCAAAGAGCCAAAGCCAAGCACATAACAAGGCTTACTGCAAAGAAATTTACAACTGTATACAACTGTGTGTATACTGTATATTTACTGTATACAGGGATATCCCAGATATATACATAAACATATAGAACCATAACCGTATATATACGGTTCGTATACTATAGGGTTGGAGCCTTAGTCGGTATATCGATACGATACAATCGTTCATATAACGTGACTTGTCACGATACCGACCGGCTACCGGTCTACCTACGAGTCATGTTTTCGTCGTTTTGACATTGACAAGTATGCACCGTCCCACTCTACTCACCTATCAGATGTAAAACTCAGATGTATCAAGACTATTCTAAGACCTCCAATAATGACATCGATGATTGACTAGACAACGTTCCACAGATGCCTCGAACTTTTTTCATCGGACTGCCAGTGCCACTAGTGTTCTCCCTCTCTTCCTACTAGATTTTCTGTCTCGCTTTACGGTACGATAATTCCATCTCTCATCTAAAGCTTCTGATATATCCTACAGTATCACTGCGCTGTCCTCCAACTCATCGATCAACACCTTTTTTCTAGATTATTACGCCCTCTTCATTGTCCAACAGTACAACTCCAATGACCATCACCCTCACGCCAGCACATCGTATTGAAGTTCAAGCTTTATCGTTGTATTGTTTCTATGACGTTATCGCCGCTAACTACTGTCATTATAACCTTAGAACTCCCAGGTTTCACGGACGTCTCAATAGACTCCTATCTGTATTTAGACCTGGCACTCAACCACACTTGTGACTTACATTCTGTTATGACCATCGACATCGAAACTCAGCATGGAAAGTCACCACATCTTCTATCGCCTTCGTTCTTCGTTCCTCCTCTCCACTGTTGTCTTCACTATTTCGATCGTCAAAAATGGCTATCTATATACTACGTCCTCAGACTTTGAATGACCAAATGTGAGAAGTTCGCAATACCCAAGCCTTCGACGTTTCTCAAAAGCCGCCACATTGTTATCAATACCGAATCGTGGTTGATGGTAGCAAGCATCCTCTAAGAGTAAGCTGAGTCCAGCAAGCACATTCTCATCGAAGTTCAAATTATGATTAGCTGCTAGAACATCTATAGCCCTCAGGCTGTTGGCAATATACGATTCGAAACCTACTGGACTGGTACTAGAGGAACCGACGATGACAAAGGCCTTTTTCTTTAAGATGTTCCATTGTCGCGTTGGCCTGCGGGAACAATGTCTCTATCAAGCCAGCGCCATTAGTACACGAATCTCAATAGTCAGTAGGTAATAGCATACATTGCGTGGAATGACATTCCTCCGGATGCGCCGATTCTTAGTACAGAGCCTTAACTACCTCCATCTAGTCATCTGAAAACGCCAGCCACCCTGCTAGCATACGTCTAACTCTCCACGAGCGTCATATAGGGGCACAACCGGCTGTTTCCATGCCTTCAAGACGTATTTCGATGACATGTCGCCATTTGGTGCCAGGATTGTAGATGGCGCGTCTGGCACAATTTAACCATTACATCTATCATCAAATGTCAGTTTATCAAACAGAAATGCAAAAGAGAACGTAAAGAAGAAAACATACCTTAGAACGAACAGCATCCCCATGTTAGACGGCAACGGTGTCCTTAATCCCTCATCACCTTCTTCCACTACAATCTTCTTCGAAGTGGCATTTCCTTGCTGCATCGGAGCCTTTTTCGAGACGTACCTGTCCAGTGCAGAAGTCTACCCCCAGTACAGGAAGGTTTAGGTGCACGATTCGACTTCGCGTGAAGAGGATTAGAAGCTGAGCTTGAAGCAGAAGCGTCCCTATCTTCACGTCTTCCACTGAGGAAATGTACAAGGTGCACTTTCAAGTACTGCCAGGGTAATAAGCAGTGCTGACATGTCTAGTATTTCATGGATATCTGGCGCGCTTTCGATTGAGGCTGTACAATTAACTTACCATGCCTTAAAGGTTAGACTAGCGGTCGTGGAAATTTAATAGGTACAATCCAAGAATATGGCGAACGAGACTAAAGATAGGAACTATGAACAGAATTATGTAAATGCTGCCTGCCAGTTTTCAGGGCATTGAACGTCAGGCGCATCCGACCTTGTGAATTGTTGCACAGTGGCGTGAGTTCTCTTGGAAGACATTTTATTTTTAGGTGCTGCAATGTACAAAACATGCGGCCAACTGATTATATATTGATGAACCGTTCAAAAGGAACTTTTCACCCCATCAATCAACATGTCCTTCGCAAATTCATCGCATTTCGTCATAAACGGAGCAACGTTCGTGGATAATCACATAAATAACGGAAGAGATGGTACGATAATCAACACTCACTATGCGGCTTACTTATCCACTACGTTAGCAATACAATATCTTTCTCAGTATGTCGCTGTAGGTGCAACTCATGACTCGGGAGAACAGTACGATGCACCTAAATGTCACCCGGACACTCGGAAGCGACTTCTAAGCGATATTGACCAGTGGATTAAAGAACCTAACAAAGAAACTGGTATAACATATCTGCACGGGCCTGCGGGGGCTGGAAAGTCATGTATCGCAAGATCTATTTGCGAGGGGGCCGATTATGCAGGATTCCTAGGCGCCAGCTTCTTTTTCTGGAGAGGGTCACAAGATCGAAATAATGTGAAGAAACTCTTCACTACCATAGCATATCAACTGGCAATGCTGAATGATGTGCTTGCGGGGTATATTTCATCAGAGATAGAGCTGGATCCTCGACTCATTTATGATGCATCCATTGAGCGCCAATTCCGACAACTTATTCTCGAGCCCTGTCTCTGCTTCGTGGAATCCGGTAGACAACTCCCGAATTGGATTATAGTCATTGACGGATTGGATGAATGTGTTCACACAGCTACGCAAGTATCAGTCCTGCACCTGTTAGCCAAGGCCATGCGACATGAGAGCTTTCCATTAGGATTTTTCATTACGAGTCGACCTGAACTTCATCTTCAAGAAATCTGGGACACAAAGGAGATTATTTCTGTGACAAATCTTATCTCCCTGTCCAGCACTCAAGGAATCTTACAGGATATTCGAACAGTTGTTCAGAGTGGATTCTCATGTATTCTGAACGATCGCAGATTTAAATGGGCTCTTAGATCTGTCTGTCGACCATGGCCACACCCATCTATTATAGATATGCTTGTTGAGCGATCTTCAGGACAGTTCATTTATGCTGCAACAGTGATGAAGTTTATCTCTAGTCCTCGCCACAATCCCAATGCACAACTTGAAATTGTCCTTGGAATCTGTGACGCCAATAGCAAATCTCCGTTTGCAGACCTTGACCTTCTTTACCATGAGATATTGTGCAGAGTGGAGGAACCTGAAAGAACTATCAAGGTATTGGAATGTATAGTTGCCATAATGGATGTCAATCCATTGCGCAGTGGTTTTTCGGCTGTAAATCTCAATCAAAATAGACTGTTTCTAGTTGTGGAGCAGTTGCTATTTCTCCCACAGGGAGAAGCATTTTTTGCATTAAATGACCTGCATTCTCTTATCAATCTTAATGTAGGATCAGGTCCTCACAGTGATAATTCGGAAGTTCAGTTTCACCACAAGTCATTTCATGACTTTTTAACCACAAAGGAATAATCAAAATGTTTTCATGTAGACCTCAAAGCAACTCATGCTGATATCACTCATTCCTGTTTAAAAATCCTAACTCGCCCCAGATATGAAACAACAGAGCAACATGGTATGTAAACATATTTTCCAAAAGATATCAGTGCTAATGACTCACAGTTGGTTGGTTTTATGCTTTTTTCTGCTTGCATGAACACAATCATAAAAGTCCAGATAAATATGTGAAAATTCCTGATTTCTTCCAGCCATTACAGATGTTTTTCTCAGCCACTCAATATTCAAATCACTTGCATCTCCAAGAGGCCTTCAGGATTCTCGGGATTAAGAAGAATCATCCAGCCATAGATTTTACTGAAGCCCTTGTGAAGAATCACTCACCATCTGTGAATGCTCTTATATTCATGAATGCATCATGGCTTCTATTTGATGGTGTAGGTAATCTCACTTCTACAGGACTGCTCATCAATATTGAAATTTCTTTTCTTTAGATTCCTCTACGCGCATCGTTCATCTTTCCCCTTTGGCGGAAATATTTAAAATCATATAACAAAGATGCTCTCATAAAGCGATTGCTCGCTTTAGGTGTCGTTGTTTGTCAGACCTACCATCTCAGATCTCGTCTGTACAAAGTGATGGGAATTATTGATGATCATAAATCCTTCGATGAAATACTGTCGAATATTGATACATTATACAGCATACACTATCAGAAGGATTTATCAGTATTCTTATCTAATCAGCAGTTTTCTGGCAATTTTCATTGCACATCAGATGACTATGCGGGCGCGTACATCACAATTATTGGTATTTTCCTACTGGACCCCTGGTTTCCGTGGTCAGATACCTACTTGTTAAACTTGTGGGCCAAGTCCTTGCTGGATCGGAACCAAAGTGCAACACCTGCACTGTTAATGGAACTGGAATTTGCAGCTTGGGAGTTCCATAACAAAGATTCTCTCAACAAACTTCTTACGCACGAGGCAGAAGAATATTTATTAACTTGGCTAAAGGTATGCTTCACTAGTATCATGGGTAGCATTTGACCAGATGGTTACAGAAACTACCAGATCCTCCTGAACGCACCATTAATACATGGCAGAAAGTATTTTCGAAAGCACGAGGTGCGGCTGAGAAAGACAAATCAAACAGCTACAATTATTTTTGCTACAACACAATTTCATGCCCTACTAAAACATGTCGCAGCTGAGAGGGACAAGTCAAATTGCTATAATTATTTTTGGTATGATAAAAATTCATGCCCTACTAAAACATGCCTTGGGTGGTCAATAATGAACTCAAGGAGGCACATCTGGTAGATTGTTGCTTTTTCATTGATTTTAGAATTGATTGTACTGCTATTTGTGTAGTTTTTGATAAAACTTATGCGATATATCATATGGTACGATTTCATGATTTCCCGCGTTAAGGAGAGAATATAGGTAGCGGTAGCAATAGTGGTAAGAAAGGCAATTGATGGACGAAATTACCAGATCCTCCTAAACACATCAGTAAGGCATGGCAAAAGGCATTTTCGAAAGCACGGGATGCGGCCATAAATGACAAACCAGATTACTACAACTATTTTTGCGACTATAGACATTTATGCCCTACCAAAACATGCCCTTGGTGGTCAAAGAGATAGATAGGACGATAGATTGTCGCTTCAAGTTGATTTCGGGATAGATATTTATGATTGTATTGCTATTTGAATCCCGTATACAGGATAATAAATGGTAAGCTATGCGACATAATACGGTTCATGACTTGACTCATTGGTGTGGTGAGAAGAGAACGTAAATAATGGAAACAAAATGTTACTTATTATTGCTTAGTAGGGAATTTCTGGGAAACGAAGTAAAACACTTCAACACCTCCCTATGCCCACATTTACTTCTTTATATAACTTCCTGTCACCATAAATTGAGGTTACCTTGGTGATCCTAACCCTTTTTAACCGAGATACATGCCAGAAGGTTGAGTTCGCCGTAGGATGCGTATGAGACCTCATAGCTGTGGAGTCGCCGAGACAAAGAAGATGTAAAGAGTGTTTTCATCCATGACAGTCCAATTTTTGCACATGAACGTGAGTGTAGAAAGCAAGTATCAAGGAAATGGAAACCAGATGAAGGAAAGTTGCAGTAAGTTGGCAGCATCGACACAAGTCATAAACACATGAATGATGAACCACACAGCATCGCCTCTCGCCTCCTGAGTCTCAAGCTCAACACACCAAAAAAAGTCCAAAACAGTACGACACAGAAAGGATAAAACACAGAAAATAAGTATAACGGACGTAGACAACACAACCTACGAAATAATCATTACCCATCTTCTGACACGTGAAAGAGCAATCCGTGTAAGCGCGCAGCGAGAGCGAAGGCGTATAAGAATAGAATTGACGTTTGACCCGGTGGACGTCGGTGGGCAAACGGATACATAGTTGGTGGTGTATCGGTGGCTACTGTATATTGGGTGAAGTAATGGTCTGTACGTAAAATGACTCGGGACGGGGTCCGGAGGTTGGGAGGGGCTTGTCTCTGCTAAGACGACGCGCCCATGTGAAGCTCCACGGCTAATTTATGGTTGGTGGTGAGGATTTTATCTACATCACGGGGCAGGGCATATTACTGAGACGGCTTGGGTTTGGTGGTATGGTCATTCATTGGGTGGGTCCCATTCTGGTAGGAAGCCGATACTGCGTCGGAAGCGGGTGGTATCGTTGACATAACGGAACAGAGCGGCGAGTCGAGTGGGTGATGCAAGTATAGATTTGAGTGTCAGGCGGTGTAGAGGTAGTTTGCAGCGGTGTGCGAGGGTGAGTCTGGCCGTGTTGAAGGAGTGGCAGTGGAAGAGAAAGTGGTTGACAGTCTCTGGTTTATGGCGGCAGGAGGGGCAGAGGGGATTGTCGGCTTTGCCGAACAGTCCATCCTATTCCCATCCCTCTCGTAATCTCTTTCTACCGCTACCATCCCCATAGCCGCGTTCACCATCCCTATCCTGATCTGTATAATCATCGTGGTGCCACATCTGCCATAGTCCCTCCCACCTCGTCTACGGTTATCGTAGCCTTCGAGCAGCGGGAGTCGTAGGTCTCTTAGTTGTTCTGCATTTGAGAAAGAGCTCATAGTCACCCCGTTTGGGAGGGCGGTAGTATCGGCAAGGCATGGTCATCCTTGAGCGGCCACGGCGGGTCTACGTGGTCAAGACGTCAAGGGATTCAGCGAGTAGGTTGACAATGGTCAACGTAGGATTAACGAGCAATCGACTGTAGGGTAGAATAGAGTAGAGCCAGTCAGCAGCCGCTCACGGAAGCGAAGAAGAATGAGAGTGACCTTTTCAGTAGCAATGACCGTTCGCAGAATCTCAGTAGTGTTGAGGGCGGTAATGGCGGCACCGTCTTCCTTGGATGCCTCCATTGTCACGAATCCGAACCCACTGGACTCACGAGTGTGAGAATCGTGCGTGACTAAGGCCTTGTTGACCTTTACTTGGAAAGAGGCGTGAGTATGAAGTTACGAGTGAGGAAAGAGTGAAAGGGCGGGTGACAGGGGAGGGAGAAAAGGTAGGGCGAGAGAAGAGGGCGAGAGAAGAGGGTAAAACTTTAGAAGAGGGAAGAAGGAAGGGAGGCGAGAGGGAAGAGTGAGAAGGCGAAAAAACAATGCATGTACACGGTGGTACTCGAATGGTACCTCAAGTAAGAAGGCCAAAGGATACTGTAGCCCGGCATCCATGCACGAAGGCAAAAAAAGCAAAAAGCGAATACTCACCCTACCAATCTAGTGAACGTAGCTTTGAGCTCGCATGCATCCGCCTTCTGGCCTACACGTGGAGATTGTTCCCGGCTTCGAGCCACCCTCTTCCTTCTCTCTTCAAAGACCCCAACGAATCAGCTCCCACAGCTCGCTCATACAAGACAGAGGCCTTTTCACCTGCAGGAGGAAGCGCGAGCGTGGAGTTGTGGAGAGGGTAAGATGGAAGTTTCAGACAGCGGTGGACGTATGTGATGGTGCTGGCCTGGCTCGAGCAAGCAGGACTGAGGAACACTGCAGCGCGCATATATATGAAGGCCAGACGAGATAGTGAAGTAATACTCACTCTGGAACTCGCGGGTGTGGGGGTCATGCATGACTGATCCTTTTTTGACCTGTAGAAGGGGGAATGAGTATGATGTTACGAAGAAGGCGAGAGTAGAGGATGGGAGGACAAAGAACGGGTGCTGGTACTCGAGGGGATCTCAAGTACGCAACGCAACACAGTGGCGCGTATACAAGAAGGGAACAGAGTAAGAGAAAGGATACTCACCTTGTCAATCCTCACGATCGCAGCTCCGAACCCCGGCTGTCAATCCTCTAGCTCAGTCCCGAAGCGTAAGTTGTCTCAAGCATTTGAGCCACCCTCATATCCACCTCTCCTAAAAGTCCCATCGCATCAGCACTTGCAACCCCTAAAACGAGAGAGCAAACACTTACCCCCCACAAGCATCCTTCCTAGACTCTTACTCCTACTGTTACGCCTTGACGCATCGCGAGGGAGCGCCCATCGTTAGCGCTATCCGCGGTCCTATTGGGGTCGTCGGTGTTCATAGGGGCGCTGGTGCTGAACTCCTGCACGAATGTTAATCCCGCCACTACTGGAGGGTGCAATATCTTGAGGTCTCCCAGCTGAGGGAGAAAGTAAGGCTTGGCCCGTCGAGTAGGTGATGCCAATGTTGGAGGCGTCGAGACTCGAAGGGGCGGTAGTTTGGTGGTGGTGACTTAGAGAGCATCTGACGCTGGCCTCGTTCGAGATCGAAATATCTAAAAGATGGAGGGGAAGGCGCTGTCCACTCAGTGGATCATGTAGTGCGTGTATCAGGTCGCGTTTGTCGACAATGGAGTGAACGCAATAAGTAATGACCATGGCCAGTCGGCCAACAGGACTGGGGAGCCGCAAGTGAAACTGGAGATAAAACATGACTTGGGCACGTAGGTCTAAGACTATAGCAGCCGCAGTGGGTTATGGGAAATGAAGAAAGAGGGGGATTTAGAAATTGGCGGGGGTCGTTGTCATCGTGGCCGATGTGAGGACGTATCATCATGCATATCGGTTTCTAGTGGTGATCCAGTGGAGGGTAGTGGAGAATGCGGATACTGGGAGTTGCTGTGTCCAAACGACATCGGCATGGCGTAAATTATCGGAAGAACGCTTGTGAGAGTCGTGGTATCGGCGGAGTGAGGGTGGTATCCTTGCGCATGAGATGTATAACATGAATCAACGTCATCGAGGTGCATTTAGTCCAGGACAGGCACAAAGCGACAAAGAAAAGGAAATAGCAGGTCGTGGAGCAAGACGGGCCCTCGTCCGCAATGGGCCTGCATAATCAAGACGTTGTCAACAGTAACTCCGTTTCCCAAACTCTCGGTGGCGTTAAAAGCGGTAATGGTGTATCGTCTTCTCCAACGTCACGAACCCTGAGCCTTGAGATGTGGGTAGGGTCGTACATGACAGATGCCTTTTAAGCTGTAAGAAGCCTGAGCATGGGTTTACGGATAGAGTGGGATGGAAGGATGACAGATACTGGGAGTCGTAACAGGGGCCACTTTGACCTGTAAGAGGCGTGAGCATGATGTTACGAACGAAGAGAGTGATAGAAAGGAGAGGGGGAAAGGAGAGAGGGGACATCGAGAGAAAAGTGAGAGGGAAGGTGAGAAGAGACGAGAGGATGTAAGAAAGGGGGGCGTACACGCTGGTACTCGAATAGGAAACAAGAAATACTCACCCTACCAGTCCTCATGAACGTAGCTTCGAGCTCGCGTGCATTTGTCTTGTGGCTCAGCCCGTAAACATGGAGACTGTTCCCCGAGTTCGAGGTACCTTCTTAAGATCTCGTAAAAGCACCAACGAACCAGCTCCTACAGCTCGCTTGTACATGGCAAAGGTCTATTCCAACTGCAGGAGATGTGAGTATGGAGTTACAGAGAGAGTGCGAGAGAAGACTGGGAGGACAAAGGATGTATGCGCTGGTGCTAGTCAGGGGCCTCGAGCAAGTAGGGACGAGGAACACCGTAGTGCGCATATACCACGACACGAAAAGATAGAGAAGCAAAACTCACCCTGGGACTCGCGGGTGAGGGGATATGCATGACTGATGCCTTTTGACCTGTGAGAGGGGGCATGAGTATGAAGTTACGAAGGAGGGGGAGGAGAGGATGGAGGAAAAAGGGCGGATACTCGAGAGATCCCAAGTACGCAACGCAGCGCTACACAATAGCGCACATACACAAAGGGGAGAAAAGGAAGAGACAGGATACACACCTTGCCAATCCTCACGATTGCAGCCCCGATCCCCGGCTCCCCCAGTGTTCGTTTCGCCTTCTTTTCCACCTCTCCTAGAACACCCCAGCGCGTCAGCACCCGCAACTCCTAGAACGCAAAAGAGCTTACTCTCCACGAACATCGCTTCCAGACTCCTAGCCCTACTGCTACATCTCGGCGTATCGCGAGAAGAACGCCAGCCATTAACGCTATTCGTAGTCCAATGGGGGTCGTCAGTGTTCATAGGGGCACCAGTGCTGAGTTCTTGCACAGGGATACTAACCCCGCATTACTAGAGGACGCGATGTCTTGAGATTTCCCGGCTGTCGGAGAAAGTGAGAGTCTTGACGCGTCGAGTTGGTGATGCCAATGTTGGAGACGTCGAAAGGGGCCATAGTGGGGTGATAGGAATACAACGAGGAAGGGGGAAAGTCTGAAATATCATCAGACGCTGACCTCTTTCGAGATCAAAATGGCAGGAAAAATACAAGGTCCATATGGAGTGAACGCGGGAGTGAAGTCTCTTGCCGAGGCCCTGGCCAATAGAGCTGGAGCGGTGGGAGCAAACTGGATATTGAATACGAATGGTGCGTGGAAGGTGTGGGTAGAGCGAAGAACACACCAGTTGCAACTCGCGGTGGGTTATGCCAGTAAAGAGCTCGTGGTGGTCGTAGCTGATGCTGTGGATGTATCCATTACTGTGTGGGGGGTGGTAGAGGACGAGGATATTAGGAGTCAGAGTTGCTGCGAAAAAATGTTGGCATGGCGCAAACTAGACTAGAGCGGTTCAAGAATCAGAATGCGAACGAGACGAGAGCTCGGAGAAGCCCAACGTTAGTTTACGTAATCTTCACGTTCAAGACCGACTCGAGAGACTGGCACTGGACTCTTGCCATTCTCTTCCCATTTTCTTCATTTTGTTTCAACAGGATGCATACATTCACCGTCCCACTTCATCCACCTACGAGAAAATTTCGACCTACCAACACTATCCCAACATCTCTAAAGACTTCGTACCAGGTTAGGCCTAATAGTAATGTCGATGATCGACTCGAGGGCAACATTCCTTGAAGCCTAAGTTTGAACATCCTTCAAGTTCAAATTTGGTTGAAATTCCTCCAAAATTCGTCAAACATTTTTCGGACTTCTTTTTGAGGCTATACAATTAACTTATCACGCGTTATATTTGGGCTAGTGGTCACGGAAGTTTAGTAGTTACGATCCCGGAATATGATAGATACAGATCAAAGACAGGAAATATGAACGTAACAAAATTCTGACTGTCAGGCTCGAACGATGAAAATAGAACTGCGCACTGAAGGTTTTGGACCTTCGGACACGTCCTACCTCGTGAAGTGTTGCATGCGACCACAAGATCTTTATTTTTAGGTGCTTATATTATGATTTGCAGTGCGTGTCACATGTACCGACTGTATATATACTTCCAAAATGTGATGACAGGACCTTTCCACCCCTGCTGCAACATGTCATATTTCCCATATGCATCGAATTTCGTCATAAGCGGAGCAACATTTGTGGATAATCATATAAATAATGGGGGGGATGGTGCGATGATCACTGCTAGAAGTCTTTGTGGTGCACATGTGACTTACTTGTTATACCAGCACTCCAATGCCTGTCGCAATTTGTTGCCATGGGTGCTGCTCATGACTCAGGAGAACAGTACGATGCGCCTAAATGTCACCAGGATACTCGCAAACAACTTCTCAGCGATATCAATCAGTGGATTAGAGAACCTGACAAAGAAACTGGTATACTATATCTGCACGGGCCTGCGGGGGCTGGAAAGTCCTGTATCGCACGAACTGTTTGCAAGGAGGCTGCTTCTGCCGAATTTCTAGGCGCCAGCTTCTTCTTCTGGAAAGGATCACAAGATCGAAATAATGCGAAGAAACTCTTCACAACTATAGCACATCAGCTTGCAATGCTGAATGGTGAACTCGCGAAATACATTGCAACAGAGATACAACAAAATTCTCGATTACTATTTGATGCTCCATTAGAGCGTCAATTTCAAAAGCTCATTTTGGAGCCATGTCTCCACCTTGTTACATCTGGTGAACAACTCCTCAAAGGTGTCATAGTTATTGATGGACTAGATGAATGTGTTGATACAAAGATGCAAATATCAGTGCTTCGCTTGCTAGCTAAAGCTGCTCATCGTGACGACTTTCCCCTAGGATTTTTCATCACCAGTCGTCCAGAACTCCATCTAAAAGAAGTCTGGGATACCAAGGAGATTGTTTCTGTGGCGCAGCTTATCTCATTGTCCAACATTAGAGGAACCTCACAGGATATTCAAACTGTGCTTGAGAGTGGATTTTCCTGCATTTTAAATGATCGCCGATTCAAAGCAGCTCTTAGATCAGTTTCTCGACCATGGCCATCCCCATCTAGCATATGGAAACTTGTTGAGCGATCTTCAGGGCAATTCATTTATGCAGCCACGGTGATGAAGTTTATTTCTAGTCCCCACCACAATCCCAATGCTCAACTTGAAATTGTGCTTGGAATTCAAGATAACAGGAATAGCTCTCCTCTTGCAGACCTTGACCTCCTTTATCATGAAATATTGTCAAGAGTGGAGGAACCTGAAAGAACTACCAAAGTATTGGGATATATACTTGCCATAATGGAAGTTGGCAACAGTATATCATATTCTCATCATGATTTATCATTTCCAATTACAAAAGCAGTGAATTGGAATCTAAATAGACTGTTTCTCGTTGTGGAGCAGTTATTATCCCTCCCACCAGGAGAAGCATTTTTTGCATTAAATAACCTTCATTCTCTCATTGATCTAAACATAGGATCTGAGTCTTACAGTGATAAATCTTTGTTTCAGTTTCATCACAAGTCATTCCATGACTTTTTAACCTCAAGAGAGCGATCAAAACACTTCCATGTAGACCTACAAGTGACTCATACAAACATTGCTCAGTCATGCATAAAATTTATTACTTGCCCTGGGTGTGAAACAGTAGAACAATATGGTATGTAGTCATATTTTCCAGAAGATATATGTTCTAATGTCTCACAGTTGGCTGGTTCTATGCTTTTTCTGCTTATGCAAACATATTGACAGAAGCAGTAATTTCATGGAATTTCCTAATTTCTTCCAGCCTTTAGAGATGTTCTTCTCAGCCACCCAAAAACATTCAAGTCACTTGCATTTTCAACAGGCCACTGACATCCTTGGACTTAAGAGGGATGCTCAAGCTGTAGAGTTTACTAAAGCCCTTGTGAATAATTGCTTACCATCTGTGGGAATTCTTAGATCCATGAATTATTTATGGCTTCGATCTCATAAGGCAAGTTGTCCTACTTTTATTGAACAGGTAATTGATTCTGATACTTCTTTTTTTAGACACACCAGGACATTCGGATATTTCGTACATCAATTATCTTTCCTCTTTGGCTCAAACATTTAAAATCATACAACAATGATGCCGCCGTGAAGCGATTGGCTGCTTTACATGTCATCATTCCCTTACATTCTCTGACTAGATCCAGTCTGTTCAGCGCAGGAATCATTCCTGATCTCAAATTATCCCGTGAAATGCTGTCCGATATAAATTCTCTTTGCGACTTGCATCGAAACACATCTTTGATATTTTTACTTAATCCCCAGTTTTCTGGAAATTTCCATTGCACATCGGACGACTTCGAAAATGCACACATCAGTCTAATTCATTTTATACTACTGCAACCCCGATTTTCTTGGTCCGAGGATGCCTACTTCTTGAACGTGTGGGCCAAGTCTCTGCTTGAACAAAACCAAAGTGCAACACCTGCACTTCTGATGGCACTGGAATCTGCAGCTCAAGAATTCCATGACAACGATTCTCTCAACAAATCTCTTACATATGAGGTAGAAGTAGATTTATTAACTTGGCTAAAGGTTACTATTCACTTAATTAATATCATGTGGCACATCTAACGGAAATGGTATAGAAATCACCAAAACCTCCTGAAAGCATTATTAATGCATGGCAGAAGGCGTTTTTGAAAGCACGGTGCGCGGCCATTGAAAACGTACCAGGTTATTCCAATTATTTTTGCGACATCAGACTTGCATGGCTTTCCATGCCCTACTAAAACATGCCTTGCATGGTTAAGAAGTCTTGTGTAGCGGTAGTTTGTCACGCTTTGTTGATTTCGGAACTGATGCTTTGGATTGTACTGCTATTTGTATAGTGTCTGATAAGCGGTACTTAACTTATGCAATATAGTACAGTTTCGTGATTTCCCTCGGACCTTTCGCAGAATCGGTAGTGCTGAGGGCGGTAATATGGCAGCATCGGCTTCTTTGGACGCTTACATCGTCACGAATCCGAACCCACTGGACTCACAGGTGTAAGAATCGGCGTGATTGAGGCCTTGTTGACCTGTACTTAGAAAGAGGCATGAGTATGAGGTTACGAGTGGGGAAAGAGTGAAAGGGTGAGTGAGAGGGGAGGGAGAAAAGGTAGAGCGAGAGAAGAGGGTAAAACTTTAGAAGAGGGAAGAAGGAAGGGAGGCGAGAGGGAAGAGTGAGAAGGCGAAAGAACAAAGCGTGTGCACGGTGGTACTCGAATGATGCCTCAAGTAAGAAGGCCTAAGGATACTGTAGCCCGGCATCCATGCACAAAGGCAAGAAAAGCAAGAAAATGAATACTCACCCTAACAATCTCGCGAACGTAGCTTCGACCTCGCGTGCATCCGCCTTCTGGCCTACACGTGGAGATTGTTCCCGGCTTCGAGCCACCTTCTTCCTTCTCTCTTCAAAGACCCCAACGAATCAGCTCCCACAGCTCGCTCATACAAGACAGAGGCCTTTTCACCCGCAGGAAGAGGCGTGAGCGTGGAGTTGTGGAGAGAGTAAGATGGAAGTTTCAGACAGCGGTGGACGTATGTGATGGTACTGGCCTGGCTCGAGTAAGCAGGGCTGAGGAACACTGCAGCGCGCATATATGAAGGCCAGACGAGATAGTGAAGTAATACTCACTCTAGAACTCGCGGGTGTGGGGGTCATACATGACTGATCCTTTTTTGACCTGCAGAAGGGGGAGTGAGTATGATGTTACGAAGAAGGCGAGGGTAGAGGATGGGAGGACAAAGAACGGGCGCTGGTACTCGAGGGGATCTCAAGTACGCAACGCAGCACAGTGGCGCGCATACAAGAAGGGAAAAAAGCAAGAGAAGGGATACACACCTAGTCAATCCTCACGATCGCATGCCCCGAGCCTCGGCTGTCAATCCTCTAGCTCAGCCCCGGAACGAAGGTTACCCCAAGCATTCGAGCCACCCTCATATTCACCTCTCCTAAAAGTCTTCATTGCATCAGCACTTGTAACCCCTAAAACGAGAGAGCAAACACTACCCCCCCACAAGCATCCTTCCTGAACTCCTATTCCTACTGTTACGCTTCGACATGTCGCGAGGGGGGTGCCCATCGTTAGCGCTATCCGCAGTCCTATTGGGATTTGTCGGTGTTCATAGGGGCGCCGGTGCTGAGCTCTTGCATGGAATGCTAATCCCGCCACTACTGGAGGGTGCAATATCTTGAGATCTCCCAGCTGAAGGAGAAAGTAAGTCTTGACACGTCGAGTTGGTGGGGCCGAAGTTGGAGGCGTCGAAGGGACAGTAGTTTGGTAGTGGTGACTTAGAAAGCATCCGATTCTGGCCTCGTTCGAGATCGAAATATCTAAAATATGGAGGGGGAGGCGCTGTCCACTCAGTGGATTATGTAGTGCATGTATCAGGTCGCGTTTGCCGACAATGGTGTGAACGCAATAGGTAATGTCCATGGCCAGCCGTTAGCCAACAGGACTGGGGAGCGGCAAGTGAAACTGGAGATAAACACGACTTGGGCGCGTAGATCGAAGACCGTACTATAGCAGCCGCAGTGGGTTATGGGAAATGAAGAAAGAGGGGGGGTCGTTGTCATCGTGGCCGATGTGAGGACGTATCATCACGCGTATCGGTTTCTGGTGATGCATTGATGAGCCGGTGGAGGGTAGTGGAGGATGCGAATACTGGGAGTTTCTGTGTCCAAACGACATCGGCATGGCGTAAACTATCGGAAGAACAGCTGTTAGAACTTCAGAATGATTAGTAACTTAGAGAATTTCTTCGTTTTGTTTCAACATGACATGCATGCACCGTCCTACTCAGAGCTACTCTATCCATCTACGAGTAAGGTTTCGATGTATCAAGACTATTCTAAAACTTGAAACCAGCTTCAATTTTGTAACGGTTCTGCGACTGACTAGTTACAGATGTGTAAAGTCCGATATCACGTGACTTTACCGCCGTATACATCTTCCCTCTATATACTTATACCGTGCCGTCTCGCTCATTCTTATTCCTGGAGTAGTAGATAGTTGTCCCAGTAGTGTACAGCCTCACTAGTCTACAGGTATATAAACCCCTAGGTAGTCCTGTACCCTTCTCTCCAGGTTTTAACGACGATAGCACTTAACCAGTCTATTGATCTCTAAGCTTCTCTCTTCTCTCTCGTGTGACGATACCGTTACTTAGGTCACGCTAGCGTCACAAATTTCAACCTTGATCATTTTTTTCGGACTTCCTGTCAGTACTATATTGTTTTCCCTTGCTTCGTACTGGAATTCTGGCCCCTTGGCTGCCATACAATACTATACAACTCAAGGGTCCCGCTCGTCGATGAACATCTTTCGTCTTGATTAAGCTCTCTCCAACATCCACCACTCTCACCCCAGACTCACATTGAAGGCTTTGAAGTTCAAATTATACAGCTGAGTTGCTCTTCGACATTATTACCGCTAATTATTTCCTATCTTACCTTAGAACTTCCAGGTTTGACGGACGTCGCAAGAGACTCACGTATATGTGTTTAGATTCACCAAACCACACCTTAGTACGTCTCTTTATGATCGTCGACAGCGAAATTCAAGGTGAAAACCACCACATTAACTACCATCGTTGTTCCTCATTCTACTCCACTACCTTTGTTTTCTCCATTACGATCGTCAAAAATAACAAAGCGACTATAGCTGTATCCGTCCTTATGCCTTGAGTGACCAAAGACGACGAGCTCGTAGCGTAATACAAACCAGCTGATGTATCTTTCTTAATTATAACCTTCCCAAAGTTACGGAGCCACTTATAATTTATAAGATCATGATGCATCGTGTTCGTGTTACAAATGCAACCTAAAGAGTGAACAAAGCACTCTTGGCAGCAATTTTTGCGACCAACAAGGCATTTGTCGCTAAAATGACTAATCTTCCATCTCCGGCGAACGCCATGTTTGCCACATTGCCCGCCCCAACAAAGAATTTTCCGAGTAATTTCCCTTTCGGATTCCAAACCTTTCAGAAAAATGTAAGCTGATCAGTAACCAAAGGAAAACTCAACGTACGTGAACTCCATCGTTGCAACCAGCGTATACATTCCCTTGGCTATCGACCTGTATTCCATCTGGAATTCCCGAGTCGGGGAATGCGAATGCTCGTTTGTTGGAGAGAAGTTGTGAGTGGGGATTGACATCGAATGCATAACTGATAAATTTGAGGGCAGCTATAGGAATATAAAAATTATAACGGCTCACATGTATGGAAAGCCTAACGACCACGCTCAATCCCATCAAATGGAATAGAGTTCCGACGTCGGCCTTCTCCGGATTATCGGTTAGCGCTTACGTAATGTTCTGTGTAAACCCATACCTACGGGTTGCCGAAAACTTGCATTGGTCCTTTGGAAGTTTGGATATTGAGCGCTTTCTGAGCGCTTGGGTACGAGTCGCTTCATTTTCTGCAGGCCTGTGTGTAAGTACATGTACAAGTTCATTCTGTTTTGAAGTAAGGTACACTCACGATATGAGTGTGAAGACAGTTGGGCATTTCAAATGCAGATCGTGAGTGAGCTAAAACCATGAGTATGATATGTATTGTGAAAGTAAAATTCAATCATCTGAGCTTATACTACACCTTGCTTAAAAAGTGCACTATTTATCAGTGCCAATGGGAACAGTACAGAGAACTTAAATGTTGTATAAATATATTATTGTGAGTGTGAAATGTCGGCCTTTAACCCTCTCTAAGGGATATTCCTTTCTACAAATAGTGCTATCAATAGAAATACTGACTACGGTAGTACTGCAATGAAAATGTGTGTGTATACCTTACTTGCACATAGCTTGACTCAAGCTTGACTGGACAATAAACCTATTAATACAGTTGTATATCTTGAATGTAACGGTGAAGATTTAACCCCGATACCAGGTCCATCGAAGTTTCAAGTACATGTTTTGAAGTAGGTGCCCGGATTTTCTTCTAGTTCTCAGGAATGGTGAACACTAGTACAAAATAAAAACTCCCGTGCTTTATTAACGGCTAATGAACAAGAATACTGTAGCCGTAAGTAGTCAACATTGTATACAGAAGTACATTAAAGCTAATATCGATTTACTAGCTTACGTAATACAAGGATATGGAATTACATTCTCTGTGGGCGTTACCAAATAAAAAATCTATGTAACCGAGAAAGCCGTGATGCCGAATGTCGGAACTCAATCTCGTTTGATGAAATTGAGCATGGCTGTTAGACTTTCCATACACATGAGAGCTGGGAGTGATTGATTGAGTGATTCATTTCCTCCGCTAAGTCCGACAAATGCACCAGTATCAGAACTATTGAAGTAATATATAATTCGAAATAGCCAGCTGTAGATTCTTATAAATACGTACATATATGCAGTATTTCCGTCTGGAGAGAAAGCTACACCATTGGGTGTTTCGATGTCGCCCACAGCAACTTGTACATCTCCCGTCACAGGATCAAACATATACACTTGAGGCATCAATGGAGGCGGACGAATCCCGAGTGTAGAGCCATAACTATAAAACACTTTAGCAGCTCAACACACCCTTTCAAAATTAAAATTGCTGCCGCACATTGTGTCTGTAAAGAATATTTTACCGCTTGGGTGCAACTTGAGATCATCAATGGAGTTGAACTGTCTCCCGAAGTAATTGTCCAGTAATACTGTAAAATTATTCGGAGACTTGGGATTGACCAGTGCAATTACAGGCGGATTATTGAGGTAACCATCGGTACAAAACAAGAGTGACCCATGGAAAGGACCGGTTCCTCCGTTTGTCATATTGAGAGTCCCGGGAAGGTCAAGCTAAATTTTGTTAGGATCGTTAGTAAAACACATATCTAAATCAATGTGTTGTCATACGATCTCTACTGGGACATTGATTTCACTTCCATCGTCATTTGTCAAAGCCCGTTCCACATCTGCCAATTTCACTTTAGCGATACTATTTGAAATGGGCGGAGCGGGGGCTGTATCTAAAATAGGGCTGGTCGAGAAAAATATCTCATCGGTTTCTGGGATATAAATAGGTGCTTCGAATGCGAATCCGAATGATGTATTGAATGACACTTGGCGGAATATGGGGTTGGGACCAAGAACAGATGAGAATGATTTGTCAAAGACTTGGATAAAGGGAGCTTTTTTTCCGTCTGGGTTGAATGCCTGTGAGGAGTTGAATGAGGATTGGCGGAATGTGGCGTTCTCCCCTAGTACGTTGAACGATTTGGGTGAAATAAACTGATTATAGTGGGTGAGATTAGTCATAATAAAATGAGATGAAGTTTAATACTAACGTCCAACACACTTGAGCCATTGGAGCTTATTTCCTGTGCCAAAGCAGCACTAAGTGCTAGGGAAAAGATTATGATGTACATATGTTGAGATTTGAGATACATACGAGGACTAGGAGAGTACCTGTGGGGTTGTCACTTATATATACTTCTTATACAGCATGAGAAAATTGACCTCCCAAAGGACTAGTAAAATATCAGGATTGAACATCATTTACGAGAAATGTAAAAACAGTAGATTTCAAAACGGCCTTCGAAGGTGTTCCTGGATTCTGGAATACTCATGCACTGCAGAATCCCACAGATGTCGTCAGAGTCTTGATTTAGTATGTGGTGAGGTATAACAATCCGTCATTAGATGACCACATGGTACGATCCAAGACAGATGGAATGTGCAAGAATTTTAAATACAGGTAATGAATTTGAGAGGAAGTCGAAAGGAGTGCAAACAGAATTTTCCATCGTGGGAGGGGATTGGTAGCTTAAAACTTTGGAGCGTTGGAGGTACTTATAGGCGCCCAAAAGAATGAAATCGACGACTTGTAAGTGCCTATAAGTAATTTTAATTCTGTATTCGTGCATAATATTAATTGTCTTCTGTTGTTATATTCAACGACAAACCAGCTTCCACAGCTTTTTCGTACATGAAATAGGCCTTTTCACCTGCAGGAGGAGGTGTGAGTATAATTATGAAGGCAGTAAGATGGAAGTTTGGGAGGGGAAGGGCGGTGGACGTATGTGCTAGTGCTAGCCTGGTGCCTCGAGCAAGCAGGGCTGAGGGACACTGCAGTGTGCATATATAAAGGCCAGAAAAGACAGTGAAGCAATACTCACTCTGGGGGCACATAGAAAATTCCGGGCACGCACAAAAGTGAGCGTGATTGAGCGTGCCACGCTCAAGGCCAAATTTTCACGCTCAAGATATAATTAATAGTTGTAACAAGCCTATTTCTAAGTCAAACTAATTGTAAATCAAATATATATACTGGTACTGTACTATTGTAGTCTTATTGCCACTGCAGGTAAATTTTATAAGCAAGATAAATACTCAGAAGTAGAAGAATAAATATTAAATTTCACGCTCAAGGCGATATTATTCACGCTCAAACTTGAACGTGCACGCTCACATTGTCACGAAAGTCCGAATAGCATTGTAAGGCCTTAAGACTTAAATCCCAACATAATAGATTATAATGTTCTTGAAAGGCACGGTATAAATGATTCTAAGTATTCCATATGTCATTATAAGGCACGGGCTTCCCTGCAATAAGTTTCTAGGCTGCAGGGTTCCGTGAAACAAAAGTTAAGGGTTTCATAAGATTGTACTTGAATTCCAAGGTGGCCGTAATATTATTTTGTCCATAATATTAATTGTAAATCATCTAAAAAAAAGAGTTCTGAGTGCAGCTGCGTAATAGATATTGGACATGTTGAGGCATGTACTCTTCTACTTAATTCACTGGCTACAGTAAAACTATGACATATTCAGTGAAGAAGTGGTTAATTGCTTAATATATAGTAAAATAAATATATCTCGGGTCGCATGCTTTGTGACAGGGCTCGCGATTGCGACAGAGTGACTTGTAGAAGTCTACGGAGATGTAGATAAGTCTAGGTTAGCCTGGGGGGATCTTTGGAGCTGGATCCGGAACTTGGAAACTCCCTTGCCGAGACACTGCAAGATCCGGTGTGATGACTAAAACATCTGCCTGAGGTGTATAAAAGGGCACCGACTTTCTCATTTATGCACAAGGTAAGTGCAGCTTTGGATAGCATAAAGGTAAGCGGTATAACTTAGTAAGTGATATTGGTACTAAGATGGCGCCGACACGGAAGGCTTAAGTAACAATAAGTAGTACTTATAGTATAAAATTTTGTATGCATTTTCTAGTCCAATACCACTCATTTATTAGAATCACTGCAAGTACATCATGGACTGCAATAAAGAAACAAAATTTCCTTTTTTCGAGTAGTCTTACACAACATTACAAGCAGTTGTAGAGACTGAATGTATTGTAAGACTCCGCAGAGAGCCTTACAAATCATTAGCAAGATTGTGTTACTTACAGTGAATTCTAAGGCTCCCCGACATGCCTTTCAATAATGTTTAAGGATTCATGTTCAACATTTGCCCTTATGAGGGAGTTGGTGCCTTAAGGCATTACAATGTCTCGAAATTCATTGTGTGGTAAACTAAACTTTTGTGACACATCACACTCAAGATTTTATTTCACGCACAGGGTCGACATCTCACGCACAGGGTCGGCATCTCACGCACAGGGTCCATACTTTCACGCTCAAGGTCTGTCAACTCACGCTCAATGTCTTTTACAATAGACACGGCCAGACTTCAATGTAGGTGTGAATACTAATACTTACACATGAGCGTGGATATATATTCACTTCACACACACTCCCAAACTCATTTAAATTAACAGTGAGCTATTATGTGCGTGATTGTGATGGGTATATCTATTCACGCTCACACTTATTATAATATAAAGGATATGTGGTCGTGTAGTACATATCACGCTCATCAATAGATTATGAGCGTGAATGTACATATAATATAATATATTTACCCTCACACGATCTATCCCATTCTGTTTGTTAGTACATAAGTCGATGGCCTATTTGATATACTCTTAGACACTTGCTGTAATACACCAAGCAATTGATATAAGTAAAGGTTTGATTTATGATAGCCCTTTTTAACTTTATTCACACATATAGAATATCCGTGTTCAACATTTCCTTCTCACTGCCGAATTTGTTTAAATTGAGGGTATACATAAATATGCATGAGCGAGAATAGTCCTATAATGCTCATGCTCAAACTCAAGTAAATTGAGTGTGAGCGTGAATATAACACTCATGCACAAGTTATACTAGGTGAGCAGCAGCGAATATACATGTACGTGATAGATACTCCTATCACGCTCATGCTCAAACTCAAGTAAAATTGGGTGTGAGTGTGAATATAGCACTCACGCACAATTTATGGTAAATATGCGTGAGCGTGAAAAGAAATACCTATCACACTCATACTTAAACTGGCATTAGTATGATATTTAATACTTTTTAGAATAGATCATAAAGATATACTATAGTACATCTTTCGGATAATAGTAGTTTCTCAATCACTTAAATATTGCTTCACACTCACTTAAATATTATTCACGCTCACATATATATATTCACGCACAGGGTCGAATTTCCACGCGCAGACCCTGAGCGTGCACGCTCAACTCACGCTCACTTTTGTGCGTGCCCGGAATTTTCTTGCTGCCCTCACTCTGGAACTCACAGGTGTGGGGTCATACATGACTGATGCAGTTTGATCTATAGGATTGGGCGTGAGTAGGAGGTTACGCGGAGGGTGGGAGGACAAAGAACGTAGGCGCTGGTACTCGAGGGCATCTCAAGTACGCAGTGCTGCGCCAGACAGTCGCACTCATACACAAAGCGGGGAAAGGCAAGGGGAAGAATACACACCATGCCAATCCTCACGATAGTAGCCCCGAGCCCCGGCTGTCAATCCTCTAGCTCAGCCCCAAAGCGAAGATTGCCCCTCGTATTCGTTCCGCCTTCTTTCCATCTCTCCCTAAAAGACTTCAATGACTCAGTGTATAGCTCCCAAACTCAAAGAGAAAGAAGATACCCTGCATGATCATCCCTTCCCGGACTCCTCCTACTGTTATGCCTCAACGCATCGCGAGGAGAGCGCCCACCGCTAGCGCTATTCACGTACGTTGGGACACTGGTGCTGAACTCCTGCACGGAATGCCAATCCCGTCACTACAGGAGGGCGTAATATCTTGGGATCTCCCGGCTGAGGGAGAAAGTAAGTCTTGACCCGTCGAGTAGGTGATGCCAATGTTGGGCATACAACGAGGAGGGGATAACTTAGAGAACATCCGACACTAGCCTCATTCGAGATCGAAATATCGAACAGATCCGAGGAGGAAGGCGCGGTCCACTCAGTGGGTCATGTAGTGCACGTATCAGGTCGCGTTTGCCGATGATGGCGTGAACGCAATATGTAGATAATATCCATGGCCAGCCATTAGCCAACAGAACTGGGGAGCCGTGAGTGAAACTGGAGGTAGAACACGACTGGGCGTGTAACTCTAGGAGTACAGCAGTTGCAGTGGGTTATGGGCAATGAATTAATGAAGAAAGAGGGGACTTTGGCGGGGCTCGTTGTATCGTGGCCGATGTGAGGACGTATCATCGATTCATCGTGCATCGACGGTTTCAGGTGGTGGGCTTGTTGAAGGTAGTGGAGGTAGTGGAAGATGCAGATTAGTCCGGTAGGCCGAACCATCTAAGACGAGATCACGCTTGCGTCACATGACTGGCGTGGGGGTATCTCGTCGATAGACGGTCCGGTAAAACTCGTTTGCATTTTAGTATATCGTTTCTTACGACTGTCCCACCTTGGTCCCCTGCTGTGGTACCTCTCTGGGACATCAGAACCATATAGGTACTCATAATATAGTTCTATGCAAAGTCAAAAGTTGAAATATCATGAAATTACTGAGAAATATGTGGGGCAATAACGTAACAACCCACTATAGCAGTATTGTACAGGTCTCAGTTCAGAATTCATACACTGCTTCTTTCTTCGCTGTTACACCTAATAATCTCTCTGAAATATATACAAGAGCTAATAAATGTATATATGTTGAAAAACAATAGGGTATATTGTACACGAGGGAGGGAGGAACATTTGCGGAAAGCAAAGCGTAAGGAACGCTACACCAAAACGTTAACGAGTTTTACCGGTCTGCCTATCAACGAGATAGGCCACGCGCCCTCACATGACAAAAAGCGTGATCTCGTTCCCAGGATAGGCAGACCGGCCCTCCGGTCTAGATGCAGATACTGGCCAAGGAGTTGCTGTGTCCAAGCGTCGGCATGACGCAACTTGAACCACGCTCGTTGAATTACGTAATTGTCAGGGCTCATCGACGCGCGGCCAGACGCGTCTCATGCTTTCTTCGTATCTTTTTAACATGAGCCAGGACTCGGAACGACAAGCACATTCCGGGGACACTCTACCCATCTGCAGACTACGAGTGACAGGCAATATTCTTCAAATACCTCATTTCTTCGAACCTCCTGCCAACGCTGTTTTCCCTTTCTTCGTATTAGAACTTTTGCCTTCGACTTACAGTGCCAGTAAGTACTACTAAGTATACCGCTTACAGGGTTTATGTTGTTCAACCCATCTCGCATCTAAACCATCTTATATACCCTACAACATCGCTGATCGTCGATTCGTCCATCAGCATCTTTGGTCTCGATTATGCCCCCTCCAATGACCATCTCTCTCACACCAGAACATCGTTTTTTGTATTGTACGTTCCTCCTTCGACTTATCACTACTAACTACTTCCCCTATCACCTTAGAACCCCGGGTTTGAAAGATGTCTCAAGAGTGTCATATCTCTGTTTAGATTCAGTCAACCTCATTGTATCATCATCGATAATGAAATGCAAGGTCAAAACCCACCATACTTACCAACCACCGTCTTCACTCCCACATCAGTTGTTGTCTCCATTCGATCGTTAAAATAAATCTAGCTTAATGCGGCAAGCTCGCAACATCCAGCCGGGACGTTATCTTATTCATGGATTCATAGAAACCAAAGAGCTGCTCCGAACATTGAGCGATGGCTGGTTCAGTTATCCTCGAATCAACGTTACTCAAAAAACCGTCGACACTGTTATCAATAACGAGTTGTGGTCGATGGTACCAAGCCTAAGGAGCAGCCTCTAAGGGTGAGCCCAGCAAATGCATTCTTGTCAAAGTCCGAGCTGTGACTAGCTGTGAGAACCTCTATAGCCCTGTTAGCAATATACACTTAGAGATCTACTGGACTGATACCAGAGAGACCGACGCTGATTCAGACGTAGGCCTTCAAGTTGTTCTTTAAGACGTATCATTGTGGCGTTGATGTGGCCTATGGAAGCAGTGCATCTATCAAGCCAGTGCTATTAGTATACGAATCGCAATAATCAGTGAGTGACAGCATATATTGCGTGGAATGATATCCCTCCGGATGCACCCCAGATAGACCTACTGTTGGCAGGGAGCCCTAACCCCTCCACCCAGCCATCAAAAGGCGCCAGTCGCCTAGCTGGCATAGTCTAATTATCCACGAATGTCATATGGGGGTCACTGCTGCTACCTATTTTCATGCGCTCCGAAGGCGTAATTCGATTACATATCGCCATTCGGTGTAGAGTTGTCCCACATTCTTTAAATTCTTAAACCCTTTCTTCAAGCTCCAAGCATCAGCTTCAATGTTTGTCCTTTCTTTTATGTAATTCACGCGAACCATTTTGAAGCTAAAGTTATTTTGTTATGTTGCTTTTTCAACATTAACTACTTTCGCTATCACCTTAGAACTCCCAGGTTTGACGGACATATAAGAGACTCACATATCCGTGCCCCGGTTCAATCAACCACACCAACATTTCGAAGTTGGCCGCCGTTGATAGTGATAAGCTACTTTGAACACCACGTCAGCTATGGTCTGTGTTCCTCGTCTCTCCCCCTCCCCACCGTCTTCATGCAACACGCTCGCAGCATATATAGCCTAACAGTTTATTAGAGGGTTACAGATAACGTAGAGCTATTCTGATCACTGAGCAAAGGTCGGTTCAGTTATCCCCCTGTGGAAGCCAAAGCTTGAACGCACCAGTGGAGGTGACCTCCTGTGCCAACTATACTTCCTCAAACATTTTTCCTTCTATATATTCCATTCTTTCGTACGAGACTGCTCTGCCAGCGACTTCGCACCTTTTGCGTGACATCGACTATCGACTCGGCAATGTTCTTCAACAATTTATCATCCTCATTCTTTTCTTACTGTTATGTTCTCCGTTTCTTCGTACGAGAACTCTGGTCTGTCTCACTGTGCTACATCCCTTAAGCGCTTTACATATACTATAATATCACCAATCCGTGATGGGCCCAGCTTTACTCACTCGTGCTGAAGAACTAAATCTTTAGTCTCGGAATCGCTTTCTATGCCACAACTTCGTTTCAAAGTACAAATAGTATCGTTTCGTTGCTCCTTCGACATTAACATTGCTAACTCCCTTATCACCTTAAACCTCCCAAGTTGGATGGAATCTCTAGAGACGTGGATAGGCATTCTCTTTGATTAGGTCGACCCTACCACAACCAACATATCAGCGACGGCGAAAGGCGAAGTGGAAAACCGCCACTTCTAATACCCCCCCTTCCTCATCCAACCCTGCCCCGTTATCCTCATCATTAGATTGTCAAAAATAACAAAGCTTCTATATCTTCCCCCTACGGATACGGGAGACCGTCGAGCAGTGATTATGCGGTGGGAAGTACACTATTCAGGATTCAGATATGTATCCTTAATTCATACATACTCCGCATACCCTCTCATCGTTCATAATCTTAAAATGGTCGTTCTTTTCTTCGATCCGTGAAATGGTACATAACCTATACGAGCTGTCAACCTCTCGTACAGCAAGGCGTTAGGTGCGTGACTCTTTGAAGAGGATAAGGAGGTTAGAGCTAGTGAATAAGCAGAAGCAGAATACTGAGATGTGACCCTGTGGTGAAGGTGTTTCGGTAGATTTCATTGTCCCTTGAGATCGGATGAATGATTGACGCTGCGTGCTGTGAAGTGATATGAAGTGATGTGGTTCGGGGATCTTTCTAAAACCTCTTTACCTGCGCTCTGCACCACCCGTGCCCATGCACCTTATCCACTCCGTATGCAACAAAAGCGTCGATATCTTCATAACGGTTGCATCAAAAGTCAGACTGAAATAATACCCAAAATATGGGCTAGCGATAATGAAAGGAGCAGCGAAATATCATCGAACTACTGTCAAACTGGATTTGACAACTCCAATTAATAGGCTGAGAATTTTGGGTGCGTCCTAATTTTACAGCATCCCAAGTTAGGACCCCACTGCACTGCCTTTATTTGGGGCATTGGAATGTACAAAGCACATCGCCGATTGTATATATATGAGCTGTTCAAGTGCGATAGCCAGACCTTTGCACCTCCTCCGTCAACATGTCCTTCGCAAATTCATCGCATTTCGTCGTAAACGGGTGTACCTTCATGGATATAAATAATGGGAGAGATGGTACATATACTCACTACTAGATGACGCAATGACATACTTACCCAGACCACTAGCAATACAATACCTCTCTCAGTATGTCGCCCTTGGTGCAACTCACGACTCAGGAGAACAGTACGATGCACCTAAATGTCACCCCGACACTCGAAAACAACTTCTCAGCGATATCAATCAGTGGATTAAAGAACCTAACAAAAAAAATGGCATTATGTATCTACATGGGCCTGCAGGCGCTGGGAAGTCATCCATAGCACGATCTGTTTGTGAGGAAGCCGCGTATGCGGGATTTCTAGGTGCCAGCTTCTTCTTCTGGAGAGGTTCACAAGATCGAAATAATGCCATGAAACTCTTCACAACTATAGCACATCAACTTGCAATGATGAATGAGGAACTTGCGAAATACATTGCAACAGAGATACAAAAGGATCATCGATTACTTTTTGATGCTTCATTAGAGCGTCAATTTC
This sequence comes from Cyathus striatus, assembly GCA_025738555.1. Taxonomy (NCBI): domain Eukaryota; kingdom Fungi; phylum Basidiomycota; class Agaricomycetes; order Agaricales; family Nidulariaceae; genus Cyathus; species Cyathus striatus. The sequence goes on along the minus strand of JAOVFP010000015.1, from coordinate 1,460,750 downwards.
AAAAGCTCATATTAGAGCCATGCCTTCAAACCGCCGCACTTGGCAAACAACCCCTCAAAGGTGTCATAGTCATCGACGGACTAGATGAGTGTATTAGTATGAAGACACAAATCTTAGTCCTTCGCTTGCTAGCTAAGGCTGTGCATCATGAGCCTGCCAAGAGCTTTCCACTGGGATTTTTCGTCACTAGTCGACCAGAACTCCATCTGCGAGAAGTCTGGGTCACCAAGGAGATTGCTTCTACGACACAGTTTATCTCATTGTCAAATATTCAAGGAATCTCTCAAGATATTCAAGCTGTACTTGAGAGTGGATTTTCCTGTATTTTAAATGATTGCCGATTCAAAGCAGCTCTTAAATCTGTTCCTCGGCCTTGGCCACCTCTATCTAGCATATGGAAACTTGTTGAGCGATCTTCGGGCCAGTTCATTTATGCAGCCACAGTGATGAAGTTTATTTCTAGTCCCCACCACAATCCCAATGCTCAACTTGAAATTGTTCTTGGAATCCAAGACAGCAGAAATAGATCTCCTCTTGCAGACCTTGACCTTCTGTACCATGAGATATTGTCCAGGGAAGAGGAACTTGAAAGAACTATGAAAGTATTGGGATATATACTTGCCATAATGGAACTTTGCAACAGTCCCTACAATCTATCAGATCCCATTTTAATTGCAGTGAATTCAAATCTAAATAGACTGTTTCTTATTGTGGAGCAGCTATTATCCCTCCCACCAGGAGAAGCATTTTTTGCATTAAATAACCTTCATTCTCTCATTGATCTATACATAGGATCTGAGTCTTACAGTGATTACTCTACATTTCGGTTTCACCACAAGTCATTCCATGACTTTTTAACCTCAAGGGAACGATCAAAACACTTCCATGTAGACCTACAAATAACTCACATGAACATTGCTCAGTCATGCATAAAGCTCCTTAGTTGCCCCAGGTATGAAACAGTAGAACAACATGGTATGTACACATATTTTTCAGAAGATATATGTTCTAATGTCTCACAGTTGGCTGGTTCTATACTTTTTTCTGCCTATGCAAACATATTGACAGAAGCAGTAAATTTGTGGAAATTCCTGATTTCTTCCGGCCTTTGGAGAAGTTCTTCTCAGCCACCCAACAATATTCAAGTCGCTTGCATTTTCAACAGGCCATTGACATCCTTGGGCTCAAGAGGAATCTTCGAGCCACAATGGGCCTCGCAAGCCTTTCTATTGACGCCATAGAGTTCGAGTGCATAGAGTTTACTGAAGCCCTTATGAATAACTGCTCACCATCTGTGAAAGTTCTTCAATCCATGAATAATGTTTGGCTTGGACCTCATGGGGTGAGTAGTCCCACTTTTATTGGACAGGTAATTGATTTTGATGCTTCTTTTCATTAGATACATCAAGACATTTGCATGTTTTGCACATCAATTATCTTTCCTCTTTGGCTCAAACATTTAAAATCATATAACAATGATGCCGTCGTAAAGCGATTGGTTGCTTTATGTGGTGTCATCCCCTTACCTTACGTGACTAGCAACCAAAGTCTGTTCAATCTAGAAACCATTCCTGACCTCAAACCATCCAGTAAAATGCTGTCCAATATCATTCTTATTTGCAACCGGTATCGGACAGTGTTTTTGATATTTTTATCAAATCCCCAGTTTTCTGGGAATTTTCATTGCACATCAAATGACTACGCAGACGCACACATCACCATAATTCATTTCTTACTACTGCAACCCTCGTTTCCACGGCAGGATTCCTATTTCTTGAACTTGTGGACCAAGTCTCTACTTGAACAAAACCACAGTGCAACACCTGCATTTCTAACAGCACTGGAATATGCAGCTCAAGAATTCCATGACAGAGATTCTCTTAACAAATCTCTTGCACATGAGGCAGAAGAATATCTATTAGGTTGGCTAAAGGTATTATTCACGTCAACAGTATCATGGGAAGCATCTGACCAAAACGTCGTAGAAATTACCACATCCTCCTGAGAGTATCGTTATTGTATGGCAGAAGGCATTTTTGAAAGCACGGGATGCAGCTCACGAAGGCAAACCAGGTTACCTAGAATATTTTTGCTACAATAATGAGGTATGCCCCGCAAAAACCTGCAATATTCCACAACTTTTAAGGAGCACATCTCGTAGTAAAATGTTTCTTTTTCATTGATTCCGGAATTGATACATTGGATTATACTGCTATTTGTCTAGTGTTTGATAAATGTTACTTAGCCCATGTGATACAGTACAGTTTCATGATTTCCTTCATTAGTATGAGAAGAGAATATAAGTTAGTAATGGTAGTCGCAATAGTGAGAAATGCAAAAAAGGACCACCACGCACGTACCTTTTGCTCTTTCGTTATTGTGCAGATATGAAAGCAAAGGTGCTCGTTATCTTAGATTCATAGCCATTTTGCGGCTAAATTTCACCCAGAATACTCATTATAAGCACTAGAAATGCTTAGTTTTTCTACATTGCTTTCTCGTAGTAATAAAGCAGCAATAGAGAAGTTGAAGAAGAACCCACCCTTTGACACATTCCATCCTCCCCCCAAAAACCCATTTTGTTCGTTTGTATCATTCCATCAACCAAAAAAAAGGACTCCACCGCCTATCATAATCCCTCCTCCCACCATCCCTGTCGTAAGGGAGGACTTGGTACTCGGCGACTTTAAGCGCCTGCGAGTTAATTCTCTATGAGTGAATATAATTCCAGTAAGAAGTGGGATAGAGGCATGTCCTCAATTGTTACGGCACATCTAATAGTACATCTGCACACACACGCATAGGTCTTGTTACTATAGTACAATACTACAAACCAGCTGATGTAACTTTCTTAATTATAACGTTCCCAAAGTTATGGAACCACTTATAATTTACAAGATCATGATGCACCGTGTTCGTGTTGCAATTGCAACCTAAAAAGTGAACAAAGCACTCTTGGCAGCAATTTTTGCGACCAACAAGGCATTTGTCGCTAAAATGACCAATCTTCCATCCCCGGCGAACGCCATGTTTGCCACATTGCCTGCCCCAACAAAGAATTTTCCGAGTAGTTTCCCCTCCGGACTCCAAACCTTTCAGAAAAATGTAAGCTGATCAGCATCCAAAGGAAAACTCGACATACGTGAACTCCATCGTTGCAACCAGCGTATACATTCCCTTGGCTATCGACCTGTATTCCATCTGGAATTCCCGAGTCGGGGAATGCGAATGCTCGTTTGTTGGAAAGAAGTTGTGAGTGGGGATTGACATCGAATGCATAACTGATAAAGTTTAGGGCAGCTATAGGAATATAAAAATTATAACGGCTTACATGAGAGCTGGGAGTGATTGATTGAGTGATTCATTTCCCCCGCTAACTCCGACAAACGCACCAGTATCGGAACTATTGAAGTAATATATAATTCGAAATAGCCAGCTGTAGACTCTTATAAATACGTACATATATGCAGTATTTCCATCTGGAGAGAAAGCTACACCGTTGGGTGTTTCGATGTCGCCCACAGCAACTTGTACATCTCCCGCTACAGGATCAAACATGTACACTTGAGGAGGCATCAATGGAGGCGGCCGAGTCCCGAGTGTAAAGCCATAACTACAAAACATTTTAGTAGTTCAACACCCTTTCAAAATTAAAATTGCTGCCGCACATTGTGTCTGTAAAGAATATTTTACCGCTTGGGTGCAACTTGAGATCATCAATAGAGTTGAACTGTCTCCCGAAGTAATTGTCCAGTAATACTGTAAAATTATTCGGAGACTTGGGATTGACCAGTGCAATTACAGGCGGATTATTGAGGTAACCATCGGTACAAAACAAGAGTGACCCATGGAAAGGACCGGTTCCTCCATTTGTCATATTGAGAATCCCAGGAAGGTCAAGCTAAATTTTGTTAGGGTCGTTAGTAAAACACATATCTAAATCAATGTGTTGTCGCACGATCTCTACTGGGACATTGATTTCACTTCCATCGTCATTTGCCAAAGCCCGTTCCACATCTGCCAATTTCACTTTAGCGATACTATTTGAAATGGGCGGAGCGGGGGCTGTATCCAAAATAGGGCTTGTCGAGAAAAATATCTCATCGGTTTCTGGGATATAAATAGGTGCTTCGAATGCGAAACTGAATGATGCGTTGAATGACACTTGGCGGAATATGGGGTTGGGACCAAGAACAGATGAGAATGATTTGTCGAAGATTTGGATAAAGGGAACTTTTTTTCCGTCTGGGTTGAATGCCTGTGAGGAGTTGAATGAGGATTGGCGGAACGTGGCGTTCTCCCCTAGTACATTGAACGATTTGAGCGAAATAAACTGATTATAGTGGTTGAGATTAGCCATAATAAAATGAGATGAAGTTTGGTGCTAACGTCCAACAAACTTGAGCCATTGGAGCTTATTTCCTGTGCCAAAGCGGAACTAAGTGCTAGAGCAAAGATTATGGTGTACATAAGTTGAGATTTGTGATATGTACGAGGACTAGGAGAGTACCTGTGGGGCAGTCATTTATATATACTTCTTATACAGCATGAGAAAATTGTCCTCACAAAGGACTAGTAAAATAACAGGACTGAACATCGTTTACGAGAAATGTAAGGACAGTAGATTTCAAAACGGCTTTCGAAGGTGTTCCTGGAATATTTGTGCACTGCGGAATCCCACAGATGTCGTCAAGTCTTGATTTAGTCAGTGGTGAGGTATGACAATCCATCATCAGATGACCACATGGTACGATCCAAGACAGATGGGATGTGCAAGAAAGTTAAATACAGGTAATGAATTTGAGTGTAGAAATCTAGATAAGGTCACTCAGCGTTGGAACAACGGCTAGATATATTGAATAAGTACCTAGATAACATCACTAGGTAGCAGTAAGTAAAAGTACAAGGTATAGAAATATATGAGAACTCACCTCAGCGTTGGAACAACGGCTGAGGTGTACAAATTACAGTACATGGTTTATATACACATTGAGTCCTTTACTTCGTGATAACGGAGTAAACTACATAAAGGGGAGAGTGTGTGGCTAAGAGCGCACTGTACAGTACAGTAGCAGTATAACACAAGTATTAGTACAGAACAAAGGGCGGCATAGTGAAACGAAAAGGATATAATATATACAATATATTACCTTGCTGCGCGTGACTATGGTGGCTGCTGAGTGAATGGAAGTGAGCGCGATCTAAGGGAATAACGGAGCGGACACGGAATCGAGGGCGTTTGCATAATTCAGCAGAGAGGAAGTCGAAAGGAGTGCAAAGAGAGATTTTCCATCGTGGGAGGGAATTGGTAGCTTAAAACTTCGGAGCCTTGGAGGTACTTATAGGCGCCCCAAAAATTGAATGGGCGACTTGTAAGCGTCTACGAGTAATTTTAATTCTGTATTCGTGCGTAATATTAATTGTCTCCTGTTGTTATATTCAGCAACAAACCAGCTCCTACAGCTTCTTCGTACATGACATAGGCCTTTTTCACCTGCACGAGGAGACGTGAGTAGAGTTATGAAGGCAGTAAGATGGAAGTTTGGGAGGGGGAGGGCGGTGGACGTATGTGCTAGTACTAGCCTGACGTCTCGAGCAAGCAGAGCAGATGAATACTGCACTGTGCATGCACGGAGGGCCAGAAAAGACTCGCGAGTGTGGGGTCATATGTGACTGATGCAGTTTGATCTATAGGATTAGGCATGAGTAGGAGGTTACGCGGAGGGTGTGAGGACAAAGAACGTAGGCACTGGTACTCGAGGGCATCTCAAGTACGCGGTGCTGCGCTAGACAGTCGCACGAATACACAAAGCAGGGAAAGGCAAGTGGAAGAACACAGACCTTGTCAATTCCCACAATAGTAGCCTCGAGCCCCAGCTGTCAATCCTCTCTAGCTCAGTCCCAAAACAAAGATTTCTCCCGCACTCGTTCCACCTTCTTTCATCTCTCCCTAAAAGACCTCAATGAATCAGCGTTTACCTCCCAAACGCAAAGAAAAAGAACATACCCTGCATGATCATCTCTTCCTAGACTCCTCTTAGTGTTACGCCTCGACGCATCGCAAGAAGAGCGCCCACCGCTAGCGCTATTCACGTTCATTGGGACACCGGTGCCGAGCTCCTGCACGGAATGCTAACCCCGCCACTACTGGGGGGCGCAATGTTGAGATATACCGGCTGAAGGAGAAAGTAAGTCTTGACCCGTCGAGTAGGTGATGCCGATGTTGGAGGCGTCGAAGGGCCGGTAGTTTGGTGGTGGGCATACAACAAGGAGGGGTCCGATACTGGCCTTGTTCGAGATCGAAATATCTAACAGATGGAGGGGGAAGGCACGGACCGCTCAGTGCGCCATGTAGTGCACGTATCAGGTCGCGTTTGCCGACGATGGAGTGAACCCAACAGATAAGAGTTATGTAAGAGATCCATGGCCAGCCGTTAGCGAAAAGAACCTGGAAGCTGCAAGTGAAACTGGAGATAAAACACGACTGGGGAGTGTAGCTCGAAGAGTACAGCAGTTGTAGTCGGTCATGCCGGCAATGAAGGAGGGGCTCGTTGTCATCGTGGCCGATAGAAGACGTATCATTGTGCATCATCTATTGCTAGTGGTAATCTGGTGGAGGGTAGTGAAGGATGAGAAACTACGAGTTGCTGTGTCCAAGACTCCAAACGTCGGATGCATGGCGCAAGTAAGAAGAACAGCTGTTAGAACCAGACGGACAGAATCAAGGCAGAATATGAATGAGGATAGAGACCTTGAATTACGTAATCTTCACATGACCCAGGCGCATCTCCAGCGCGTCTCATCCTTTCTTCGATTCGTTCAAAACTTCAAATTCGTTTCAGCATGAATCGGAATGACATGCACCGTCCCGACACTGTACCCATCTACGAGTGAATCAATAATAGACTCCGGTATTGACACGGAAGTAAATAAGGTGACACTGGACTTATCTCTCCACAATTGTCGATCATATGATACTTACACTTTGAACGCACAGGTGTGTGTATATATCTGTATACTTATATTGGATTCATCTCAACCCCGCTCTATTAACCGCAAGCTAAACCCAGCGGACTCCAGAACCCCGATTCATTTACTAGCTATTTGCCTAAAGTTTAAGCATTGAACTACCTCGGTACCCTTGAAGGATTGATAAATATACGTTGTCGGGCAGTTGTGGCGACACACAGCTCCTATGTACTGTTGGTATATACAAATATATAAAGAGAAAAGATAGATATAAATACACATTTTCGATAACCCCCTCATTCACCCTCACGTTTGAAAATGTACGCTAAAACCTACTATATGTATGCAGAATAGTTAGACATGCAATGCCTTGATTCCAGAGAAAGAAAGTTTAACGTGCTCTTAGTTCGACTTGTGCAGGCACAAAGTCTTAAGCCCAGGACCCACGACAAGGGAGCACGAGGAAGGATAGCAAGTATCCCACCCACCCTGGGAAGACGTACCTTTATATCCCGAAGCCCCAAAAGTTGTCGATATTGTACCAAAAGCGCGAGCACCAGATAGATTGGATAGGAACGGGGTCGGAACGATAGACAAATACGAGAGTTAAACGCCAAACCTAAGTTGGATACAGCGCACGTTTATGTATAATATAAAACCTGGTGGGTACAGCACAAATTTTACGGAGGATATATCAAAGTGCTGACGAAAAAGTGTGTCAACGAACCTAAGTTGAGGATAGAACTTGTGGAGTACTACCCCCAACCTGGTGGACAGCACAGATTCGCAAGACACACGACTCGCTACCGAAGAAATGAGTGTGTTCAACGCCATACCTAAGTTGTGTGGACGTGGTGCATGCCGAACCTGGTGGGTACAGCACGTATTTTCCCATCGGAAAAGCCAGGGATAGTCGAGGTTTCAGATATTGTTGTTGCCAGAGATCGAACCAAAGCTGCACGAGAAAAAGAGAGGTGTGAGAGATTGCCGAGAAAGAGAGTACGCACTATTCGAAAATATCAGCTACAACCCCGAGACATCTTCAGAGACCGAAGGCAGAGAACAACATTGTATGCTATGGTATGGTGATGGAACAGCGTTAGTAAATAGACACTCAGCCAGAAGATGATAAGAAGCTGGCGTGGGGGTCGGTGCAATGGAGGACGAAACCAAGGAAGAACAACTATAAGAAAAGTCTATTGGTTAATATCAACGAAAGGAAACGAGAGAGAACATATAACAGGACATGTTCACGATACAAATTAATAACCAGGAGATATCGCGAGAAGAGCTGTCAGCCACCACGTTGAAGAGAGAATTGATACTTACTAGTACACATAAGCGATGCCATGTTGAAGAGGACGTCGATTATCAGAGTATATGGGTGTACGAGACAAGGAGCAGGGATGAAATGTCGAGACGATGATGGTTGGGAGGAAAGAGAATGAGAGTGGGGCTGTCTAATATTTATGTGGCTGGATGTCTTCTGGATTCGGACAGTCAGAGAGCGCTTCAGACTCCGATGGACTCATAATATTTGAAGCACGTGATGAAGTACAGAGAGGAAAATGGTTGTTGGAGGCAATTTACGAGCACAGGAAAGCTGGAGAGGACCGTCTTAAGTATATCGAAATAGTTTCTAAACAATTTCATGTAGAGCTGAAAATATATTCTATGACGAGTTAGCATAACCGTAAAACTTCAAGAGGAACGACGGTGCTTACAGCTACTTTCGACAGCAATAATGCTCTAATTTCAAGAAAGGAAAGCACGCGATAAGGACATGTCGATGCATAATCCACGCTAGTCGAGATGGCGAACTACACATTTCGTGTTGCCGAAGCCGAACAAGTGCATTATTGCAATGCCGAAATACACATATACATCGATCCGCCTCTATGAACAACCAGTGGAGGATGGAGTATCTTGGGAGTATACGGGATGCAACGCCCTAGAATAGTCAATCTCGAAAGCGAATATAAATGCACCTGCTTATCTTTGAGGCCTCTGAGGATTGGTTCTCAACCACAACCTGTTTCTGTCCTGCAATGTTATCAACCTGTGCACTTTCTGCCCGCCAATCTTCCTCCTTGCTCACACAAAAGTTCAAGTTCCGCGAACACATGCAAAAAATCATGTAGGGACAGTGTCCCTCGCCGCGTGTCCATTCAACATTGGTGTCGGCATCGTGATCGTCGTCGAAGGGAAAATACGACTGCTTGAAGTTGAGGTAAATGAGGCACCTATGTTCGGTCAAGAAGGGCCTTTGCTAACGAGACTACGGTGGAGGGGGCACGGAGGATGGAGGATGGAGGTCGAAGGCGTCTTAAAGTTTGGGCGTCCAGAGTCCAAACAGGATAGCGGCAATTTCCGGAACCGTATCTTTTTACGCTTATCTTATCTACTAGATAAGCTGCAAAATACCTTTCTCATCTTTAGACTTTCCACTCAACACCGTAGCACCAGTCCATAGGCATATGTCGAACTATACACGAGCGTTATATACGAGCATTTTCGCCTATTTTTTGCGTGAAGGAGTCGTAGTTCGATGACATAGCGTCATTCAAATTTCAGTTTCAGACGAAAGAACTTGGAGATCGTGATTATAGGTAATGCGTCATCTCAACTACCTTCAGTTATCAGGACCGAAAGAAAAAGAGAACGCGAAGAAGAAAACATACTTTAGCCTTTGGGACAAACCCTATCTCCTTGTTAGACGTCAACGGCACCCCCAGTAACTTGCCACTCGTCCTCTACTACAATCTTCTTTAAAATAACACATCCGTGCTGCATCGGAGTTGTTCATTAGAGATATACCTATCCAGTGCGAGATGTCTATCTCCAGCACTGACAGCAAGGTATATCTTATTGACTCAACTTTACTTGAATAGGATTTGAATAGGATAAGAAGTTGAGATGAAGCAGAATTATCTTTATCTTTACGTCGTACAAGAAAATGTACAAGACATCCCCGGGCTTTCAAATACTACTTACCGGACTGAACAGGTTGTGCCTTGGATTGAGGCTGTACAATTAACTTACCACGCGTTAAATTTCGGCTAGCAGTCACAAGCAGTCACGAGCGTTTAGTAGGTATGATCTAAGAATATGGTAGAACAAGAGTAAAGATAAGGAAATAGAACGCTGACCGGTTTTGAGTATTGAAATAAACGACGCATCGACGACGACGACGTTACATTTGGCCTCAAAGCACGCAAGGGGAGGAAGCATGAGGCAAATGGACAAGTAGTTACAGTACATAGTAGACTACTTAAAAAAGCGGTAGCACATTGTCTGTAGAATACATAATAAGTATAGTAAAATATCTAAAAGCATATGTGGAGGCAGCGGGCGCTGATGATCATGAAGACATTTGATTAGTAATATGTTTCGACATTGAGTGCTTCTATTAATAACTGTCGGGCACATCCGACCTTTTGAATTGTTGAATAATACGAGGTCCACGAGTTCTCTAGGAAGATGTGTATTTTTAGGTGCCGCAATATGCACAGCATGCGGCCGGCTGTTTATATATGAACTGTTCAGAATGGGAGAACAGGATCTTTGCCCCCCACTGCAACATGTCATATTTCCCTAATGCATCGAATTTTATCATAAACAGAGCAACATTCGTGGATAATCAAATTCATATAAATAACGGGAGAGATGGTAAAATAATCAACACTTGCTGCTAAAAGTTGTTGTGGAATACTCACTCACTATGCTAGCAATGCAATATCTTTCTCAGTATGTTGCTCTGGGTGCAACTCATGACTCAAGAGAACAGAACGATGCACCTAAATGTCATCCGGACACTCGTAAACAGCTTCTAAGCGATATTAACCAGTGGATTAAAGAACCTGACAAAGAAACTGGTATAACATATTTGCACGGGCCTGCGGGAGCTGGAAAGTCATCTATCGCACGATCTGTTTGTGAGGGGGCCGATTATGCGAGAGTTCTAGCCAGCTTCTTTTTCTGGAGAGGATCACAAGATCGAAACAATGTAAACAAACTCTTCACTACCATAGCATATCAACTGGCGATGCAGAATGATGTTCTTGCAGGGTACATTTCATCGGAGATACAGCTGGAACCACGACTCATTTATGATGCATCCATTGAGAGTCAATTTCGACAACTCATTCTTGAGCCTTGTCTCTGCATCGTTGAATCTGGTAAACAACTCCGCACTGGGATAATAGTTATTGATGGGCTAGATGAATGCATTGACATAACTATGCAAAAATCAGTCCTGAAATTGTTAGCTAAGGCTGTACACCACGAGGGCTTCCCACTAGGATTTTTCATCACTAGTCGCCCAGAACTTCATCTACAAGAAGAATGGGATACTAAAATAATTGCTTCTGTGACACAACTTATCTCATTGTCCAACATTCAAGGGACCTTACAAGATATTCAAACCGTACTTGAGAGTGGATTTTCCTGTATTTTAAATGATCGTCGATTCAAAGCAGCTCTTAAATTCATCCCTCGACCGTGGCCATCCCCATCTAGCATATGGAAACTTGTTGAGTGATCTTCAGGACAGTTTATTTATGCAGCCACAGTGATGAAGTTTATTTCTAATCCCCACCACAATCCCAATGCACAACTTGAAATTGTGCTTGGAATCCGAGATGGCAAAAATAGCTCCCCTCTTGCTGACCTTGATCTCCTTTACCATGAGATATTGTCCCGAGTGGAGGAACCTGAAAGGACTATTAAAGTATTGGGATATATACTTGCCATAATGGAAGTTGGCAATAGTAATTCACACTTCAAAAATGATGGATTATCAGATCCCATTATAAGAGCAGCAAATGACAATCAAAATAGGTTGTTTCTCATTGTGGAGCAGTTATTATCCCTCCCACCAGGAGAAGCATTTCTTGCATTAAATGATCTGCACTCTCTCATTGATCTAAAAATAGGATCTGAGTCTTACAGTGATTATTCCGCATTTCAGTTTCATCACAAGTCATTCCAGGACTTCTTAACCATGAAGGAACGGTCAAAAGAGTTCTATGTAGACCTTGAAGCAACTCATGCGGATGTTGCTCAGTCCTGTGTAAATTTTCTAGCTCACCTCAGATATGAAACAGCAGAACAGCATGGTATGTAAACATGTCCTTCAGAAGATATCAGTGCTAATGTCTCTCAGTTGGGTGGTTGTATGCTTTTTTATGCTCATGTGAACACATGTAAAAAAGCAGTAAATATGTAGAAATTCCTGATTTTTTTCAGCCTTTACAGAAGTTCTTCTCAGCTACCCCAAAATATTCAAATTCCTTGCATTTCCAAGAGGCTAACAATATCCTTGGACTTAGAAAGCATAATTACTCTATGCAAGACATAGTAGATTTAACTGAAGCCCTTATGAATAATTGCTCGCCATCTGCGAAGGTTCTACAATCTGTGAGTAAATTATGGCTTGGACCTCATGGGGTAGGTAGTCCCACTTTTATTGGAGAGGTAATTGATTCTGATACTTCCTTTCTTTAGATACATCGGGACATTCACATAGACCGTATTCGCACGTCGATTATCTTTCCTCTTTGGCTCAAACATTTAAAATCATATAACAATGATGCCGTCGTAAAGCATTTGGTTGCTATACATGTTATCATTCCCATCCCTTACCTGACTAAATCTAGTCTTCTCAATGCGCGAATCATTCCCGATCTCAAATCATCTAGTGAAATGCTGTCCAATATCCATTCTCTTTGCTACCTGTATCGGAAGGAATTTTTGATATCTTTTTTAAATCCCCAGTTTTCGGGAAATTTCCACTGCACATTAGATGACTTTGCAGATGCACACATCACCATAATTCGTCTTTTACTACTGCAACCCCAGTATCCATTACAGGAAACCTACTTCTTCCACTTGTGGGCCAGGACCCTGCTTGATCAAAACCAAAGTGCAACACCTGCACTTCTAGCGGCACTGGAAACTGCAGCTCAAGAATTCCATGAAAAAGATTCTCTCAACAAATCTCTTACACATGAGGTAGAAGAATATTTATTTGGTTGGCTAAAGGTATTATTCACTTTGCCAGTATCATGAGTAATTTCTGACCAAAAGACTGTAGAAATTACCAGATCCTCCTCAAACCATCATTGATGCATGGAAGAAGGCATTTACAAAAGCACAAGATGCAGCTGAGAAGGACAATCCGGATTACTTTGCATATTTTTGCCCTTCAGTCAAATATTTGTGCCCTACCCAAACTTGCCCTGGGCGACACATACAGTTTTAATTTGTTGCTTCTTCGTCGATTTCAGAATGGATGTTTACGATTGTGTTATTTCTATATTATAGACTTTGGTAGCATACTTATATGGCATAGCGCAATTTTATGGCTTATGATTTCGATACCCTGAAAAGCGAGTGTCTGTTATCATAGCCAATGGCACGACAGCTCAACGTCTTGGCATGTATATCTATTCGAAGATGCGGATCACCAGAGTACCTTCGATTTAATGACAGGAAAGTATATCAGGATGTGAAGCTATGCGCAAGGAGGTCTTTGCCTTCACTGGGTGCACAGCAACATAATATGTGAGAAAATATTCAAATATTATAATAAAAAGAAGTGCACCCTTGATTACATGTTTTTTCATCAATAATTAAAAAAGTATAAATGAAATGTACCAAAATAATAGCTCATAAATTACATAAACATTATTGTAAATAGTATTGTGTGATAAATGTCACACTACTTTTTAGATAACAACAGCAATAAATATGTTATATAGTATGAAATATAACTACCATAATAGACTACAATAATATTAAGAGATTATGGTGAAAATTATGTATTGCATTATAGTGAAATTATGATAAGAAGAATGGTACATAATCATTCAAATAGTATTGTAAATAGAAGTGTGTTACAGGTTGTCACCATACTTCTAAAATAATAAAGCAGAAAATATGGTGAAGAGTATAGAATAACAATTTCATATTACATTGACAAAATATGTAATGATAGCTGAGAAAAGTATGGAATAGGTATACAAATGGAATGTTGAAAAGAATTATAAATTTTAACAATATAATTTATTACAAATTATACAAATAATATAATTGAAATATGACATTCAAATAATATTGAGTGACAAGCTGTCACTATACTGTTTGAAAAAAATTTACACATAATATGATGAAAGATATAAATATAGACATTTCATAACATAGAGTATGAATAATGAAGGGATTATCTTGAAATTATAGAAATATGTATATAAATAATGCTCCTATCATAATGTCTACCAACATATGAAAAATTAAATTGCTATTGTGAAGAATATTCAATAATTAGATAATTATTTATATATAAAATTCATATAAAATATGAAAGAATAAATTTTTTTTTAAAAAATATTATTGATTTATATGGCAAATGGCAATTTGGGAAGTGGCATCATTTGCCACATTTCACTCTATTTGGTTCTATTTGGTTCTATTTGGCTCTAATTACCACATATACTACTCATTGCCACATCTGGATTTCCACATTTGCCAACTTCTATTATGATAAAGTTCTGGTTGGGACATTTATTGTACAAGTCTGATAGTTATGTGATTTATGAATTCAAAGAACAAGTAAATCAGTTATCAAGTTTGAGTCTCTATTCATGAGCTCTTAAGTTGATTAGACTTAAGTACGAGCAAGTGAATAAATCAAAGTAAAGCTGGTTTGATTTAAGCTGAAGCTTGAGCTCTACAGCCCAAGTTACTACTGTTTAAATACAAACAAGTTCATACTAATAATAAGTAAGAATGTAACTAAATATGTCAAGATGCTGCACATTAACTGTGCATTACTGTGGTGCAGTAAGAAGAAAGAAAGGTAGACTAAGTAAGGTAAAATGACTCAAGATGAGTCAGAAGAGAATGACAATCGTGTAAGTAAGAAGTCTTGTGTTTGGTATCAAAGATGATACCAAACAAGTCAAAGAATTGTAAAGAAATCAGATGTAAATAAAAGAAAGTAAAGAAAATCATAACAACTTCACCAAACTGGAGATGTTTACCACATTCTCAATTGCCACATTTGCCACATTTGCAACTTTCACATTTGGCTCAATTTGGCTTTAGCAGATGTGAACTGCATATGTGGCAGATTGAGCCAAATTGAGCCAAATATGACAAATGTAGGAAATGCAAAGAAACAAAAGTAGTGAATATGGCAAATTGAGCCAAATTGAATGAAATGTGCAATATGCAAATGAGCTCAATTTGGCTTTAGTCAACTGTGGTGAGCTGTGAATGTGGAAAATTGATCCAAATTGATCCAAATTGAGCTAAATGTGTGAAGGTGGCAAATGTGGCAAATGTAACAGATTAATTTAAATTGAGACAAATGTGAAAATGACAGAAGCAGCAAATGTAGCAGATTGAACTCAATAGAGCTAAATGTGAAAGTGGCAGTAGCAGAAAGTGGTAGATAGAGCCAAATTGAGCCAAATGCAAAAAGTGGCAAAAGTGGTGAATGTGGTAGATTGAGTCCAATTGAGCCTCTAAATTTACACAGTACATAAGACTTACAAATTTACAATCAATTTTGCAGAAAGAAATTAGAATAGGCATATACATGACAGAAAGACTCTCTTCCAAGGAGAATTCTTAATGTAATGCTCAATGTGGAATATATATCTTTATTCTAAGTATGTCTGGCATGTACACACAAAAACTTGATCAAAAAGCACTTTTAAAATTGCAAATGTTCAGTTCATAGTTTGAATTCATGTGAAGTCAGAACTAGACCTCTATGAACCCAAACCAAATCTGAAGTTTGGTTCAGAGTTCAAAAAAAATAGACCCTGAACCAAACTGAGCTAAACCTCAACACCACTAGCTCAATTGGCTCAATCTACCACATTCACTACTTTTGCCACATTTGCATTTGGCTCAACTTGACTTACACCTCAAACAAGGGTGAATTGAATCATTGTAAATATGGTGCAACCCAATGTATGTAACATTTAGAATAGTTACTAAATATATTAAGTGTCCAATTTTTAACCAAATTTTGAATATGCACTACAATAAGATAACTGTCTGATCCATGCAAGATACTTACTATAAACATTTGTCACATTTTGCCAATTTTGTATTTGGCTCAATTTGGCAGCTGGTTCAATCTTCCACTTTTGCATTTGGCTCAATTTTCCACTGTCAAACTGAATCAAATTGAACCAAATAGAGCCAAATGTAGCAGATGACTTCACTTCCAAATTAGCTATTTGCCTCAACTTGGCTCAATCTGTACATTTTACCAATTTTATATTGGACTGAATTTGGCTCAATCTACCACTGCCAAACTGAACCAAATTGAGCCAAATATGAGAGAACACCATACATGGCATATGAAAATGTAGAGAGTGGTAAATGAGGCAAATTGAGCCAAATTGAACCATGTCTGGCAGGATTTCCACTTGAGTTCTGTCAGATTTGCATGCTATATTTGGAGTGGTTTGCCACTTTTGCCAGCTCAACACAAATGTGGAAAATGTGGCAGATTAAGCTAAATTGAATCAAATGTGAAAGAACATCAAACACATTTACTCCTTTTGCCAGTTTTGCATTTGGCTCAATTTGACTCAATCTGCCACATTCAACACCCTCCACATTTGGCTCAATTTGGCTCAATCTTCTACATTTGTGGCATTTACCAATTTCACATTTGGCTCAATTTGGTTCAGTTTGGCATTGGCAGATTGAGACTCTATTTGCCACATTTTCAATTTCAAATTTGGCTCAATTTGGCTCAATCTGCCACATTCACCACTTTGCCACTTTTACATTTGACTTAATTTGGCTCAATTTGGCTCAGTCTGCCACATTTACTGCTTTGTTTGGAGCATCAGCAGATTGTGCAAAATTGAACCAAATGCAAATGTGGCAGATCGAGCCAAATTGAGCCAAATGGGAGAGAACACCAAACATGGCATATATGAATATGGAGGGAGGTGAATGTGGCAAATTGAGCCAAATAAAAAAGTGGTGAATGTAGTAAATGTGACAGATTGAGTCAAATTGAACCAAATGCAAAACTGGCAAAAGCAGTGAATATGTTTGATGTTCTTTCACATTTGATTCAATTTGGCTTAATCTGCCACATTTTCCACATTTGCCAATTTCACTTTTAGCTCAATTTAGCTCAATCTGCCACATTTGCCACATTTTTATTTAACTTGATTTAGATTGATTTGATTCTGGTTCTCACTTTTCCTAGATTTTACCAGTTTTGTATTTGACTCAATTTGACTCAATCTGCCACATCTGCTGCTTTTGCCACTTTTACATTTGGCTCAATTTGGCTCTAATTCCCACATTTGTCACATTTTTCCAATTTCACATTTGGCTCAATTTGGCTCAATCTGCCACTTTTGTCACTTTTGCATTTGGTTCAATTTGACACTGCCAATATGAGCTGAATTGAGCCAAATGCAAAGTGACAAAAGCAGCAAATGTGGCAGATTGAGCCAAACTGAGCTAAATTTGAAATTAGCAATTGTAACAAATTGAACCAAATAGAGCCAAATGATCTACATTTGACACATTTGCATGCTATACTTAGAGTTATTTGTCACATTTGCCACTTTCACATTGGCTAAATTTAGCTCAATCTGCTACATTTGCCACCTTTGCCACCTTTGCATTTAACTGAATTTGACTCAATTTGTCAGTGCCAAACTGAACCAAATTATGCCAAATGAAAAGGTGGCAAAAGCAGCACATGTGGTAGATTGAGCCTAATTTAACCATATGCAAATAATACTATATTAAAATTACATCAAATAAACAAGAAATATAGTAGAATAAACTAAAAAATAGTATATCAATAGAAAACAGATTTATATGGCCTATGGCAAATTGGGAAGTGAAATCATTTGATTTGGCTTTATTTGGCTCAATTTGGCTCAATTGCCACTTTTGCCACTTTGCATTCAGCTCAATTTGGCTCTAACTCCCATATTTCCCATATTTTGCCAATTTCACATTTGGTTGAATTTGGCTCAATTTGTTACTGCCACACTGAATCAAATTATGCCAAATGCAAATGTGGCAAATAACTCTGAACTTTGTTACTCTTTGCATTTGCCACATTTGCTAGTTCAACTCTTTCATATTTAATTTGCAGCAAGCATGGCAGATTGGGCTAGATTCAGCCAAATTCAGCCAGGTGTGAGATTGGCAAGGTGTTTGAACTAGTGCTAAATTGAGCCAAATATGAAAGTGGCAGGCAGATACAGCAAATGTGGCAAATGCAAAAGTAACAGATTGAGCCAAATTGAGCCACATTTGCTACATTACACTTTTGCATTTGGCATAATTTCATTCAGTTTGGTAGTGGTAAATTGAGCCAAATGTGAAATTGGTTAAATATGGGAAATGTGGGAGTTAGAGCCAAATTAAGCCAAATGTGGCAAATCACTCCACTTCCCAATTTGCCATTTGCCATATCAATCTGTTCTTTATTAATATATTATTGTTTTTAGTTTATTGTACCATATTTGATATTTATTTAATATTATTTGATATAGTTATAATTTGCATAATATTTGGATTTGTTACATTAATAATTAGATAGTTATTGAATATTCTTTCACAATAGTTGTTTAATTCTTCATATGATAGTATGCAGATATTATAATGGAAGTATTGTTCATATACATATCTCTATAATTTCAAGATAATCTTTTAACTATTAATACTCTATGCTATAATATGTCCATATCTATTCCTTTCTCCATATTATGTGTAAATTTTTTTCAAACAGTATAGTGACAGCTTGTCACTCAATATTATTTGAATGTCATATTTCAATTATATTATTTGTATAATTTGTAATAAATTATATTGTTAAAATTTATAATTCTTTTCAACATTCCATTTGTATACCTATTCCATACTTTTCTCAGCTATCATTACATATTTTGTCAATGTAATATGAAATTGTTATTCTATACTCTTCACCATATTTTCTGCTTTATTATTTTAGAAGTATGGTGACAACCTGTAACACACTTCTATTTACAATACTATTTGAATGATTATGTACCATTCTTCTTATCATAATTTCACTATAATGCAATACATAATTTTCACCATAATCTCTTAATATTATTGTAGTCTATTATGGTAGTTATATTTCATACTATATAACATATTTATTGCTGTTGTTATCTAAAAAGTAGTGTGACATTTATCACACAATACTATTTACAATAATGTTTATGTAATTTATGAGCTATTATTTTGGTACATTTCATTTATACTTTTTTAATTATTGATGAAAAAACATGTAATCAAGGGTGCACTTCTTTTTATTATAATATTTGAATATTTTCTCACATATTATGTTGCTGTGCACCCAGTGCTTGCATTTCTACTACCACTAGTATT
Organism: Cyathus striatus; assembly: GCA_025738555.1. NCBI lineage: Eukaryota > Fungi > Basidiomycota > Agaricomycetes > Agaricales > Nidulariaceae > Cyathus > Cyathus striatus. The sequence goes on along the minus strand of JAOVFP010000015.1, from coordinate 1,441,361 downwards.
TGGCGGGATCCGTGAACTAACGAAAAGGTTCAAATATATTTATATATTGTTCCCATCCATGGCAGTTCGATTTTTATACATGGACACCAGTGTAAGTAAGAACCGAGGAAGTGGAAAATGAAGGAAAGTTGCAGTAAGTTAGCAGCATCAGCACGAGTCGCAAACACATGAATGCACGACTACACAGGATCGCCTCAATTTGGCCTCAATGCCGAAAAAGTCTAAAACAAATAAAATATACATAAAACTACAACCATAACCCAAACGACACACAAAAGACACAACACAGAAGAGGTAAGTAAAAAACGTATGTAGACAAACACGGCCTACGAAATAATCATTACCCATACTCTGACACATTCCATCCCCCAAAAAAGAACCATTTTTGTTCGTTCGTATCATTCCGTCTAGCCTTTCACCATACATCAACCAAAAAGGCATTAACTCCACCAACTAATACCGCCTATCACAATCTCTCCTCCCATCATCCCTCTCGTAATCCCTTCCACCACCGCCTCCACCTCCACCACCATACCCACGTCCACCATCCCTATCCCGATCTTTATAATCGTCACGGTACCTGTCGTAGTCGCAGTTGCGATCACACCCTAGTATCGTAATCCCGTGAGTAGCGGGACGTATGATAATTCGGCTATTTCGCGTTATGGGAAGGGGGGAAGGCGGTATGCTATCTGAATGCGAGGTGGCTTACGGTCACCCCGCTTGGGAGGGCCGTGGTATTGGCAAGGTGAGGCCGTTCATGCGCGTCAGCGGCGAGCTCTGCGTGGTTGGGACATCAAAGGTCGGTGCGCGTTGGCGAGCAGTCAGAAGATTCGACAGCAGAGAAAAAGCAGGCGCAGCCAACACGTCAAGTTTGTGAACATCGCGAGTTACCAGCGTATCGATGATCGACAAATCGAAAATAGGGGTACGAGAAGACGGGAGAACATGTCAACAAGCGCTAGCGTAAGCGAGGAAGAAAGAGAATGACCTTTTCAACACTAACGACCTTCCCCATAATCTCAGTAGTGTTGAGTGTTGAGGGCGGTAACGGCAGCGACGGCCTCCTCGGACGTCTTCATCATCAAGAACCCGAAGGCGTGAGACTCGAAGGTGTGGGGAACGTACATGACTGAAGCCTTTTTGACCTGTAAGAGGTGTGAGTATAACCAGAGGACGCTGTAGCCTGCATATACGAAAGTAAAAGGAATGAATGGACACTCACACTACCAATCTTTGCAAACGTATCCTCGAGCTCGCGCGTATCAATGGTGTGGGGGTCGCACATGACTGAGGCCTTTTGAGCTGTAGGAGGCGTGAGTATGAGGTTACGAGGGAAGAAGGTGACAGGAAAGATCGAGAGGGGAAGGTAAGACAGGAAGGCATGAAAGCGAAGGGGGAAGAGAAAAGGTAGGCTGAGAGGAGAAGGTAAGAGGAGGTAAGAGTAGAGGGTAAGAAGGGAGGAGCCGGGAGAAAAGGAAGGGCGAGATACAAGGAGAAATGGTAGGGAGGGTGCGAGCATGAGACAAGAATGTAAGAGGAGATGATAAGAAGGGAGGAAAGGGTAAGAGGAGACGATTAGAAAGAGAGAAATGAGAGGAAGGGGTGAGAAGAAAGGGCGAAAGAACAAAGGATGTACGCGCTGGTACTCGAATAAGCAGGCCAGAGGCCCGCATATACGAAGTTAAAAAGAATGAATGAACACTCACCCTGCCAATCTCTGCGAACGTAGCCTCGAGCTCGCATGTATCAATCTTTTGGCTCAGCCCCGAAATGTAGAGGTTGTTCCCCCGAGATCGAACGGCCCTCCTTTCTCTTCTAAAAGACCCCATGCATCAGCACCTGCAACTCATAGAACGAAGAGCAAAAACTTAAGTACTTACCCCCGCACAAGCATCCTTTCAGGACTCCCACTCCTACTGGTTATACCTCGACGGAGCCAAGAACACAGCAGTGCCATGCACCACGGCGGCAAAGAACGAAGGGAGCTTGTCGGCGCCATAGCTGATGTAATGTCATCCATTGCAAGTGGCGAGCTAGTGGAGGGTAGTAGAGGATGCAGATACAGGGAGTTGCTGTGTCCAAACGTCGACATGGCGCAAACTAGAAGAACAGTTGTTAAACTTAGAACAGGAATGTGGAATGAGGATGGAGACGTGGTGTTCAACGTTGAATTACGTAACCTTCAAGGTCACGTTCAAGACGCGCGGCCAGGGCCCAGACGCGTCTCATGCTTTCTCAGACGTCGTTTCGTTTCAACATGAACGTCCCAACACACTTCTACCCATCTACGAGTAACCGAGTAAAAATTCGAGTTAATAAGGCTGTAGTATCACCGCCAATTACTCCGTACCTTGGCCTTAAGCCTGAGATTGACTCATAATCGATTAGGCAGCATTCTTCAAATTCCTCAAACCGTGACTTTTCTTCAGACTTCCTTAGCCAGTGCTATGTTTTCCCGTTATTACTACTGAAACTCTCAACTTTGGCTTACAGTGTTAAGTACACCCCCCACAGGTTTTATGTTGTTCCATTTTGCATCTAAACCGTCTTATATACTCTATAACGTCGCGGTTGATAGTCGATCAGCACCTTTGGTCTCGATTACACCCCTTCCAATGTTCATCTCCCTCACGCCAGAACATCATTTTGGAATATAAAATGTATTGTACGTTGCTCCTTCGATTTTATTGCCGCTATTAGTCTTAGCCCGCTAACTACTTTCCCTATCACCTTAGATCCCCGGGTTTGATGGATGTCTCAAAAAAACTATATATCTCGATTCAGTCAACCACGCCTACATACTGTCTGCATCACTTTATGATCATCGATAACAAAATACAAGATAGAACCATACCATATCAACTACCATATTCGCTCCCACGTCAGTTACTATCTTTATTCGACGTCCTTCCCGGTCCTGGTTGTTTTCATTCGATCATCAATATAACTAAAGCCATCTGTATCCGTCCTTAGGCCTTGACTAACTCAATGCGGAAAGCTCGCACATGCAGCTGGGACGTTATCTCATCCACAAGTTCAGCGAGACAGATAGTACTCTGAACGCTGAGAAAATGTCGGTTCAATTATTCCCAAATCGACGTTGCTCAAAAAGCCACCGACACTGTATTGATACCGAGTCATGAATAGCTGTGAGAACTCATGCATGGGTGCCGCCGCTTAGTTTCGTGTTTTCAATGCGTAGTTCGACGACATGTCTGCATTCGGGTGTGGACATGTGTAGCCCAGGATTGTAGACGGCGTGGCTGGTACAGATATATCTATCCAGTAATATATATCGATCTCCGGTAATATATGTGCTCTGTTGAGTTTACATGAATAGGATAAGAAGTTGAGTATGAAGCAGAAGCGTCTTAATCGCGCTGTCAAGTGCTGCACAGGCTGAATGGCTGTGCTGACATTGATATCTTCATGGACACCTGGTACACTTTGGATTGGGGCTGTACAATTAACTTTCGTGCCATGCCACGGAAGTTTAGTAGGTACGATTCAAGAATATGGTGGAACTAGACTGAAAACGGTAACGATGAACAGAATGAAATGCTGACTGCCAGCTTTGAGGGCAGAAGGCAATGAACTTGCGGACGCATCCGACTTGATGAATTGTTGCACAATACCATGAGACGTCTTGGAAGATGTGTATTTTTAGGTGCTGTAATGTGGAAAAAATGCAGTCAACTGTATATAAATGAACCGTTCAAAGTTGGACCGTAGGACCTTTGTACCCCTGCCGCAACATGTCATATTTCCCAAATGCATCAAATTTTGTCATAAACAAAGCAATGTTCGTGGATAATCAAAAAGATAACAAGAGAAATGGTACACAATACTCATGACTAGATATCTTCATAGAACACTTATTCATTCTGCTAGCACTACAACTTCTTCTTCAATATGTTGCCCATGGTGCAACTCATGACTCGGGAGAACAGTATGATGCACCTAAATGTCATCCAGAGACTCGAAAACAACTTCTCAGTGATATAAATAAGTGGATTAAAGAACCTGACAAAGAAACTGGAATTATATATCTACATGGGGCTGCAGGTGCTGGGAAGTCATCCATAGCGCGATCTGTTTGCGAGGAAGCTTCTCAAGCAGGTTATCTTGGTGCCAGCTTCTTTTTTTGGAGAGGTTCACAAGATCGGAACAATGCAAAGAAGCTATTTACTACTATTGCATATCAGCTTTCCATGCTTAATGACATGCTTTCAGAACATATTTCAGCAGAAATACAGCTAAATCCACGACTTGTTTATGATGCTCCTATTGGCCATCAATTTCAAAAACTTATTGTTGAGCCTTGTCTCAAATTGATTGAATCTTGTCAACATCCCCTCTACAGTGTGGGTAGGAGTGCCATAATAATTGATGGACTGGATGAATGTCTTGATCAAACAATGCAAATAGAAATTCTAAAACTCCTGGCAAAAGTTGTTCAGTATGATGGATTTCCTCTAGACTTCTTCATCACCAGTAGACCAGAACTTTATCTGCAAGAAGTCTGGGACACTAAGGAGATTAGTTCTGAAACACAGTTCATTCCCACTACCTTTTAAGGTAGTTGGGTATTAGGGACCTTTGGGCCACCAGATATGGTAATTTGAGGATCTTGGATAAGATCTCAACTTGATTGGCTGGAGCCGTTTCGGTTTCTGGGTTTGTGTGACGCTTGTGACTGGTCAACTATTACATGGAAAGTATGACCACTGAGCACTGAAGTGCTAACCATACACTGTCATCTTATCCTTTATCATATGTATTCTGCTTTGAAGACATATCGTTTCACCAATATGCGCATTACTCAAAGTACTTTCTGCTGACTTAGTCAATGGCGTGACATGCCTTCTTCCTCACGAGTCACGGTAACTCAGCGGTAACTCACAGAAGATCATTGGAAAGTCGTTTGTTGGAGGTTGAATGTCAGATCGTCAGACCTTAAGTGGCAAACATGATTAAATACTGAAGCTGAAGATAGGTTGGATTGGATGCGATAAATGGTACATAGTCATTACCTGGTTACTTATTTCACATTACTTGTGTACCAACTTGGATGTCCCTCCATCAGTCTATCATAGCTAATCTCACCACTCTTGTACCATGAGCAATGCTAATTATCCCAGCCTCATGCATGGACATCCCATGTTCCTCACGAGGTTCAACTCCCACCAGCCATTTTTTTTGCCAAGCTGTGATCATCGAACTATTTCGGAAACGCACTGAGACCATGGGCCTCTTTGACCCATTAATGGATAGTATGTTATTGGATGGGGCCCTCTCTGAATTCCTGTGATGGCTGTGACCAGGTGCTCACTGTTACTTATGATCATTTTCACCAGGAAAGCAATTTTAACAATATCTTCTCAAATTGTTCCATTTATCGACTAATCTGTTGCTGGAGTGCATGGATTGGACTTGAAGTGACAAATTAAACTCGATGATGTCCTGCTTCCTGCAGCTCATCCTCCTCCTCGACCTTTTCATCTCATATTCATCATTATTTATTGGGCGGCTTGTTATTGAACAATGAAAAGGAGTCATGTATGCACCATCCGGTTTCTCCATTCGCCCCGACACCTTTCAGCTGAAACATAAGTAATATGCATTGGTTTGCATGTTGGAACTCATGCTGCTGTCTGTAGACCACTACTACGAGTTGGTTACTTAATTGGTCTTACTCTGTGACAATATCAGTCCTGCTATGCATGTTTTAACTTCAACACATAAACTCAAGTCATCCACATCCACATCTCACCAAGTTGTCATTCTGACCCCTGTGACTCCTCTTTGAGAAAGTCTGATAGCACTTCTTGTCTTCATTCTCCACCAGTTACTGTCTCATATAATTGTATGAGTATCACATTTGTCTCACATAACCAACAAGTTTTGTTCTTTAAACCCTATAATACCCATCTAACATGCATTAATATGATAGCTATACCCCTTTTGGATTATACTACAGTTTGGTTTCCTGTAATCATTCGAATACCAGAAGAGTGATGAGGTACCGGTGTTATATGATCCTGTTCTGTATCTTCCCCCCTTTCAATGCACTATTCCATTTCTTGCATTGCCTCCACTGCCCACTTTAACACATACAAGAGTTGTCTAAGGACAGTTACTTTGACTAGAGATGCACTACAAACTTTAGGGAACTTGAATAACATGCGGAATGATGAAAAAGATAGGAAATGGAAGGTATAGATGATCTCACTAATGGAACCTACATTGTATAAGTTCATGAGTTGTAATACTTACTATTAAATGTTAGCACTTGTCCTTTTGACATTTAAGCTGGTAGTGGGCTCTGCCGCTTGCTGGCCCTATTCTTTATCTCATTGTCTGGGGTTTCAGGAATCTCACAAGATATTCAAACTGTGCTTGAGAGTGGATTTTCACATATTTTAAATGATTGTCGATTCAAAGTGGCTTTTAAATCTGTCCATAGACCATGGCCATCACCATCAAGCATATGGAAACTTGTTGAGCGGTCTTCAGGGCAGTTCATTTATGTAGCAACAGTGATGAAGTTTATTTCAAGTCCCCATCACAATCCCAATGCACAGCTTGAAATTGTGCTTGGAATACGAGATAGTAAGAATAGCTCTCCTCTTGCAGATCTTGACCTCCTTTACCATGAGATATTGTCCAGAGTGGAGGAGCCTGAAAGAACTATGAAAGTATTGGGATATATGCTTGCCATAATGGATGTTAAATTACACCCCAACATAGATGATATATCAGATCCCATTACAATGGTAGTGAATTGGAATGTAAATAGACTATTTCTTGTTGTGGAACAGCTATTATCCCTCCCACCAGGAGAAGCATTTTTTTCATTAAATAACCTTCATTTTCTCATTGATCTAAATATGAGATCTGACTCTTACAGTGATCACTCTATGTTTCAGTTTCACCACAAGTCATTCCATGACTTTTTAATCACAAAGGAACGATCAAAATGTTTTTATGTAGATGTCAAAGAAACTCATACAGATGTGGCTCAGTCCTGTGTAAATTTCCTAACTCAGCTCAGATATGAAACAGTGGAACAGTATGGTATGTAATTATATTTTACAGAAGATATCAAAGCTAATGTCTTATAGTTGGCTGGTTCTATGCTTTTTTTTGCTTGGTAAAACACATGAACAGAAGCAGTAAATATGTGGAAATTCCTGATTCCTTCAGGCCTTTAGAGATATTCTTCTCATCCACCCAACAATATTCAAAATGCCACTAACATTATTGGGCTTTTGAAGAATCTTAAAGCTGTAGAGTTTACTGAAGCCCTTGTGAATGACTGCTCACCATCTGTGAATATTCTTCAATTCATGAATGAGTTATGGCTTGGGCCTCATCAGGTAAATAGTCCCACTACTTCCACTTTTATTGGATAGGTAATTGATTCTGATACTTCTTTTCTTTAGATACCACATCAGCATATTCACATACTTTGCAAATCAATTATCTTTCCTCTTTGGCTTAAACATTTAAAATCATATAACAATAATTTTGTCATAAAGCAATTGGTTGCTTTACATGTCATCATCCCCTTATCTTACCTGACCAAATATAGTCTGTCCTATACAGGAATTATTCCTGATTTCATATCATTCCATGAAATGCAGTTCAATATCAATACTGTTTGGAGTACAAACTATTGGAGGACCTTTTTGATATTTATGTTAAATTCTCAGTTTTCTGGAATTTTTCATTGCACATCAGATGACTATGCAGATGCACACATCACCTTAATTCATTGTTCACTATTGCAACACCAGGATATTTGGTGGGATTACTCTCTGTTGAAAGTGTGGACCAAGTCCCTGCTTGATAAAAAACAAAGTGCAACACCTGCACTTCTAAAGGCACTGGAGTCTGCAGCTCAAGAATTTCATGAAAAAGATTATCTTAACAAATGTCTTACTCATCAGGCAGAAAATTATTTATTGGGTTATCTAATGGTATTATTCACTTCACTAGTATCATGAATAATTTCTGACCAAAATTTTGTAGAATTTACCAGATCCTCCTGAGAGCATTATTAATATATGGCAGAAGGTATTTTTAAAAGCACAAGATGCAGCTAAGAATGGCAATTTAAATTACTGTGGATATTTTGCTACAACATAAGATTATGCCCCACCAAGGCATGTCCTGGGCTATCAATGAGATGCATACAGTAGTGGTACTTTCTTGCTTTATTGATTTCAGAATCAATTATTTACAATTGTAATTTGTTCTGCTTTTTAAATTTTGTATACAGGTTAATAAATGGTAGTCTATGTGATATATCACAGTTTGTAACTTGATAGTATTTGGTGGGGTGAGGCAAGAACATAAGTAATGGAATGTTATGTACCAATTACTTCCTGTGGGAAAAAATGTGAAGATTTTCAATAGTAACGACCTTTCTTACAATCTCAATAGCGTTGCGGGTGGTAATGGCAGCGTTGGCTTCATCAGCCGTCTCCATCGTCACGAGCCCGAAGCCGCGAGACTCGAGCGTGTGGGGTCGTATGTGACTGAGGCCTTTTTGACCTGTGAGAGGTGTGAGTATAAGGTTACGGATAAAGATGACATGAAAGAGTCAGAGGGGGGGGTGAGAGGGCGGGGGGTGGGGAGAAAGGAGAGGAGAAAGGAGAGGAGAAAGGAGAGGAGAAAGGAGAGGAGAAAGGAGAGGAGAAAGGAGAGGAGAAAGGAGAGGAGAAAGGAGAGGAGAAAGGAGAGGAGAAAGGAGAGGAGAAAGGAGAGGAGAAAGGAGAGGAGGAAAGGTAGGAGAGAGAGTGGAGGGTGGGTAAGAAGAGAAGGCAGGGAAAAAAAAAGATGATAAGGAGAGAGGCGAGAGGAAAGGGTGAGAAGAAAGGATGAAATAATCGAATAAGCAAGCAAGAGGATGCTGTAGCCCGCATATACGAAGGAATAAGGAATGAATGAACACTCACCCTACCAACCTTCGCAAACATATCCTCGAGATGGCGCGTATCGATGGTGTGGGAGTCGTACATGACTGAGGCCTTTTTGACCTGTAGGACGACGCGTGAGTATGAAGTACACAAGCGAAGAGGATGACAGCAAAGATTGAGAGGGGAAGCTAAGGTAAGGAAGGTATGAAAGCGAAAGGGTGAGAGAAAAGGTAGGCTGAGAGGAGAGGGTAAGAGAAGGTAAGAGGAGAGAGTAAGAAAGGGGGAACCAGAAGGAGAAGAAGGGCGAGATACGAGGAGAAAAGGTAGGGCAGGATGCGAGCATAGGACAAGAAGGTAGATACTCGGTGGTACCTCAAGCAGAGGACGCTGTAGTCCACCTACACGAATGCAACAAAAACAAGATAATGAATACTCACCCTACCTATCTTCGCAAACGTAGCCTCGAGCTTGCTAGTGTCAATCTTGTATGTTCCCCAGGTTCGTGCTGCCCTCTTTTCCGCCACTCCTAAAAGTCCCGACCACATCAGCAACTCGCAACCCCTAAAACGAAAAAATAAAACTTACCCTTCACGACCATCCCTTCCGGGACTCCAACTCCTGCTATTATGCCTCGGCGCATCGCGAGGGAGGCGCCCATCGCTGACGCTATTCGCAGTCCAATTGGGGTAGTTGGTGCTCATAGGGACACCGGTGTCAAGCTCCTGCATGGGAATGCAAATCTCACCATTACCGGAGGGCGCAATATCTCGATATTTCCATGCTGAGAGTCGTGCAGGTCGAGTCGGCGAAGGCCGCACCTTCCGACAATGGAGCGAGCAAACCGGGGAATAAAGCTGAAGTCTCTTGTGGATCCCTCAGCCAAAAGTGCGTGCGGTAGGAGCGAACTGGACATTGAATATGGCTGGAGTATGTAAGGTGTGGGTAGAGCGAAGAACACAACAGTTGCAGTGCTATGCACATTACATTATGGTGGTAAAGAACGAAGGGAGCTTGTCGGCGCCATAGCTGATGTAATGTCATCCATTGCAGGTGGCGAGCTAGTGGAAGGTAGTAGACGATGCAGATACTGGAAGTTGCTGTGTCCAAACGTCGGCATGGCGCAAACTAGAAGAACAGTTGTTAAACTTAGAACAGGAAGACGGAGACGTAATACTCAACGTTGAATTACGTAACCTTTAGGATCACCTTCAAGACGCGCGGCCAGGGCCCAGACGCGTCTCATGCTTTCTCAGACTCCGTCGTTTTAAGTCGGAAAAATCGAGAAAACAATATTTGCCCAGGTATGAATATATCAGGCCATATCAGGTCATCAGGATTCTGGGGGGTAGATATGGTTCAGTAATCAACTTATCCGGTCTTTTCATTATAGTCAGTATTATATCTAATGATTACAGTGATGGTTACGATATGGCGTGGTACTTTTGATCAGGGAGAAATGGTTCAATAATCACCTTATCCGCTATTTCTTATAGACAAGCATATATCAAGAATGATCAACATTGTCAGTGAAGGCAGCACTGCTATTAGACTTGACCACAAGATTCCACTTTATATTCGTGATATTGACCGATGTATATGCACTCCTGTTACACAATAAAAGCAACATGTATATCTCTGAAATACTATACAAACTGGGTATGTAGTTACAACTACGTGCTATTGAGATATACGCTACCGCTACGTCCAAACTACGTACTTCACAAACAAAGCAAGAGAAAACATGTCTCAAATAAAATAAGTGCTACAACTTACCTAACCCGTGAATGCACGAAAGGTGATATAGCCTCGAAAAGTAATCATCAACTCACCTTGTTGAAAACACTAGTAGCACTAGAATAAGCTAGTACTACTGTACTAGATAGTAAACAGTCCGAAGTGGGACAGAGAGCAGGGGAAAGCGAGCGGGGATGGTACTTAAGAAGTCAAAACCTGCTCCCTTATATGCATATTTGCAAGGTGGCGCTGTGGAGCATTTGAACCCATGCTCTCCACCCGGTGGAGCAGGAATTTGTCTGGAATCCAACTTTACGGAAATACGAAACGTAATCGGTTCCGGCGAATGTTACGTTCCTGTCTGAGTCCCTAAGTCAAACGTCATACGGTGTTGCTCACAACAGAAGACTGTAGGTCCGTGTCTGTCTGTGTCCACCGCTGAATCCAAACTCCGAGACCGTATGAAGGAGCACGTTGGTAACACTAAGCAAACACTAAGTTCCCGCAACATTTTTATGTGAAGCCCTGCAATGTACCCACCTTTGTTCAGTATAACAGAGTATAATACATGATAATATGACCTGATACGTGTCCTGAGTATAATCATGTAGATAGAAGTGACCACAGGTAACATGATCTGATATGCAACTGATATGCATACCTTGAGGCAACTTACCAGAATGACCATACGTGACATAACCTGATATTACTGCCTAGAGTGTCATACCAGAGATATTCAGAGGGGATATATTCTGATATGCTTGCCTTTGGGAAGCATGTCTGAAATAATCATAAGTAATGAGACCTGATATGTATTCTAGGGAGTTACGTGTCAAGCAAGATTATAACTTATGTGAACTGATATGCTTGCCGCTGGAAAACAAATCTCGCCGCCGAAGCTGGTCACGTCATATAAGTCCATCAGGAAGGTCAGCAACTGATATGGTTTTTACGATTTTTCCGACATTTCGTTTAACGTCAACATGAACGTACCCGACACACTTCTACCCATCTACGAATAACTGAGCAAAATTTCGAAAGGCTGGCATCACCGCCAATTACTCCGTACCTTGACCTTAAGCCTGAGATTGACTTATAATCGACTAGGCAGCATTCTTCAAATTCCTCAAACCGTGACTTTCCTTCGGACTTCCTCAGCCAGTGCTATGTTTTCCCGTTATTACTACTGGAACTCTCAACTTTGGCTTACAGTGCTAAGTATACCGCTCACAGGGTTTATGTTGTTCCATCTCGCATCTAAACCGTCTTATATACCCTATAACATCGCGGCTGATAGTCGATCAGCACATTTGGTCTCGATTGCGCCCCTTCCAATGTTCATCTCCCTCACGCCAGAACATTGTTTTGAAATATAAATTGTATTGTGCATTGCTCCTTCGATTTTATTGCCGCTATTAGTCTTAGCCCGCTAACTACTTTCCCTATCACCTTAGATCCCCGGATTTGACGGATGTCTCAAAAAAATCATAAATCTCGATTCAGTAAACCACGCCTACATACTGTCTACATCACTTTATGATCATCGATAACAAAATACAAGATAGAACCACACCATATCAACTATCATCTTCGCTCCCACGTCAGTTACTATCTTTAATCGACATCCTTCCCCGTCCCGGTTGTTTTCATTCAATCGTCAAAATAACTAAAGCCATCTGTATCCGTCCTTAGATCTTGACTAACTCAATGCGGAAAGCTCGCAACATACAGTTGGGACGTTACTACTAATCCACAAGTTCGACGAGACGGGATAGTATTCTGAACGCTGAGAAAATGTCGGTTCAGTTATTCCCGAATCGACGTTGCTCAAAAAGCCACCGACACTGTTATCAATACCGAGTTGTGGCTAGCTGCGAGAACTCACGCATGGGTGCTGCCGCCTATTTTCGTGTTTTCAATGCGTAGTTCGACGACATGTCTGCATTCGGGTGTGGACATGTGTAGTCCAGGATTGTAGACGACGTGGCTGGTACAGATATATCTATCCAGTAATATATATCGATCTCCAGTAATATATGTGCTCTATCGAGTTTACATGAATAGGATAAGTTGAGAATGATGTAGAAGCGTCTTAATCTTTAGGAATGTACAAAACATTCAGGCGCTGTACTGACATTGATATCTTCATGGACACCTGGCACGTTTTGGATTGAGGCTGTACAACCAACTTACGTGCCATGCCACGGTCACACACGCTGAGCTAGCGGCCACGGAAGTTTAGTAGGTACGATCCAAAAATATGGTGGAACCAGACTGACTTAGATACATAGTAAGGATGAACAAAATGAAATGCTGAATGAACTTTCGGACGCATCCGACTTTATGAATTGTTGCATAACACCACGAAACGTCTTGGAAGATGTGTATTTTTAGGTGCTGCAATGTGCAAAGCATGAGGCCAACCGTTTATATATGAGCCGTTCAAAATTGGACAGTAGGACCTTAGCACTCTCCACCGCAACATGTCATATTTCCCAAATGCATCGAATTTTGTCATAAATCGAGCAACGTTCGTGGATAATCAAAAAGATAACAAGAGAGATGGTACACAATACTCATGACTAGATATCTTCATAGAACACTTATTCATTTTGCTAGCACTACAATTTCTTCTTCAATATGTTGCCCGTGGTGCAACTCATGACTCGGGAGAACAGTGTGATGCACCCAAATGTCACCCAGACACTCGAAAACAACTTCTCAGCGATATCAATCAGTGGATTAAAGAACCTGAGAAAGAAACTAGCATTACGTATCTACATGGGCCAGCAGGCGCTGGGAAGTCATCCATAGCACGATCAGTTTGTGAGGAAGCTTCTCAAGCAGGATATCTTGGCGCGAGCTTCTTTTTCTGGAGAGATTCACAAGATCGAAACAATGCAAAAAAACTATTCACTACCATCGCATATCAGCTTGCAATGCTTAATAATGTGCTTGCAGAATACATTTCAGCAGAGATTTGGCTGAATCCATGACTTGTTTTTGATGCATCCATTAGCAGTCAATTTCAAAAGCTTATTGTTGAACCTTGTCTCAAATTAATCAAATCTTGTCAGCATCCTGTCTACTGTGTGGGTAGGAGTGCCATAGTAATTGATGGACTGGATGAATGTCTTGATGAAACAATGCAAATAGAAATTCTACAACTGTTGGCAAAAGCTGTTCAGTATGATGGATTTCCTCTAGACTTCTTCATCACCAGTAGACCAGAACTTTATTTGCAAGAAGTCTGGGACACTAAGGAGATTGGTTCTGCAACACAGTTCATCTCATTGTCTGGGGTTTCAGGAACCTCACAAGATATTCAAACTGTGCTTGAGAGTGGATTCTTGCATATTTTAAATGATTGTCAATTCAAAGTGGCTTTTAAATCTGTGCCTAGACCATGGCCACCACCATCAAGCATATGGAAACTTGTTGAGCAGTCATCAGGGCAGTTCATTTATGCAGCAACAGTGATGAAATTTATTTCTAGTCCCCACCACAATTCTAATGCACAACTTGAAATTGTGCTTGGAATCAGAGATAGCAAGAATAGGTCTCCTCTTGCTGACCTTGATCTCCTTTACCATGAAATATTGTCCAGAGTGGAGGAGCCTGAAAGAACTATGAAAGTATTGGGATATATACTTGCCATATTGGGGGTTCTCAATGACAATCGCCTTGAAAAACCATTATTTCATCCTGGTTGGGGGAAATGATCATCAAATCCCATTATAAGAGATGTGAATTGGAATCAAAATATATTATTTCTTGTTGTGGAACAGCTATTATCCCTCCCACCAGGAGAAGCATTTTTTGCATTAAATAGTCTTCACTCCCTCATTGATATAAAAATAGGGTATGAGTCCTACAGTGGTTTCTCTGTGTTTCAGTTTCACCACAAGTCATTCTATGACTTTATAATAACAAAAGAACGATCAAAATGTTTCTATGTGGACCTCCAAAAAACTCATGCAGATGTTGCTCAATCCTGTGTAAATTTCCTAACTCAGCTCAGATTTGAAACAGCAGAACAGTATGGTATGTAATCATATTTTACAGAATATATCAGAGCTAATGTCTTATAGTTGGCTGGTACTATGCTTTTTTCTGCTTGTGCGAACACATTGATAGAAGAGACAGTAAATTTGTGGAAATTCCTGATTTCTTTCGGCCTTTAGAGATGTTCATTTCAGCCACTCAACAATATTCAAATTACTTACATTTTCAACAGGCTACTTGTCAAGAATAGAAGGGGAGAGTTGAAGAGCTGACCGTGGAGGAAGACCGGATTGAAAACGCTGACTGACAATAGTGACAGACGAAGCCGTGAATTGCACAGAAACTACAATGCGCGTACATACAGAGAACGATTATGTAACTATATTATGTAACTATGCGGCTGTGCCTCAACATGAACACCCAGATTCTAACACCCCCACTCGGGGAGAGGCACAGAGAAGAGGGGAGTGAAAGAGAAATAAAACAAACACCAATAAAATACTCCCCCACTGAAACTAAAATCCTTAACCCATCATCCTTTCCATCCCTTTCTAGCCCCCACAGAACCTGATTTGGAAACAGGGTGAGTGTCAATATCCTGGGCATAGAAGGCAAGATGTCCCTCTTCACAAGTCTCCACATCAGAATCAGAATCGAGGTCAGAGTCAGAAGCAATGAAACGAGCATGATTGGCAACAGGTGAAGGAGAGCATTTACGACGACGGTCACGAGCTTCCTTGATAATCCTGTCCTTGATGTGTTGGGGCATGTCGGCTATGCAATGGGAAGAGCGGTGACCAGGAAGACCACAATGATGGCAAACATCATTGTTCCGGGGGTTGAGCCAATCATAGGAGGGATCATCACCCTCAGAATCCGAATCACCTTTCTTAGCCTTGGGGTTCTTGCCCTGACCCCCCCTTTTGGCATAGTTTGCCAACTCGGGAACATCCCCCCCACTGAGGGCCACTTTCGTATCCTCCTGATCCGTTAACATCTTCTTCGTAGATGTGAGAGTCGGCTCTGTAGATTGTGATGTGAGGAGAGTGCGAATGATGGCGAAGGATGGGTGGAGATTCATGAGAATAGAGTCGACAACATCAAGGGGAGAGGGGGGGTGACCAAGGGCAGTGAGAGCGTCAGAGGCGGCAATGATATCCTGAATGTACATGGACACAGGTTGCCCAATATCATGGACAGGGTTGTAAAGGCACTTCTTGAGCTCAAACCGAGATGCACGTTGTCGTTCAAGGTAATTGATACCTTAGGTGTTTGGCAGGAAGTGACTTTATTCGTACCTAGCACCTGGGGGTTGAGGGATACTGATTGTATGTATTCCTGCAAACTCCTATGATATGGGATGTATAGTAAAGACTGTAAATGGGCAATGAACTGTGGGGCTTTGCTAGGTTTGCTTAGAACTTGGCCCGTGACTGGTGTGGTACAGCGAAGGCTGTAAATAAGAGATGAACTGTGGGAGTTTCTAGAGTATACGGCTAAAGCTGTATAGGGTAACAACGACTGCTAGAAACACTAGGAAAGCTTGTATGTACAGCGAAGGCTGTATATAAAGATTGGTGCTGTGGTGAAGGTCAAAACGAAGTTGAGGGCCTTGGTTGTTTCTGACTGTAGCTTGGTGGCTGCAGCACATAAACTAATATGTGCTGCTACTGAATAGATATGATAAAAGTGATGTTGAGATTCGATACATTGAGTTGAGCTGCGTTACGTTGAGTTGAGTTGAGTTACTTTGATATTACTGTGAATTTATTTATACAGTGAGTTGAGCTGGGTTGTTTATGTTACTAATAGAACTGAAGAAAAGCACAATAGATTCTGTATCTAATGTGTAAGAATAACTACTGGGGATGAACAGGTGAGTAAGATCCTAGCTAGTGGCGGGCTATTTGGTAATGGATAAAACTACTGTCTAAGGCTCAATTCCTCTCTCCTTTTATGCTCTTTTCCTCCTACTGCTGACTAATCCTATCCAAAACCAATCCTGCATTGTCCTTCAAATTTGGTAATGGTGGATCCATTGTCTTGAGGTGGAGGCTGCGCAGAACAATGGTGTTCAAGGAGATGAGTCAGGTCTTGAACAATGGTGACAGAAATAGTATTACATTGTTCTGGTGATGAACAATGGAATTCTATTTATAGATCCCAGCAAACAATGGGCATGAAGACAATGGGTGCAAAAGAACAATGGAGTCCTATTATTAGAAACAATGGCATAACCTTGGTAAGCGAATGCATAGGCATTGTTCTGAACAATAGGTGTGAGGAACAATGGGGTTCTATTATTAGAAACAATGGCATGTCCTTGGTAATCGAATGCATAGGCATTGTTCTTGAACAATGGGTGTGAAGAACAATGGTGTCCTATTTTTAACGGTATTGATTATTGGTCACCAAGAAGTTGGGTATTGGCTTGTGTTTTCCATATGTTTGTTTCTTGAGAAGCAGTGCCTCATGAGAATTATTTGGTAGTGTATTCGGAAAGATCCGGATGATGTGGATTCCAGACATCGGGCCATATAGCCATATGTGTGTGTTTATGACTAATCAAGTTTCACCCACGACAACGTGAGTCCTTCTGATACTCAGACTTGAGGCTGGTGTAAACAGCAAATGCCGTTTGAGCTGGGGATGTTTCTTTAAAGTGGGCATCACGAACGGCATTTGATGAAATGGTCTTGTAGAGAGCCATGCGAGCACGGGTGTCGATAGCAATCCATGCAGTGCGATCCTTGGAGTCCTCAACAGAAGGGGCAGTAGACATGCCTTTTATGTGCCCCAGAAAATCCTCATCCTCTCCAAATGTCATCTCCAGCTCCCTGTTCCATGCAGGGTAGTTTGTCCCATCAAAATGGTTCTGGGAATCAAAGGTCCTGAGAAGTTCATAGACTGTTGGGGCCATGGTGGTGGTTGACAGTGGTGGGAGGCAAAGAAAGAAGGAAGGGTGTGTGGGATCAAAAGATCAGAAGAGGAAGGTAAGAGATTGAAAGTTTGTTGGCAGGTTGAGTGGTGTAGAATTTAAGTGCAGGCGGGGCCCATAACCTGTCAAGAATAGAAGGGGAGAGTTGAAGAGCTGACTGTGGAGGAAGACCAGATTGAAAACGCTGACCGACGATAGTGACAGATGAAGCCATGAATTGCACAGAAACTATGACGTGCATACATACAGAGAACGATTATGTAACTATATTATGTAACTATGCGGCTGTGCCTCAACACGAACACCCAGATTCTAACACTACTGACATCCTTGGGCTTGGGGGGGATGCCCAGGCTGTGGGGTTCACTAAAGCCCTTGTGAGTAATCGCTCACCATCTGTGAAAGCCCTTCAGTCCATGAATTCTTTATTGCTTAAAAGTTGTGAGGTAAGTAATACAACTTTTATTGTTAGGGCAGCATCTGACCAAGAAGGGTGTAGACATTACTGGATCCTCCAAAAAAAATTATTAATGCATGGCAGGAGGCATTTTCGAAAGCACAGGATGCGGCCAAGACAAGAAATAATTTCGGCTCTTATTCACGTTTGTACGAGTGTTAGTTTGTTGCTTCATTGATAGATTTCAGAATCAAATGTTTACGATTGTAATTTGTACTGCTATTTGAATTTTGTATGCAGGGTATTAAATGGTAGTTATGCAACATGGTATGGTGAGAAGAGAACATAAGTAATGGAATGTCCCCATGTCCACCTTGATTTTATTAGTTACTGTCCTGCCATTTTAAATCGAAAGTACTTTAACAGACTCGACGAATCGAAACACACGTCAACAGGTTTAGTTTTTAGTGGGATGCATATGAGACCTCATAGTTGTAATATAATTACTGAGACAACAGAACACCAGCGATGGATCCGATTTGTTACGGGAATACAGGAAGAAAGTATGAAGGAATTGAAACGAGATGAACGAAAGCTGCAGTAAGTTGGCAGCATCAACAAGAGTCGTAAACACATGTGACCACAGAGCATCGCATCTCATAATCAAGCTCAGAGTCAAAGCCTCAAAGCACAGAAAAAAAGGTCCAAAACAAATAAAATATACATAAAACCACGACCACAACCCAAACGACACACAAAAGACAACACAGAAACAAGTAAAAAAGACGTAGACAAACACAGCCTACGAAATAATCATTACCCATCCTAATACATTCCATCCCCCGAAGAACCATTTTTGTTCGTTCGTATCATTCCATCCAGCCTTTCATCATACATCAACCAAAAGGCATTAACTCCACCTAATACCGAGTATCATAGTCCCTCCCGCTGTCACTCTCGTGATCCCTTCCTCCGCCGCCTCCCCCGCCGCAATACCCGCGTCCGTCGTCCCTGTCCCGACCTCTGTAATCGTCGCGGTGCCTATCATAGTCCCGCGAGTAGCGGGAGTCGTAGGGCCGTAGGTCGTATGGTATTTCGGCTATTTTGCGTTGTAGGTAGGAGGGGAAGGTGGTATGGTATCTGAATGCAAGGTGGCTCACGGTCATCCCGCTTGGGAGGGTCGTGGTATTGGCAAGGTGAGGCTGTTCATACGCGTCATCGGCGGGCTTTGCGTGGTTAGGACGTCAAGGTCGATTAGCATTAGCGAGCGGCGGTTGAGCGATTAGAAGAGTCAACAGTAGAGAAAAAGCAGGCGCAGCCAACACGTCAAGTTTGTGAACATCAGCGAGTTATCAATGCAACAATGAACAACAAAGCGTGACCAAGTCGACAGTAGGGAGCAGTCATAGATAAGGATAGAAGAAGAGGGGAGAGTGTCAGCAAGCGCTAACGTAAGCGAGGAAGAAAGAGAATGACCTTTTCAACAGTAACCTACGACCTTTCCCAAATCTCAGTAGTGTTGAGGGCGGTAATGGCAGCGTCGGCTTCCTCGGACGTCCCCATCGTTACAAACCCGAAGCTGCGAGATACGCGGGTGTGGAGGTCGTACACGACCGAAGCCTCTGACCTGTAAGAGGAGGTGTAAGCATGAGTTTAGGAACGATGCCAGGAAAGGGTGAGGGGGGATGAGAGGCGAAGGCGGAGGGCGAAAGGGCGGGGAGAAAGGTAGGGAGTGAGGATAGGGTAAGGGAGAAGTATAAGGAGTGAGAGAAATGGGAATGAGATAGGGGAAGGAGAAAAGGCGCGGCGAAAGAGGGAGAAAAGGTAGGGAAGAGAAGAGGAAGAAGGGAGAGGGAGAAAAGGTAGGAGGGTAAGAGAAGAGGGTAAGAAAGGAGGGAGGCAAGGGAGAAGGGTGAGAAGGCGAAAGAAGAAAGGTGCATGCGCTGGTACTCGAGTTGTGCATCAAGGAAGCAGGCAAGAGGACGCTGTAGCCCGCATACACGAAGGCACGAGAAGCAAGAAAATGAACACTCACTCTACCAATTTTCGCAAACATAGCCTCGAGCTCGCGCGTATCGGTCTTGTGTGTCAGCTCCGAAACGTGGAGATTGTTCCCTGTGTTCGTGCCCGCCACCCTCCTTTCCATCTCTCCTAAAAGACCCCACCACATCAGCATCTTGGAATCCCTAAATCGAAAAAGTAAAAACTTACCCTCCACGACCGTCCCTTCCTGGACTCCTACTCCTATTGTTAGACCTCGGCGCATCGCGAGGGGAGCACCCACTGTTAGCGCTATTAGTAGTCCAATTGGGATCGTCGGTGCTCATAGGGACACCAGTGCTAAACTCCTGCACGGGAATGCTAATCCCGCCATTACTGTAGGGCGCAATATCTTGAGATTGCCATGCTGAGAGAGAAGGTGAGAGTCGCGTCAAGTCGAGTCGGTGAAGGTCACATTTGATAATGGAGCGAGTAAACCGGGGAATGAAGCTGAAGTCTCTTGCGGATCCCTCAGCCAAAAGTGCGGGCGGTGGGAGCAACTGGATATTGAATATGACTGGTAGAGCGAAAAACACAGCAGTGCATTATGGTTGTAAAGAACGAAGGGAGCTTGTCGGCGCCGTAGCTGATGCGATGACATCCATTTGCTGGTGGCGAGCTGGTGGGGGATGATCGAGTTGCTGTGATCAAACGTCGGCATGGTGCAACACGACAGTACACGACGCTCAGTGTTGATTTACATAATCTTCAGGATCACGTCAAGACCCACTTTCAAGATCCACTGCCCAGAAGCTGCGCTTCGCGCTGGTCTCTCGTGCCATCTTCGTGGCTCTGTCCCAACAGGATGCATACATGCATTGTCCCACTCTATCCATCTACGAGTAAGATTTTGATATCTCGGGACTAGTCACTAAGTATTCTAACATCTCCAAAGACTTCGTACCAAGTTAGGTTCGACGTATATGATCGACCCGAGGGCAACAATGAACATTCTTTAAATTCCTAAATACTTTCTTCAAGCTTCAATGTTTGTCCTTTCTTTGAATTCACGCCAGTCGTTTTGAAGTTCAAGTTATTTTGTTATGTTGCTTTTTCGACATTAACTACTTTCGCATCACCTTAGATCTCCGAGGTTTGACGGACATATAGGAGACTCACATATCCGTGTTTCGGTTCAATCAACCACACCTACATCTTAAATTTGGCCGCCATCGATAGCGATAAGCTGCTTTAAACACCACATCAGCTACCGTCTGTGTTCCCCGTCTCTCCCTCCCCCCACTGTCTTCACGCAACACGCTCGCAGCATATATAGCCTAACAGTTTATTAAAGGGATTCAGATAACGCAGAGCTATTCTGATCACTGAGCAAAGGTCGGTTCAGTTATCCCCCTGTAGAAGCCGAAGCTTGAACGCACTAGTGGGGTGACCTCCTGTGCCAACTATACTTCCTCAAACATTATTTCCTTCTATATATTCCATTCTTTCGTACGAGACTACTTGGCCAGCGACTTCGCACCTTTAGCGTGACATCGACTATCGGCTTGGCAACGTTCTTCAAAAATTTATCTTCCTTAAATTTATCTTACTGTTATGTTCTCCGTTTCTTCCGTACGAGAACTCTAGTCTCTGTCTCACTGTGCTACATCCCTTAAGCGCTTTACATATACTATAACATCACCAATCCACGACTTATTCACTCGTGCTGAAGAACTAAATATTTAATCTCGGAATCGCTTTCTACGCCACAACTTCGTTTCGAAGTACAAACAGTATCATTTCGTTGCTCCTTCGACATTGACATTGCAAACTTCCTTATCACCTTAGACCTCCCAAGTAGGATGGAACCTCTAGAGACGTTGGATAGGCACTCTGCATTCTCTTTGTTTAGGTCGACCCGACCACAACTACCATATCAGCGACGACCGCAAAGGCGAAGTGGAAAACCACCACCTCTACTACCCCCTCTTCCTCATTCAACCCTGCCCCGTTATCCCCATCATTAGATTGTCAAAAATAACAATGCTTCTATACGGATACGGGAGACCGTCGAGCAGTGATTGTGCGAGGGGAAGTAGGCTATTCAGGATTCAGATATGTATCCTTAGTTCATACATAATCTGCATATCCTCCCATCGTTCATAATCTTAAAATGGCCGTTCTTTTCCTCGATCCCGGAAATGGTAGGTAACCTACACGAATCGTCGACCTCCCGTACAGCAGGGCATTAGGCGCATGACTCTTTGAAGAAGATAAGGAGATTAGAGCGTGAATAAGCAGAAGCAGAATACTGAGATGTGCCCCTGTGGTGAAGGCGTTTTGGTAGATTTCATTGTCCCTTGAGATCGGATGAATGATTGACGCTGCGTGCCGCGAGGTGATATGAGGTGATATGGTTCGGGGATCTTTCTAAAACCTCTTTACCTGAGCTCTGCACCACCCATGTCTATACACCTTATCCACTCTGTAGGCAACAAAAGCGTCGATATCTTCATAACGGTTGCATCAAAGTCACAGACTGAAATAATACCCAGAATATGGGCTAGCGATAATGAAAGGAGCAGCGAAATATCAACATCGAACTACTGTCAAACTGGATTTGACAACACCAATAAATAGGCTGAGAATTTTGGGCGCGTCCTAACTTTACAGCATCCAAAGTTAGAACTTCTTTGCACTGCCTTTATTTTGGGCATTGGAATGTACAAAGCACATCGTCGATTGTATATATATGAGCTGTTCAAGTGCGATAGCCGGACCTTTGCACCTCTACCGTCAACATGTCCTTCGCAAATTCATCCCATTTCGTCATAAATGGGGGTACCTTCATGGATATAAATAACGGGAGAGATGGTATATATACTCACTACTAAACGATGTCGTGGCATACTCACTCAGCACACTAGCAATACAATATCTTTCTCAGTATGTCGCCCTAGGTGCAACTCATGACTCGGGAGAACAGTATGATGCACCTAAATGTCATCCAGAGACTCGAAAACAACTTCTCAGCGATATAAATAAGTGGATGAAAGAACCTGACAAAGAAACTGGCATTATGTATCTACATGGGCCTGCAGGCGCTGGGAAGTCATCCATAGCGCGATCTGTTTGCGAGGAAGCTTCTCAAGCAGGATATCTTGGTGCAAGCTTCTTTTTCTGGAGAGGTTCACAAGATCGAAACAATGCAAAGAAGCTAATTACTACTATTGCATATCAGCTTGCCATGCTTAATGATGTGCTTTCAGGACATATTTCAGCAGAAATACAGCTGAATCCTCGACTTGTTTATGATGCATCTATTAGCCACCAATTTCAAAAGCTTATTATTGAGCCTTGTCTCAAATTGATTAAATCTTGTCAACATCCCCTCTATTGTGTGGGCCGGAGTGCCATAGTAATTGATGGACTGGATGAATGTCTTGATCAAACAATGCAAATAGTAATTCTAAAACTTTTGGTGAAAGTTGTTAAGTATGATGGATTTCCTCTAGACTTCTTTATCACAAGTCGACCGGAACTTCATTTGCGAGAAGTCTGGATCACCAAGGAGACTGTTTCTGTGACACAGTTTATCTCATTGTCAGGTATCAAAGATACCTCACGAGATATTCAGACTGTGCTTGAAAGTGGATTTTCCCATATTTTGCATGGTCACCGATTCAAAGCAGCTCTTAGATCTGTTCCTCGGCCTTGGCCAACCCCATCTAACATATGGAAACTTGTTGAGCGATCTTCTGGGCAGTTCATTTATGCAGCAACAGTAATGAAATTTATCTCTAGTCCCCACCACAATCCTAATGCACAACTTGAAATTGTGCTTGGAATCCGAGATAGCAAGAATAGCTCTCCTCTTGCAGACCTTGATCTCCTATACCATGAGATATTGTTCAGAGGAGAGGAACCTGAAAGAACTATCAAAGTATTGGGATATATACTTGCCATAATGGAACTTGGAAACTTGACTTATAAGGCATGGTCTGAAAATAATAAATTTTCGGATCCCATTATAAAAGCAGTGAATAACAATCAAAATAGGCTACTTCTTGTTGTGGAGCAGCTATTATTCCTCCCACCAGGAGAAGCATTTTTTGCATTAAATAACCTTCATTCTCTCATTGACATAAACATAGGTTCTGAGTCCTATAGTGATCGTTCTGTATTTCAATTTCACCATAAGTCATTTCATGACTTTTTAACAACAAAAGAACGATCAAATGGTTTCTATGTTGACCTCAGAGCAACTCATGCAGATGTGGCTCAGTCCTGTGTAAATTTCCTAACCTGCCCAAGATATGAAACTCCAGAACAGCATGGTATGTAATTATATTCTCCAGAAGATATCAGTGCTAATGTCTCCTAGTTGGCTGGTTCTATGCTTTTTTCTGTTTGTGTGGACACATGGACAGAAGCAGTAAATTTGTGGAAATTCCTGATTCCTTCTGGCCTTTTGATATGTTACTCTCAGCCACCCAACAGCATTCAATTTCCATGCAGTTTCAACAGGCCAGGGACATCCTTGGGCTTAGTTGGAGTATTGAGGCTGTGGAGTTTACTAAAGCCCTTGTGAATAACTGCTCACCATCTGTGGAAATTCTTCGGTTCATGAGTGTGTTATGGCTTCAACATCATGGGGCAAGTAGTCCCACTTTTATTGGATAGGTAATTGATTCTGATACTTCTTTTCTCTAGATACATCAGGACATTTGGCACATAGCATTTCACAGATCAGTTATTTTTCCTCTTTGGCTCAACTATTTAAGATCATATAACAACAATGCTGTTGTAAAGCGATTGCTTGCATTACATGCCATCATTCCCTTACATCTCCTGAATATATCTAGTGTATCTATAACCATTGCGGGACTGAATCTTGATTTCAAACCATCCAATAGAATGCTGTGGAATATATATTCTCTTTTCAATGAGTATCGGAAGGCATCTTTGATATTTTTGAAAAATCCCCAGTTTTCTGCAAATTTCCATTGCACATCAGATGACTACACAGATGCACACATCACCATAATTCATTTTCAACTACTGCAATCCCAGTTTTCGCCACCATATGTCTACTTATTGAACATGTGGACCAAGTTCTTGTTGGATCAAAACCAAAGTGCAACACCTGCACTCCTAACAGCACTGGAATCTGCAGCTCAAGAATTCCATGATAAAGATTCTCTAAACAAATCTCTTGCACATGAGTCAGAAGAATATTTATTAGGTTGGCTAAAGGTATTATTCACTTCACTAGTATCATGGGTAGCATCTGATCAACAATGTTGCAGAAATTGCCAGATCCTCCTAAAAGCATCATTGATGCATGGCAGAAGGCATTTTTGAAAGCACGAGATGCTACCATAAATGGCGAATCAGGTTACTGGAGATATTTTTGTTCGTGTCCTACTAATAAAACATGCCCTGGGTGATACAACTTTCGTTGATGTAGTTTAATTGTTGCTAAGGATTGTACCACTATTTATATTTTCGAATAAATGATAACCTGTGCGATATGGTACGGTTTCATGATGTCACATTTGTATGATTAGAAAAGAATGAAGTAACAGTCGTAGAAAAAGCAACCAACGAAAGTCTTCTCGGTGTATACCACAGCTACTTAACTGTTATACTGTCATTCTTAATCTTTTTGATTGAAGATGCTGATCAGCCCTAAGCCGGTTGCTTCATTCATCCGGAAAATCAATCCAGTGGGCCCTAGCAAGCTATCTTAGTCGAGTGCACATTATGAGACTACACAGTTCCCGAATCACTAATAATATGGCAACAAGTACTTAATGAAGTTTAAAGACATGTTCTTGTACATGCAACCACAATTTCTATACATGAATACAAGGGTGGGCCATATAAAGGTACAAAATATCAAGGAAGAAACGGAAGAAAGGTTCGGTTATGCGAATATCACACAGCACCGCTTCAAGCTCAATGCCCACAAAAAAAGTCCAAAACAAATAAAATATACATAAAACCACAACCACAGCCCAATACGACACACAAAGACACAACACAGTCAGCTCCATCTAATACCGCCTATCATAATCTCTCCTCCCACCATACCTCGATCCACCTTCTCTATCCCAATCTCTATAATCGTCGCGGTCCCTATCGTAGTCGCGGTCGCGATCACCCTTATCTTAGCCCCGCGAGTAGCAGGAGTCGTAGGGCTGTAGATCGTATGATATTTCGGCTGTTTCACGTTGTAGTGTTGTAGGAAGGGGGGGAAGGTGGTATGCTATCTGAATGCAAGGTGGCTCACGGTCACCCCACTTAGTAGGGCCATAATGGGACAGTTCTTTTACTTCAGCGGCGGGGTTTGCGTAGCTAGGACGTCAGGGACAATGGGCGTTAGAGTAGTGGTTGAGCTTAGGTTTAGCAATCGGGAGTGTCGACAGCAGAGAAATAGTAGTGCAGCTAACAGGTCAAGTTTGTGAACATCGGCGAGTTATCAGCGTAACGATGATCGATAAGTCGAAAATAAGGGTAGGAGACGACGGGAGAACAAGTCAGCAACCGCTAGCAGAAGCGAGAGAGAAAGAGAACGACCTTTTCAACATTAACAAACGACCTTTTCCATAATCTCAGTAGTGTTGAGGGCGGTAATAGCAGCGTCGGCTTCCTCGAACGTCTCCATCGTCACGAGCCCGAAGCCGCGAGACTCGAGGGTGTGTGGATCGTACATGAATACATGTCTGATGCCTTTTTAACCTGTGGGGGCGTGGATATAAGGTTGCGGATAAATATGACATGAAATAAGGAGGGAGGCGAGAGGAAAGGGTGACAAGAGGGAGTGAAAGAACCAGATATACAAAGGAAGAAGGAATAAATGGACACTCACCCTACCAATATTTGCAAACATATCCTCGATCTCGCGCGTATCAATGGTGGGAGGTCGCACATGACTGAAGCCTTTTTGACCTGTAGGAGGACGCGTGAGTATGAGGTTACGAGGGAAGAGGGTGACAGGAAGATTGAGAGGGGAAGGTGAGATAGGAAGGCATGAAAGCGAAAGGGGAAGAGAAAAGGTAGGCTGAGAGGAGAGGGTAAGAGAAGGTAAGAGTAGACGGTAAGAAGGGAGGAGCCGGGAGAAGAGGGAGGGCGAGATGCAAGGAGAAATGGTAGGGAGGGTGCGAGCATGAGACAAGAACGTAAGAGGAGATGATAAGAAGAGAGGAAACGGTAAGAGGAGACGATTAGAAAGAGAGAAATGAGAGGAAGGGGTGAGAAGAGAGGGCGAAAGAACAAAGGATGTACGCGCTGGTACTCGAATAAGCAGGCCAGAGGCCCGCATATACGAAGTTAAAAATAATGAATGAACACTCACCCTGCCAATCTCTGCGAACGTAGCCTCGAGCTCGCGCGTATCAATCTTTTGGCTCAGCCCCAAAATGTGGAGGTTGTTCCCCCGAGATCGAACGGTCCTCCTTTCTCTTCTAAAAGACCCCATGCATCAGCACCTGCAACTCATAGAACGAAAAAAAAAACTTAAGTACGTACCCCCGCACAAGCATCCTTTCAGGACTCCCACTCCTACTGGTTATACCTCGACGGATCGCGAGGGGAGAGTCCACCGTTAGCGCTATTCGCAGTCCAATTGGCGTAGATGGTGTTCATAGGGGTGCCGGTGCTAAGCTCCTGCACGGGAATGATAATCCCGGCATTACTGGAGGGCGCAATATCTTGAGATTGCCATGCTGGGGGAGAAGGTGAGAGTCGTGTCCACTGTCAGGTTGCGGACCCCTCAGCCAAAAGTGCCGGCGGTAGGAGAAAACTGGATATTGAATATGGCTGGAGCGTGTAAGGTGTGGGTAGAGCGAAGAACACAGCAGTTGCGGTGCTTTGCACATCGCATCATGGCGGTAAAGAATGAAGGGAGCTTGTCGGCGCCGTAGCTGATGTAATGTCATCCATTGCAGGTGGCGAGCTGGTGGATGGTAGTAGAGGATGCAGATACAGGGAGTTGCTGTGTCCAAACGTCGACATGGCGCAAACTAGAAGAACAGTTGTTAAACTTAGAACAGGAATGTGGAATGAGGATGGGCCCCGGCCCGATGGGGACATGATATTCAACGTTGAATTACGTAATTTTTAGGATCACGTTCAAGACGCGCGGCCAGGGCCCAGACGCGTTTCATGCTTTCTCAGACGTCGTTTCGTTTCAACATGAACGTCCCAACACACTTCTACCCATCTACGAGTAACCGAGTAAAATTTCGAGTTAATAAGGCTATAGTATCACCGCCAATTACTCCGTGCCTTGGCCTTAAGCCTCATAATTGACTAGAAAGCATTCTTCAATTCCTCAAACCGTGACTTTTCTTCGGACTTCCTCAGTCAGTGCTATGGCTTCCCGTTATTGCTACTGGAACTCTCAACTTTGGCTTACAGTGCTAAGTATACCGCTCACAGGGTTTATGTTGTACCATCTCGCATCTAAACCGTCTTATATACCCTATAACATCGCGGCTGATAGTCGATCAGCACCTTTGGTCTCGATTACGCCCCTTCCAATGCTCATCTCCCTCACGCCAGAACATCGCTTTGAAATATAAATTGTATTGTACGTTGCTCATTCAATTTTATTGCCGCTACATGTATTAGTGTTAGCCCGCTAACTACTTTCCCTATCACCTTAGATCCCCGGGTTTGACGGATGTCTCAAAAAAACCATATATCTCGATTCAGTCAACCACGCCAATATGCTGTCTACATCACTTTATGATCATCGATAACAAAATTCAAGATAGAACCCCACCATATCAACTACCATCTTCGCTCCCACGTTGATTACTATCTTTATTCGACATCCTGAATCCCCGTCCCGGTTGTTTTCATTCGATCGTCAAGATAACTAAAGCCATCTTTATTCGTCCTTAGACTATGACTAACTCAAAGCGGCAAGCTCACAGCATGCAGCTGGGACGTTATCTCATCCACAAGTTCAGCGAGACAGATAGGATCCTGAACAGAGAAAATGTCGGTTCAGTTACCCCCGAATCGACGTTGCTTAAAAAGCCACCGACACTGTTATGGATACCGAGTCGTGATTAGCTGCGAGAACTCATGCATGGGTGCCGCCGCCTATTTTCGTGTTTTCAATGCGTAGTTCGAAGACATGTCTGCATTCGGGTGTAGACATGTTGAGTCCAGGATTGTAGACGGCGCGGCTGGTACATATGTACCTATCCAGTAATATATATCGATCTCCAGTAATATATGTGCTTCCTTTGAGTTTACTTGAATAGGATAAGAAGTTGAGTATGAAGCAGAAGCGTCTTAATCTTTAGGAAATGTACAAAACATCCAGGCGCTGTCAAGTACTGCACAGGCTGAACGGGCCGTGCTGACATCGCTATTTTCATGGACACGTGGCACGCTTTAGATTGAGGCTGTACCATTAACTTACGTGCTATGCCACGGCCACATAGGAGCTTGCGGATACGGAAGTTTAGTAGGTACGATCCAAGAATATGGTAGAACCAGACTGAAAATAGTAACGATGAGCAGAATGAAATGCTGACCAACGCCAGCTTTGAGGGAATAAAGCAATGAACTTTCGGACGCATCCGACTTTATGAATTGTTGCATAGCACCACGAGATGTCTTGGAAGATGTGTATTTTTGGGTGCTGCAACGTGAAAAGCATGAGGCCAACCGTTTATATATGAACTGTTCAAAATTGGACTGTAGGACCTTCGCACCCCCCGCCGCAACATGTCATATTTCCCAAATGCATCGAATTTTGTCATAAACGGAGCAACGTTCGTGGATAATCAAAAAGATAGCAAAAGAGATGGTACACGATACTCATGACTAGATATCTTCATAAAACACTTACTCATTTTGCTAGCACTACAATTTCTTCTTCAATATGTTGCCCATGGTGCAACTCATGACTCAGGAGAACAGTACGATGCACCTAAATGTCACCCGGACACTCGTAAACAACTTCTTGGTGATATCAATCGGTGGATTAAAGAACCTGACAAAGAAAATGGTATTATGTATCTACATGGGCCTGCAGGTGCTGGGAAGTCATCCATAGCACGATCAGTTTGTGAGGAAGCTTCTCAAGCAGGATATCTTGGCGCGAGCTTCTTTTTCTGGAGAGGTTCACAAGATCGAAACAATGCAAAGAAACTATTCACTACCATCGCATATCAGCTTGCAATGCTTAATAATGTACTTGCAGAATACATTTCAGCTGAGATTCGGCTGAATCCACGACTTATTTATGATGCATCCATAAGCAGTCAATTTCAAAAGCTTATTGTTGAACCTTGTCTCAAATTAATCAAATCTTGTCAGCATCCTCTCTACTGTGTGGGTCAGAGTGCCATAGTAATTGATGGACTGGATGAATGTCTTGATCAATCAATACAAATAGCAATTCTAAAACTGCTGGTGAAAGCTACTCAGTATGATGGATTTCCTCTAGACTTCTTCATCACCAGCCGAACAGAACTTCATCTGCAAGAAGTCTGGGATAAAAAGGAGATTTCTTCTGTGACACAGTTTATCTCATTGTCAAGCATTCAAGGAACCTCACAAGATATTAAAACTGTGCTTGAGAGTGGATTTTCCTGTATATTTAATGATTGCCGATTCAAAGCAGCTCTTAGATCTGTTCCTAGACCATGGCCACCCCTGTCTAGCATATGTAAACTTGTTGAGCGATCTTCAGGGCAGTTCATTTATGCAGCAACAGTGATGAAGTTTATTTCCAGTCCCCACCACAATCCTAATGCACAACTTGAAATTGTACTTGGAATCCGAGATAGCAATAATAGGTCTCCTCTTGCAGACCTGGACCTTCTTTACCATGAGATATTATCCAGAGCAGAGGAGCCTGAAAGAACTAAAAAAGTATTGGGATATATACTTGCCATATTGGATGTTACATCAGATATTACTCGGGATGATTTTTCAGATACTGTTATACTAGCAGCGATAAGTAATCTAAATAGACTGTTTCTTGTTGTGGAACAGCTATTAGCCCTCCCACCAGGAGAAGCATTTTTAGCATTAAATAATCTTCACTCTCTCATTTATATAAACACAGAGTCCGGGCCATATAATGTTTATTTTATGTTTAAGTTTCACCACAAGTCATTCCATGACTTTTTAACTACAGAAGAACGATCAAAATGTTTCTATGTGGACCTTGAAAAAACTTGTGCAGATGTTGCTCAGTCCTGTGTAAATTTCTTGGCTCACTTCCAATATCAAGCAGCAGAACAGCTTGGTATGTGATCATATTTTTCAGAAGATATTGGTGCTAATGTCTCACAGTTGGCTGGTTCTATGCTTTTTTCTCCTTGCACATGCACATTGACACTAGCCATAAATCTGTGAAAATTCCTGATTTCTTCCAGCCTTTAGAGATATTCTTCTCTTCCACCCAACAGTATCCAAATCACTTGCATTTTCAGCAGGCCATTGACATCCTTGGACTTGACAGGAATGTTCCAGCTGTAGAGTTTACTGAAGCTCTTGTGAATAACTACTCACCATCTGTGGAAGTTCTTTATCCCATGAATTGTATGTGGCTTAAACATCGTGAGGTGAGTAGTACCACCTTTATTGGACAGGTAATTGATTCTATGTCAGAAATTGGACATTCATATATGTCGTACATCAATTATCTTTCCTCTTTGGTTCAAACATTTAAAATCATACAACAATGACACGGCTATAAAGCGATTGATCGTTTTACATGACATCATTGCCTTATCTTACCTAATTCAATCTAGTCTGTACCGTACAGGAATGATTGATCTCAATTTATCCAGTGAAAAGCTGGCCAATATCGATGATATACTGATCGGCCTTGATGTTCTTTTTAACTTGGATTATCGGAAGAGCTTATCAATATTTTTGTCTAGTCAGCAGTTTTCTGGAAATTTCCATTGCACGTCAGATGACTATGCAGACGCACACATCACCATAATTCATTTTTTACTACTGCAACGGGAGGATGCCTACTGGTTTAAAATGTGGGCCAAGTCGTTGCTGAACCAAAACCCAAGTGCAACACCTGCACTCTTAACGGCACTGGAATCTGCAGCTCAACAGTTCCATGAAAAAGATCATCTCAACAAATCTCTTACACTTCAGGCAGAAGAATATTTATTAGGTTGGCTAAAGGTATTATACACTTCGCCCATATCACGAGTGATATCTAACCAAAAGATTGTAGAAATTGCCAGATCCTCCTGAGAGCATCATTAATGCATGGCAGAAGGCATTTTCGAAAGCACAGGATGCGGCTGAGACAAGAAATAATCCTGGCTCTTATTCACGTTTGTACGAGCGTTTGTTGCTTCATTGATAGATTTCAGAATCAAATGTTTACGATTGTAATTTGCACTGCTATTTGAATTTTGTATACAGAGTATTAAATGGTATCTTATGCAACATGGTACAGTTCATAGCTTGGCTCATTGGTATGGTGAGAAGAGAACATAAGTAATGGAATGTCCTCATGTCTACCTTGATTTTATTAGTTACTGTCCTACCGTTTTAAATTGAAGGTACTTTAACGGGCTCGACGAATTGAAACACACGCCAACAGGTTTAGTTTTTAGTGGGATGCATATGAGACCTCATAGTTGTAATAGAAGTACTGAGAAAACAGAGCACCAACGATGGATCCGATTTGTTACAGGAATACAGGAAGTATGAAGGAATTGAAACAAGATGAAGGAAAGCTGCAGTAGGTTCGCAGCATCAATACGAGTCATAAACACATGTGACCACAGAGCATCGCCTCTCATAATCAAGCTCAGAGTCAAAGCCTCAAAGCACAGAAAAAAAGGTCCAAAACAAATAAAATATACATAAAACCACGACCACAACCCAATACGACACACAAAACACACAATACAAACAAGTAAAAAAGTCGTAGACAAATACAGCCTACGAAATAATCATTACCCATCGTCTGACACATTCCATCTCCCAAAGAACCATTTTTGTTCGTTCGTATAATTCCATCCAGCCTTTCACCATACATCAACCAAAAAGGCATCATCAGCTCCATCTAATACCGCCTATCATAATCCCTCCTTCCACCGTCCTTCTCGTAATCCCTTCCTCCACCTCCGCCATCACCATACCCACATCCACCATCCCTATCCCGATCTCTGTAATCATCGCGGTGCCTATCATAATCGCGATCACGATCATGTCTATCGTAGTCCCTCCCCCCACGTCGGCGGTCGTCATAGTCCTGCGAGAAGCGGGAGTCGTAGGGCCGTGGGTCGTACGGTCTTTCAGCTGTTTTGGGTTGTAGGAAAGGGGAAGAAGGGAGTTAGTATGTTACCTGGATAGAGAGTGGCTCACAGTCACCCCTCTTGGGAGGGCCGTAGTATCGGCCGGGTGTGGGTGTCCTTGCGCGGCCGCGGCGAGCCTGCGTCGTTAGGACGTCAGGGTCAACGAGCGGCAGTTGAGCAGTAGCAGAGAAATGGCAGGACAACGATTATCAAAGAAGGGTGAATATGTCAATAGCAGAGGAGCAGTAATAGAAAGGGGTAAGAAAAGAGCAGAGAACACGTCAGCAAACGTCAACGAACGAAAAGAAAGAAAAATGACCTTTTCAATGGTAACAACCTTTCCCATAATCTCAGTAGTGTTGAGGGCGGTAATGGCAGCGTCGGCTTCCTCGGACGTCTCCATCGTTACGAACCCGAAGCCGCGAGACTCGCGGGTGTGGGGGTCATACATGACTGAAGCCTTTTTGACCTGTGGGAGGAGGCGTAAGCACAAGTCCAAGACAAAGATGACAGGAAAGAGTGAAATGGGGATTGAGGGAGGGTAAAAGTGGGAGAGTAGGAGTGAGGGTAAGAAGGGAGGGCGAAAGGGGAGGAAAAAAAGAAAGGAGAGGGAGGAGAAAAGGGCGGGCCAGAGGAAGGAAAAAAGACGATAGGTAGGGAGGTGAGATATAAGGGTGAAAAGACGAAAGATCTAAGGTGTATGCACAGGTACTCGAATGGCAAGTAGGGTACGAATGGAGGGAATGGTAAGAGGAAATGATAAGAAAGAGGAAGGTGGAAGGAAAGGGTGAGAAGAGGGAATGAAAGAACCGAATAAGCAGGCCAGATAACGCTGTTGCCCGCAGGTAAAAAGAATGAATCAGCACTCACCCTACTAATCTTCGCAAACGTAGCCTCGAGCTCGCGCGTATCAATCTTATGGCTCAACCCCGAAACGTGGAGGTTATTCCCTGGGTTCGTGCCACCGCCCTCTTTTCCGTCTCTCCTAAAAGACCCCACGGCATTAGCACCTTGCAGCCCCTAAAACGAAAAAATGAAAACTTACCCTCCACGACCATCCCTTCCAGGACTCCTACTCCTGCTGTTACGCCTCGGCGCATCGCGAGGAGAGCGCCCACCGTTAGCGCTATTGGCAGTCCAATTGGGGTCGTCGGTGTTCATGGGGGCACCAGTGCTAAGCTCCTGCACGGGAATGCTAATCCCGCCATTACTGGAAGGCGCAATATCTTGAGATTGCCATGCTGAGGGAGAAGGTGAGAGTCGTGTCAGGTCGAGTTGGCGAAACTGAAGCCGAAGCCGTTGAAATGGTAGTAGTAGAGTGGCGAGAATGTAATGAAGACTGAAATAAGAGCTGACGCTGGCCTCTTTTCGAGAGATGGAAACATCGAAAAAATGGGGGTGAAAAAGACGTGAGGTCGACTCAGTAGGTCATAGTACATGTATCAGGTCGCATTTGCCGATAATGGAGTGACCCTAAGGGATCATTAATCAGCCTTTAGCTGGGAGTGAAACTGAATCGTTGGGGAATGTAGAGTGAAGAGTACATAGTTGTGCGGTGGGTTATGCCAGCAAAGAAGAGGGGGACTCGTTGCCGCCGTCGTGGCTGATGCTGAGGATGTATCGTCATCCATTACTGGCGGTGAACTGGCCTAGAGTGTATGGGGGAAAGTATGTCTGGCCAAATATCGGCATTTCAGAAACTAGAAGAACAGTGTTGTTGGAATCAGAATGTGAATAAGGATCACCTGGAGAGTCGGAGTGCATCTGGCGATGGACAACTTTAAATTACGTAATCTACAGGATCACGTTCAGGACGCGCGGCCAGGGCCCAGACGCGTCTCATGCTTTCTCAGACGTCGTTTCGTTTCAACGTCCCGACACACTTCTACCCATCTACAAATGACTTAGCAAAATTTCGAGTTATAAAGGCTAGTCTCACCGCCAATTACTCCGTACCTTGGCCTTAAGCCTGAGATTGACTCATAATCGACTAGACAGCA
This sequence comes from Cyathus striatus, assembly GCA_025738555.1. Classification (NCBI taxonomy): domain Eukaryota; kingdom Fungi; phylum Basidiomycota; class Agaricomycetes; order Agaricales; family Nidulariaceae; genus Cyathus; species Cyathus striatus. The sequence goes on along the minus strand of JAOVFP010000015.1, from coordinate 1,406,070 downwards.
CTCTTCAAATTCCTCGAACCGTGACTTTTCTTCAGACTTCCTCAGCCAGTGCTATCTTTTCCCGTTATTGCTACTGGAACTCTCAACTTTGGCTTACAGTGCTAAGTATACCGCTCACAGGGTTTATGCCATTCCATCTCGCATATGGGCTGTCTTATATACCCTATAACATTACGGCTGATAGTCGATCAGCACCTTTGGTCTCGATTACGCCCAACGCCCTTTCCAATGTTCATCTCCCTCACGCCAGAACATCGTTTTGAAATATAAGTTGTATTGTACGTTGCTCCTTCGATTTTATTACCGCTATTAGTCTTAGCCCGCTAACCACTTCGAGTCCCTATCACCTTAGAACTCCGGGTTTGACGGATGTCTCAAAAAAATCATATATCTCGATTCAGTCAACCACGCCTACATACTGTCTGCATCACTTTATGATCATCGATAACAAAACACAAGATAGGACCCCACCATATCAACTACCATCTTCGCTCCCACGTCAGTTACTATCTTTATTCGACATCCTTCCCCGTCCCGGTTGTTTTCATTCGATCGTCAAAATAACTAAAGCCATCTGTATCTGTCCTTAGACCTTGACCAACTCAATGCGGCAAGCTCGCAACATGCAGCTGGAATGTTATCTCGTCCACAAGTTCGGCGAGACGGGATAGTACACTATTCTGAACGCTGAGAAAAGGTCGGTTCAGTTATTCCCGAATCAACGTTGCTCAAAAAGCCACCGACGCTTTTATCGATACCGAGTTGTGACTAGCTGCGAGAACTCACGCATGGGTGCCGCCGCCGATTTTTGGTGTTTTCAATACATAGTTCGACGACTGTCTGCATTCGGGTGTGGACGTGTGTAGTCCAGGATTGTAGACGGCGTGGCTGGTACAGATGTATCTATCCAGTAATATATATATCACCTGTACTATATGTGCTTCATTCGAGTTTACTTGAATAGGATAAGAAGTTGAGTATGAAGCAGAAGCGTTTTAACCTCTAGGAAATGTACAAGACATTCAGGCGCTGTCAAGTACTGCACAGGCTGAACGGGCTGTGCTGGCATCACTATTTTCATGGACACTTGGATTGAGGCTGTACAATTAACTTTCGTGATGTGTATTTTTAGGTGCACGGTCAACTGTATATAAATGAACCGTTCAAAATTGGACTGTAGGACCTTTGCACCCCCGCCGCAACATGTCATATTTTCAAAATGCATCGAATTTTGTCATAAATGGAGCAACGTTCGCGGATAATCAAAAAGATAAAAAGAAAGATGGTACAATATACTCATGACTAGATATCTACATAAAGCACTCATTCATTCTACTAGCACTACAGCTTCTTCTTCAATATGTTGCCCATGGTGCAACTCATGACTCGGGAGAACAGTGTGATGCACCTAAATGTCATCCGGACACTCGAAAACAACTTCTCAGTGATATTAATTACTGGATTAAAGAACCTGAGAAAGAAACAGGAATTATGTATCTACATGGGCCTGCAGGTGCAGGGAAGTCATCCATAGCACGATCTGTTTGTAAGGAAGCTTCTCAAGCAGGATATCTTGGTGCAAGCTTCTTTTTCTGGAGGGGTTCAGAAGATCGAAACAATGCAAAGAAGCTAGTTACTACAATTGCATATGAGCTTGCAATGCTGAATGATGTGCTTGCTGAATACATTTCAGCAGAGATACAGCTGAATCCACGACTTGTTTATGATGCATCTATTAGCCACCAATTTCAAAAGCTTATTGTTGAACCTTGTCTCAAATTGATTAAATCTTGTCAACATCCACTCTACTGTGTGGGCAGGAGTGCCATAGTAATTGATGGACTGGATGAATGTCTTGATCAAACAATGCAAATAGTAATTCTAAAACTTTTGGCAAAAGTTGTTAAGTATGATGGATTTCCTCTAGACTTCTTTATCACAAGTCGACCAGAACTTCATTTGCAAGAAGTCTGGATCACCAAGGAGATTGTTTCTGTGACACAGCTTATTTCATTGTCAAATGTTCAAGGAATCTCTCAAGATATTCAAACTATGCTTGAGAGTGGATTTTCCTGTATTTTAAATGATTGCCGATTCAAAGCAGCTCTTAAATCTGTTCCTCGGCCTTGGCCACCCCCATCTAGCATATGGAAACTTGTTGAGCGATCTTCAGGACAGTTCATTTATGCAGCCACAGTGATGAAATTTATTTCTAGTCCTCACCACAATCCCAATGCTCAACTTGAAATTGTGCTTGGAATACAAGATAGTAGGAATATCTCTCCTCTTGCAGATCTTGACCTCCTTTACCATGAGATATTGTCCAGAGTGGAGGAACCTGAAAGAACTATGAAAGTATTGGGATATATACTTGCCATAATGGAAGTTGGCAATAGTAAATCATATTTTTATAATAATTTATCAGATTTTTATAATGGTCCCATTATAACAGCAGTGAATCACAATCAAAATAGACTGTTTCTCATTGTAGAACAGCTGTTATTCCTCCCACCAGGAGAAGCATTTTTAGCATTAAATAACCTTCATTCTCTGATTAACATAAAAACAGGATCTGAGTCTTATAGTGTTCGTTCTGTATTTCAATTTCATCATAAGTCATTCCATGACTTTTTAACAATGAAAAAACGATCAAACTGTTTCTATGTCGACCTCAAAGCAACTCATGCAGATGTGGCTCAGTCCTGTGTAAATTTCCTAACTCACCTCAGATATGAAACAGCAGAAAAATATGGTATGTAATCATATTCTCCAATATAAATCAATACTAATGTAACTCAGTTGTCTGGTTGTATGCTTTTTTCTGTTTGTGTGGACACCTGGACAGAAGCAGTAGATATATAGATATTCCTGATTTCTTTCAGCCTTTAAGGATGTTTTTCTCAGCCACCCAACAATATTCAAACCACTTGAATTTTCAAAAGGCTAGAGACATCCTTGGGCTTAAAGAAAATCTTGAAATCAATGAGTTTACTGAAATTCTTGTGAATAATCACTCACCATCTGTGAATTTTCTTCAATCCATGAATGATTTATGGCTTCAGCCTCATGGGGTATGTAGCCCTCATTTTTGAAATTTAATTGGTTCTGATACTTTATTCTTCAGATACATCAGGATGTTCACATATTTCGCACATCAATTATCTTTCCTCTTTTGCTCAAGTATTTAAAATCATATAACAATGATGCCGTCATAAAGCGATTGGTTGCTTTACATGTCATCATTCCTTTATATTGGCTGAAAGAACTTTGTCTATCAGAAATCATTCGTGATCTCAAATCATCTGGTGACATACCATGGAATAAGGATCTGGATGGGGATGTTTTATCAGCATTTTTATTAAATCTCCAGTTTTCTGAAAATTTTCATTGTACATCAGATGATTATGCAGATGCATACATCGTCATAATTCGTTTTATACTACTTCAACTCATGCATTCAGTACCAGTTCCCAACTTATTGAGCATGTGGGCAAAGTCCCTGTTTGATAATAACCAAAGTGCAACGCCTGCACTTCTTACCGAACTGGAATATGCAGCTCAACAATTCCATAAAAAAGGTGATCTCAACATGTATCTTACACATGTGCCAGAAAGATATTTATTAGGTTGGCTAAAGGTATTATTCACTTCGTCAGTATCATGGGTAGCATCTGACTGTCAATGTTGCAGAAATTGCCAGATCCTCCTAAAAGCATCATTGATGTATGGCAGAAGGCGTTTTTGAAAGCACGGGGTGCTGATATAAATGATGAATGAGGTTACTGCATTTTTTTGCATCACCATGAACCAATAGTTCATGTTCTTCTAAAACATGCTCTGGGCGATACAACTTCAGTTGATGTAATTTAATTAATGTTAGGGATTATACCACTATTTATATTCTCGAATAAATGGTAATGTGCGATATAGTGCGGTTTAATGATGTCATATTGGTATGATGAGAAAAGAATGTAAGTAATAGTGGTAGAAAAAGCAACCAACCAGTTAAGTTGTAATGTAACACGTAACGGAGATATTTGAATTCCCCTAGTATACCACAGCTATTTAACTGTTATCCTGTCATTTTAAATCATTTTAAATCGAAGAGTCTGATCAGCCCTAAACTGGTTGCTTCATATTTTTATCCAGAATATCAAACTAGTGTGCCTGCCCTAGCAAGCTATCTTAGTCGAGTGCACATTATGAGATTACACATTTCCTGAATAGTACTTAATGGTGTTTAAGAACATGTTTTTGTACATGCAACAACCACAATTTCTATACTTGACTACGAGGATAGACCATATAAAGGTACAAAGTATCAAGGAAGAAACGGAAAAAAGGTTCAGTAATGCATCTTATAGTCGCCTCAATCTCAAACGCGTCACCACACAGCACCGTCTCCAGCTCAATGCCCACAAAAAAAAGTCAAAAACAAATAAAATACACATAAAACCACAACCACAATCTAAACGACAAATAAGAGACAAAAATACAGAAGAAGTAAGTAAAAACCGGACGTAGACAAACACAGCCTACGAAATAATCGTTACCCATCCTCAAACACATTCCATACCCCAAAGAAGAACCATTTTTGTTCGTTCGTATCATTCCATCCAGCCTTTCATTATACATCAACCAAAAGATATCAACTCCACCTAATACCGAGTATCATAACCCCTCCTTCAACCATCCTCTCGTAATCCCTTCCTCCACCTCCTCCACCTCCTCCTCCACCATACCTACGTCATAGTCCCGCGAGTAGCGGGAGTCGTAGGGCCGTGGGTCGTACGGTCTTTCAGCTGTTTTGCGTTGTAGGAAAGGGGAAGGGAGTTAGTATGCTACCTGGATAGAAAGTGGCTTACAGTCACCCTCTTCGGAGGGCAGTAGTATCGGCCGGGTGTGGGCGTCCTGGCATGTCCGCGGCGGGCCTGTGTGGTTAGGATATCAGGGTCGAAGAGCATTAGCGAGCGGCGGTTGAACGGTAGCACAGAAATAGTAGGACCACGATGGCCAAAGAAGCGTGAAGTCAATAACAGTGGGGCAGTATAGAAAGGGGTAGGAAAAGAGTAGAGGAGAACACGTCAGCAAACGTCAACGAACGAACGAAAGAAAAATGACCTTTTCAACGGTAACGACCTTTCCCATAATCTCAGTAGTGTTGAGGGCGGTAATGGCAGCGTCGGCTTCCTCGGACGTCTCCATCGTCACAAACCCGAAGCCGCGAGACTCGCGGGTGTGGGGGTCGTACATGACTGAAGCCTTTTTGACCTGTGGGAGGAAGCGTAGGCATGTGTCCAAGACAAAGATGACAGGAAAGAGTGAAATGAGAATTAGAGGGAGGGTAAAAGTGGGAGAGTAAGAGTGAGGTAAGAAGGGAGGGCGAAAGGGGAGGAAGAAAAGAAAAGGAGGAGAGGGAGGGAGAAAAGAGCGGGCCAGAGGGAGGCAGGAAGAAAAAAAGACGTTAGAGTGCAAGAAACGGGGGGAGGGGAGGGGAGAAGGAAGAGGGAGAGAGGAGAGGACGCGGGGGAGGGAGAAAGGAGGGAGGGGGAGAGGGGAGCGAGAGGAGAGGGCGAGAGGAGAAGGGGTGAGAGGAGAGGGTGAGAGGAGAGGGTAAGGAGGCGGGGAGGCGAGAGAGAACGGCGAGAAGGCGAAAGAACAAAGGCGTATGCGGCGGTACTCGAATGGTACGGTACGAAGGGAGGGAGGGGTAAGAGGAAATGATAAGAAAGAAAGAGGTGGGAGGAAAGGGTGAGAAGAGAGAGTGAGAGAACCAAATGAGCAGGCCAGAGGACGCTGTAGCCCGCATATACGGAGGTAAAAAGAATGAATGAACACTCACCCTACCAATCTTTGCGAACGTAGCCTCGAACTCGCGCGCATCAATCTTATGGCTCAACCCCGAAACGTGGAGGTTGTTTCCTGGGTTCGTGCCACCGCCCTCTTTTCCGTCTCTTCTAAAAGACCCCACGGCATCAGCACCTTGCAACCCCTAAAACCAAAAAGTGAAAACTTACCCTCCACGATCATCCCTTCCAGGACTCCTACTCCTGCTGTTGCGCCTCGGTGCATCGCGAGGAGAGCGCCCACCGTTAGCGCTATTGGCAGTCCAGTTGGGGTCGTCGGTGTTCATGGGGGCACCAGTGCTAAGCTCCTGCACCGGAATGCTGATCCCGCCATTACTGGAGGGCGCAATATCTTGAGATTGCCATGCTGAGGGAGAAAGTGAGAGTCGTGTCAGGTCGAGCTGGTGAAGCCGTTGAAAGGGGTAGTAGTAGAGTGGAGGAAGTGTAATGAAGACTGAAATAAGAGCTGACGCTGGCCTCTTTTCGAGAGATGGAAATATCGAAAAAATGGGGGTGAAAAAGACGAGGGGTCGACTCAGTAGGCCATAGTACATGTATCAGGTCGCATTTGCCGATAATGGAGTGACCTCAAGGAATCAGCCTTTATCTGGGAGTGAAACTGAATGACTGGGGGATGTAGAGTGAAGAGTACGTAGATGTGCGGTGGGTTATGCCGGCAAAGAAGAAAGAGGGGGACTCGTCGTCGTCGTGGCTGATGCTGAGGATGTATCGTCATCCATTACTGGCGGCGAACTGGCCTAGAGTGTATGGGGGAAAGTATGTCTGGCCAAATATCGGCATTTCAGAAACTAGAAGAACAGTGTTGTTGGAATCAGAATGTGAATAAGGATCACCTGGAGAGTCGGAGTGCATCTGGCGATGGACAACTTTAAATTACGTAATCTACAGGATCACCTTCAAGACGCGCGGCCAGGGCCCAGACGCGTCTCATGTTTTCTCAGACTCCGTTGTTTCGTTTCAACATGAACGTCCCGACACACTTCCACCCATCTACGAATAACTTAGCAAAATTTCGAGTTACAAAGGCTAGTATCACCGCAAATTACTCCGTACCTTGGCCTTAAGCCTGAGATTGACTCATGATCGACTAGGCAGCATTTTTTAAATTCCTCATACTGTGACTTTCTTCGGACCTCCTGCTAGTGCCATATTTTCCCGTTATTGCTACAGGAACTCTCAACTTTGGCTTACAGTGCTAATCACACCGCTCACAGGTTTTATGTTCCATCTCGCATCTAAACTGTCTTATATACCCTATAACATCGCGGCTGATAGTCGATCAGCACCTTTGGTCTCAACTACGCCCCTTCCAATGCTCATCTCCCTCACACCAGAACATCGTTTTGAAATATAAATTGTATTGTACGTTGTTCATTCGATTTTATTGCCGCTATTAGTCTTAGCCCGCTAACTACTTTCCCTATCACCTTAGATCCCTGGGTTTGACGGATGTCTCAAAAAAACCATATATCTCGATTCAGTCAACCACGTCTACATACTGTCTGCATCACTTTATGATCATCGATAACAAAATACAAGATAGAACCCCACCATATCAACTATCATCTTCGCTCCCACGTCAGTTACTATCTGTATTCGACATCCTTCCCCACCCCGTTGTTTTCATTCGATCGTCAAAATAACTAATGCCATCTGTATCCGTCCTTAGACCTTGACTAACTCAATGCGGAAAGCTCGCACATGCAGGTGGGACGTTACCTCATCCACAAGTTCAGCGAGACAGATAGTGTTCTGAACGCTGAGAAAATGTCGGTTCAATTATTCCCAAATCGACGTTGCTCAAAAAGCCATCGACACTGTATCGATACCGAGTCGTGACTAGCTGTGAGAACTCATGCATGGGTGCCGCCGCTTAGTGTCGTGTTTTCAGTGCGTAGTCCGACGACATGTCTGCGTTCGGGTGTAGACATGTGTAGTCCAGGATTGTAGACGGCGTGGCTGGTACAGATATATTTATCCAGTAATACATATCGATCTCCGGTAATATATGTGCTCTGTCAAGTTTACATGAATAGGATAAGAAGTTAAGTATGAAGCAGAAGCGTCGTAATCGCGCTGTCAAGTACTGCACAGGCTGAATGGCTGTGCTGACATTGAAATCTTCATGGACACCTGGTACACTTTGGATTGGGGCTGTACAATTAACTTTCGTGCCATGCCACGGAAGTTTAGTAGGTACGATTCAAGAATATGGTGGAACCAGACCGAAGATAGTAATGATGAACAGAATGAAATGCTGACTGCCAGCTTTGGGGGCAGAAGGCGATGAACTTTCGGACGCATCCGACTTTATGAATCGCTGCATAATACCACGAGACGTCTTAGAAGATGTGTATTTTTAGGTGCTGTAATATGCAAAACATGCGGTCAACCGTATATAAATGAACCGTTCAAAATTGGACCGTAGGACCTTCGCACCCTCCGCCGCAACATGTCATATTTCCAAAATGCATCGAATTTTGTCATGAATGGAGCAACGTTCGTGAATAAACAAATAAATAACGAGAGAGATGGTACACAATACTCATGACTAGATATCTTCATAAAACACTTATTAATTATACTAGCACTACAACAACTTCTTCAATATGTTGCACAGGGTGCAACTCATGACTCAGGAGAACAGTACAACGCGCCTAAATGTCACCCGAACACTCGCAAACAACTTCTCAGCGATATCAATCACTGGATTAAAGAACCTGACAAAGAGAGTGGAATTATGTATCTGCACGGGCCTGCAGGTGCTGGTAAGTCATCCATAGCTCGATCTGTTTGCAAAGAAGCTTATCGTGCGGGATACCTTGGTGCGAGCTTCTTTTTCTGGAGAGGTTCACAAGATCGAAACAATGCAAAGAGGCTATTTACTACTATTGCATATCAACTTGCAATGCTTAATGATATGCTTTCAGGATATATTTTAGCAGAAATACAGCTGAATCCACGACTTCTTTATGATGTTCCTGTTGGCCACCAATTTCAAAAGCTTATTGTTGAGCCTTGTCTCAAATTTATCAAATCTTGTCAACGTCCCCTCTACTGTGTGGGTCAGAGTGCTATAGTAATTGATGGACTGGATGAATGTCTTGATGAAACAATGCAAATAGAAATTCTACAACTGTTGGCAAAAGCTGTTCAGTATGATGGATTTCCTCTGCACTTCTTCATCACCAGTAGACCAGAACTTTATCTACAGGAAATCTGGGACACCAAGGAGATTAGTTCTGCAACACAGTTCATCTCATTGTCTGGGGTTTCAGGAACCTCACAAGATATTCAAACTGTGCTTGAGAGTGGATTCTCACATATTTTAAATGATCATCGATTCAAAGTGGCTTTTAAATCTGTCCATAGACCATGGCCATCACCATCAAGCATACAGAAACTTGTTGAGCGGTCTTCAGGGCAGTTCATTTATGCAGCAACAGTGATGAAGTTTATTTCTAGTCCCCACCACAATCCTAATGCACAACTTGAAATTGTGCTTGGAATCAGAGATAGCAAGAATAGGTCTCCTCTTGCTGACCTTGATCTCCTTTACCATGAAATATTGTCCAGAGTGGTGGAACCTGAAAGAACTATGAAAGTATTGGGATATATACTTGCCATAATGGAAGATGAAGGAGGAATGTCTGCATGTTATACTATGGATTCATTTGGTCCCATTATAAGGGCAGTGAATTCAAACCAAAATAGATTATTTCTTGTTGTGGAACAGTTATTATCCCTTCCACCAGGAGAAGCATTTTTGGCATTAAATAACCTTCATTCTCTCATTAACATAAAAACAGGATCTGAGTCTTATAGTGATTATTCTGTACTTCAATTTCACCATAAGTCATTCCATGACTTTTTAATAACAAAAGAATGATCAAACTGGTTCTATGTTGACCTCAAATCAACACATGCAGATGTAGCTCAGTCCTGTGTAAATTTCCTAACTTACCTCAGATATGAAATGGCAGAACAGTATGGTATGTGATCATTTTTTCCAGAGAATATCAGTGCTAAGTGTTAATATCTTACAGTTGGCTGGTTCTATGCGTTTTTCTGCTTGTGCAAACACATTGATAGAAGTGACAGTAAATTTGTGGAAATTTCTGATTTCTTTCAGCCTTTAGAAATGTTCTTCTCAGCAACTCAACAATATTCAACCCACTCACATTTTCAACAGGCCACTGACATCCTTGGGCTTAAGGGGAATGTTCAAGCTGTAGAGTTTACTAATGCCCTTGTGAATAATTACTCACCATCTGTGGGAGTCCTTCTATCCATGAATGATTTATGGCTTAAATGTCCTAAGGTAAGTAATACCACTTTTATTGGACAGGTAATTGATTATATGTCAGAAATTAGACATTCATATATGTCGTACATCAGTTATCTTTCCTCTTTGGTTCAAATATTTAAAATCATACAACAATGACACGGCTATAAAGCAATTGATTACTTTGCATGACATTGTTCCCTTATCTTACCTACCTCGATATAGTCCATACCGTACAGAAATCATGGATCTCATTTTATCCAGTGAAAAGCTGGCCAATATTGGTGATATACTGATCAGCCTTGAAGTTCTTTTTGACTTGGATTATTGGAAGGACTTATCAATATTTTTGTCTAGTCAGCAGTATTCTGGAAATTTCCATTGCACATCAGATGACTATGCAGATGCACACATCACCACAATTCATTTTCTACTACTGCAACCCCTGGATCCAACAGAGGATCCCTACTTGATTTGCATGTGGGCCAAGTCCTTGCTGAATCAAAACCCAAGTGCAACACCTGCACTTTTAATGGCACTGGAATCTGCAGCTCAACAATTCCATGAAAATAATGATCTCAACAAATCTCTTACACATCAGGCAGAAGAATATTTATTAGGCTGGCTAAAGGTATTATACACTTTGCCCATATTGTGAGTGATCTCTAACCAAAGATTGTAGAAATTGCCAGATCCTCCTGAAAGCATCATTAATGCATGGCAGAAGGCATTTTTGAAAGCATACGGTCCGGCTGAGGCAGGAAAAAATCCCGGCTATTATTCAGCTTACTACGAGTGGTAGTTTGTTGCTTCATTGATTGGTTTCGGAATCAAATGTTTACCATTTTGATTTGCACTGCTATTTGAATTTTGTATACAAGGTATTAAATGGTAGCTTATGCAATATGGTATGGTGAGAAAAGAACATAAAAAATAGGGCCGGCAAGCGGCATAGCCCACTACCTTAAAGTTACAATGGTGATATAGTTAGAGTAGGGGGAAGGAATGCGAGATATATTACAATCTTTATAGTACATATATGATAAGTAGTAAATATAATGATGTATGGATCGGTAGAATATCGCGAGAAGGAAAGCATAGGCATGTCGGTTGAGAAGGATAGAAGGGTATCCGAGATATTGGCAATGGATGTACTGGCCTGGACAAAATCACTATCCAAGGAGAAAGAGAAGTTGTTGTCAGATATCTTCACTACAAATGACATGTTTACTGAGGAGTAATAAGTATGGGGTAGTATTAAATACCTGTAACGCCAACGTAACGCAGTACCGCTTAGTGCAGTGGCACATTTAGCATGAGTTGGAATCCTCAAGACGAGCAAGGATTCGCTTGATACGTTCATTGATAGGAACCCTTCGTAAACGGATAAAAATGTATTAATAACATTTTAATAAATGTAGATAACATGCTGAAAGGACTATGAAAAGGAAACGAATGGAAGGTAAGGTTGACAATAATAATCAAAACGCAGAGAAATATACAAGATATAAACAACGAAGACACAGAAACGTCCGAGTCTGTGAGTACCAGTTAACGTTGAGTTAACGACAACAAACGGTTCCACGCGCAATATGTCCCGGGGCTGTGCCGCTGAAAAGGAATAGAACCGTGAAAGCCTCGGATAGGGACGATGATGACCACTATTGGAAATATTCTTTAGCAGTACCAAAAAGAAACCGAAAACGTAACGAAAGCTGATGTATACGATGGCATATTGTGCACTCGGTACATCACCGGCACGTCACGCACGCGGAAAAGGGCCCCATTTTGGGTTATAAAGAGTAGGTCAGAGTAGGTCACTTTCTATGACATTCCGAAACGTACAACAATAACCAATCACGAACCGGAAAAAACGTGGAATCTGAAATTTCCTTCTAAGGGAAACCACCGTCTCCTAAAACCCAACTACCTTAAAAGGTAGTGGGAATAAAGCTAGCCGTGGCCCATGGACTGGGGAACTTTTGTATCGGGTGCGTATAGTGGGAATTCAACGGGAAGTAGGCGTCGCCGAGGATAGGAAAGCTGACCACGGACAGGGATTGAATGGTTTCGACGCCTCCGGCTGCGAAGGAGTCCTTACGGAGCCGATCTTTGCTCAATACGATGAGCGTTCGGTTGGCCGTCAAGGTGGAGGACTTGAGGTGGGGACTTGAGGTGGATGGTACGAGTTGACGTACGTGGAAAAGTAACGAATAAAAGAAGAGAATGAAAACGTTTGAAACCAAGGAAAAAACGAAGGGACGTACTATGATCACGTTCCTTTCAATATCATCATCGGAAGTCGGACCTGGTGGATACAATGGTGAGGGGGAGAGCAGCAAGCGACCCTCGAAGTGGTCGGAACCACTAGCATAAATAGGTGGGAGAGTATGAGGTCGGATACGTTGATGGCGAGGGCGAGGTGGTGTGGATACAGGCCGGTGTATAAATGAAAAATAAAAGGGTCTCCAAGATAAAGTGAACACATACTTCCAAATATACTTATATTCTTCGTCGGAATTTGTAATGATATCCTAAATAAAAATGACAAGCATAGCGACTGAAATAAATTAACGGTGATCCTGGTTTCCAGGGATTACAAAACAGACTCAAGTGCTCACTGGAAGTGCACTGCCGCATCACAAAATGCCGTTCAGATGTCGATGCCTGAAGACGGGAAATTAGACATTCTGAATCGATTCAGAAGTTGCAACCGAGATGGTGACGGTCCCGTTATGTCTGTGAGAGCAGGACCGTATTTGAACAAAGAATGTCAATTGGTCAGTAGCACATAGGGTAGAAGTTGCGCTGGAGTAGGTGACTTCGGACGATTGAATTTTTGAAGTTAGATTTTTCCCATACACGATAGCCCCCAATGCAAGAGTTGAGGAAAACTCAAAGTCACGGTCAAGTGCCAGGTTAGAACGATTCGAAAATGAGGAGAAGAATTGCAGACTAAATAAACTCTATAGTCAGATCCAATTAAAATACATATACAGTTTCAACAGGTATATAATTTCAATTGGAAGACGAATAGAAAAGAGGATTGAGTGAGAGAGATAAGAATGGGGGGAAAGGTTACATTACTAATTTCCAAAATACGAAACGAGACGAAGATTCGACATGGAAAGGGAAAGGGAGCAGACTACAAAGGGGGAGAGAGAGAAGAGCGAGAGAAGGGACGAAGGAAAGACGAAGTCGAGATGAATGGTTAGTCTGGGACGAGTCAACACGTCATCGGTCACAGATCGTCACAGAGCTCCAGCCAATCAGACTCAGATCTCGTTCAAGATCCAGAAATCGCCTTATAGGGAAATCGAGACCACCCTATAACCCAACTACCTTAAAAGGTAGTGGGAATAAGTAATGGAACATCCCCGTGTCTACCTTGACTTCATTAGTTACTATCCTATTGTTTTAAATCGAAGGTACTTTATGGCAGGCTCGGTGAATCGAAACCCATGCCAACAGGTCGGGTTTTTAGTGGGATGCATATGAGACCTCATAGTTGTAATAGAATTATTGATACAACAGAGCACCAACGAAGGATCCGATTTGTTACGGGAATACAGGAAGAAAGTATGAAGGAATTGAAACGAGATGAAGGAAAGCTGCAGTAAGTTGGCAGCATCAACACAAGTCGCAAACACATGTGACCACAGAGCATCGTATCTCATGATCATCATCAAGCTCATAGTCAAAGCCTCAAAACACGAAAAAAGTCCAAAACAAATAAAATATACATAAAACCACGACTACAACCCAAACGACGCACAAAAGACACAAAACGGAAACATGTAAAAAAGATGTAGACAAACATAGCCTACGAAATAATCATTACCCATCCTAACACATTCCATCCCCCAAAGAACTATTTTTGTTCGTTCGTATCATTCCACCCAGCCTTTCATATACATCAACCAAAAGGCATCAACTCCATCTAATACCACCTATCATAATCCCTCCTCCCACCATCCCTCTCGTAATCCCTTCCTCCACCTCCGCCACCACCATACCCACGTCCACCATCCCTATCCCGATCCCTATAATCATCGCGGTGCCTATCGTAGTCGCGATCACGATCACGTCTATCATAGTCCCTCCCGCCACGTCGGCGGTCGTCATAGTCCTGCGAGTAGCGGGAGTCGTAGGGCCGTGGGTCGTACGGTCCTTCAGCTGTTTTGGGTTGTAGGAAAGGGGAAGAAGGGAGTTAGTATGCTACCTGGATAGAAAGTGGCTCACAGTCACCCCTCTTTGGAGGGCCATAGTATCGGCCGGGTGTAGGTGTCCTTGCGCGTCCGCGGCGGGCCTGTGTAGTTAGGACGTCAGGGTCGGAGAGCATTAGCGAGCGGCGGTTGAACGGTAGCAGAGAAATAGTAAGACAACGATTGTCAAAAAAGCGTGAAGAAGCCAATAGCAGAGAAGCAATAATAGAAAGGAATAGGAAAAGAGCAGAGAACGCGTCAGCAAATGCTACCGATAGTGAAAAAGAAAAATGACCTTTTCAACAGTAACGACCTTTCCCATAATCTCAGTAGTGTTGAGGGCGGTAATGGCAGCGTCAGCCTCCTCGGATATCCCCATCGTTACAAACCCGAAGCTGCGAGACTCGCGGGTGTGGGGGTCGTACATGACTGAAGCCTTTTTGACCTGTGGGAGGAGGCGTAAGCACAAATCCAAGACAAAGATGACAGGAAAGAGTGAAATGAGATTAGAGGGAGGTTAAAAGTGGGAGAGTAAGAGTGAGGGTAAGAAAGGAGGGCGAAAGGGGAGGAAGAAAAGAAAGGAGAGGGAGGGAGAAAAGAGCGGGCCAGAGGGAGGCAGGAAGGAAAAAAGACGATAAGGTGCGAGAAACAGAGGGCGAGGGGGGAGAGGGGAGAAATGGAGGGGGAGGGAAGGGGGTGGGGGGAGAGAGCGAGAAGGAGGGAGAAAGGCGGGAGGAGGGCGAGAGAAGAGGGGGGTGAGAGAAGGCGAGAGGAGAGAGTGGGTGGAGAGGGTAAGGAGGCAGGGAGGCGGCGGAGAAGGGTGAGAAGGCGAAAGAACAAAGATGTATGTACAGGTACTCGAATGGCAAGTAGGGTACGAATGGAGGGAATGGTAAGAGGAAATGATAAGAAAGAGGAAGATGGAAGGAAAGGGTGAGAAGAGAGAATGAAAGAACCGAATAAGCAAGCCAGAGGACGCTGTTGTCCGCAGGTAAAAAGAATGAATGAAAACTCACCCTACCAATCTTCGCAAACGTAGCCTCGAGCTCGCGTGTATCAATCTTATGGCTCAACCCCGAAACGTGGAGGTTATTCCCTGGGTTCGTGCCACCGTCCTCTTTTCCACCTCTCCTAAAAGACCCCACCGCATCTGCATCTTGCAGCCCCTAAAACGAAAAAGTGAAAACTCACCCTCCACGATCGTCCCTTTCAGGACTCCTACTCCTGCTGTTACGCCTCGGCGCATCGCGAGGAGAGCGCCCACCGTTAGCGCTATTAGCAGTCCAATTGGGGTCGTCGGTGTTCATAGGGGCGCCGGAGCTAAGCTCCTGCACCGGAATGCTGATCCCGCCATTACTGGAGGGCGCAATATCTTGAGATTGCCATGCTGAGGGAGAAGGTGAGAGTCATGTCAGGTCGATTTGGCAAAGCTGAAGCTGAAGCCGTTGAAAGGGTAGTAGTAGAGTGGCGAGAATGTAATGAAGACTGAAATAAGAGCTGACTCCGGCCTCTTTTCGAGAGATGGAAATATCGAAAAAATGGGGGTGAAAAAGACGAGGGGTCGACTCAGTAGATCGTAGTACATGTATCAGATCGCATTTGCCGATAATGGAGTGACCCCAAGGAATCAGCCTAACTGGGAGCGAAACTGAATGGCTGGGGGATGTAGAGTGAAGAGTACGTAGTTGTGCGGTGGGTTATGCCAGCAAAGAAGAAAGAGAGGGACTCGTCGTCGTGGCTGATGCTGAGGACGTATCGTCATCCATTACTGGCGGTGAACTGGTCTAGAGCGTATGCTGGCAAAGTATGTCTGACCAAATATCGGCATCTCAGAAACTAGAAGAACAGTGTTGTTGGAATCAGAATGTGAATAAGGGTCACCTGGAGAGTCGGAGAGTGCATCTGGCGATGGACAACGTTTAATTACGTAATATTGTCAAGACGCGCGGCCAGGGCCCAGACAAGGCCCAGACGCGTCTCATGCTTTCTCCAAGCTTTCTCAGATGTCGTTTCATTTCAACATGAACGCCCCGACACACTCCTCCCATCTACGAGTAACCAAGTAAAATTTCGAGTTAATGAGGCTGTAATATCACCGTCAACTGCTCCGTGCCTCGGCCTTAAGCCTTATAATTGACTAGACAGCATTCTTCAATTCCTCAAACCGTGACTTTTCTCCAGACTTCCTCAGCCAGTGCTATGTTTTCCCGTTATTGCTACTGGAACTCTCAACTTTGGCTTACAGTGCTAAGTACACCGCTCGCAGGTTTCATGTTGTTCCGTCTTGCATCTAAACAGTCTTATATACCCTATAGCATTGCGGCTGATACTCGATCAGCACCTTTGGTCTCGATTACGCCCCTTCCAATGCTCATCTCCCTCACGCCAGAACATCGTTTTGAAATATAAATTGTATTGTACGTTGCTCCTTCGATTTTATTGCCGCTATTAGTCTTAGCCCGCTATCCGCTTCGAGTCCCTATCACCTTAGAACTCCGGGCTTGATGGATGTCTCAAAAAAATCATATATCTCGATTCAGTCAACCACGCCTACATACTGTCTGCATCACTTTATGATCATCGATAACAAAATACAAGATAAAACCCCACCATATCAAGTACCATCTTCGCTCCCACGTCAGTTACTATCTTTATTCGACACCCTTCCCCATCCCGGTTGTTTTCATTCGATCGTCAAAATAACTAATGCCATCTGTATCCATCCTTAGACTCAATGCGGCAAGCTGGCAACATGTAGCTGAGACATTATCTCATCCACAAGTTCAACGAGACGGGATAGTATTCTGAACGCTGAGAAAAGGTTGGTCCAGTTATTCCCGAATCGACGTTGCTCAAGAAGCCACCGACACTGTTATCGATACCCAGTTATGACTAGCTGCGAGCACTCATGCATGGGTGCCGCTGCCTATTTTCGTGTTATCAATGCGTAGTTCGACGACATGTCTGGTACATCTCTGTGAACGTCGATCTGGTTGATCGTCAACCAACGAATTCAACCTTTATTAGGCTGAATATGATATTGAGATAGGTTGTTTTTAGGCAACCGCTGGATGGGGGTCAGCAAGTAACGTAGGATGTATTCATAGGTTGGTTACCGACCATAAGCGTGAAATTTCAACCTATACATTCCTGTCCCGCTGCAGGTGGGATTCAACCCTGACTAGGATGATTACCATCGTAACTTGTTTTTCCTATATTCCTTGCCCGCTGAATGAAATTTGAAACGATATATATTGAAAACAACGTAAGAAAAAGATGATATTATTCAGATGTGACATAATGTACAAAAAGTAGAAGCTCGACAATATCGATCATACATAACACTGTGCAGAAACCTCTTACCAGTTAGTCTCGACTCGTTCACGTCAATATCTGTTGATACCTCGTCTCTCCCGTTTTCCATAATGACAGCGACAGGCCTTGAATGTTCGTCATCAGGCTCTACTGCGCCGGAATTCCCTAATACCGTAACAAACAGTGAGTATCAGCAGCTGTGGAATATCAAATAATACGCACCGCTCCGAGCACCACGACCTCGCTAGCAACCGTAATATCACATTCCACCTCCACCAAACTCACGACCATGTTCTTTGCGTAGCACCAAAGCACCAGTAGTAGACCGATAGCTTAGTAGATTATTGGACATACCTGGGAACTTGATGTGGATAAGGTCCTTTCTAATTCTTGTACAGAGACTCGACATGTTCTAAGATAGAGTAACTTTCGGGCAGTTGAGCGGCAGGGGATGATGACCGTTCGTTCCAAGTTAGCGGTGTGTGGTGTCTTCACTAAGTATGCATGTGGGAGGCTTAGTGGAGCTATTTCGTCATTGTTGTAGCTGTGAAATCGTTACTCCACTTTCATTTTCAACCTACAGTAGGCTAGTACGAATAGGATAGTGCACAACCTATAATTTAGGTTGTTCCTAATTCAACCAAAACTCAACCAGCGCCAGGTTGAAAACTGATTTTCAGCAATTGTCAGGTTGATTACCAACCAGAGTGGGGTTCACAGTGACAGATGTACCTATCCAGTAATATATATCGATCTCCGGTACTATATGTGCTTCATTCGAGTTTACTTGAATAGGATAAGAATTTGAGTATGAAGCAGAAGCGTCTTAATCTTTAGGAAATGTACAAGACGTCCACGCGCTGTCAAGTACTGCACAGGCTGAATGGGCTGTGCTGACATTGATACCTTCATGGACCCTGGCACGCTTTAGATTGAGGCTGTACAATTAACTTACGTGCCATGCCACGATCACAAAGGCTGAGCTAGCGGCCACAGAAGTTTAGTAGATATGATCCAAGAATGTGGTGGAACCAGACCAAAGATAGTAACGACGAAAGAATGAAATGCTGAATGCTAGCTTTGGGGGCAGAAGGCAATGAACTTTCGTACGCATCTGACTTTATGAATTGTTGCATAACACCACGAGACGTCTTGGAAAATGTGCATTTTTAGGTCCGGCAATGTGCAAAGCATGAGGTCAACCATTTATATATGAACTGTTCAAAATTGGACAGTAGAACCTTTTCACCTCAGCCGTCGACATGTCCTTCGCAAATTCATCGCATTTCGTCATAAATGGGGGTACCTTCATGGATATAAATAATGGGAGAGATGGTATATACACTCACTACTAGACGATGACATGGCATACTCACTCAGCACACTAGCAATACAATATCTTTCTCAGTATGTTGCCCTAGGTGCAACTCATGACTCGGGAGAACAGTATGATGCACCTAAATGTCATCCAGAGACTCGAAAACAACTTCTCAATGATATCAATCAGTGGATTGAAGAACCTGACAAAGAAAATGGCATCATGTACCTACATGGGCCTGCCGGCGCTGGGAAGTCATCCATAGCACGATCTGTTTGTGAGGAAGCTTCTCAAGCAGGATATCTTGGCGCGAGCTTCTTTTTCTGGAGAGGTTCACAAGATCGAAACAATGCAAAGAAACTATTCACTACCATCGCATATCAGCTTGCAATGCTTAATAATGTACTTGCAGAATACATTTCAGCGGAGATTCAGCTGAATCCACGACTTATTTATGATGCATCCATCAGCAGTCAATTTCAAAAGCTTATTGTTGAACCTTGTCTCAATTTAATCAAATCTTGTCAGCATCCCCTCTACTGTGTGGGTCAGAGTGCCATAGTAATTGATGGACTGGATGAATGTCTTGATCAATCAATGCAAATAGCAATTCTAAAACTGCTGGTGAAAACTACTCAGTATGATGGATTTCCTCTAGACTTCTTCATCACCAGCCGAACAGAACTTCATCTGCAAGAAGTCTGGGATACAAAGGAGGTCTCTTCTGTGACAAAGTTAATCTCATTGTCAAGCATTCAAGGAACCTCACAAGATATTAAAACAGTGCTTGAGAGTGGATTTGCCTGTATATTTAATCATCACCGATTTAAAGCAGCTCTTAGATCTATTCCTCGACCATGGCCACCCCCATCTAGCATATGTAAACTTGTTGAGCGATCTTCAGGACAATTTATTTATGCAGCCACAGTGATGAAGTTTATATCTAGTCCCCACCACAATCCCAATGCACAACTTGAAATTGTGCTTGGAATCCGAGATAGTAGTAATAGCTCTCCTCTTGCAGATCTGGACCTCCTTTACCATGAGATATTGTCCAGAGCAGAGGAGCCTGAAAGAACCATTAAAGTATTGGGATATATACTTGCCATATTGGATGTTACATCACCTATTAATACAGATGATTTATTAGATCCCATTATAAAAGCGGTGACATGTAATCTAAATCGACTGTTTCTTGTTGTGGAATATGACGCTCCAATGTGTCATTTATTCGCCGTACTTGTAGTTCGGTTCGCCGTAGTTAACCGTTGCCGTACTCACAATATCTACTCATTTTTCGGTGTTTTCTGTACATATCTATACATTTAATATATATTACATGTTAATACATCCTACTACAACAGGTATGTCTTTCATAATGACCGTTTTGACGACTTTCTGAGGCCTCGGAAATATCCGTTATAGTTCCCACGCTCTTCTGAGTGTCGTGCCGTACACCCAACTTCATTCGACTATACCGTTAGGCGTTACAAAACTTCGTTCTGGCTCTTATTTTATCGTTGTATACCACATCAAGAGATAAATTATACTAAATATATATATTATATGGTATTTATCGATGTATCTTGTATGTAAATGTACCTGTACACTACTAATCAAAGTATGATCATGTCCAGATAGTACTTACCTTACATACCTTCAGGCTATTTTGCATGTTTCAGCTTAGTATTTCTTGAACTCACATAAGCTAAGGTGCCTTTTGTGATATCTGTGATTTAACATAGGACATTGTCTGTTTAACCTAGTTAAATTTAAAGCTAAGATATTTGATAGCCCCTGCAAGGCTCTATTTTTTCATGTTATATCTCTTCTACACCACTCTTATATAACAAACTTATTGCTTAATGTATTGATGGCAAAGTTAAACATACCTTTTGGTAAGCAGTGTCACTACAGGTACTTAAATGTTGGATGTAACATCGAGTACCACCATATATTAAAAATTTCCAGTGTTAATTATCAACTAATAGAACGTACAACAACAAAAGAAGAGCTTAAACGAAGTTCTGTAATGCCTAGCAGTACAGTAGGACGAAGTTGGATGCAGGTCAACGGGAGCGTGGGAATTATGACGGATATTTCCGAGGCCTCAGAAAGTCGTCAAAACGGTCATTATGAAAGACATACCTGTTGTAGTAGGATGTATTAACATGTAATATATATTAAATGTATAGATATGTACAGAAAACACCGAAAAATGAATAGATATTGTGAGTACGGCAACAGTTAACTACGGCGAACCAAACTACAAGTACGGCGAATAAATGACACATTGGAGCGTCATAGTGGAACAGCTATTAGCCCTCCCACCAGGAGAAGCATTTTTTGCATTAAATAATCTTCACTCTCTCATTGATCTAAGCACAGGATCTGAGTCATACAGTGATTATTCTGTGTTTCAGTTTCACCACAAGTCATTCTATGACTTTTTAACCATGGAAGAACGATCAAAATGTTTCTATGTAGACCTCAAAAAAACTCATGCAGATGTTGCTCAGTCCTGTGTAAATTTATTAACTCACTTCAGATATGAAACAGCAGAACAGCTTGGTATGTGATCATATTTTCCAGAAGATATTGATGCTAATGTCTTGCAGTTGGTTGGTTCTATGCTTTTTTCTGCTTGCACATGCACATTGACACAAGCTGTAAATTTGTGGAAATTCCTGATTTTTTCCAGCCTTTAGAGATATTCTTCTCTTCTACCCAACAGTATTCAAGTCACTTGAACTTTCAACAGACCACTGACATCCTTGGATTTGAGAGGAATATTCCAGCTGTAAATTTTACTGAAGCTCTTGTGAATAATTATTCACCATCTGTGGGAGTTCTTTTTCGGATAAATTTTTTATGGCTTAAACGTTGTAAGGTAAGTAATATCACTTTTATTGGACAAGTAATTGATTCTATGTCAGAAATTGGACATTCATATATGTCGTACATCAATTATCTTTCCTCTTTGGCTCAAACATTTAAAATCATACAACAATGATATGGCTATAAAGCGATTGATTGCT
Source organism: Cyathus striatus (assembly GCA_025738555.1). Taxonomy (NCBI): domain Eukaryota; kingdom Fungi; phylum Basidiomycota; class Agaricomycetes; order Agaricales; family Nidulariaceae; genus Cyathus; species Cyathus striatus. The sequence goes on along the minus strand of JAOVFP010000015.1, from coordinate 1,384,042 downwards.
TTACATGACATCATTTCCTTATTTTACTTAACTCAATCTAGTCTGTATCGTACAGGAATCATTGATCTCAATTTATCCAGTGAAAAGCTGGCCAATATCGATGATATACTGATTGACCTCGATGTTCTTTTTACCTTGGATTATCCAGAGGACTTATCAATATTTTTGTCTAGTCAGCAGTTTTCTGGAAATTTCCATTGCACATCAGATGACTATGCGGATGCACACATCACCACAATTCATTTTTTTCTACTGCAATCCATGATTCCATGGCCGGATATATCAAGCTACTGGTTTACAATGTGGGCCAAGTCCTTGCTGACACAAAACCCACATGCAAAACCTGCACTTCTAACAGTGCTGGAATCTGCAGCTCAACAATTCTATGAAAAAGGTTATCTCAACAAATATCTTACACATCAGGTAGAAGAATATTTATTGGGTTGGCTAAAGGTATGCTTCACTTGAATAGTATTATGGTCAGGCTAGGGCAGCATCTGATTAAAAAAGGTGTAGAAATTACCAGATCCTCCAAAAAACATTATTAATGCATGGCAGAAGGCATTTTCGAAAGCACGGGATGCGGCAGAGACAGAATCCTAGCTATTATTCACGTTTGTACGAGGGAAGTTTTTTGATTCATTGATGGATTTTGGAATCAAATGTTTGCGATTGCAATTTGTACTGCTATTTGAATTTTGTATACAGGGTATTAAATGGTAGCTTATGCAACATGGTATGGTTCATAGCTTGGCTCATTGGTAGGTGAGAAGAGGACATAAATAATGAAACATCCCCGTGTCTACCTTGACTTCGTTAGTTACTGTCCTGCCATTTTAAATCGAAACAGGCTCAATGAATCGAAACACATGCGAACAGGTTTGGTTTTTAGTGGAATGCGGATGAGACCTCATAGTTGTAATAAAATTACTGAGACAACAGAGCGCCAACGATGGATCCGATTTGTTACGGGAATACAGGAAGAAAGTATGAAGGAATTGAAACGAGATGAAGGAAAGCTGCAGTAAGTTGGCAGCATCAACACGAGTCGTAAGCACATGTAGCAACAGAGCATCGCCTCTCATAATCAAGCTCAGAGTCAAAGCCCCAAAGCACACAAAAAAAGGTCCAAAACAAATAAAATATACATAAAACCACGATCACAACCCAAACGACACAAAAGACACAACACAGAAGAAACAAGTAAAAAATGGACGTAGACAACAGCCTACGAAATAATCATTACCCATCATCTGACACATTCCATCCCCTAAAGAACCAATTTTGTTCGTTCGTATCATTCCATCCAGCCTTTCATCATACATCAACCAAAAAGGCATCATGAGCTCCATCTAATACCGCCTATCATAATCCCTCCTTCCACCGTCTCTCTCGTAATCCCTTCCTCCACCTCCTCCTCCACCATACCCACGTCCACCATCCCTATCCCGATCTCTATAATCGTCACGGTGCCTATCGTAGTCACGATCACGATCGCGCTTGTCATAGTCCCTCCCGCCACATCGGCGGTCGTCATAGTCCCGCGAGTAGCGGGAGTCGTAGGGCCGTGGGTCGTACGGTCTTTCAGCTGTTTTGTGTTGTAGGAAAGAGGAAGAAGGGAGTTAGTATGCTACCTGGATAGAAAGTGGCTCACAGTCACCCCCTTGGGAGGGCCGTAGTATCGGCCAGGTGTGGGCGTCCTTGCGCGTCCACGGCGGGCCTGTGCGGTTAGGATATCAGGGTCGAAGAGCATTAGCGATCGGCGGTTGAACGGTAGTAGAGAAATAGTAGGATAACGATGGTCAAAAGGAGCGTGAAGTCAATAGCAGAGGAGCAGTAATAGAAAGGAGTAGGAAAAGAGTAGAGGAGAACACGTCAGCAAACGCTACAGAAAGTGAAAAAGAAAGAAAAATGACCTTTTCAACGGTAACGACCTTTCCCATAATCTCAGTAGTGTTGAGGGCGGTAATGGCAGCGTCAGCTTCCTCGGACGTCTCCATCGTCACGAACCCGAAGCCGCGAGACTCGCGGCTGTGGGGGTCGTACATGACTGAAGCTTTTTTGACCTGTGGGAGGAAGCGTAAGCACAAGTCGAAGACAAAGATGACAGGAAAGAGTGAAATGGGGATTAGAGGGAGGGTAAAAGTGGGGGAGTAAGCATGGGGGTAAGAAGGGAGAGCGAAAGGGGAGCAAGAAAAGAAAGGAGGAGAGGGAGAAAAGGGCGGGCCAGAGGGAAGCAGGAAGAAAAAAAAGACGATAGGGCACGAGAAACGGAGGGCGAGGGCGAGGGCGAGGATGGAGAAAGGGGAAGGAGAGGAGAGAGGGCGATGAGAGAAGAGGGCGAGAGAAGGTGGGGGGAGAGGGGAGAAGAGAGGTAAGATAAGGGTGAGAAGACGAAAGAACTAAGGTGTACGGGCTGGTACTCGAATGGCAGGTAGGGTACGAATGGAAGGAATGGTAAGAGGAGATGATAAGAGGGAGGTGGGAGGAAGGGGTGAGAAGAGAGAATGAAAGAATGAAAGAACCGAATAAGCAAGCCAGAGGACACTGTTGCCCGCAGGTAAAAAGAATGAATGAACACTCACCCTACCAATCTTCGCAAACGTAGTCTCGAGCTCGCGCGTATCAATCTTATGGCTCAACCCCGACACGTGAAGGTTATTCCCTGGGTTCGTACCACCGCCCTCTTTTCCGTCTCTCCTAAAAGACCCACCGCATCGGCACCTTGCAAACCGTAAAATGGCAAACGAAAACTTACCCTCCACGATCATCCCTTACAGGACTCCTACTCCTGCTGTTGCGCCTCGGCGCATCGCGAGGAGAGCGCTCACCGTTAGCACTATTGGCAATCCAATTGGGGTCGTCGGTGTTCATAAGGGCGCCGGTGCTAAGCTCCTGCACGGGAATGCTAATCCCGCCATTACTGGAGGGCGCAATATCTTGAGATTGCCATGCTGAGGGAGAAGATGAGAGTCGTGTCAGGTCGAGTTGGTGAAGCTGAAGCTGAAGCCGTTGAAATGGTAGTAGTAGAGTGGTGGGAATGTAATGAAGACTGAAATAAGAACTGACGCTGGCCTCTTTTCGAGAGATGGAAATATCGAAAAAATGGGGGGTGAAAAAGACGAGGGGTCGACTCAGTAGGTCGTGGTACATGTATCAGGTCGCATTTGCCGATAATGGAGTGACCCCAAGGAAAGATTCATGGAGAATGGTCAGCCTTTAGCTGGGAGTGAAACTGAATGGTTGGTGAATGTAGAGTGAAGAGTACGTAGTTGTGCGGTGCATTATGCCAGCAAAGAAGAAAGAGGGGGACAATCGTTCGTCTCCCCCCACTATGACACCACGTGATATTACCAAATGGGGAACTGGAAGTTGTTTCAGGGTTCCATATGGGCAGTGGCACTGTGGTTTAGAACACATGCAAGTATTACAAGACTTACAATAGTCCTTTACAAACATCTGTATAAGTGGCCAAGTATATTCACGTTGAATTAGCTCAAGGGTCTTGTTCTGTCCAAGGTGTCCTGAAAGCAGGTGGTCATGTTTGTACTGTAAAACCTGAAGCCAAAGGGTTCTGGAGTCTGAAACATAGATCTGGTTATCTAGATGGAGGAAACTGTCCAGGGTTACAGTACAACAATTCTTGGGAGTCTGCATTCAGATAACTGCAACCAGGTCATTAGGGAGAGCTGATAATATGTCAGTATGTAACTGTTCAATGTCCATGATGATACTAGTGTGAAGAGCAGGTACAATAAGTGAAGTTGCTCAGAGAGAAGTGATAAGCTGTTCCTGAGTGAACACTGGATGATAGTTATGTGGATTGACCTCAGCATAGTCGCTATCCCCCTCTTTAGGGTAGACGTCCCATCATCTAGTCAGAGCATCTGGCTTCACCCCAAGTTTTCTGAGTCGAAAGCAGATAACTAGATTGAACTGGGAAAGGTACTCAGACCATCAGGCTTGTCATCGGGACAAGATCTTGGTTGTGGAAAAGTATTCCAAGTTCTTGTGGTCTGTGACAATGTTGATGGGTGAACTGGAACCTTCCAGGTAATGATGCCAGACTTGGAATGCTTCGAAGATAGCAAGCAATTCCTTGTCATGGGTGTTGTAGTTTAACTCGGGAGGTGTAAAGGTTCATGAGTGGAAAGTGATAGGGTGAATCTCACCATCATTGGAAACTATAGACAGGATAGCAGCCAACACATAATCCGAAGTGTCAGTTTTCACAATGAGCTGCTTGTTGGGAACCCAATGGGTAAGGATGGGTGCCAATGTGAAAGTGTCCTTAAGTTCAGTGAAAGCAGAACAGCATTTTTCCGAGAAGTTCCACAGATTACCCTTCCAGGTAAGGTGGGTGAGCAGAACAACTATGTCAGAATAGTTGTATATAAAATGCTGATAGAAATTAGCGAACCCAAGGAAAGATTGAATGTCTTTTACTTTCCTTGGTTCAGGCTATTCTTGAATAGTCTTCACCTTTGTTGGAGACATTGTGAGACCATTGGGTGATAGTATATATCCGAGATATTCCACAGATTCCGAGTGGAACTCACACTTATCCACATGTGCATACAACCCATGCTTCCAGATAGGGACTAACATGGTTAAGCAAAAATCGGTTAATTAACCATATCTGGCTTACCATACAGGTATGTATCCATTCAGATAAAGTACAGATGGAACCGTGGATATCCAGATATCTGGGCCATATTTTATAAAAGAAACATTCCTTTGTTTCTTGTGAGCCAATGGCTTGAGTGTTGTAAAACTTCCTCAGTAGACATATTTACTATGTATGATTAATATTATTTAAAAAAATTAAGAGAGTTGTGAGAGAAATGTGAACTTAAAGGAAAAGATGAAATCAGGCTGAGATCTGGTTTCTTCAGAAGGTATCTGTCAATGTAAATACATGATATTAATTCATAAATTCATATAGCACATGCTAAATATGTTGGTATGGTATATATGCCTCATAAGTGAAAGGAAATTGTCTAAAATTCAACAGTAAATGACAGAATATACTCAAAGGCTTATAAGTAACTATCCTGTAAGTCACAAGTATTCAAAATGAAGCAGATCCCTTAGTCAGACTAAATTCAAGCATAATGAATTTAACTAGTGGATGACTTCCCATAAGAATTTAGAGAGAATTTAGCCTGCTATAATTTTAAGGTCTGATTGATCACATGATTTGTCTATTTTCTGGCTATCCTGTAACATTGCCATCCTCAGCCATGTATGAGATTTAGCAGTCAACTAAATAGTTATTTCATTTTATGCTACTTCATTGCACTGTTCATCACATTCTACCATGTTTTTCAAATTCTATGCTTTCTTATCACTACCTGCTAAAATGGTGGCTTAAAATTGTCAATTCTACATCATTCTTATCATAAAGGCATTGAATGGTATGTCTTCAACTATATTGTAAAGTTAATAGCAGGGTGTTCATAATTATTAAATGAGAAATCACAGTACAACAAACAGATCTGAATGTCATGGGGGAAAGGCTGATAAATCACCCTAAAACGGTAATAACTAAGAAATAAAGTGGTTTAGCGGAGCCTTAGCAAAATAGAGAGGGGTCAAGAGGCCTCACTATATTTTGATGTCTAGCAGACTTTAGCTGGTAGCTAGACATGACGAGACCATGATCTGGAGCTTGGCATCAGAGTTCTAAATAAAGTTTAGCCTGCTAGATGCTGCTAAATCCTTATGGGAAGTCATCCAGTACCAAAAAGTATGGATAACTCCAGAGGATCCGTGGTATATCCATATCTGTATCTGTATCCAAATTACTGTTATCTGTTGGTTACTATCTGGATATGAAACAGTCTTATCCATGTTAGTCCCTACTTCTGGAGTCAATGCAAGACTTCCCTAACATGTTGGTGATGTTGTGCAAGGTTATCAGAGTATATAAGGATGTCATCCAAATAAACTATGATGCACACATCAAGAAGGTCTTTGAAGATGTTGTTCATGAAGCATTGGAAACCTGTGGGTGCATTGGAAAGTCTGAAGGGCATGACTAGCCATTCAAAGGATCCATAGTGAGTCTGGAAAGTGGTTTTCCATTCATCATCCTCAGCAATGTGGACCAGGTGGTACACATGATGCAGGTCGATCTTGGTGTAGATATGGGCACAACGGGGACTGTCAAGCAAATCTGAAATGAGTGGCAAAGGATAACAATCCTTTTTAGAAATGGTGTTCAACCCGCGGAAATCCACACAAAGCCGAAGCGATCTGACCTTCTTGTGGACAAAAAGGACAGGAGCCCCATGCAGAGAGCATGAAGGTTGAATGAATCTGATCTGGATATGTTCATCGATGAATTCCTGAAGAGTGGAAAGCTCAGATTGGGAAAGGGAATAGATCTGACCTATGGGAGGTGATGCACCTTCCTCTAGGTTGATCTTTAAGTCATAGGGATGGTGAGGGGCAAGTGTATCTGCCTGGGACTTGCTAAATACATCAGCAAACTCATGATACTCAGATGGTATGGAAGAGAGATCTGGAGCTTCCTCTGGGTTGAGGGCAGCAGTGGAAGTGACAGCACCAAGCTGGATACAGAAAGTCTGTGCTCCCTCTAAATGCCATGCATGCAAGAAGGTGGCACTGTTTATTAGTGAAATGCTAGGAGGAGGTGGCAGAGACTCATCAGAGGTGACTGGAGATGGGTCCTCAGAAGCGGAACCTGGTTCTGAGATCTTGGATTTGAGTGGAAGTTGCTCGGAAGTGACTGGAGTCCGGAATGTTAATGAGCCTGATACCCAGTCAATCAACAGATTGAAGCGGGTGAGCCAATTGTATCCTAGGACTGCAGAACACACAGAATCAAGAGGTGTCACATAGAGTTCAACTGTAATACATTCACTGGTAGGAAATAGTACAGGCAGTGTAACGAACTCAGTTATAACATGATTGGTGGTGCCATTGAAAAGTCTGAGAGCGATAGGTGGAGTAGGTGAGGTAGGAATAGCATGTGTCTGAATGAAAGATGAATCCATAAAACAATGGGTAGAACCTGAATTGACTAGAGCACTATATGAAATTGTACAAAGTGTAGGGAGAGCATGGATGGTACTACAAAGTGGAATATGAAGGGCATTGGGGTCAGAAAGAGTGGAAGCATTGAGTCTTACCTGCATCAGCTGTGCACAAGGGGGAACAACATGGTCCTCAGCTTGTGTGGTGTCCAGAGGACCACTCCCTATTTTTTTCGAACCTGAAGCTGGGTTGGAAAGAGGTGCGGACCTGTGGGTTGAGGGACCTGCAGAAGCTGATGTAGGAGCCAAAGCAGATAATCTGGATGCCCAGGCTCTAGCTGCAGAAGAGGCAGAGCGGGGACATTCTTTGGTGCAATGCCCCAGATTCCTGCAGAACAAGCATAGATTGTTGTCCATGCAACACTGACGTTCTTGTGGCAAGAGTTTGCCATCTTGACCAACTTTGTCATTCAATTCCAGCCTCCACTGCTGGGGAGGCTGCAAGGAACGAGGCAGGTGACTACCAGCACAGTGGGGATAACTCGGACGGGGTGCATATTGACCCAAAATGAGGTGGGAAGGTGCCAGGGTGACTGCAGGGCGGTTTGTAGGAGCTCTAACAGAGCTATCCGGAACCTGCAGACCCCGAGGCTGGTGGGATTCCCACATACACTTGGACTGGCATTCCCAGTACCAACTATCAATCCCTTGAGCTAGTTTAATCATCCCACACTTTGTGGTAGGTTTTCCAACATGAGAGATCTCATCCTTTATGTGACCTGGAAACCCAGAATAGAGTCAGTGGCATAAGGATTTATCATCCCAGTTGGTGTGCTGTGCAAGCCTGTTGAACTGTACAAGATACTTGGACAGTTTCTGTGAATCCTTCATAATGAGGACATCCAGATCATTCTCAGCATCCCCTTCTGGGTTCGCTAATCTGAAGTTATCCTCTAGCATGACGATGAAAACCTCCCAAGAGTGAAGGAACTCATCATCAGCATAGGGATTGGAGAGGGTCAGCATAACGAGCTGAAGCACGGTATCCCAAAGATATGCAAGAGCAAAGTTGACCTGGGAATGTCCATCCAAGTATTGGGAAGGATTATTCTGGAAGTAAATTTGGCATTGTGTAATGAACTGCTCCAACTTCTCAGCACTGGAACCATCAAAAGTATCTGGCTTTTGAATGTTGCATTCCCAATGTTGTTTAAGATTAAGTTAATCTAAGGTGCTAACAGGAATTGACTTTGTTCATGTTACAACACCTGAGTGTCAGGAAATATTTAGTGAGGATATTCTTGGAAATTTAATGGGTGATCTTGTACAGCAAAAGCTGTATGAATTGTATGAAACTGGGTATGAAGGGTAATGTACAGCAAAGGCTGTATGTAATGACAAATATAATGGGAAGGGTATAATACACACTATAGAGTTGGTGCTATATCTGATGTGTATATTGTATAGATCAATGCTTAACTTGCTTAAGACTTGACCTATGACTAATTCTGCTTCTGTTACTGTGACTGTGACTGTGGCTGTGACTTATGACTAATACTGTGACTGTTACTGATCTGTTTACTGTTGCTGATACTGATACTATTTCTGACTGGACTGGCTGTGCTGATAAAACTGTACTAATAACTGATGACTAATGACAAATGGGTGAGACTACTGGGGGGTGGGTAGCTATCTATCTACTGCCAAACTGCCCTCCTTATATACTTTTCCCAACCTGCTTAGTAATCCAATTCCCACTCTACCATCCTACATTGTTCTCCAAAACGAGTAGTGTGCAAGTGTAGATTTTAGATCTGAGGCTGTACAGGACAATGGTATTTGAGGGTTAGTCAGCAGAGAACAATAGCTTATGTTAGAACAATGTGTAATGAATTACATTGTTCTAAATAAAGTTATACATTGTTCTGGGCAAGAACAATAGGAATCCATTTTTATAACAATGGAGTAGTGAAAAATAGTGTCATATATAAATAGTTTTGCATTGTCCTCAAACAATGGGTGAATAGCACAATGTAGTTGTATATAAATAGTTTTCTCATTGTCTTCAACAATAAGTGAATAGTACAATGCAGTTCATTAGTTATGAACAATAGGATTGAAAACAATGGAGTTGTATATAAATAGTCTCTCATTGTCTTCATACAATGGATGAATAACACAATGAAAGACTGTCATATTATCCTTTGTTAGTGCATTGTTTGTGCAAGTGATTAATTATTGATATGTGTATGATGTTTAATGGTGATTTAAAGTTATTTGTTCATGTAAGGTATTGGTTTGTTCATGTATGGTATTGGGTATATTTGATTAGTAGTGTATTGTATCATGTGATGGTGTGAAGTATTCAGTCATGTGACATGACAGTGCAATTTCTTTAATTGTGGTATACAGTGCATTTGCATGCATTATATATAATCAAAAATCATGCCTGACACTGACATGTTTCCAATGTACCCTGGGCAGATTCCACAACTCTCAAAAGAGCTTCAGCAAGCCAGTCTTCCTGGGAGTGGCACGCAAGAGGTGTGCACCTGGGATTGTCGACATCATCCTCATCACCATCATCCCCTGAGTCTGAGGATGGTGGAGACGCAGGGTTGGGCTGAGAAGGAGGTGGAGGTGGCAGCCCAATGGTACCACCATCGGAACTGTGACCCTCATGAGTTTCCCAGTCTGCTGCGACTGTACTGTATGGCAGTGGGGTGCCATCCAGAGGAGCCTGAGTGGATCCGAGGTTCCCGGCTGCAGGAACAGAGAGCAATTGAGCAGAAGTCAAGGGTGGACCCAGGAAAGTAGCACTAGGAGGTGGTGCTGGGCTGGGTGTAACCTGAGACAGTGTAGAAGGTAGAGAACCTGAAGTACTCCATGGAGGCTGTTGCCTTGTAGCTGCATGGGTGGCATGAGCACCCACAGCATTGGTATGACTAGCAGTATACACTGTGTGAGTAACCAAAGTCCCAGTTGGAGCCATGATAGAAGAGATATCCAAGGTATAAGTATTCATATACTGTTACATACTGATTCTCTTCCTGCTTTAAAGTGGTTGCGAAGGTGCCCGGAGGGCGCAGGAAAACTATAATGGAAACCTGAAGTGAGTATGGGTACAGGAATGGGAGCGGGAATGTGGAAGTGAACCATGGCTTCAGCATATGTGCTGTGCTGCCTGGATATCCCCAGGGAATGGTTCATATTTCACAACAGATGATATCCAATGTAAGAAAACATTCCAGAGTATGTGAGGGGCTTTGCCACTACACTAGGCAGTGGGAGAGAAACCTGAAGGAAAACCCAGAGCAGGTTTCGGAACTTAGAGTAGGAAGAAAGTGTACAGAATTGATATGAATACTGAAGACTACCTAGTACATTTGGAAGGCTATTTATATATACTAGTAAGATGTAGGTATGAATCTGGAGACAGAATGCTAAGTGTAAGTAAACAAAATAAAGACTGGGCAAAGAGGAGTAGCGGTGCAAATGACATGCTCAGAATGAAGAATAAGAAACTAAACTACATTGCCCATAATGAAACATACAAGTGAGAATGGAAGAGAGGAGTAATGGTATAATGACATGGTGAGGCTGTCATAAGAGAAACTAAGTATTCAGGATACCTGATAGAAAACCCAATGGGCTCCGGGTATGTTCCCAGGCAGTGTCACGGGTGAAAGTTGATTTCACATAATGACATGAATACAGCTAAATCACTCAAAGATAGAAAAGCAAACACTTAGAAAACTTAATAATACCTTAACAAACAACACTTAATATGCACTTCTATTTCACTATTAATCAGGAAAACCATACACAAGTAACTAATCAATACACTAACAAATAAAGCTACATAAACACTAATAGTCCATCACCAATCAGAACAATTATACACAAACAAGTAACTACAATACCAGCTCATTATTAATCAAGATAAACATACACAAATACTTAGTCATACTACTGGACCAGCACTAATCAGAATAAACATCATCATACAAACAACTACACCAAGACTAATATGTACAAATAATTATACCCTGTACAAAATAAGAAAGCCTTTAGGTACAAACAAAAGAGCACCATTGTTCTCAAGAGCTATTAATAGCACAACCATTGTGCTAAACATACCCATTGTTCTTTCAAGTACTATTAATAGCATTTCTATTGTGCTAAATATACCCATTGTCTAAGATGCTGACTCATGCATCCTAAATTGGAGAACAATGGAGAAAAAGATGACTATACTTTCCCCAGTTGGAGAACAATGGGAAAGTAGGTGTGGGATATGATTAGTCAGCAGGAGGGTAAAAGGCATATAAGGAGGAGGATTTGGCTTGTAGAATTAACAACTTATACCTAGTTTACATTTATTTGTATCCCTTTGCAGTTGTAGCACACAACTCTTACCTACTAAATATAACCTATATACTTCCCCTCTACTCAGTACATGTATTGTCAGAGTCACATATAAAGCATCAACAGTAAAGTGTGAAACTAATTTGTATTAATTGTGTCTACTCAGATAGTAAGGCACCATATCTTCGTAAAGTAACAGCAGCAGCATTGTATTTGTGTCCACTCAGATAGTGAGGCACCATATCTTCATAAAGTAAACAGCAGCAGCATCATATTTGTGTCCACCCAGACAGTGAGGCACCATAACCTTGTAAATTATATATGTGCCCCAGTTGTGAAGTAAGAAGCAGAAACTGTCAGGAACCTCAACTCTGCTTCAACCTTCAACATAATAGTGACCTATATCTTCAGCCTACCCTTCACCTGCAAGCCCTTGCCACAATCCTAGTTGTTGTGCTTGCTATTCACCTGCTCTTCTAAACTTACCTACCCACCTCTACACTTAAATATACACCTGTGTTCATTACCAAACCTCTTGAGTTAAGGAGAATATCTACAAATAATATCCCCCAACACTCAGGTGCAAAGCACGAACAAAGTCACTTCCTGCTGACCACCTTAGATATTTATTATCTTAAACTGACAGTGGGAACATCAGGAAGTGTAAACCTGAAGCGGGTATGTTCTGGGAACAGTCTGGGTATGTTGGAAGGTCACATGGGAATGTCGGCACAATGTATCTGGACATGGATATAACAGGTAGAGCAAACACAAACAGTGCATTGATGCACACATCAATTGATTACATAATAGAAATAAACTTGCAGGAAAAAAATCACCTAGCTTGTTTTGAACTCAAACCCTCATCAATAGTTGTTTGATGTGGTCTATTTCACCACTCAGCAACTTCACTGTGTTTAAAACTAAGCTATATACTGTAACATAGGGCAGGGAGGAGCACCACATGAAAATATTCCACATTTGGTAATATCACGTGGTGTCATAGTGGGGGAGATGAATGATTGTCCATCTCATGCTTTCTCAGACTCCATCATTTCATTTCAACATGAACATCCTGACACACTTCTACCCATCTATGAATAACTGAGCAAAATTTTGAGTTATAAAGGGTAGTATCACTGCCAATTACTCCATACCTTGGCCTTAAGCCTGAGATTGACTCATAATGGGGATTACCAATCAGGCATGTCACACTCCTGTCACGCAGTCACACACCCTCCAGCATTGACCCAGTAGAATAACTTTTCATGCACATTATCTACATCTTTCAAATAAATTGCATAATGGACACTTATATGTGTTCTTTTATGATATGTAATTGAATTATTTTTTACTCCACTATGATTTCCATAAATTGGCATATAGCACCAACTCCCTGCCAAAATAAGCATCAAAACAGTATTTTTGCATCTTTAATTCAGATTTAAACTATCTGGTACTGCATCATTGGTAAAATATGTTGAAAAAGCAATTGTAACAAATGTATTGACTCAGAATTTCGAAATAAAAATCAGAAGTATGTAATCTTGCAGTGAACAGTGCCATATCTCACCTTAAAAATGCGAAATTAAAACTTCGGGCTTAAACATGTTGTACTCATATGTGAACTGAGTATTATTTGTCACTACAGCTAGGTGAAAAAATGTGATTTAGAGAAACAGATGTAGTTACAAGTTTCGCCCTGTCAAAGAGTGTGGGAAAGTACTACAGTGTTCACCTAATGGGTGAGTTAACTTCGCTATAGACTGCAATTCTCTTTTAAATAACAAATATTATGCATAATAACACAATAGATTCAATGAATTGTAACCAGGTCATTTGTAATATGTGTAGATCTTTAGTATAATCATGGTATAATGCAATGATTCTGCATAAAGAGGCATAGAATCAGTATTCCTGCATCTAGTCACCAACCAGCATCTTACTTGTTTGACCAGGTCCCATAGCAAAAAATGCACAACTAAATACAGAGAACAAAATTATTAACTTATATTGTTCAGAAAACTTTCTTTAAATTTGAATCATGCATGTTAGATGACATTATCTTATAGTATAAGTCACAAAATAAATATTTGGTTTCAACAGTTTCATTCTCCTGTTGTTACTGAATTATTTTTGTCACTGACACCAGCTGTAAAATTGGGATTCTGTGAAGCTACTGAGGATACAATGCCGCTCTGCCAAAGAGCGTGGGAAAATATTGTGGAATGGTGCGAGGTGGTACACATAAGATCAATAAGTGTCTGTTTAATGCACTTTCACTGGCTATACATTCTTAAATCTTATATATACTATTCTGTAAGGTTTATATGAGAGAAACATGACAATAAAATAGCCTACTCTCATTATTTTTGTCAACAAGCCATTATTTCAGCAAACTTCTTGTACATCACTGAGTTTATTGCATATTCCATACTGTTTATGATAACTACCTATAAGTCATATATTTATATAAGAATAAATGTATCAAATAAGATATGTGGAAGGGTTGACAGGCTTTGAAACAGAGGTGTAATGGATATATGAGCTTTGACTATAATGTGACTCAATAATGTGTGAAAGAATATACATATATATACCTTAATTAACCTTTTATTTCCAACATAAATACTTAAACATAAATAAGACATGTATAATAGTATTACAGAACAAAAATAATGAAGAGAAACACCCAAGATTCTACATTACTGTACCAGTTTTATCTTGGGTCAAGGATTTGGGTGCATGATGTCATGCTCAATGCCATATAGGGATTGGTGATCCCCACTCATAATTGATTAGGCAGCATTCTTCAAATTCCTCAAACTGTGACTTTTCTTCAGACATCCTTAGCCAGTGCTATGTTTTCCTGTTATTACTACTGAAACTCTCAACTTTGGCTTACAGTGCTAAGTACACTGCTCACAGGTTTCATGTTGTTCCATCTTGCATCTAAACCATCTTATATACCCTATAACATCATGGCTGATAGTCAATCAGCACCTTTGGTCTTGATTATGCCCCTTCCAATGCTCATCTCCCTCATGCCAGAACATCATTTTGAAATATAAATTGTATTGTACATTGCTCCTTTGATTTTATTGCTGCTATTAGTCTTAGCCCACTAACTACTTTCCCTATCACCTTAGATCCCTGGGTTTGACAGATGTCCCAAAAAAATCATATATCTCAATTCAGTCAACCATGCCTACATACTATCTACATCACTTTATGATCATCAATAACAAAATACAAGATAGAACCCCACCATATCAACTACCATCTTTGCTCCCACATCAGTTACTATCTTTATTCAACATCTTTCCCCACCCCAGTTGTTTTCATTTGATCATCAAACAACTAAAGTCATCTGTATCTGTCCTTAGATCTTGACTAACTCAATTAGTCAAGCTTGCAGCATGCAGCTGGGATGTTATCTGATCCACAAGTTCAGCAAGAAAGGATAGTATTCTGAACACTGAGAAAAGGTTGGTTCAGTTATTCCTGAATTGATGTTGCTCAAAAGCCACCAACACTGTTATCGATACTGAGTTGTGACTAGCTGCAAGAACTTATGCATGGGTGCCACTGCCTATTTTTGTCTTTTCAATGCATAGTTCGATGACATGTCTGCATTTGGGTGTAGAAATGTGGAGTCCAGGATTGTAGGTGGCATGGCTGGTACAGATGTATCTATCCAGTAATATATATATCACTGGTACTATATGTGCTTCATTCAAGTTTACTTGAATAGGATATGAAGTTGAGTATGAAGCAGAAGCATCTGAATATTTAGGGAATGTACAAGACATCCATGTGCTGTCAATTTCTTCACAGGCTGAACAGGCTGTGCTGACATCACTATCTTCATGGACACCTCATACACTTTGGATTGAGGATGTACAATTAAATTTAATGACATGCCACAGTCACATAGGCTGAGCTAGTGGCCACAGAAGTTTAGTAGGTGTGATCCAAGAATATGGTGGAACCAGACTGAAAATGGTAATGATGCACAATTTCGGATTGTTGTGTAACACCACAAGATGTCTTGGAGGATGTGCATTTTTAGGTGTGGCAATGTACAAAGCATGAGGTCAACCATTTATATATGAACTGTTCAAAATAGGGCTGTAGAACCTTTTCATCTCAGCCATTGACATGTCCTTTGCAAATTCATCACATTTTGTCATAAATGGAAGTACCTTTATGGATATAAATAATGGGAGAGATGGTATATACACTCACTACTAGACAATGACATGGCATACTCACTTAGCACACTAGCAATACAATATCTTTCTCAGTATGTTGTCCTGGGTGCAACTCATGACTCGGGAGAACAGTGTGGTGCACCTAAATGTCACCTGGACACTCAAAAACAACTTCTCAGCAATATCAATCAGTGGATTATAGAACCTGAGAAAGAAACTAGCATTATGTATCTACATGGGTCAGCAGGCACTGGGAAGTCATCCATAGCACAATCAGTTTGTCAGGAAGCTTCTCAAGCAGGATATCTTGGCATGAGCTTCTTTTTCTGGAGATTTTCACAAGATCAAAACAATGCAAAAAAACTATTCACTACCATCACATATCAGCTTGCAATGCTTAATAATGTGCTTGCAGAATACATTTCCACAGAGATTCGGCTGAATCCACAACTTGTTTGTGATGCATCCACTAGCAGTCAATTTCAAAAGCTTATTGTTGAACCTTGTCTCAAATTAATCAAATCTTGTCAGCATCCTCTCTACTGTGTGGGTCAGAGTGCCATAATAATTGATGGACTGGATGAATGTCTTGATCAAACAATGCAAATAACAATTCTAAAATTTTTGGTGAAAGTTGTGAAGTATGATGGATTTCCTCTAGACTTCTTTATCACAAGTCAACTGGAACTTCATCTGCAAGAAGTCTGGGTCACCAAGGAGATTGTTTCTGTGACACAGCTTATCTCATTGTCAGGTATCAAAGAGACCTCACAAGATAATCAGACTGTGCTGGAAAGTGGATTTTCCTATATTTTGAATGGTCACTGATTCAAGGCAGCTCTTAGATCTGTTCCTCAGCTCTAAATCACAATCACTTGTTTCTTATCTGAATAGACAGATTGCACTAGTACATACTGGTTACATGTGCTATGGGCATGTTCCATACTACTGTATATTGGACTTAATACAACTTTTATTTAATTTGTAATGCTCGTATTGGTCTGAATATATTATTGAACATTTGAATCCATTTAATAATTTATTTTAAAAACTGTTGTAACTCTTTCAAATCAGTCTGTATTCATATCACTTTTTGTACAGTACAGGCCTTCTACAACATGCTTGTAACGAGCCCATGAACATTTAAATCGACTGCTTGGATCAGCCTGAATATGTAATTAAACCCTTTCATTTTGTTTGAATATATTAATAATTTCAATTAAAACTCTTGTAGCTCTTTCAAGTCAATCCATATTCATATCAAGTTTTGTATGATAAGGACCCTCAGTGACCTGTTTAATATGAGCCTATGAACGTTTAAACTGATTGCTTGGATCTGTCTAAATTTAGTATTGAATATTTCAATATATTTAACAATTTCTATTCAAACTGTTGTAACTCTTTCAAATCAGTCTGGATTTGTATCACATTTCATACACAATACACCCTCCTCGGTGCATTTAAAATGAGCCTACAAACGGTTAAATTGATCAATTAGATTGATCAAAATATATAATTGAAAAGTATTGGTAAAACCTATGGGTTACCATGGGTATTGATTACCCATGCAAACCCATACCCATTCTCATGGGTATGGGTTAGTGTGGGTATGGGTATGGATCGAGCTCGAGATACCCATGGGTTACCCATGACATTGCCTAAGTGGATGAGATGAACATCTCTAAAGGCTGAAAGGAATCAGAAATTTCCACAAATTTACTGCCACTTCCATCAATGTGTTTGTACAAGCAGAAAAAAGCATAATACCAGCCAACTATAATACATTAGCTCTGATATATTCTGTAAAATATGATTACATACCATACTGTTCTGCTGTTTCATATCTGAGGTGAATTAGGAAATTTACACAGGACTGAGCAACATCTGCATGAGTTGCTCTGAGGTTGACATAGAAATGATTTGATCATTCTTTTGTTGTTAAAAAGTCATGGAATGACTTATGGTGAAATTGAAATACAGAATGATTACTATAAGACTCAGATCCTATGTTTATGTCAATGAGAGAATGAAGGTTATTTAATGCAAAAAATGCTTCTCCTGGTGGGAGGAATAATAGCTGTTCCACAGCAAGAAACAGCCTATTTTGATTGCCATTCACTGCTTTTATAATGGGATCTGGTAACTGATTATTATGGAGAGTATTGCTATTGTCAATGTCCATTATGGCAAGTATATATCCCAATACTTTGGTAGTTCTTTCAGGTTCCTGCACTCTGGACAATATCTCATGGTAAAGGAGATCAAGGTCAGCAAGAGGAGAGCTATTCTTGCTATCTCAGATTCCAAGCACAATTTCAAGTTGTGCATTAGGATTGTGGTGGGGACTAGAAATAAATTTCATTACTGTTGCTGCATAAATGAACTGCCCAGAAGATCTCTCAACAAGTTTCCATATGCTAGATGGGGTAGGAATTTTATTGTCTGTGTACAAGGATAGAGGCAAACAATATCATTCATAGAAACTGAACAAAATGGCCTAAAAATACAAATGTAGGGTCGTTACGACCGTGAAGCGTAGATCTATCCAGGTATCCAATATCGATAACATACTAAATAAATTGGAGTCGCAATGTTAGTTTTAATGAATTGTATAATATTATATCACCTAAGCTCAACCCTGCGAGCTGAACAAGATGCAAAACCAAGTTTTCCTGTAAACACAAACACTTAATGCAGTTATGTGCACTATGCACTTAATAAAAGATATTATGCTCATGGCAACTTCATTCCTGTCATTTTTATTCAATACACTACTTACGGGTACCTGTGGGTTATGGGTCTTGAAGACCTGATCCATACCCGTACCCGCCAGTACCCTTACCTGTGACCTGTGCAGGTATGATGTACCCATGCATTTGCATAGCACTGAGTACGTTACTCTATAGTCGTGGCCTCTTATAATCGGATTGTGCATCACTGCAAATTCTTGTTCTAATAGTAGAGAAGAGAGAGGAAATAAATGAACAATTGTGGAGAAGGTAGTTGTAACATTACAAAAGAAATAGAATATTATACAAATGGAAGTAGAATACCATGAAAATGAAAATGATATAAGTGAAAAAAATATAAGTCGCATAAGATTCACCAAAAATCAATAAACTACAGAAAAAATATAAAGGGAAAGCTAAAAACAAAATACCCATTGCGGTAAGAATGTTTAATTTCCTATATGGGTAGCAGGTGTCACTGGAGTAACATTGAATATAATTGCTGTTCAAATTATAGCAGGAAACTGAACATTCTAGTTTGTTGATGTAGAAGTTATTGCAGGGTGTGGATTTATGACAGTTGGAGCACTGGGACTGGGGTTCATGCTTTGAATAGGCTGTCCTTTCTTTACATAATGTTTGTAAGATGTCATTCATAGATTTATGTGCCTGCTGCTTCTTGCTTCTTCTCCCAAGAATTGTTTCCAACATCGCACTCTGGACTTGGTAATGGAAAGAGGGGTTTTCAGCTGAAAATGTGTGAGCTGAGAGCAAGATATGAAAGTGCTTAGCACCCTACCTAGACAAGAGTGCAGTATGTGGTGGTGTGAAGGATGAGTTAGTTACATTAAAAGATATAGGGTTGGTATACTTATATATAGGGATTCTAATGAATTGTAATGAATATCTATTATCAGTACAGATCGGATATACATATCGTGACATCATATTCAATATGGACCAATCGGAGCAAATCAATTGTTTACGATTGTAATTTGTACTGCTATTTGAATTTTGTATACGGGGTGAGTTTTTAATGAGATGCATACGAGACCTTATTACAGAATTAATGAGATTACAGAGCGCCAACGATGGATTATTGGAGTGTCTCCATCCATATTATTCGGATTTTTTACGGGAATACAGGAAGAATGTAAGTACTTATGAAGGAAAGTCAGAGTAATTTAGCAGCCTCAGCACAAGTCGTAAAAATATGTGACCACCTCTCGCCTGAGTCGCCTCATCAATCACAAAAAAGTCCAAAACAAATAAAATATACATAAAACCATAACCACAACCCAGAACAACACACAAAAGACACAACACAGAAGAAACAAGTAAAAAGCGGACGTAGACAAAAACAGCCTACGAAATAATCATTACCCATCCTCTGACACATTCCATCCCCAAAGAAGAACCATTTTGTTCGTTCGTATCATTCCATCCAGCCTTTCATCATACATCAACCAAAAAAGCATCATCAGCTCCATCTAATACCGCCTATCATAATCCCTCCTCCCACCATCCCTCTCGTAATCCCTTCCTCCTCCACCTCCACCACCACCACCATACCCACGTCCACCATCCCTATCCCGATCTCTATAGTCATCTCGGTGCCTATCGTAGTCGCGATCACGATCACGTCTGTCATAGTCCCGCGAGTAGCGGGAGTCGTAGGGCCGTGGGTCGTACGGTCTTTCAGCTGTTTTCCGTTGTAGGAAAGGGGAAGAAGGGAGTTAGTATGCTACCTGGATAGAAAGTGGCTCACAGTCACCCCTCTTGGGAGGGCCGTAGTATCGGCCGGGTGTGGGCGTCCTTGCGCGTCCGCGGCGAGCCTGTGTGATTAGGATATCAGAGTCAAAGAGCATTAGCAAGCGGTGGTTGAGCGGTAGCAGAGAAATAGTAGGACAGCGATGGTCAAAGAAGCGTGAAGAAGTCAATAGCAGAGAAGCAGTAATAGAAAGGAGTAGGAAAAGAGTAGAGGAGAACACGTCAGCAAACGCTACCGAAAGAGAAAGAGAAAGAAAAATGACCTTTTCAACGGTAACGACCTTTCCCATAATCTCAGTAGTGTTGAGGGCGGTAATGGCAGCGTCGGCTTCCTCGGACGTCTCCATCGTCGCGAATCCGAAGCCGCGAGACTCGCGGGTGTGGGGGTCGTACATGACTGAGGCCTTTTTGACCTGTGGGAGGAAGCGTAAGCACAAGTCCAAGACAAGATGGCAGGAAATGGGGATTAGAGGGAGGACAAAAGTGGGAGAGTAAGAGGGGAGGAAGAAAAGAAAGGAGAGGGAGGGAGAAAAGGCAGGCCAGAGGGAAGCAGGAAGAAAAAAAAGACGATAGGGCACGAGAAACGGAGGGCGAGAGGGGGCAGAGGGAAGGGCGAGAAGGAGAGAGAAAGGGGGAGGAGAGGAGAGAGGGCGATGAGAGAAGAGAGGAGGGGGGTGAGAGAAGAAGGCGAGAGGAGAGGGAGTGAGAGAAGAAGGCGAGAGGAGAGGGGAGAAGAGGGTAGGGAGGTGAGAGATAAAGGTGAGAAGACGAAAGAACTAAGGTATGCACTGGTACTCGAATGGCAGGTAGCGTACGAATGGAGGGAATGGTAACGGGAAATGATAAGAAAGAGGGAGGTGGAAGGAATGGGTGAAAAGAGAGAATGAAAGAACCGAATAAGCAGGCCAGAGGACGCTGTTGCCCGCAGGTAAAAGGAATGAATGAACACTCACCCTACCAATCTTCGCAAACGTAGCCTCGAGCTCGCACGTATCAATCTTTTGGCTCAGCCCCGAAATGTGGAGGTTGTTCCCCCGAGATCGAACGGCCCTCCTTTTTCTTCTAAAAGACCCCATGCATCAGCACCTGCAACTCATAGAACGAAGAGCAAAAAATTAAGTACTTACCCCCCCACAAGCATCTTTTCAGGACTCCCACTCCTATTGGTTATACCTCGACGGATCGCGAGGGGAGGGTCCACCGTTAGCGCTATTCGCAGTCTAATTGACGTAGATGGTGTTCATAGGGGCGCCTGTGCTAAGCTCCTGCACGGGAATGATAATCCCGGCATTACTGGAGGGCGCAATATCTTGAGATTGCCATGCTGAGAGTCGTTGTAAGGCCTCGGCCTTGCAGAGCTCTGACGTCAACAAATCAACGCAGTCACGTGATACGAACACCGCCGCATGGACCGTCCATGCGACGACGACACTACTTCCATACGCTTTCTCCTTCCTCATTGGCTCCTGCTCTCTCGCGCTTCCGCTTTGACCTACGGTACCGACAGCCACACCGGTACCGCCTCCCTCAAGACTCACACAACCACTAACGTTCTCCATTTCCTTTTCTCACTTTCCATATTCTATTACTCACCTTATCTACTCGATACAAAACCCTTATCCCTTTCTAAGACTTTCCCTGACTTGATACATACTGTTTCTGACTCCTTTATTACTCACTCTGACTCGTACTTACCTCGTAGATACTTATATAAACCCCAGTAGAGTATACTGTACTTTAGAGTTTCTGAATACGAGACCTTTAGACACGTATTTTACCGTCCTAAGTTCTCAACTTCTCGAACTCACTCCTTACTAACCATGTGTTTCCATATTTGAACTTAAACCTCTAGTTTGAATATCGGAAACTCCACAGTCGTGCAGGTCGAGTCGGCGAAGGCCACGCCTTCCGATAGTGGAGCGAGCAAAGCAGGGAACAAAGCTGAAGTCTCTTGCGGATCCCTCAGCCAAAAAGTGCGGGTGGTAGGAGAAAACTGGACATTGAATATGGCTGGAGCATGTAAGGTGTGGGTAGAGCGAAGAACACAGCAGTTGCGGTGCCATGCACATTGTATTATGGTGGTAAAGAACGAGGGGAGCTGGTCGGCGCCATAGCTGATGTAATGTCATCCATTGCAGGTGGCGAGCTGGTGGAGGGTAGTAAAGGATGCAGACACTAGGAGCTGCTGTGTCTAAACGTCGGCATGGCGCAACTAGAAGAACAGTTGTTAGACTTAGAACAGGTACAGTATTGTATCAATACGACCAAGTGTTCGGTGACGCGTCACACAGGGTCATGAACAGGAACAGATGTCCTGTTTATCACGCGTCACGGAGCACTTTGAACAGAGGTACAGCGAAAAAATTTAGGTTAAGGTTGAATTTTCGGCCGCTCGCTTCGCTCGCATAGATCCCCATGAACACTTACGACTTTTGTCACACTCGGCATGGCCCTTTGAACAGAGGGTCCAAGTGTTCATGGCCGTCACGCTGAAAAGTGGCGAACACTTGGTCGTATTGATACAGTATGTGGAATGAGGATGGAGACGTGATATTCAACATTGAATTATGTAATCTTTAGGATCACGTTCAAGACGCGCGGCCAGGGCCCAGACGCGTCTCATGCTTTCTCAGACTCCGTCGTTTCGTTTCAACATCAACGTCCCGACACACTTCTACCCATCTACGAATAACTGAGCAAAATTTCGAGTTATAAAGGCTGTAGTATCATCGTCAATTACTCCGTGCCTTGGCCTTAAGCCTCATAATTGACTAGACAGCATTCTTCAATTCCTCAAACTGTGACTTTTCTGCGGACTTCCTCAGCCAGTGCTATGTTTTCCCGTTATTGCTACTGGAACTCTCATCTTTGACTTACAGTACTAAGTACACCGCTCACAGGTTTTATGCTGTTCCATCTCGCATCTAAACCGTCTTATATACCCTACAACATCGCGGCTGATTGTCGATCAGCACCTTTGGTCTCGATTACGCCCCTTCCAATCTTCATCTCCCCCACGCCAGAACATCGTTTTGAAACATAAATTGTATTGTACATTGCTCCTTCGATTTTATTGCTGCTATTAGTCCCAGCACGCTAACTACTTTCCCTATCACCTTAGATCCCCGGGTTTGACGGATGTCTCAAAAAAATCATATATCTCGATTCAGTCAACCACGCCTACATACTGTCTGCATCATTTTATGACCATCGATAACAAGATGCAAATAAAACCCCGCCATATCAACTACCATCTTCGCTCCCACGTTGATTACTATCTTTATTCGACATCCTTCCCCGTCTCAGTTGTTTTCATTCGATCGTCAAGATAACTAAAGCCATCTTCATTCGTCCTTAGACTATGACTAACTCAAAGCGGCAAGCTCGCATCATGCAGCTGGGACGTTATCTCATCCACAAGTTCAGCAAGACAGATAGGATCCTGAACACTGAGAAAATGTCAGTTCAGTTACCCCCGAATCGACGTTGCTTAAAAGGCCACCGACACTGTTATGGATACCAAGTCGTGATTAGCTGCGAGACCTCATGCATGGGTGCCGCCGCCTATTTTCGTGTTTTCAATGCGTAGTTCGAAGACATGTCTGCATTCGGGTGTAGACATGTTGAGTCCAGGATTGTAGACGGCGCGGCTGGTACATATGTACCTATCCAGTAATATATATCGATCTCCAGTAATATGTGTGCTTCCTTTGAGTTTACTTGAATAGGATAAGAAGTTGAGTATGAAGCAGAAGCGTCTTAATCTTACGGAAATGTACAAGACGTCCACGCGCTGTCAAGTTCTGCACGGGCTGAAATTGTCACAAAAGTTGAGTTTGTCATATAATGAATTATGGTACATTGTAATGCCTTAAGGCAGCAGCTGCCACATAAGGCATATTGTTGAACACGAATCCTTAAACACTCTTTAAAGGCATCACGGAGAGCCTTAGAACGTGATGTGAGGGCCCGCTGTGAAGTCTTACAATACATTCATTCTCTATAATTGCTTGTAATGTGATGTAAGGATGCTCGAAAAAAGGTGAATCTGTTTCATTATTTTTGTTCCGTGAAGCCTAAATTGAGATGATTCTAATAAATAGATTGGTATTGGACTAGAAACTACATACATACAAAATTATATACTACAAATACTACTCATTGTTACTTAAGTCTTCAGTACTTCAGTACTAATGTCACTTACCAAGCCATTTTGCTTACCTTTACGATCTCTACAACTTCACTTACCTTGTGTGTAAATGAGAAAGTCAGTGCTCTTTTATACATCTCAGGCCGATGTTTTAGTCACCACACCCGGATCTTGCACTGTCTCGGCAGGGGGGTTTCCAAGTTCCGGAACCAGCTCTGAAGTTCCTCCAGGCTAATCCAGACCTGCCCACATCTCCGTATACTTACATTAGTCACACTGTCATAATCCCGAGCCCCGCCACAATGTATATGAACCGAGGGATATTCATTTTACCATATTTTTTACTACCTCTGCGATACATCACGATTTTACTGTAGCCAGTGAGTTAAGTACAAGAGTAAGTGCCTCCACAATATATCTAATGGATACTACACGGCCGTACTCGGTACTCTTTTTCGGATGGTTTACAAGTAATATTATGACCTAAATAATACTATGGCCACCTTGGAATCCATGTATAATCTTACGAAAACCTTAACTTTTGCTTCATGAAACCCCGTGGTCTAGAAACTTATTGCAATGAGGCCCGTGCCTTATGATGGAACATGACAGGCTTAGAATCATTTATATCATGCCTTTTAAGAACATTATAATGTATGGTGTTGAGATATATGGCTTAAGGCCTTACAATGCGATTCGGACTTTCATGACAGAATGGGCTGTGCTGACATCGATACCTTCATGGACCCTGGCACGCTTTAGATTAAGGCTGTACAATTAACTTACGTGCCATGCCACGATCACAAAGGCTGAGCTAGCGGCCACAGAAGTTTAGTAGATATGATCCAAGAATGTGGTGGAACCAGACCAAAGATAGTAACGACGAAAGAATGAAATGCTGAATGCTAGCTTTGGGGGCAGAAGGCAATGAACTTTCATACGCATCCGACTTTATGAATTGTTGCATAACACCACGAGACGTCTTGGAAAATGTGCATTTTTAGGTCTGGCAATGTGCAAAGCATGAGGTCAACCGTTTATATATGAACTGCTCAAAATTGGACAGTAGAACCTCTTCACCTCAGCCATCGACATGTCCTTCGCAAATTCATCGCATTTCGTCATAAATGGGGGTACCTTCATGGATATAAATAATGGGAGAGATGGTATATACACTCACTACTAGACGATGACATGGCATACTCACTCAGCACACTAGCAATACAATATCTTTCTCAGTATGTCGCCCTAGGTGCAACTCATGACTCGGGAGAACAGTATGATGCACCTAAATGTCATCCAGAGACTTGAAAACAACTTCTCAGTGATATCAAACACTGGATTAAAGAACCTGACAAAGAAACTGGAATTGTATATCTACATGGACCTGCAGGTGCTGGGAAGTCATCCATAGCTTGATCAGTTTGTGAGAAAGCTTCTCAAGCAGGATATCTTGGTGCAAGCTTCTTCTGGAGAGGTTCACAAGATCGAAACAATGCAAAGAAGCTATTTACTACTATTGCATACCAGCTTGCCATGCTTAATAATGTGCTTTCAGGACATATTTTAGCAGAAATACAGCTGAATTCATGACTTGTTTATGATGCACCAGTTGGCCACCAATTTCAAAAGCTTATTGTTGAACCTTGTCTCCAACTGATTGAATCTTGTCAACATCCCCTCTACTGTGTGGGTAGGAGTGCCATAGTAATTGATGGACTGGATGAATGTCTTGATCAAACAATGCAAATAATAATTCTAAAACTGTTGGCAAAAGTTGTTCAGTATGATGGATTTCCTCTGGACTTCTTCATCACCAGTAGACCAGAACTTTATCTGCAAGAAGTCTGGGACACCAAGGAGATTAGTTCTGCAACACAGTTCATCTCATTGTCTGGAGTTTCAGGAACCTCACAAGATATTCAAACTGTGCTTGAGAGTGGATTCTCACATATTTTAAATGATCATCAATTCAAAGTGGCTTTTAAATCTGTCCATAGACCATGGCCATCACCATCAAGCATACAGAAACTTGTTGAGTGGTCTTCAGGGCAGTTCATTTATGCAGCAACAGTGATGAAGTTTATTTCTAGTCCCCACCACAATCCTAATGCACAACTTGAAATTGTGCTTGGAATCAGAGATAGCAAGAATAGCTCTCCTCTTGCTGACCTTGATCTCCTTTACCATGAGATATTGTCCAGAGTGGTGGAACCTGAAAGAACTATGAAAGTATTGGGATATATACTTGCCATAATGGATGATGACAGAGGAATCTTTAGACATTCTAATATGAATTTATTTGATCCCATTTTAAGTGCAGTGAATTCAAACCAAAATAGATTATTTCTTGTTGTGGAACAGTTATTATCCCTTCCACCACAAGAAGCATTTCTTGCATTAAATAACCTTCATTCTCTCATTAACATAAAAACAGAATCTGAGTCTTACAGTGATAATTCTGTATTTCAATTCCACCATAAGTCATTCCATGACTTTTTAATAACAAAAGAACGATCAAACTGGTTCTATGTTGACCTCAAAGCAACACATGCAGATGTAGCTCAGTCCTGTGTAAATTTCCTATCTTACCTCAGATATGAAATGGCAGAACAGTATGGTATGTGATCATTTTTTCCAGAGAATATCAGTGCTAAGTGTTAATGTCTTACAATTGGCTGGTTCTATGCTTTTTTCTGCTTGTGCAACCACATTGATAGAAGTGACAGTAAAATTGTGGAAATTTCTGATTTCTTTTGGCCTTTAGAGATGTTCATCTCAGCCACTCAACAATATTCAAGCTACTCGCATTTTCAACAGGCCACTGACATCCTTGGGCTTGGGGGGAATGTTCAAGCTGTAAAGTTTACTGAAGCCCTTGTGAATAATTGCTCACCATCTGTGGAAGTTCTTCAGTCCATGAATCGTTTATGGCTTAGACGTCGTGAGGTAAGTAATACCACATTTATTGGACAGGTAATTGATTCTATGTCAGAAATTAGACATTCATATATGTCGTACATTAGTTATCTTTCCTCTTTGGTTCAAACATTTAAAATCATACAACAATGACACAGCCACAAAGCGATTGATTGCCTTACATGACATCATTCCCTT
Organism: Cyathus striatus; assembly: GCA_025738555.1. Taxonomy (NCBI): domain Eukaryota; kingdom Fungi; phylum Basidiomycota; class Agaricomycetes; order Agaricales; family Nidulariaceae; genus Cyathus; species Cyathus striatus. The sequence continues at coordinate 1,356,693 of JAOVFP010000015.1, read as the reverse complement.
ATATTACCTAACTCAATCTAGGCTGTACTGTACAGGAATCATTGATCTCAATTTATCCAGTGAAAAGCTGGCCAGTTTCGATAATGTACTGATCCGCCTCAATTTTACCTTTGATTATCGGAAGGACTTATCAATGTTTTTGTCTAGTCAGCAGTTTTCTGGAAATTTCCATTGCACATCAGATGACTATGCAGACACACACATCACCACAATTCATTTTTTACTACTGCAACCTTTGGTTCTATGGGAGGATATACCAGGCTACTGGTTTGCAATTTGGGCCAAGTCATTGCTGAATCAAAACCCAAGTGCAACACCTGCACTTCTAAAGGCACTGGAATCTGCAGCTCAAGAATTCCATGAAAAAGATTATCTCAACAAATCTCTTACACATGAGGCAGAAGAATATTTATTAGGCTGGCTAAAGGTACTATGCACTTTGCCAATATCATGGGTGATTCCTAAGCAAAAGATTGTAGAAATTGTCAGATCCTCCTGAAAGCATCATTAATGCATGGCAGAAGGCATTTTTGAAAGCACAGGATGCGGCTGAGACAGGAAAAAATCCTGGCTATTATTCAACTTACGACGAGTGGTAGTTTGCCACTTCATTGATTGATTTTGGAATCAAATGTTTACGATTGTAATTTGCACTGCTATTTGAATTATGTATACAGGGTGTTAAATGGTAGCTTATGCAACATGGTATGGTTCATAGCTTGGCTCATTGGTGGGGTGAGAAGAGAACATAAGTAATGGAACGTCCCCATGTCCACCTTGATTTTATTAGTTACTGTCCTGCCATTTTAAATCGAAAGTACTTTAACAGACTCGACGAATCGAAACACACGCCAACAGGTTTAGTTTTTAGTAGGATGCATATGAGACCTCATAGCTGTAATATAATTACTGAGACAACAGAGCACCAGCGATGGATCCGATTTGTTACGGGAATACAGGAAGAAAGTATGAAGGAATTGAAACGAGATGAAGGAAAGCTGCAGTAAGTTGGCAGCATCAACACAAGTGGTAAACACATGTGACCACAGAGCATCGCCTCTCATAATCAAGCTCAGAGTCAAAGCCTCAAAGCACAGAAAAAAAGGTCCAAAATAACTAAAATATACATAAAACCACGACCACAACCCAAGCGACACACAAAAGACACAACACAGAAACAGGTAAAAAAGATGTAGAAAAACACAGCCTACGAAATAATCATTACCCATCCTAACACATTCCATCCCCCAAAGAACCATTTTTGTTCGTTCGTATCATTCCATCCAGCCTTTCATCATACATCAACCAAAAGGCATCAACTCCACCTAATACCGAGTATCATAATCCCTCCCGCTGTCACTCTCGTGATCCCTTCCTCCTCCGCCTCCCCCGCCGCAATACCCGCGTCCGTCGTCCCTGTCCCGACCTCTGTAATCGTCGCGGTGCCTATCCTAGTTGCGATCACGATCACGCCTATCATAGTCCCGCGAGTAGCGGGAGTCGTAGGGCCGTAGGTCGTATGGCATTTCGGCTATTTCGCGTTGTAGGTAGGAGGGGAAGGTGGTATGGGGTATGGTATCTGAATGCAAGGTGGCTCACGGTCATCCCGCTTGGGAGGGTCGTGGTATTGGCAAGGTGAGGCTGTTCATACGCGTAAGCGGCGGGCTTTGCGTGGTTAGGACGTCAAGGTCGATTAGCATTAGCGAGCGGCGGTTGAGCGATTAGAAGAGTCAACAGTAGAGAAAAAGCAGGCGCAGCCAACACGTCAAGTTTGTGAACATCAGCGAGTTATCAATGCAACAATGATCAACAAAGCGTGACCAGGTCGACAGTAGGGAGCAGTCATAGATAAGGGTAGAAGAAGAGGAGAGAAAGTGTCAGCATGCGCTAATGTAAGCGAGGAAGAAAGAGAATGACCTTTTCAACAGTAACTAACGACCTTTCCTAAATCTCAGTAGTGTTGAGGGCGGTAATGGCAGCGTCGGCTTCCTCGGATGTCCCCATCGTTACAAACCCGAAGCTGCGAGGCACGCGGGTGTGGAGGTCGTACACGACCGAAGCCTCTGACCTGTAAGAGGAGGCCGTAAGCATGAGTTTAGGAACAATGCCAGGAAAGGCTGAGGGGGGATGAGAGGCGAAGCCGGAGGGAAAAAGGGCGGGGAGAAAGGTAGGGAGTGAGGATAGGGTAAGGGAGAAGTATAAGAGGAGTGAGAGAAATGGGAAGGAGATAGGGGAAGGGAGAAAAGGCGCGGCGAAAGAGGAGGGAGAAAAGGTAGGGAAGAGAAGAAGGAGAAGGGAGAGGGAGAAAAGGTAGGAGGGTAAGAGAAGAGGGTAAGAAAGGAGGGAGGCAAGGGGGAAGGGTGAGAAGGCGAAAGAAGAAAGGTGCATGCGCTGGTACTCGAATTGTGCCTCAAGGAAGCAGGCAAGAGGAACGCTGTAGCCCGCATACACGAAGGCACGAAAATAAAGAAAAAGAATACTCACCCTACCAATCTTCGCAAACGTAGCCTCGAGCTCGAGCGTATCAGTCTTGTGAGTCAGCTCCGAAACGTGGAGACTGTTCCCTGTGTTCATGCCCGCCACCCTCTTTTCCATCTCTCCTAAAACACACCATCGCATCAGCACCTTGCAATCCCTAAAACGAAAAAGTAAAAACTTACCCTCCACGATCATCCCTTCCTGGACTCTTGCTCCTGTTACGCTTCGGCGCATCGCGAGGAGAGCGCCCACTGTTAGCGCTATTGATAGTCCAATTGGGATCACCGGTGCTCATAGGGACACCAGTGCTATGCTCCTGCACGGGAATGCTAATCCCGTCATTACTGGAGGGCGCAATATCTTGAGATTGCCATGCTGAGAGAGAAGGTGAGAGTCGTGTCAGGTCGACTCGGTGAAGGTCGTATTTGCCGATAATGGGGCGAGTAAACCGGGGGATGAAGCTGAAGTCTCTTGTAGATCCCTCAGCCAAAAGTACGGGTGGTGGGAGCATGGTAGAGAACGAAGGGGGCTTGTTGGCACCATAGCTGATGTAATGCCATCCATTGCTGGTGGCGAGCTGGCGGGGGATGATCGATGACCAATGGTGGAGGATAAGGGTCTGTTCGGTAACAGTATTTCACGACAGCAGACTCAAGACCAGACTCGCTTAGAGCTTGCTGACCTAAGAGTAACAGTGTGACCTAGTGTTACCACGGCTCGGCTAAAAAGCCGTGAGCTGTTAGAGCCAAACCGAATTTTAGCCAGACTGAGCCATTCTAGCGAGTTCACGGCTAAAAGCTGCACCAGGGTCCAGCTGCTCCTGTCTTTCATATCCGGAACGACAAATGTTTGATATCGTCTCACAATGTTTTGAGCTCATGTAAGTGTCTATTTCCCTCATATTTAAGTTATATATAATGCTATAGTTATAGCAAGTGTGCGTTTAACATTTAAGTGAATAAATCATGGTATGGTGGGCTTGAGCTTGGGTTAAACGGAGAGGCACTCAGGAATGATTATGTAACTTGCACTATTGCCCTTGCTTATATATATTGATTGGTATTAAATTTAAGTAGTACGTAAGTTCAACATGCACACGGGTTTGTGCAAGCCTATTCTATCAGTCAGAATTGAATAGAGCTTGAACCACCTCTAAACCGAAATGATGACTTTGTAATAGTCAAATAATACATGTTACTCCCATAATATATATACCATAAATATATGTATTTAGTAATTTATCAAGCATATAACTAACATACAACTTGCATGCAACAGTGCTAAGTGGACTAACTTCAATAAATAAGGCTGGTGTGGAAATCAGTATATAAAATTAAAATAGTAGTGCAGACAGACTATATCTTAGTTTAATTTTTGAGCTTTCGAGTACTTTACACTTGCAAAGGTCATACGTCCTCACTGTAACGAATTGCCAAAAACATCAGCTCAAAGCAGCGAAGCCACTTCAAAGACATAGCCGATAACTCGGCTCAGTTACGAGGATGTAAGAATTCCTAAGCCATATGAAGCCGAAGCCGAGCTGAGCCAAGCTGAGCCGTGGCAATGCACCTGTATTACAAATTGTCGCTCTCAGTTCTCTCACGTGAGTTTCGCTGTCACGCTCTTGCGGATCTCAGTCTGGTCTTTTTGAAATACTGTTACTGGGGGTGCACAATGCTCTCACATGGCTGGTGGTGTGACGGTCACACCATGTGACCAAAAGTGTCACAAATCTTGACCCAGTTTTGTTCTTCGCATTTCCTGGGTGTTTCTTCATACTTTTCTTTGCTCTTTTCACTCCTACTTTAACTAATGTTATGCTAGATGTTGTAAATATGTTATTTAAGTAGTGTAATATGTATGAATTCCTATATTCTCTTATAACTACTGGTTAAAACAAGGTGACAGCTGTGACATTGTGACAACTTATATCAGTCAATCAGGCGATCTTCCAAAATAGGTTCTGCTGGTGGCTGTGTCTTATGTGGTTGGTTTCAGAATTTGTTTCTCAAATAACTTTCTGAGATCGCATTGTATTGCTATAGTTTATAGAGAAAAATTGCACTATTATACTGTGTAAATAATTTTATCTATACAGAAATTTATTAAAAGCCCTGTATGTATGGGAACCCATTGTTATATACACCCAAATTACATGTTACAGTTGCTGAATCAAAAATCTAGCTTGATACGATTATTGACACAAAAAATTAGTGTAATTTCGCTCTATAAACCATAGTATTACGTTCACTCCTTCAAAAGTTATTAAAGAATGAAAATCACATCTATATAGTTAATAAGCATTTGGATGTAAGTTTGGCCAATTAAACATTATTACATGCACAAAAACCTATACAACCTATACAAATAATCTATTATAAACTGTACTTACTGTGTAGTTCATATATACATGATAATGGAATATTTGAGTTGAGCAATCAATCACACATGGTGCTGTTTGACTGTGGCTGTGCCTCTGAACTATGGGAGCGAGAATTTATACCTTATAACTTTATGGAATCGCATCGTACGTATATGATTTATAGAGCAATTTTGTACTATTTATCGATGCGAATAATTGCTACTGACCAGAATTTTTATATCATGATTGTAAGTATGAGATAATGCACCAATACCTGCCATATTAATATGTTACAGCACCTTAATTAAAAATCCGGTCAGTAGGAATTGTAGGCATCGTAAAATAGTGTAATTTTGCTCTATTATATATGTTCTGAAGTGTTCTCATTCAAAAGTTATAAGAGGATGAAGTTTGAGTACCTAATTGATGTGATTTTTGGCAGGGGTTTGATGCCTCCAGCAATATCCAGCACATTTTAACAAAAAAAAATTTCATACAATCATAGATAATGTATTTTTATTATGACGTGACACAAAAGAGCTAGCTAAAATGTGTTGAGTGAGGAACGAGAGCAGTGGGTCAGTAGAATTTGGGGGCATGTGTGACAGATGTCACAGATCATGTGTGTCACACTTTGCGGGCGTTGTGCACCCCCACTGTTACCGAACAGACCCTAAGGATTCTGGGAGTTGCTGTGACCAAACGTCGGCATGATACGCGCGTGACGCCCAACGTCAATTTACGTAATCTTCAGGATCACGTCAAGACCCACTGCCCAGACGCTGCATCTCTCGTTGGTCTCTCGTGCCATTTTCGTGGTTTTGTTTCAACAGGACGCATGCATGCACTGTCCCACTCTATCCATCTACGAGTAAGATCTTGATATCTCGGGACTAGTCACTAAGTATTCTAACACCTCCAAAGACTTCGTACCAAGTTAGGTCCTACGTATATAATGATCGACTCGAGGGCGACAATGAACATTCTTTAAATTCCTAAATCCTTTCTTCAAGCTTCAAGCATCAGCTTCAATGTTTTTCCTTTCTTTGAATTTACGCCAGTCGTTTTGAAGTTCAGGTTATTTTGTTATGTTACTTTTTCAACATTAACTACTTTCGCTATCACCTTAGAACTCCCAGGTTTGACGGACATATACGAGACTCACATATCCATGTTTCGGTTCACCCAACCACACCTACATCTCGAAGTTGGCCGCCATCGATAGCGATAAGCTACTTTGAACACTACGTCAGCTACGGTCTGTGTTCCTCGTCTCCCTCCCCCCACTGTCTTCATGCGACACGCTCGCAGCATATACTTATAGCCCAACAATTTATTAGAGGGATTCAGATAACGTAGAGCTATTCTGATCACTGAGCAAAGGTTGGCTCAGTTATCCCCCTGCGGAAGTCGAAGCTTGAACGCACCAGTGGAGGGACCTCCTGTGCCAACTATACTTACTTCCTCAAACATTTTTTCGTACGAGACTGCTCGACCAGCGACTTCGCACCTTTAGCATGACATCTACTATTGACTTGGCAACGTTCTTCAACAATTTATCTTTCTCGAATTTATCTTACTGTTATGTTCTCCGTTTCTTCGTACGAGAACTCTGGTCTCTGTCTCACTGTGCCACATCCCTTAGGCGCTTTGCACATATGAGTCTAGCTTTACTCACTCGTGCTGAAGAACTAAATCTTTAGTCTCGGAATCGCTTTCTACACCACAACGTCGTTTCGAGTACAAATAGTATCACTCCGTTGGTCCTTCGACATTAACATTGCTAACTTCCTTATCACCTTAGACCTCCCAGGTTAGATGGATATCTCTAGAGACATGGATAGGCTTTCTCTTTGTTTAGGTCGACCTGACCACAACCAACATATCAACGACAGCGAAAGGTGAAGTGGAAAACCACCACCTCTACTACCCCCTCTTCTTCATCCAACCCTGCCCCGCTATCCTCATCATTTAGATTGTCAAAAATAACAAAGCTTCTGTATCCTCCCCCTACGGATACGGGAGACCGTCGAGCAGTGATTATTCGGCGGGAAGCATGCCATTCAGGCTTCAGATATGTATCCTTCATACATACATACTCCGCAAACCCTCATCGTTCATAATCTTAAAATGGTCGTTCTTTTCTTCGATCCCGGAAATGATACCTAACCTACACGAGCTGTCCACCTCCCATACAGAAGGGCGTTAGGTGCTCGACTCTTTGAAGCTGAGGATAAGGATGTTAGAGCGTGAATTACAAGCAGAAGCAGAATACTGAGATGTGCCCCTGTGGTGAAGGTATTCCGGTAGATTTCATTGTCACTTGAGATCGGATGGATGATTGATGCTGCGTGCTGTGAGGTGGTATGAGGTGATGTAATTCGGGGATCTTTCTAAAACCTCTTTACCCGCGCTCTGCACCGCCCGTGCCTACACACCTTATCCACTCCGTAGGCAACAAAAGCATCGATATCTTCATAACGGTTGCATCAAAAGTCACAGACTGAAATAATACTCAAAATATGGGCTAGCGATAATGAAAGGAGCAGCGAAATATCAACATCGAAACTACGATCAAACGGGATTTGACAACACCAATAAATAGGCTGAGAGTTTTGGGCAAGTCCTAACTTTACAGCATCCTAAGTTAGAACTTCTTTGCACTGCCTTTATTTGGGGCATTGAAATGTACAAAGCACCTCGCCGATTGTATATATATATGAGCTGTTCAAATGCAATAGCCAGACCTTTGCACCTCCTCCGTCAACATGTCCTTCGCAAATTCATCGCATTTCGTCGTAAATGGGTGTACCTTCATTGATATAAATAATGGGAGAGATGGTACATATACTCACTACCAGATGACACAATGGCACACTTACCCAGACCACTAGCAATACAATACCTCTCTCAGTATGTCGCCCTTGGTGCAACTCACGACTCAGGAGAACAGTACGATGCACCTAAATGTCACCCGGACACTCGTAAACAACTTCTCAGCAATATCAATCAGTGGATTAAAGAACCCGACAAAGAAACTGGCATTATGTATCTACATGGGCCCGCAGGCGCTGGCAAGTCATCCATAGCGCGATCTGTTTGTGAGGAAGCTTCTCAAGCAGGATATCTTGGCGCGAGCTTCTTTTTCTGGAGAGGTTCACAAGACCGAAACAATGTAAAGAAACTATTTACTACAATCGCATATCAGCTTGCGATGCTTAATAATGTGCTTGCAGAATACATTTCAGCAGAGATCCGGTTGAATCCACGACTTGTTTATGATGCATCCATTAGCAGTCAATTTCAAAAGCTTATCACTGAACCTTGTCTCAAATTAATCAAATATTGTCAACATCCCCGCTACTGTGTGGGTCGGAGTGCCATAGTAATTGATGGACTGGATGAATGTCTTGATCAAACAATGCAAATAACAATTCTAAAACTGTTGGCAAAAGTTGTTCAGTATGATGGATTTCCTCTAGACTTCTTCATCACCAGTAGACCAGAAATTTATCTACAAGAAATCTGGGATACCAAGGAGATAAGTTCTGTGACACAGCTCATCTCATTTTCTGGAGTTTCAGGAACCTCACAAGATATTCAAACTGTACTTGAGAGTGGATTCTCACATATTTTAAATGATCGTCGATTCAAAGTGGCTTTTAAATCTGTGCCTAGACCATGGCCACCACTATCAAGCATATGGAAACTTGTTGAGCGATCTTCAGGGCAGTTTATTTATGCAGCAACAGTGATGAAGTTTATTTCAAGTCCCCACCACAATCCTAATGCACAGCTTGAAATTGTGCTTGGAATACGAAATAGTGGGAAAAATAGCTCTCCTCTTGCAGATCTTGATCTCCTTTACCATGAGATATTGTCCAGAGTGGAGGAACCTGAAAGAACTATGAATATATTGGGATATATACTTGCCATAAAGGAAGCTGGCAGTGGAATATCATATTTTGATCCTAATAGTAAGGTTTTATCAGATCCCATTATAAAAGTAGTGAATTCAAATCAAAATAGAATATTTCTTGTTGTAGAGCAGCTATTATCCCTCCCGCCAGGAGAAGCATTTTTTGCATTAAATAACCTTCACTCTCTCATTGATATAAACATAGGATCTGAGTCTTACAGTGATCATTATGAGTTTCAGTTTCACCACAAGTCATTCCAAGACTTTTTAATCACAAGGGAACGATCAAAATGTTTCTATGTAGACATCAAAGAAACTCATGCAGATGTGGCTCAGTCCTGTGTAAATTTCCTAACTCAGCTCAGATATGAAACAGCAGAACAGTATGGTATGTAATCATATTTTACAGAATATATCAGAGCTAATGTCTTATAGTTGGCTGGTACTATGCTTTTTTCTGCTTGTGCGAACACATTGATAGAAGTGACAGTAAATTTGTGGAAATTTCTGATTTCTTTCGGCCTTTAGAGATGTTCATCTCAGCTACTCAACAATATTCAAGCCATTCGCATTTTCAACAGGCCATTGATATCCTTGGGCTTAAGAGGGATGATCAAGCTGTAAAGTTTACTGAAGCCCTTGTGAATAATTGCTCACCATCTGTGGGAACTATTCAATCCATGAATTGTTTATGGCTTAAACGTCGTGAGGTAAGTAATACCACATTTATTGGACAGGTAATTAATTCTATGTCAGAATTTAGACATTCATATATGTCGTACATTAGTTATCTTTCCTCTTTGGTTCAAACATTTAAAATCATACAACAATGACACGGCTATAAAGCGATTGATCGCTTTACATAACATCCCCGCCTCATCTGACCTAATTCCATCTAGGCTGTACCGTACAAGAATCGTTGATCACTATTTATCCAGTGTAAAGCTGGCCGATATCGATGATATACTGACCAGCTTTGATGCACTTTTTACCTTGGATTATCGGAAGGACTTGTCAATATTTTTGTCTACTCAGCAGTTCTCTGGAAATTTCCATTGTACATCAGATGACTATGCAGACGCATACATCACCACAATTCATTTTCTACTACTGCAGCCGCTGATTCCATGTGTGGATTACTACTGATTTAAAACGTGGGCCAAGTCCTTGCTGAATCAAAACCCAAGTGCAACACCTGCACTTCTAAAGGCACTGGAATCTGCAGCTCAAGAATTCCATGAAAAAGATTATCTCAACAAATCTCTTACACATCAGGCAGAAGAATATTTATTAGGTTGGCTAAAGGTATTATACACTTCGCCCATCTCGTGAGTGATCTCTAACCAAAGATTGTAGAAGTTGCCAGATCCTCCTGAAAGCATCATTAATGCATGGCAGAAGGCATTTTTGAAAGCACAGGATGCGGCCGAGACAGGAAATAATCTCGGCTATTATTTACGTTTGTACGAGTGGTAGTTTGTTGCTTCATTGATGGATTTCAGAATCAAATGTCTACGATTGTAATTTGCACTGCTATTTGAATTTTGTATACAGTGTATTAAATGGTAGCTTATGAAATATGGTATGGTTCATAGCTTGGCTCATTGGTATGGTGAGAAGAGTACGTAAATAACGGAACCTCTCCGTGTCTACCTTTATTTCATTAGTTACTGTCCCACCATTTAAATCGAAGGTCGTTTATCAGGCTCGATGAATCGAAACACATGCCAACAGGTTGAATTTTTAGTGGGATGCGTATGAGACCTGATAGTTGTAATAGAATTACTGAGACAACAGAACGCCAACGGTGGATCCGATTTGTTACGGGAATACAGGAAGAAAGTATGAAGGAATTGAAATGAGATGAAGGAAAGCTGCAGTAAGTTGACAGCATCAGCACAAATCGTAAACACATGTGACCAGAGCATCGCATCTCATGATTATCATCAAGCTCAGAGTCAAAGCCTCGAAACACAAAAAAAGGTCCAAAACAAATAAAATATACATAAAACCACAACCACAACCCAAACGACACACAAAAGTCAAAACACAGACAAGTAAAAAACGGACGTAGACAAACGCAGCCTACGAAATAATCATTACCCATCGTCTGACACATTCCATCCCCCAAAGAACCATTTTCGTTCGTTCGTATAATTCCATCCAGCCTTTCATCATACATCAACCAAAAAGGCATCACCAGCTCCATCTAATACCGCCTATCATAATCCCTCCTTCCACCATCCCTCTCGTAATCCCTTCCTCCACCTCCTCCTCCACCACCACCATACCCACGTCCACCATCCCTATCTCGATCTCTATAATCATCGCGGTGCCTATCGTAGTCGCGATCACGATCACGTCTATCATAGTCCCTCCCCCCACGTCGGCGGTCATCGTAGTCCCGCGAGTAGCGGGAATCGTAGGGCCGTGGGTCGTACGGTCTTTCAGCTGTTTTGGGTTGTAGGAAAGGGGAAGGAGGGAGTTAGTATGCTACCTGGATAGAAAGTGGCTCACAGTCACCCCTCTTGGGAGGGCCGTAGTATCGGCCGGGTGTGGGTGTCCTGGCGCGTCCGCGGCGGGCCTGCGTAGTTAGGATATCAGGGTCGAAGAGCATTAGCGAGCGGTGGTTGAACGGTAGCAGAGAAATAGCAGGACAACAATGATCAAAGAAGTGTGAAGAAGTCAATAACAGTGGAGCAGTAATAAAAAGGTGTAGGAAAAAAGCAGAGGAGAACACGTCAGCAAACGCTACCGAAAGTGAAAAAGAATGAAAAAAGACCTTTTCAACGGTAACGACCTTTCCCATAATCTCAGTAGTGTTGAGGGCGGTAATGGCAGCGTCGGCTTCCTCGGACGTCTCCATCGTCACGAACCCGAAGCCGCGAGACTCGCGGGTGTGGGGGTCGTACATAACTGAAGCCTTTTTGACCTGTGGGAGGCGTAAGTACAAATCCAAGACAAAGATGACAGGAAAGAGTGAAATGGGGATTAGAGGGAGGGTAAAAGTGGGAGAGTAAGAATGAGGATAAGAAGGGAGGGCGAGAGGAAGAAAAGAAAGGAGGAGAGGGAGGGAGAAAAAGGCGGGCCAGAGGGAAGCAGGAAGAAAAAGAGACGATAGGGCACGAGAAACGGAGGGCGAGGGGGCGAGAAGGAGGGAGAAAGGGGGAGGAGAGGAGAGAGGGCAATGAGAGAAGAGGGCGAGAGGAGAGGGGGTGAGAGAAGAAGGCGAGAGGAGAGGGGAGTAGAGGGTAGGGAGGTGAGAGATAAAGGTGAGAAGGCGAAAGAACTAAGGTGTATGCGCTGGTACTCGAATGGCAAGTAGGGTACGAATGGAGGGAATGGTAAGAGGAAATGATAAGAAAGAGGAAGGTGGAAGGAAAGGGTGAAAGAAAATGAAAGAACCGAATAAGCAGGCCAGAGGACGCTGTTGCTCGCAAGTAAAATGAATGAATGAACACTCACCCTACCAATCTTCGCAAACGTAGCCTCGAGCTCGCGCGTATCAATCTTATGGCTCAGCCCCGAAACGTGGAGGTTATTCCCTGGATTCGTACCACCGCCCTCTTTTCCGTCTCTCCTAAAAGACCCCACGGCATTAGCACCTTGCAGCCCCTAAAACGAAAAAATGAAAATTTACCCTCCACGATCATCCCTTCCAGGACTCCTACTCCTGCTGTTACGCCTCGGCGCATCGCGAGGAGAGCGCCCACCATTAGCGCTATTGGCAGTCCAATTAGGGTCGTCGGTGTTCATGGGGGCGCCAGTGCTAAGCTCCTGTACGGGAATACTAATCCCGCCATTACTGGAGGGCGCAATATCTTGAGATTGCCATGCTGAGGGAGAAGGTGAGAGTCGTGTCAGGTCGAGTTGGTGAAGCTGAAGCCGTTGAAATGGTAGTAGTAGAGTGGTGGGAATGTAATGAAGACTGAAATAAGAGCTGACGCCGGCCTCTTTTCGAGAGATGGAAATATTGAAAAAATGGGGGTGAAAAAGACGTGGGGTCGACTCAGTGGGTCATAGTACATGTATCAGGTCGCATTTGCCGATAATGGAGTGACCCCAAGGAATCAGCCTTTAGCTGGGAGAGAAACTGAATGGCTGGGGGATGTAGAGTGAAGAGTACAGTAGTCGTGCGGTGGGTTATGCCGGCAAAGAAGAAAGAGGGGGGCTCGTCGTCGTTGTGGCTGATGCTGAGGACGTACCGTCATCCATTGGTGGTGAGTGTTGAGTGGGTTGAGGTTGTGGTTGTGGTTGGGGATGTTGGCAGTTGCTGTGAACAATCCAAGAACCTCCGTGCTGGCGCTGACTCTTTGTTGCCCTTTGTTTACTAAAAACATGAAAATTAGATTTAGAACAAATAAATCTTTCGGCATTCTCGGCTGATGGGGCGGTGACGCGCGTGACGAACGTTCTCTTCTTTCTTCCAGATCGCCGTCCTCAGTCCTGTATACCCAGTACCTTCATATCCATCCCTGTCTCCAGGATATAGTACCCTACTACGGCCCCCTTCTTAATTCATACACGTCTTCACAGTTCACACCAACTTGAAGTTTACCTGACATTTCAATTGCTCTGCCAAATTTACAACGTCAAATTTGACAAAGATCGTCTTTAAGTATACTTGTGTTCACATGGTCGAATTTAACTTCTGTGCCTAGCGGCTTCAGATGACGAAGTCGTATATGTTGAGTATTTTTGACCTGGGGTGGCAGTGGCGTTGTTCGCCGCATCGCCTTTCAAGTTTCTGCTCTTCTCATGCTGCCCTAGATAAACGTTGTGCTCCCTTGAGCCCAGCTTGAACCCCCAATATTTAGCGCTTACCGGACTGTGGCAACTGCATTCATTAGATGCCGACTGCCAATTTCTCGACAGTTGGCAAGGCATCGACTTGTTTCTCATAGCACTAAGTATAGTCCTGCAAATTCGATGGGGTTCCCTCTCTAGGAGACCTGGTTAAAGTTGCCGTTGAGACTTGAATATGTGGTCTCTTATTGGTTCTAAAGCATTACCTGTGTCATAAACTGAACGGCGAAGTATACTGAGGTATGCGTGTGTATACCAAACTGACGCCCTGTTGACGGTCCTTTTGGGAACTGCAGTGATTAGGCTATATACTGTTCGAATCTAGCAGGACGTCTAAAGGAAGTGTTGTTTTTTCTCGTTGCTACTGTACTGTTTGGCTGACATTGTGAAAAGGACTAGCAGCCAATACACCATCTTGGCCTATAAAAATGGATTACTGCACTACTATCATGTAACAACTATTTGAAGCCATCTCAAGTGTTTGAATTGTCCTTTTAAAGAACATAGAATCATCTGCTCGTCATATAAAATGACATATATATTGTACGGTATCTATAAAATCGATATGCAAAGTATGAAGGCAGTAGCACAAGTAGGTGCTGAGATAATGGAGGATTCAAACACTGGAGACGGCTTCAAACACTTGTTACATGATAGTATCAAATCACATGTCAATACTACAGGCTACTGTATGTACCCCTGCACGGATTACGTGTACGGGTGGCGACCATCCATATCCCAAGGCAACTAGTAAGTACCTCACGGTAGACACGGTACATCCAGTCTCTACTACTGCGTGGCAACGTTTCTACATTCCCAGCCATATTATTCTATGCACTGAATAACGCAAGCACCGTCGATTTACTCCTCATATCCTTCTTCCCATTGTGCGCATACCCTTGCCCCCAAGTATTCGGGGTATTGTTACCGGGGAACGATAAGTGGCCATCCTACCACTGCGTTGATGGAGCCGAGACGGACTTGAATCACGGTCTACAGACGCACTAGTAAAGCGACTTCTGTACCATTCTTCTCTTCGTCTCCCTATTGAACATGAGACCTTTTACCTCATGGTCAATCCTATGGTCAGCTGAGAGTGGCATGCGATTCAGACCACCGGGCTGATTCAAGGCGTACACCAGGTCTACTACAGTGTGCTCTAGTAGACCTCTGTATCATTATTCTCTTCGGGTTGGACATTGAACCTGTGGCCTCACTGACGATCTTTCGTTTGCTTCCACATCTCGACACGCCACACCCAGAATGACTTGACTTTGAACTTGTGCTCAGAGATCGTCAGGGTACCTCGACTCCATTCAGGGGATAAAGTCCGTCCTCAAAATTTCATATTATCGATAGGAAGTGTCTGAAATACACGTAAATAATCGTAGTAGACTACAGTTGCTACCTCATTATGCGCAAGGTTATCATGCATAAACGTTTTGCATAGGAAGTTGAGGAAACCAAGTCTAATTTTACATATCATATTTTATCGTATTACTTCTTGTATAGTGATATTTCGGTAGGGCAAGTTCTAGTAGGACATGCATGCATTTCACGGCAAAAATATTTAGAGTCATTGTCCTGAGCAGCAGATCGTGCTTTATCGAATGCATTCTGCCATACACTTGTGATTTTTAGGGGCGGACTTGGCAATTTCTACGACGTTGCGTTAGATGCTGTACATGATACTAATGAAGTTAATACCTTCAGCCATGTTAATAAATGTTCTTCTGCTTTATGCGTAAGTAACCGAACTGGTTTATCATGAACATCCCGAGCTGCACATTCCAGAGCTTCCAGAAATGCGGGAGTTAAAGATGGGTTAATACGTTTCAAGGAACTGGTCCACTCGTTCAACACCCAGTGATAGTATAGTGACGGGAACGTCACAGAACAACAAGATGCTGAAATGTTAATTATATGAATGTATGCATCTGCAAAGTCATCCGGTGTGCAATGGAAATTGCCGAAAATCCGATAATTGGACAAAAAAATTAGTAAATCATCCAGGAACTTGTCATCAAAGAAAAAGAAATGTATGTCGTCTAGTAGTTCAGGAAACGAACTGAGATTGTGAATAGTCCCTGTACGACTCGGATAAAGACCAGATTTAGTAAGAAGAAATAAGGGCATGATGGCACGCAAAGCGAGTGACTGCTTTACTAGTATGTCCCTGTCGTATGATTTAAAATGTTTGAACAAAATAGGGAAGTAAAGAGTTTCCCGAAAATATGTTAATTCCGGTATTCCATTACGCTAAAAAAGGAAGCTGTCAAATCAATGACCTCGTGAAGCTAGTGTTATATACTGGATTTACCAGATGCCACTGTAAGAAGCAGTTGATGCTTTTCACTACACTTGCAGATACCGAGCGAGAACTCGTAAGACCTTGAGCAATCTCCACTAATATAGGATTAGAGCCCTGCTCAAGTCCCAAGATCTCGAAAGCCTCGTTGAGATGCAATCGATTTAAATGAAGCTGATTGGCTAAGAATGTTAGAGGCTGTTCAAATCCATGAAGCTCCACAATTCTACTGCCATGTTCATAGAGATGAATATGCCAGCAAAAAAATGTATATATCCAGCTAACTATGGGACATTAGGACTGCATCATACAGTAAATATATTTACATACCATGCTGTTCAACTGTTTCATAGTTGGGATGACTCAACAGTTTTAGGCAAGGCAGAATAATATCTACGCGAGTTGCTTTTATGTCTACATGGAAGTCTTTTGCTTGCTCCTTTGTTGTTAAAAAGTCACAAAATAACTTGTGGTGAAATCGAATTGGCAATTGGTCACTGTAAGATTCTGATCCTACATTGAGATCAATGAGAGAGTGTAGATCATTTAACGAGAAAAATGCTTCTCCCTGAGGGAGGGATAGCAGTTGCTCCACAACAAGAAACAGTCTATTTTGATTATTATTTATTGCCGCCGTAATGGGACCTGATAAATCATTCCTGGTGCCAGCTTCTGTCATGACAAGTATATATCCCAAGACCTTGGTAGTTTTTTCAGGTTCTTCCACTCTAGCCAATATCTCATGATACAAGAGGTCTAGGTCCGCAAGAGGAGAAATGTTATCGTTATTGCGGATTCCAAGCACAATTTGAAGTCGTGCATTGGGATTATGATTGTGACTAGATATAAACTTCATCACCGTTGCTGCATAAATGAACTCCCCCGAAGATCGCTCAACAAGTATCCATATGCTAGATGGGGGTGGCCATGGACGAGGGACGAATTTTCGAGCTGCTTTGCATCGGCAGTCATTTAAAATGTGTGAAAATCCACTCTGAAGTACGGTTCTAATATCTTCCGAGCTCCCTGGAATGCTGGACAACGAAATAAGATGTGTCACAGAAAAAATCTCCTTAGTACTCCAGATTTCTTGCAGATGGAGTTCCGGTCGACTGGTAATGAAAAATCCCAATGGAAAGCTCTCATGTTGCACAGCCTTAGCCAACAAGTGCAGGATTGACTTTTGCGTAGCTATATCAATGCATTTGTCTAATCCATCGATAACTATAATCCCATTGCGGAGTTGTTTACCGGATTCAACAAGGCAGAGACAGGGCTCAAGAACGAGCTGTTGGAATTGATGTCCAATAGGGGAATTCAAATTAGAAGATACGCGATACGATACAGGTGATTCGTAACGCGTCCTAGCAACAACACTCGGCGATCACTTCGGAGTTCATAAGTTCTTTCTTACTACTTACCCATAGACTTTCATCGTGTCCATAAAAAAATTAAATATAGTAGATATAAACAATGAGTAGCTCAATAGCAACTCAATTCTCTAAATTGTAGCGATATCTGTAAGTAAAAAGAAGGAAAATGCAAAGAGTATGAAAGTTTTGACGCTCCGTTTGAATTTTCAATGACTTTTTCGGCAGCGTTGTAACGACTGATCCGTATCGACGCTACAAAACAGCCATATTTGAATTCCCCTATTAAATGGATGCATCGTAAACGAGTCGTGGGTCCAGCTGTATCTCTGATGATATGTATCCCGCAAGCACATCATTCAGCATTGCCAGCTGATATGCAATGGTAGCGAATAGTTTGTTCGCATTGTTTCTATCTGGTGAACCTCTCCAGAAAAAGAAGCTGGCACCAAGATATCCTGCTTGAGAAGCTTCCTCACAAACTGATCGCGCTATGGATGACTTCCTAGCGCCCGCAGGCCCATGTAGATACATAATGCCATTTTCTTTGTCAGGTTCCCCGATCCACTGATTAATATTACTGAGAGTGTCAGGGTGACATTTAGGTGCATCGTACTGTTCTCCCGAGTCATGAGTTGCACCACGGGCGACATACTGAGAAAGATATTGCATTGCTAGCGCATTGAGTATGTATGTAACGAAGGCTTCTAGCAGCGAGTATTGATCATCATACCATCTCTCCCGCTGTTTTCTACGAATGTTTGCTCTTTGTATGACGAAATTTGATGCGTTTGAAAATGACATGTTGACAACAAGTGTGCAGGACAAGTGCTGGAACTCAAATGCTGTTACATTATGAATGGTTTATATATATGTACAGTCCCCGAAATAAATGCTGTAGCAAGAGAACAGACTCATGATGCTCGCATATATATATAAGCCCAAAATATCTTGACATATCTCTTGTATGTCCATCATGATTCAGTGAATCGTGATGGAAATGCAAGAGACATGTTGTCAAAACCATGTTTATAGTTGTTTGACGTCCATATTCCCTATATCTGGTCCGCTTACACTTGTCATAGATAGGCTGGAAGGACACTGCGACGTACAGAAGTATGTTATCCTTAACCTCTATTCTTCGCAAACAGTTCCGCGTACTGCCACTCGACGCTCATCTACGATCCGATATATCA
Source organism: Cyathus striatus (assembly GCA_025738555.1). Classification (NCBI taxonomy): domain Eukaryota; kingdom Fungi; phylum Basidiomycota; class Agaricomycetes; order Agaricales; family Nidulariaceae; genus Cyathus; species Cyathus striatus. The sequence continues at coordinate 1,338,254 of JAOVFP010000015.1, read as the reverse complement.
ACCATCGTAATTACACGCAGAACCCGATATATCATTGCTGTTAATAGCAAGAGATGTCGATACATCAAACTGTGCAATTACAAGAGGCTCCTCGCAATCTAAACCTTAGTAGATGCAACTCCCGAGGAACTTCTGCAGAGGGAATAAACAAAAAATCATAGAACGTCAAACAAGTTTTTATATGATCGCCGAAGGTGGCCACGGTCGAGTTAAAGACTTCAGAGCCATTTTGAATCTGCGATCATTTAAAATGCGGGAAAATCTACTCTCAAGCACTGTTTGAATATTCTGTACACTTCCTGGAACACTGGCTAATGAAATAAACTGCGTCGCTCAGGTCGGCTAGTGATGAAAAAAGCCAACAGAAAACCGTTATGCTGTACAGTTTTAGCTAGTATCCGAAGGACTGATATTTGCATATTCGTATCAATACGTTCGTCTAGTCCGTCGATGACTATGGTGTCTTCAAGCAACCTTTTGCCGGATGTTTGAAACTGAAGACACGACCCAAGGACGAGCCTAGGTGTTGGAATTGACGCTCTAAATGAGCGTCGGATGGGTAGTAGCAGTGAATTTGTTGTATCGCTTTCGATCTTGTGACCCTCTCCAGAAAAAGAAGCTGGCGCCCAATAGTCCTGCATGAGCGCTTCTCGCAAAAGGATTGTGCTATGCACTACTTTCCAGTGCAGACCTGTGTAGATAAAATATACCAGCTTCTTTATTGGGTTCTCTAACCCACTGGCTGATATCGCAGAGCAGCTGTGTGCGTGTGTCTGGGTGACATTTTTGTGCATCATACTGGTCTCCTGCGGCGTGAGTTGCACCCTGTGTGACATATTGAGAGAGGTTGTAGCGACTGTAGTTAGCGGTGTAATAAGGTTCACGTCATGGCCCGTGGGCAAGCATTAAGAGAGCATTCGGTGAAAATATACTGGTAGGTTGAGTCGTAATGTGCTGTGTCGGTATACATAGCTATATTATCAGTTGAAGTTTTTTTGAAAGCTGGTTGAAGGAGTCAAAGGGGTCGAGACTGAGTGCCAGGCTCCAGTGGGAGGCTCAGGAGGACCTTGGATTATTCCACCAGAGGTTTGATACGAATCCACCAGTAATTTCCAAAAAAGTGCCGAATGTCGGATACTCTCCAGCGGGTGTCCCCTAGTTGACAGCGAAAAAATTGCCGTGATGCTGAGTTTGAAGTCCCCTAGTAATTGAGTCATCATGAGCAGGTAAGATACGCATCCCCCAGTCAACCAGTCACAGCACAGCCTCACCGGTATCTCATTTTCTGCCGACGCGTAGCATGATTTCTTCTGAACCAATAATTTTCAAGAACGATAAAATCACATCGACTCCCCTGTACATTGAAGATAATGACGACCACAAGTCAATTGCTCGAAAAATATGGAAAGTGTTGCGTGAACATGAACAATCACAAGGTACAAGTACAGATCTAAATCAGAAAGTTCGGCATATTACAAAATCTGTACGTGGTGCCAGAAATATTACAGATCGTAACACAAGGAATGCTGCAAATGCACGACTTGCGTCTGAAGCTGGCGCAAAGAAGATTCTTCAGCGACGTCGAGACGAGTTTTCTCAATTGAATCCATCGGAGTTGATAGCAACAGCACGCATTAGTGTTGTGGCTCCCTTGGATAGTAACTCATTTGGGATTGTTGCTGTTAACGATCAATCACTACTAGGAAAAGGTATACTTTACCATATTAATCTATAGCTTCAATTTTCGCTCACAAGAACTCACTATAGTTACAACTATGTATGAAAAAGGTGCAGGTAAAGGTGGGAAACACAACTGGGTTTCCTTGTCAAATAACATTGCAGCTTTATCGTATATCAGACTGCAAGTTTGGCGACAAGTTAGGCCTGGGCATTGTCACTTTTATAGAATTTTCGGTCCAACATCCCATTTAACTGTGCCGCAATTTGTTCATATTCCTTCCGCTGCATTTCTTTGCCAAATCTCAGCTTCCTCAGTTCAGGTTCTTCCACAGAATGCGGTTATGATAGAAATGCATGCTAATTTCTTCACTCAAACATATGTGGGAATTGCAGAGCAAAAGAATGCTGCTCTCAGCGCTGTTAAAAGGCTCACAAAACGCCAGAACTACCCAGATGCAAATGTATTAGTAGATTAGAAGAGAAATTACTAATTTAAAGGTTAGATACCTTATCCACCTGTAAACCCTAGAATTTTCAGCCTAAATACCGTATCCCCCAGTGATTTGGAAAATTTTTATCAATTTTCGTCCCCCAGTTTCCGCTGAAAAGTCGTGAAACCTGTATCAAACCTTTGGCGGAATAATCCAGGGTCCTGGCTCAGGCTGGAGCTAATCGAGCGATATGCCACGTGATATGAAAATTCCCTACTACAGTTCGGCGAAGTTGTCGTAGTTCTGAACTACTCAGGGACGAACCACTGTATTCAAACACAACTTGCTCCTCACTTTCTGTATGCTGAACGCTCAAATTTCTGCGGCTTCTGTATACAGCATACGCAGCCATTACTCTGATGTACAGAATATTCCTTGGAGCCCCGCCCGCGAAAGAAATCTCAACCGAGCCGAACACATACCAATGGCAGACTGTTTCGTCTCAGTCTTTACTATCTGCCAGCACAAAGGGCAATGGTCTTAAACCGACTCAATCTGTCTCCAGGCTACATAATTCGACCACGAACTCTCATTCCGTTTTGGATCTTCGACAAAGTGCTAGCTATTCAGCGTTTGGGAGGTCGAATGCATCGGTGATGTTCCTTCCTGCTACGTTGGAAGCTGCCAGCTTGAGGATATCGAAACTCTACCAGAATGCCATCTTCGACGATACGGGGGATGAGGGCGGGCCTTTGGATGCGGAGGAGACGAGGGAGCAAGTAGGTGCGTGTTTCGGTTTTTGCGAGCTGCAGGACCGCTGCTGATTAGGTTGGATAGAGCAGACAATGGGCACCTGGCTCCCTACGCAAGAGGACACGCATGCAGACACCAGATTCACCACCCGAACTTCATTTAACTTAAACCTATCGAAATCCAACAGTGCATCCAACATTCACAGCACGCAATCTCAGTCCTTCACACAGACACAAGAGACACAGCAGACCTACGGAGACGCCTCCTCGATAGGCCACTTCCCAACATTCCACTTCAGCCTTCACACCATTACTACCCTATCGTCTTCAAGTAGGGTCAAATCAAGCAGAAAAGGGAACCTTCTCCTGGCTGTACTAGAAGTCGAGGGCCCGGACAGGATAGGAATCAAGAAGGGCCCCGACGCTGGGAAGGAAGTCTCAATTTTGAAGCTAATTGTGGGCGACGAGGAGGCAGTGGGAAAGATGACTATCTGGAGAGAGGTTGCAGAGCTTTGGGGCGGGATCGGAGATGCTGTGGGCGTTAAACGTGGAGATGTCGTTTTATTCGAAAGTAAGTCGTTCCTTTCTCCTCGTGTCTTCTGCTAACTGATCTCCGCTGGTAGATGTGACGATTTCATTAGACCCTACCACTTCGCCCACAATGGCAGCTTCGCCGTTTCTGAAATCGAAGATGACTATATGTTATCGGACCATGCCTCATGCACATGAGGACTCGAGGCTTAGACCGGATTTGAGGCTCGCGGAGAGTGAACCATGCGTTAGGAAGGTGGCTAATGTCGTTAGGTGGTTTGAGCGTATGGCGGGGCTAACTGATGGATAGGCTGAAGGGATTCTGCACGGCCATTGGGGGTGTCGACATGGAACGTATATATTTACCCTTCACCTCTATCGTTCCCTCAGAGATGCTGAACTCGCTCTTGTTTGTTCATCTAGTGGTTTGCGAGCGACATCATTTACGCCTGCAGATTTCGATCCTCCGGCACATTCGAGGCTACTGAAGACCTCGCAGTCGGTAATTTCGCTTGTCGAAGCTATTTCGAAGGAGGGTTATGTCGATGTTTTTGCTTTTTTTATGACCAATATTGGTGACTCGATCCTGATATATGCAAGACCTTTTAAACGGTACCTTCCCCTGGTGCGTTTTCGTCTTTCACTGCGTAGGATGACAACTAAGATGACCTTTCTCTTGTGTCAGTGTTTGATTTACCTTTGGATTGTTGTCATCTCCTTTCTTCTGGGCCCGCGGAGAGGCGGTATTCATGATGCATCGCGTTGCCTTGATTCAACCCCAACTTTTTTTTTTGCTGTTATTTAGAGGTGGAACGTACCCTTGTCCGAGGCCCACGCCCCGAATATGACGATCGTCCACGAAATGAATTTTGGTAGAATCACATGAAGCCTATGAAGGAGCAGAGTAGGGTGGTTGAAAATGCTGAATAGATATCATTTTTTCTTACCAATATTTGTTTTCTTCCTTACGTTGTAAGTATGACATGGCTGATGTTACAACTCTTTCAACAGTAATACATATGTACAATTGAATTGTAAGTAAGAGGATTGGCGGCGGAAACATCACGGAGATGAACCTCCACTTAATGTTACCGTGATCGCGTATGATTCTATGGATGGGACGGGACCACTGCTTTGTGTATTGGGCATCAAATTGGTTGGATCTCCGATGGCAGCTCTTTACTAGTTGCTGATTGATTGCATAAGTTGGGCCGTCTTTCGACGGGGATTGTCTTCGGGAATCGCGCCTGCTCTGCGGGAAGCCATGCTTTCGGGTACCACTTACCAGTAGTCGAATCCAAGCTCGAAGCATGTTCCAGTAGGACACGTATTCTCGACGTCCCAGCAAAAATACTGATTATAACCAGCTTGTCTGTTTAAAGTTGCAAGCCTTGCTTTCTCAAATGCCTTATCCCATGATTTAATGATTGTTTCAGGTGGGTTAGGTAATTTCTGCAATCAAGTTGTTACTAAGCAGCTTTTGGTAATTACCAATGTCGCGATTACCTTCATCCAGGTTAATAGATATTCGTCTGCAACATGCGTAAGGAACTGGTTGAGAAATTTATCGTCATGATAAACTCGAGATGCGGCGTCCAAAGCTGTCAAAAGCGCAGGAGTTGGAGTTTGATTTCTACTATACAAGGACTTAGCCCACTTGTTCAGCACATCAATAAATGGATGTGACATCGAGGGAGAGCTGGAACGCTTGGCCGGCATGCGAATTAGAAGAGTGTACGCATCGGCATAGTCGTCTGACGTGCAATGGAAATTGCTGGAAAACCGGGAGCTAGACAAAAAGATTTCTAAATCTTCACAGTAAGCGCCAAACAAATGATTGATGTTGTCGCGTATTGGGTCATATCTGTCGTCTGATATAAGAGTCCGATTGTACCGCTTTAGATGGCGTAAGTAAGACAAAGGGACAATGGCTTGTATCACAAGTAGTCGCTTTACGATGATGTCTTTCTGGTAAAATTTTAGATGGTTAAGCCAAAGAGGGAATAGAAATGATATCCGTATCTCTCCTAGTTGCTTCTAAGCAAGAAGTTAAAAAATTAATAACTTCAGTTAGTATTATAAGCGTACCTTATGAAATTCATTCCACAACAATTGTTTGTGACGAATAACTTTTACAGGTAGTGAGAAGTGCTTCATAAGGGTATCAACGGTTTGTGCTAAAGCGGGATCGTTCAGAAGCCCGAAGATCTCAAGAGCTCGCTTGAGATACACCTGACTCAAGTAATGTTGAGGGTTCGAGAAAAATCTCCTTGAATGGAGCTCGAAACTGCGAAATTCTAGCATCTGACGACTTTCATAAAGGTGCTGATCCCAACAGAAAAATGCATATAACCAAGCAGCTAAGAAGCATTAAAAACTGTTACTTCAAGTAAGCAGTAGTAGATTTACATACCATGCTCTTCTTCAGTTATATACCTAGACTGACGAGTCATGAAATCCAGGCATGAACGGGCTACATCCAAATGTACTGATTTTAGATCAATATGAAAGCCTTTCGATCGCTCCTTTGTGGTTAAGAAGTCATGAAATGAGAGATGGTGAAATTGCAACTCCAAATCCTGCCTGTAAGATTTCGATCCTATATTGAGATTAATGAGAGAATGAAGATCGTTTAATGCAAACTCCGCTTCTCCTTGTGGTAGGGATAATAGTTGTTCCACAACAAGAAGATGTCGATGTTGATTATGCACTACTGCCTGCCCAATGGACCCAGATAACCAATCCATGATATTTACGAATGACTGGCCGGCACCCATAACGGCAAGTATGTACCCCAACACCTTGATAGTTTTTATGGGTTCTTCCACACGAGACAAAATCTCATGATAAAGAAGATCAAGGTCGGCGAGAGGAAAAGAGCTACTACTATCTCGAATTCCGAGCACAATTTCGAGTCGTGCATTGGGATTATGATGGGGACTGGAAATGAACTTCATAACCGTCGCTACGTAAATGAATTGCCCTGAAGATCGTCGAACGAGTATTTCTACGATATCAGAAGATGGCCATGGTCGAGGAACGGAGCTAAGAGTCATTTTGAAGCTGGGATTATTCAAAATACGAGAAAATCCACTCTGAAACAATGTTCTAATATCCTCTGAGCTTCCCGGGCTGTTGGCTAAGGAGATAAGGTGTGTCGCAAATATAATCCCATCCCAGGCTTCTTGCAGATGGCGCTCTGGTCGAGTGGTAACGAAGAAACTTAAGGGAAACCCTTCGTACCGTACAGCCTTAGCTACCAAATGCAGGATTGATATTTGTGTTGTTTTATCAATGCACTCATCCAATCCGTCGATGACGACAGCGCCCCTAAGGAGTTGTCCACCGGACTTAGCAAGGTGAAGACAGGGCTTTAAAACGAGCTTTTGGAATTGGTATTCTAAAGGTGCATCATAGAGGAGTCGTGGATTCCTCTGCACCTCTTTTGTAATGTAGTCCGCAAACTTATCGTTCGTCATCGCAAGCTGGTATGCCATGGTGGTAAATAGCTTATTTGCGTTGTTTCGATCTTGTGAGTGTCTCCAGAAAAAGAAGCTTGCGCCCAGAAATCCTGTAGCATCCGCTTCTTGACATACAGATCGTGCTATGCATGATTTCCCAGCACCTGCAGGCCCGTGTAGAAGCATTACGCTGGCTTCTTTATCGGGAACTTTGATCCACGCATTTATATCAAAGAGGAGCTCTTGACGAGTGTATGGATGGCATTTAGGTGCTTCATACTGGTCCTTCGAGTCGTAAGTTGCACCATAGGCGACAAATGGAGAAAGAATTTCAAGCAGTCCTAGTGTGACGATGAGTAAATATAAAAGACTTTTAAGCAGTGAGCATGCACCTTTTCCCCTGCTGTTTTTATCCACAAAAGTTCCTCCACTTATAACGAAATGCGATGCATTCGAAAGTAATGGCATGAGGCTTCCGACTCATTGTGGGCTGCTTGCAACTAAGTTCATGTATATATAATATGCACCTGAGGCTCTGCACATTGCTATGAAAACATCCTTAAACCCTGCCTGGACCTCATTAGTCCTATTATTAGTGAAGCAATTCCGATCACATGCCTACCATACAATCTCAGGCTTATGGGACTGATGCTGGTTTGTAGCTTACACCAATGGACCAAAGGAAAAGCAGTCTCAAAAGTTAGGCGATGTGGATAGTGGTGAAGAAGCTGCACCTCAATTGACAACCTGATTCCTGACGCATGGGGACTTACGTATATACTTACTTACTCGGATTGTCAATGCCAAATGGGGGCGTGCATCGCAATGCCCAAAATGAAACTAAGACTCTGATATAACTTTAGGTATAGGATTAGTATTCCCACTACCTTTAGGTAGTTGGATTTTGGCCGCCGAAATAAAACGAAATTTAGCAGGGAGATTCTACTATAGTCTCGCCCAAGATATCCACGTGAGTGGATCGTGGACGGTCTTGTACTAAAGTCCAGATTTTAGTGAGGCAGTGCGGTGTAGAGCTGTACACCGTACCCGTATATATGGTCCCGTAACCGTCCTGTAAGAGCTCCAAAGTAAAATGAATACGGTATCATTACGGTACGGTTTACACAGGACCCCTGATTATCCTAAGGGAACTTAGATCCTGAAGAGCGGATGTTTGTCCGGACAGATTTTTGGCCTATTTTCGAAAAAATATCCGGAATGGATCTAAGTTCGTCTCAAATACCAAATTTTGTCCGGATTTAGCGTTCTAAGTTCAAAATTTGCGTTTTTGCGCTTTTCTCTTTAAATCTCGCAGAAATGTGCTTTTCGAGGTCAGAATACGGTCGTTGATGCTAAATAAGTATATAAATCTATGGTTTCAATGTTGACTTCAAAGCATATTTTGTTGTCTTTAAAATCAACTGTCTTTTCCTCCCCTCGCAATGAAAGCTTTGAGGCTGCAATTAGACATGTTGTTTGAGATTTTAAAAATTATGGAATGTCTGTCATTGTTGATGTATTCCAGTATCATTAGCTAGAAACACTTTTCCACGACCATTGCCAATCCACTCAGATTCACAAAACACCGTGAGTAGATTGTCTCATCAAGAATAATAGAGTCTTCCGTCTTGCACTCATGTTTGGTTGTCGACTTCGTGTTGAGTTCGAGCTCGATGTGTTTGTCAAAAGAGTGACAGAAACATGATATGTCGAAAGCGGCGGAAGGTGGGTCGCTTGAACTCACTTTCCATCATCATGACAAACATCTTCTGGTACAGTTGTATGTGATCAATCTTAGCAGTTATGAATTCGAAATCTCAAAAACAATCTGCAGCATCAAGATTCGAACATTGAACCTCACTGTCACTACTGACATGTACTGACATTTCAACATACAGTTCACCCCAACCACTGAGATATATGTCCGGACAAAAATCTAACTCCCAAAAAATTGATCATTTTTGTCCGGTAAAATTATCCAAGTTCAACGGTCTCAGAGGCTAAAATTGTCCGGATTGCGTTCTAAGTTCGGGGCCTGCGGCCCCAATTTTTGTCCGGATTGGCATCTAAGTTCCCCTAGGATTATCAGGGGTCCTGTTTACACCCGTAAACGTGCGTCGCGAAGCGACGTACGTTGCATGTTACGTAGGCATGTGAACTTATATACAGTGTTTATACGACGTACTTACAATCATTTCCCGATGCACTATTCTTATTGGGACATTCGAACTTGATTAGAGCAACATTCGAGTATCTGACCGGCGAATCGATATAGCATTCCGAGAATAAGTAGGAAAGCTGGAGCAAATTCTGTTTAGGAAATCTCGAAGAACGGAGGAGTATGAATTGGATTCAAATGTGACTGAACAAGAGTCCTAGTCAACATTGAAATATTGACGCTAAGCTGGACCTGAAGAAGTTGAGCAGACTTAAGGCGAAGCCGCCTTTTTAATTAACCTTTAACGTTTCAACGTTTTCAACCTTGACTCTAGTGAAGGTCCCGGTCACGTGTATTTTCAAGTTTGTACTAGACTAAAATTTGCGTCTTTACTCTAACAGTGATCCTTCGTGTCTGTTCACTAGACATTGCAGTATAGCGCAACTGTAGAAGTGTTACGGAATCTTCCTAGAAGCCCCGTCTGCAAAAGAAATTTCAATCGAACCCCACATACGTATATCAATGGCAAACCGTTTCTTCTCAGTCGTTATATTCTGGCCCCAAAGGCAACGGCCTCAAGCAGACTCAATTTACCTCCAGGCTGCACAATACGACCACAAGCTCTGATTCTCTCTTGGATATTCGACATAGTGCTGGTCATTCAGCGCTTGGAATGTCAGCTTGAGGATATCGAATCTATCAGAATGCCATCTTCTACGATGCGGAGGATGATGGTGGACCTTCGGAAGTGGATGAGACGAAGGAACAAGTGGGTACATGCTTTGGTTTTCATGAGCGCATGCATAACAGTGTTGATGAGGTTGGGCAGAGCACACAATGGGCACCTGGCTCTACGCAGGAAGATATGCACGCAGACACCAGATTGACCACCCGAGCTTAAACCTACCGAGATTCAACAGTGTATCCAACATCCACAGCAAGGAATCTCACCCCTTCACGCAGACACAAGAAACACTGCAGACTTACGGAGATGCCTCTATAGGCCACTTTTCGACTTTCCACTTCAACCTTCACACCCTTATACCCTATCGTCTTCAAGTAAGGTCAAATAAAACAGAATGGGATATCTACTTCTCGCGGTACTGGAAGTCGAGGACCCGGGCGGGACAGGGATAAAGAAGGGTCCTGATGCTGGGAAGGAAGTGTCTATTTTGAAGTTGATTGTAGGCTACGAGGGAGCGGTAGGAAAGATGACTATCCGGAGAGAGGTGGCGGAGCTTCGGGGAGGTATTGGGGACGTTGTTGGAGTTAAGTGTGGAGATGTGGTTTTATTCGAGTGCGTTGTTTCTTGCCTTCGTATGTTTCTGCCTTCTGCTAAAAGACATGTTCTGATAGATGTGATTATCACGCTAGATCCGTCATCTTCACCCACAATTACAGCATCGCCATGTTTGAAATCAAAGATGACTATATGCTGTCTGACTCCGCCTCATGCACACAAGGACTCGAGGGTTTGAGGCTTGCGGAGAGTGAGACATGTGTTAGGAGGGTGGCTGGTGTTGTTGGGTGGTTTGAGCGGATGGCAGGGTTGTCAGATGGGTACGCTGAGAAACCTAGCGTTCTAATGATGGAGTAGTATCCCTTCGATATACACCTCTTCCTCAGCCCTTTCCTTCTCATCAACCACCCACCCACTTCCTGCGCAAACAGCGTATGAATCCTCTACGGCAGCGAAACACCGTTCGACTTCCGTCCCAATGAGACGTACGACCTGAAATCTGCAATTTCTGCGCAAGTTCGAATGTCGATTTCGAGAGCTTGCTACATTGCAGACCTGGTATAATCTCAAGGATTGTTTCCTATCTTATGTATCAAGCACCGCGTGGATTCCAGGCCTATGTATAGGTTTTTTAACCAAATTTTACCTTTAGATATCCCTGTTACTCGCACTCTTTGTCTAGTGTTCTCACTTAGCACCACGCCGAATCAAGGCGTCAAGTACATCGGTGACTCCCAATTAGTACGAATACCCAAACTGGAGAGGCCAACGTGGATGGCAAGTTGGTGAACACGTTCGACGCAGGTTAGCTACTTAGGACGTCTGGGTGGTAACCTGTTGCTATGATTCTGACTGGGGAAAGTAGTTGGGCAGCATGCCTGCTTAGTGCTTAGAAGGCCTGTTTCTACTCCTAGTTCCAAGATGCGAAGGGGGTGGGAATTGGAGTTCAGGACGAGGGATAAGAGCAAGATCTATACACAAGCGCTTCACAAAGAGCATTGAGCTGCTGTAACTTTGCAATCTGGCGGAAGCGTAGTCCTCATTAGACAACTTCGGCGCGACGTTGAGCTCTACTTCGTTGACCGATTACCTTCACCCGCGGGGAAAGAAATATGGGCGTGAGCACCTGTTCCCCTTCCTCTCCGTCGCTCCTATTGGGCAGGGATATGATAGAATTGGCTTCATCAAGGAGCTTACTCCTGACCTTCTTCGATCCGGCATGGACAATGAGGGATGTGACTGGCTTTATCACGAATCCGTACTCAAAGGCGTCTGCGTGGATGGTTGGCGGAGGGCGTCATGCTCGGAGGCCAGATCTTTTGCGACTATGTTCTTTTCCTTTCTTCATTTACATTTCATTCTACTGATTGATCTGGTAGACGTGACGATTATGCTAGACTCAACGACTTTACCCACAGCTACAGCTTCACCATTTTGGGAGCCGAATATGACGATGTTACAAGACTATGCCTCATGCGCATGAAGACTTAAGGCTTAGACGATTAGACCGGACCTGTTGCTCACAGACAGCAAGGCGTGTGCGAAAAAGGTGGCCGGTGTTGTTAGATGGTTTGAGCGCATGGCGGCAATGGCGGGGCTGACGGATGCACAGCACCCCTATTGAATGTATGTTATCCTTCATCTCTGTGTTTTTAATTCTTGCATATTAATGGCACCTTGCTGTAGACCACATTCATGCTACATATCAATCAAGAAACTTATGCAGTAGAGATGCTGAGCCCGCTCCTGCGTGTCCGAATGGTGGTTTACACGCCATATCACTTGGGACCACTAGATTCTACTGCTAAATCACCTACGAACTCTGGGAGGGCCTCGCGGATAGTGACTGCATGTGTCGATGTTATCTCGAACGCGGGTCCTCTCGGCGCTTGACTTTGTGAAGCTGTATGTGATGACCCAGGCCATACGTGTGGATACGTTCGTCCCCAGAGATACGGAATCCGTCGGAGTTTATCCTAGGCTTGGAGAACAGTTCCACATTTTGGTTACACACATGAGTTGGTAAACTCTCCGGACATAAAGGACGGAGGAACATGCCCTGGATACCAACGTAGAAAACAGTGCGTGGTTATTATCACGCTCTAAAAACGCCCACTTAATAACCCACAAAGTCACCCACCGGAATATATCGTGGCAATGTGCTTTTTTATCACGTTCCCTACAGGATCACTCTCATGAGATGTAGTGAAGCTTAAATTTCAGGCCTGCATTGGCATAAGCTGCCCATAATGGCTTCCGTTACGACTAAGTCTGTTGCCTCCTTGGAGTTAGGCTGCTGTCATGTATTGCAGCGAGCGCCCAATGTTACCCGATGCAGCGTCCCAACGTGGTATTGTGTTTGATTTACAATATCCGCTGCTTGTGGGAGAGCCCGCTCGAATTCGCTTCCACGCCTCTTTGCCTTGCCTTGTTCGTTCGTAACGTGAACGGTGCTCAACACTGCAGCCGAAAACAACGTTCTTGTTTCTACATCGCCTTTATTCTTCATCCACAACATGGAGAAACCTATAAGAACCCTGAAGTTCTTTGCTTTGTATCAACCCACGAAACCAACTTAACTCTACACTCATCTACTCATCATGGCATTCGACCTAGAACTTCAACCGCCGCCGTATGAAGACCCTCGGTATGATGGAGTCATACTTCCTGAGTACGATACGATCATGCACTGTAGCTATGACCCACTCGACGACGTCAACGCTATTATACGCTCGTCTAAATCAAATTCAGAGACATTTAACAAAACAAGTAGGCTATAGATATGTTCATCTTCCGTGTCCTCTGCTGATAGCGACGTGCTGGTGTAGTTATCAAGATATTTTCAACGTTGAATCATACCCAGCTAATCCGTTTAATGAGTAAATTTAATGCCGAGACTGGCACCTACTTTCATAACTTCCTCGAAAAGAAGACATCGGGACATTTCTCGTATGCATTCGTTGCCTTGCATCTACCACTTTTTGCTAACATTCGATTCCTAGTGCGGTGCTGCAGGCGGTACTACAAGGACCGGTGCGCTTCGACTTGGATCTCCTCGAGACAGCAATTCAGAGGTACATACATGAGTCACGTTCTCTATGCGTATCTTTCTAACGCATTTACACATCTCATTAATGCGGATAGCGAAGCCCTTGTTGAGATTATCATCGGGAGAGAAAGCTCTGCGATACGCTTCCTCGATGGCTATCGAACGTACGGGGTGAAGGAACTCGCGAACGATATCGACTCTGCGTTTTCCGGAGACACGAAAGCATGTAAAAGTATGGTTCTTCCTATTCGTACGTAGTATCGTGAATTGACTTTCTTTACACTAGTGTTTAGGATGGCCTTAACATGCGAACGCCCTCCGCCCACTGATCCTGTGGATGTAGGAAAGGCAAAGCTCGATGTTGTCGACTTGCATAACGCTGTAACAAATGGTGGTGAAGCTAATTATGTATGTTTCGGTGCTTGTAACGTTTGGCGAACGTCTGGTGTTGACTGATGTCTTAGATGGAGTTCTTCAATGTGCTCATCGATCGCTCGACGCCTCATATATCTACGGTGTACGCAAACCTCAATTTTCTCTTTTGATGACGTCCCGACCTTTCTTCTAGGATTGCAGAGTATGGCTCTCAATACATGAGCTTGAGCAAGACCATCAAGCAGAATTTGTTCGTTTGACTCTTATTGTATCGTCGTCTACTTACGACTAACGACGTCTTATACAGCTCCGGCATCGTCAGACAAGGACTACTCCACATCGTACGCGGCGCCAAACCCAAACGTGACGGTTTAGGCATATACCGCGACGCCAAACTGTTGCACCAAGCACTTACTGGGGGGCATGACTCCGGGTTCCTCCAGCAGGCGAAGAAAATGGCTGGTGTATTGGATCATGATGTGATTGTGCGGAGGTTCGTTTGGTCTTTGTTTTGGGTGGTCTTCTGTGTGCTGAGGTGTTTGGATAGGATTGTGCGTCTGCATTGGGACTTTAGGAGGCGTGAATTGGTGGAGTGCGCGTATAGGAGACGGTTTGGGACGTTGCTCACTAAACCGGTTATGAAGGTTGCGAGTGGGGCTTATCGGGATTTGATGCTTGCGCTGTTGGATTCTTGTAAGAAGTGATGTGAGTGGGTGTCGGAGTTGTACGTTTGCTATGCCCTGGGATTGGGCTCCATGTTGCGGATGTGGAGCATGATGAGGTGAACTTCTCTGTGCCGTTGGGCCCGGGAGTGTAACTTGTCAGAAGGAAGGTAATTCCGTGGAGCTGCTGAGCAGTCCTTGCAGGTGGTCGTTGACGTGGATATCTACTTACTGAGCTCTTTTAATATCACAATAATATACTGTAGACCTTACCGATGTGGGGAGTGGGGTATTGATAATGGAGGCATTTTGGCGACGGGTTCAAAGTTGAACCACCGAGGTGGCCCTGAGTTGACGCTGTCGTCAAGGCGCTTCCCAAGCTTCACTTCTACTTTCACTTTCATTTGCTTGCTCTGGGCTTTTGGCTTCCTCTCTGATTATACTCCCTAGGATGCGGAATTCGTGAATATGTGGAACTTCAAGTCGGTGTGGGATTGGTTTCTACCCAGCCTCGACGAGTCGAAGTCAGTCAGGCCTCAGGAGGCACGAATGAACATACTGCCTGGGAAGGACATCGTGAACGCTCATGAAGGAGTATGGGTCTGGGTACTTATGCGATAGATGATATTTCGGTCACTGTCGAACTTCAGCTGGGTGAGTTGCTTGTTGTCCCTTTCGACAGCGCCGCGCGCTGTCCTAGTGACAGGTACTAAGTTGGACCAGTGGATAGGTCTAGG
The DNA here is from genome assembly GCA_025738555.1 of Cyathus striatus. NCBI lineage: Eukaryota > Fungi > Basidiomycota > Agaricomycetes > Agaricales > Nidulariaceae > Cyathus > Cyathus striatus. Next base: position 1,323,178 of record JAOVFP010000015.1, on the reverse strand, counting down.
AGACTTTTTGCAGATCTATTCTTGTCTATGACAGAATATACGCCACATTTACAGCTGTTGGAAGACCAGTGGCCGTTTTATGCGGATTCTAGCTGACATTGCGCAGAGGGTTCGTGATAAGGGTCACCATTGCTATAGCTCTTTCACCGCCTGGTTATGTGGTTTGACATCGCGACTCTCCGATACATACGTAGATAAGCTCTGGACGCTTTATTAACTCTGAGTTTCTACTCCGAGTCCAGACTCGTTTTGCTCAGTGTTTGTGCTTGGTCTCGGTTTGCTCTCGACGGAGAATGGCGTTGAAAGCTACGGTGAGTCTGTCCTCTTTCTGGGCTGTATTGCAGGTATTGATAGCGTTTTTGATAGGTACATTATTATATTTTCGTCTACATTTGTATTGTTGCGCAGCTCCATGTTATTCAAATGTTGCACAGCTCCCAAATAGCTCTGTCTCAATTCTGTGATTACGTCATAATATCTACTCTATAAAAGTGGCCGGCGGCGTTCAAAATCTTGTTCGTATCTGCTCATTATCTGACGCCCACCATCATCATCGTCCTTGTTCCGTGACATTTGTTTTCCTTTCTTTTCTTCGAAGAAGGTCGACTCAAGTCTTGTCCATTCTTTACTACCTTCTGACGCGCCACAGCAAATCGAACAGTTATAAGCCAACCTGCGCTTGTCCATTCCCCAAACAGAATCTTTTATCTTTCCACCGCCATGACATCTGACCACAAATCCCAAGAACCTCAACCACCTCAATACGGTGGCGCAGCCCCCGCGTATATGGTAAGTTCCTAAGAATGCTCCCGGGGCCCTTATGTGCTAACATTCCCCATTAGCCCGCCTACACCGGAATACCGGTATGTCGTATTCAGAAATACTTAAACGTTGTCTTGACTTGTTATAGATAGGAGCTCCGGTCGCGCAGCCTTTCGCAGTAAGCACGCGATATTTCTGTCTCGAAACCACCAATCGAACTTGCAATCTGACCTGGTTTATTTTAATCGCATATAGGGAAAATTTCCTGCTCCCCAAGGAGGACAAAGCATGTACCCAGGAGTTCCTCCCGCCGGTCCGTCGTCCGGGTTCCCAGTGATGCCCAATGCACCTCAGCAGCAGCCGTACATGCCTGCGTATGGCCAACCACCTGTTTTCCAGGATCCGCTGTGGTACCTTGGAGCCACCATACCCGACCCGAATGCCCCCCGCGCTCCGCTGACCGCGACGAAAGTAATGGGATACGACCCAGCTCAGGATTTCGATGCCATTATGAATGGGTCTAAGGATAAGACGAAGAAATTCAATGAGACGAGTGAGTTTTCCTCTATGGTTTGGTTCAGAGTTTTAGTCTGCTGATAACGTTCTATGACGCGCAGTGGTAATCATCTTTTCAACGCGCAACGTGTTCCAGATCGACGCGTTGAATGACTTTTTCCTCGCCAAGATTGCTACCCCGCTCGAAGCGTTCCTGGACGGGAAGACTTCTGGCAACTTTTAGTTTGTCCTTTTTGGCGTTGTGGTGAACTCAATTGAAAGCTGACCTTTGATATTGTAGCTCCACGCTCAAGGCGGTGGCGCTTGGGCCATTAGGGTTCGACGCGCATCTGCTGAGGTCGTCGATGAAGGGTGCAGGGTACGCATCAACACACGTTCGTAAAGTATTGAGTCGCCTCATACTCCTTTTGTTTTCCTTAGGACGAACGAGAAAGCTCTCATAGAAATTCTGCTTGGACGAGAGAGTTCGGAGATCCGCTGGCTCATTACTGCCTACCGTATCCGATACGGGCGGAATTTGCTAAGTGACATGGATTCCGAAACCAGTGGGAACACCTCCAAAAGTATGTTTTTTCAGTTCGAAGGAAAAGTGAAACAATCGAGCTGAATGACCTTTTTGTCAGTGTTCAAAATGGCGTTGGCAGCACAGCGCCCGCCGCCGTCTGAGCCCGTGAATGAAATTATGGTTAAGGACGATACAACGAGGTTGCGCGCGGCAGCGAAAGGTTTCGGCGTAGACACAGTATGTTTTGATACCTTTCGCTTCTTTTGTGTGTGATATCTTATCGATTATCATTATTGTCCCAGATAACGTTCTTCGAAATCTTGATTAACCGTTCTACCCCCCACATCGCTAGAGTGTAAGATACAGATCCGGTTTATTGCTTCCATGATGGGGCACTGATACTTCCTCTAGGATTGCGGAGTACGGTTCTCAATACAAAAGTCTGAGCAAGGTGATAAAGAAAGAATTGTTCGTGTGATTTATAATTGGTCTTGTGTTGTGCTCGGGACTTATTTGTTGTTCTGGCACAGTTCGGGGACGATCCGTTCGGGACTTCTTCATATTGTTCACGGAGCGAAGCCTAAGCGGGATGGGCAGGGTATCTACCGTGATGCGAAACTCTTAGAGATGGCGATGAAAGGGTTTGGGACGGACGACGATGCCCTTGTCTGGAGGTACGTTTCAACGTGTCCCTCCCTGCCTCCCGCCTACACGTGTATTGATTGTTGTAATATCCATAGGGTCGTGCGCGCCTACTGGGATCCGCTGAGGCTTCAGCGGGTGAAGGAGGCGTACTTACGCAAGTATGGCAAGGCCTTGGAGGATCGTGTGCGCGGAGAGACGAGTGGGGCGTATAGGGATATGTTGATTGCCCTCATCCGGTCGAATGAGAAGAAAACATAAATAGGACCCCACGCACGTCAGGTCTCCCCCCTCTCCGGTCTGTTTTTTTCGGTGCGGTGTCAGAGCGGGAGATTGAAACTCGTGGTTGTGGCTTGCGGGTGGAGCGTGTATTGGTATATATGTAAGCATCGGGTTGGGTGTGGACTGTAGTAATTTTTTCTTGAACACTCTGTAAAATGTCGTTTTATTGTCAGGTTACTGTACTTTTTGTAATGTGTCAATGGCGGTTCCGCAGCCCTCTGTAGTGGAATGAAACTCGGATTCCGTACGTTATCCGGTCGGAAATGTAATGTTGGCGTCGCTCCAAAACACGAGGCATGACTCGGTATTCCCATTGTTGATTGGCATGAGGCGGCAGTGAGGATGATGCCAATGGGTAGGGTCGAGGGCCGGAAGCGTGACGCATCCAAAAATTGTTCTTTGTGAGAAATGGGCATACAAAACCCACAGCCCATCTGACTGTTTTCCCCCTAACCACCATGTACTACCTTTAGACTTCCTTACAAAAAACCGACAAACATCCTATTCACAGATCGATAACGATCCCACAGCCCTTCACAGCAGTCACCACCACCTACCTATGATGGATAGCTGTTCAATGTTCCAAACTATAACACTCGTATCCATACTGCTTTTCCTGCTTTCCTCTTGAAGATCTCAAAAAACATATCTCTGTGTCTTCCCCACCGCTCTCGTTGTCGCTGATCATCATAATTTCCAGCGAAACATTCTACACATTTAATTTTCTGACGTAGGACTAGGACCTACCCCACTAAAATCTACCCCACATACACACCCAATGCCCTCTGCCTCCGCCTCTGTACAAGCCATGTCAAGGAGTTCTGCTCCTGCGAGCGCCACCCGGCCTCCAATTATTCATTCCCGAACTTCATACTCTACACGAGACCAGGCGCATGACCTCGACGATGCAACGCTAAACGCTATTTTCCAGAGCCCTGTGGATCGCAAGGCGTTTGTTCGTGCGCAGCAGGATGCGTTGGATGCGATCAACGATGCCGCACTTGCTAGAGCTATTGAGGCGTCGAAGGAGACAGCGGCAATGGAGGGCATTCTTAGGGAGACGTCTCAGCCTGTGGCATCCACTTCTCGCGCTGCTCAGGAGCAAACCCCGCAGCTGTCCACGATAACGACGTCATCGAACCCTGGTCCTGCTTCTTCTACTTTGCAGTCCCTGTCGCAGTCTGCTGACGATGAAGCTGCTGTGCGGGAGCTTGCCCGATCGTGGAGAGTAGATCATCTGCAGCCTGTTTTGCTTAACGCTCCTAGCGCTCCGATTCCGATTCCCAACAGGGCGCAGGCGGTGTCTACGGCATCGGCGGCGGCGGGAAGATCGGCGGATGCTCATTCCAGGTCTTTGCATAGGTCTCCATCTGCAGCGCCTGCTGCTTCGTCGAGCTCAAAGTCGGCTGTGGCATCGAGCTCGAAGGGATCAACGCCTACAGCGTCGAGTTCGGGTGTGTCTGCTGTTGCGGGGTCATCTCGCAAGCCGATTCCGTCAAGCTCTTCCCGACCTCCTCTTTCCAGCTCTGCTTCTGCAGCGGCGGCCGCTTTATCATCGTCCCCACCGAAAGCTACTGCCAGATCTCCCCTCAGGTCAGCTGTGACGGATACATCTGTCACTGCACGAACGTATGCTGTGGTGGCGCCACCAACACGGCCGCCTCTCCCGCGACCTACCCAGCGTATGTCTAGTGCATCCGCGGCCGCCAGTGCACACGCATCTCGCCAGTTAAGTCGGGGGGTGTCATCTTCCTCTTCTTCCTCCACTTCTCCTGCACGATCAAATAGTTCATCCCTTGGTAGTGAAATGTCCCCTCCCATGAAGCGACTGGCATCTGTTTCCACTCGCGAACTCCATACGGGTACTTTAAAGAACCCCGGGAAAGAAAACGTGTATGTTCAGTCTGAGTATGCTTCGCCTAGCGGATACTCCCCTGAACAAGAACCACCTGAGATTTTGGATTTATTCAAAGCATCACGCAACTGTGAGCTCTGTGGCGTTGTAATTGCTTCTCCAAGACCGGTACGTCAATTTGTGGTAAAGTTGCCTATGGGTATAGCCTAAACTGTATATTGTATTCACAGCTTCTCCTTCGTTCCGAAGCAAAGCCCAACCATCTGACCAACCTTCTGCATGTGCAATGTTCCAGTTGCGCTGCGAACCATTGTCGTGGATGTTTTTCATTGATAGGATGCCCGCGGAATTGCGATGGAGGAGAAGGTTGTTCAGTGAAAAGCTGCTGCTCGCAAGTTCGAGCTATCGCTATCTTTGATGCTCTCAGATGTTTCGATGATGAATACGCCACCGAAGCCATTCTCGCTGGTCGAGATACCAAGGCTGACAGACAGAATTACCTCACCCGAGTTCTCGAGAACAAGGAAACGCGCGTAACTCAGAGATTCGAAAAGGCACTTATCCCTACCCTCCGCACTATCTGCAGCTGGCTGCAGCTTTCCGACGACGACGGCAAGTTTCATCCGTCAGTGCAGAGGCTGTTTGCCTTATCGTACCTTCCGGAGGTTATACATGCTTTCCTCAACCACAAGAACTTGGCTCACTGGGTCTCGCTGAGCGAGTCTTACATCGAGATCCTTGAAGTTCTTCGACTTATGGGAGAGTGCGGACTCTCTCAGCTTCTTGCGGAGCCTCTCCCGAACATTGAGCAGAGCTGTGGGCTGCAATGCCGGATATGGGATGGGGGCCGCATCATATGGGAGAGCAATGGTAAGAACGAGTTTGTGTACTCGCGTCCGCTCTCTGAGCGGGTAAAGGAGCTTCGAGAACATCGTAGGCTCTTAATGGATCTTGCGGGCAAGGCCACCTTCCAGTCGACCATGGACAAGGCTCACGCCCTACGCGATAGTATTGCACACCTGCTAATGCAGCAGGTGGTCTCAGGATGATTGAACCTCCTGACTCACCTCATTGCTGCCCGTGACGTCCTGATGACGCACCTTATGCTTCTACCACTACTGTATTCTCCGATAATGTTGCTTGTTGTTCCGAGAACACGTTTCTCTTTTGTGCAAATATATCCTCATGCAGGTTCATAACCATATCTTTGGATGTGAGCTGGGTTGGTCAATGGCCCAAGGTAGCTTAAGATGGATTAGGACGGAATCGCATTTAGTTCGCCGGCTCAGTTCGTTGGTATGAGTAAAGTGATCAGGCCTCAGGGGCTAGCACAGCACAGCTCGTACTGACTATCGTCGCAAGGTACAGAAAAGTCTTTGTCGCCCATCGCATGCTAAATCGTCCACGAGGACTCCAAGGGCGCTTGCCAAGAGCATCGCGGGACGCTGTTTGCTTATCCTTCACTGTGGCTGGTATCAGATGTTGCTTCCGTTTTGCTAAACCCATGCATTTTAACCTTTCGTCTGATAAAAGCTGGGTCATGGTACCTGATGCGAGATCGGATACGCTCTCCTTCTAACGCCGTGGTTTACCTGTGATACAACTTATAGAACACGGAAGAAGATGGCGCAGCAGGTAGTAGCTTGAGGTGTAATACATTTACTTTATAAATAACATTTGGCATTTTTTCGATAGATCGTCTCAATGGCCCATGACGTTTCGGAAAAAGACGACCCGAGGGTGAAGTGTCCAGGGATCGATCATGAGATTAGCTGGTAAGGCTATGATGTTTGTTGTGTTGTTAACTTGTTCGGTATGTACGATCTTCTGCCCTACCTGCGGCCCCAACGCTTGTTGTGCAAAAGGAATAAGATGTGATTGCAAACCAGTCTCGTCGAGACGAACAAGCCGCCTGACTTGCGGTACGATCAGGTAGGACTTGGTCCGAGAGACCTTCATCCATTTATGTTCCGGGAAAATCGCAATATAATCCGTTAGCGCATATGCGCATAGAAGGAATGTTGTAGAAGAGCAGCCATGATGCCTTATGTCGAAAAATTTAACTTTTTGCGGGATGGGAAATGCGAAAGAACGAAGCGGCGGGCGCACTATGGTTCTTGAGAAGAACGTGATTACGTGGCAAGTAAGGAAGATAAGACTGTAACTTAGATATCGCAGTAATAGAGTTCAGAGAGGTAACAAGGCGCCTCATACCTCGGGGCGACTGGTGTACCGGTTCGGCGGCAATTGCACACTGGTTCTCGCTGTTCTTGCACTATGATTGCGCGAGTGGAACAGACCTTTAGTGGAAGATGATATATTGATAGTATATTGATAAGACCGGATGCTTTGCTCGGGATTGCGACATCAAGGAACTTCGCTGATACATGGGCTGTGAATGTTTGCGGTGATATGAACGGTTTGGAAATTGACAAGAAGCTTGCATTCGGTCCGTGAGGTGCTGTTTGCGAGCGTATTCATTCCCCGGTATTGCACAACGGATTCAAACAAGCATTGCAGTGCGAGATATACGGAAATAGCGTTTGTTTTTATATCGCAAGTCTATCATACTTGGATAAGAAAATAAGCATATAAATTAAGCCATAGAGACAAGCACTGGTGTAAAAGATGTGTCAATAATTTAGTCCATACCGAGTATTGTAACAATTATAAACGAATAACACCGTCACTACCGAGATCGCGTCCTCTCAAAGCAGCAGCACTGTTTCCTCCGGAATTGTTCTCGATAGTCTCTGACGACGACGAGCTGCTGGTTGATGATCTAGGGGAGTCACCGACTGATGGCTTAGGCTTGACATCCGCGAGCTCTTCGCCTTCTTCATCGTCACCCAGTGCAAAGGCACGACCAGCCGCAGATGACTGAGGCTGAGGCTGGGGCGTAGGTTCCTTCGGCGGAGGCGCAGGTGGTGAGGTCGATGGGGTATTAGCAACAGCAGCAGCGCGTGCTCTCAAAGCCTCAGCGTTAACCTGCGACTGATGAGACACAGGATTAGTGCTCGGCTTCGGCGCAGGGCGGGACCGATGCTGAGGCCTAACAAAACCGCCTCCACCCCTTCCTCCCTGTCCCAAGCCACTCTCATAATCTTCCTCATCGCCACCAAGGCGGAATCCGCTTGCTTGAGATTGATGGCTTATAGGATTAGTTTGGGATGAGCCGAAAGTTGGTCTGCGTTGTCGGAGGTTTATGTTCATCGTAGCTAGCATGTCGCGTGTCCAGTCCCATGCTTCTGCGGCGTGGTAGCGCATGCTGTCCAGGGAGAATTGGGGGATTTGGTCGAACCCACGGAGTTGGAGGACGTAGCGGTTGTAGAGGGTTCCGAGGACTGTGTAGGCCATTAGGAGGCAGAGGGTGCTGGGTGGGGGATTAGGATGGGCGTGCTGAAAGAGAGAGAGACGTACGAGACGATTATGAATACGAAGAGGTTCCAGAGGAAGCCGCCTTCTCTGGCGGGGCAGGCGTACTGCGGAGTAGGGTAAGTGAAATGAGTATCGGAGAAAGATGACCATGATACGTACTGGTGTCTTCCATTCGAACACAAACGCACAGGCACTGTCGTCGTCGATTGAGGGAAGCTGAGCTTCAAGGCGAGGTTTGCCTAGGCCAATTACAGACGTATCGCATTTGAAATTGATCAATGCAGATGCCCTGGTGTTGGTTATTTCGCCGGAGTCAGACTTGCACTTTGAGCCATGGGATATGTGGAGTCTGGGGTTGGAGTTGAACACGTCCAAGGTTGAGTTTACTTTCCTGTTCAGCAACGTTAGTTCATGTCAGAAATATGCAAAGCATAGTCTCACCCTAGGACGAAGGATCCATGATCTCCGTGGACGAATGCGGCAACGTCTTCCTGCTTAATGTCGTCTTTTAGACCGAATGTCTCTGTCTTTGCTGTTTGACATATGTTTAGAGAGATTTCACGGCCTCCAAAGGTCTTAAGTGACTGGTCGTTACTGGACAGAAGTTAATATGACTGCGGAGGAATATGCAGCAGATACGTTCTTACCCACCTCGTTTTAAGGGGAGTCAGGTCAAAGAACTTTCCCTCAGCATGAATGGTGCATGGCTTGTCCTCAGCGGCGATGACAGCAGCGATGAAGGGGAGCAGGAGACAGACAATCCTAGGCTTGAACATGGCAGAACGTGGACAGTGCAATGTGCCCTTGTCCGTTGGCTTGACGCGTTGTCACGCCCAGACTGGCGAGTCACGATACTGTGACAGCACCGTCAACTCTGTCACACTGACAGTGCTCCGCCAAACTCCGAGCACGCTGAACAACATTTTGGACACTGACCACCATGGCCTCCATGTTGCTGCGTTCCCTGGCGCGCTCAGCGAGGCCAAATGCCGCTACCAGAGCCCTCTGCAGAAATATCTCTTCCTCTCCTGCTCTCCTGGCCGAGAAGAGTTCCTACGAATACCACACCGTCGAGGATCTGCAGGGCATGTCTGCGAATGAAATTCTGGCAGACTCGTTGACGAAGGAGGCTAAGATGAGGCATTTTACGGGTACGTTTTTGTTCGTTTTTGCTTCCCGGGGAATGTTGGATTGATGGGTGTTGGTTGTAGTTAACTTTGGGTGAGGAAACATTCTCTGTGACGAGCGTAGGGTGCTAATTCGCTTCAAGTCCTCAACATCCTGCTGCTCACGGTGTGCTTCGTATGATTCTAGAGTTGAACGGAGAGGAAATTCTGCGGGCGGATCCCGTATGTGTTTTCATGTATGTCCGAAATGGTACTGATGATACGTGACTGTAGCACATTGGGCTTCTTCACCGAGGAACTGAGAAACTCATCGAGTACAAAACGTATATCCAAGCATTACCCTACTTTGATCGTCTGGACTACGTCTCCATGAGTATGCATCGATACTACATGCCATTACGCGATTTTCACGCCTTACTTCCCAGTGACGAACGAACAGTGCTATTCCCTCGCAGTTGAGAAACTGCTCAACATCCAAGTCCCCGACCGCGCACAGTGGATCCGTACGCTGTTCGGTGAAATTACCCGTATTCTCAACCGTATGTTTCCTTCCCACCTCGTCACTTCGACAGTTAACCTCTACGCGTAGACTTGATGGCTATCCTCACACACGTCATGGACGTGGGTGGTCTCACACCCTTCTTGTGGGGTTTCGAAGAGCGTGAAAAGCTCATGGAGTTCTACGAGCGCGTCTCCGGTGCCCGCATGCACGCCGCGTACGTCCGTCCCGGAGGTGTTGCCTTTGATTTACCCCATGGCATGCTTGAGGACATCTTCAAGTGGTCAACGCAGTTCAGCAGCAGAATAGACGAGATCGAGGAGGTCGTTACTGGAAATCGTATATGGAAGGAGCGAACGATTGATATTGGTGTTGTCACTGCGAAGGAGGCGTTGGATTACAGCTTTAGCGGTGTCATGCTTCGAGGAAGTGGTGTCCCCTGGGATATTAGGAAGGTCAACCCCTACGAGAAGTACGCTGAGGTGTGTTGTGTTGTTATCCTCCAATACTGGTTTGCTGATGTGGATACAGCTCGACTTTGAAATTCCTGTTGGCAAGAACGGCGACTGCTACGACCGTTATCTCTGCCGTGTGCAAGAGATGCGTGAGTCGCTCAATATCATCAGCCAGTGCTTGAACAAGATTACCCCTGGTGCCGTCAAGGTTGATGATCACAAGCTCGTCCCTCCCCCTCGCGCGTCGATGAAAGAGAGCATGGAGTCTCTCATTCATCATTTCAAGGTCAGTCTCTCTCTGCTTTGCTTAGTGGACTAGCTGACACACCTCGGGCTTTTCGCAGATTTTCAGCGAAGGCTACTCCGTCCCTCCTGGAGAGACGTACACCGCCATCGAAGCCCCCAAGGGCGAGATGGCTGTTTATCTTGTGTCGTGCGTATTCAATGACTTTGACTTGGCAATATTCTAGTTCTTACGGTGATTATTTTTCTCCAGCGATGGCTCGAACCGCCCATATAGGTGCAGTATCCGTGCACCTGGTTTCGCCCATCTTGCCGGGTCCGATTTTATGATGAGACGTAAGACTTCTCTAGTCCTTTTGTCCTGGTTTTACTGACGTTATTTCATTTAACCTACAGATGTTCGAATTCTTCCCTTTCATATACCTCTGCCGGCTGACCTTTCCTTTCTTTTTTCTAGCACATGCTGGCTGATGCTGTTGCCATCATTGGTACTATGGTGCGTAATCAAGAGATTCCCTTGCCGCCTCGTGATTTTCTGACCCTGGATTATTACATGTAGGATCTTGTGTTCGGGTGCGCATTACTAACTCTCAGCGGAATAAATACGGTCTCACAGTTCCTTTCTAACATCACAGTGAGGTCGATAGGTAGACTAACTGAAAATAGAAACCATTGTCTACATGAGATGGATTGTATAATGCTATGCTTTTTTCTTAGAATTTCCGCTCGGGTCTTGACGGTGGAAGCGAAGATAAGCACAAGGAAAAGAAAAACTCGTGCAAGATCTTATCATCATCAGTGAGCTGCGCCATCTCAATCTGTTATCCGTATTCGTTCCTCGACGCCCCAGCCCGTACAACCCGTTGCTTACGGATGATGATCTTGGCTATTGTGAGCCACCGAACATCTCCTTGAGTTTCTAGAGTTGGAGCCTATCGGTCCCTGGCTTTGAAGATGCAGTTCTGAAGATGCGCAGGATGAGTATCACCTGTTCTCAGCTCATGACCATATTCTTGACCCGGTTTGCCCGACTATTCACTCTCCTGAATGTCAGCCAGCGCGAACTTGAAAGTCATTGTGCGGAATGACATCTTCGCCACCAAGTTATTCGCGATACGAACAGGGCCACATCGTGCTTTCGTTCGAATTTCTAACCCCAAGCTTTCCTTTTATGAAGTGAAACAACCGCATCCTGCGTTATTTAGCGAGTTGCGTAAAGCTGGTCGGGTGGGTATGTACGGTCGATCGTAGCGATCATGGCGTAACTTCGATCTAGGGCCATTCGTCATACGCCCCTCTGCGCGATCGTTTCTTCTGATTACTGAAGTATTTCCCGCAGTTCTAAAACAAAACCATGCTCGAAAGGGATATCGAGGGCTTGCGAATTCGCCGGTATTGCTGTTCTTCGACTTGTTTTATTATAAACAGCTTTACGTCCGAGTTATTGGATCAATAGCCGGAATCGGGCTGTCGATGGTTCCTTTGGGAAAGTGAAAACTTGGGACCCTCAGAACCTCACGCGACTTTGGATTTGAGCATCGCTTTTTGCGAGTTGAGGGTTCCGGAGGCGCTTCTGCTTCTTGGTCAATGAACTGGCCAGGGTGGGTTCTTCTGGTAAATAGGTATGTTCGTAAACGCGTTCACGTTCTTGCCGTCGGGATGGATGGGTTGAACTGATTATTATCTAACCCCAGGGTGTCCTCCGCGTTCCGCTTTGCACAGCTCCGGACTTTTATTGCAAATCGTTCATACTACCTTGCTAGGCTGAAAGAAGTTTTCTTTGATTACGTTTGTATTGGGCTCCCGTTGGTGTCATGCTTTCAATTGAAACCACCCTCGTCTGCCAACGATTTGTATGGCAATTTGAAATTGTGATAGATACCACGGTTAGTGTAGTTAATAACGCCCACCAGTACTGGTATAGGCTGCTCGTTGTCCGCGGACTTGACTTGTTCCCCCATGGATGCTCCGAAATCATCTAAATATGGTGATTTTGACGGTTATTTTCAACGTAGCGCCTGCTGACCGTATACCTTTTAGATTTGCAAGTGTATAGGATAATAATCTCCGCGGACACTGCTGCTGGTTACTGCTGGTTACGAGCAATGTTACTCACTCCATGGAGTGAAGAAAGGTCATCTCTAAGGATGGTGGGCTATTTTTGATCTTCCGCGCCACAGAACACAAGTGAGCTGAAAGCTTGTACGAACCATCGCATTTTCGCCGTCTGTGCAGTGATGTGGCGAGAAATTCCCAGCTATAAGGGTTCATTTTCTTATCATACCTCGAGGGAGGAGAGGGAAGATCACGAACTGTCATTCAGTTCTTTCACGTAGTAACGCGTTGTCTAATTCTTCGAAATGATTAGAATCCCTCGACCACTCGGACTTTCGAGATGTGTGACACGCTGCCTCGCAGTTGGGCCCTATCCAGCTGAGAGATTCGTTGGTATTTTTGGCGCCGTGGCATGGTCAGCACCTTCCTCTTTCAAGTCATTCTTTCCCCAACCCCTATGATCCGAGCCTGTACTAATTTGACGCATTCAAGCAGGACCCTGTGTCTTGTGCCTAACTTCTCAATTTCGAGGCAGATGAAAAGATCCTCATTGCTGTGGAGAAGATCGAGGGAAGCCGCGTAATCGGCGTCACGAACTAGTTAAACATATCTTTGAGTCTTTCGAAGCCATGCTGGTTGTCACTTAGAACTCACATATTCGCGTCTCCTCGTTCCCGTGCATCACATCGACCTCGACACGCGCTGAAACGTTTACCATTGATAGTATTGTCACCCAAGCTCGAATGATTTGGGCAATGGAGGGGTGGGTGTGTCTGATATCTCGGAATTCTCCTCTTACCGGCCTCGACCTTTGAAACCTAGCATGGCCTTGGACAGCCGCTGTGTACACTCTGACGAATTCGAAGTGGAGGGGACATGTGGTGCGAACCCTGGGCAGATGGGATAGAAGTTAGACAGCAGCGTGCAGGTCATCGATTTCCCCATCGAAAACCCAGTTTACATAGTGAGTTTCTCTTCACACTGACAGGTCCCAAGTGTATTGACTTGACTTTGATTGCATGACCAACAGCGCTTGCTTTCGGGTGTTCTTCTGATCAACTATGATTAGTCCCATGGCTGCATTTGTGCATCTTGACCGCGCAATTTGCTAGCCGATGATGAGACGCCCTCCGAACATAGCGCAAGGATTGCATGTCTGTTATCAGCCTGCGGCTCAGCCAGTCAGATGTTTTGTGAACTGGGTCTAGCTGGGTTTGGATCGAGTTGGGTGGGATTTAATTTCCACTGGTTTGGATGTTGCTCTTGGAATGTCATCGACCCGTCGCTCGAGGCCAGTCGATTGTAATTTGATTGTAATATAATAATGCCGCAGGCAATGATTACATTCAGGCTGTCGGTGTAGTTTCGTGCTTGGGGAAGTCGAACTTCGAGCACTTTCACAAGTCGTTGGTCAGGGACAATCAATGAACTCCAATTAGCTTAATAGTCCCAAAAACATGATAGAAAAGCGGAAGAGGTAACATAAGGGCATGAGAGCATCCAATCGCGATTCTGTCGCGACCGAGAGCCTGAAAAGTGGGTAGATGGCGAGGATTGGGACTGAGTTGACTAGTATGTAAGGGACCAGTAAGGTATTGCGAAGACGATCGTCGCTCTGCTGTGTTTGGTGCATAAGATTATTTCGTGGGTAACGTCAACGCGCTTGTTTCCCGACTTTCATCACCTCACCCGCTAAGACGCGCCTAAGACTTCCTCTAAGCCTTCAACATGTCGCTAACCCTCCTCAAAGCAGTCTGTAGGTCCATGGAACGTATTGCGCCCTTGCGGCTCGCGGAAAAATGGGATAACGTTAGGCTCAGAACATCTGCAATGCACAAAAATGCTCACAACGAAATCTAGGTTGGGCTTCTGCTGGGTTCGTATTTTCAAAACTCTATCGCGTTATACAGTTATGACAGGCACCAGAGTCCCCCATTCAAAAACAAACTGACCGACATCGGGTCCTCCTGACAATTGAGTAAGCCCCCGCCACCATTTTTCTGCCATCGGATCGAATAATCATTTCCGAGAACGCCTATTTAGTCTTACCACAGCAGTTTTCGCGGAGAGCATTTCAAAGAACGCGTCCGTCATTGTGGCCTATCATCCCACGATCTTCAAAGGCCTCAAATCGTTGACTTTGAACGACCCGCTTCAGACGACGTTACTCCGCTGTGCGGCTGAGGGTATCTCCGTATACAGTCCACATACTGCCCTGGACTCTGTATGGGGCGGCATCAACGACTGGCTTGCCGAGGGAGTTTTATGCGAAAAGGGAGATGGGGAAGTCTCTGCTCTCGTTGGGGAGAAGATGGGCCCAGCCGGCGAAAGTGAAGGAGCAGAAGGAAGACTAGTCACACTCAAAGTACCGATCCCAATGGATGTCCTGGAGCGCAGGATAAAATCTCTCCTTAATCTCTCACAGCGTCGGTCCACCTTCGTTCTGATGTCCGTTTCATTTTAATAATTCGCAATTGTTGTTTGTGCTGGACAGTCCAGGTCGGATACCCCGCTACAACTGAATCTCGATCAGCCTCCGTTCGCTCTATCGCCATATGTGCCGGCTCCGGTGGCTCGATGCTCTTAGGAACCGAGGCGGACGTTTACTTCACAGGAGAGATGTCGCATGTAAGCAGTTCTTGAACAATCTCTCTGTTTCGTCTTCTGATTACACACTTAGCACGAAGTACTGGCAGCTGTGGCAGCAGGAAAGCACGTCGTTCTATGTTCGTCCTTATCAAACTTTGCATTTCCACATGCTTATGAACATTGTTATAGGTGGACATACAAACACCGAACGTGGATATCTTCCCATCCTTGCTTCGAAGTTGCGGAGCGAGCTGAACGGGGAGGAGATCCAGACTCAAGGCTTGGGAAGCGTGGAGGTCCTTGTCAGTGAAGCGGACTGCCATCCTCTGCAGTTCGTATAGTAGTATAGAGACCGAGTTGTACATACTACACAGCAACTAGACACGTTCTGGAACGTTGGAATTAAACGGACCGGGTTGAGATTATGAAGGAAAGGAAGACCGTAGGACTCACGATCGTACAGTCTTATTGTCTATAGTGAGAATAGCGTCTATATTACATAGGTGTCGATGGCGTAGCGTTGACTGGACAATACATACGCAGATAACTAATTACGAAGGGGTGTGGTCGATAAAGAAAGAGAGCACTCGCGATAAGCATGATCCGTTCCGCATTTAGTAACAAACAAGCTTCATCGTGAACCACAGAAACCGCGTCTAATAGTGCTACATAACCGTTAATAGAACGATAGACTGGCGCCTGCACTGGCACGGAGTGATTTGGATGGTAAAAATTTCAATCGGCCGACTAGATGAGTCCTCGTCGGAATGAACGCTTCGGGATTCGATGCGCTATTGACAAATTATTACAACGCCGAGCCGTGTTCACGGAGTAGCAAGTACCCTAGAACGCCTTTGCCTCTATGCAACGTCGAGGGAAGGGCTGATAAGAAATGCAAAGGAAGCATTCGATATCGTACGCACGTTGGGTCCGCAGCGGGGGGCGAGCTCGCCAAGAGCCCGAAAGATGTTCCATTTACACTCCCACCATGCGTCATTCGCAAGAATACAAAGGCATAATACCTTGTCTTGCGAAGTGATTCCTGACGGGATTTCCATGTCCAGCTATGAAATGCATTAATTATGAAAAAAATCATAGTTCATATAAGGGGGGAAGTGAAGGAACGGGAAACGAGGGTGATAATGAAGTGAAATGAAAGAAGTGGTACACAAAGTAGCTCGAGCTCCCTCTGCTGAATTTGGTGACGTGTTTGCCTTTCGCTGCCGGCTGCCTTTGCAGCCGATGCGGAGGGGTGTAGTGATGCAATCGAGTCCGGAAGCGTATTTACTTTCCATGGCCATTACGATGGACTTCTTGTCGTTGATGCTTAGATGGACGAAAGAAAAGTGCGGTGGGCTGATAGTCTCTTCGCTACCGCTTGCTTCTCCAGAGTCTAGAACAGCACGTACAGTGCGATCTGGAGCGCGTCTGAGCACCGTACAATGCATAGCAACATGAAGAGAGGCTGCATTACATCGCGCCGGGTGCAGAACAGGGCGATCCCTCGACCGTGTGCGAAGCACACTTACAGTCCAAAAAAAAATTGCTATCAATTTCTGACGTTACCGGTCGGTAGCATGTTTCGATATCCGAGCTGGGTGGTGATGGCGACGGTGTTACTGCATAGGAAGGATATTCATGGTACGAGAATGTAGGATCAAGTCCAGACTGGGTCTGGCGGGGATGTTCGCTCTCGGAGTGTCGAGCTTGTGTCGTGTAGGTGCTTGTGGTGTGGCCGCATCGGATGGAGCTGCTCTCAGTTATTTGATGAATCTGGAAGGACGAGAAGCTTCCTCCCCGTCGAAGATGAGACGGAAACGGAGCAGGAGAGGAGAATCCTGTAGGGAATAGCCGAGAACTCAACTCTAATGACCGCCGGTTTCCGAGTGCGGATTCTGCTTGCCAATAGGCAATGGCGCGTTGGAATTTTTTTTGGGTAGGATTACGCCGGGAAATAAATTGGGTATGCTCTGTGATGGTACGGCTGGCACGAGGGGGAGGTGGATTGTATGTGCAAGCGCTCAAGATATGTGCATTTGGTTGCCTTTTGCTATTAAGTGGTTTGTTGTGCTCGCCCCCCACCTGCTGATGGTTCTTCAAATTCTAACAGAAAGGACCCACAGAAACCAGTTTAACCAAGTGCTGTTGAATAGGATAAATTTGCCTAAAGGATGCTCTGAAATACACGTAACTGGACGTGTGCACTGCGGACCGTGGAGATGTAGCTGATATGACCTACTGGTATCATGTTGCTGATAGAAGCTGTAGTGAGGTTTTTTTGTTTGAAACAGCTGAGATTTGCTTCTTTAGCTTTGTTGTTTTTAGCCCATGGTGATAGATGTGATCAATCTGCGCGGACTGTGCGCTGAGATCTATGAGAGCAGACAGTGATATATCTGGCACGTTTGACCCTACAGTGCGATTGACCACATCGGTAAGTGGGTGCAGAATAAAGCAAACAGGTAGCGTTACGTACTTCAGCTCGGAGCAGTGCCTGCAGATCGGACAGCTATATTGAGATATGATACGGTTGGTTGGTTGGTTCTGATAAGTGAGCAATTCCTTCCACTGCGAACTGGGCTGCTTAGGGCGGTTCGGCAGTGATCCAGTGGGGAGCTGAGTTGGACGAATACGAGCTCCGAGACACTGACAAGGTCCGCGAGGGGTAGCTAAATTTGGTCCTGTTTAGAGGAGGGGTTCTTGGTCACATGACCAAACACGCGAACCGGGAGCGCGTTCGATTTCAACAGGTTGACGTCTACCTGCATTTTATCTACTCGCAATCTCCGTCATATTGGTCTCCTCGCGGAAAACATATCAGCACACACATAGGTCAGTCGTCTCGCTGTAGGTCCTACCCCAAGTCTCACCCCCTCCACAGAGATTCAAAGTTGAAAGAATTGCCATATACATATCCTTGCCCGTTGTATCTTCGCAATGCCTCTTCGTCCCGATTCGGGAGACGAGCTCAGTCTGAGGCATCTTCCTGATGCAACAGATACCTCGATTTCATTCCAAATTCCCTCTTCGGACAAGGACAAGGACAACTACTTACTGGCCGATGTCAGACCTCTTCCCGATGCATCCGATACCTCAATTTCACTCCAGATACCTACTTCAGACAAGGACGAATACCTCCTCGCAGACGACGACTCCAACTTCTTTAAGGGTACTGATGAGTCCATTGCGACGCCTGCTCCATTTCGGACCGCATACGACGTCTTGACGCTCAGTCAACTCTCGCCTAGACCAGAGGGTCCTTTCGACTTTAGATTCTTCCAGAAGTCCCCTCCTCCCCCTACACCACAGCAACTCTCGTCCAACGTAACACCGCGCACAAACCGCAGCCGTAAAGCGAGGGCATCACCAGCACCAGCAGCAGGCGCCGCCAATTCTACCAAATTAAGCACAATGTTTCCCAGTACGGCTACCAAGTCTGAGCGCATTGTCACTCAGCCCTACCAGCTCCCTTCTGGAGAAGCATCCCCTTCCAGGGCGCGTCTCAGTAACCTCAGAGCCGAGGTCGAGTCATTGACAGATGACCTAGAGCCAACTTCTTCACTCGTTGCTCAGGCACCTACTACTAGTCCCTCCTCACCCGCAATGCGGTCCAAGCCAAAAGGGATACGCGAGTCATTAAACCTTCAACGAAGAGAAAGCAGTAGATTAAAGTCTAAACGCGTACGTGTCCCAATTCAAACAAACGACCATTGTTCCTGACTGTCTATTATTTTATTCTATACATACATTTTTTAATTACACTTCTCACAGACTGTCATTGAGGGCGGGATTACGAAACCGAAGAACAGGACGCCGCCGTCCTCCAAGGTGTCATCACTCGCTAATGCTGTGCCGCGACCCATTCCGCCCTCTGCCGTTACTAATACCAATACCAACGCGTCCATGCCAATTCCAACGAAACATCACCAGCCGGAAGCTGAGTTTCCCTCGGAAACCCCGGACCTGGACTTTGTTAATGAATCGAACCCTGACATCAGTATAATATCAGCTACCAGCGGAGTGGCAGGGCGACTCGTAAGCTACGGCCAGCAGTTCATTGGTTCGTCGTTCGGGTATGTTTCTTTTTTTTTTTTGTGTTTCTTTCATTGCACCATTAACAGCCAAGTCTAATCTTCCAATAGACTGGTCGCGTCAGATCAGCTGTCGGTGCCGATAACGCGTGACCCCGAGCCAAAGACAACGCTCAGTCTCTACCCACAGTTGGATCCTGACGAGTGCATCTCGGGGCCATTGGTCGTCAACGGCGCAGATCCCCAAGACACCCCAGAGAAGGTTCTGCAGCTCACTGATTCCCAACTTTCTCCTCCCAAATTAGCTGAACCTCAGATCCCCGAAATTAGCGCATCATGTTCGACAATAACAGCATCAGCAGCAGACCATTCCCTCCCCTCATCCGCTGTACTTGTTCTACCCGTGCCCATGTCGCCCATGCGCCGCGCGATCAAACGAGGAAGACCTGATGCGGCCGCCACGACAAATAAGAAAAGTAAAACGGAACCTGCTTCTTTCGCGGGCACGAGC
Source organism: Cyathus striatus (assembly GCA_025738555.1). Taxonomy (NCBI): domain Eukaryota; kingdom Fungi; phylum Basidiomycota; class Agaricomycetes; order Agaricales; family Nidulariaceae; genus Cyathus; species Cyathus striatus. Next base: position 1,303,728 of record JAOVFP010000015.1, on the reverse strand, counting down.
ACGAGCACAAGCGCGAAGGGAAAGGCTTCTGCTGCAGAGACTGAAAAAGAAATACGCACATCATCTACTCGGAGGCAGCCGAGCGTGCTTGACTCTAGCTCAAGCTCAAAGTCGCCATCACGCGGGAGGCCAGATAGTCGGTTGGTTCAGAATCGTGGTGGGCAGAGGCGAAGGCAGGCACCGGTGAATAAGTCCGGAAATAGCCAGCGCCACGAAAGGGAAGGTCTGAGCTGGAGGAAGTCTGTTACTTTGAGGGCCGAGACCGTAAGGTCTAAGAGGCGAGTGGAATTGGCGAGAGGGCTGGCGAATTGTGCGTCGTTGGTAAATGAGCCATGCGCAGATCAAGGTCAAGGTCGAGGTCACGAAGCTATCGGTAGTTCCAAACCTCCTCCCCCTCGAGTCAAACATGTAAGATGTCATTCATTCAAAAAAATTGCTATTCACTCGCAAAACACGTGAGTGGGAAACTTTAACTGATAAGATTTTTTTTCTTTTCCAGGATATTGTTAAAGCCGTGCAAACGCAGCCTATTGAGTTCAAGTTTCAATTAGATTCGCGCATCCAAGCGCGGAAGGCGCAGCAGCCCCAGGGTGACAGTGCGACTATGAACGCAAAAGGTACTTTCGGGCAGTCAAGGCCCTTATCAACGTCTACCTCCACATCACACAATTCGAAGTCGAGAAGGTTTGACTTGTCCTCCCGCATACCGGATTTCAAAGCTCTGCACGCGGTGCATGGTGCGGGGCTAGCGCAGAGAAAGGAGAACGTGCGCCCCACTGTGCCGGTTCCCATTGAGTTTGCGACTGAGCACCGGGCGAAAGAGCGCCGGAAGTTTGAGGAACACGTGCGGGAGGTGGAGAGAGAGAAGGAGGTGGAACGGGAGGCGCGTCGGAGGGAACGTGAGCTCGAAGATGAAAGGGAGATTAGGGAGCTTCGGAGGAAGGCTATTCCCAAAGCTCATGAAGTCCCTGAGTGGTATAAGGATGCGCCGAAAAGAAAGGAGAGGTCGGGTGATACTTAGGGAGCGTGCATGGATAACCGTGCGTCGGGGTTGACGGTTATGGAATTATACTTTTTGATTGATACTTTGAAGGATAACTTATGTGTATGTACATTATGTTTCCACTTCCGGTGACCACATATTCCAGTTGATCGCGTCGCATGCCAAATCAACCCGGCAAGTCAGAAGGATTAGAAGCACAAAGCTGCCAATCTCAAGGATACTTTTTGCTCACATCAGGCTAGTGTATTGTTATCTCATTCTTCTCTCGCTCGCGTTTTTAGTTTCTACACCAATACTTCTTTCATACCCTTGTGATCAAGCCTCGTTTCTCAGCGCCTACCCATCCTACTGGAAATTCCGCAAACACCGCGTTTGTGTACAGATTTTGACTTGCGGTTTTACCTGCGTGTTCTCCTTGCTTTGAAGCTAAATAGAGGATTGCTTATTTTAAACGTGTGCACTTGGTGTAGCCGGGTACATACAATGTACATACATGCATACTAGTACCCCGAAGACATCGGGAGAAGGATAACCTGCGGAAACTTACCGGAATTCTTTTGTCTAAGCGATATCTCTCGTGGCTTACTTTACACAGAATACTTGTGTATGTGCGCATTGCTGACGCGTATTTATTTCTTTGTAAGGAGTGTATCCTATGATATACCACGCGTAGATTTCATTAAAGTCTTAATGTTATGTAGTTAAGCCAGGGTGCGAGGTGTGTGGGATATTTACTACTAAGCTTCCTAGATGTGGCAAGATATCTTACCTGCTTTGAAGATAGAATCATGGGGGGTAGAAATCGACGCGCTCCACTACTTGGAACGCGTTTCCGACGTGCGTGCGTGTTGATAAGAATTTGGTTACAGCTACTATTAGTTTCTACGCAGCTGTTCCAAATAGCAGGTTCTCTGAATAATTCACGGTAAGCGGGCGCCGCAAACACACACTTGTAAAGGGTAATTTCGAGCAATAATACTATATGCGTATTTCTTATTGAATGCTGTATTCAATACGTGATAACAGCATTGTCCATCAGGACCCACATATATTTTATACCAAGTAGGATGTTCTGGGCATTGACGATAAATTGCGTGTTGCAGATATACCTAAATATAACTTTTGTGTGTAACAATGAACAGAAGCATGGTTGAGTCCTTCTATACGCGGTACCAAATCTGGGTATGTTATTCAAAAGAGAGATAGGAAAGAAAGGAGAGAATGGGTGCCGCTTATGGGGCATGAGGGGTAGGGATCGAAGCAGGCGCATTTGGCGATATGTCTTCTTTCATGATCGGTCGGTGGGTAAATGACGAAGTGCCCACATATCCCTGAGTTGTCTGCGTCAGGCACTTTCGCGAGCTAACTAAAACGCGCTGTAAAAAAAGATATTTATCAACGGTAGCTTACTTATTGAAAGGTAGACAGACAAGACGCGGCTGTGCGCATTTACGGCAGCACTGGCAGCTCCTTTAGTGCAAGGGAGGGGGTGCTCCACTCAATTCGCTTAGTGCATTTTTAAAAAAAATTGAAAAAGGAATGAATGACGCTCTGGACGTTGTGTACTTACATAGAGTGAAAGCAAGAACTCATGGCATCAACGTGTTGAGCTGGTGTTCCTATGACCCAAGCATCCAAAAATTGCCGCAAACGGGACGGGTCCGCCAACCGAGCAACCGGGACCAAATTCCCCCCTACCAGCTCGAATGATGAATCTGCCTGACTGATATCTTGGTTTCGATCGTGAAATAGGTCGCGTCCGGGTCGTCTGGAAATGGAAGTGCAAACTGGACCGGTGCATCAATGAAAGGAACCACGAACTCAACAATGAACGACGCGATCGGCTCGTTGTGTCTCATCCCAGAAAGGAAAGGTACGAATTTATGTTGGGTGATGAACTGGTTCCCGGAATTAGCGTTTCGCTCACAAACTTTTTTGCCCATTTCTCCCCCTCTCTTATTTTTTATTATTGATTACAATGGCAAAGTTGAGTTTCATGTGTGTTTTTTTTTGCTGGTATTTCCTTGTTTGGGAAGTGAGTGTGATATCAACAATAGCGGATTGGAACGGAGCACGGGACCATTGGCGGACTGGGAGACGCCACACAGGTTGCCCTTGCCTCTGGGCTGTCGACTTCTTTTTCGAGTTCGGGATAATCGTCCTCTTTTATGGGATAAGCCGATGGCATGCACTCCAGACAACAAGATAAAAGGACCCAGACATTTCCGTTGTCTCCATCCTCCATCCCCAGCTATTTAGTCCTGTCCTTTGCTTTGCTTCACTAGCATTACTATCTACCATCTACCAACAAACATGTACCCATCCTCGAGCACCAACGTTCTCCCCACCGACGCCATCTTGGCTTGCTCCCCCATCAAGACTCCGTCTTCGTTGTCCACCATCCCCACCACCCAACATGGACACGAGCATGACGAAGAAGAGTTTGCCTCTTCCTTTGCTCCTTGCAAATCACACAGCGCACCCCAATGCTGCCACTGCGGCTGGCGCGGAAGCCACTCCCCCACCTGCCCCTTCAGATAATCTATTCGTCTCTATTCTCTATGGTATGTTCCATTGTTACTTTTCATTGCACCACGCGTACTGATATACATTCAAGTCTTGATTTCAGCTTCGCTTCATTCACCATTGTCTATTATCGCATCGCCCATATTTGCTTTCGACTGCACTCACCACTTGTTATTAATTGCGCGTTTCCGCCTATTGGCTGTTACTATACACACCGTCTACGGACATATTACCATCTTGGACTTTGATTCCAGATAGGTTCCCGGAGGGAGGAGGGATGGGAGGAGGATGAGAAGGAGGAGGTCAAGGACCTTGTACTTGTACAGCAGAGGAGTAGGACGAGGAACTCTCAGTACCAGATTGTATTTTGTAACACCCTGTTTTGTCACTGCAAAGCGAATTCACAGCATCTTTATTTCTTGCCCAACTTCTGTGTGATGAGATTTCAACTCGTGGGCGCTGTTGGAAACGACGAGCAAAAGTTGGGTTCATCATTGCACACCATCCACTCCGGTGCCTCCGATCCGCTCATCCGAGATCAAAGTATGATGGCATTGGCATTGATGTGAGTGATAAGATAATAAGTAAAAATATTTATGCAAAAAAAATCTTTTCTTAGAGAAGAGAAGACGATATTCCGTTGGTTCGGGTTCCTGGGCAACATCTCAGCATGACATCTTTCATTCAGCCATCGCCATCTTTTTCAAATTCAACCCCAGCTCTCCGCTCCATTCTCCGTGTTCGGTTCGGCATTGTCCTGGACTGTGGTCCATCGCCCTCGGACTCCATGCCATGAACAAGACGGAACATTTTTTTTGTCCCACTGCTCTGATTTGGAATTCCCCACATTGGACTCAGTCGATAATGGGGAGTCTCACGGAGTCACACATTGCAATCAGATAAACTACTTCGTACTGTATACACCATTCGGCACTCGGGAATGTTCCCAGCCGGGTTGCCCTGAGCTTAGCTTAGCTTATCACCATCACTCCTGCAAATTCTTTCCCCAGGTTATACCAGCTTTACCCCGCATTCATCGTTGCTTTGCTTCAACATACCAAACAACAGCGTCATGCCTCAGACTCTTCAACCGCCGCAGCACTCTGATGAGCTGCTCGTCGCCTTCCCTGAAGCCCATGTGCTCCTCCTCACTCTCAACCGTCCGGCCTCGCTTAACGCCCTGACGCCCCGCATGTCCCAGGACTTGAAAGCCCTCCTTGACTGGTTCGAGGAAGAACCAGAGTTGTGGTGAGTTCTGCACTAAACCCGACTTTCTCCTTGAGTACGTGCGAGCGTCGAGGTCCTATCTGCAACTACGTATTACATACGTACCCACCCTCCCCGCTCTCCAGACTCAGACTCAGACATTAGACTCCGACTCCACTCCTCCATTCCATTCCAAGTTTAATTAGTCGTCATGGGTAACACGTTAATTTTATAGGGTCGTCATAGTTACAGGCTCTGGACGCGCCTTTTGCGCCGGTGCGGATCTGAAAGCGTACGTCTCCCCTACCAATGCTCCACCCATCCAGACTCTATACCACCCCTGTAGATGGAACAAAAAACAACAATCAGGAAATACAACCGAACAAGAAGACGTCGTTGCAAATGTACATGGCTTTGCCTCCATCTCGCGGAGACAGAGTATTAAGCCTATTATCGCTGCTGTTCATGGCGGCGCGTATGGCGGCGGAGTCGAGCTGGTTCTTAATTGTGATTTGGTCCTTGCGAGTAGGGACGCCAAGTTTGCTTTGCCAGAGGTGAAGCGCGGGGTGGTTGCTATTCAGGGAGGTGGGTCCGGTTCTGGTTATTGTCTTGTGTTGTTCTGGTGCGGACTTGTCACTTGGGGAGGTTGGTGTTAGTGTTAGTTGGAGATGCGCTCTGCGCTCTGCATTCCTCCGTGCTCGTCGTGTGTTTTCGCGTTGTTTTGACTTGGGGCGCTGACTCCCTGACCGCAATTATTGCGTTATTTTGCATAGGTATTCCTAGACTTGCGAGGATTGCTGGACATCAGGTATGTAATTTTGTATGGTTACTCGAGTTGTTTCCCGTTTCTATGTTCAAATTATTCCGCTTCCGGCCCTTGTGAATCGAATGATCTACTATGCGCGTCATAGTACGCCTAGAATAACTCTTATGCTATCGTTATTCTCCCTCGGATCCCGAATCACCGAGTTTAGTTTCGCGCTATTGTGTTGAATTATTTGCTTTTTTTTTTTTGGATTTACTTAGTCGCCGACGCGATGAGATGCTAGGCTGGGTATCAATCAGTATTTGGATCATTGATATATACATTAGTGTGATATGATATGATTATACTAACGGCCATCCTTCGAAGCTTGCATCGGAATTACTCCTCTTGGGGAAGACAATCAGCGCTGATGAGGCACATAGTCGATTTGGCTTGTAAGTCCCCTTCCTCCTCCGTTCATTGATTCAATGCTGATTGATTAAACACTTCTTCGTCTCCGCATGCAATCACTAATCATCTTCACTTTCCGAATCGCACTGTAACTTGATTGATTAACTATTCCGCTCTCAATCGCTAATCATTTTCCTCCTTTCCGAATCGCATTGATTGTTAACTTAATTGATTAACCATCTAGTGTAAACGCCGTAGTATCATCTGCGGAAGAGGTGATACCTGCTGCTTTGGATGTGGCACGGCAGATCATTGCCAATTCGCCGGATGCTGTACAGTGTACTAAGAAGGGCCTTTTGCTTTCGCAGCGCCATGGGTTTGAGGAAACTGTTAGTACCCATGCGTGGAGTGGCGAGAGTAAGAGGGTGTATAAGGGGGGTAATATTAAGGTTAGTTCTTTTCTTTCTGTCTTCTTTTTGGAGCTTTTTTTTGAATGGTGCGAGGAGGACGGTATATTTGTTTTTCGTGATTCAGCCAAGCTTTGAGGAGTGGTTCATTTGATTCGATCCCTCCCCTCATCTTTTTCTTTCGCTTCCTTTGCTTTTTTCTTCGCCACGGTAGACTTGCGGCGATGACTGTCGGAAGATTATTTTTATCGTTCACCATTCACCCAAGTTTCGATGGACTGAAAGGAACGAGTGGCTCGCTTTCCTCCCTTATTTTTCTTTCTTTTTTTTTTCTTTGGCACGGTGGACTGTTGGGCTTTCGAGTCGATCGTCGGAATCATGAATCACGACACAGTGTTATTTTTATCTTCCTCCGCTATTCACTCAAGCTTCGACGAATGCTGACTGATACTACTCGGTTTACCTATTATACTTTTCTATATGAACTACAGGAAGGACTTAAAGCGTTCTCGGAGGTGTGTACCTGCCGCTTGCTAGACGCTCGGTGTTTCCTTTTTGTACAAAGATGACTAGGCTGATGTCATGGTGATTTTGTGATTTAGAAACGACTGCCTGAGTGGGTTAATCCTGCGAAGCTTTAGCTTTACATGTGGTCCCTCTGAAGGACCGGGTAGTTTTTTTTTGAGGGGGTGACTGGTGGCTGGATGGATGGATGGATTGTGGAACTATGACTTCTTGTGAACTTGGGCCCAGCGTATGTCGAGATCGAATCGTAGATTCATTAATTTTTTCAACTTGTCGGGCATCTCAAATTTATGAATTGAATACAAAGAGTCGAGAACTTGAAATAGATGTATACAATACATTCATACAGGTGCATCAGTTTGATCTTATGCCTGCCTGCCAGCCAGCCACCAATGTTTCCCCCCTGTACAAGTGGAGCGTTGCTCGATGGCCGGCTGGCTGAGTGTGCAATCGCGAAACTTTAGATGTTAGATGGATGGCTAGTTATGTCGAGGCTATATATACTATGTATCTGTATCTATCTTGTATATATATTTACTATAGGTGGGTTTGTGGTCCCCGATCCTTTCGTTCGTTTGGTATATTCATGATGGACCGGGATCGCGGGGAGATCTATCGTCTTGTTCATGTGAAGGGTTGGGGGGTTATTATTGTAACCGCAGTTAAGGCCCTCTTGAGGGGGGGCAATCGGGTGAGTTAGATGACAGTCAGTCGGTGGGTCAGTCAGTGAATAGAACAATACATATTATTTCCCTTGCTTTTTCGAATTTTTTGGGACCATCAGATGATAGTACTTACGTTACACACAAGACATTGAAGAGCTCTCGACTCTATGTTATTTCGCTTCGATCCTTCTATGAGGAGGTAAGTAGCACTAGTACAAATGGAACTTACAGCCTACAGGTAGTATTAAAAGCAGTGCAGAGTACATTATGTCGTTATGTCGAAACTTTAGTTCCCTGCAGGGAGGATTTGCAATATCGGGTCATAGGGTCTTAGACATACTACTCACAGAGGAGAGAGCATACCGTATCCATGACCATACCAAGCTTACTCGACATCTGTCGATCGCGGCTTCCTGCTGTCCGATATGCTTTCGATCACGCTTAGTATCAGGTTGAATATGGTTAGGACTGAGGAACAACGTGGCTGCTGACACCCACCCGCGTCTACATTTCAGAACATAGTACTTACAATCCGTATGTTGAGAATTTGTTCTCACAGCTGAGCGAGCTCGCGCTGTTTCATGGTACGAATGAGCTTGGCAGCCGCGAACGGCTTCAAGTATCGTGCTGGAGACGAGCGTTACAGAATTTGCGCCAAGGAAACTAATGTCATCCTAACGCGCGAGCGTCAGCGAGTTCCCCCATGATGTTTTTGTTTTCTGTGATGTAGGATATGTCATACCGAGAATAATTATAAAACGCGAACTTGCAACGCGAGCGCGTTGGGATGGGATGAGATGGGAAAAAATCAAACTGAACCGTGTGCGAGTCATTCCTGGATATGACATGGGGTCAGGGGTAGAGAGGTTGGTACTGTCTTGCTGTATGGAGGATCAGCTCGCTTGCATGTCATATGTCAAAGCCCAGGGAAAAAGTTTGCAGAAAGGAAAACCTAACTACAACCAGCCGTGTTTCCCCGCTTGTAAACGTTTTGCTTCCGCATCCAAGGGGCCGGGGGCTTCGCGGGCGATCGTCTGCGATGCATTGTTAGTGGTGGGTCTTCATTAGCTTGGTCGATAGTTTCCCGGATTTATTTTTACTTTTCGCAGTTGTGAGACTCCGCCGGAGTTCGTTGGGCGTTTGGGTAGGCGGCCGTTAAGCCGTTAAGCCGTTAGGCGGGCGCGTTCTTGCTTTGTTCATACGAGCGTAGACGCTATAGGATTTAATAGATTTAATAATATAGTCCAAGGTGACGCTGATAAGGTGGAATTTCGGTGATCTGGATTAAAGTAGATGATCAGTGGAATAGGAAACAAAGGCAAGGGGAAACGTATGTCATTCGTTATTCATTTCAGGAAGAGTGTACCTTTACCGACTTGCTTTGTGTTTCGTATGAAGAACGGATATAGTTTGGATATGTTTTCTATTAACAGACCACGCCGTCGGTTACGTTGAAGTGTGGGGGAGGGGTATTAGATCTAGGGTAACCAGCCTTTGAGCATCTTCTGAATCACCGAGAAACAAGCATTATGAGAAGATCGACAAGAAAAGCCGGAATTGAGGACATGAAAAACCCGAGAGAGGTATTCATAAGTTCGTAGAAATAAATATCGCGTTTTTTCCCAGTGCTGTCACTGCCAGCGATCGTGGTGTGCCTTGGTAGCTATCTTTAACCAATCTTCAACTGTGAGGTTGCGCTTGACATGCCGTACCAGTGATCATGAGCGAATTTTGGCGAAATGGAATGACAAGACAAGAATTCAATAAGCCTGGACCAGAGCGGCGAACTTGTGTGTGGTAGCTTAGGTGTGAGATTCGGTGTGCTGTATAGGCGCGTCCTGGAAATTTGGGTGGATGTTCCCTTCGATGGAAGTGAGTTTTCTGGTCTCACTGATTTCATGTCGGTTAGATTAAGAAGTCGGCAAATAATAGACACAAATAGGATTTGAATTTAGGGATTCGATTTTTCGAATATTCGATGGTTGAGTTGGACGATGGAGCGCAGTCGCTGTATCTTTGAAGCCTGTTGCCTTTCTTTACGCTTCCCTGTCACCCTGATCCGCGTGTGGATGGAATTGGAAGGCCACTAAGAAGGGGGTTGCAGTGGAGCAGTAAACGTGTATGTAGCAAGTGTGCTTTGCGTCAGTGGGAGATGAAATCCGCGTAAGGACAAGACGGAGTGATTCGAAAAAGGCATAGAAAGCGCCGTGGGGCCCGGTAGGCAGGTGTCACTGTTTGGTTTTCTTGAAGAGAGACCATATGGTATGACCCTGGTTCGGAAGCAGGCATGTGGAAGACGATGGTGAGGATGTCGAGGAGTTGGCAAGTATTCAAGATGAGTTGATTGGCCCTGAGGGGTATGAACGTAACTTTTCGTTGATTTTGAAGATGAATCCAATGAAGTTGAGCTAGGAACAAGGAGAGTGCACATGGAGGGCGTGGAGATTGAAGTACTGACGTTTCGTGATCAAAACATTCCAAAGTTCTCCGTGGTTCGACAGTTTAATGAAATCCAGCCGACACCCTCAAAGAAAAACGAGACTTGAAAGAGGGTTGAAAACCAAGTTCCTTCAGGACTAGCGGGACAGGACGACGATGATAACGGGTGCGATGCCGTTTTTCAAAGTTTATTTTAGTCATATAGCCGACTACCGTGGGAAATATGAGCGTCAGCGGCGTTGCGATCCCAAAAAAGATGTCGATGGGAAGCGCTCATTCGTCGAAATGGACAACCGTGCCACGCCTGCTGCCAGCTCTTCCTCCTCTTCCTCTTCCTCCCACCCAACACCCTCGTCATCCTCACAATCAAGTCCGGAACCTACTAGCGCGTTTGAACGATGGCGAAGACAGGCGATGCTCATTACTGGCTTGGGTATACCCAAGGAAGAACGGGAAGAATACCTGGATATCCAACGAGCACGACAATGTGAGAAGCAAAAGGAGTATCTTATGAACAACAGTACGTTCTTTTTGCCCCCTCTCTTCAAAACCACAGCAGGAAATTCTAATGACAGGTTTATTCTCTCTCTCCCCCCACTCATATCTGATCCACTGCTGTTCCAAATCTACCCGCGTTCTTCCTGTGTCCGCTGTCATGCTGAATCGTGCCTGCCAAATGACTTGCTACGCAACCAAATGACTTCTTTTCGCCAGGCCCGTCTGTGGTGTTCATGCTCAAGCATCTGAAATTGTCAGGGTGTGAGGTGCCCCGGTCTAATGTCCTCTGCGCGCCGTGCGACTGGACGAAATCCGGCGGATTCTCACCGGATCCTGGTGCAGTCGTTCTGTGCACTGGGCATTTTCTAAGTCGGAAACATATGGAACAGACACTAGTGCACGAGCTTGTGCATATGTATGATCACTGCAAGTTTAAAGTCGACTGGAGCAATTTACGGCATCATGCCTGCAGTGAGGTGCGTTACTAGTCGATTGTTCTAAATACTGATTGGATATCAATCAAATTGTGTTTTTGTCTCTTCGGTAGATTCGTGCGAACAGTCTGAGTGGTGATTGCACGTTCAAGCGGGAACTTCAACGTGGTATTGTATCCTTCTCGAAGCAGCATCAGGTTCGTTTTTAGTTTTTGGATTTTACGGTTTTGTCTTATGAGTTACTTGTATATTCGCTAGGCTTGTGTACGCCGAAGAGCTATTGAATCTGTATCGGCGAATCCAGCATGCCCGAATGGTGAAGCGGCGGAACGAGCAGTGAATGAGGTGTGGGACAGCTGCTTCAATGACACACGTCCCTTTGATGAGGTGCTCTCACACGATGCTTCGCATGCCATGTCACTGACGTGCTTTTTTCATAAATAGGTTTATAACGAGTGATGCATAACTATATTGCGAATGTGCTTCCTAAATTTACCTGGAATTCCTCGGAGGCGATATTAGATTTTTTTGCGACCCTAGAAAGCTTGGTACCCAGTGGAGGATTTGCGATGGACCAAGCATTTTATTATTTTTAATGCTGGATATATATGATAGACGGAGAAGTAATGGTTATGGAAGGGGGGAGGGAGGGGGGAGGAAGATGCGGGCTATGTGGGAAATGGAAGGGGGATGGAGTAGTGGTTGTTTCCACCAGTGTCTAGAAACAAGGATTTGAGTGATCCGCCTGTGATTGCGTGTGATTACGTGTATTTGGCTCTGACATATATAATTTGCGTGTGAGGCGCCAAACAGTTCGCGCGCATTTTGCTCATTCCCCAACCCAACCCCATCTCCCCATCCCCTGTCCACCTCCTTCCCACCGCCTTACGACCAACCATGTTCACCAAACTCGCGTAAGTCGAATCCTCATCGTTCTCCACGTCCCCCAAGGCTTACCTTCTTTCAGTTTCTTCGCACTCGTCGCTCCTTTGGTTTCTGCTCTCACCCTCAATATCCCTCAGAACCCTACTTCAGATGGAAATGTTACCATTACATGGACAGCTACCACCTCTGATACGTGAGTAGCCCTCTCACATTGTGTCTCTCTCTCGTTATCTCTCTCTCAAGAGGAAGCGAACAACACGAACAATAGACTAATACAACGCCTTCCCTATGCAGATCATTCTCCCTCTTCTTGATTAACGAAGACTTCAATGACTCCTTCGCCATCGCCAACAACGTTGACCCCTCCCTGCAAACCATCACACTGACTATCCCCTCTGTCCCCGTTCGGTGAGCATCTTACGCAATTTTTTTTGCCTTCGGTTGCAATGACTAAATCCGCATTTTTTCCGCATTTTTTTAGTGATGGATACACCCTGAGGGCAACCAACCCCGGCAACATTACCGACGTCTTCGCTGAGACTGGATCCTTCTCCGTTGGACAAACCACATCGACCAGCAGCATTGCCTCTTCCACCTCTGCCTCGCAGTCTGGTTCGTCCACTGTTTCTGGTTCTGGGTCTGGTTCAGTCTCCGCCTCGGCTACGTGAGTCATTTTCCTCCTTTTTTTTGTTTTGTGGTTCTTGGCTACTTGGCATGTCTAATGGAATTTGTTTGGTGTGTATAGAAGCACCCGCCCGGTTGGATCATCTTCCACATTCGGCGTGACCTTGTCCAACTCTGCCTCGACTAGCGGTGGATCGGCCACTTCCTCTGGCACCTCGTCAGGTGCTTCGTCGTCCTCGTCTGCTTCGGCATTCAGTGGAGCACCTTCTCAGCTCGGGTTCACCAGGGCTGCTGCTGGGGCTGCGATTCTGTCTGTCATTGCCGGCGCTGCCGTCCTTGCGTTCTAAAAATTTGTGGGCTATACCACTCCCACCCAGCAGTACACTCCGCAGCATTGATCGGCTTTTTATATCCGCTCCCCTTCTCTTCTTCCATAGCTAGTTATACCTAATTGGAACGGTGTTTCTGCTCCTATACCATTTTATTTCATGTACCTACCTCCCTTGGACTTCTGAACTCTTTTATTTTTTGATGCATTTTTTTTTCTTTCTTGTACGATTGGTCAATGAACATTACATGATTCTCTGGGGCTTTGATACACGATGTCATGGAACGAATTTGTGTCAGGTGTTTTTGTTCGTTGTTTCGTCGTATAGGCTATAAATAAATCCCTGGTAAGGGCTTTATGTATTGAGTGTTATTTATATCGTTTTTGCTACCGCGTTCAAGAATAGTCTAGGTAGCTTACATACATAGCACATACACGTCTCCCCCTTCATCGTGTTTTGTTCGTTGGGTTTTAGTCGTTGTTCAATGAACTTGTTCCGTTGTTCTTGGATGTTGGATGCAGTGATCATGATGGCTGGGGTGAGTTCCTGTAAGTGCGGTAGAACGGAATGCGATGCGATGGAGCGCTAGTGTGTGCTTCGTGCTTCGTGCGGACAACGGTGGATATTATTTATTGGTATTAATGAATGCTGGAGGATATTACTATGTGCCCTTTCGTAGACGTCTTCGTTGCGGCTGTTGTGTAGGGAGAACGAGCCTTTGTTTCTTGCTTCTAGATTCTCGCTGGGTATGGGCTGGAAGATGGGATACCGTACATGCGTGATGAGTGGTGTTAACTTGTAAGTACAGTGATGGACCTATTATTGTTATTACTTTGTGTGCTTCGTCTTCGAGGCGCTAGCTGGTAGGGATATAGTTTGTCCTTGAGTGTCTACGTAATGATATCATATATATCGACCGTGATAGATATCTGCGGCCACGTCTCGATTCCTTGCCTATGTTATTGTTTCGGGTTTTTCTTGGACGGTTTGAGGTATGAAGTGTTATATTCAGGAGGAAATGATACATTCGCATCAATCACGAACCCATTGTACCATTTCTCAGACTCCGTGTGGATGCTTAATCTCCAAGATTGCACTGTCTTGTACAAGTATGATTGATGCTGGACTGGTGTTTGGAATTTTCTTTAGTAGCCTAAGATTTCGAGAACTTTTCCCCATTCTCCGTCCGACTCCGACTCGTCACTCAAGACATGATATATCAATACTTATCACATACAAAGTTCTGTTCTGTTAACGATCCTCATAGACCTTTCCCGCGCGCGCTGCTGATCATGATCATGATCATGCCATTCATGACAAACGTAAGTAACACCGCCACGGAAATCGAATCCGAAATTGTACTGCCACGAGATGGTCTGGGTCTTGGGTTAAAGTGATTAGAAAGAAGAGGGGGGGAAGGGGAAGGTGGACCGAAGGAAGGAACTTCCGTGGTACTTCTGGTACCTAGCTATGTAAGTACAGTTATAACCTATCCTTGACAATGTGATCTGCGTATTTGTAATCTTTTTACAGGGAGAAGATAGAAATAGATCTGGGGATGTCGGGCTGCGGGGTGATTTGTAGGAGCTTGATGATTATAGATATAGATAGGAAGGTGGTTGCTTTTTCTTGCACGATTATCGTACCCGAGTTCTAAGAGTTCCTTCCATGTAGAACAAGACGGAGAGCGAGAAGGAATGTGATCCTCTAGACCAGATCATTTGTGATACCCTGAACACATCGTGCGGAATGAAATGCGGAGAAAGAGAACGGCATTCGGGATGTCTTTGAACCGATTCTACCCACATATTTGCAGTGGTGAAGGATCCCCTTGTGTATTGGTATGTGGGTCCATGGAACTGTCCGTTTCGTGGCAATTTTGATCTCTCTCAGGAATGGATCCGTACACGGCTTCCCGCCGTGATTTTGACGATAGTGCAGTGCAAGTTCCAGCGGCGGCTTCGGGGCGCTCTCAGTGAGACCTTCATAAGAACCAGGAAGAACAGACAATGCTCCATCAGATGCGTTCATTACCCGGAGAGTGGGATCCATGTGTGAAGACCTCTAACGGCACGTCTTCATTTTAACCGCTACAGCTAGCCAAGCAAGAAGAGTGTCGTAAGGGCCCCAACCAAGCGAGACTTACAAGTCCATCTCGTCCATGGGCGAGAAAAAGGCCACTAATGCAGTGCGCTAGCGCCATTACAGTGGGTGGAACGGTGGGAAGTGAGGGCTGCACCACGAGGTTTGATATTGGTCTCTCTGAGTCTCCGTTTTTTTTCTTTTCAGGTTTGGTTGTCATGCTTGAACAACTTTCGCGTATGGTGTGATGTGCTTTACGTCCGAGGCATAGGGACTTGTGGTGTGGGTAACGAATCTGCAGACTTGGACAAGTCGATATGTGGAAGAGGACGGACACGTTCTGGCAATTGAATCCTTTTCCGGGGATTTGCCGCGGAAGAGAGGGAGGGGAGAAGTTCTGAGACTGATGCTTCTCATCGACACGGTGGCACGGTTCTAACTACTATTTGAGATTTTCGCCTCACTAACACGTCCCAAGTGCAGTTTTGGCGATGTTCCTATGGAGTGAGAGAGGCTTGGGTGTAAGATAGATGGGTCACATTGCATTGGCCGGAGAGGGCTGCGTTTGATTATCGATGGCGAACTTCGATACGTTGATTAATCTTGCCAGGGGTGGAGCCATCATCGTCATCATCAAACAGGTATTTCGGACCATGTTGTACGAAGGAATTATAGGGCCGCTAAACTGCCTCGAGGCGAAAAACAGAGATGTTGGTTGCCTAGGCCAGTGTTACACCGCTGTTACACTCTGTTATACCCGTAGTAGTCGCGCAACATTTGTCTGATGACAAATGCGCAACGTATGTTGAAATGCTGACGTGAAATCAATGTTGTGGAGTTGACCAATTTGTGGATTCGCGCACTATGTGCATAAATAGAGCGTTTTCTTGTCGAGAAAAGTTATTTTAGTACTTTGACTGTTCACTGTTCTTGGACATAGGTCACGCTATTACCCCGCATTGAATCACTGCCAGCAGGGTAAAGATTATGGAAGCTTCGATGAGGAGTACTGCAATGCCGTACCTGAACCGTTCGCTTGAATGATGCGCGAGGTTTAATGAGCTATAACCTGCCATGACAAATAGTCGTGCAACCCGGAACGTCTCGAGATAAACCACTAAATGGCCGGCTCGTTGACGTTACATGTCGCGTAGGTCTAGTTGATCTCTGTAGCGGCCTGGAACGCCGGCTCGTCATTCCCCTGAACCACTTTTTGTTGCTTATGGACGTCCTTGGCTAACCCGAGACTTGGGCGGACCATTAGAAATTTAAGCACGAATCCTTCCAGCCGAGCGGGAGACCAGGTGGATTAGATATGATAAGATCGGGGAAAATGCCTGTTTCTTACCTCCGACCCCGCGACACACGACGTTTACTTTATTTACCCACCTCGTAAGGACATACCGGCCTTTTTGCGGCGTCCGGCAGCCGGTCGCGACAGAGTATTGCTTTACCCATCTAAAAAGTAGTGATGGGATAACCTTTGCAACAAGCTACCTGAAAGACTTGGTTTAGCGTTTCCGGCCCAAGACTCCGAGAGTGCTGAAATTGGAAATAATAACTTACGATCAGGGGAGCGGTTATTCATTGAAGACCAATTTCTTGTATTAATTTTGTCTCCAGGAGTTCCCTGTCGGTATGAACAAGAAGATCCGGCAACGGTTCGGCGCTTGGAAATCTCCTCCTAGGTAATGTTTGGCTGTACCACATACAGTCAACCGATGACAACAGCCCACAAGTAAATACTTCTCTCACCTAAAAAAGAAATATACTGAACATAGACATGATAGACTCGTGCCTTGCATGGTCAATTAAAGACGTAAAGGAAGGCAAATGCGCTCCATGGCCCATTCGAATTACGCCAATCGCTCGGTGGTGAGAAGCGACCGATGTGATATGCTTTGAGCGCAATGTGAATTTTGAGCTTGGTAAGGCTGCCGCCAAGGTGTGGCTCGAACTTCGGAAATCCCATCGAGGTGTGAGTCGCAAAGTATAACCGCACTTGACCGGGCTTAAGCTCGAGGGCGCATGAGACGCATGGAGATTTAGTACGATGAACCTTGTACGACGTGAAGGGATCTGCAATGACACGATGGTAGAGAACGCCGATGCCATCCCAGAACACCAATAGCTTTATCTGGTGCGGCGTTAATGTATCAGCGGAATGCCGTTCATGTTGCTACACCCTCGATTTTGCTACCTGGGTAAAAGAAGAATAACTACAACTGGTTTGTCAAACACTTCATGTTGTCGGGATTGAGCCAAGATGGAGGGTACTGAAGATTCACTTCATAAGATCCGACTTCAACGAAAATTTACAAGCAGGCCCCGAAGTCTTGAGAGTCGAGAAGGCAAAGGATGGAACTGCACATGAGAATTGAAGCAAGCTTCATGTCAAAGTCGACCCACTTCCAAGACTTGGCGCTGCGCAATCACCTAATTCGATGGGAATTGTAGTGTAACGCCCCCAAGCCGTTAGGATCTTGCCGACTAAGTACACGAGCCCGATGGAAAACACCCCAAGGAAGTGGTTGAGTGGATAAAGGAATCAGGTATCTACCTAAGGGCGGTATTGGATAGACACTTCCTCGATGCTAGACCGGTGTAAACGGTCACAAGATGCCTGCCAACGATGCGGTAAGGTTCAGGGATACAGGAAATTACCAGCCTGGACAGATGCGAGGGGAAGAAGTACAAAGCCAACATGAGGAGTGTGGGGGACGAAGCTGCCTGGCTCACAAAGCTTGATTGCCCAGAGAGAACGAGAAGACTCCCGAGCCCGGCGCAGGCGCTGAATCCCAAGAAAGGCTAGTAGAACCCGACAACATGATCTCACTGTAGTGCGAGTTCTGACAAATCCCATCGTGGCACGCGTAGTCGTCTTCAGGCCGAAGGTTGTGATGCGAAAGAGACCCTGGTGGCGGCTTGATACCGGCTGGACAAACATCCCATTTACTCCCCTCGTCATTGAATGGCATGTGTAACAGATCCCGAAAGTCAGAACAAAGCACTGGAGGAAACAAGCAGTGTTCATGTGTGTGGCATTTTTCATTGGAGGAATCAAGTTAAGAATTAAAAAGGTATAGGCAGGTGGATAGACAGAACCGGTCGATTGTGTACGGTGGCAACATTGGCGAAATCAAACCATGATGAAATTAGGAGCAACTAACATTAGAAGGAGCTTCGGCGAGAAGAACTGATAGACAGAGAGATCTTTTTTTATTGACAGCGTGTAAACCCGAGTTAGTTGTATCAAGTTCTGGTCACCAGCTCTTTGAGTATTTTCGACACAAATCAAATCATGAGGGTGCTCGATCATGCCTTCATGCTCCATTTGAAAGCTAGAAATATATGTCAACACACCGCAAACTCTGTAGGCGGTGATGGTAAGGAGGTGAAGGTACGAACCATTCAATGTATTTGTCGCTCCAAATTGAGTTGCAGATGGGGAACAAGGAAGTGTACATGACTCAGGGCGCTGCCAGTGCGCAGTTGGATGGATCCATTTAGAAAACAGTAGACTTCTACATATGCTCGTGCCGACGCGCGCGAAAGATATCCTGTAGTGATTACGATGCGTCAATTACAGAAGAACGGTTTATTTACCTTCAGGTGATACAAGTTTGAGTTAACTCGATTGCAACCCGGGGATAAACGTGAACGGTGAGAAATGCCATCAGCTTCTCCTAGAACACGAGCCAGGTGTTGGTAGCGGGATTGTAAAGGGAAATTTTGTGTGCGACGAGCGTATTCATGTTTCCCTCCACCCTCGAATTCAAGCGCGGCAGATGAGTACGTAAAAACATATCTGTGCCTCGCAGCTTAGGGTAGATCTAGAGATGTAGTTTACGGCAGCGAGATGTTACGGCAGCCTTGATGATAAAAGAGGGTATCGAGCAGATACGGATTTAACAAGATGTCATTACGACAAGAATAACCTGCAAACCACAGGAAAGGATGAACACGATTCGGTGTGTAGGGAGCGACGTGCTGTTAGACACCCAAAATCACATCACCATCGTGGAGAGTCATCAGGTCTTTTTCATATCGGTGGGAATGAACTCCGAATAGCCAGGAGAAAGTGAGAAGTCGGGATAGGACAGCGAGGATCCATTGTGCGGGGGTTAGGCTGTGATAGAGGCGACGAAAGTGGTATACTTGACCAGGAAATTCGGTAGTTCGATTTGAGCGTTGTTCATATTAATATACAATGTGCAATCCAAGTATAAGATCGAATATGAATAGACTTATCGTGAGCGTGGATGTCTGTGTGGCCGGACAGAAGTGGGTCTTGATTGGCGCTGAGTTATTGAGTAGCATTATGTATGTCTGTCCAAGGTCTTCCTCCGCCGGCAGCGTAAATGCGACAGCATAGTGAGATAAATTTATAAGTACCTATATTCCTGTGTCACTGCGAACTTGGATATATTTTTGTGAAGTCAGCTGAATCCAGTTGCCAGCAAAAATGAACAAGTGGCCTTCGGTATTCCATTTGCGTCACCGAGCATCTCTTGGCTGTCGATAGCCTCGGTCGTGATCAATGAGCATATTCTAATGCTATACACGGTGATTATGAGACTCGGAGCAGTTTACTTATCCTAAGTATGCTTACTTGCAAGAGTCGGCCAGAGAAGGACAAAAGCAGAGAATGTCGGGCAATCAACTGATGCGAGCACGTGATGCGTGACGCCATGCAAATTTGCTGAGCAATGAATGTTGCAAGATTAGAAACCTTCGGAGGTCCAGTGGTACATATGTTCGCCCGTCTTTACTCTCCCATCTCTAGACTCCGTACCACCACCATCCCCACTCGTCTTTCGCTTTCTTTCGCACTGTTTTCTTCCGCCGCTTCTTCATCATCTCCATCTGCAGCTCAACTTCATAGAATGGCCGTCAACGAATTCGTAGATGTGGGTAGTACTCTCCTTATTCTGGGATGGGAAGTTCTGGAATTGATTGGGATCTTATCGCTCATAGTCCGCAATTGCCGACAACACTGTCGCTATCTTCTCAAAGAGCTATTGCCCTTATTGCCAGAAGGCCAAGAAGCTTTTCAAAGAAAAGTATCCTACGGTAAAGACTACGGTTTATGAGTCAGTGGTTCTAGAAGGTTTGGGCCGGGATGTTGACTGAAACCGCTATCATTTAGGCTTGACGAGCGTGACGATGGCTCTGAGATCCAGGACTACCTCTATGAGAAGACCGGTCAGCGCACCGTTCCCAACGTGTTCATCAGTGAGTGGTTATGAACGTGAGATAGATGAACTTGTGAATGACCGTGCCCTCTTTTCCCTTTGCGCAGCTGGGAAGCACATAGGCGGTTCGTCTTTTTATATCGCCCTCACTCTCATGTCTGTCTGATGGTGTTCCCCTCTTTCTAGGAAGCGACAAACTTGCTGCCGCTCACGACGAGAACAAGATTTCCCCTCTGTTGGCGTAAGGACTGGGCTCACCTTCAGCCCTATCAGGCTTTAACTATATGCTGATGTAGCACATCTGCACGTCTTTAATACCATTCAAGAGTGGAAAGCTTATTGTAATATATCATGTAGCCAATGGAATTGTTTTCTGTAAATATTGAGCTTTGTACATCGCCATCGCTATTAATCAAGGATCTATTGAATTTCTGTCGTTTCTGGAAAAGAGAAGATATATATTTTATTTCTTTTTAAAACAAAATTTCCAAAAATAGTAACTGATCGGGCCACGTCTCAACATTTCGGTCGATCCTCTCAACATCCACCACAACCTTGATCGCGACTACGCACTCACCATCCCTCGTGCTCATCGCCGTCCTCAACATCCTCCAGCTGGCCTGAAACTCTAATACTCACTACACACTATGACACGCGCTCAAAGGGTCGTCTTTGCCGCGACATTCTTCACTGTTCTTTACCTGCTTGCGTTCTTCCAATACGTGTCTGTTCCATTCGTCGACGATAAGGTTTCTGAGCAGATTCTGCCTGCGGTTAGTCTCGTTGTTCTTTGGTGTGACGAAATGCTGACTATATGCGTGCTTTTTCGCGTTTGCCTCCCTGTTACTCGTTTATCCGGACCTATTGACCTTCCCGAACCCTGGATCTATGCTATGAACTTTATATTCACTTTCAACCATTGAAATGCAACGAATTCGAACTACATCGCTCCACTAAACCAGATCCCTTGGTGGCTTCTTGTTTCATTTGGTTCCTACTCCCTATGGTCCCTTGGTTGGGGCCTGTTCACCTTCCGAGATTGTCCAGAAGCCTACCACGAGCTGCTTGGAGTGAGTCTCTTATGTCGCCCTCCACCTACCTTACTCTCTCCTTCCTTTGATATTTCCTTATATGCTTATTTAAATCATAATCTACTGCCCACTCGGGACTTTCATCTCGCTACTGAGGTGGCCGTCCGTTCACCCTTTCCGCTGGGCGTTCATACGGCTACTGGGGGTAGATATGTTTTCCCTATTCGCTGCAGCAGACATGATCCGCTGTCAAATAGACTGCTGGATCTTCCATGCAGTCCTGTTTTCCCATGTAGCTCCTCTTCTGTTTCGTTTTCGTACATTGCGCCATTCGGGCCCCGAGCATCGCGCTACTTTGCTTTCCTCTTGTTACTTAGGCTCGGTGCAAATCTCCCCGCTAGCTAGATACGCGTTGCTAACACGGCCGTTTCTTCCCATAGGAAATATCACAGGCAAAAAACGAACTTAGGGCTCGAGGTGTCAGTGTAGATTAAAGCAGGAACATAGGATTATTATCAGCAGAGAAGGAAATAAGATTTGAATACAGTTTCCTTACGCCCATCTCCGGTATAGGTACCTTTTCATGCATCAGAAGCCTTTATCTCGGGAGGACATCCGCTTGTTCCACTCATACCTACGGCACAATGTGCAAGAACTGCGCGTGTTCGAGCATCAAATCTCGCTCGTTTTGTTTTCGATGAGCAGCGCTCAAGAATCCCCTCGTCTATCAAAGAACACCCCCAACTGTGCGCATCTCTATTTCTCTTATCTAGCTGTATCTCCTTTCGTTTCGGAATGTAGGATATCGAGAACCATGCGTATGCGGAAACTTTAAGTATTGCCTCTTTCTGCTATGTTCCCCGCATCTGTTTGGTGGAGAGTATACTCACCGAAGCACTCGCGATCAGCAGGTGCTTCCAGCTCCGAAGATTTCACCACTGGCTTATCATCATGCACAGTTTTTTGTTTTTCTTTCACGAGATCTCGGACATATCTACTTCACGTAAGCTCTATGTTAGAATCGTTCCGATATGGAGGTCCTAGATAGACGGGAAGCTAAGTAATCCTTTGTCGAGCAGCCCTTTGTTGCAGTCGTCGCTGTGCTATCGCGTATGACTCGCTCCGTTATGCTATGCAGAGAAGGTTTAGTGGGTCGTCTCCTGCCAAATTACATTGTGCCGCTATCAAGGACTTCTCACCTATCGGGTGACCAGGTCATTTTGCCGGACGTAGGCATATATTTGGATCACTACACGCTGGTGACCTTCGCGGTCACTTGTGGGACTCACTGCGCACGTTTCATTGCCTGACGACAACGATGACGATGATGCACCCGTCGTTATCATTCATTGCGCAGTGCAGCGACCTGCTGGACCTGCTATTGCTCGTCGCTGGCTAGTACTATTTATTGTTCAATTCATTCGTGCTAGCACCTTCATGATAAGGTCTTCAGTCTCATGAGCAGATTTCCAATCACCGCCGTATTGACTGACGTTCGTGACACTGACGCCAGCCAGGTATCCTGATCCCAGATATACGGCTCTTGGGCCACCTTTCGCGGCACCTGTGGAACCTCAACTGCGGGGACTCCGGGGCTTTTGCTTCTACTTATTCATTCAGGATCTTTTGTCAGGCAATGCCATTCGTGTACTGGATAGAATGTCTTGGAACTGCTTCATTCCTTCTCAGAGTTAATAGCGGGGGATGTGAGCACGCCTGGCTCGAACGTTGATGTGCCGTTAGCGCTGGAAAGGATGCATTCTTCTTCCTCCAGGGTTTGTGGGAACGCATTGCCTACTCTCAGCTAGGGCCTATCGACGGTACTGCTCTTTGCCTTCTTTCCGCACCAGGTACGCTTTCAGATCTCATTCGTCGATCGGGTTGCTTACTGACATGTACTCACAGGCCGCCACTAGAACATTACATTCTCGTGTCATGATAAACGGCTTCCTTTGTTCAACTCTCATGATTCGCATGGGTGGGATCGGCTCGGGTTGGTCTTTTGCGGGACCCTGTCGTCTCGCCGAACTTCTGTATGTGTTGCGAGTTCAAGCGATAATGAACTGATGGTTATTGCCAATGTTGGTATTCATAGGTCTCTTTTTCGTCATGTCATTTTCGCCTAGAGGGCCCGATGTTATGTTGAAAGGTACACCGAAGGCCCGATACTGCCATTTCGATCAACGCGCCAAAAATAGCGCAGAAGTGGTGATGGGATAAGTACGTTGCGGCCGATGCAAACAGGTGCGGGCTCCGAAAGACGTTGTGTCCGATGGGATGCTTGGGCATCGGGTGGTGCGACGGGAGCGTGGAATGGCTCTTAGTAGAGTATGTCGGTGTACTCGTCATCCTCTTGAGGTTGTTCACATTTTGTCTTGTAGCTACAGGTGAAATTGGGGCGTGGTATCATGCATATACCTCACGTAGGCGGGACGGATGCAAGCGCGTATTTTTACATTCAAGAACCTGGCTGCGACTGCTTTTAGTTGATGTAGCTAATATTCAACTACGGGGTCCCGTCGGCGCATTCACCTCGCGTTCATCTTCTTGCCTTGGCCTATGAGCTGAATGTACATCTATACTTGGGGCTTGTGGCGCATTGGAGGGGGTTGAAAGAACAATTATTCTCGACTACGAGTTCCATCAGCACTCGCATCCATCTTTCCGCCTTAGGTCCGTAGACCAACCCGTTTACGCAGGGGAGGTTGTACCATATTGGACAGTGGCTGAAATGGACAATCCTAAGTTCCATCACCTCCTTTCTCTTGTCAGCCTGAACGATCGGAGTCGCTCTAGGCATCTTGGTGAGGAACTATCACTTGTCGACGCTATCGTGGGTTTCGTGCTGGAGGAACAGTGCGGGTTCTAGTCGCTCCTCTGCTGAACAACTGTCTATTCCATCCCCGTCAAGTACACGCCAGGTTTAGCCTGCCATAGAAGAGGTTCAGACTCGGGTCCTTACCAGGGAGAACAACTGGATAGATGATACTATCGAAGTACTTCGGACTTTGATAGGTTTTACTTTCGTTGACAAATCTACATGCTATGATGGAATTTATTAATCCACTGGAGAACAATAGGGGATCGACAGCGTGAAATTTAAGGCAGGGCGCGGGTGTAAATGATCTCATTCTTGTGCTTTACCAGGGCCCTCCAGTCATCGCTGGATATCGCTTGATTGTATGATCCAATTCTGCCGTGCAAATTTTCCGATCTCCAGTGTGGTACAGATGTTCCTCTTACACGGTGCTTCTGTACGAACTTCGGGAAGCAAACATCACTGTGCTCCCAAAAGGGTTGTCCGTCTTAGGGTCGTGAAAAAGAGTATGAAACCCGGTATATCCCCCGGTGAGGGTGGATCATAGGTGGGGTTCCACTCGGGTGATTGGAATAAAGCACTGACTTTTCGATCCAGGAAGCGATATTCAAAGAGCATACAACGAGTTTATCTAGTAGCGTTCACTTTCTTCATAAGCAATACTTGACTATTGGTGACCGGAGTGAAAGAACGCAGCGCTGTCTTAGAGAGCAGTGTTGATTCTGACCGAGAATAACCCAAGAGGGGACCTGAGCTGCGACGGTAGAATCCTTCCCGAAACCCATCTTAGTTGGGTAGGCGATCAAAGAACCAGTACGTGCATTGGTAAAGATGGAGATTGCTTTCGTTAATTTCAAATTCATTTCACTGTAGCAACGGGTGGAATTGAGCGGTAGAAGCTATGTGTGAGTGACTCGGAGAACTATTCAGTACACATTCCTCCCTAATTTGGTAATTCCGTTCTACATGTGCCGCTTTCACCTTGTCTTTCAGTACTCGACATGGAGCGCGTTTTCCATCAGATCTAATCCATATACAGGGCGTTTTGTTGTGTTTTAATCCCATAATTACGGTTCTTCGAGCTCCTTGTGATTATGCGGCCCTTTGAAACACTTTTTTTTTCTCGTTCAAAGTGTACGCAAGCAGGAATAGCCTTGAATTGCCTATGCTCTTTAAGAGATTCATAATTAATGTTTGTACTCGGGGATAATGTGGTTCCGTCGACGCTGGAGAGTCGTGCATTGTGCATGCGACCCCATTAATTACTGTCCACAGGGACTGGTCGTTGTTCAGTGCCCCCTCTCGCCAGGTACTCTTCAGATCCCCTTCATCGATCTAGGCTCTAGCTGATAAATATCAAGCAGCCTTCTTTTCGTCACTCACGAATCACAGTATGAACGAGCGGCTTGACCCTCTCTGTGTTAGTGAACCGTCTTGTTCACATGGCTCCAGCTCACCCCCAACAATACTGATGGTTATTTTTGATATTTATAAGTGGTTTCGTGCCACTTCGTTTGGTGCTTCCGATGTTATATCGACAGGAACACCGAAGCCGCCACACGGCCATTGTCTTACCCAAAATAACCCAGAAGTGGGTGATGTGCTTTGTACTTGTGGTCAATGAATGCATGCCCGGCGCTGAAGGATAAAGGGGCGTAGAGTTCCCTACAATACAAGCAGCGGCCGCTGTGCTAAGGACGCAATGTCTATCCCTGGAAGATACCAGTGAGCCCTGGAGTGTTCACCTTCTCGTAGCACGAGGACAGAAAAGCGCAGAGCGCAAGTTCACTGTTTCATGGTGAGATTACCGCCTTGCTGTCATTCCTTCGGACGGCTAGATCCAGAGCGCACACCATCCTGTCAAGAAATTCGCTCTAAAATTTGAAAACCTGTTTCTAACTAACATTTAGAATCTAACCATCTCTTCCGCGTCTCAGATCTTCCGTTCATCATAAAAGTGGCTTTGGAAGCGCCGAGGTATGTATTGATCCTGTCTTGTATGTTGCAGCTCAGATATGCGATTACTAACGAGAGAACCGAAATTTTCGCATGTCTTTTGTCAGAAAGAAGTCGACCCATAGCGCTTAAGATGAACAAGAATAGGTCTACATTGACCCTTGGTGAAGTATTGGAAATTGTGGTGGGAATGAACGCTTGTGGCCGCCTTCAACGGCCACGAGTCTTTTAATTGAGGCACGTCCTAATAGTTGAAGTGTAGTCCAAAAATAACACCAGATAAAACACGACTGAATTTCTTGTTGGGGATCGAGCATCGAGCCATTTATCTAGTTTTTCACAGCGGTATGAACACCTCCCGTATGTGTTGTACAAATGCGGCATGTATACTAGCGGCGGTGGATTGTCGCTTCGCAGAGTTACTGGAGCTGGACCTCCATCTGCGCAGTCCCTAATCTTATATCTGGATTCTAGTGTTCTACTCTTTAGGCGCAGCGCATCATTCAGTGTCACGTAATCCACATGGCACTAGAGCAGAGAGAGCACTTGCATAATATTGGTATGGTCAGCGGGTTATGTACAGGATGTAAGGAGTTCCAGTGACTAGTCAAGATATGTAATGCCGAAATATACCCAGAAATTATAGTTCAATAGTAGCCATAAGACAAGTGATAGTAGTAGCAGATGGGGAAGTCCGTGCAAATAGTGGCGATGATAGCATAATAGATGTGTCCATAGAAGCAAAATGCATAGAGAACGAAAGAGGAGAATGAGTTATCTCCATGTTCCAACAGCGGGTAATACGCTTAATCGTTTAGAGTTGCGGTCCCCAGCAGCATTCGGGGCTGTGAGATACGGGGCGGAAGAAGAGCGTGGTATCGACATATTCATCTGGCCAAACTCACTCGCCAGGTCATACGTAGAAGACGGTCGCGCCAGAAAGCTCGGACTGCTGGGACTAGTATTACCCGTCTTCCTGGGGAGCAACATCCCAGGACTCGAAACGCTAGCAGCCATCATAGGCGACCGGCCTTTAATCATGATAGGCATAGGTATAACGCCGTGCCTCGCGCCACGAGTTTTCTTGATAGTAGGAACCTGCATTTTCTCTGGTTCCAGAAGCATCTGTAGCGCAAACAGACACATGAATGCGTCATTGCCTGCGTTGTGCATGACGCACTGAGGTAGAACGATTGGCAGTACTTGCACACTTGCCGGGGACGAGGATCCAGAAACCGGTGCTTTGGTAAAGGATAAAAGGAGATTTTCCAATGACAATGTGCTTCCTTGCACCCGCGGCCTATCCATCTTTGGATCCATCATCATGCCGCGATGGCCAGAGGAGTAAAGAACGCGTTCGAACATAGCTGTATCGATGATGAGCACATTATGGGGGATCTCTAGGCGGAAGGGCTTTCATCACGTACTACTCCCGGTAGAGAAGGAGGGTAGGTGCTCACTTATTTTCATCTCTTCCATACGCGCAAGATCTCCATGGATACCATGAAGGACCAGAACGAGCGAGTTTGCGGTTGTCTCAGAATCTGGGCTGGCAAAACTACTACATTCCAGGATAACGAACTGAGTCAGCTACTTGTTTTTGAGGTCAAAAGGCATGTTTAGCAGATCTACCTGATAATAGCTTGAATGATCTGTGGCAATTTTGCCTTAGGGGCTACTTGGCTATCCCCAAACTTAAATGGATGGTCAGAATGAAAGGGCTTCCTCGCGGGTAAATATGTACCTACAGCGTACTACAAGATTTGAGTGTCAAAATGTGGTCCATCAAAGGCACCCAAGGAATAAGCTTACCTGCCATGGATGGTTAGGGCAGTATTTGTTGACGGACTTTTCAATATACTCCGCGACGATGAAATGACCTTTCCTGAAGGTTCTGTAAGAGATGGCACAGAACATCAAAGTAAGAATATACCGATAGTTGGAATCCGGAACTGGAGGCCAATGACCAAGACTAGAATAGAAATGTTATGAGCAGTTAGGGAAAGTAAACATCAATGCATGAGGCCCAACTATCAACTCACGCTTCTAAGTGTCCACAGCGAACAGCAGCATAGCCCCATTCCAAACAGCTTTTCTCATTCCTCTCACTCCACTCAAAGTCTATCGCAAGGAATGTTTTATCCCTCTTCTCCCACAGTTCTTTGATTGCTTTTGGTTCGCCGGCACGAACGCGGGTTTTGAGAGCAGAAAGTACAGCAGCGGGAAGAGTTGAATGTAACCTTTTGTAGGTTGGATAATCAGAAATGTGTCGCAGGTGTCTACTGGAGGTCTCGAATGGCGTTACATGGAGAATATTAGGCGCTTGTGGAAGGGTCTCCCCAAATCTTCGTCGTGTTGGGGTAAGTAGCTGATTTTGGAACGGAAGGGAGACAAAAATATACCTTGTCTTGATCATCTTCAAGAATGCACCAATAGATGTGAGGCGCGTAACGATGTGGGCTCTACCAGTCCAAGCATCCGTAACGGTGATCACAGGCCATGAAAAGGTAAGGAACTCCTCGAAGGAGGAGAAAAGATGCCCCCATGATCGTTCATACCTATAAAGCAGAAGAGGCCGATCAATGACACAGTTAAGTCAACCTTCGAGCTCTTTTCGTACCAGGGAATGTTGTTTATCTGGAAATATCCAATGTAAGCAGAGTATACCTTGAGAACAATCAGCAACCATGCTATGACGTGGACGAGGGTATGGCTACAACGTACAGAATGGAGGTCGTACTCCCAGCCTTTTGGGTCAACGACGGTGAAGTCACCCATATGGATTCGTCGCGTTGAGTCCAATGGTTCGTCAGAAGAGGGCCCCAAAACGTCTAAAGTGAGTGAAAAGCAGATTTAACGTCGTCGAAGTTGCGTCGAAGAGCTTGTTAATCGTGCTCCTCGCTTCCAGCCGAAATTGAGGCACCAAGCTTGAGACTTGATCAAAGAAAAGGTTACGTATTGGCAACGTATTGGCAGTCAAAGCGGGTGCAGTCGTGCAGATAACAAGGGCGGTATCCCTGTGTCCTACGAGTTGCTTGCTGCCAGCAGATTCGACCTGGGGGGCTAGTAAAAAGGAGCATATGACACGTTCATGCAACGTTCATGATCATACTAGCCCGGTTTTCTCAAGCGGGCATACAGGCGCCCTCAAGCTGCCGAAGAATCCCTACCCGTCTGGAACGGTCACAACGCAGATAAGCGGCGCATGCCGCGTGGTCGCCGGGTTCGATATGCGTGTAAAGTGAGAAGGAAGCATACCAAAGGCGAGAGTATAACAGATGGTGAGCGACGGAATGGAAACTCTTGTTCAGCTTCAAGTGCTGCCTGTCCAACATGAAATTTTGAAACGTGATGTGAAAATGGTGAGTCTGGATGGTTCCTCGAGGTTCAGGGTACATACTGTTCACCAACCCTCACTTTGAGGTAGAGCTTAGAGGGAAAGGTGGAGGAAAAGCTGCCTGCTATATAATAAAAAGAGTGTAGGTAGCTCTACATATTCCAGGTACCTGACAAAAATAAACAAAGTACACTCAAACAACCAAGTATTCATCAGTAGTAACAACTGCATCCACCGAGAATGCGGGGTCCTCTCCCTCGCCAATTAGGCTTACAGAGGCAACACCAACGCCAGCCAAACTTCCCTCCCCAACGAAGCTCACATGAACGGGGAAGAATGCTCCTACGTCGTCCCCGCCCACCGTGAAGATGAGCGAACCAGTACGTGTACTATCTGATGGCGAAATTAAGGGTACCGCCCATGCCAGAGAGTGTGATGATGGATTCAAGGACCATTCTCCTGAATGCGAAGAAACGGTGGGATACGAACCATCACTATAGGAAGAAGGTAGAATGAGCTTAGAGCAGAGCAGATAGCTTTACGTGTAGCTTACGGGAGAGGGATAGAGATGATCACATCGTAAAGCGTAACGCTGTCGTTTTCGAGTTCGTACTCGATACTGACTTCGCACGTTCCGTCATTCGATGGTGTTGGCCAGCAGTTAACTATGATGAGATGTTATAAATACCACCCCGAGCGGTACACAGAACACGACACTTACTCGATAACGGCACATTGCTCTCGTCAGTGCCAGCATATCGCCATTTCAGCACCGCGAGACTCTGTCCCACAGGGAATGATTTTGTAGAATCCTTGAGTGCAACAACGCGAGCTTGACCAGGAGCAAACTTGGCCACGTTGGGGTGTTGCTTGAACTGGAGGGCGTTGCCACCAAAGTCCGTCGATGGCTGCGAGAGACCGAGACGGACGCGACCAAGTGCCGCATCGGATATGCGAAGGTTCATGTCTCCCTTTAGCTCCATCGCTTGGACACCGCCATCGCGAAGGAGAGAGAGAGACAAGGTTTCCCTGATCACGATGTGAACTCTGCGATTGTACAGATCAGTACCAACGAAGAACAAAATTATGTATGAATACGTACGACTCTTCCTCAACCTCTGGCAGACTTCCACGTCCAGTAGGTTTAGGCACGGGTGGCTCAGCAACAGTAGGGGTAGTGGGAATTGAGGCGTCTGATAGACTTGTCGAGGCTAGGTCTCCACCGAGAGCATCGAGCAGCTCTGCCTGTTTCGCCTTCTTTGCGCCGAGCTTCATACCGCTGCCCTTGAACGCAGGTGCACGAGAGGGAGTAGAACTGCCGGAAGAAGTAATGCGAGAGACTGGAGTTGGCTCTGGGGCTTCAAAGCGGGGAATGGAGGAGTATCCTGAGATGCCTCCGCCGAGGTAGCTGTTGCCACCACCACCACCACCACCGCTTGCTGTGCGCCTTTGCTGCTCCCTGCGTTGCATCTCGAGCTGCTTAGCACGGCGCTTAAGCTCTTCCTTAGCTTCAGCTTCCTTGTTCTAAGGAAACCATAGTTATAATCCAGGATGTATGCGAAAGAGAAAGACGACGAAACGCACCCTCGCAATGATCTCTTGAATCTTCTCCTCGTGACTCTCCATCTCCAACACACTTCGTACCTGCATGAGATTCACATTCTCCCGGAATCCCATGCTCACAATCTCATCGAAAGCACCAAGCAGCTCGAACGCATTCTTCAATATCTCTCTCTCATCAGCGGTTCGGCAAATATCAGAGACAACGCGAGAGAAAAGGTGTAAGGTGTCGATATCTTGCAAGATGTTAGATGCTTTGTTCGTGATTAGGAGGATGTATAGGTCTTCTAGTGGTTGGTAGACATAGCGGACTTCAGGAGTCTCGACGGATGTGTGTTGTGTGTTCGTTGGGATGAGTTTTGGGAAGGATGCGAGGAGAGATTCGATCCTTGTCCGCGTCATGTCGCGAAACTGACGCGAGATGACGGCTATATGCTACTGTTAGCATCCTCCACGACGTCGATTATGCTCGACACTCACGTTTACCGCCTTTTGTGCATATCGACGCTGCGAGCACAACCTGAAGATTATATAGTATATTAGTCCGTCACATTGAAGATGGCAATTCTGGATGAAATTCACCATCGTTTCTAAATACTTCGAAGAGTAAAGGTTCGTATAGAACTGAGGTGGTGGAGAGCAACGAGCTCGCTACTTGAGACGACGTTGAGCTAGTCCAGTTACGTGTCACGAATGTAATTATGTAATAATCACGTGATATATATATATATATATTCTTGAGTTTTTCATTGGCTTTTCAAGAGTTTCAACTTGAGTCTTGGAGACGAACGATTGTCTTTACCAGACCAACTTACTCTGAAATACTTCATGAAAATCTCATATTTCGCACAGAATTTTGCGATCTAACTGGTACTAAGCTAATGAGATCTTTGCTGAATCGTGTCTCACATACCTCGTTGCCACTACTCACGCGGGCACCCTCGCATCATCACATCGGTCGAACGGTCTGGAGAGGAATTGAAGAATTTACAGCATAAAAATGCCACTTACGCAATTCTAACCCTCCTATTTGCCGGCGGTATTTCTAAGTGTATCTCATTGGTGGCACTGGCTGTTGCTCTGTTCGCGGCTTGTTTGACGGTTACAACCCCCCCTGCAATTGTCTCCAACTGGTAGAGCTCACGTACTTGCCGCGTATATCTTCATATCGGCCCCGCGGTCGTAGGAATGTCACAATTGGGCACTTTAAAAGCACACTGCCACTACATTGCTTCTACGAATATCCCGGAAATATACTATTTGGATTGTCATCTAAGGTATAGAACCTCCCGCGAACCATACTGTGTAACTGACACCCTCATCTTGGTTTCGTTTCAGATGGATTGCTTATTGTAAGCACTGCGCAGTTAGTTATTATTTTCTCTAGCGCTCTACATGTCTTTCAGGACTGCGGCCCCAGGGTTCAGGTCACTGGCAATGATTAACGGCATGTTATACACTAACTTTTCCTAAATATACCATCATTTGTAAGGTCAACTTAAAGTAAAGTTACTTGATAGGTCATGGCCCGAGTCTTTAACTGCCGATCGCAAACGTTTCTCGGGATTGATGTGGGCGCATGGAAAGTGTATCACGGTGTGGGTCCTTCATGATGAACTTACTTTCAATGTAAAGCAAGAAACTCTCATCTGTTAAGATGTCAGAAAAAAGCCACACCAGCGCTCCAGGAACCTATCATGTCCGACTGACATGATACTTCGCGGGCACACGCGAAAACATACATAATGCCGATTCATGCCATTCCGCCAACAAAAAAGTAAAAACGGTAACTTCGCGCCCGACCTATCCATCTGTCATAGATCCCATGCATTTAGTTCTTTCCCCGGAGAGAAAAGGCTTACATGGATAATTTACCGTAAGCTTCTTCCATCGTAGAACGAGCACTACTGGCAGTTAACGGCAGTGAATTCGTTGGGGAGCAGGGACAACTGAATGTATAACCAGAAAGGAGAATCGCGGTATGTAGTACCAGCGGCATGATAGAGCACAGCGATGCTAGAAAGAATATGCCAAGCCACCGCTCTCTTCGTGTTTTCTCAAGCTGCCTTGTCTACGACATTCTATGCGATTGCAAATAGGAAGTCTAAACCTTGATCATGGCTCCTAGTGATGACACTGAGGTCCAGGGATAATCGATTATCGGGAGAGAGGGGTCACCAGGGGCTACTAGACATGATTGATTCCGAATGGATTCTGTTGGTAGGTTTAACAGCACCCTTAATGACGTCAAAGTTGAAAAATCATCTATGTAGTGATTAGAATGCGTTGAGAGTCGCTCACTCATAGATGGTTGCGCGACGCTCAAGAAATTCCTGTACGTCCAAATAAATCCTGACATGCAAAAATCCAGAGTAACGGATTTAAGTGGCTTATATCTTTTAATTGACTTTAGTAAGACTGAATTAAAATAGGAGGAAAGACTGTGGATTTGGTGGCACCAATTGTCGATCGAACACATACATCCGTTCTTTCGCCATGGCCCTACAAGGAAGCCAGTAACCATATACGATCTCTGGCCATTGGTGATTGTACCAAAAGTCAATGCGCAACTGAAATATATATTTTTCAGATCATCAGAGATCATTCAACTCTTCTCCCTGGAGATACTACCACAACATACTCAACTCAGGGGGAGATTGAGCGAAAACTTCCTCTTCTAGGTGTTGATATGTTGACATCCTACTGTTCGACTAATGACTGACCTGCAGTTGAGCAGCACCCAAACCAACGTGCACCGAGTTACGGGTAGATCTGAACCGGCTCGTCGTTGCTCTGTAGTTACTTGGTTCGGTCAGCATGTCTACAGAAAGGGAGTCAAAGATTGACGAGATTTGCGAACTATTCTGCAAAAAGCAACGTTCTCTCATACGGCGCTATGTGTCTATGTGTCTAAGGAGATTATCTCTTCGACAGCTGCGGGTGATATTTGGTTTAGTCTGCTGACCATGTTAAAAGTATATTTCCTCGTCATTTAATTGAGTAGAAAAAATAAATCAAAGTCTAATGGAGAGTTACCAAACATGGTAAGCATTACGTTACACTGTACGCGTAAAATTAGGTAGCAGAACGATCAGTTAAGTTTTGCACATGAGCGCGACTAAAGTTCTGTGACTCGGTGAAGACCAAAAATGGAGCCCCTACTTGTTTGTACGTGGTACTGGAAGAAAGCTGAATTTAACAGAGACAAATTCAGTTTACTTAATTGTTTCCGACAAGTTTCCGACATCTGTTGACTGTAACAAGTGCTTCGATGATATCAGGATTTACATCCCAAATACACTTAATATCACCAACAATAAATAAGGAAGCTATATACGCTTCCGCTAGCGTAAGCTTTTTAGAAACTTCGAGGCTTCTCTTGAGCTTCTCAAACCAATCTCAAACACTCCACCGGGACTTTGTCACACTCAATGTTGACTCGGACCCAACTCGGACCTCAGACTTCAAGCTCAAGCCTCGAGGCTTACTTCAGACGCGATCTTAACTCAACTAGTACCACCGAAAAGGCATTATTATAGCCATGGCCCCTACATTACTAGTAAGTACTACAGTTGCAATCGTTACATATGATCAAGGAAGTGATGAGTCATGACTAGGTGGTTCAGGGAACTTGACACTAGCACCTACTGAATGGAAAAGAAACAACCAACATATTCTCTGTTCTGTCTCATCACTGCTTCTCTGTCAGTACCACTGAACAGTATTTTAGGGTTGCGATTCCCGTTGACATGATAGCGCTGTTAGAAACCCCGAACTTACAATCCCACGCACTTAACGGTAGTGTTGCAGCCGAAGCTGTGGGTTGAACAACTCGAAATTGCTAACGATATAGTAAAGGCATCCGAAACCTATGTATATGATGACTCATAGAAACACATCGATTTACATGGTCAAAAGACTAGAAGCATTTTTTTGATGGTTTCACAGAAGTTGTTAACGAGACTACGGCCGTCATCATTGGTAGTTGCTGCAGAAGTGACATGTATCATGCAACTCCGACATTCTCCAAGTTTTTCTGGGTTGGAATTTAAGTATATCTATACTTGGTGAAACATTAGCAACTTCTCTTTGATTCCAATCGATGATAAAGTTATCCTCTGAAAGACTCGAAGTGTTCGGTTTCCTAGGATGTCCAAGTCTCCTACAAAAATGCCACGATAACTTTCGCTCTGTATCCAACAGAACTCAATTAACATGTTGTGACTGATGCGCCTAGCAATACGGATTCTCCCATACAAAGCTTTTCTCAAAATACAGCTAGTACTTACAATGCTCACAGCATCCTCGGACTTACCTGATATTTCTGGAGTCTGATTATCATAACGAAGATAGATGAGCTCTCTAAAGATACACGCAAGCCTCCCAGTGAGAGAGATTCAAAAATCGTATTACTTACATATCAAGAAGCATTTTTCTGAATCTGGGATGCCATCTGCATCGATCATTATGGTGAAACACTGCCCTTCCAATAGTGAATAAATAATGCAATGCTCTGATAATTTAAGAGAGATGAACCAACGTAGAGAAAAGCAAGGTCCCAAAGTCAATCCAGGAATGTATTCTGCTGAAGGATAATTGATAAAAATATCGTGAACGATGTAGTATGCACCGCCTACCGGTATGGATAGTCTTTCAGCGGCCATTCCTAAAGAGATGCTGTCGACGGAACAGATGTGATACGAAGGTTTCTGTCGTATCATATTCCTGGGGATATCCGTTAAATGTTTACAAGTCTCTCACCTATATCTGAAAGAGGAAAAGGACAAAAAGAATAAAACGATAAGATATTTAATTAAAAATATGAGAAGCTCTTCAAGTTGTGCAATCACCCACTTCAAGTCATTGTAATCGGAAGCATCCGTATATATTTTCCAAGATACTATTCAACATTTAATGAGGTTCACAAGATCCATGTATGTCAGATGGTAATATACTTGAGAGAGAGCCGACTAACTAGTTTCTTCCCGAATGTTATTCGCAGCGGTTGCAATAGCCATTTAATTCTCCTCACAATGGACAGTGGAAAACGGGTTGAAGCATATCATCAATATTGCTCCTAACATAACGGATCTTCTGTCAGGGACATACCCTGCAAAATACTGTTCCAACGGGACCCGTAGGGTGCGAAGCTCTCGTTCCCGCAATATCCTCGGGTTATTAGTATTACTTCAGAGAAAATGCCAATCTGTCATCTCTCTCAGTGGATGCGTAAGATGAAATTGCCAGGATGACGACTACAAATTGGGCACCGAAATTCACATCTCGAGGCAAGAAGCATTCTCTTAAATCTTGATGAGACTTGTGCCCACAAGTTTGTTGAAATACTGCTCGTTGGATAATAGATATTCCATTGAAGGACTGTGTCAATGATATTGGTTCGTTCCACTCAGTGGTGAATTGTCGCGATGTCGGTTACTGAATGAATAATATACCATACAATTTAGTACGATCCTGTCGTTCTGGTTGTCAGAAAGATCGAAAAGAGGATATCTGTGGAGAGATGGGCGCGTCAGGATATTTCAGATTGCTGCGCAGCCTGTCGTTACCAACTCCCTTAATTAGATCTTACCAAATGATAGCTGCTGCGCCAGCATTTCCCTGAAGCGGCGTTCGTACTCCTATCGAAGGACTCATGCACTTTAATATTTGCATCATTAAGTTATTGGTTCAATTAATCCCAAGGTATAATCAATTAAACATACCAGCATGTATTCAGCCAGGAGCCCCTTCGTATCTAGATGATTTCCGAAAAGTCGTTGTACAATTTGTAAGATTCTCTCAGCAGTGAGTTACGCCTTCTGAAATATAGTACGAAACCGCCTTTTCCGACTTTGGTCATACGTCGTGACTACTAATTTCTGGATAGTGAGTACTTGCGTTCGTTGCGTTGGATCCAAGTAACATGATACACCTTCAGAGCATTTACTACAATTGCAGGCCTAACGACCATAACGACATTCAATCTTCAAGTAATAATACGGGAGAGTTTATGAGATCTATCTTATGATGTTGTACCTTCTGAAACATAGCAAGCTAGCTGTAGCCCCAATATGACGCATCCGTAGTTCCATATTTTTCAAATGAAATTGTTCAAATATCATTCGCCGTAATTCATTTTTATTGTAAGCGTAAGTCCATATTCTCAGTAAGATCTCGCAGGAGGGCGTACCTGCTGTTGTCAAACTTAAAGACTCGACCGTTCAAGTACAATGCCGCTCGAGATATCACAGCGTGTGACTCGCCGTCGAACGATATTTTCTGTCGCCCTAGTAGTTGAAACCAGATATGCGGCAGAACTATGCAGTCATAGCTTCAAAGAGCTCCAGAAATCGCGATATAAATTTAGTTCCGTTCTTTACTTTCAATACAACACTTAAAGTACACTTTACTTTACATTTTCTCTCACTCATGCGTAGTCGGCGAAGTGCCTTCCGCTGGGATCGAGCGCGGGGCGTCCATACGTGGGCTATAACGAAACTTGAATAAAAGATCAAACACAGAAACAACCAAGATACTCACAGCAGGTTCAGGCTTATTCCCCAAAATCTTCTCGATTTTCTCCAATATCTCCGGGGTTAACTTCGGGATCACATCCAGTGCCTTCAAGTTCTCCACCACCTGCTCAGGGGACGATGCTCCCAGAATGACGGTGCTGGTGTTCGGGCTCTTAGCTACCCATGCTAGAGCGAGAGCTGTTACTGTTGTTCCTAGCTCTGAAACGCAGATGAGTATCGTGAAAAGGATAGCGAGGGAGAGAAAGAGAGGGAAAGAGGAAAGGAAGAAAATAGCGCACCCTCCTCAGCCAACTTAGTCAACTCCCTAACCTTCTGAATCTTAGCCTGCCCCTCCGGCTCCTGAAGACTCTTAACGGTATCTTTGAAGAAGTCCGAATGGGCCTTGAACCGCGAGTTTTCGGGAATTCCATCGTTGTACTATCCTCTGATCAGTCTCTTCTCACTAGCATGGAAGAGAAGAAACACACCTTGCCGGTAAGCAATCCACTAGCAAGCGAAGACCAGGTCGTAGTTCCGAGACCGTACTTCCTGTACAACCCACTGCACACCTATCAGCACCATAACCCTCAGCATAGTTGGTATGGGGAAACTTACTCATACTCCTTTTCAGGCCTCTCACGATGGAACATATGGTGCTGGCACTGTTCAGCAATAGGCGGAATAAGGTTCAGTTTCTCGGCCACGTCTAACCATCTTATCAGTCGATTATCCATACTTGAATACGAAGTATGTACTTACGGTAAGCCTCCTCGATCTCCCTAGCACTCCATTCGGATGTAGCCCAGTAGAATGCCCAGCCCTTTTCAATGACGTAGTTGAAGGCGCGGACGATTTCTTCCATGGGAACTAGATGACAAAACACGTTAGCAGCGAGAAAAGGGAAAGACGACGAGCAGGGGAGAGGAAAAAGACGTACCGCTCTTGTCATGTCTGTGCGCGAAGAGAACGTCCACGTAGTCCAGGCCGAGACGCTTGAGAGATTCCTGTGTACCCTCAATGATGCTAGGAGAGGGGGAATGGTTAATAAAACCGACGACGCGAAGGAAAGTAAAATATGAGTGAACAAAAAGAAATGGTTGGGCAACAGCGGCATCGTGGGATAGCGGCCTCCACGTGTGTGGTGAGTAGCCACCAGGAAGCCAACGATGTCCGCTACGAATTCCCAATGTAACTGTTCAAAAGGTCCCATATATCACCAGTGGAGATACAAGTTGCGTCAGCGGCATCTCTAGCACCTCCGTGTCGTTGTAATCGCTCTAGCTAGTGCGAGCTAGACCGCCACGAGCGGACGACGGAGTCGGGGAAATGAAGGGTAGGCGCGCCGAAACCCTTCAAACAGAGGGAACGCTCAGATAATGGCGCGTGTTTCGATGTAGCTCTTCAAAGACGCCTGAGGTCAAACGAAAAAACTAAACTGATGCATCCACGCGTCACCCTACCAAAGGGCAGCTACATCCCGACGCTAGCGACATCGTATTTTCACCACCACAATCGCATCATATTCCCCAATATCACAAATATCATCGGCGTGCATACGCCGTATTGTCGTACCACCTCACTCCAGCGACGCAAGGAGATCTCTAGCACACTTCCTTATGAGCATGATCTCCGACGAAAACGCGATGCTGGTAGAGAGAGCGGTATAACAGGACAGCGGCCATTTCGTAAGGACGTTCTCCTAGCTTGCGCAGCGCCCTGAAAGTGCACCGCGCTGACGCGTCCAAGCCCCTCCCTTCCAATAGAGTATATGCATTGCAACACTTGCACCCAAGGACGAAATTGAACACACCACACCAAACCACACCAGCACACGTACAAACGCAACACGTATACGCGTTTAAGCAGTACCGAAGCGTCCAGGGACCTTCCAATCGAGTATATGCGCCGCAACACCAAAACCACGTCCATCCAGCCACGAGACTGAACCACACCGTACTACACCGACTTGCAAACTGCCTCGGGGTTGGCCCATTTCCTCTTTTCTCCTCCACCACCACTCTACACCTCTTTTTTGCAAACTCAACAACTCAATCCAGGCAGAGCCCCAAAAAGCAAATCAAATAGGACGAAAAAAAGACACTCACTGCTTCCGACTTAATCCACCATCGTTCGGGCCTTTCCTAAGCCCCCAGAAGAGCTTGGTGGTAATGACGAGATCGGTGCGGCGCAGCCCTAGTTCTTTGATTACGCGACCCCTGTGGATTTGTTAGCTTTCTTCATTCAGTTCATTCGCCTGAAAAGGGAAGAACGGCATATTGAAAAAGCGAGTGAAGAAGAGGGAAGGAAGAGGGAAAGTAAAGGGAAAAAAGAGGGAATCAAACGGGAAATGAGAGGGAGAGAAGGGAAAGAAAGGTAAACCACGCACATTTCCTCCTCAGACTTGCCGGCAGCATACGCCTCGGCCGTATCGAACATGTTAATTCCATGTTCGAAAGCAGTTTTGATGATTTCTTTCACAGGGTCGCCTTTCACCGTTCCTCCTAGCGTGAGCCCTACGCGCCACAAGCGCATCAGCGCCTCACAAAACAGGAAGGTAGTAAAGTTTGTAAGACGTACATCCACCAAGAGAAAACACGGGGACACGAAGACCACTAGGTCCCAGCCGGCGAAAGAGCATGTTTTTGGGATCGAACTCGAGTTTAACTTCAGACATCTTTGTCTACTTTCTGCTTCCGTGAAGTTGAGCTGGTAACAAGACAAGTTCAGCTGGTAAGTAAGGTTAAGAGTAGGAAGAATTCCAGGAAATGAAATGTCTCGTACTCCATGTGGTATATATACCCCATAAAAAAGCCGCGGTCGGATACAGGATCGTCGATGACGAATGCAGATTGTGGCTGCTGACTGGAGAGGTGGATTACAAACCCCGACCAACGCCTCTGATCTCCACCTATCGTAATCAAGCCATCGATAATGCTCCGCATGCTGCAACGTGATAACCGTTCGATAGTCTTCACAACGGTGCTATTTTTCGTGTAGACATGGGAATCAAGACTATTAATGGTGCTTGATATTGTAAAGTTGCCACCTATAGAATGAACTAAAGAGAAAACGGAGTACCGCATCCGTGCTGGCTGGTCCAGATGAGCATGTAGTGACGACAGTGGTGGGATCATGGTCATGAGTAAGCCATATGCTATATACTTAGAATCGGCATCGAGGAGGAGGAGGAGGACCGGAGGAGGTGTCGGAACATCCAGCGCCAACGTCAACGTTGACAATCATCTCGTTCACGTGATGAACGCGTCGAACGGTCGTACTATACGCGTTACCACTTAGTGGCGGTGGCGCCAGGAAGTTACATGTCAGTGGACACCATTGAAATAACTATGCAATTTCTGGAAATCCCACCTCTTTCTAATAGTGAGTACCTTTCTACACAGATATTACATATACATATTATTAGAGTCGTCTGGCACCCTCATGAGTGTACATATATTTCAAGTTTCCAAATGCAGTTGCTCCAGACAAAGGGCCGACGATAGGTAAGTACCAGCCATGGCTCTTCTTTGGATTTAGTAATTCCTAGCTCTATGAACTGAACACTATACATGCCACCCAGGTATGTCAGTTGCATGTCTTTGAATAAATACGAAGTTAGGCATTTTAGCGAACTAAATTTTTTTGGAATCATCAAAAAATCATGACTAACGATTTCATACGAAGAACCAAGAAAATAAATATTGAGACCCGTAGGTCTACCACTCCGGTAAAGCGTGTCATCCTTGTGCAGGGGCCATGCTAATCTTCTCTGTATCGTTCCAATTTTTTCGTATATCACCCCGAAGGGGACATTAGTCTTTGGGTAAGCAAGGTGCGTGTGAGGTTGGTTTTGCATTTTGCTCAGTTCGCGGGGTTAGATTCCCACAACATGCACTTACAATCGAGTCACTTCGTAGATAATTATCAACTTCCGTACATAGGTCTCGGTCATCCTGGATCCTTCTCGTGGTAAGGTAAGTACACTTCAACTTCATCAATATTGTCAATGTAGAAACTTGACGATCTCGACGCTCTAGGAACGTGTCCTCCAATGACATTGGTGCTGGTGACCACACGACTTTTCATGGAATCTGTACTTGCTCTAACAAGTCAGCGTCAACTGTACTTTTAATTTTCCCTAACTTGTGGAACATTAAAGTGCCTGAGGAGACTATTAACCATGGCGAATAGTAATCCAGTGTCTCTCAAATTCTGTTCCTGGAACCAGCTCGACAATTCAGATTTCAATTTGCGCTCTTCAATACACTCGCGTACAAACTATTTTAGTAAGGAAGAAAGAGAAAGTAAATGAACAAGACGAGGTTTTACTATGGGCGTTGTGACTGTTATATATTGTCTTGGCGATAACATTTCAGAATGATCAAAGGACATAGTATTCCATGCTTATTGGCTATATAAGAAATATCTATATACGTTCTAAATGAATTTACGACAATCAACCATATATAATGTCGATATAAAATGAGCGGATCAAAGCTATCCCAGTCATTCCAACAATAAACGACTGCTTAAATGGATACCTTTTGTTTTGTTTGAAACTTCCAATATTCAATCCAGCGCTTCAAATCCTCTAGATCCGGGGAATTGTAATTTCTTCTAAATAACGTGATGTTGGGGAACAGGGAAGCAAGATGCTCAGCGATGAACGGTACCGACGAATCGAAATCATCAATCGTAACACCTTCCGTTAGCAAATGCAACAATCGACGCTGACCTGCAATTTGCATGCCTTCAAGAATGTCGTGGGCGGACAGAGATAAAGGTATACACAGACTGCGTAGTGCAAGACATCCCGTTGCTAGGTATTCGAGTGCTTTGAATGAAGTGGCACGGGGCCGCCGCGCATTTTTCCAGTTCACCGGTTGCCCAATAATATGAAGCACTTCTAACGTCGGCCATGCTCCAGCCATTTGTTTGACATCTTCATCATGAAGAAGAATATAACACATGGGCGAGAGAAAATGCACAAATCTAAGTGAATGACACTGTAATAGTGGTTGGAGAATAGATAGACCTGGGGAAAACACTATGCTCCTATCCGAAACAGTGAAGTTATCTTGCAAGGAGAATTTCGAAACAGTATTTTTCCATGTGGCAGTTGGCATACATTCCATGAAGCTAAGCCGTTGGCCATCACCTTCTCCGAAGCCTTTGATGACAAGTGAAATATCAGTCATTGGCACGGATGAGAATTCAGGAAGCAACTTCTTCAGAAATCCTGACGGGCCTTGCAATTTGAGTTTTCTAAGTGACCTAAGATTGGAGAAATCCACCTCCATGCGAAGGTTCTCATCCCAAGGATAAATACAATAAAGATCAAGCTCGAAAAGATTGGGGTGCGCCCGGAATCCAGACAAACACACATGCGCGAAGAGGACTAGTTTTAGTTTTTGAAGTGTGGGGATTAACATAATAGATTCATACAGATCGGTTGTATTAATAGGCTGTTCTCCGATTCCAATGTTGAGTGTTGTGAGACCTGGAGCTCGTTCCTGAACGTTTTGTAGTATAGTAACATCGTTTTCTTTCTCTAAGCTGTAATCAAATTTATGCAGCGTCTTGTTGATGAACATTGAGAGGTATTCATTGCTAAAATCACCATATACGTGATAATCATATTCGAATGATGTCAGGTTCGGTAGCAAGGGCTCCCCTTCGAGTGCGGTGAATACCTTGCGGAAGACAGATGCATGCATGAATGGTCGGCGAAAAGTCGCAAACGGACTTGGTGGAAATAGTAGGCTGCTGACTAGGCTTCCATAGCGTTTCATGATAGTCAGTTCGTCTGGCAGGATAAGACCATCAATAAGCTTTGATGTTTTTATTTAGCGTAGAAGAGCGAAAATCGAAAGGAGTACACGCACAAAACAAAATCTAGTATCAACCTTTTGCTTTGAAAATGCGGAACAAATTCTAAACAGAGGCCATAAA
Source organism: Cyathus striatus (assembly GCA_025738555.1). Classification (NCBI taxonomy): domain Eukaryota; kingdom Fungi; phylum Basidiomycota; class Agaricomycetes; order Agaricales; family Nidulariaceae; genus Cyathus; species Cyathus striatus. The sequence goes on along the minus strand of JAOVFP010000015.1, from coordinate 1,260,585 downwards.
GAATCTAACTCTCTCCAAATCTCTTTGATAGCATACTGCGACCACATCTTGCTCGTCTGAGCAAGACTGCAGAGTGTTCTTCGTTTCAGTTTCTGCTGGGGTTCGTGCTCTTCCTTAAGTAGAAGACTAAAATCCTCGTCGCATATACAGTTGATTATCAAAGCCACAATTTCAGGAATTTCTAGCGCACTGTGCATGATGGAAAGAGGAACAGGGTGTTAAGATCGATGTTAACTTTTTAGAGCGCTGGCACGTTGCGGTCAATGACAGCATGATTCATATTAATAGTACTTATACTGCCATATCACGGGATTACTCCGCTCCTCTGTCAAGCAACATGTAACATATCGATCTTCACGAGGTAAAAGTTGGAACTTGTCACATTACGGAATTGTCATCGATGAAGAATATCTTATCTGGTCTTCACCGATGTTCAACACATCACGTCCAATGATTCCACCCAACATCCAAATACCTATTATGTATATGTCATGTGTTTGCATTGAGATCATTTGGTTCTAATCATCGGGCCTGAACATCGACTAAGCTTCAGTTAAGGGTATGATTTCAGTCTCTAGCACAAAGACAAAGTCCAAACTTATATTGTACATCAATAAATAGGTAACACATTCGGTGCATATTAAGTATACTGTTGGAAACGGCGACGTTAGTTTAAAGGTTACAGTTGAACGTAGATCCACTTACTACAGAATCTAGTCAGAGCTATAGACCATTAGTTTGCATCGATAGAAACGGTAGCATCGATGATATACATAATACCATTCGAGGCCTAGCAGAAGAATCAATCAGAAAGCCAACAAACGTAAAAGATAATACGTACCTTCTTCTTGTCGATGATCTTCACTCCATTCTCAAGCGTTACCCTCGTCCACTCCTCACCCTTACCATCATGCTTAGAGATAGGAGTGAAAGTGATAGACTTGCCCTCGAGAAGCGTATCATACGTCTTCCCAGCAAGCTCAATAGGCGACTCCTACATTCTCCAAGGTTAATACCACTCCCAACGAAGAAACAGAAAACCTTACAGGTATAATATGAGCCCCAATCCAGCGTCTCACATTTTCCTTTGACCTTGCCTCGAATTCGTCCTCCGAAATCTCAATTTCGCCGCCTCCACTCTTCTCTGGTGGGCTTTGCTGCGGCTTCTGAGGCAGTGCCATGACGGCCTTGTTTGTCGGTACCAGAAGCGTCACTCGAGCGGAAGAGTCCGCGAACATAGCAGAAAGCGGTAGCTCGCGTGCATAGGAGAAGAATATCGAGGTTGAAGGTGTAATGGTGAGGATGTCGGCTAGGGTGGGCGCTGTAGGAGTGAATGGGTCCATTGGGGGAAGATTCGTGTTCGTCAAGGGCGTCTGTAACTCTGAGGCGAGAGAGAAGGAGAAAGAGGATAGGAGAAGAAGAGAGGCTGGAAGCAGACGCATCGTGTTGTTGACAACGTTAATGAAGGAGCTGGTCGTCGCTGTTTATTGAGGTCACCGTTACTCTGTCTGAGGGGTGACCATGTGACAGGGATACGGAACATTCCATCGGGGTTTGAAGTTGAAATTGAAACGGCCAGTGCTTCGAAGTTCGAAGGCACTCCATGACCATCAACTTTCCATTGCTCTTCACCGGCACCCAACCTAGTACTCGGAGGACAAAAGAAAGGAGTTAGTCAAGTCAAGTAGAGATGATCCTCCTTACTATTAAAGGAGGCTTTACTTACAATGTCCAATAATAGGTGAGTTGGGGCAGCGGGGCTTTCTGTCTCAATTACGACCGGGGGCCGGCTGCCAGTCCAGTGACGATTCCCCTTCTGGTGCAACCGCTACTTACTGTCAACTTACTGTAGCAGGTCAAAGCAGTTAACTGATTCGTATATAAAGGTCTTAACCTGGGCAGAACCTTATTTGATCATCACACTATTGTTCTGACTATCCAAATAGTGCAAAGACCGAGGTATTACCAGCGTTTAAGAAGGTTATCATCGAGTACAACAAGGCTTTCCACATCCTAGGCCAGACTCAAGTACGGTAATTAAAGTCTGAGACTTCCGCTGGTGTCAAATTATGTTACTTTTGTGACTGGTTGTGGTCCCGGCTACCTCGGCGACCAAGTGTCCAATATTCACCAGCAGATTTCCATTCCAACGATATCCCCTGGGACTTGTTGTCATGCTCCACAGAAGTCGGGTGCTATCTCACTGAGGATATAGAACAGGGGATTTGCTCTGCCTTGTCGACCAACTTCATTAATTCCTTCCTTATAGCGCTCAGCTCTAGTACGTTTTCTGGCTCCGTTTTCTGGCCCTCCTATAATGACCTTCGTTACGGACTCTTTTCCTCGACTAAAACGCACCCTATTCATTTTCACGATCATTCTCTTGGCTCTGGTTACTTGCTCTAGTACTTTGATTCTTTATGCTGGTTTCCCGACTACGGACAGGTGAGCTACCAATACACTTATTCTTTGTTGGTAATAAACATTTATAGGTCGTCGATGTCTTCTCTGTATGCAAAATTTTCGGTTTCTTTTGGCATATTAGTACATCGAATAGCAGGCAGCAGCTCGCCTCTTCCTTCAAATCGCCAAATCCTCCCTCGAGCGACAATAACCACCCCCTCGATAACTTATGTTATACTATTCGCATCTATCGGTGGCATCGCCATTATTCTCCTTATCACTATTACTATCCTGTACATTCGTCTTCGCCGCCACATGAAGCTCTTCCGCAGGCATATGATGGCACCGGATGCACCACCTTACGTGGTTAACCCTTCGTGGGTTGGGAGCACCTCTCCTCGCAATGCGGAGTTCCCTATAGAGATGATAGACGTTTCTTCAAGTACACGATTGAATGACAGTGCCGAAAGACCGTTAGGGGACTCTTGATTGATTATTACATATAATATACATGACTTCACAGGTACTTGATTACTTTACATATGATATATAGCTGGACTTGTTATAGTTTAGTAGGACATCGTACATTTTGTAGCCTTAGCATTTTTGTTTCTGTATATGATGAACAACTTGCTATTATTTCAATTTACTGCTTTCGGAAACTCCGAGGATTCGTCCCCTTCATAGATGCGAACTGCGCTGAGGTTCAAACTGCCTCGAAATCCCGAATATATCGACCTTCATGCCCTCATCCCTAAGATCGTTTAGCCTATACTCAACCGTATCTGTCATTGGCAAGGATGAATTGCTGGACAGCACCAGGCGCACGTCTTCGAGCCTCGCAATTTCATCCATTCCCCCATATATCCATCGAGTTTCCATGATATCAACAAAAATATCTCCTGAAAATGAGAGCGGTCCTATGTAATGCAATAACCTCAACTCGGTGAGCAATGCCTTCTGCCCGTCTGGTTGCTGGAACGGATGCAACATTTTTAGAAAGCGGTCGTTGAGCCCAGGAAGGAAATTGGTATCGTTCCCGAGAAACTCAAGATGAAGTTCTTCGAGAGCTGGAAGGACTTCAAAAAGAGTGATGAGGTCTTGGCAACGACACATCCCCGTGCCTATTTTGAGAGTGCATAAGGGATGGAATGAGTATGACCGTGAAAACATGGAATGAAGGAACGAAGTCAGTTCCTCCGAATTCACGAAGTTCAGTCCAATATCCAGAGAGAGAAGTGCTGGAAGCTTTATATTGCCGAATGCCTCTACAAATTGTTCGGTGGTGCGAGCTAATATCTTGAGCTGAGTCAGACGAGAAAGAGCGATAAGTTCTCCATGGACATGAAAGTCAGATGGTCTATATGGAATAGCAAGAGAGATGTAGCATTCCTCCAGGCGTGGGGTCTGACGAAGAACATTTGCTGGGGTATCCCACGCAAAACGGTTCGTATATGCAGTAAGTTGACCCCATGGGAGTATAATTTGGCTGTGCTTCGCAGACATGGTGTATAACCTTCTTAATTTGGGAACATTCCGGGGTGATAAAGTAAGGGGAAGAAAAAATATGGAATCGTCATCCCGAACTTTGAGTGTTGCTATATATAGGGATTTCAGTTGAGGAAGACCTAAATTAATTCGTCGCTGAATTGTGTGAAAACACTCGTTCCACTCTTGGTATGCGTCTCGATGACTCCATGTCGGAATGTACAGCAGTGCGGTATACCACTGTTCGGCATGCTTGAATAGCTCTGAATACATGCTGGATAGCTGATATATTGATGTTCCTTCATTTGGATTCGAGATGTGGATGCAAATGTTGAGAGGAACATGAACAGCTCGACCAAGCCACTCCTTTATGAGTGGCAGCTTTGTATGTTCCTGGGCATCTGATTCGAGAGATACCGAAATAACAAGGGTATCCCAAAGTTCGGAAGCGGACCATGCTATATCTCTCCATCCCTTCGAAATATGTCCCAGGATAAGTGGGTTATGATGCCAAATGTAAGCATTGAAGGGGTCGTCACTCCTTTCCCCCCCTTTCTCTATTATCTGAATCACGAAACGTCTTCGCTCTTCACAGAAACAGCTGAATATTTCCACCATAATCTCTGGGGGAAGTAGGGCAAATAAATCATTCCCATCGAACGTATGGGTAGAAGACTGCGGGGATGGAGATCGGGACATGGAAAAAGAGAGCTAAATCAAGCAGAGACCGTTCCATCGTGATTATATTAGGGCGAGCAGGCACTGGCCTGAAGTATAAATTGACATCTGACATGGCTGATAACGTATACAAAATAAGCACAGCTTTACTGCCGTTATGGTATCTAGGATGCTTCGAAGACGATATATCTTGTATCCAAGCCAAGTGGGCTAGTGAATACTTAGGGCGCGTGCTGAGGCTCTAGAATATGAGCTATATCCTTGAGGTTTGAAACCAGTAACTGAGTAAGCTGGCAAGTCTGAGGATGTGGAATACTCAAGTCTGGATGGAAGCATCAGATGTGGTATCAAAGCGGCTGGGAAAATGTACCAGTCTACAGAGACAGACGTCCATTCACATGGCGTGAACGGTAATGAATTCAGGGAGAAAACGGTGATGTGAATATGTCTAAAACGTACAGTTCCAGCTTGTTACGGTCTATACTAAGCCTTGATAAGCCCGTGTAGCTGGTGAATACAGTACGGGGTGTTTTGGGAAATATCCTATTAATGGTGATCATGGATTGCATAGAGCTTCGAGGAGCAAGCGAATGGCGGCGATGATCTAATATGATGCAAACCAGTGTCTTTTAAGAGATTGTAAGTATATTTAGCTCCAAATATCCCATTGGCCGAAAACTCCCGATGATACTTATCTTGGAGCAAGTAAATAGGCAGCTTGATTGCACTTCATCATACAGGACCGGGGTGCCTTTATGATGTGTACGGAGCAAGGATAAGGATCATCAATAATAAGTATCAAAAGTATATTGAACGATGGTCGGATTCCCCAAGTTAAAAAGCCTAAAGGTCCCGACGGAAGTAAAACTTTTGACATCATACTTATGGATATCAGTAGTACCACACTCGGATGCAGTAGACAATCCTTACCTTCTTGAGAATAAAGATAGCCTCATATAATTGGTCCGATACTATTTCCGGCCACTCACATCCTGTGAACCAACGAAGATGAAACACGATAAAAAAAGAGTAAAATGGAGAGGTAGAGATTAGCGAAAGATAGGAATGGAGAGGGAGCCTCGGAAGACGGAACTTCGGCTTCCCAGCGGTTCCTTAGATGGTAAGTGCAACTCACAGACAAAGCTGAGCTGATGGAAGATATCTATACGTCGGCTCAATTTCTTGCGAACGAGAAACCCAAAGCAGCTCGGATGGAGTTCAAACGTGTTTTCCATGATTCAAGTGTTGTTCAACTCGGTGTTCATTTTGGTTTGCACGGATCTAACGGAGCTGCTTTGAGAGTAAAAACGAGCACTTGGCCTCGGTAAAGAGCATACGTACATTATTTGAGTCAGTTTCGACGCCTCTAGAGGATCATCGCCTGAGGCCAGCGACTTTTAGACTGGCACTCAGGTCCACAGTGCCGGTTCGGCCGGTCCTTGTAGTTCTAAGTAATGTTTAGTGTCCAAGAGGGTAATAAAAATGCACCAACCTTGTGCACGTTCTGAATAAAGTAGTATTGTTGAATTGCCGCCGGAGCACGAGAATAATGACGTGAGCTGTCCATTACTCCGCGATCGGAGGATCGAACAACATAAAGATGAAGGTTGAAAAGAAAAGAAAATCCCCCATCAGAAAATCAAGCACTGAGTTACTGTTCGGTTTTAAACCCAACACATTGAAGGTTAAGCTTGGGTTAAATATATTGGTACGAACCATCGCAAAATCCAATTAAGAGGGTTATAAAGGGTAAAAATTGAAGGAGATCAGGAAGAACGTCGATGACGGGACATAAAGGTGTGGGTCCATGTTTAATGATAAAGAAGATGAGATCCTATATAGAAGTATAGTTGTAGTAAGCGCTATCGATTTCGGGACTACTCGGGTAAATTACCCGATTCCGAAGTTGCACTACCAGACCACGAGCCCGCAGGCTTTGGTCAGAACGGTGAAGTCTTAAGGTACAGTTTAGTAATCAAATTAAAAACTCAAAATATATGTATATATGAATGAATCTGAACTTATCACCTGACATCGACGCGAGGGCTTTGTAAACATGTACTTTAATCAATACTTAGCATTTTGTACTACGGAGTACTACTGAACAGAAAAAGTACTCGAAAATGCCAACCAAATCGCACCACATCACTTCAAATAAGTAATATTACTGCACCAGGAAATAGTTTATAGAATATCAATTCGTACGTTCAGCCCAGAGGCAACGCAACGTCGCCGGGTCTTCTCATACACAAGAAAGAGTAAAATTATTGAGTATATTCAGACCAGCAGAGATAGAGTATCGGACTTTGGCATCCGCCCCATCGTCCGATTGACTATTATCTATGGACTGTTATCTATGGAAAAGGACGGTAAAGAACATTAGAGAATGCAAAAGAACAGGATAGAGATGAATCACTAAGCGAACGGTATCCAAAAGATATTCAGGGAAACGCTGGGAAACGCTGTTGATCTGAAAGGATAAGAAAATTCATCCTTATCATTCATACACAAGTTCCGTAATTGAACTTCAACCTGAGAGGGCAGTTTACCACCGAAAGAGACATTTCATTATATCCGCGGGGATTAACATTGTGGTGGTAGAAAGTATTTGGAAAAGAAAAGGAAAATAGCTAGCGCAGTTCAGCAGTGATGGCGGGGTACATGCCGGAAAGAACTTTGAAGCGTTGATATTCAGTCGTGTAGGCGGCCGCATATTCAATGACCAACTAGCGCCAAAGATGATGACAGCGTTCTCGTCCTTGGTTCATGTCCTGGAAACCACTGCGATGACACTGACACGATCCACCGCGGGGATCAAGTGCCAATAATCAAACTGGTTGGGTCGTCTCATGTTTCTCTTTTGTTCTCTGGATAGTGGAATGACTGGCAGCGCGGGAATCGGCAACACTTACTTACGTTATTCGGGCTCATTAGTGTGAGGAAGAATGGATGTGAGTGAGTGTGTCAACTCGTCGAGCACAAGTATGGTACTTATTACACAAACGGTCTAAATTGGCGGGGCGAAGAACTAGAATGCTCCGTGGCTACTATGTAAGTGCCAGCAGGGTCTTGAAGAACGCTTCATTGAAGCTCAAACTTGAGCTTGAACTTTGAAGATTGATAACTGTTTTTCTGGATATTAGTTTCACTCCAACACTGGCAAAGCGTGGACATTAACCTACAATGTCCAAAGGCTATATTCAAAAGAAACGAAACGAAAAGGCATCTTGAACATGATGGAGCAAGATGAAGCGACTCGGATCAATCGATCAACAACGGTCGGGCCGACCTGCGTATGTTTGCTTTTGAAGTCATAAACAGTTCAGACCAAACAAACGCCATTAGTTCAGCTACCTTGAATTGGCAATCAGGTATACTTGTTTTAAGTATTCCGCCTTCTCCTGTTCACGCTGACAACAAGATGACGTCGTCCACATCTATACCCACATCCGCGGAACGCCTCTCTCAAACTTTTACGAAGATCGTCGATCTCTATCGGGAACTCCCGTAATTCGCTCCGAGGCCGAGATGCAAGTGAATGTATTGTGAATGTCATCAATGCTTACACCACTTTCGCCTTTTCCACGATTTATTGAAATCCTTGCCTGACATACCGTCTGAAGCTTCGAATTAACGTTCATGCAGTAGGCAAGACTTCATTTCATAAACTTGTTGTTTTATCACTTCAATAACTTGGTTACTAGGAACATTGAAATTTATCTATCGAGCTGAAGCCCGTTGCTTATTTGAATGTGATATAGATTTCATGGTGTTACTTGGGTTGCCGGGATAGATAACGTAGAGAGTGAGTCACGCATGTGTAGCTCTGTGACCGGAGGGAGTGCATGAACAAGCGGGGAGTCCAGCGCGGGACTGTGCTCTCGGAAGCCTTCACGGCAACGAGTGCAAGGAAGGGCATTCTGAAAATCGAAATGCGGTTGCATGCGCTGACAAGCAAGCAGTAGCATAAGTATGGCCTGGATATCTTGCATCTGTCGGAATATCTCTTGGGTTTGTATATAATTGCGTATCCGCACAGCGCGCTGTAAATCATATTATTGCTACCATTATAGGAGAAGAAGAAAAGACTCACGTCGAATTTGTCAATATATTGTGTAAGTTTCATATCGAGATCCGCTATATCTCGTTCAATCTCGTCATGTCTGAAAAACTGGTCAATCATAGATAGCATCTTGTTCTTCTCCAGAATAGCCAACACTTCGTTGCACGATCTGTGGGTTAGTTACAATAGAATCCAAAGCAGGGAGAAAACACTTGAGCATACGCACTCTTCCAAAATCTGCAATGACTCAATCAAATCCTCATTTGCCACATCCCCGGCACGCGTCACTTCTCTGCTTACGCTAAGCATTAGGTCTTCACAACGCTCTGCAAGGCGCTGGCACGCTAAGCGGCTTAACTTAATGTTACAGTCGGTCTGTGTTCGAGGACAGGAAACATGAAGACTAACATGTACACTTTCAAGTGTGTCCCAGATCTTTAGTATCGTTCGGGCCACACCAGCCAAGCCTGGAACAGGAGCAAACTCAAGGAAACTGGCCCCATATTGGAGTGTAGCATGTGCAAAGACTCCAATAGTTGTAAAGGTAGAATGCTATATGTAATATAAAGGGGATTAATAGCGTGTGACACTATAAGAGAATGGAAGTAACAAGCCTTTCTCGGTATCTTCCCTCTGAATCTTAACGATGTAAGTCTAGAGGTTAAGGACTCGGTGATGGATGGATGTTGTGATTCGGAATTGCCAAGTATCGGGAGAGCATCATTGGGACGTAGACGTGGAATACGCAAGGACAGTAACCTCATCCTATATCAAGACGGGGGCATCTGGGGCCTGAAGAGACAGATGTGGACATTGTAATGGGAGTGAGGTATATTTATAATGACGGGGGGAGGGGGCATTCACGCTGCTCATCGATGGGGCCCCGCTCATAACTTATAAGTATTCTGTAGGCGGCTGTTCGGGTTGGGCGTTTCGTCCTACCCGTTTCTTTCCACAGCATGCTGCACAGCAGCGTTCACTGTAGTACACATTGACAATAACCACCGCATTAGAGCTTACCGACAAAGGCGATGTATCTTATTGTACAGCTTCCTAATCTAAGAGTGTTGAGTTTGCATTTCATATGAGTTAACTATTTTTAGCGACTAATGTCAATGTGAGTGCACATAGCGAGGTACACAGTAGATCGAGGAAGTAGATTAAAAATGTAGGTTCGCCATGAATGACAGGTTTTATCTGCAGCGCGTTGTCAAAATAAGTGTGGCAACGATATTCAAAATAATCCAATTATTTTCCAAGAATTGCTTGAAAATTCCTGTTTGCCGACTAAATAGTTTTTAAACTAAAAAAGGAACATATACGCAATTTCTTGAAAGTCGTACTGCTCCGGTATTACGTTCGAGGTAGACAACAGGTTACAGAGCCACTTGACTCACTTTCATAGCATTAAGCGAGCATCGACTTCTTAAAAATTTCACTCGTGGCACTGTTCAAACACTGCTTTCGAAACAGGCGACTTCAGAACTGCATAATACATACAACAGCAATAACATGGCTTACACGCTTGCATTGCATCTATCCACATCATCGGCCATCTTTCGGAATCAGAATGATCAAAGGTTATACATATGTTTATGTTCAAATACAAACGACTAAAACTTACTTTTAAACCACTCTATAGTGTAAATAGATAAGGGGTTTAAAAGCTCAATTACTCAGATCTCATGCAACATTCAATTAACTTGCGAGCCTATGTGGTATATAAAATAGAATCTATTGCACAGCTCAGCGCACGAGTCGTTCTGTCGATTCACAGTAATACTCACAGTAGCTGATATAACCGATACACTGCATGTCAAGTTCATAGAGCTCCCGACACTAAGAGCACAGCCTGAATAACAATGGACGAGGGCTTGCGAAAAACAGCAGTTGCGTAAGTAAACAGCCTAAGCGAGCTTCCACACCTCGAATACAGCACGCACCGCCGTTCAAACACCACCTTCAATTTCAAAGCTCATACCACAGCTTTAAGACTACTTCGCCCGGGGAGAATGGATAAAGTTTTACACCCACACAGCGAGATAACTAAGCGACTGTGGATAGCTTTCCACAGCGTTTAGAGTCCTAGATTGGTAGTAAGGCAACAAATTATTCGCATTCGGACATATAGCAGCAGACGTACAGCTTTGTATATACAGTGACATGGTGGACTTGGAAAGGATGGGGTTACGAAGCGAGCGTATTCTCGTCCTCTCGTAAGCAATAGGGAAAGTACAAGGCACAACGTGAGAGAGGGATGGAACAAAAAGGAAGGGGGTAAAATAGGCCAAGTAACAAACGAAAACCAAAGGGAATGAAGACAACACCACGCAAGAGCCGCATTAGGTGTTGCTACATTGGAAAGGGAAACCACATCATTGCAACCACCACGCAAGGTTGAAGACGAACCTGAGAACCAAAAGCACTAATGATCATAACCACACCCGCACGTAAAAAAAAATAACTTACCTTCCTCCCCCCGCGCCTGCTCCTTTGCACCACCAACAGAGTCCATAAACACAAACAACGACACCACCATCTCCCCCGCCACTACCATCCATAACGCTCGAAGAACCTCGAAGCACCAGTACTATCCTCCAAATCCGGAATAGCCATATCGAACCTCCCCATATCAGGTTCCTTACTCGCTTTATAAGTGCACTTATGATGAAAGTCCACGGATAAGTATATCCTGCACCTGTGCGCATATCTCCACGAAATAAAGCCCCACAGCTTTCTTCGTACCCACCCCGTCGGACCCATAAAGGTCCCTATTGTGTTCGATTTTCATGGCAGGGAAGGAAGATTGGAGACAGACTGTTGAGTCTACCGAGATATTGTATCTTATTCCACTCCATCCCCGGTACCTTCAACACGCAGTAGATTCACAGCCTAACATCCATAGGCAGACTCGTCGGGCTCCCTCTGCCCTCTCGCTTTCCCCAACACAACCTTCTACGCAGCAACGAAAGAGCTGCCAAGATGTTTCTCGTCCTTCCTATTCGCGTCTTTCTCTGGGAGGGGCGAGTTTCGAACTGCAGAGTTCGGGTACTATCCTGGGATAGATCAGAAGAGGTCGTCGAGTGTTGGGGGTTTACTAGTAGGGGAGGGGTGAGAGGCATTTAGCCTTGCTTCGAAGGGGTTTAGTTTTCCCTTGTTGTAGAGGTGGGGGAGTGGAGTGTGTTATGTGTACTCGTTAGCAATAGCACGATACGAGAAAGAGAACTGGGGTTATACGTCAATAGCAACCAACTCTGCATCTTGTTCCTCTTCTGCTAAGACTGACACTACCCACACCGTAAGTAAACTGTACACAAAATGTAAAAAGGGGAGCATACAAACCTTCCCTAATTACATCTTATCCCTCCACTCATATATGCCCTTAATATAGTTCCCCAGGGACCATCGTCACCCGCCTAAACCCTCCAACACTCATCCTTCTCCAACCCTCGAGCATCTTTTCCAGTTCATCTGCCACGTTATCCTTGACACGTCCTAGGTCTTCTACAATCTCGAATCGAGCCGGTTAAGTGGGAGGACCAAAGTACTTAGTGTACTTAGGGCTATAGATAGCGTGGAAGATCGGTGGTGAAAGGGAATGTGATCCTTTTCATGTCGCCCATAGTGAGGATGCGATGGAAGAGGCGTTTCACGTCAGGGGAGAGTGATGGTTGTGGCCGAAGCTTCTTGCTGTCCTGAGCATTAGCACAGCTGAACAGAAGAATAAGGAGGATGCAAAGACGTACGGATGATCTTATAACCCCTCCCCCAACATATACCAGAGCGGTCGCCCCGTACTAATGCCATTGTGTAGCTCGGACTGTCAACTCCTGAGATCTGAATATTGAATCTAGATCGTCCAACAATTGAACGAAGCAAAGCCACAGCGATCGATTTTATTGGTTCCTGGATTTAGATGATTACTCGTTGAAAGAGGTGGTGGGGACTAGTGGGGTGGGTTCTACCGTTTTCCACAACGTTGTGTTGGTTGACGTTGAACGTTGAGTACTTGAGTACTGGTACTGAACGTTGAACGTTTGAATTTGAACGCTTGAGCAGTAAGTAGTAGTAAGTACTTCAGTTTCGGACCGCTTTCGGAAGTGACAGAGTTGATGACAGGTGTTTGTTTCAATGTTTGCATGTACGGTAATAACAATCAACTCCGAGCAGCCGCTTCCCACGGTTCTGCTTAGGCTCTAAACCAATAGTAATAAATCCCAACCTTCTTCAAATCACCTAGGCTAATATCTGACGGCAGTTAATCCATTTTAATGACATCGATCCTTATGAAAATTTACTATGTATATAGTTCCGAAGTCCCATGGTACGATAGCGCATTGATAGCGCACACATTTAGTAAATAGTTAGTAGTGGCCCACGTCGAATTCATAATACACCATGCTAGACTCTAGCAACTGGGCATTAACTAAATGACATTGAATCAATGTGAAATAAGCGTGAGCGATAATCCCTCTTTCCTTTCAATTCGCGACCACTGCTACTATGTTTGTATGTGTCGGAGATTATGTACTGTATCATTGTTCGTTTGAATTGTATAAACTTAACATTACATAAATATAGGGAGTCAATCCAGGTTACATAAGTTAAGAATAATAAGTAACTCTGTTGGCACTTTTCATGCATCATCTTCGACTCCCTAGCGGAAGAAATGGAAAAACATTACTTGGTATTGTGAATTGTACCCCAACTGGTTTATGTTTCTTGTGAACCGGACATACGATATTTGAATGCAGAATAAGGTTTCGGCTCTTAAAGCTAGCATTATGTCCATTTAGTAGATGACTATTATTGAAGAATCAACGCCACTCAACGTTTGTGCGCGAAGGAAATAACATCTCTGTCAGTATAAACTATAAAACTTAAATTGGAATTTAAATATAGCACACGGACAATAATTCGCAGTTTCTAACGATATCGTAAATGAGTGCGGTATATTAATATATGTACCACTACTTATAACCGCTTCAGCCAATTCAAGCCGGTTGCCCCTTCTTTCGCCTAATCGACGGAATTAAGTCTAATCAAGTACACAAATACCAAATAAATACTGTGTACAGTAAGTACTTATATAGAGTTTAACTTGTGAATGATGTGCTCACTCCTGAACATCCATCAATCCACTTTTCCGCCGCAGAAACGCACTTATTTTAATCTACATGAACAGCGCGGCTGAAAGCGCGCATATGTTTAGATTGCTGCGTTGTACGCAAAGTATGTGTGCACAATTTTGACATGAACGTATACCGTTTACTAGTCTCACGACAGTAATTTCGACTTTAGTTACCCTTCATGATCACGGTGAGTTGCCCTCAGGGTTATATTTTCGATTCAGTTCATTGAATAATGCATGAAGTGTGCACCGTAGACGCAGAGGTATGTGGTGATACCCAAACGTGTAAGACTGACTATACAGTCTCGCTCTGAATTAGGTCAAATACATATGGGTTCGTTTCTGCTTGATTTCCTATTTGAACTATTCTAGATGTGCATGCCCGACCTTTTTTAGAAAAAACGATGGAGTAGCTCCAAAATCCTTTTTATAGCAGTGAGTTGTATTCTCTCTAACTTACAGTTCTTTTAAAGTGAATTGTATTCAGACTCGTTATATTGGGGATTTTCTGATTATGTGAGGACTTAGTAATTCCTGTCTTTTAGATAAATTAATCATCCCTTATAGATTCAAATGTTATTCTGGTAAGTTATATACCATGTTATCTATGCACTTTCTTAACTAATCCTGATTCCTCCATTTAGCATTTTTTTCGAGGCCATCACAAAATGTGTGTTGTCCATTACCTAGAACAAGGAATATAAGATTTGATAGCTATTGTCATGTCTAGATGTATGATTTCTTTATTATTTTTGTTCCTCATTCGTTTGAAACCGTGACATTATGTCAGGTGTAAGTCCCAATCTACATATGTTTTGCTGAGTATTGTTCACCTTGATTACAGGTAGTATCACATACAATATAATAATCCCAAGTGGAACTTGTTCTCTTATATACCTTTGTCAAGGTTAGTATTATTTTTCTTGCTTAATCGAAATTCCATTCTGACTCATTCCTTTCATTCAGCAATTCTTTGTTACCGGATCTCTGCACTTTATAATAACAGCAAACACTTCGTCCGCGCGATATCTTTAATGTTTCTTCTAGAAGTATCTGCAACCGTCACCATGGTGATATATCGTCTAAAGAACTCTTCTGGTGTGTTAGAATTGCACCATTTGGTATCAGTCGTCTGACTAGTCATGATTAGTGATCGTGAAGGACCTACATGGTACTGCTATGTGTTTGTTAATTCATGGCCGCATTAATAGTAGTCTTGCGGAGTCAACTTATTGGATGACCATAATTCTCTTCGAGACAATTATATTATCCCTCACCCTTTGGAAATTCATGTTTGATATTCGGCATATACCTGCACTGCGTAGATCCTCTCTCAGCAGGCTCATTGTTAGGGACAATATACTGTACTTCATCGCGTAAGTTATTTTATACTCTCTTAGCACAGCACTCATGTGCATACCACTTTTCTGTAGAGCATTCATGTTATATTTATCGGTTGGGGTTGCGTCATGGGTTTTCAAGACTGTAACACATTTATTCTGGTTTAAGATACATGCTTACTATCTGACTTAGAGATTAAATTTCGCAATATTTACGTGTTTTGTGCCAGTGTTTTCAACGACAGTTGGATGCCGGCTTATCTTACACCTCTCGGAGGTACATGAACACAATGTTCATGATCGTCGTAACGTATGGTCTTCAGACATCCGAGTCACCCCGTTCAGAAATAATTAAAGTTCAGTATTATAACCATAATCATACTACATAATCCCGAGTTGAATTTACGTTCCTATATACCTTTGTCAATGTTAGCTTCTGCATCTCTCCAACGCGCCATAACATGCCTCCCCTCGCTCGTCTTCGCTCAACTTGTGCAACTCGTCTCAGTTATTTACTGATGTGCACATTCGTAAATTTCCTCTGGCAGTTCTTGGCATTCTTGCACTGTAACTGGGGACAATTTGGTGATCACTACTATCGTCAATCAGTAGTTAGTGTTCATCACTGGTTAGTGTTGCCCATATATCTCACCTTTCTGACCTCTTTCCACCTCAGA